>CM061354.1:25967179-27270512 GCA_030867105.1 Liasis olivaceus
AAATGGTATTTCTTGCAGATATTCCAATGTGCCATTGTTGCTACTTTGTCATGCCGTTGTTTGTACTCAGTCTGTGCGATCTTCTTGCAACAGCTAACTAGGTGGTCCATTGTTTCTTCAGCTTCTTTGCAGAGATGGCATTTATTGTCTGTTCCTGTCTTCTCAATTCTGGCTTTATATACATTTGTTCTTAAGGCTTGGTCTTGTGCAGCCAGATTTAGCCCCTCTGTCTCTTTCTTCAACTATCCTGCTCCCAGTCATTGCCAGGTCTTCTTGTTATCTGCTTTGCCTGCTAGTTTTGTGTGTGTGTGTGTGTGTGTGTGTGTGTGTATTGGCCATGTACTACTTTGCCTTGCCATGTCTCTTTTCTATTCTTCATTTGATCTTTCTTATAGACCAGTTTGGTTTCTCTGGTTTTTCAGTAAGCCTTCATAGTATACTAGCTTCAGTGCACCTTCTTCACTGTCCTTCAGATATTCTTCCACTGCCCTTTTTTATTCTTCAACTGTTTGGTGTACTTGTATCATTCCATGCCCACCTGTGTTCCTTACCATCGCTGCATGGATGGAGGGCATGATTCATTGTCATTATTTTTCTGGCCTTCCTATCCAGGGGTTTTAATTCAGCTTGAGTCCAGTCCACTATTCCAGCTGTATATCTAATGACTGGAATTGCCCAGCTGTTAATCACCTTGACAGTATTTCCGCTACTGAGTTTGGACTTTAAGATCTTCTTCACTCTTCTGATGTATTCACTACTAACTTTCTTCTTGACTTCAATGTGCTTGATGTTGTTAGCTTGAAGCCTGGCCAGGTATTTATACTTATCTTCTTCATCAAGACTCTTGATATTATTTCCATAGGGCATTTTGATTCCTTCACTTTTCACTATTTTCCCCTTGTTGATGGTAAGAGTGGCACATTTGTCCAGTCCAAACTCCATTGCAATATCTTGGCTGTATATTTGGATAGTGTTGAGCAGTGATTCCATTTCAGATGGTGTTTTTCCATACAGCTTCAGATTGTCCATGTAAAGGTGGGATAACCTGGCAGATGTTTTTGATGTTTGATAGCTGTGGCCTGACTTGTTCAGTATTGTTGACAGAGGAATCAGTGCAGTGACAAACAGTAATGGTGATAGTGAGTCTCCTTGAAAGATTCTTCTCTTGATGTTAACCTCTCCTAGGCTATCACCATTTACCAGCAACTGCGTCTTCCATTGTGCCATTGATTTTTGCACAAAGCTTCTGATGTTTCTACTGACTCCTGTTATTTCTAGGCACTTGATTATCCAGTCATGTGGCAGGGAGTCTAATGCCTTCTTGTAATCAATCCAAGCTGCATTCAACTTGGTCTTCCTTCTCTTATGGTTTTCCAAAATCATCTTATCAATTAGGAGTTGATCTTTCATCCCTCTGCTGTTTGGGCCATTTCCTTTCTGCTCAGGTGGAAAGAGTTTATTTTCAACTAGATGCTGGTGGACTGCATCAGCTACCAGACCACTAAGTAATCTGAATGTTGTTGGTAAGCATGTAATTGGCTTGTGGTTGCCTGATGCTGTCCCTTTGGTTGGATCTTTCATTATCAGGTAGGTTTTGCCAGATGCTAACCAATCTTTAATTTCACCTCCTTGCAATATGTTGTTAAACTGCTTGGCATGGGTGCAGACCAGTCAGATGTTTCAACCAAAAGCCATACAGTTCATCTTCACCTGGTGCTGACCAGTTCTTGATCTTCCTTGTTCTTTTCTCCACCATTTCTGCTGTTATTACAAGTTTTTTCATTTCAGTTTCTTTTGTATTCTTATCTACCACCTTTATCCAAGCTGCATTTTTGTTGTATTTCTTTGGGTTGCCCCATAGCTGCAGCCAGAACTGCACTGTTTCTTCTCTGTCAGGTGTTGACTGGTTCATTGCAGTCTCTCCATTGATGGATTGGTAGAAACTTGTTTTTTAGTTAGAGGGCTTTGTTCTTTCTGAGGAGAAGGCTTTACTGTCTGAGCTACTTCTGACATCATCATTATTATTATTACTATTACTATTATTATTTCCATGGCTCAGCTAAAGCACAGTGCATGGCATTTTTGAATATCCAAAATATCTGATAAAATTGCCTGGCTGATATTCAGGATGTTTATCATCACACTTATAAACTGTGCATAATATTACTTGCATGCTAATATACTAGTATTTGAATGTAATGCATACACAAAATAGTGTGGTATATTGAATAATACCTTGAACTAAGTCTTATATTCAGCCTTGCATCCCTACCCACCTGGTGATATTAATATTCTCAGCATAATCAAACTGACAGGGCTATTTATTATTATGGCCGTGTCCCAAATATATTCTCAACATAATCTATTTAAAGATAAGTGTCTCTGCTTTCACCAAATGTAGCCCTAAACTTCTGAAATATTAGGAATATTAGAATTCAATAGAACATTAATGTGTGACATAAAAGTTAGAAGAATATTGCCTTTCTTCTTGTGAATCAAATCCTGGAAACTTTTCAGAGTGAACAAAAGCCATTAGAGCAGATATCCATCTATGCTTAAAATATATCTCTGTATCTAAAAGGTAGCCAACAAAGCAAATTTGTCCATTGTAAACAGAGTACAGGCAGTCCCCACTTTAAGAACAAGTTCCATTCCCAAGGTCTGTCCTTAAGTCAAATTTGTATGTAAGCTTGAACAGTATTATTATATAATACAGTATAAGTAGTATTATGTAATTAACTCAAACCATTGTGTATTTAACTTGAATCATTATGTATTTAACTTGAATCATTGTGTATTTAACTCAAATTTTGTAAAAACTAAAATACTCACAAGTTAAAACAATAGAAAGGAGGAGGAAGAAGAGGAGGTCCATAAACCTTGATGGATAGCAGCTTGCTTTGATGAGAAATTTACCATTTAAATGGAAAATATTTGCCTTTTGGGATTAATATACTTTTACTATTTATGTCAGGAAAGTATCTAGATATTGAAAAGATGAAAGCCACTATGTGCCAAAATGCTAAGCATTATTATTTTTCTATTATTATATTTAATCTTGCTAGAAATGCAAAATATGAGTTTGTAATAGTAGCATGATTAAAAATGACTTCAAGGGATTCATTGTCACCAATATTGCTTCTATTTTCTTCAAAGGAGAAGAAAGAACATGCCATTATTTAACAAGAAGAATACTAACATCTGGTAAAATACAACTATCTTTAGAAGATTATGGACTTGAATTATGCTTTGCCACAATTCTATTATTATCTACTTAGAAGTAAGTCAGATAAAATACAGTTACATTATTATCAGGAAAATGGATAGTAGATTGCAACTATGCCCAGCCTGGGTCACAAATCACTATCTGGCAGAAATCGTTTATTTTCAGTTCGAAGAACTTTCTGTTTTATCCCTTGACCCCAGAGATCTGCTAACAAAGAGATCAGCCAACAGCATTGCTATACTGATCAGAATACATTGGCAAAGCTGTACAGGGAAATAAGAACCATATTGTTCTGGACTAGTGACATATCACAATTCTGGCACAGGATTAGTCAAGGATGAGTATAGTCTTAAAGTAATTTCATGTATTCATGTATTAAAATAATTTCAGTCAATGGGACATCAGTTTATAAATGACCTAATTTCTTCCCTTGAGCCAATCCTACTCTGAAACGATAGAGTTTAGGATGCTACACAGCTTCAGTCAACCAAATACCAATTTAGCAGGCCTCTGGCTACTTTAGCCATTTTGTCTTGCCTCAGTTAAACCAGTAAACTCTGTATCTTTATAAATCTGGTTTCACAGAATCATTACATATGAACCTGAAAACCAAAGTCTGCCCAGGGATGTACTGTATCTATATTCTGTTCACTTTTATAAGGATACAATTCAAATAACAGCCAAATGATTGCATTGGTTTAAAGATGGATGGTGTTTTGTTTTATTTATTTATATAACTGAATGAAAATCTTGTATTTACAGGCACCACAAAAGTCAAACAATAACATACAGAAATCCACAATTGTTTTCCTGTGTATTTTGAAATATTCAAAACTTTATCCTAAAGATGTGGTGGGGCTAAGTACAGTGCCAAAGCTAAGGAAGCTAATTTTATAATATAAATTGTGCCATACTATTTTCAAAATTGAAGTCCCCTCTGACATTCATTATGCTCAATTGTATTTAAAATGTTGGTTGGTTTCAATGTCTTTTTTTAAATAATTTTTTAATTAAGTTTTATAAAAAAGTAAAATACAAAAAGAAGGGAGAGAAAAAAATAACAAAAGAAAGAAAAATACAGAAAAAGGAAAAGTCACTTCCAACTTTCTTTGGTACAGGCACAGATATAAAATAAATTTACCTCTTACTCCAATATCTAAAAAATCACATAATAAAAACTATCCTTTAGTCTACAATTTAAAAAAAAAGTTACAAAATAAGTCTATGTCAACCAAAATATAAGAGTGAAACAAGATATTTCTGTAGTTATAGAATAAATCAGTCATCAAGTCCCAAAATCAAAATTTCTTTCTTTTTCTTTTCTTTTCTTTTCTTTTCTTTCTTTCTTTTTTTCTTTTCTTTTCTTTTCTTTTTTTCTTTTTTTTTTTTTTATTGGTGTATCAAGTAAAAAGTCCAAGACTGGTTTCCATATAGAAACAAAGCTAGACAATGTCCCTTCTTTAATCAAAGTAGTCAGCTTCTCCATCTCTGCCAATTCCATTAGGTTCAATATCCATTCTTCAGCTGTAGGTATTTGTAAATCCTTCCATTTTTGCACATATAAAAATCTCACTGCTGTTATCATATAAAGAAACAAATTTCCATCTCTGGTTTCAATTGTATACTCATTTTTAAATTTGAATCAAAATACATATCATATCCCAATATTTCTTAGCTTTTTCACAAGTCCACCATAAATGATAGAAAGTGCCTTCACACTGATTGCATTTCCAACATACATCTGAGATTCCTTTATACATCTTAGATAATTTATCTGGTGCCAAATACCAACGATACATCATTTTATAGAAATGTTCTTTTAAGTTATAATTAAGAGTAAATTTCAAACCTTTATTCCACATATTCCCATTGGTCCAGCATTATGTTATATCCAAAGTTTTTTGCCCATTTAAACATACATTTAACATTTAAACATATGGTCTTTAACATATTCCTGTTCCAAATTAATCTTTAACAAAAATGTATACATTTTAGCATAAGATGTTTATCATTAGTACATAAAGCATATTCAAACTCTGTTTTCTCCAAGGTAAATTCATAACTTTTCTTATCCAATTTAAACCTTTCCAACAGCTGTGCCTAGGTAAACCATTGGCAACTATGATCTTCCAATTCTAATTCTTCTGTCTTCTTCAGATTACTCTATCAGAAAATACACATATACATTTGCATATGTCAACCATGATTATTTAAGTGTCATTTCTCTTCTGTAGAAAGCTTCTTGGGGTGACAACTGCAAAGGAATTTATGAAGACAATCTTATCTTATATCTGTTCCAAACTCTCAGTATGGCACGCTTAATAAAACGATTCTTAAAATCAGTATTAACTTTCACTTTGTCATGCCATAAATATCCATGCTAACCAAATCTTAAATCATGTCCTTCTAAGTCCAATAGCCTCTTGTTTTTTAAGGTCACCCACTCTTTCAGCCATACTAGATAGCAAGCGTCAAAATATAATTTTAAATCTGGAAGGCCTAACCCACCTCTTTCTTTAGCGTCCTGTAAAAGTTTATATTTTATTCTTGATATTTTCCCTTGCCATACAAATTTAGAGATATCTTTCTGCCAGTGTTTAAAAGGTACATCATTTGTCAATATCAGTATAGTCTGAAAAAGAAAAAGCATTCTAGGTAAAACATTCATCTTAATTACTGAAATTCTACCTAACAGTGACAATTGTAACTTGTCCCATCTCATTAAGTCTTTTTTAATATCATTCCAAACTTTAACATATTTATTCTGGTATAACAGAATTCATGTTAATCAATGTAACTCCTAGATATTTAAACTTCATTGGTTGCAATGCCTTAAATGAAAATCTTTCACAATTTCCTCAAATTTACATTCAGTACTATTGAATAAGAATTAGCCATTATTTGTCTGATCTTGGCCAAAGTTACATTGTACCTATGACATCAGTGAGGAATGTAAGCATTTAACCTACCCGCTCATTCCCAGATCTATTTTATATGCCAGAATTTGTCTCTAAGAGGACAGCCCTAACGTTTGTTTTCTGCCAGCCTGGTACCCAAGTACATTTGAAAACTTGATAGTTCTTTGGAGAAGACTCATCATCTCATAAGCCAGCCCTATAGTGTTCCATCCTGGGGCTAAATAAAAGTGGATTGTATGAATATTCTAATTATATAGCTTGGTTAAGGTGTATCTGGGTGGCGTCAACAATGTTTTGTTGCTGTCCATCCCTCTTAAAGAAAGAGAATCCTGTTCTATTGTACAATCATCACTACAGTACTTTGCAGCTTCCTTGGGTTCCCATCCAAAAATGTCTTCACTGAAATTTGCTATAGTGGTACTCCTGTCATATGCTAAGAAACTGTTGATAAATTTCTCCTTTCCTTGGACAAATTCAGGGAAATCTTTCAAACAGTTTGTCTGCCCATAAATTTGGTGGAGCATTTCAAAAGGTCATGTGTGCCCAGTTCTAATACACACAGGACAAGTTTATATTATGTAGTATTAAGATGGTGAATTTCATCAACATCTTATTTAAAGAATTATCATATAGTTCAACTACTGTGGATCTTCTCTTTCATAGTTGGCTATTACATTATGATGTGACTGAAAGAATTTCAGAAACAGAATTAAGGGTAGTTGAACTACAGTGGTAGGGACCAATTTGAACGAGATTAAAGTTCTATTCTCTTTCTCATCACTCTGCTCTTTCTTGTTCTATGGACTATAATCTATATTGTTGACTCTAGGATATTACATGATTAGTAAACTTTATGAGTTTCTTTATCTACAAATGACATAAAACATAAACCTTCTATTAAAAGATTATAAATGCAATCCCATTATCAAAGATACAAGGGATTGGTTTTTTGAGTGCATGGAATAACTGATTAGAATAAAAACTTCAGGCTGTTCCAGGAAAAAAAAGAGAGAGACAGGACAGTTAAAATGTACTTTCAGTAAATGGGAAAGTGCTGCATTTTACAAGAAAGGACTCTTTGACTGGGTGATTGCCATACTTTAATGTCATGAATTTTTTTACATCTTTTACAAGTACTGACATACTACTAGCTTGCATTTAGCTGTTCAAGCTGAATGGAAAGAGAGAGAGAGAGAATTTGAAGAGCATATGGCCCGAAGAAGAAAGAGGGATTTACAGAAAGTCAATTTCATAGTATACAAGAGGACTTATGTTCCAGAGAACCCACAAGTCATCTGTTATAAGTCTCTTCCTCTTCAATCATTTCTTTGTTGAGTTTACTCCTAGTAATTTTTTATTCAGATTCCTTCTTATCTTTAAAGTAACTAAAGTCATTTTTTTCCTGAACCCTATCCAAATTTCATATTGTAACAGTCTGAAGGATTTTTTCCAAATCTAAGTTCATGTCTTTCTGATAAATGTGATTTTTAATTCCTTTGAAGTCCAAAAAGGATCAATGTGCTCTCTTAATTCAGTTTCATCTACAAAGGGAGTAATAGAGAAAAAACAAAGACTTCCTTTCAAAAATGAAAACTATATAGGTTACATTAGCATCACTGGATCCTGAACCATTATCCAAGGCCCACTAGCATTTATTGGATCTTGAACCATTTTTAAAAAACAAAAAGATGTAAAAGCAGATATTTCTGAAAAATAAAAGTGGCTGCCACAGAAATCCTGACTTGGCAAAGGTTGAGAATTCACATTTGAATTGAGAAGTCCAGTTTCCCAATGAACTAAACCATCCTTGAGTATGTGCTATGTATTCAGAGCTCTGATCTCCTACATTAGGAGCAATTAGGAGTATTTTGGCAATGGTGACATGTTGATTCATCATGCTTCACCTATGATGCTACAGCCCCATCTGGATTGAAGCACTCAAGTTAATAAGCTTTTAGAAAAATAAAGGCTATAAGAATTCAGTCATCGCTGTTACATATTTTTACATCAATGTATGTCAATATAAAAGAGGTAAAAATTAGGGCAAAGCCTATGTCATATGCATCTAATTTCCAGCAGGGAAATTAAATCAGGTTTAAGTAGATGGTTTGATCTTCTCTGTTATCTTATATGGGTCAATTAAACACCCCAGTAGTTCTTGGCTGCTTTTAAAGACAGTTTAATTTTCCAATAGCCTTGGGATGCCATAAACAGTTATAATTTTGATTCCTTCCTCTAGCAGTTCCATGTGCTGTATAGGATTTTATAGATTAGATCATCTTTTTGCTCTTAGGTGCTATTCAGCAAAAGTAATGATCTGCCATTATTTATACTGAGTATGAGCAGGGTACGCTATACATAGCTTGGAGGTTGTCCTTATTTTTCCCCTCCACTTGCTATATTTTCATATATCAACAGCAAATCCTACCATTTGTATAGACATGTTTATATCACTTTCTCACTTATATCTTCTTCCCCTCACAACCTCTAGACATATGTTTTCAGCTTAAAGTTCATGCTCATATATACAGGTGAAACTCGAAAAATTAGAATATCATGCAAATGTTCATTTATGTCAGTATGGCAACTCAAAAGGTGAAACCAATATATGAGATAGACGCATTACATGCAAAGCAAGACATGTCAAGCCTTACTTTGGTATAATTGTGATGATTATGGCGTACAGCTTATGAAAACCCCAAATTCACAATCTCAGAAAATTAGAATATTACATGACATCAATAACAAGGATTGGAAATAGAACAATATCGGACCTCGGCAAAGTATAAGCATGCATAAGTACTCAGTACTTGGTTTGGGCCCCTTTTGCAGCAATGACTGCCGCAATGCAGCATGGCATGGATGCTATCAGCCTGTGGCACTGCTGAGGTGTTATGGAAGACCAGGATGCTTCAATAGCGGCCTTCAGCTCCGCTGCATTGTTCGGTCTCATGTCCCTCATCTTTCTCTTGGCAATGCCCCATAGATTCTCTATGGAGTTCAGGTCAGGCAAGTTTGCTGGCCAATCAAGCACAGTAATCCCATGGTCACTGAACCAAGTTTTGGTACTTTTGGCAGTGTGGGCAGGTGCCACATCCTGCTGGAAAATGAAGTCAGCATCCCCATAAAGCTCGTCTGTGGAAGGAAGCATAAAGTGCTCCAAAATCTCCTGGTAGACGGCTGCGTTGACCCTGGACTTAATGAAGCACAGTGGACCAACACCAGCAGATGACATGGCTCCCCAAATCAACACAGACTGTGGAAACTTCACACTGGACTTCAAGCATCGTGCATTGTGTGCCTCTCCATTCTTCCTCCAGACTCTGGGTCCTTGGTTCCCAAATGAGATGCAAAAGTTGCTCTCATCAGAAAAGAGGACTTTGGACCACTGGGCAACAGACCAGTTCTTTTTTTCTGTAGCCCAGGTAAGATGCTTCTGACGTTGTTTGTTGTTCAGGAGCGGCTTGACAAGAGGAATACGACATTTGAAGCCCATGTCCAGGATCCGTCTGTGTGTGGTGGCTCTTGATGCACTAACTCCAGCCTCAGTCCACTCCTTGTGAAAGTCCCCAACACTTTTGAATGGCCTTTTCCTAACAATCCTCTCCAGGCTGTGGTCATCCCTGCTGCTTGTGCACCTTTTTCTACCACACCTTTCCCTTCCACATAACCTTCTATTGATGTGCTTTGATACAGCACTTTGGGAACATCCAACTTCTTTTGCAATTACCTTTTGGGGCTTTCCCTCCTTATGGAGGGTGTCAATGATGGCTTTCTGCACAACTGACAGGTCAGCAGTCTTTCCCATGCTTGTGATTCCTACTGAACCAGCCTGAGAGACCATTGAAAGGCTCAGGAACCCTTTGCAGGTGTTATGGATTCATTAGCTGATTAGAGTGGGACACTTTGAGCCTAGAATATTGAACCTTTTCACACTATTCAATGACCATGGGATTACTGTGCTTGATTGGCCAGCAAACTCGCCTGACCTGAACCCCATAGAGAATCTATGGGGCATTGCCAAGAGAAAGATGAGGGACATGAGACCGAACAATGCAGCGGAGCTGAAGGCCGCTATGGAAGCATCCTGGTCTTCCATAACACCTCAGCAGTGCCACAGCCTGATAGCATCCATGCCACGCCGCATTGCGGCAGTCATTGCTGCAAAAGGGGCCCAAACCAAGTACTGAGTACATATGCATGCTTATACTTTGCAGAGGTCCGATATTGTTCTATTTCCAATCCTTGTGTTATTGATGTCATGTAATATTCTAATTTTCTGAGATTGTGAATTTGGGGTTTTCATAAGCTGTACACCATAATCATCACAATTATACCAAAGTAAGGCTTGACATATCTCGCTTTGCATGTAATGCGTCTATCTCATATATTGGTTTCACCTTCTGAGTTGCCATACTGACATAAATGAACATTTGCACAATATTCTAATTTTTCGAGTTTCACCTGTAATTAGTGTTCCATGGTGTTTGATTTTATTTGTAAAATCACTATCAGATTTGTTTCACAAAATGCTTGATAGTATTTGGAGATTTGCATAGTTTTTAAACCATGCAAATACCTTTAGCTGAGTCTTATCTAGGTGGCAGCATTCAGTTTATTCTGCATGGATCCCTAGCCACAGACGACTTATCATATCCAGAAGAAATATTTAATGGCAAATAAATTACACTGAATTGAATTGGGGATGGGAAACCTTTTTAAATTTGAGCTGGGCCCATGTGAAATCAGCCAAGGACCATTTGAAATTAGTCACAAGACTGTTCATCCTTAAAGATGGTTTACTATAAATCATATGTCTTCATTTAAAAGTATGTAGCCTGTATTTTGGCACGATCACTCTGTAGAACCCTTAGTCACATTCAGAATACAAGGAACACCATCATGTAATAAAAGCTTCAGAAAATAACAAAGCTTGAGTCTTTTCCCCAGTTAGCAAAAGTATTCAGAGAAATGTAATGTAATAATGAGTTATTTATAAGTCTATAGACCACCCACCAGATATGCAAGAACTACAGCTCCCAGAATTGGGCTATGCTAGTTCGTAATTTTGAGAATTACAATCTCAACAGATCTGGAAGACACCATGGGAAGGCTGCTATGGAGAGTTCTGCCAGCTTACATGATATTTTATAATCAATAAGGTAGGTAGAAAAAGGACTTCAGAAAAATTCACATGCTCTGATACAAGAGATTTTGCTATATTTTAGAACTCTTGTGATGGAGTATTAAATGTTGATTCCACATGACTGAGTGACATGTTGTAGATTACTGCAGTGTGGGCTAACTGAAAGCCACAGTGCCCCTGGACTGAAAGGATTACATGATTTAGTGATAACCATCCAATTCAAGGCACCATTCATTTTCCCAAACATCTGTATGAGCCCAAACCTTATGATAGAAGTAGTTTGTAAATAAATTACATGCTTAAACCCTAAAGAATGGTAGAAAAAGGATGCCTAGATTAAGTAACCTCTTTAAATGGACTGAGGCTGTATCTCCATGAAGGCTGCCAGATGCAAGAAAAAAACCCACGTTGTGTTGTTCTCAAATGTGGCTTTTTCTGAATTGCAAAGGAAATTCTTTGCTCCATTGTTTAGGATCTACAAGGGGGACTGCCTTCACCTGCCACTGCCACACCAGGTAAAATGGGACCTTGGGTGAGCTGGGTAGGGATTACCACTTTATAGTCACAGGGCTTCAAGGAAAGGCTTGCATTCCTATTACAGTCCATTGTCTCATTTATTAAACTGTCATGTTCAAGGAAAAGGTAAACTTACAGTCTGCATTGCAGTATAGAATGACTTTTCTATCTTCTTTGCTCCATACATGTGCAGATTTATGAACTGAACATTATGTTCCTTAGGAAATCCTTGACCTCTTGTAGGCTGCAAATTTATTTTCCTTGGCAGAGAAACATTGAAGGATTAGTAACAGGGGTAGTAGCAAAGACTGATTATATCCATGTATTATAAATTAGTTCAAATCATTTGAACCAGTGTGCCTTGGCAAAATCTGCTTCTTTTATTTGTATTTTTTTTCCTAATAGGAACAACTTAGGTAGCAGATAGAATGTTGATGGCATAACAGAGGCCATTGCCAAGTTCTGAGAGAGAGAGGGAGGGAGAGGGAGAGGGAGAGGGAGAGGGAGAGGGAGAGGGAGAGGGAGAGGGAGAGGGAGAGGGAGAGAGGGAGATGTTTAAAAAAGGAAAAGTTGTATATATGCATTTCCAAATTCAAAGTCTTTATATAATGCTAATCTAAGTCAACAGTCTTCTGGCTATACTTTTCTCTTGGTATAATAAGCCACTGAATTTGATTACAACTTTTAGAAGTAGATTTGCTGCAAATTATTTAATCAATGATGCAAATACCAGTGAAAGGTAGTAATATGAATATGTTTGTGCATATATATGGCTATGCATCTGCTCAATGTATTTTAATGATGCTTGAAATCATTCTGCCTCTGTTCTGTAACACATACAATGTACAACCTACATGCAAAGAATTGTAGTTGAGCCATTTCAGCTTTGGAAATCCAGCAAGCAGGGAAAGAAAAATAGACAGGTAACAACTAACTCCCTTGGGCCTTGTCATCTACAATTAGTGGAGACCTGGATTTCTGAGGGCTTCAAAGGGAGTAGGGAGAGAGAAGAAAGCAAGCAGATGGGAAATGCAATTTTGTTATGGTTTTAAGAAAAAAACACTTCATCCATTAAGTAAGATACAGTGGGTTGGGATTTTTTAAACCATAATTTTTGCAAACATCCTAGGATATCTTTAAATAATTCTAGCACATTTTAATTTGCAAAAATACTCTTCCAGACCAGTTAATTAGCTTCTTACCCTTTCCTTTTTTTTTCCCCCCCAATTTCTTCCAATTCCTTCATTTGATCTTTGACTTGTGAACAGAGGGAAAATACAATTTTGTAAACATCACTCTGTCTCTCTCTTTATGTTATTAGTATTATTGTATACACAGCAACATGAAATCATAACTGCCAGTGCTTTAGCTGGTATTGGCCTTCATTCACACTGAGTTCTTCACAAGAACCTAGGATGTCATAATGTATCAGTATAGTATATGTGCGGATCCAAGCAGTTGGCCTTTTATAAAGGATATTTTGTCAATGCACAGATTTTCTAAGTGCTGTCCAAGGTTTTTCGGTATGGCACCCAGTGTACTGATAATCACTGGGACCACCACTACCAGTTTATGCCATAATCTTTCAACATCGATTTTCAGAACTTGATACTTTATGATCATCTCCAATTCTTTGTCTTCTATTCTAGTATCCCCTGGTATTGCCACATCAATTATCCACACTTTCTTCTTTTCAGTCACAGTTAAATCTAGTATGCTATGTGCCAAAACCTTATCAGTCTGTATTCAGAAATCCCACAGTATTTTAACATGACATTTTTGACTACTTTTTCAACTATACGTTCCTACCAATTTTTTATTACTGGCAGATGATAATTTTTACAGATGTTCCAGTGAATCATTTTGGCGACTGTGTTATATCATTGTTTATAGTCAATTTGTGTGATCTTCTTGCATGAGCTGAGTATATGATTTACTGTTTCTTCTGATTTTTTGCACAATCTGCACTTTAAATCATTTGTTGATTTTTGAGTTCTGGCCTTGATTGCATTAGTTTGAATTGCTTGCTCTTGAGCAGCCAAAATCAAGCTTTCAGGTTGTTGGGTTTTTTTTAATGTTCCTGTTATAAGTCATTGCCAGGTTTTATCTTTATCTGCTTTATCATCATCATCATCATCATCATCATCATCATCATCATTAAAAAACAGCAAATTTAGTCTTCTGATTGTGACAAAATACATCCTGCTGTAACTGAGCAAGTGCCATATTTTGGAGTGAAATAAAACCAAGTAGAGAATAATTAATTACAAGGAATGATTGGATGGGATACAGACCAACTTAACATGCTTTCTCTTCTGAATGCTTCCCCACCTATAGCTGGTAGTATTATATTATTATTTTTTTTTCACTAAAGAGTTTTTGTATATTTAAAAAATGTGATAATTACTTTTGGATTAATGTTATGTTTAACAGATGAAAAATAATATAAATCCTCTCTTTTTTTAGTATATCCGTATGCATGCCTCTAGGACATTTTCATGGCTTACACAGATATTACACAATATTTTCTAGATACACAAAAAAAGCAAGAAGTTATAGTACAGCTCTAAGATTAAAAGTTTCTTGATATTATTGCTATTATTATTTGCCTTTGCCAACAAATATTAACATTCAAACAAACCAGATTTAAACTATTGTGTTAATATGTGTTTACTGTTTGGATATTAAATTGTGAACAACAATCATACATATTTAACATATTGTTCTGTGAAATGACCAAGCATATATACATTTATATTTCAAATACAATAGATAATAATGTAGCAATTTTCAAGATTAATTAGACTAGTATGCTATAACCAGGACCTACACTAATCCTCTAATTAAATATACCGTATTTTTCCAACTATAAGACAATACTTTTTTCTAAAATCCTTATGCTAAAAATTGAAGGGCATCTTATTCCAGGAAGTCAGCCGAGGAGAGAACCGCGCGGTTGCAAAACTGCCCATACCTTGTCTCTGTGAACGGGCTTCCTCCAATCACGAGCCTCCAATCATGAGTGAAATAGCTTCAGTCTGCAAACAGACTTCCTCCAATCATGAGCCTTATGTAACTGACATCAGCTGATGCTGAACAAACCAATTAGAGGAAGTCTGTTTGCAGAGACAAGCTATCGGCAGTTTCACTCATGCTTGAATGTAATCAGTTATGCAAAAGAGCATGGAAATAGAGCTGCAGAGAGACGGTTTGGACCTCCTCCCACCGAGTATATCAGGTCAATGTTAACTAATTACTAAATAAAAATGTGTTCTGCACTATCTTTAAAATATTGATTTCTTAATTTTGGGTTGGAAAAGTGAGGGTTGTCTTGTACATGGGGGTGTCTTATTGATGGAAAAATACAGTAAATGTATTTAAACCCTTTATAAAATCCATCAAAATTTCAAAGAGATTAATGGGAAAGGAAAACTGATTCCAAAGTCATGGGGTTAGGTCCAAGAAAGTCTAGAAACTTGAGGCCATGACCCTGAAGCAAGAAAGAAGAAGAAGGCCCTGAGAAAAATGTGTGGAAGAACATAAAGAGAAAACAGGATTCTAGGGAGAAATGAGGGCAGACAGATACTGGAGATACTGGGTATGTGTATGTTTGAGGGCTTTACACACAAGCATCAGGAGTTTAAACTGGGGTTTGGTTTAAATAGGAAGCCACTGAAGATCTTTAATAAGGCATGAGACTAGCATGGAAGGTCCAGAACAACCTGGATAGCACTGTTCTGGACTAAGATCAGGGACAGAAAGAGGAACTAGAAACACCTGCCAGAAGGCTATTACAATAATCTATGCATGCAATAACCAAGGCATCCACCAATGAAGCTAATGCCTTTTCTGTCAGAATGCCCCTGGATCCTACAAATCTTCATCAGATTAGCAGCCTTTAACATCAGTAAATGGGTACAATGTCAGCAGATTATTAGTCAAAATTCTGAGCTTGCAAGCAGAGGAAACTGGACAATATGGGAGTGTAGGGACAAATCAGAGGAAGACACAATAGAGAATGGAAAAGATGGTCAGGCTGAAATGTAACAATTTCTGTTTTATCTATATTCTGCTAGAGGCAATGGGAGAACATTCAAGAAGAAACACTAATAACACATTTTGTTATGATTGACCAAACATTGTCATCGAGCTCCCACATTTCTAAAGCTACCCCTGAAGACCACCAATCACCAAAGCTTTTGCTACTGCTGCTCCTTTCTAGTTATGGGCTGCAATAACTCAATATTCCCAGGAAGTTCCTCAAGGCTTGCACAAGTGAAGCAGGAAATAATAAGTGCTGTTCCGAAAAGTAAGCCTCACAAGTCTTTAAGGTAGAATTGCAAAGAAAGTTATTTCAGCTACAAGGTTTTATCCATAAGATATGCTTTCCATTTTTAAACATGGCCACTGCTTCGTTTTAGATTTTCCTCCTTCTTAGTCTTAGTCTCTCCCTTGACAAAGCAGACACGCTTTGTAACACTCATTTAGGTTCGTTGAAAACAAGATTTAAGGCCACAAGATTATGCCTGTTATAAAATAACCTTCACCAAGAGCCAAATAAAATGGGTATGGACTAAAAAGTAATTTGGGATCTAATAGTTAAAATATTAAAAACTACAACTTATTTTCTTTTTTTAAAAAAGCCAAGCAAAGAAGCTCAAAAGATATGCAACCCACCACATTGTGAGTGCTATAGGTTCTTTTTTTCCAGAAATCCATCATTAACTCATGTTATTTGTGAAATCTGCTAGGGGATTGGATTTCAAATTTCAAATATCAGCGCTGCAGAAGTTTGGAAATAATGGTTTAGAATACAAATGTAACCTTAACTCATGACACTTACTGTACCGTACATGCCTTCCAAGGAAACCTACAGATATTCCAAGGTTTTGAGATGATTTAGTGTCTGCTTTCTTCAAATTAGGCAGAAGAGGTTGTAAAGTATTGCCATGGATTGCTCAGAAACTGATTACAGTTCCTGATTCTGTATTCAGTATTCTGAATCAGTATTCTTTACTGATGAGGAAGTTTATTAGAATGTTTAACAATATATTGAAAAAGCCACTCATTCAGGAATATAATATATAGATTTCTAAGTGATATTTGCTCTATTCCTGCAAAAACAAAATTCCTTTCATGAACTAGGAAAATAATGAAAGTCCAGTTTTTCAAAAAGAGTCACATTTCTGTGGCACACCCTCCAAGGCAAGTAAGTATATGAAACCTAGAATTTAAAATTACAGTTCCCAAGGGAAATTTGCTTTGAAAATAGCCAAATTGTTATTGTAATTATTATTACTCTGAGAACAAAAAGATCTCTTGAAATGACTTTGTTCCAGTATTTTTTAGCAAGCCTCATAATTGCTGATTAAATTCTGAATCTAGTTTAGGAAAATTCACTTCTCTGAGTTTTAATGTTAGTTCAATTTTATGATATATGTTATGACTTTCAGTCTCAGTTACCCAGGCCCATGAAAATAAATACAATTAACCAAAAGCTATAGTGAAGTTCAGCCACAAAAAGTGATGCAGAAATCAAGGCAACAATAATAATTGTATTATTTAATCTGAGATTATAGGGTCCCTGGTGTAAAGACTATTGTTATGAAAACAAACCATCTGCTCCCAAATACCATATTTCCAAAGCATCTCCCACTTTTATAATATTGTTTATCCAAGTCTTTGTTTCTCCTTAATGGGGCTGTTCCTTCCTTTTCCTTAATAAAAACAGGAGGTTATATCCAGGCTGCAATTTTCACAGGGTTACCAGAAACAACCATCATAAAGGATCTTGTGGTGATTGTTCAGTCATTTAGTCACTTTCAAGTCTTCATGACCTGAGATACATAATTTCACCATAACAGACTATCCATAACTAGTTTTTCAAATTCTAGTGAGCTTATGCTTGTGTTATTGATATCATCTATTCAACTTGTCTTCTGCTAGCCACCTTTTTTTTTCCTATTGCTTTTGATTTTTTCCAAATATCAGGGCCTTCTACAATGACTATTGCCTTAAAATTATATGTCCAAAGGATTTAAGCTTTAGCTTAATTATTGCTTCTCCAAGTCAGCTGCCTGGCTTTTGTTCATCTAAGAATTGAATGATTTGTTTTTCTTGCCATCTAAAATATTCTTGACAATTTTCTCTAGCACCACAGTTCAAAGGAATTATTTTTTTCTTTGTTCAACATTTGTAATGATCTAGCCTTTTCAGACATTTATTACTTACTTCAGCATTTTAATAATCATAATCATGTATGATAGGTTCATCCCCAAAGCAATGATGCTAACAGATGCTTGTATTGCATATGGTCCATTGCTATAGTGTTTCAACCAGGATCAAGGTTTTCCTATATTTCATCTCTCCAATTCTTAGGGGGCCAATCTTATGGCCATATGAAATTATAGGGCCACATGAATATCATCTTTCAGGTCCATCTGTTGCCAGGCTTGCATAGAGCAAGACTTGCCCACTTGTATTTTCATTTAAGTACTACCTTGATGACATCTTTAAAAGTTACTTCTGATTTTGCAGGTATTGATTCTGACTGTTCTACTAACCACAATGAACTCACTGAGGCTAATGATCATAATGTCATCAGCACTGTGAATGACTATCACCAGAGGTTGGTGACTTTATCCCCACTGATGTTGATACCTTTATCTCCCTGGTTGAGCCTCTGAAAATATCTTCAAGGGTCACTATGATAACCTTTGGAGAGATTATGTCACCTTGCTGGATACTTGTGTTGATTGTGTGGCAAAATACAATGATGTTTGTTGAGCTCTCTTCATTTATCGATTCAGTTAGTTAGATGTAATTCTTATTAATGCCTTGATATCTCAGGGCATTCACTACCATCTTCATTTCTATGCTGTCAAATGCTTTTTTCATGATCAACAAACACGGGCATAGAGAATGTAAACTTTTCTTGCTCATTTCATCACCAGGTTGATAGTGTGGAGATGGTTGATAGATGAGCATCCTCTGAGAAAGCTAGCTTGCTTTCATAGTTGGGGTTTTTCTCTATTCTATTCACTAAAATTTGACACTTTATAATGCTGCTTCTTACCTCTGCTGCTTTCACAAGTTATGTTCAGTAACTTTCATAGTTTTATTTTAACTGTAGTTATAATCTTGCAGTTAAAATAAAAACCTTATTGTGCAGTTCAGGTCATAGTTCAGCTATCCTGTTCAGAATTTTTTTTTCCTCTGATATCCTTCCTCTTCACTAAGAGCTGTCTGGTTGTACTGCTAATGTAAGAGCTTCTTCCAATTATTTTATCAATTTTTGCTACTGTGACCCTTTTATCATGAACTTTTCCTATTGTTGGGTGATCACTGGTATTACACTTCCAATTTTGTTTCAGGATTTGTTTTCAAATAGAGTTGCATCTATTGTCATATTTTTTCTTGAGAATCATCACTGAGAGAGGATGCTTATGTCAAATATCATTAAAATGTCAGTTTGAGTTGGTGCAGTTCTTTGACATTTGTTACAAATTTTGCAACATTGCATAATATGTAATCAAATTCTGCCTTGATTTCCCAGTTAAGAGACAGCCAGATCCAGTACTTCTCTCCTGGCTTCTCAAAGTAGATGTCATCCCATACATCTTTTGTGACTTGGCAAACATTGCTAATCATTCACCTTTTTTTTTTTTTACTCAAATTCTGAAAATTTGCCCACAAAGCTTTTACCCACTCGTGTGGTTAACTCTCCTGTTATGATATTTTTATAGGCCAGTTTGTTATTCAGGCCAGTTTTTTGTAGGTCAAAGTTGTTATTCAAATTTTTGTAAAAATATTTGGTTTAATCATTGTCATAACCACTGTGAGTAGCATAACACTGAACAATGACTAATAGGTCATTTCTGTCTTTTTTTCAGTTTGAAGATTGTAAGACATGGAAGACTATTGATAGCAACTGCATGGAGATTACAGATAATAAGTTTAGCACATGTTACTGGTAACAATGAAGGCATCAGTGATCTGATGTATGTCTTCACTTGTGCCAATGAATCTTTCATCATTATTATTGCACGATTTGTTGTGTGTTTTGATTAATGCTCTTGTTTTGTTCAGACTGGTGATGTCATTGTTGATTTTTGTGAGTTATTCTATGAGGTAGTTTGGAGTGCAATCCTGAATCTGCTCCTAAGGTTGCAGGAACCTTAGAACTTGTTCTGGAGATGGCCCATTGAATATTTCCTTTTGTTCTACAAGACTATTGAAACACTCCTCCAAAATGATGCCCTTGCTTCTTTTGGGTTGTCCTTCAGGCACTCTGTTGGTTGTTTCTGGCATTAAGATGTTTTCTTCCTTGCAGCTGTCTTGGTTGGGGGGAGGTGCAGCTATGAAGTTTCCAGACTTCAGGTCTTTTCCTGTCAACATTTTGCCTGCTCCTTTGCAGTCAAGGGTTTGTGCTCAGCCTTTGGCAGTGCTAGTGGCTGTTTGGCTTTCTTCATATCTTGACCTTTCAGTAGGTATTTCACACCACCACTACTTGGAGAAGTTGACATTGGTGGTGCCGTATGCTACAATTGTAAAAACATAATTTTGACAAATTATTTTGTTGTCAGCACTTCAATATTTTGTTTAGATCTGGCATAATCTTTCTCCCAATTAGCAGACATCTTTATTTCATGGTTATATTTTTGGAGCCTACAAAGATAAAGAATGTTACTACTTTAGACCATCAGACATTATTTTGGCAAAGTCTCATAGACTATATTTAACCTTAGAGGCAAAGATGCGTGTTCAAATATATTTGTCTAAAAGAGGGCATGCATTAACCTTGGAATAGTTAATAAAGATTAGTCAAAACAAGATATTACCTCAAATTGGGGGTTTTCTGAAATCTAGGTAATATTACATCTACATGGGCCCAAAAGAATTTCATAAATACATACGGTTAAATGAATATCAATATTAAATATCAAAGCCAAGAAAACCAATCACAGCTAGACACTTGGACAGCATACCTGTTATCTGTGATAATATATATTCTAATGAGAGAATAATAATAATAATTTTGGGAAGTCGGGAGTTCATCTGGTTTGGGAAACATAATTAGATCTGGAGAAAAAGAGTTTGATTGGAACTTTGGCTTTTGGGGAGAAGTTTTGGCCTTCAGCGTTCTTTGGCTATGCAAATTTTAAATGGGATAATTTAATAGTTTTTGTGCATAATAAGAATGTGTTCAACTTACTGTAATTGTTACTCAACCATTTAATACAGAGGGCAAATACATCACAAGATTCCAAATTCTATGCACTGCATATTTTTGTGGGATAGTACCATGTGAGGCTGTCCTGAACAGATCAAATCAGGCATTTCTAACAATCTATGTAAAAACAGGAAAACATATTACTATTAGATAACTGTTTAAAGATAGTCCTCACTTAACAACTACAATTGGGACCAGAATGTAGGTTGCTAAGCAATGTGGTAGTTAAGCAAATCATCCCGTGACTGGACCCGATTTTATTACCTTTTTTGCAATGGACGTTAAGTGAATCACATGGTTGTTAAGTGAATCATGTGTTATTAAGTGAATCACACAGTCATTAAGTGAATCATGCATTTCCCCATTGATTTTGCTTGCTGGAAACTGGCTGGGAAGGTCACAAATGGTGATCATGTGACCCCAGGACATTGTAACTAAGCTGGTAACCAAATGCACAGATCATGATCACGTGACTGCAGGAGCACTACAATGGACATAACTTCAGTCACCGGTCAGAAGTTACTTTTTAGCGCTGTCATACCTTTGAACAGTCACTAAACAAACAGTCATTAAGTGAGGACTGCCTGTAATACATATTTGAAAAGCATATGAATAAAGAACTAATATATTATTAGTTATATATTATTAGGACCTGTAAATATATTTGCAGAGTAGACATGGAACAAAGTTTTGCAGATTTGTCATTGTCTAGAATGGACTGTATGTTATTTTTATAATATATTCCAATGATTTTACCTAGAAAACATAGATAGTAATAAGAGATTATCTATTGCCTTTTCTTCTAAATCTATCCTGCAGTAGGGTATTCTTGAATAACATTCAAAAGTCTGTGATCTGTTATTATTCATGTTTTGTTTTGTTTCATTTTCTTGAATAGATATTGAAACTTTAGAAGGGCCTGATGGATATCCTTGAGTTTTGAGTCTCTGGTTAGTAAGTCTAAACAAATGTGGTTGCATTGTAGAACTTGGCTGCAGACAATGAATTAAATGGTATGTTCTTCACAGAAACTCCATACATGTATGTATAGTGACCAGGAAAAAGAGAAGCAAATATCAGAAAGAAAAATGACAAGACTCTACTGTTCATAAACTAAGGCGAAGGCTTTCAAAAAAATCAATCACTAGAACTTACCTTATAAATTCTCCTTGTCAGATATGTCCTCCAAGAGTGAGAGGTAGATGTCAAAAACTGCAAGGAAAGAGATTAAATAGCTGAGAGACAGAGATTGTGAAACAAATATAATCAGACTAGAGGAATTTGCAAGATTCATGACTCATAGAATCATTTACTGTGGTAGAAGGATTATACTGTATATATTTTTTTCAACATGTTAGAGTGCTTGACATGCCTACTTATTAATCCTTCAGTAGTCCTGTTATGGCCATACTATTATTTTATTCACACTGTGGAAGCACATTCACTGTGGAAGTGAATAGTGAGTTTTGGACTGAAATTATTAAACAGATTCACACCTCTGTATTTAGTAAGAACTCTATACTATTTATTTATTTGTTTGTTTGTTTGTTTGTTTGTTTGTTGTTGTTCAGTCATTAAGTCGTGTCCGACTCTTCATGACCCCATGAACCATATTGCGCCAGGCCTTCCTATCTTTCACTGCCTCCCTGAGTTTGCTCAGTTTCATGCTCATTGCTTCAGTGATGCTATCTAGCCATCTCATCCTCTGCCGTCCTCTTCTCCTTTTGCCTTCCATCTTTCCCAGCATCAGGGTCTTTTCCAAAGAGTCCTCTCTTCGCATTAGGTGACCAAAGTATCTGAGCTTGAGCTTCATTATCAATCCTTCCAATGAGCAATCAGAGTTGATTTCCTTTAAGATTGACTGGTTTGACCTCCTAGCAGTCCAGGGGACTCTTAAGAGTCTTCTCCAGCACCACAGTTCAAAGGCATCAATTCTTCGGCGTTCAGCCTTCTTTATGGTCCAGCTCTCACAGCCATACATTACTACTGGAAAAACCATAGCTTTGACTATGCGGATCTTTGTCGGCAAGGTGACGTCTCTGCTTTTTAATATGCTATCTAGGTTTGCCATAGCTTTCCTCCCAAGGAGCAAGCGTCTTTTAATTTCATGGCTGCAGTCTCCGTCTGCAGTGATCTTGGAGCCCAAATAAATGAAGTCTGTTACTGTTTCTATTTCTACCCCTTCTATTTGCCAGGGATTGATGGGTCCAGATGCCATGATCTTAGTTTTTTTAATGTGGACTTTCAAGCCAGCTTTCGCACTCTCCTCTTTCACCCTCATCAAGAGGCTCTTTAGTTCTTCTTCACTTTCTGCCATTAGGGTGGTATCGTCTGCATATCTGAGGTTATTGATGTTTCTCCATGCAATCTTAATTCCAGCTTGTGATTCTTCCAGCCTGGCATTTGTCATGATGTACTCTGCATATAGGTTAAATAAGCAGGGTGACAGTATACAGCCTTGTCGTACTCCTTTCCCTATTTTGAACCAATCGGTTGTTCCATGACCGGTTCTAACTGTTGCTTCTTGGCCTGCATACAGATTTCTCAGGAGACAGGTAAGGTGGTCTGGTATCCCCATCTCTCCAAGAATTTGCCACAGCTTGTTGTGATCCACACAATCAAAGGCTTTTGCATAGTCAATGAAGCAGAAGTAGATGCTTTTCTGGAACTCTCGTGCTTTCTCCATGATTCAGCGAATGTTGGCAATTTGATCGCTAGTTCCTCTGCCTCTTCGAAACCCAGCTTGTACATCCGGTAGTTCTCGGTTCACGTACTGCTGAAGCCTAGCTTGTAGGATTTTGAGCATAACCTTGCTAGCATGTGAAATGAGTGCAATTGTGCGATAGTTTGAGCATTCTTTGGCATTGCCCTTCTTTGGAATTGGAACGTAAACTGACCTTTTCCAATCCCGTGGCCACTGTTGCGTTTTCCAAACTTGCTGGCATATTGAGTGCAGCACTTTAACAGCATCGTCTTTTAGTATTTTAAATACCTCAGCTGGAATACTGTCATCTCCACTAGCTTTGTTGCTAGCAATGCTTCCTAAGGCCCACTTGACTTCACTCTCTAGGATGTCTGGCTCAGGGTCAGTGACCACACCAGCATGGACATCAGGGGCATTAAGATCTTTCTTGTATAGTTCTTCTGTGTATTCTTGCCACCTCTTCTTAATCTCTTCTGCTTCTGTTAGGTCCCTGCCTTTTTTGTCCTTTATCATGCCCATCTTTGCACTAAACGTTCCTTTGATATCTCCAATTTTCTTGAAGAGATCTCTAGTCTTCCCCATTCTATTGTTTTCTTCAATTTCTTTGCATTGTTCATTTAAGAAGGCCTTCTTATCTCTCCTTGCTATTGCCTGGAAATCTGCATTCAGTTGCTTATATCTTTCCCTTTCACCCTTGCTTTTCGCATTCCTTCTTTCCACAGCTATTTGTAAAGCCTCATCAGACAGCCATTTTGCTTTCTTGCATTTCTTTTTCTTTGGGATGGTTTTAGTTGCTGCCTCTTGTACAATGTTACAGACCTCCGTCCATAGTTCTTCAGGCACTCTGTCTACCAAATCTAATCCTCTAAATCTATTCATCACCTTCACTGTGTACTCACATGGAATATGATCTAAGTCATACCTGAGTGGTCTAGTGGTTTTCCCTACATTCTTCAATTTAAGCCTAAATTTTGCAGTAAGAAGCTCATGATCTGAGCCACAGTCAGCTCCTGGTCTTGTTTTTGCCGTCTGTATAGAGCTTCTCCATCTTTGACTGCAAAGTATGTAATCAATCTGGTTTCGGTATTGACCATCTAGTGATGTCCATGTGTAGAGTCGTCTCTTGTGTTGTTGGAAAAGAGTGTTTGCTATGACTAGCTTGTTCTCTTGACAGAACTCTATTAGCCTTTGCCCTGCTTCATTTTGTACTCCAAGGCCAAACTTGCCTGTTATTCTGATTACTCCTTGACTTCCTACTTTAGCATTCCAATCCCCTATGATGAAAAGGACATCTTTTTTTGGTGTTAGTTCTAGAAGGTGTTGTAGGTCTTCATAGAACCGGTCAACTTCAGCTTCTTCGGCATCAGTGGTTAGGGCATAGACTTGGATTACCCTGATGTTGAATGCTTTTCCTTGGATACGCACTGAGATCATTCTGTCGTTTTTGAGGTTGTACCCCATTACTGCCTTTCCCACTCTCTTATTGACTATGAGTGCAACTCCATTTCTTCTAAGGGTTTCTTGCCCACAGTAGTAGATATAATGGTCACCTGAATTAAATTCACCCATTCCCATCCATTTCAATTCGCTGATTCCCAAGATGTCGACGTTTAATCTTGTCATCTCATGTTTGACCACATCCAGCTTGCCTTGGTTCATGGATCTTACATTCCACGTACCTATACAATATTGTTCTTTACAGCATCGGACCTTCTTTTCGCTTCCAGATACATCCACAGCTGAACGTCCTTTCGGCTTTGGCCCAGCCGCTTCACTCTTTCTGGAGCTACTTGGAATTGCCCTCCGCTCTTCCCCAGTAGCATATTGGACACCTTCTGACCTGAGGGGCTCATCTTCCGGCGTCATATCTTTTAGCCTTTTAACATTGTCCATGGGGTTTTCTTGGCAAGGATACTGGAGTGGGTTGCCATTTCCTTCTCCAGTGGACCACATTTTGTCAAAAATCTCTGTCATGACCTGTCTGTCTTGGGTGGCCCTGCACGGTATAGCTCATGGCTTCACTGAATTACACAAGCCCCTTCGCCACGACAAGGCAGTGATCCATGAAGGGGATTTAGTTATTTAGTCACTTTATAAAGTGACCCATCTCACAGTTGCAACTCTAAGGTGTCTAACTCTCTAAGGCAGTGTTTCTCAACCTTGGCAAATTTACAATGTGTGGACTTCAACTCCCAGAAACCCCCAGCTAGCATGGTTAGCTGGACAATTCTGGGAGTTGCAGTCCACACATCATAAAGTTGCCAAGGTTGAGAAACACTGCTCTAAGGTGATACAGTTTACAATTTAATTGATAGCAAGCTCTGCCCATGTAGACAAGAGTATTAAGAGTAATTATTATTATGGTTGGTCACACAGTCAGCCAGATGTTTAGACTTCATTTGGCATTTTTATCCACCTATCAAGTCCTTCCCAAGGACCTGGGACAGGCAGATGTTGTTTGATGGTGATAAAGATATCATTGTAGATTATAAGCTGTTCGAAGTAAAGTTTTTGCAATTGACTGATGGTGATTTTGTCAGTGTTAATGGTGTTCAAGTGGTGCTCCAGATGTTTTGGGAATGCACTTAAGGCACCTATTACTATTGGTACTACCTTTGCTTTCTTTTGCCACAGTCATTCTATTTCTATTTGCATGTCTTTGTATCTTTTGATTTTCTCCAGTTCTTTCTCTTCTATTCTGCTGTCTCCAGGTATTGCAATGTCCACTACCCAGACTTTTTTTTCTTTATCAACAATTGTTAAGTCTGGGGTGTTGTGTGGCAAATGTTTGTCTGTTTGAATTCTAAAGTCCCAGAGCACTTTAGCTTCTTCATTTTCTATTACTTTGTCTGTTTTGTGGTCCCACCAGTTCTCGCTTGCAGGCAAATGGTATTTCTTGCAGATATTCCAATGCACCATTGTTGCTACTTTGTCATGCAGTTGTTTGTGGTCATTCTGTGCAATCTTATAGCAGCTAACTAGGTGGTCCAATGTTTCTTCAGCTCCTTTGCAGAGGTGGCATTTGCTGTCTCTTACTGTCTTCTCAATTCTGGCTTTGTGTGCATTTGTTCTTAAGGCTTGGTCTTGTGCAGCCAGAATTAGCCCCTCTGTCTCTTTCTGCAACTTTCCTGCTCTTAGCCATTGCCAGGTCTTGTTGTTATCGGCTTTGCCTGCTAGTTTTATGTGTGTGTGTGTGTGTGTGTGTGTGTGTGTACTGGCCATGTACTACTTTGCCTTGCATTGTCTCTTTTCTATTGTTCATTTTGTCTTTCTTATAGACCACTTTGGTTTCTCTGGTATTCACTAAGCCTTCATGGTGTACTAGCTTCAGTGCATCTTCTTCACTGCCCTTCAGATAGTCTTCCAATCCCCATTTTTCTTCTTCATCTGTCTGGTGTGCTTGCAACATTGCATGCCTACCTATGCTCCTTGGTAAGTAGAGTCTTACCATCACTGCGTGGATGAAAGGCATGATTCATTGTCATTATTTTTCTGATATTCCTATCCAGGGCTTCTAGTTCTGCTTGAGTCCAGTCCACTATTCCAGCTGTGTATTTAATGAGTGGAATTGCCCAGGTATTAATTGCCTTGATGGTATTCCTCCACTGAGTTTGGACTTCAAGATCTTCTGATGTATTCACTATTATATGTATTCACTATTCTTGACTTCAGTGTGTTTGATTTGTCAGTCTGAAGGATGCCTGGGTACTTGTAGTGATCTTCTTCATTCAGACTCTTGATATTATTTCCATTGGCATCTTGATTCATTCAGTTTTCAGTATTTTTCCCCTGTTGATGACAAGGGTGGCACATTTGTCCAGTCCAAACTGCACTGCAATATCTTGGCTGTATATTCAGACAGTGTTGAGCAGCAACTCCATTTCAGATGGTGTTTTTCCATACAGCTTCAGATTATCCATGTAAATGAGGTGGGATAACTTGGCAGATATATTTGATATTTGATAGCCATGGCAGCAGCAGCAGCAGCAGCAGCAGCAGCATTATTATTATTATTATTATTATTATTATTAATAATTTACTTTTTCTCCATGAGTTCAAACTCATGGACATAGCCTTCCTTCCTCCATTTTTTTCTGCCAAGAAGTAGCCTGTAGATAAACTGAGCTAAGGGACTGACAGACCCAAAGTCATCCAGTGGGCTTTCATGATTAAGAGTGGTTCTGAACCTGAGTCTCTCTGATCCTGAATCTAACCTCTGAACTATCATAGCACACTAGCTCTTGATAGGGTTGATTTGCAAAATCTGTACTGGAAATAATTTTCAGCTTTACATATAGCTTATATTTGCAACCATATAAACACAATCCCACTCTTTTTATTTTTCCAGTATTTTATATTTTAAAGATCTCTTCAAATACTGTATATTTATAACTGTCATCAAGCTTATCATATTTATTTTTGTGGTTTTGTTTGTAGTATACACATATATCAATTAGGCATTACTAAATACTGGCATTCCCTCCTTCTTCTCTGCACTTTGTATTATTAAAATAACTGCCACACATTTATCTGTCAATCAAACTTCATGGAAGGTGTTATTTCAATACTGTTTGTGCATTAAACATGAACATGATCTATTAAAGGTTCTATGTATTACTCACTGTTTATATTTGGGTACCTTTAACTTTAGCAGAGTTATTATTCCTGCTTCATTCACTCATACACCCCTGTACTTGAGTATATTATTTAATCTTTCACCTACATTTCCTCATCTATGAAACAGATCCAATTCCATCATTTGCCTCTTCAGCAATGGTTGTAAAGAGAGTCACAAAATAATATTGCACAATGTTTTGCTCATTAAAATTATGCTGCTGGTGCATGGCCTCTGGAGAAACTGGGCATATGCACCATAGCTAATGAAAAAAAATGTGAATTGTACTATGCCTTATAACTTGTTTCTCTGTGACTAAGCTTATTCCATGGGAAAGCTATTTGCTTACAAACTGATTTGGCTGAGTTACCAAACCATAGCAGGAACAGGAATCTGGCACACCTTTTTTTATTTTACCTTGATAATGCTGTCATTTTTGCACTATAATCCAACATAATGCAGTACCAAATATTGATAAAGAGACCTACCATGCTTGTGAAATTTTTGGCCATGCTTATGTAAAATCTCCTAGGGATCTGGCAGAGTTAAAAGAAAGTAATTGTATACTTTATCCATCACTTTTTTCTTCAGAAAAGGAATGCAGCATCTCACCAAAAAGGCGCACTGCAAAATCTTTATAAGATTGAAACTTGGAAGCTTTCAAGTGGCAAAAATTGGCATGCATATCAACTTTGGGCTACATTATGGTTACCAAAGCCAGAGCACCCTTGGATGGCAGCAGAGTCACATTTATGCATCTCTTTGCTGGCATCTAATCATTATCCAAAGGTCTACAGACCAGAAATGGTAGTCTAATGTAATCAGAGATGCAACTAAAATTCAGATATTACACTAACCTCATATGCTTGTCAGCTTCACTGAGAGTATTAAAATTCCAAGTTATTTTTCAGCTTTGATTTTTCCCCATTGCTGATGAGGGAGGAAATACTGTGTGTATGTGTGTATATATACAGTATATAAACATAGACTCTAATAGACTATTGAGATAACTGTTAAGCAGTTGGTGAGCCCTAAGTAAAACATATTCTACCATGAAAAGATACACTGATTCACTGGTGCAGAACTACAGCCCTGAATGGCAGCTTCCAACAGCCTTGGCCAGCATAACCAATATATATCATGCCTATGATATATGCTTCAGAGAGTTATATTCAGTAAGATCAAAATCACATGATCCTCAGTTCTACTTTATGTGAACTAGTTCTGTGAATTCTTTCTACTTCACTGATTTTTTGGGCTATCTTCCACTGCTTGCCATATTTGAAACCAAAATGCATACCTATTCCATGGACACTCATAGTAACACAGTAAATATCTGTTGGTAGGATTTTTTTTCATCTAAAATCCATTCTTTAATGTTCAGATATCCATATCACAAAGATCCAGAAAAAGTAGAAGACAAATACAGAATGGTATATATAATCCTTCCAGATTACTTATATTGCAGTATGAGGGTAAATCATTCTACAGGGCTTTCCACATTGTGGAGATCATATTTTGAGAAAGGAAAAATCAATACATATTTGACAAGAAAGAAATTACACTTCGTAGGAAAGTGGCAGGTTGTTTTTCTTTTAACAAGAAAATAGCATCAGGATCATGAATATTAGACCACTGTAAATGTATTTTAACTTTCTTGGCCAGGTCCCACAAAATGACACAAAGGATAAATTAAAAATGATATAATCTGGTAGGGTAACTAGCTTTTTAAAATGGGAAGCTGTCAACTCATATATTACTTCAGAGTGCAGAATCAATAAAGCAAACAAGATCATTATTTCTTACATGTCCAGCCTGGTAATTGATACAAAACCATAGCAAAAAAAACCCAAAACAAAACAAAACAAAAAACCTGGTTAGCCCTAGAATTTGCAATATGGTGCCTTTGAGCACCAGCATGCACACAGAACCATATTTGATATCTGCAATATTCCCTTGTCCTCTTAGAAAGTATTCATTTAAATAAGAAAAATCTTGTTCTCTTCTTTTAAATGTACACATGCTCATAATTGTGGGCAAATTACTCTTTTATCTTTGTCTTTATCACTTTACTTTCTTGTTAATAGATGTTCTATGAGAGGTTCTACCAACATATCAATCATTTTGAGAGTGGCAGCTGTTTTGACACAGAACCCACAACATGTTTTCAAAATCCAAATGAATCTACTAGCCTAAAAAAGTTGGGGACTGCTGGATTAACCTATACAATGCTTTAAAATTAATTCTCTTCAGGTCTAACATCTTGTCTTGCCTTTTGAAATCTGCAAGAAAGGTCTGAAAGTTTGAATCAGTTCCATTAATGTTTGTGAAATAAAAGAAGAAATATTCTAGAATCCACAGTTATATACATCTTTATCTAACACAAATATTTTATATTTATCCTCACTTATTCAATCATCCTTAATAACATTTTGTACCTAATTGTGTGTGTGTGTTCTGAAGGTATGCCCTTTTTTGTGCTCAGATTTTGAGCTCAGAATATTTTGAAATAGATCCCACTGATTTCCATTAATTGTAAGTACATTTATAACAAAACCAGATCAGTTTTGGTGGATCACATTCTTTTTCACATTAAACCTCTATCTGGTATATTTTGTTGGCTTAATCAGACATGAGGGAACTATGAAATAAGTTCTTGTGGCCTTCCAGTTATGAAACTTTATCTTAATGGATGTCCATCAGGGGCAGAAACTGTGACCATCTGAAACGTTATTTTTAAACAAATCACATAAGATCTTTGCTGAGAGGGACTTAAAGGTTTATATAGTCTAACAACTTGATGATACAGAGACTAAATTATGATAAAACTTTCAAATGGATGACTTGAATGTATTGTTGTAATTTATTTGTTGGAGATCCAGCAACTTTATGTTTAAACAAATCATTTTCATGATAATTTTGCTTTAAGTTTGCTTTGCCACATTTATAGTGTCTTGAACTGGGTTCAAATAACCAGAGAAAAATTCACTGGGCAATCATAAATCTATCATTAGCTAACCTTTTTTATAATGTTGTTGTGAGAATACAACGAGAAAAGAGTCATACATACTGCTTTCAGCTCCTCAAATAATTGTAGATGAAATACATACAAAGTCCAGGGCTATGTCCTTACTCACATTTGAGTTCTGGCTCAAGCACTTTACCAGTCTGGGAGCAGTAATATGGGCCTTTTGCATCTGTTGAACAAGCTGGTCCCAGTCACCACCTGTTCACATTAACAATGTGCCAAAATCTGTTTCTCCAGTTCCTAAAAGGTATTTTGTTTTGTTTTATTCTTTTCCTGCAAAAGTGACTTGTGTTTCTCTACATCATTCTCAAAAGGCTCCAGAAAAATTTTGGTAGTACATTTAAACTTGTTTATTGTTGTCAAGTAATAGAACATGATGGTGTTAGTAGAAATCCTAGCATTACTGTTATTTGCCATTTCACATATATCCATCATCATGCAGCCTGCCTTGTTGCCCTCTTTTCCTAATCTGAACAAGGCCCATGGGAGCAGTTTCCTCATTATATCTTCCCTGGAGATGCTATTGAAATATACAAACCAGGGACCTTTTAAGATTATGGGTAATAGTATTCAGTGAAAAAGAGGACATTCATGTACAATATTCAACCATTTTAAAGCCAAGGTGGATGCAAGAACTACATTAATCTATGAAAAATTCACATTTTTCTCCTTAAAAAAAATCAGAAATAGTTTTTATTATTTTCTTATTTTTTTTTTTTAAAAAAGCAGACTTTTTCAGAACACCACTAGTTGACATGGGAAGGGTTAATTTGTTCCACGGTTGCTTAGCAACTATACAATGTTCAGATTCTTCTACAGCTGGACAAGCCAAAATGGATCATGCTTCCATTTTGAGTTATACTACACATATACTTACTTGCTTTTATCAAAGACTTGTAGATGTATCTGTCATCCAAGAATTTTAAATTATTAATGTATTATATTAGTACAAGGCATCAGACATACTTAATTTTAGACATACTTTGGTCTCAAAGCTTTTTCCAAAATAAATTCTTTTTTCTACATCATAGTCACTTTTCTGCAACAAAATATTTCTACTGTATTATAATTTCCATCTTGAAAAGACTGATAATTGCCGTTTGAATCAGAGTTCTAATCAACAGTTGTATCTAAATTAGGTTTTTAAGTCATCCATGTGAAAGCTGTATGAAAATAGTTGGTACATTGAATTATTCATAATTTTCCTTGGAAAATACAATATAGCATGTACACACATGAGTTCCCAATATAGATTGCTTGGAAGAAAAAAAATCACAAGTTGCTTCTGTGGCTTTCTGATGAAAATAACCATTTTGAGAAGAGAAAAATGGGGTTTAGTATTTCTTAGGATAATCATCATCATTATCATCACTCAGAATTAGTTGAGATTATTATTAAATGTAAGTATTAAGAATCACAACAGATGACAATACCTGCCAAATGGACTGATCTTGAGGAAAATCAAGGAAGGACAGACCTGGATATGGGAGGGAGGGAGGGAGGCAGGCAGGCAGGCAGGCAGGCAAAAGAAGATGCTGGGAAGCCACTTCTGCATTGCTACAAGAATATGTTCATGTACTCACCATGAATTTTGAATCTTTAAAACTTTTAAATGAAGCTTAACTTAAATGAATGAAGCTTATTCCACAGAAAATAGGTAATAGACTGTAGTCTAAGTTTGAGAACTTGAGATGTATTAGCATTTCTGCATTAAAAAAATTATAATCAAATAGAAATAATAATCTCATTACAGTTTTGTAACAGATATCAAGTTTAGAGAGAATAAATATTACAATTTGCTTGTGTAAAACTTTGTTAGTGATACAATAATAAGCAGGTCTGGTGTAACACTGGCTATTAAGTGTCTTTCATTAACATTTCCTACTGCACATGATCACACGCAGTGTAGCATACTCAGAGGTCTCTTTCCATTTTCTGATCATGCAGTATTTCTTTCCCTATTTTATCATTCTGTTCAAGGTGAAACATATTTGAAATGCCAAATCTGAAAAGTCAAGAGGAAAACAGAACAATCACATTTATTAAGAAAAATCTGCAATTATGAGAAGAACCTGAAAAGTTTGGTGAGTTCAATTTTTTGCTTTGGAATCAGTCCCTTTTTCTTCCACATGCTATTATCAAAGCATAAAATCTTTCTCCTAAAATGGGAACTTGATTGGAGAGAGATTGGTGTAGTTCCATAGTATAACGCTGTCCTATAGTTAAAGCTGAGCTTTAAACTGGAAACACAGAAGGAGTAAAATCTTCTTTGGTTTGAACCTTGATATCCTATATGCTATAGTTGGAAGGATGGTTGCTAATAGATAGTTACTTATAAAATTACTTGTGGCAGGTGTATTGGCAATGTACCACATCAATAAGAAAAACAAAAATTTTCTAAGGGTTTAGGGCAGCTTCAAATTAACCGAATTACATTAATCCTGTTTTATCACGGGGCTATCTATAATCAATGAAAAAATGGGCAGTGACGATTCATGTATCCACCACCCAACTTGCGTAGCATTATTCTACAATATCCATTCCTCCCACCCCCACCCCCCAAAAAAGGCCCAGGGACCACATTTGAATTGGTCAGATACAGTTCAAGCCCTGAATAAGGACTATTTAATTAATATTCAGTAATATAGTTTTGGAATTACAGTCTAAAAGAATAATTTTGATTGCATGATGTACTATTTCTGAAAACCAAGTCTGAATCTATGGAAACAATGATGGACATAAATGTAGCATATTCTATTTTAATTGCAATAACCCATTTCAACTTACTGGAAACATTTTTTAATCTTTTCAAGAGCATGACTTGTTGAATCATGAGCAAAATTTAATGAAAGGCATATGCCACCTATCAGTTCAGACTGGTAAAAGTAACACTGAAATAACAGTTCACATTGGCTGCTGCAGAAATAATTACAATCTCTCAGCATATTTACAGTAGCCACAAGGGAAAGAAGAGAAAAAACAGAGTGGAAATCACACGACATCCACTTCCCTTAAATGTGCAACACCTAAATATGAGTAACCTTAAGCAAACTTGTAAATCTTTCAAGCTTCTCAATGCCTTTGTAAGAAGAAGTCCAGTTTGGGTTGTTTTTCTTTAAAACCCTTGTTCTCTCTAGGAATGAATATAAAATAACTGCATTTCTAATATACCACGGTGTGTACATGCAGTATATAAGTTGACAGTAGGAATAAAAATTATCCATAACAGAAATGCAGAGATGGCTAATTCCATCAATACAGTAGGAAAAGAAATCCCCAGTCTGCCATGTTGGGGAAAATCTGAGATCAAACACTAAATCATACAGACTTCACTAATTACTATTAGTTGTATAAATATTTCTAAATAGATAGCCTGACAGAGCTTGGGACCATACAGAGTGTTTGAAGGTAAGATTTAGATGAGAACCCCCACGGGCAAATCCCAGCTTTGAGAAGGAATGGCTTTGGGACATCTGCCAACTCAGTGGATTACTGTTAACATAAATGAAGGAGATTTCTTTAATCTAGGCATGTTCATTCTCAGAAAGTTATTCAGAATACTCTTCTTATACAAACTTTCCAATGAAAAAGGGGACAAGGGTTCCAGAGGCTCATAGGTAAAGATTCCATGGTGGTTCCAGCAATGTGAATAAATCAGCCTGGTCAATCAAAATCCACAAAAAAATTAAAACAATATACATAAGAAAATGTAAAAAATGTTACATTTTGGAAGACATTGGTAGAAAAGAATTACTTCAAAAGACAGGAAAACAGTAAAAATAATGAAGATCCCAATTGTATTTTTTTATATACTTGATCCCACAGAGTCAAAAATCTTGATGCAAGCTACTTCTACTCCTGTTTTGTGTGTGGGGGGGGGGGGTGTGTGTGTCAATCTGCAGAAGAGGGACTTGGAAAAGATGCACTATCCTTCTCACTCATAGGAAGACTGTAGGAAGATTACTTGTCTTACTATGAAACACAGTAATTCATATTAGCTCCAGTGTATCCAAAGTTGCTTATAAAAATGTTGATAAACTTTTGGTTGGATATATAATAAATGAACTGTATCTAAAACAGTGCCCATTTTTTTCAGAATACTTAACAAATCCTGCTGAATGCTATTTGTACAAAATCTCAAAACTGCTTTGGGTTCATTAACACTAAATTGTGCTTTGAAAAACATTGTCCTTCTCCTTTTCGGTTACAGGTGAATCCCCAAACAAAACATGACAAATATTCAAATGGAAGAACATTAGAATATTGGTAGAGCAGAAAGGAATACAGTATGTAGCTGTCAAAAATAAAAAGTTGTGGGCATAGTATATGGAATAAAACGTATAAGGCTAGCAGTTCCTTCAATAAAAGAATAATCTGCTCCCTGCTGAATGTAGAGCGAATGGAAAATCAAATTAGACTCAATAACATCAGTACCCTTAGAAGGTGCAGAAGGACATAATCAGTTTTTCGGCTGCTAGTGCTGAGGAATACTTCATCTTAGTGTCATAAAGTATCTCTGAAAGAGCCCTCACTGTGACAAAAGGGGGGGGGGGGGGAACAAAGCAGAAAAAAATAGGTGCAACAATCTTTTATGCAGACATATTAACACTAGGCAAGATGCCTATTTAGCCATACAAATGCCATGCACTGTGTAGACCATTGTACATCAATTATTTACGCTTACAGGTTTCAGCAAGGTTATTCATCAAAGATATTAAGACTTTCATTCAGAGACAATGGGTTTTCCTTTAAATTTTGTTGGTTTCTAAAATTAAATAGTCATTTCTAAAAGATTTCTTTAAAAATGATTTCAATTCTAGTCAGTGAAAAATCCACCACCTATCATTTCTGCACATGTCGCAATGGTAATGTGGCAAGCCATAGTAAGCCCTTTTTTGGCAGCAACCACACTACCTTGGTAATGTAGGCATTGGCCTAAGCTATCAGACACTGTATGGATTTTACTCTGAGTTCAAAATCAAAGCAATATTTTAGTCAATAAACTTTTGGGTATATTTTAGGCCAATAAATTTCTGAGTATATTACAAAGATGTGCAATATATTGCATTTTCTAACTTTAGCACTCCTTTGTGATCTTTGTCTCTCTGAATGAGTTACTACTCTGACTTTTTTTTCCTGCACAGTCTAGAGGCATATCCTGATCAATGATTTACATGGAGGCATAGAAGTGGAATACTGTCTAAGAGGACATTTCAAAGTAATGATTTGAGGTGTAAGAGTGAAGGGTGTCTTCAATGTTAATTGAGAAAAATGTAACTCAGATTTTTTCAGCTTCACGGTCTAGTTCGCAGTTATGAGCTTTCCAAGTAATACTCTCAGAATACTTATTTCTATATTTAGCATAAGACATAGCATTGGAAAAGGCAGTGTCTCTATAGTGCTGTTCAAAACAGGTGAGAAGGTAGAGGCAGCATTGTGATCCAAGTTCAGCCCATTACATATACATACAAGCGGGGGGGAGCTTAGCTCACAACACTGAGTGGAGAAACACCATTCAGGAAGCATTTATTAAAAAGCATTTCACATCCACACTGTCCCTACTTTACAGAGAAAATACCACACAAAACTGTATTAAAGAGTGAAAAATATGATTTTACACACAGTTTAATCTCAGTATTGCATTCACTCATTATTTTATGCTCACTAAGATGTTCAAAAGTAACATACAGGTTTGACATTTTAAATAAAGCATAAATGAGATATGACACCAGATTTTGCCCTTACAGCTCTCTTGTGATCTCTGAAACCCCAAGAATTAATCAGTGAAGCTCAGCAGTCAGCTGATCAGTTCTGACACTATTTTTTCCTCAAATAGTGTGATTATAGTAGTGATAGTTTTTCAAATAGCACTGATGATGTTACCTAGTCAGGTAATGAAACATTTGCAAGAAAACAACCAAGCTCAGAGAGCACCAAGGACTCCACACCTCAAATAATCTATATAATATCTAATATAAAGGGAGTTTTATGCTTCCAATAAGATTCTTGCATATGATTTATTTAAAAACAAAAAAAGAATCAGAAAATATTCCCTAAATGTCAGTTCACCCTGGTAATTTCATTATAACCCCATATTCCCTTCAGCCCATAATCACCTTCACCCTCACCCTCATCTTTTAAAGCATTGTTTCAGCTGCCTAAAGATTACTTATTCCTGAAATAATGGATAGCCAAAGATACATCTCCTCCCACCTAAAATTCATAATATTAAAATCAGGCAAAACTCAATATAGAATCAACCACAATAAAGCTCTGAAACCAATGGATTGAATCATACATAACTTTGGATGGACTCAAACTAATCCCAGATGACTTTATTGCCACTGTGTAAGTTCAGACTTGAGCTCTTGCCAGTGACTATTCAGATTTGATATGGGTTTTCCCCCAATGGAGTTCGAGATGTCTTTTCATTTCCATAAGCTCCCTGAAGAACCAATGAGTCACATCTGCAAAAGAGGAGAAGTCACTCTGGTACGATCCAGTCCAATGTTATGGTCACCCTTCTATTTCAGTAGACAACCAGGGTCTCGGCTGAACTGCCCACCAGATGCTCAGGTAACTCCCCAAGTCCACTCTGAAAAGATATCTATTAGGCACCTGGGATAGACCAATCCAAAAGGTCCTTTCTTATTGTAGATAGGGTTATCTGTGGAAAAATTTAATAGCATTCATAAAGTGGCGTATTCACCACAAGGCGTAAAATGCAGTTCTCCTGCTTTCAGATTATGTTGCACCTGCTTTGAGACAAAACCCAGATCAATGTATTACTTATGTGTGTATCAAGCCCTAATAAGTTGGGTCAGATCCATAGATGTCATGGTGGCCATACTCCTGGGCAGCTCCAGACCCTTGGCCAAAGGAAGGCCAATTGAAGCAGTCTGGGAAACTCCAGCACCATCCCCATGATAAGGCTGAACCATCCTGGTAAGAATGCTGCTGTGCAACAAGGAGACCTGTACACAAGCAGCAAACCTGACTGGTACTTTGAACTCAGCTACACAAACAGATCTCACATGCAGTTACCTTCAGAGTAGTGACTCTAGAGGCCAGCAGTTTTACAGGGGACAATAGCCAACTTACCTATCCTACATTGGGACCATGGCTAGTGTCAGACCCAAAATATGGTGGGCAGATCTCCAAGAGGAGAACATCCCACTCCTCTCCCACTAGATTTCAGTGATGCAAGCCAGGTCTTGGATAATGACAATTATTACAAACAGACTTGGCATTCAACAACAACAGTCAGAGTCCCAGGATTCCAAGCTACCCTGCTTCTTGTGAAGATGACTAAGATAAGAAGAGGGAGGGATATTGGGGAGAGATATTAATGTCCCCATACCAGAATACAGGCCACTCTCAGCCTCCTGCCATATCTCCCATTGTCCATTACAACCATCACAAGCCCCACCCCAAATGCCCCGAAATCTCAGCACCCATCACTCCTTAGACCAGTAAAGCACTCAAGCCTCACACCTTAATGCAAGCAATCTGGGTAACTCCTGAGCTGTGCCACCCATTCATCCCACTTCCATCCAGACAATACATCTTCTACTCTCACTAGAAGTAGAGGGTTTTATAGACAGGGGTCCAGTCCAAAAATCACCCTCTCCAATGTTCTTATGCAAAGGGCAGTCACTGAACAGCCAGCATCATAAAGTCCAGAGTCCTTTCAGTCCCAGATCAGGATCACACAATAATGCCTTGATCTCATACCTGCCCTGCACCAACAGCCACAAACTCTAACCATCTATCCAATGAACAAAAAAATTCCTTGGAGGTCCTGTGGCATGAGGCAATCCAGGAGCCTAAAGGAATCAGAACAGCTGAGGCAACTGGTCTCAAGATGGTGGTTGTGAGTCTGAAACTACCCAGGCTTCCAGTGCTGGGAGACAAATGGTCTTCCTGTACAGGTAGTACAACTGAGACTGGCAACTCCATCACTAACTGATGCAGTTGCTAAGTAAGGCATCATTTGACTGCAATGGACCTACAACTTCACTTTGCCACAGTCATTAAGCAAATCACCTGCGATCATTAAGCAAGTCATCACATGATCACAACTTGCAATTTTACTGTCAGCTTCTCATTGACTCTACTTGTCGGAAACCAGCTGTGAAGCATACAAATGGTGATCATGTGACTGTGGGATGCTGTGATAGCTGTACATGCCCGCTGGTTGCAAAGTGTCTGAATCTCAATCATGTGACCACAGGGACATTGCAATAGTCGTAAGTGTGAGGGCTGGTCATAAAGTTACTTCTTCAGCACTGTCATAACTTCAAACAATTGCTAAACAAGGCAGTTCTTAAGTGAGGACTACCTGCACTGAGAAAAAGCACTTTAATCTTAACCCCATGTGTTTTCATTTGAATATATAATCTTAGAGTATATTATGCATTTTCAGTTATGCACATGAAGACTGAATTTGAGTACTCAAAATAGAATACATTGTTCCTAAATAAAAAATTAACTTCAAAGATTAAAAAGTGAATACTTCACCTTCAGATAGCATAAAAACATTGCAGTTGAATATGACATTCCCTTTGTGTCTCATTAAATTTCATGCAGTAGCAATTTCTAAAACTGTCCATAGGGAAATTCTTGTTAGACTTGATATGGACCAATAGAGAAGAAAATCTGGTTATTTCTGTCCGGTGAGGGACACATTGTGTTCCAGATGTTATGGGAAGTATAGCCCAAGCAATGCTCATAAACATGTTGAAACCTATTTTTAATAGTTGAAAATTATATTTGAAAATATATGTCTGAGATCAGTGCACACTGATTACTTTATACAATATATAATCTTGAATAGTCTATGGAACTCTGATACCGGTCAGAGGACTTCTGTATGCATCTGCTATGACTATTAGATAGCCATATTTAGGCCACACTTCCATTTACAATCTTGTGATAAATTTTACTTGCAATTTGTTTAAGTATTTCAGAAAGATTATATAAGAAAAGCACTTCTGGACATTCAAAATAAGGTCACAAATATGGGAACAGACATGTATAGGGATGAATTGTAAAGTGCTAATTTTTGCTGTTGGATATAACATTTTATTTGTTCATAGGCCCCTCCACTATACACAAAAATGTCCAGTGCTTCTAGTGCTTTTCTGTGGAAGAGTTCACAAACCACAAAGGCTATGTTCATTCAACACTGTAAGCCACGTTAGTGTGATGTGTGAGCCCAGTGGAGAAATGATCATACTCAATAAAACCCAAAATGGTGACAGCACTTTACACAATTTACTGATAGCTTTTCTTCTTAAAATAAACAAACCTGCTGGTGTTTCAAGAAATAACTTTGGATGACTCAATATACTTAGCATAAGAGTTCAGTTCTATTCACCCCACAACAGAACCCCAATAATTAGAAATGATATATTTTTTCTCAAAAAGAAATCAAAATGTTAATAAAAATAACTATGGATAAGGCAGGGTAATATGAAGGATATAAGCTGTTGAAAGTAAAATATACAATATTTTTCAAAGAAAATCTACAATCCTACCTTTGGAATGCACATCTTTGGATAAACTTCTATTTTGAACTTATAGCAGAAAAATCTATCTCGTAATTTTTAAAATTCACTTATTCGGTTTACTCCTTATTCCAAGCCAGGTTTTGTTTAAGAGGGATTTATTGAATAAATTGCAATTGCTTGGGTTTGCAGCATACAGTTTACATTACCTTTTAACCCCAAACCAAGTAAATGTTATTATGGCTTGGCATGTTATATTAACCAGGCATCTGCGCAAGTATATATCCACATACAGGGCTATATGGTAGCTAAAGGAGATATGGAGAACCTGCAGCTCTCCAGATGTCACTAAAATTGCAACTCCCAGCACCTGCCACTATTAGCCATGTTGGGTCAGTCAGCAGGGAATTATACTATACTGAAAATGCTGAACAGTAATTTCCAAGAAGCTAATAAATTCAAAATGCAAAATGCAATGAATTGTTTCTATGTATTTTATGATGCTCATTTTATACACAAATTATCTGTGTTCAGTTCAGACATTGACAGGATGCCTTCTTCAATAACACAAATAATAACTCCTTCGCTATAACTTGATCTATCCTTGATCAACATGTTTCTTACTAGAAAACATATAATCAAACTATGCAACTTGCAATTACATTTTTTCAGTCACATACAGTTACAAATAATTACTTTAAAGCATGGAGTTGTTTTACATGGCTTCAAGCACAGGTACAGAAGGATGATTGTAACAGCGTGTCATTTTTTTTGAATGAGAATACAAGTTTATATCACATTAAATCCATCATGGCTCTTAACATGCTTCTAAATAAAATCAATTTACCTGGATTCATGGCTTGACTTTCTTTCTTATACTGCTAAAGTACAGGAAAAAGAAAAAACTTTTAATCTTAATATATATCTCTTGAGATAATTATAACCTTATCAGCACAAATTTGTTCACAATATTTAATAGTCTTTTAAGTATTTAATCTTTAAGTAAAAGATCAAAATAATCTTTTAATATTGTTTCAGTTTTATAATATGACAAATTAACACATTTTATAAGAAGAGACAAACTAACAATTTTCATTTAGACCTTTTGGCTGACTTATATCTAGTTAAAAATTCCAAAAAGCTTTTCTTCAAAATAGCAATAATCCAGTTCTTAACCTAAATTTCTCAATCTCAAAATCATTTATGGAGTCATATTTACAAACACTTCTTTCAAATGTATCTTTAAAGAAATATTGTCAATAATACTAAGAACTCTATTTTATGTTCTACCAATTTTATTTTCAATAATCTGGAAGTTCCACATATACTTTCCCTCACTGGCACATGATAATGCATATTGTATCTTCTATACCAATAATTATATATGGGGAGAGTGTATGGGAACCCAGAAATAATTTATATTTATTATTAAAGGACTCATACCACAACATCTACAAGTATGGGACTTTATTATTCAAAACTGTTGATGAGTTAATTAATATCAGAAGTACAGTAGGTCTTCAGGTTGACTCTTCTGTAACTGAATGCCTTCTGTCAGTATGTTTCAGAAAAAACATCTCTAGAAATAATTTAGGGGGGAAATTGTACAAATTCAGAAACTGGCCATTTTGTATGATTACAGCAAACCAGCTTTGACTCAATAACAACTAATGACTAGAGAATAAGTGAGAATATCTAACTTGATTTCTTTTAATTATCAAGGAACAGAAGTTCATATCTGATCCACTTCTCATCCAGTTTCCATTTCACAGGTTATGGTGAACTTTTCACCTAAACACTAACTCAGCATCTTGGAAAAAATGTTTTTTTATGCCAAGTGTAATATCTATGTAAACTTTTGAACTCAGTGCTGCCTCAGCTTTTTCAAAATGTGTATTAGCATTAAAGAACATTCTCTTTGAAGCTCCACTTTCAGATTATTTCTTCAAAGACAACAAAAGGTCAAATTTTACTAAGCAGAAAAACTGAACAATAGCCAGCACTATTTTCCTTAATATGTAGTACTGGATAGGGATTTCCATTCTTTGGGCATGTATTGAGAATTTTTGGTCTTCATTAAGGTTTGTTATTTCTGTATACCTTACAACTGAATTATTGCTATTGATCTGACTTAATGTTTACTGTTTAATAAATATTTGAGTAAAATAATATAATGGCAGGTGTGAGTATGTAGTTTTTGTTTGTTTGTTTGTTTGCATTATGTACATATGCGATGTGTATAAGCCGTCAAGGCTTAAAGAAGATCAACTGGCTCATCTGTCAGTGGTCCAGAATGTGACCCGTCAATCTATATGCCAGTGGTTCAGTACTGACTTTTTTAATGGACCACGTTAAAGGCAGTTGGTCCTTTTAACAGTTTCTGTCTTGGGAAACCTGACCTTAAGACATTCTGTGTTCTCTGTGTAGCCATTTCTAACATTTGTTGAAATATCCACATTCTTTAATAGCATATTATTTTCTATATTTTTTATTGTTGTGTCCATTTGTAATCTGATATTCTTTGGAAATAATAATTCAACACATTCTTGCTGCAGGTTACCCACCTCTCAGACATGATCTTTTTTAAAGTTCATTTTTTTCAGGATGTTGGAAAACACTGTCATTTTAGGTTTGTTTTCATTATGCAACTTCATGGTTGAAACCCCTTGCTGTGCCTGCTTGCATTATAGTAGATGCATAGTACAGTATGATGCATTACTTTATAACACATAATAGTGGTGTTATAAATATAACAAATAACTGCAATCAAAATTCAAGGAGAGGAGTACAAGATGAAATGCTGTGCAGAAAATATAGTACTATCAATTACACAACCACAATGCTCCATGAAACAGTTGATGCAAGTAATCAAAGACTTACTTTTACTGAAAATTAGTGGAAAGAAAACTGAGATAATAAAAGGCCCTTAACTTCTGAAGAAGATGGCTTTGTGAAAAAAACAAAGTTTTTTGCTGAGATATAGCAAAAGATTCAGTGAAATATCTAGAACTCTGTTTGACAGGACATTGAAAAGTGGAAAAGTACAAAACTTTGTTGGCTAGGACTTATTACAATAATAAAATGAATATACTACCCAAGATGAATGTTATGTTCCAAGTGGCATCAATTCCAATTTCAGACCAAAATTTGCAGGATTGGCAAAGAACAATTAACAGATTTATGTGGTGCACTTTAAATCTATACTTAGCAGTTATTCTTTCTTTTTTTTTCCCACCTTATTTTCTTTCTTTCTTTTTTTGTATTTCACCATTTTAACAATAAAAATATTTTTTAAAAAACACACATGGTACTGGTGAGAATAAACAGCTGGTAGGAACTATCCTAGCTAAACTAAATTGGTTTACCACTGTTTGTATACTTGGACAACCACAAGTAAGTTTTTTTTTCAAATGGAAGAAGCAGGTTTGGCTCTTGACAGAGTACTAAAGATATAGGGTTAGTGAACTCTGTGTTCCTGAAATCATATGAAGAACAGCTACCAAGGATTGGTGACTTACATATATCTGGGCAAATAAAGAACAAAGACTCATGTACTATGTTGGAATATATATGTTATATGAAAGTAACATAAACTTTAAATTATTGCAGGCACTCATCATTTCAAATTCCCCACTGCTTCCTTCCTGTTACATAGAACAGCTTTCTGCCCATCATATGCAGAAACAGAGTTTCTAGGATTAAGGGCAATGGATTTTGATATGAAACAATATAAACAATATCCTAAATCATGGCAAGCACCTACCCAGTATGCATATGGGAAACTCATATTTCGCAAGGATAATGGCCTGCTAATATTGTTAATTCCTAGCAACTGATATGTATAGCATCTTCCATTTTTGGCAAGTAGTATATAGCATATAGCATCTAAGTCATTAAACATTATTATTAAATCATTATTAGGAACTCCCAGCCCTTAGAAGCATATCCAAAATCCAAGAGTCTAGCCTCAAGGTTTTATTTTATTTAAAAATATGTCCTTTCATTTGTATGTATTCATTTTTGTTATTCAGCCTTCCAACATTGTGTCTAATGAGTAACAGTTTATCTGAACTTCGTATTCATGTGTTTCTGGCCTTCACTGTGAGAGAGAGATATCCTGATGTATTGAATCAGTTCTATTATTTGATAGGAGTGGCATGGGATCTATGAATCACTATTGAACTATATTGAATCAGTGAGAATATGCCTTACAGAAGGATATGTAAAATGTCTGTATTTCAGATAATTATGGTTTATTGTCTAACTGACAAATAGCAACTTTAGGAGTCAGGCATTCTAATCTGCAATCAGATTTCTTCCATTCTAATTTGAAGACAGTTCATTTCAAGAGGGACAAGGATATTATAAAATTTGGGTCATTCCCAATTTTAATAGCATCTATGCAAACTTGATTAGAGGAAAACTTTTTATTCATTGGAAGTCAGAGAGAATATATTTCTGATCCAACATCAAACATTTGTGTTGCAATGTTAGTGAAATTGGCCGTGGCACTGCCTTCTGATTAAGATTTAATGTTGACCAGCCATGTGAAAATAAGTCAGAGAAGGAATCTCTGAACTAGTTAAGCAGAATGCTTAGAATTAACCATGAAATTGAAATATTTTATTTCATATGGATTGTGTACTGGGCTGTGATGGATGAAAGAATAATAGCATTTGATAAGAATGCAAATTTGTATTCCAGTTTTCTGCAAATTTATAGAATAGTGGAAATAAGATTAGGACCAAGGTTTTAAATCTTGGTGCCATCTGGAATCACTATAGCAATGGAGTACGTGCAACACAAACATCTATTGCCATTATCACTTCAGATGGTGAACCTTCCTAATGAATACAATGACTGAAGTATTGAAGTAGAAATAAGACTTTAAAAAGAAAAACACAGAATTCATGATATTACATCTCTGAAAGTCATGATTCTGTTTTGCCCAGATGTACATGTGTTTTCTAATCCTTGAAGCATTGCAGATAACATTTTCCAGTGCTTAAAATGATTATTTTCTTATTACAGTATGCTCTTATATTATAATAAGTGATTTGACCCATTTCTTAGCCTAGCTTAATTCATGCCTTTTTGCTAGTTGCTAAAAATTATTTCTCCATATTTTCCATACTTCTGTGATCCATAATCCAAATATACTACACTAATCTTTCCACATCTCTGTTAAATTTTTGATGTATGATTTGGCCTAACTATGCTGTTCATTAGGAGGCGACCTTTTGTTTAGATTGGTTGGCTAACTTCAGTACTAATAAGCTGACAGATGAGGTGGTTAATGAATCCTGTGTATAGAAATAATGATAAATTGCTTATTTGGAATTCTACAAACACAGCATTGTAAAGCTACCTGGAGGAGTCTCTGGAACTGAACCAATTTTACAGCAGGAAGTTTTATTGATTACATTGAGAGAGCACATTTTAATCATTTTTAAAGAACTGTACAGCCTGAAGTAGTAAAATCCATTAAACAAGGATTATAAACTTTGTTTTAAACTGGATCCTAAATTATTTCTTGATGTGAAGTCAACAGCACTCTGTACAATCAATCTCTGTTACTAAGGTGTATTAAAATCAAGGGGTTTGATTTTAATTGCTGCTACGTCTGCCCTTCTGTAGGAGGCAGATGCTCACAGAGCTAAATTACTATCCTACAGACAAGATTTACATGGGTTTTTTTTTGTTGTTGTTCCTGTCATCCCACTACCACTTATCTTACTTTGTTGTACTCCCTTTCCCCTACCATTGGCCACAGCTCCATGCCTCTGTAGAGGGCTTTCTCCCTGTACTTTCAATCCTCATTATACTGACAGTAAATCTACTTCAATAAAGTAGTGGATTTTTTGAATTAGTGATTTAAAATTATGGGCTTGATATCTTAGGTGGTGTGACTTGGATAAGCTAAAACCTGCAGAGAAGTCTGTGAACAAGTCTTCCAGGATGAATTAGGCATCCCATTCCAAGAATATTCTGTACAGTCACAGAAAATGTGGACATCAATAAAGCACATATCTCCAAGCTAAAAGAGAAAAATTCCTCTAGAAGTGCAATGGAAATATCTAATGATTTTGATACTGTGGCAGGCATACATATGCTTCTGCTTCTTATCAGAATAATTAGGAAGAAGGATGAAGGAAATAGTTTATCTGAGCAATACTTTCTGTCATACATATGGAGCAGGGGGAAGGAAGAACCACATCCATATTCCTGATATTCAGCAGTATTTCTGGAATGTGCATCTGGACAGGCAGTTGAAAATTCTCTTCTGATTTTTCTCTCAGGAAAAAAGTATGCAGGATATATGTTTTTTAAGACAAGGAAATAAGAAAAAAGTTGTTTGTGCTCACGGATCACACTAACCTACAAAGAGATTTGTGCTTTACTTGATTTTAACTTACACTGTATGTGACTTTAGCTATTATGGTTTGTAAAGCATAGTTTATAATTAAGCATAACATATTAAACAGGTGCAGCAGCTTAATGACACTGAAAGTTGCCAGCCAGAAATGGCTGACGCTTCTGCGGTTCGAGTCCAGCCTTCGCGTTAACAGGGTGAGCTCCTGTTTCCTCCCCAGCTCCTGTCAACCCAACCCAGGTCGAAAACTCACGTGAGTAGATAAATGGGTACTCTCACTCCAGTGGGAGGAAAAATGCTGGCAGCGCCTTGCACAGAGAGACGGGACCAGTTGCCGGTAAGCGCGAAACCGCGCTCGCCTGAAAAGGGCGTGAAGCAACGGAAATTCCGCCTCCTGCGCTCACCAGCTGGGCTATGCTGTAGGAAGGAGGCTCTGGCAAACCACTTCCGAAAAACAATTGCCTTGAAAACTGCAAGGATTCGTCCAGGCAGTCACTGCAGGGTCAGTAATGACTGAGCGCAGACAAAAAAAAAAAAATTAAACAGGCCATTGTGGCTTGCTTTGTTTGTTTGACTTATATTCCACCTTTTCTCCAGGAAAGTTCATGATCCCATGTAAGGCTCTCTGTTTTCTAGTTTTTATCCACAGCAGCAACAACCCTGAGAAATCAGCAAGGCCGAGGAAGAGCTGTTGGATTGAAATCACCTAGTGAGCTTCAGTGGCTGAGATTGGGCTTAAACCTGGGTCCCCCAGTACAAGTCCAGCACCTTACCCACTGCACTGCACTGGCATGCTTAACAAGCTTTTAAACTATGGCTTAGCATAATATATCCATACAGCCACCCCGTGTTTTCAATTTCAAAAATACAAATTGAATATCATGTTTGCTACTGTATTATGGAATGAAGCTGTCTATTGCTTAATGTTTCTGGTATGTCAACATACAAGTCATTCTCAAATCTATTCACCAAAGTCCTAGTTTCATTTTTCTGTTGTTTAACTATGAGCAGTCTAGCAGCAGTCAACAACAGTCATCTTTAGAGAACACATCTGCATTGATCCAACAGAATATATTCAATAGTGCAAGATGTGGCCACAGGTTCTTTGATTTATGATTTTTCCAATTTCTGGGAAATAACTAGAGCAAAAGGAGAATAAGTAGTGGCATGACCACCACAGATGAAAATGTTGGCTTCCTCTTCTGCTAACATCCATTTAGCATTTGATAGGTGGAAAGCCTCATAGTACAAGATTAAATGTGGAGTTCCAAAATCACCTTGAGATATTTTTAGATGTAGTATTTTATTACAAAGCCTCAATCTTTTTCCAGCATGTGTAAACGTAAGAAATAATGTTTGCCCTCTTTGAAGGGTTGGCAAAGGTAGATGAATTGGTAGAACTTGAAATAAAAATTAATATTTAGGGAATGAAACCAGTAGGCAGTAATTCATCCAAGCCATGATAATTGGATGCTCTTCCATTTATGAATTTTCTTTTTAATAGATTTCATTACTCTAGCAAAATTCAACTTAATCTACTTAAATCTTAATCAACTTAATCTATTTAAATAAATAAATAAACACTGCCAAAAATTATTTCAGAGATTTTAGGATATCAGGTAGTTCCAGAAGTTTGCACTAAGATTTTGACCTAAAACTGGAGCAGTGCAAATCAGATTTCAAGAAATTTATTTTTAAATCCACTACTATCTCAAATTTCATCAGCTCATCTTGTATGACTCAAGTAGCAGAAATGATATTAGTATAAAGACTGATTTTAAGGTTCAGTATTACTATTAAAAGGCCTCTAGTAAGACATTTACATCTAATAGTTCAAGCCAGAGGTTCAATGTTAAGTATAAACAGCAGAAGAGATAAAGAACATCCCTGTTTTGTGCCACTGGTGAGAGCAAATGACTCAGAATTCCAGAAACTTAATCAAATTATTGCAAAGGATTTACCATATAATTGTTTAAAGATATTAATGAATCTGGAACCCATCTGAAGATGTACTGTCAATTTGATCATACAAGGCTATTGCAACTGACCAAAGCCCTTGATAATATCTATAGTCAAAATCCTAAAGGAATTTTAAGGTTTATACTATGGTGCAGACAATTTAAAATGTAGTGGATTGATTTGTAGTGTGTCTCCCTTTAATATAACCTAAATGAGCAAGATTTATACAGTACATTATAAAATTATTTAACCTTCTTGCCAGACAAGCTGTAAAGATCTTGAAATATTGGTTAAGGAAGGTTATAGGATGGTAGGATTGTACCAAGAAGTATTATTAGTTCAGAATATATCCATGATTCTGGAACTGAAGCCCCGAACAAAATAGAGCTTTAAAAAGTCTTGGAATTAAAATATTTCATATTTTCTAATAGGACAGGTGATTTGTGACTATTTAAGTTCAAAATAACCTCTCATAAAGGGAAAATTCAACTTTTCTCTATGATGATATTGTAATGCAGGGATACCACAGTTACTTAAATAATTATTAATTTCATTCATGTCCACAGGAACTGAGGTATATAAATTACAATAAAAATTAACATGAGTCATAAATCTCCTTGTGATTTATGGGTTTGATGATTAGAAATGGTAGAATATAGAAAGAAGAGAACCATGATATAACCTTAGAGAGAGACGATAAAATATATATGCATTTATAGATGGTTTAAAGAAGATCAGAAGCCACTTCTATAACACTGTTTTGGAGTCTGTCAGTTTCCATAGCATTGATTTTGCACCAATAATTATAAGCCCTGGTTTTAGACAAAGAACAAATTGTATGTATTCCCAATTCGGCTCTAACTGCAGCAGCTGAAGTTCTTTTATCCACACCCAGGATACTTCTCAGCTGCTGTAATTGTGTTTGTTCTAATAATGCTATGTGTTTTAAGCCCCAAACTTCAGCGCCATATAGGAGCATAGGAGTAACCTTGGCCTTGTATACTGTGATAACTGCTCTTTCTTTTTCTTTCTTTCTTTTTCTCTCTCTCTGCCTTTTTTTTCTTTCACTTCTTTTCTATTTACTTATCACTTTTCCTTTCCTTTCCTTTATTTTCTTTTTCTTTAAATTTGTATTGTTTTTACTTTGCAAAAGACTTCCTTAATAAAAATTAATTTAAAAAAAAGAGTTGTAAATCTGTTGGTTATTCTGGCCTATTAGTTGATGCCATTGACATCTGTAATCAAATGTATGTTTTTTCTTTTTTATTTATAATCTATTTCCCAACCATTATATGCTTTCAGTTTCATGTCCATAAAATTTCTGTGTAACATAAACACGCAGCTATCTTCTGATAGTCAAGGACAATTCCTTTATTTTTTTTGTGCATGGCCTTTGACCCATATTCTTTGTGTAATACTTCTAATTATTTTATTTACCAGGAAAACTTTTTTAATACTAAGGAATATTCTTTAATGCATTCACATTTCAATGTGGCTTTTATGGTATCTCAAATAATTGTCCTAGAGTTATGTACATTATTACATCTCTTAATTGTGCCAGGTTTATATAAATGGATGAATCAGACACTGCATTTGACAGTTTAGTCAGATAAAATCTAGAAAGATGCCGATACTGGAGCATGGTCAGACAGACTAATAGACTAAGGAGAGCCTTTTCTGAGGTGGTGCCCTCCCTCTGGACCATCATCTGCCCAGAAATCAGACTTGTCCTGACTCTGCTGGCTTTTTGCAGGCACTAAAAACATGGCTTTGCCATCAAGCATGGGGCCCAGATCGTATGAGTGAGCCCATTTCGTGATTAGTTTGAGTGTTTATAAGTGTTTTCAGCAGCTACTTTTATGCTATTTATACTATTTTTATTTGGGTTTTGTTGTTGTTGCTTTTATTGTCTTTACTCTGCTTTAATTGATAGCCACCCAGAAACATGTTAAATAAATAAATAAAGGCCAAAATTATAGATGATTTTGGAGAGTCAGTAATTAATATAAGCACTTAGAAGAATTCTTCCACTGTTTCAAACCTTAGAGAGTAGTACATGTAATTTCTAACTATTGGATAAACTTCCTGCTAGGTATCAATGGAAGAGAGTTGGATAAAAAACTTTCTTAACAGTTTATACCTCTATCTGCACAATACACTTTGAGCTGAGGTTTTAATCTAACCTAACATCTGCAATGCATTTAAAATCCCACCTTACATTAACAAATTGATTCTAGCTGGATCATCTACTTTAGACCAAGTGGGGCTGTCTCGTAAATCTGTAATGCAGAGATTGAGGGCTAGGGAAGGTGAATTATTTATAACATCACTTAATTCTAAGAGTTGACCCTGTAGCAGTACACAATTATTCCTCTTATCCACTAGTTCAATGCAGGAAATTGGGCAACAATATCTTGATCCCTCAATTCCCATTTCTTCCCCTTCTGCATAACAGTGTCAAAATTAAAAGTATAATGTTCAGAAGGTTCTCTCTTACCATTGTTAAGGCAGGTTAGGTGATTCAGAAAGACTCACTATGATTAATTAAAGTGGAGATCTTGTAACAAGCCTACATTAACTTGCATTAACTTTAAAAAATTAATAGAATCAGAATCCTCCCCGATAGTCACATTGTCCATCTGACATTCTAAACTGTCTTTCACTAATATGGTGTATGTGAGATCTTTCTGCTTCCAAGTCTGGACTCATGGTCTCATTCTGGAATGATTCAGGATTGCCCTTTGGGCCCACAAGAGCTGCAAGAGGTTTCACTGTCTACCAATTATTACCTAATTATTAGGATAGACAAATTACATGTAGAATTATTATTCTAACACATTATTCAACATGATGCCTGGGATGGGATGGGTTCCCATTAGAGTTTAACATTGTTTTATAAATTTGTATTTGTGTTTGATCTTTGATTGTAAATAAAGATGTGTAAATAGGATTCAGTTTCATAGAAACTGTCTTCCATGCTCTATTTTGGGCGGGGGGGGGGGGGAGGGTCACACCGAAACTTAGCTGTAAGCTACTTTTCCTCAAATAGTCTGAAACTGTAAAGCTCCAAACTATAAATGGTTTGTGGTATTATAAGCACATAACAGGTTGAAAAAAAGTCTAACTCATTCTTCCTTCATCTCTAGCTCTGTATTTATTTCAGTGAAGAAAACAGTAGCTTATATAGGAGAAAATAAACAGAAATGTCATGTTATTTTCATGCTTCATTAGAATCATGGAGAAAAGTCCGTGTTTACTAAATGAAAAATATGAGATGGGTAAAAAAAGATTAAAATAAAAAAGAAACTGGTCTATAACAGAGTGCATTGTCCCTCCCAATCTATCAGTCTATTTCTGGATTGTATTTAATGTTACAGTTACTCAAGATCCGCTGTATCATTTACAAGGCTTAGTATAAAATAGGATTCCTCAGGAAAGGAATTAGGAAACACCACACAACCTGATATGATCAGCAGTGCTACTAGAATTGCAATTGTTTTATGTGTTGCTTGCTTCAATGTTGATTAATAATTTGCTGCATTAAAATCATTTATTAACATTGAAAAAGGCATTCTTTAGTTTTTCTGTCTGACTCAACTTGGAAATTTTTCTTTAATGTGTTTTAAACTAAACTCAAGACAAATTCAAAATATTTCCCAAAAGAGGAAATCTCAAGATAATTCAGCATACATTAATCACCACAATTGCCGATAAGACAGTAAAAATATTGTTTCTCACCCTTTCAGTTAACATTTTAAGGACCAGTGGAAGCTCCACCCTGAGTTACTTCATTAAGGCAAGAATGTATACAATTTTTTTCAGGCTGAGCATGTCCTGAGCCATCAGGCCTGAGCTAAATTGTAAAGAACAACAGCAATTGTTAAGTAGAGAGATGATCTTATTAAAATACGAGCTCAAATAAAACAGAGTTTCTTAATAGCAACCAAGATTCAAGGATAAAGAAATTTCCATTGCCAGTTCCAACCAATTATCAAAGCTTCCACAGAAGGCACCACATTGGCCTTCATAAAGAATTGTTCCAGTGCAATACTGCACCTGGGTAGGCGTTTAATTGCATTGTTCATCTCTGTTTACAAGAGCCAGTCCCTCAGGAGCAACAGCCACTTAGATCATTCTATCAAGGTACCTACCACACAACTAAGCATTCCTCTTTCTCTGTCCCTGGCTTTCACATGGTGGCCATTGTGGGGAAAATGGCCACTTAAATAAGAAACCAGAGCCTTTGGAAATTCATACAACAAAGTGTCTTTTGTTGGCATGCACAATTACAATGATCACTGGCTCCCAGACAAAAGAATGCAAATCAGCCCTGAACGAAGCAATGTTAGATAGCCCCAGAAAGGTTATGAATGACAAAAAGGCACTGTAAATCATACTGTGGCCTTTTCAGGTGGAATGTAACATCTAATAACACCATGGGATGACCTTACTATGGCTATCTCAGCAGATCTATATTTACAGTCTCCCAGTTTCTAGTCTGGTGCCTTAACCACTACACCAAACTTTTTAATTTAGGCCTCTTTTAAGAAGCAGTATGAGTATTCCTGAATTTTCTATGCTTGATTCATTAATAAATGCATTAAGTTTCATCTGGAATGTAGTTAGTCCTTTCATTTAGCCTGAAGAGTTAGCTTTTCTGTATGTCATCCTGAGGCTTAAGTGCTTTCTTGGTTTTAAAAAGATTACAGGAACATTCTAGAAAAAAAGGCCTTACCTTTTTGATTGATACAATAGCAATAACTTTGTGCTATCATCTGTTCACACTAAGAGGTGTTAATCATACAGGTATTGACAGTTTTTTGTTTTGTTTTGTCTTGACTCCTGGCTACTGCTTAGACAAGTCCCTGCAGTTTTCTTGGCAAGATTTCAGAAGTGGTTTGCCATTGCGTCCTTCCTCAGGCTGAGAGAGAGTTACTAGCCCAAGGTCACCCAGCTGGCTTTGTGCCTAAGGCAGAACTAGAACTCACAATCTTCCAGTTTCTAGCCTGATGCCTTAATCACTACACAAAGCTGGTTCTCACTGACAGTATATCCAGATCAAAATATATGACACAGTGTATGTGGTAGACTCCCTTAATGTACCGGGTTGCAGGATTAGATTCTTATTTGTCACAGCACAGACTTGGAAACCATTGATTGTAGAGTAGGTAGTTTGCTGGTTGTAAAAAATAAAGATAAGGGGAAGTTATGAATTATAAAAGACATAGAATGATTTATAAAGAACTGACTTCCAAATAATCATTTTTGTTTTCATTCCTCCTTCAAGGCATACAAAATGCAAAGGTTTGCTAGAAGCTGAGTTATTTATTAGCTCATATATAAATGATACAGTTTTTCAATGAGATTTTTTTTAAAAAACCAGTTTTTGTTTGTTTTGTTTTCTGCTAGCTATTCTATAATATACATTCTCACAGAAGTCTAGTTTCTAAAATCACATTACTGTGTTTTTCCCCCTCAAGTGTGATTAAAATGGAAAAAGATGTGAACACTTTTCAAAGTAAAATGTTTATCTGCAGCCAAGAAATAAACCTTCTAAAATGGATATTTGTTAATGAAATGTTAAATACCATTTCAGCTATAATGTCACAAGCTGTACTTTTTAAATCAGAGATTGTCAGCCACTAACAATTTGATTCAGCATCCCAATAAACCAAACACTTATTTAGCTTCAATTATTTGAAGGAGACTGAACCCCCTTGACTTGAAATCCCTCTGCTTGTTTGTTTGTGGATCAGGCTGCCAGTTGGCTAGTCTAATATGACAATATTACATGTAACCAGTTAGAAGTTGCAAAATTATCTTGTGTGGGAAAAAATATATCTGAACTGTAGAAATATACTATTTATTTCCTAAGGATCACATAGCAAATAACGTAGAACTGCATGAGCAAGTGGTAGTCAGGAGGGGTGGAATACAAATCCTCCTGTTTATTTCAGTAAAGTGTAAGTACATTTGTTGTCTAGGAAAACTGAAATCATGCTTAAGAAACAGAATCTTAATCAGACAGTTTTAATTTCTCTTCCATTTCTCATAAGCTCTTTTAACTGAGTGACTTACAACTTATTATGTCTCCTCCATGCTTAACCTTTGACTGTAGTTATTGATTTGTACAGCACCATGTCCAAGGGCAACAGCAGCATTAATTGCTAAGTGATCTGGAAAACAATTACAGACCCCTTAGATTTTATACAAGGAGATGAATGGAGCTGTCAGCCTAATCAGATACCATGGTAGTTGTTGATGAATCCAATTGTGCTGCTCAGAAACATCTTTCCCATCTCTCTCTTTCTCACACTTTACACCAGGATACCCTTTAGATGTTTCAATTATGACTCCCATCAGTATAGCCTCCAGGTTTTGTGTGAGCTGTTTAGCAGAAAATCTAGAGAGCTTTAGGTGACCTCACTAAGTTTCAAATGCCAGAAAATCTTAATTGTGTAGGGATGATGATGATGATGATGACGACGACAAGAGGAGGGTTGCACAAGAGGAAGTCCACATCTGTGAGACCAACAAATGGCCACTGAATGCAGAATAATCTTCAGAAGTGCAGATTTTTAAAATGGGACACATTCTGTGTAGGAAGACAATCACATTGTCAGGTTATGAGTTTTGAAAGATGAGAATATATGCTTGTTTCTGTACAGACATATGCAGCAGTTGAAAAGAACTCAGTTCAGTTTCTAAAAAGTAATCATGTGAAGTTTACATGTAAGTTTATGAATGCATGCCTTCTTATGCTGATAGGGAAGGTCTGAAATAAATTGCTATTATGAAAGAAATATCTGTAACTGCTGGTTATTCTTATTTGAATCTTCTTTGCTGGCCAGTTCTTTAGGTGAGGCAAATAACCAATCAGGTGACAGTTCAACAAAGGACTGTCCATTTGGCCCATCTACAATTAACTGACTGTTATTTGTATTTCAACAGTTTATTGTTGAAATTATTTACAAATATGTTGTAATCTTTTTTTTTAAGGTTTTAGGTTAGTGAAAATGGCCAAAAGAGATTAAAATTAAATTGTATCATGTTCTCTGGACCAAGAATACAATGTGTAATACAACCAAGCATCAAAGCCTTTATAAAATTATAAACACATTTGGGAGTACAGGAGGTTCCAGAAGATCTTACAAGCTTTCTTGCAAAGTTGTGATTTATTAATGTCTGACTAGTGCTAAAACCCCATGTGTTGAGATACATGGACAAGTTCTGGGACACAGAACCATTGGTAGCACTTAACTTTGAGTGGCATGTTGGGAACCTCCATCTAAAAAGTAGGTCACAATAAAGAAATGGGTAAAGCCACAGTAAAAACTAAAATGAATTTCATTAAAAATGAATTACATTTAAATAAATCATTACTCTGTTTTTAATAATTTTCTCCTTCTTTAACATTAGAAATTACAGTTCAGTGGCAACAGTTGTAAGGCCTTTTGTGTCACAGTCAAAACTTGTAAGCCAGGGAACTCAGGTTGTATAGCTTTGGGTTAGGTTTACTTCACAGTTGGTATTCATCACAGCCACACCTGCCACTGATATATACAGCAGAATCAGTTTTGTCCTACCCATGTAGTTCATGAGTTGAGGGGTTTTTCCATGCCTGCACATGTATTAAATACCCTCTCTTGATTGGGGACTGCTCAGTGAGGATACTCCTGGTATGTAGAAACAGTACATGCATAGATGAGGACATACAGTACAGATAAAGCTCTTTTCCAAACCACCTATTTAGTTGACAAGGCAGAAATTCTACTGTGACCAAGATATATGGCTACACCATATAGTCTCATAACCCTTCTCCATGTTCTTGCAATGCATAGAGAATCATATCATTCTATTATTTATTTGTTTGTTTGTTTGGTAAATGTGTGTAGCCACCCATCTGACATACATGACTCTGAGTGACATACAAATTTAAAAACACAAAAACAATACAACAAAATAACCAAAAACATAACAACAAAAATCATTAAAAAACATTAAAAATGTAAAAAAAAAAACCTTATAATCTGTGGGGGAGTGCACTCAGTTTTCCTAGCAATACAGCCACTTTGTAGGCTCCATACCCATGTTACTGGATCCCCAGGCCATATGGCAAAGCCATGTCTTCAGGCCCTTCTGGAAGGCCAGCAAGTTCAGGGCCAATCTTTCCTCAAGGGGAATGACATTCCAAAGGGTGGGTTCCATGGCAGAAAAGCTTCTCCTCCTGGGTCCCATCATATGACATTCCTTTGGGGATGGGACCCACAACATGCCCTTCCTGCCAGACCTGATGGAATGGGTAGAAGTGATTGGAGAGGGGGGTCCCTCAATAGCCTAGCCCAATGCCATAATATTTCATTCTGCCAGAAAAAGTAATATTTGTCTTATATCCTTCCAGCTTCTACTACTGGTTTAAAAGTCAGATGAATAGAGGTCAAACATCACTGCACAAGATTCTGCAAGACAATTCTATTATATTGGCTTGTGGCATTTCCACATGGCACCATTACCACTGCCCATTCCTTCCAATGAAATTGGTCATACTCTTTTCTTAATTCTTAATCCCAGGACATTGGAACAGGCAGGGAATACCCTAAGACAATCATTGTTCCCTCTAGCTAACCAACAGGAAAATGTATTTTTTTCTTTTCAATCTTTGACCTGCCCCCTGACCCAAAGCAGCTTCAAAATAATAAAAATCCTCTCCTAGCACTTCATACACACACACACACATTGTCCGCATTTACAGCTTTGGGTAGAGGGAGCTCAGAGAACTGCCTGGAGGGGCATGCAGAAGAATTTGTTCAACATCTGTCAAAGTAGCTTGAATTCGCTCACAATTGGATGCTGGTATTGTTGCAGGTCCAAGGGTGATGACTGGGGTGGAGTCTTGCCTGGTTATCTGGGAATGGTTTGAATCTGTTGGTCCTGATGAATTCAACAGGGTCCTTAAGACTGTGAGCAAAGCCACCTGCTCTTTAGATCCATGCCCCTCCTGGCTTCTTAAAGCAAGCCAGAGGGTGTCATGCAAGTGGGTTCTAGTGGTGGTGAATTCTTCTTTGAGTGAAGGGGTTCTTCCTTTACTTCTTAAGGAGGCCTTGGTTCACCCACTCCTCAAGAAGCCATCACTGGACCCCGCTATACTGGACAGTTTTTGTCCAGTATCTAACCTCCCCTTTTTGGGGAAGGTGATTGAAAAGATAGTTGTGCAGCAGCTTCAGAGGATCTTGGATGAAGCAGATTTCCTGGATCCTTTTTAGTCAGGGTTCAGACCCAGGTATGGGATAGAAATGGCATTGGTCATGCTTTTGGATTATCTATGGCATGGGCAGGATGGAGGTTGTGTATCCATTCTTGCCTTACTTGACCTCTCGGCAGCTTTCAACCATGGTATCCTTCTGGACTGGCTCAGAGAATTGGGGGTGGGTAGCACAGTGTTGTGCTGGTTCACCTCTTTTCTCCAGGGTCAATTCCAGTTGGTGGTGATCGGGGAGGAGAGATCCCGCCCTTGGCCCCTACTGTGTGGGGAGCCACAGCGGTCGGTGCTGTCTCCACTCCTATTCAACATCTACATAAGGCTGTTGGGTGAGCTCATTCATTGGCATGGGGTGAGGTATCATCAGTATGCTTCAACTGGTGCAAAATACAATGGCACAGGCAGTTACGTGTGTTCCTAGGAGAACACACGTAACACCTCTTCTCCGTGAGCTGCATCGGTTACCAGTTTGTTTCTGGGTCTAATTCAAGGTATTGGTTTTGACCTTTAAAGCCCTACATGTCATGGGACCGGGTTATTTAAGGAACTGCCGCTCCCCAATTACATCTGCCCGTTCCACCAGATCCAGCAGAGAGGGCATGCTACAGGTCCCGTTGGCTAGGGAGCTACATTTGGTGGGTCCTAGGCAGTGGGCCTTCTCTGCTGTGGTGCCCATTTTATGGAATATCCTTCCATCGAAAGTGAGGCTGGCTTCATCACTTTTGACTTTCCAAAGGTCCCTCAAAACCTGGTTGTGCCATCAGGCCTAGGGACCACAGGGGACTGGTGAATTATTAAGGTGGCTACATTATTATTAACATACCTCTGCCTAATATTCCTTCTTTTTTAAGTTTTTTTATAGTTTTTTAATAATAATTATAATATTGACTGTTTAGTATTTATTAACTACTGATTTTTAGCTTTGTTGTATGCTACCCAGAGTCACTTGTCATGAGATGGACGGCTATACAAATTTGATAAAAATAAATAAATAAATAATATTACAATGTACATATGGCACACAAACCTAAGTAGTTTCTTGCATAATTAAGATTTCTCAGGACAGGCACATCTGTCTTTTGGCGAAAATATATAAACAGCAGCCCTGCTAGGTAATGGAGGGGGTTATTGGACATTGCTGGTGTTGTGTGTGTTTTGTATGGACTGGAAGGGCTGCGTAAATCCAGGCACAGCTAGATCTGCAGATGTGGACCCAGCAGGAACAAGCAGGATCAGAGATCTGCACAGCAGAATGGCTGATGAAAAAGACTATTGCATTTGGAATGGACCAACCAGACATCAGAGAAGACAGCTTGAAAAAGGTGCTGGATTCAAGAAATTTGGGAAAGATTTTTCCATTCTTCTCTCTGACTAAAAGCAAGCCTGAGAAGGAAAAGTACTGAAAATGTATAAGGAAATGAGCATATCAAAGCTGTGATAAGGAAGACTTGTGTAAATCAGGGAGGGAGGGAGCAAGACAGTTAAGAAATGCTCTGTAAAGGAAATCTCTATAGATATGTATATATAGTTATTGGACATTGCTGGTGTTGTGTGTGTTTTGTATGGACTATATATAGTTTGTTAAGTTAAAACCACTATTTATATAAGAAATCTGCACAAAGTACTTGAAAAGCTCTGCAACAGTAAACATCACTGTGCTGTAATTTAGAGAACAGCAGTATATGTCTGGAAAGTTCTTGTCCTTTTTCCCACCCTTAAACAGGGGTGAAGCAAGCCATGCCATCAATGAGAAAACAGCCAGCCCCCAAGTACTGTGAAGCATCAACCCAGCAAATCACAAAGCAAAGTAGAATTTGAGCTGTACTGCAGCTGAGCCAGAAGAAAATCAACTCAGCTGCCAAAAGAGAACAATATCATATAATCACATGGCCCGGTGCCAATAGGAGACCAACACAAAGCCCAAGTGGAAGTGCCTTTGGATAGGTCTTTCTCATTTTGTGCCAGTCTTCCAATTCCAGATGCATCTGCAGGTCTGTCTTCTTGCTGTACATATGTCTTGTCTGTTGTTGTGCATTATTCCTACATAAATGCTAATGCACCTTTCATCCAGCTGCCCCTAATAGCTATCCACCAATTGCCTGGCCTGCTGAGACAGGTCCTAGTTTGCCTTAAATTAATGAAGCACTGGGGAAATGCGTCTCTGTGTCAGTGAATTAAGAATGAAAAGTAATAATATTATCTATGCTGTCATTGTTAAGCAATTCGTTTTATACAAAATTCCACTTTAGACTCCTGCCACAATTACTTCTGAATTTAAGCCTGTTGCACTAAGCATAATTATCAGAAGATCAGATTTACAGCTGAATTGTAAAACTCTGAGGGGTTTTGGTTCCAAGACATAATTTTCTGTAGCAATATGATCTTTTATGTAAAGAACAGAAAAGACCCCAGTTTGACTCAATATTGCATAAGCCTCAATACTCTGTCAAGCATGAGGAAAAGGATATTAAAAGGGATCAACATGTCACCCTCCCAATTTGCATTGCTGATCTTAGCAAAACAATGACAATTTTAACCGAAAGATATTTGCCTTCGCTGTGTCTGACGAGTCATTTGGATAGTTAAGTGTGCAAGCAAATGTCAATATTCTTTGACAATCCTTTTATTTAGGCCCAGAAGAAAAACTATTACCCACATCAAACACTGAACTCTACTATATACAGTGGTACTTCTGTTCACAAACAATTTGGTTCACAAACAGCTCCAGTCGCAAAATTTTGCCTCCGTTCGCGAACGCCGGATCGGGTTACGAACAGGATCCACAGCCATTTTCCCTCCCGTGACACGTGGTCACGGCTTCCTGTAGGGAGGGGGACTCTCCCTCCAAGCAGTAACCGCCTCCCCACCCGCCTTCCTGTCCTCCACGCCAGAAGTCGCGTCGAGCAAGGTTAGCTTTCTCTCTCTTCATACTGTACTTTGTGTCATATTTTTGCGGTTTTAAAAAAAAAATATATGGTTCAGAACGGATTAACCATAATTACATTGAACCTTATAGGGAAATTTGATTCGGGACGCGATCAAAAATCGGTTGGCGACCAAATTCATAGGGGTCAGAACGGATTAACTGTATTTACATTGAACCTTATGGGAAAATTTGATTCGGTTCATGACCAATTCGGTTCGCGACCAGAGTCACGGAACGAATCAAGTTCATGAACCGAGGTACCACTGTATACCCTTGCACATTTTATAATATGACTTTAAGGTATGCTTTTATTCATTAATAATTGCTTTCAAACATTTAGTTTTTTACTAGAATATGATACGGTTTCCCATTCTCTTTTCAGCACTCTGTTTCTTATATCTTTGACGTTTATTCTCTTTCTGGCCTTAAAAAGCATCCTTCCTTACAGAAAGAGCTAAACTAAAAGAATTAGAAATCATACAGTATTAGAAACTGAAAAAAAAAAAAAAATTGGCTGACGTGACCTCCTCTTTTGCATTTTATACTAGTGCGGTAACACTGGCCATTTAAATGACTATAGGAAGGTTGTGGCAGGATAATTGAAGCACAAAGCTATCTGCTTTATTTCTCACATGGGAGGAAGAGGTAAGGTGAGGCACAGGTAGCCTTTAAAACAGGGTCCTAACTATACTAGGGGGTGGGGGGGAGGTGTCAGGAATTGAGATTCAAAGTGTGGTCCCATGGCAGTGGCTGATAAGGAAAAGGATGAAAAAGGAAAGACTGCACAATGAAAGCAAGAGAAAAAAGAAAAGGAGAAAGAAGAAATCTAAATAAATTAAGGAAGCAGAGAGGAAAGAGGTGTTCATGATCCTGTTCATATCCAGACACTGAAATGTCTGGTGAGGTAGTCCTAGGAAATGGCAGAGACAGCCTTGAAGGGAAGCTGTGGTGCACCATAAAGCTCAGTGGGGCAGTCCGTGTCCCAAGAGAAGTCAAAGCTGGGAAGAGAAGGGGGACAGAAGAAACAAAAGAATAGTCTTTTCTCCTCTATCCCTCCCACCCTTGGAGTACCAAGCAACTGGCAGCATTCAGCCCGGCTTTGTCTTTAATTTTTTGAATTAAAATTAAATGCAGTTTATATGATTGCTCTCTAGTCATATATTCAATTACTTTCTCACATTAAAAGTTATAAATTAGTATCAACTTCAGAAAGTCTCCTTCTTTCTGAGGAAGTATCTCACCACATATCACAGTGCATTTCTTCCATATGATTCACTACCCTGGAAAGTTAGGGCAAATGATAAGGAGAGTGATACTGGGTCAAAAGGAAGGCACATCTAATCCAGAAAATATTTTTCTCAATGGTCAACCAACAATCTGTGAGAAGCACTAAACAAAATACAAAAACAGGAGCAGCCACCAATGTTCTGCCTCCAATACTGGAGTCAATTTAGAGCCATTATGACAAGCACCCACTGACAATCTTCCATTATATGAATTTATTCATTTTTCTATAAAATCCATCCAATTCATGTCTATTATTACAGAACTCTTGCATGCTCTGAGATATCGTCCAGAGAAGATTTAAGGAAGAAATCACAGGGAACAAAAAGAGGAGAGCAAGAGAAAGTCTAATTAAATGAGTAGAAGTCAACCATGAAACACTGAATGGAGAAGAAAAAAGAGAGGAGAAAAGAAAAGAAAAGAAAAGAAAAGAAAAGAAAAGAAAAGAAAAGAAAAGAAAAGAAAAGAAAAGAAATGTTTTCAAGTTGAAATATTGAACTGTTTGAGAAGACACATAATTTCTGTACCTATAATCATTCCAGTACCAAGTCTAAGAATTTCTGAGCTCAAATGCAGTCTGTCAGGAATCCCTTACTCTAAATAATGACTTTGCAGTTTGTACAAACAAGTTGTCACACTAGAGAAGTTCTTAATTTGGAGAAACTATTGCTTAGCTGTAAGAACTGGCAGTAGGAATGACTGAAATTGCTGTTTCTCTCTGACATCTCTGTTTTCATCATTTATCAAGATTTAAGTGGCTCAGAGCAAAGGTGTTAACTATTTTTGAAGAAAGGAAAAACAGTTATTTGAAGGGGTATTTTTCATCACAGTAGGAAAGTTTGTGTTTCCAACTCTGCTCAACAACAGAGCCAATGTCATTGCAGAATGAGAAATTGTGGTCGATGTAGTACAGAAATAACTTCTTGTATTAAAATAAAATTGATTTGGAACTGTTTTTAAGGAATGTCTGTGCTGATCTCCATTTTGTATGGTGTGCCCCGAAATTCAAGTTCACAATCACATTGAACTAAATACTGAGTATGCATCTGGAAGTTAATACTCAGGTGGTTAGAAACAGTCCTTCAAAAGGAATAGAGAACAAACCTTAGAATAATTTTGTAATTCTGTAAATTACAATTGATAAAATGTAATATTTTGCTTATAACTGAAAAGTAGGCAAATTAAGCTTTGACCAATGTGAATAATTGTGTATGGCTGTGAGAGCTGGACCATAAAGAAGGCTGAACACCGAAGAATTGATGCCTTTGAACTGTGATGCTGGAGAAGACTCTTAAGAGTCCCTGGATTGCTAGGAGGTCAAACCAGTCAATCTTAAAAGAAATCAACCGTGATTGCTCATTGGAAGGATTGATAATGAAGCTCAAGCTCAGATACTTTGGTCACCTAATGCGAAGAGAGAACTCTTTGGAGAAGACCCTGATGCTGGGAAAGATGGAAGGCAAAAGGAGAAGAGGACGGCAGAGGATGAGATGGCTAGATAGCATCACTGAAGCAATGAGCATGAAATTGAGCAAACTCAGGGAGGCAGTGAAAGATAGGAAGGCCTGGCGCAATATGGTTCATGGGGTCACGAAGAGTCGGACACGACTTAACGACTGAACAACAACAACAATAATGTGAATAATTACATTCACATAATACTATAAATTACCAAATTGCATTTCTACAGATACTACTGTGTCTTAATGTAACATATTTTAATGTTTTGGAATCTAACTAAAAATTATAACATAAAGAGAAATTGGAGGCATCAAATAAAAATAATACTTTTACTGTGTGTAAAAGTGACAAAGCATAACAATAATCTGAATGTTACTGGGTTACTGGACTTGTCTTTAACATTCTTAAAGAAACCAAAGTTTGCAGCAAAAAAATAAATAAATAAATGTAGGGAAAAATCAATAGAACCTTGGAAACCATCAAAGTACTCCAATAATTTCCAATATGTTTTTATTTCTAAATTATCTTATTTTTCCTTTATCATAAATATTTCAATTTTTTGGGCTTGCAGTTTCGATCAGCTCCAGTATGTTACTAGTCAAGGAAGATGGCTGGAGACTAAAGAAACCTGGAAGGACAAAATGGAAGAAGGTTGGAGGTGTTAGCATTTTTCTCCTTGACCAAAATATGTTTCTCTCTGTTGCCTTTTACTGTGTTGTTATGCACGCTTTGTGACACCACTTCCTCTTCTTTCTGCAATCTCCAGCAGAACTGAACATGGCTCAGGAGAATCTTAGAGTTGTCCTACTGCTATTTTTCCCTGAAGATTTCACATGCTTTTGTGAGAATGCTCACACTATACTATAAGTAATCTTATATCTTGTGCAGTCAAGTTTGATAAGGATTGTAACTGTGACTTAATCTTTCTCTCCCGAATAATCTAATAGCTATTATAACAGAAGGAAACATAGAAGTTGTCACCATTATAGTGTTTTCAGGTTTGTTTTTTTTTTAATCCTATCTTGAAATATGATTAGCTGGTATACATTTTTTTTTAATTAAGTTCAGAAAACTTTTGGAACATACTGCAGTAATTTGGTTCTGGTTACCTGCTTTAGTTTCAGCCCAGACTAAAGGAAACTTTAATACTGTATATCTTAGGTCTTAGTAGTAGGCATAGTAATTTATTTAGTCCAATTCTGATATAAATATAAGAGATTGATGCATCCCAAGTTGATTACAATGGGGATTGAACTGACATAAGTGATAAGCGGAAGCTTATCTTACTTACTTTGTAGTCATCGTGACTGCCAATGAAGAATGTGTCAATGGTTGCATAAAATTAAGTGTAAACCAATGAAAATTTTCTCCCCTCTCTCTCACAAACACCCCCCCCTACAATTTAGCAATCAATTTGAGGCAGCAGTTCTAGTACCTGATATAAATCCCAAGGGATTCAATAGTTATGTTATGAATATGACTGGCACGTTTGTGGCTCAGTTGTGTTGAGCTAGGACAGGAAATTTTCCCAGTTTTGGAGACCTACAAATGCACATAAGTAATTATACAGAAGAAAATTTGTTGGTAAACAGATTTTACATTATTTAAAAGTCTCTTGAAACTCATGAAAGATAGCAATTGGAGCCATCTATCACTTCTACAAGCTGTTCTTCTATTGTATATACAGAACATATCAAAGGAGCAATACAAAGTTTTGACAGACTAAACATACCACAAAAACACTGCAGAAGTTTTACCACTGTCAAACAGTTCCTGTTCTTTATTTCCTGATTCTTTATCACCTTCCTGTAATGGACTGTGATGAAGCAACAGTGCTACTCACATGCTCTGATTCTTAAATTGTACATTTTCCTGTAATTATTTTTATTGCATAAAATTGTCTTTTCATCTTTTATGTGCAAGAGTGTCCTATGCCCTTCCTCAATGAGAGAATTAGGGACCATTTCACACATGTTCTTATGACACCCTTTTTATTTAGTTGGTGGGTAGCTTTAATATCACCCAAAAGGAGTATTTGCCTCCTTTTAGCTGCTAGATCTTCTTTAATTTTATAAAGGGAACCAAATTTTGCTCAATTGTCACCACTATTTGTCATTTAATACTGCAGCTACCTTGTTGATATTTTATTCATTTATTATCAAGCTTGTATTTCAATTTAATTCTCTGTTCTTATTACTTTTGTGACTTCGAGTCACTCTTGATTCCTGGCAACTACATAGACAAGTCCATGCACAGTTTTTGGCAACATTTTTCAAAAGTGATCTGCCATTGCCTTCCCTCTGAAAGAGAGTGGCTGTTCCCAAATCACCAAGCTGGCTTTGTGTCTAAGCCCAAAATTCACAATCACCCTATTTCTAAGGCAGTGCCTTTAAACACTACACCAAACAGTTCTCAAGTTCTATCTTTATGTATATGTCTAAGTATTCTTGGTGTTGACAGTAAAGATAATGATGATGCAAAGCAGATAGGCAGACAGAAGGTCATTCAGGCTATTTAAGCACAAAAAAGAAAGCTGATAAAATATTCATTTATGTATTTCACTGAATCTAAACCATGAAAAACAAATAGGTGTTTCAATGTGTCTTATAAAGGAAAACTTTTGATTTTCTTATACTTATCCCACTATCTGCTCATTGACGCAATCATCAACTGATAACACAAACACTGATGCACGCATGCACACTCACACACATGTATTAGCCTACTTTAATTCAAGAAACTCAAAGGAACATTTATAGTTCTTCCATCCATTCTTTAACTCACAGCTAGTTTTCTACAGAGAAATTCTTTATATTTTTTTCTCCCATTCTCTCTGATGAAAGAGAATTTGCTTTAGGAATTCTTTAAAAGGGGAACAAAACTATGGTCTAATTGTCATAGGCAGAATGTGGTGTTATTGCACTTCTGCATTTAGGAGGTGCCCAAGAACAGGTGACTGTCCTGCTCTTCAATATGTAAGCCTTCCTTATATATCAGAAGGTGTGTAGCTTTCCTTGCTTCCCATATTTCATTAAATCCAGAGAGACGTTATCATGAAAGACTTCTTCCACTAGGATTCTTCAAGATCCATACTACTGCTACTCTTTAAGGAGAGTTTAGCCCTTGAGAAATTGTTGGAGAATTTCTCCTTCCTCTGGAACAGTTCAGAGAAATCACCCACCCAATCTCTGTGCCCACAAATTTGGTATAGCATTTTGAAAGTAATTTGGGCCCAGTTGTACTCACAATTACCCTGTGAGATATGCAAAGCTGAGAGAGAAAAAGGCAATGTGTTTATCTTACTAAAAATTAATGTGATTTTGTCTGGTTTTAGCTTAACCTTAAAAAAAAGAAAACCTGGCTTAGCTTGATGGGTTAACCCAGTGACTAATTACTTAGGAAACATACGATCAAGAGAGGAATTGAATCTTGTTCATTCTGTTCCAGGATAATATTCTAAAGTTTTAGAGGTTTGTTGTTGTTGTTGTCATTCTCCACTTCTTATATTTGCTTTTTAAAATAGAAAGATTTAAGTCTACAGATATGAACCAATTTTCAACAAAACAAATAAACAAAGCCTAAGAATTCCAGCCAAATAGTAAGAAAGAAAATGCTGACACAGCCCTTATTATGGCTTTGTGAATAGCTGTAATGAAGCCTTCAACTGATGTTCTGGCAATTCTTTTGTTGAAGCACACGCATTGAATTTATCTGGCATTCAGAAAAATTACTGAAAGTGGCCAAAATGTTTATCCCATCATTATCATATTGACAATATTCCTTTTATCCCACAGGAGGCCAAATAATGAACAAAATTCAAGCAAATGTGTGAAACATGTGCAATATTAGCATCTGTTATGTTCTTCCTTGGCAATATTGTTTCATGTAGGAAAATCCAGGCCAAGAGTAAAGCCACTATCAAGGAAGCAGTTGCTCTGATTCAGACATTATTGGCTATTTTGTATCTGCTAGTGCTAGGTGCTAAAAGTTTTGTTTCCCCTTTTGGTTCATTGGTTGGCAGGGAAACAAAGCATTAGTTAGCACCATTTTTGCATTTATGCATAAATCCATTATTATACTTCAGCTTTTCAAGCAAATGCAAATCCTTATGCTCTCCCTTAAATTGTAAAGTGGTGAAGGAAAGAAAGATATATTCAGTGTAACTGAAGAAAAAAAGTAATATGGTTTAGATCTAAAGAATCACAAGCAAAAAGAGAACAGTTAGTACTACTCTTTTGCTCATAGTTAAGAATTCTATTTGTATTACATTGGCTTGGTTCACAGGTGTAGCCCTAAGAGCAATAATTTACAAACTCCTAGACTTTTGTCAGGTTTAATACTCCACTGACAGTCATTAGCATGTGAAAATCATTCATAAGTCCTGTAGAATTCTTCTATAGCTACCTTTCTCCTCTGTTTATTTTATATTATTGGATTGTTATACAACCACACTGGAAATCCAGGTCATGTTTGTGCAAATGGCTAGGATGGGTGTTAGGACTGGGCAACTCTGGAATTTTGATTAGCTTACATTCTCTGATTCGCAGGCCACTTCTGCAACCTTTTATATTTAGCCTCAAAGATCTATTGGAATATTTTTCTTTTATGTTTACAATAAGGAAAGATTGTATAGGGAAGATAGTAATGCTGGTTCCTGTCAGAATAAACAAGTGAATATATTATGTAGCAAAATCTATGTAAAGGAAGACATATATCTTATGTAGAAAAACACATGTATAGGAAAAATAAAATGCCCATTGTTTTAGCTCTAGATAGACATCTATTTTACTAAGAAAGTTTGCAGTAACTTTAGGATAAGGAAACATCCGTTTCAGCAGAATATGGAAAGAAGGAAGGATTGTACAGGAGGAAGATGTTCATGCTGATAGAGCAGAAATTACTGTAATAAGTTAACTCATTCCAGTCCATTGATAACGATTAGATAAATTCCTATAAAAAGGGAGACTGAAAGGTGTCCTGGAGCAGCTGTTCAAACTAATAACTTTGGATTGAATAAACATATCTCCTTTGACTCTCCATTGATCGTCTGGTGATTTCTATTAAATTCTTGGCTGGGGACACAAACAGAGAAAAGGAAGGAGTGTCATCTTTCTGACAGATCTATCCAAACATCCATAGTTATTTTCATTTGCGGTTCTCCAATTACACATATTCATGCTTACTTTTCGTAAGCTGTACACTTTTCCCAAACATTATCCCCTAATATATTTTGGCTATATTTCTATCCTAATAATATTTATGTACACTGCCATTTCCCTGAAACATTTTTGTATTTTTCTTTTGTAGAGGTGAAAGTACAACTTAATGCGCACAGGTTCTTTCCTGTTTGGATACAGCTTTGGGAAAATGTGGAATATGTATGTTTGTGTAAATACTGTATTTGGACCAAACAATTTTTTCAACTATCTGTGTAGGTGTCAGGATCAGTGGAGCACTATCTATCAGGTGAGAAATACAGGTTGGTATCTTTTTATTTTTATTTTCCATTGCCAGATGCATGTATACGCAGATATTTATGTAGTGAATACACAGGAAACATTCACTGTCAGGTAGTTTTGAGGTTTAATAGAACAAGCTGTGGAATGCCTTGGATTTATGCAGCAAGGACATTATCTCCCAGCACTCCCCCCACTTTCGGCTAGATAGAAAAGGTTTTGTCCTCTTAAAATGAAGGCAGAACACGGGTATGTAGGCTAAGAAGAGAACAAGTTTTGTTCTCCCAGCAGTCTCAGAATTAACTAATTAACTCTCTTCTGGGATTCCTGAATTCCAGGAATAATTAAAAACTAGGGAAATCTGTTACAGGAAATAATACATAAAATGTTTAGCTAGAAATACTGCATAATCTTAAATTTCATTTTCACTCTGTATGTGTAAGTGTATGTGGGAATGGCCTTGGGAGACATAAGGAAGAGCCACAGACTAGCCAATGGTCAGATAAGAGGCAGCTGAGCCCGCAGAAGGAATAGGGGCATGGCAAACATCTCAGAAGAGTCCCTCCATAGGTTCTTGGACTGTAAAGGTGAGGAGGGACAGATGTACTTTCAGACTTGTAAGATTCTGTAAATGTAACCTTACAATATAGCTAGTACTCCTGGGTGTGCTTCTTGTCTGGACTGCCTCGCAAGGTTGACAGTATGCTTGAATCTAATCTTTTGCCTCTGGTGATATATTTTCTCTGTACAGGTTCAGTAATTGTGTGTTTTATGTAATCTGGAATCTCTTTAGAGAATAGTCACCTCTAAATTAAGAGGACCATCATTACCTTGTGGTTTGCCTGGAGTTTTTATTTTATTAGACTCTTTTAAGTCTCAGGCTGTCATTTGTGCAGATTTATACAGTACTTCTGTGTCATGGTGCCTGCTCTTTCAAATGGAATCCCATTCTGATAACATTCCAAAAGGCACTGAAAGCCTGTCTGTTTGCCCAGGCTTTGGGACAGGATTGTTGGTAAGCCTCTTCAAGATTTTGTGTTGATGTTTTATGGATTTTCTTTTTCTGGATGCAAAGCTTTTGTCCTTTCATCTTATTGGTCTGGCTTTATACTTTATAGACCCCTGAGTTGTTGGGAATCAGGCATTTTTTAAATCAGGCATTTCTTAATTTAAATACTTTTTTTTTTTTTTGGTGGCAGAATGTTTTTCATGTGATTATTTTAGAAGGATTTTACATTTTACATCCTCTTTTTTCTATTTCTTAGAAAAATAAATGTGGTTTCTTTTATCTTTTGTGAGATTTGTCTGTCTCCCAAAGAAGTGGGGAAAGGAAAGATGGATTCTGCTAGATTCACACTTCAGTGCTAAAGGGACAGAAAGTGGAACTATAGAGTTCTTTTCCCTTTAATTTGCCAGAAAAGCAAAATAGGTTGCAGGAGCTTTATAATTTATATATATATATCAAGATCAGGTGGAGAACAACAGATAAAGCACCCTGGAAGACCAGTAGCTATCAAACCACAAATGGCTTTGGTGAGAGGAAATTTGAGGCCTGCAACCTCTTACTCTATGGACTTAGCTATGCTGCCATTAGTTTGTACAGTATTAGGTATCAGTTTAATGATAACTTGGCAGTAAGCAAACATGTACAGCATCATTTGATTACATCTGAAAATTGTTAGCTTTGAAAGAATGTCACCATTGTTACTTTGACCTGCTTCTGGCAGTTTCTGTGTGTGTCAGTTTGCCTTTCTGCAAATGTATTACTTGTATATTTGCTTGTCTTCTCTCTTAACATCAGCAACTGCCATGCATAATCCTTATACATGGAGGTTTTTGTCTCCCAAGAAGGAACTTGGGAATAGATACTAAACAATGCTAAAAAGAAAAATGGCTCCTAATGGCAATGCTTGGCATTGTTACAGCTGATTGCAAACTAAACCGATAGTGCGTCCATTCTACATGAGAGATTTAATTTTCTTTCAGATAGCTGGATGTGCCTGGTGTCAGTACATATAAAGTCATTTGTCAGCATTGACTGCACAGAGTGATAGGGAAGCACTGAAGTATCCCATGGGAAGATATAAAAACAAGCCTTTGGAAGCAGACCCTCCATACTCTAAGCAGAATACTGTCATACTATGAGAAGCAACATAGTTGTCTTTCATTTGTTTCTTGAAGTGAAATGAAGATCTGGGATTTTGAACAACTTGATTCCTTCCCTAATTATATGAATGTAATGCATATAATTTAGAACTCTATTCTAAAAGGAACTTTCTTTTCAAAATGGTTATGCTAAACTAATTTTGAAAAGGAATATAAATTCATGCACCAATATTAATGAAAAAATTAACATCAAAATTAATCATCATCATCATCATAAAGGGGGGAGAATCTGTAAAATTATGTTAGAAACAGAACAACTCTATTGTTCATTATTGCTCAAACATTGTCTTTTCCATTTTTATGGTGGGGGAGAAAATGTTTATACTTGCTTTGCAATCTGTATTTTTTTAATAATTTCCTCCTTCCAACGCTGTATGATCATTCTTTTAGCAAATTCTCAAGTCTGAAAAATCCTCAGTTCTTGCTATCATATCTCAATTCCTGGGGTTATAACTAAGAAGAACATACTGTATGCATTGGTTCCCATTTTAAAAGAAAAGAATCCTCCAAAATTGTGATGATAGGGGGATAAACTTTTCCTCATTTTTTAAAAAAACATTCTTTAGTGATCTCCCAGAGGAGAAAATAAATGCTGTGGTTGGCAGACGTGCAGATACACAAGACACAAAACAGTGGAAATATAAAAATGGCAGAGATCTCTATTTGGCTGAAAGATGTGGAAGTCGTAATGGTTGTGAAGGGTTAATAACTTGTATGATTATTTATATGTGGAAGCATGAGGATACAATTTCAGTAACACTGAAACTGTATGATGACCCTGGAGAGAAAGGAAACAGATAATATAAGCCAGATTGTTGCCTTTCCTTTCATGTGAAGACAGGTAGTATATGGGCCAAATAAATGGCATTGCTTATGGTACATAGTGTTAATATCTGGAATTAGCATGAGTTGGAGTCCTTTTATTAGAAAAGATATAGAGTCCTGTGAGCTGAGAGCAATGTAGTAAGGTCATCCCATAGTATTATCAGATGCTACATTCCAGTTGCAGAGGTCATAGTATGAATTACAATATTTCTTTATCATTCCTCTGTAACAAACCAAAGTTATATAACCCTGCTGTGTTCAGGACTCTTTCGCATTCTTTGGCCGGAAGCCCAGGGTTCACTGTAGTTGTGTGTGCCAATAAAAGATACTTCATGAATCTATCTCTAATCACTTTGGTTCCTTATTTAGGTGGGCATTTTTCTGACCACACTGTTCTCCATTCCTAATACCAATATAGACAAGGGTTGTGTGCATTTACTTCCCACAGATAGCAATAGAAATATAAATACAAACTCATGTCTTGTTCAGTGAGGGAAAATTAGATTTGGAAAAAAATATATACGTCTCAGTCCCACTTCTTTTCTCCTAAAGATAATTTCATGGATTAAAGACTCCTAAAAAGAGGGTTTAGCTTCCCATTTCCATCCAAATTATCATCCAGGTGCATCAGGCTCTTGGAGGAATACTCATACTATAGGCAATTACTAAATATTTGTGTATTACATCCTGTATTAAAAGAGTTAAATCACAGTGTTAGGTCTGCATTTTTCAAGAAAGGAGGGAATGTTACCTAGCAACTGTTAAAAATAATTGCTTAAAGGATTTAGACTCTCCCTTCTATTGAAACTATTGCATTATTTTTCATATAAAATGTGTTATTCTAATCTCTTGTTTAGAATAACAGCAAAAGCTAAGTGATAGCTTCAATATTTCTGGACTATGCCTGATAGTTTCACGAGGATAAGCTCTGCTAAAAGCAGCTACCCCTGCTGGATACCAAAGTGTTTATTGGAATAGAAGAAGAGTGTCTAACCGAAGAATTACCCCTTCTCTTGTGAATGCGCCCAACTTACCAGTTGACAGGTGCAAACATTTGCAGGCAGACACCTCCCAAAAACATTCATGTTTTCTGTCATGTAGACAGAGCAAAATTCCCCAGCTCCTGCTTTTCCTGATATTGAAAGGGATTTTATTCCTTTTAAACCAAGATAAATGCACTTCTGGTTGAGAGCCATGGCAAGCTAAACATCCCTTTGTAGATGGACGGCGGATCATGGCCGCCAAAATGCTCTGCAGATTAAGAGAGGGCCCACCTGATTCCTCACAATGCTCCTCATGAGTAAACCACAAGAATCATTGTTTCGCAGTTTGCCTATGGTTCAAGTGGCTGGGATTCGAGGGAGGAACCATCTTTGCTCACAGTCATTAACACAGCCTTTTAAAAGGACAGTAAATTTGACTGAGCCTTATTTCTTAATCACTTTGGATTTGTTTTTGATGGGGTTTTTTGTAGCCTTAAAAGGATTAAGACCCTTCAGAACAGCAAATTATAATATATTCACTAGCTGAGTTGCCTTCTCCTTAGGGAAAGAACATTTAAATGTGATATTTAAATGCTTTTGAAAAATATTACTTCTTGATTAAACAGCAAAAGGGTGCTCAGAATATGGGCTTCAGAATGTTTAACAATGGATTAAGGGCTCAGATGGACTTGAAATTATAATTTTAGATGCCCACAAAGAGCTTTGAAATAACTAGAAGAAATTTTCCCTTGGGAAAATGGTGAATGTTTTGAGTTCTTTTATGATAAGGGGACTGTGAAGGATGGACACTGGAGGATGCTAGAGGATAAAGAAAATGGAGCAGAAATCTATAGTACTATCTTGGGACTATCTGCCAACTTTTTTGACAGAATTGATAAACTTCTTGACAAAGTTGAGAGAACATAGTAATGAAATTACAGAACAAGAACAAGTTGCAGTGGATGAAGTTGAAATTACTTTGAAGGGGGACTTAAATGTAACAAGCAATGAGAAAGATATAGAGAAAGATATGGGCATACAAATGGAACCGATGGATGACTTACTCCCAAAAGGAGATGTACAAATATTGAGCCAAGAAACTGACTTGGATAATATTCATTCATTCATTCATTCATTGGATATACAAAAGAGCTCTGTTAAGGTTTTGAAGGACTTTGTTGGAAATGACAAACAAAAGGACAAACTTCATTTATTGGATATACAAAAGAAATATGCTAAAGTTCTGAAAGATTTTTGGTTTGAAACATAGATGAATGGACAACTAGCTCTGGGACTCTTTTTGAGGGGGTTAAAAGATATTTTCAAAAACTCAGGAAAGGAATACAAGGTTGGCTAATTCCATCAGGGCTAAAGGAGAAAAATGTTTACATCTGATTGTCCTTACTGGACTTTTGCTGACAAAAAACAACTGACAGAGCATTTGGATTTTGTTTTTTGTTCTTTTTTAAGTCAGTAGATGAGATATAGGGTAAAGAGAGATTATGTTGTATTTAGACATAGTGATAAGCTATTAAGGTTGTCTTTACTTGCTGGGATGAAGGGAAAAGCTCTTTTTTCTTTTTTCTCTTTTTTTTTCCTTTCCACACTTTTTTATTTTCTTCATATTTTTCTGTTTGTATCTTTTGTAGCCTGCATTGACTTTTATTCTTCTCACTTATAATTCTTAATAAAATTATTTGAAAAAAAAAAATAAACCAAGATAGATACTGGGAACCAAGGCTAGGAAATGGACTGGGTTCTCTGTCTCCTTAGCAGACTCAGATTCAACTTACTAGAATCCCAAATAAGCAGGTAGTCCAAGAATAATTGACACAGATAGAATATCTGTTTTACATAATGGTGAAGGAGTTGTTGAAACATTACATCATGTTTTGTTAAATTACCCCTTTTCTAAAAATGCACTGTTACACTATTAGCTCACCATCTAGTCAGATTCCCAGGCCACCCAGGTTCATTCTATTTAAAGTTGTTATTACTGCATAATAAAATTGACCAATGTGATTTGATTTCTCTAAATGCATTTACATTTTGCTTTACAATTTGTAAACTACCATATTTTTCCGTCAATAAGACACCCCCATGTACAAGACGATCCCCACTTTTCCAACCCAAAATTAAGAAATCAATATTTTAAAGAGAGTGCAGAACACATTTTTATTTAGTAATTAGTTAACATTTACCTGATACACTTGGTGGGAGGAGGTTCAAGCCATCTCTCTGCAGCTGTATTTCCAGGCTCTTTTGAATAACTGATTACATTCAAGCACGAGTGAAACTGCCGATAGCTTGTCTCTGCAAACAGCCTTCCTCTAATTGGTTTGTTCAGCATCAGCTGATGTCAGTTACATAAGGCTCATGATTGGAGGAAGTCTGTTTGGGAGACAAGCTATTTCACTCGTGATTGGAGGCTAGCAATAGGCGGAAGCCTCTTTGCAGAAACAAAGTATGGGCAGTTTTGCAACCGCGAGGTTCTCTCCTCGGCTGACTTCCTTGAATAAGACGCCCTTCAATTTTTAGGGTAAGGATTTTAGAAAAAAGTATCGTCTTATAGTCGGAAAAATACGGTACATAGTACTTTGACCATGTCAATTTTATAATTATTTAATTTTATTGCCATTTTTATTCACTGTCTCAGAATGTGTTTTATTTCTTTTTGAATTGATCAATAACTATAATATAGTTTATTGATTTATATTGATTATAAGGGCTGCCTCTGAAAAGGTAAAAGCATTTAATCAAAAATCAATAATTAATAGTTATTGCTTTCTCTTTGTTGTAGTCAGTGAAATGTTATTGCTTAACCGCCTTTATTTCTCTGGACAAGAAAGGTATTTGTATCTTTAATGTTGCCTGCTTTCATTCTTGGAATATTTTAGTCATCTAGCCTTCTCCTTCTCTCACGTTTTCTTTTGAAAACTTTGTAATTGACCAAAGGCATATTGTGACTGAAACAATGCACCATCTTATTTTACAGTTTTTTTTTAAACCTCATTGGGAAGTAATTGTTTATTAAGGCAAATTGTTATTTCTTCCTTTCGAAAGGAATTGTTTGCATTTTAATACATAAAACTGAAAAAGAGTAATATTTCAACTTTCATCTTAAATAAAGGGTTAAATGAAGGGCTTTTTAAAATCTCTGATGGGATTAGTTTTATCTCCCAAGACAAGGAAGGAAGTGCTAAAACTTTAATCACATGCCTTTATAATATGCAGCCATGAGGTAGAGTTAGTGAAATTATTTCCATTTTTACTTTTAATTATACCTAAGGTAACACAGATTGTCCTACTTCTCACATGTATCAGGGTTAGGAAGAAGATTTCAGGTAAAGCCCCTCTAGGACACTTTGCCACCCCAAGTAGGAGGCAGGACCAGGATGTGTAGAAACATTTCCTTTGCAAGAAAAGTTTCTAGAAGGTTACAACTTTTAAGAATTATTTTTAAGACAGATAATGTACAAATTTAATTTCAAATCTTTTTGAACTATATGACCATAGATTTTGCTATATCCTGTCTAGTGTATTTTTATATCTGTAGATTCCAACAAGTTAAAGCAGAAAAAAATTCAATGGGAACGGGGCTGCTGCACTTTGTTGTACTAAAATAAATGTCCTTTATACAGTGGTACCTCAAGATACGAACGCCCCACCTTACGAAAATTTCGAGATACGACCAGCTCCGGCCGCAAAAATTTACCTCAACATGCGAACTCCGCCTCAAGCTATGAACCGGATCTGCGGCCATTTGCCCTGCTGCCACGTGGTCGCGGCTTCCTGTGGGCGAGATCGCGGTAGCAAGGAGGCTTGCTCCACGAGGCAAATTTCCCCATAAGGTTTAATGTGTCAGCCGGCGTTGCATGGCTAGGAAATTCCCCAGGCACGCTTTAGTCAGTTTCACCACTCGAGCGCTAGCGCAGAAAGAGGAAGTGCTAATGAAAGGGCCACCTGGCGCCTCTTCACTAATCTGAGCGCGCGGGGGAAAGGCTTTTGTCGCGTGCACCATGCCAAGGGCTATGGACAAAGGAAAGAGTGTGGAGTTGAGGAAGAGGAATCAGTGCGGGGGGGGGGAAGCTCCCTGTGCGCGCCACAAAAGCCTTTCCCCCGCACGCTGATTGCTTTCACTGGGCTTTTGTCAGTGCACCATGCCAAGGGCTATGGACAAAGGAAAGAGCACAGAGTTGAAGAAGAGGAATCAGCGCAGGGGAAAGCTCCCACTCCCAGCTGTGCGCGCCACAAAAGCCTTTCCCCCGTGCACTGATTGCTTTCACTGGGCTTTTGTCAGTGCACCAAGGGGGAAAGGCTTTTGTGGCATGCACAGCCGGGAGTGGGAGCTTCCCCCCCGCCGCACTGATTCCTCTTCCTCAACTCCGCGCTCTTTCCTTTGTCCATAGCCCTTGGCGTGGTGCGCCGACAAAAGCCCAGTGAAAGCAATCAGCACGCGGGGGAAAGGCTTTTGTGGTGCGCACAGGGAGCTTCCCCCCCCCCCCGCACTGATTCCTCTTCCTCAACTCCACACTCTTTCCTTTGTCCATAGCCCTTGGCGTGGTGCACCGACAAAAGCCCAGTGAAAGCAATCAGCGCGCGGGGGAAAGGCTTTTGTGGCACACACAGCCGGGAGTGGGAGCTTCCCCCCCCACACTGATTCCTCTTCCTCAACTCCACACTCTTTCCTTTGTCCATAGCCCTTGGCATGGTGCGCGCGACAAAAGCCTTTCCCCCGCGCGCTCAGATTAGTGAAGAGGCGCCAGGTGGCCCTTTCATTAGCACTTCCTCTTTCTGCGCTAGGGCTTAAGTGGTGAAACTGACTAAAGCGCGCCTGGGGAATTTCCTAGCCGTGCAACACATTGAACCTTATGGGGAAATTTGCTTCAGGATGCGACCAAATTCGGAGGGCAGATTACCCGTATTTACATTGAACCTTATGGGGAAATTTGCCTCGTGGTGCGACCAAATTCGGAGGGCGGAACGGATTAACCATATTTACATTGAACCCTATGGGAAAATTTGCTTCAGGATGCGACCAATTCGACTTGCGATCAGAGTCACGGAACGAATTAAATTCGTATCTTGAGGTACCACTGTATTATGAGTCTGCATTTTTTCTTTCTTTGACTTTTTTTCTCTGAATACAATGATATAGGGAAGCAATCAAATGCCAAAAAAGGCAATAGCATTACTGTCCATTATCAGAGCCTTCAAAAACACTGGCATGCAAAGGTGCTTTCCTTTCAGCCATCCTACATCCTTCTGGGCTTTTTTGCATTTTTCAATAACCCACTGAGGAACTCAAACTACTAGTTGCAATCTAGAGACAACAGAAGTTCCTAGGAACAGGGGTTAATACGGCAACATCCGCAACAAACAATGCCAAAATGATGACATGTACATGATGACATAATGTAAAGCAGGGTTCCTCAACCTTGGCCACTTTAAGAGGGGTGGACTTCAACTTCCAGAATTCCCCACCCCTCTTAAAGTGGCCAAGGTTGAGGAACCCTGATGTAAAGGATAATAAAATCTTCTCCATGCCTAACCAAAAGTTGCACAAGCCTAAATCATCCTCTTCCAGATTCCATTCATTGACTAATAGCTATAAACTGGTCAAGTTAGAATGGAGGCAAGGGTTTTCCACTGACACCTTTCCATCCTTGATTGGATCAAGACAAGCTTTCCAACCAAATCTTTTATCTTTTCCATCCTTCTTCAAATCATGGGGAAATCATGTTTTACTTTCTCTGCAATTTAGAACCTGACAATCATTTGTTTAATAAATATTCCCTCTCCTACCCAGTGTTGACCTACATTCTTCTTCAATGGCACATCATCATATCAATGCCACAAGTTACATATTTACATCAGATGTCATGGCACAAGCATTTCTGTGATGACATTATCACGCACAGGTATCCATTAGTATTACTCAAAGTCTGACCCATTCTGATTAATCTAGAGGTCCAAATTTATAAAACATATAATTTGCTATTATCCATGGATCTATCCATTTTTGCCCTATTTAATTCCTACTGCTGCCCCTTTAACCAAGTGTTGCATTACTTAGTTGTGCAGATGCCTTAGCTCTACAATAAATAGGTATAATCCATTAGAAGGGATGAAGAATAAGGCAATTAAACACGTTACTAAAAAGTTGCATGATGTATGACACTGACTTTTACAAGCCTCTTATTCAGTATGAAGATTGCACAGAGATTCCATTGACAAATTAGCATCATTTCACTGGATAACAGCTGACAAGGGATGCTAAATAAGGTTATAATAATAAAAACTGAAAAGTATCCTATGTAACCAAAATATTCCTTTCTCTGCACACTCTTGTAGCTGAAAATAACAAATAGCATTAATCATGCTAATATAATGCAATATTTCCTTGTGCCCTGACATAATCCATTTAAATATTCAAGAAGCAGTTATATCCTCCTGAACTTTAGACACATCATACTGTATTAATTCTCTACAATTAAACAGGAGTTGGCAGAGGCACTCTGAACAAAAAGAAGCAACTTCATCAATGAGAGACTTCTCTTGGTGATGCTATAATTAGTCCTGGTGTGGGGGTGTGAGGGTAAATATATTTGTCAAACACTAGACTCTTGCTCACTCATTCTCTTTCTCACTGCCTCTTTCTGGGTGTATGTGTGCATTGCTTAAGGCAAACATGTTCAGCTTCATTCTGAGTCTTCCTGTTATATGAATAAAAATAACTTATGAGCATCAGTATTTCAGCTGGGTCCTGGGAACATTGATTATGTATTGCAATCAACCATCTTGCAGTAGTGATGTCACTTACTTATCTACTATACATCTAATCGATAAACTTCTGGGAAGAGCAGAAGCCAGGTAGCCTCAAGGTATATAAAATCTCTTAGACTTTAACACACATTCTTTTGGAGGAAATCTGGGTGATTGCAGTAAATTGAAATGGAGGCAATAGAGGTAACATAGAGATTGGCAATAGGGACACCAAATTATTCATACTATTATTGATTTCTGTTCACTCAAAGATGAGGGTGGGTGGGATTTTGATGGAGCTTTGTGGAAAGACCCTAGGTTAGTTATATCACTGGAAAGTTTTCTCTTGTCTCATTGTCAGCATTGGACTTACATTCAGATCTATATTTGGAATAATCTCAGCTATAAATTCCCAGTGTTATTTGAATGAAACCTAATTGCAATGTTGGATTATTAATAACAGGATATTGGCATAAATCTCAAGGATCTGAGTGAACCAGCTGTCATCAAAATAAACTTGGAAAAATATTTTAAGCTGGAGGGAATATTGTAGCCTCCTATACCCTCAGAGGAAACTTTTTTTCTTTCCCAAGGTACATGGAAACATCTGAAGTTTCTTAGTGAAACATTGAAATCAACCTCAAATTATGAAAAGAATTAAGATTATAGATGTTGTAATGCTTTCATTGTCAAATATAGAAATTGCTATAAACAACAACTGAATCAGTTCACAAAATGTCACCCACTACAGGCTTATAATGAATGTGTGCTGGGCTTCAAATAGTACCAACTACAGAAGCTGTGTTGCAGTCAGTGATGTGAGTGGAATGCAACTGCCGATATACATGAGAACAGGGCAATTCTCTCAATATGTGGAAATCATTGCAATTCAACTTTTAGCTTATAACAAAAAAGCAATGGTTAGATAGCTCTAAGACCAATCCATTTTGAAGCACCCTTTGGCTATTTATTAATGTTCTTATCACCAGCAACATATTTTTGGCTTGTGCAAGGATAGTTTTGGAAATTCTTGCTCATTATCAGTGTGCAATCAGTTTTCAGACAATTTTGGGATAAAAAAACGTCTTCTGCTGCAAAGTTTATCTTTCCAGAGAGAGAACAGGAAAAAACTAGGCACTGGATCAGTGAAGTATAAAATAATCCCTACAGTGTTCTTAAAATACAGGAGATTTCTAATAACTCAGATACACAAAGAGTTTCCTAATATTGGGAAGACATCCCTGCAATTTATGGATTTTGATGCTATTGAATATTCACTTACAAACCACAAAAATTAATAAATAAATGATGACATCTTTTAATAAGATCATTGTTGTTGAGGCAGGAGGACCAGGTGGAGCAATAGTAATCTGTTTCTACTCAACAAAGACCATAAATGTATGCTAAAATTTTAAATTTGTATGCTATTGTATGTTATGAGAATCAGGTTTGTTTGTAGATGGCCCCAATACCCAGAAAATATATAATCTTAGCAGATTAGCAGCACAAATGTACTGACAATTTTTCACTGTCATGGAAGGGCATGCACACAAATATACATAACACTGGGGTGACAGGACATTAAAGCATATTATCTCTGTATGATTTTGATTTAGTGTAAAACCACTAATGCCAGTGCATAAGCTAGCTAATGTGATTTGTAAACCATGGTTAATAACATGTTATTTATGAACTCAGATGTTGAGGCATATTATGCCATAAACTGTTATTAAAATTAAACATTGAATTAGCATAATATGTGAACCTATCCCAAACCACATACATATTCTTTTGGAACAGAAAATCCAGTGAAATCTACCCCATTAGCTTCTTGTTCTTCTACTTTTGTCATGCCTAAATGTCTATCTACAGAGCCAGTTTGGTTTGGTGGTTAAGGCACCAGGCTAGAAACCAGGAGATTGTGAATTCTAGTTCTGCCTTAGGCACAAAACCAGCTGGGTGATTTTGGGCCACTCACTCACTCTCTTAGCTCTAGGAAGAAGACAATGGCAAACCACTTCCAATAACTTGGCCAAAAAACTACAAGGACTCAAAGGCACCAAAAAATAATAATAATAATATAAAATGAAACACCTTTGAATATTGTGTCAATGATAGAAAAGCACTGATGTGTCAGTATATAGCAAAGGTCAGCATCTTTTTCAGCATTACCATCTTATATCATGATAGCATCGTTCACCAAAAAGTAAAAATTAAATGTAAGAATAAAAGATGGCTCATGAAACTGCAAATCAAACAAGGTTTCAGTAATTTCACTGTTAAATTCTCTTAAGTCTTGAATGTCTGAAATCTCATGATATTTTTAACAGAAATATTGCATCTTGCAAAATTTGTCAACCTTGAAAGATTTCAGCTATTTTTAAAACTGTTATTTCTTTTTGAGTGTCATGGAATGCAAAAAAATGGAACACAACTCTGAGGAGCAAGATCACACACTTTATTGGGATGATGATCAATCGTTGGTTTCCCACTTACACAAGGAGAGGAAGAGAGAACAATAGAAATGTCAGATATTTTATATGAATTTTGAATTGTGGGACAGGACATTCTAGGGTCTGATTTGCTGTCAGGATCTTGAGATCATAAAGGAAACTCATTTAAGTTTGATTGGATAAGGAGATCTGTGTTATTAAGAAAATCTGTTACTTTAGATGCAGCAGCACACTGTTTCTTTGTTAACAAGCAGTGGAACATTGATGAAATAAAGGCTGTGTCCCCACTTTAGAATGGAATGGCTGTGGTTTTGTCCAAATACCATAGGGACAACCCTGATGAAAGTCAGAGTAATTTCTAATGTAATTGTTGGATTTTCCTTATTAAGTCTGCGTGTCTAGGTGACAGCATTGGCTGTGTCTCTGCTGCTTTTTGTCAGCTTTATTAAGGTGAGTAATATTCCTTTCTTTTTGGTCAAAAGGAATTAAGGGGTTTTGTTTTAGGGGCTGGAATAGTTCCTTTGGGTCTGACAAGATTATGCAAAGTGGGGGCTGAAACTGGTCCCTGACATGTTTGTAAGAACAAGGGGAAGTATCCTGGATATAAACTCTCATCTCATTTCAGCCATAACATGGGGGTTCTACAGATTCCATGGAGGTATCCCAGGTGCTTTCTTAATCCACAGCCACCCTGCTGTCAGTATATAAAATTGTAGCCTACAGGACCTAAAACCTTAATTTGTGAGGTTAACTTATCCTATCCACCAGAGACAATTATTTACGGACTGGAGAAATTGTGTAACTATAATCTTTCATTCCTAATGGTTCCATACTGATAGCTTTTTTTTTTTTTTTTACCTTCTAAGTCTTTCTGTATTGCTGTATAATTAAAAGGAAAATCATTCTTGTTTTTTAAACCTATTTTAGAAAAGCAATTCACCAGCAGTTATAATAATCAACATGAAAAGCTGCAATCATTTGTATTATTCTTCTTTTTCCAAAAATAGGAGAAAAATAATGCTTATTTGTAAGTTGACTTTAATGAAGGCACACCAAGAGTGAAATCCATTATATGTGAACATATTATGAGTAATCAAGTTTCTATGCAGAAACATGGAGATATACTCCTATACTTTTATGACTCCTGCCTCACTAGGCAGGAAGCCAGTTACACCAAAATCTCAGCCAGTTAAGTTTGCTAAGCTGTTGCCGATATTGCATATATTGATTTAATACAAATTTAAACTAGTTTTGCTTCTACCTATTAATTATATTACATATAATTACATATCACTGGCAACAAAATAGCCCTGAGGCACAGTATATTCTTGAAAGTGCAGCTTCCTTAGCACACTTTGCAAATAAGGGAGAGTTTGCTTCAAGAACAGCACAATTCTCATACATGTTTCTCATCCTTTGCTCACTAACTGATGAGGCTGACTCCACACCATGGCCTCTGTCTCCCAGCCCATAAACAGCAAACAGCTACAAAGGAGAGTGATGTACAGGATCAGCAAGCTGGTCTCTTCTGCTATAAATGACTTGCAAATCCAACTGGCTGAATATCACAGTGGACTCATTCTGTATGACTCAAGGTATTTGAATAGCAGCAGCTTCAAATACCACAGGGACAACCCTGTTGAAATTACCCCAGAGAAATTTCTAATGTTATTTGGAAGAGGCTGTACACTTCAAAGAACATGACACAGAAAAAATATCCTACATAATGCAAAAGGCATTTGATCAAACCCAAAGTAGCCAACTATATCCCATCCTGTTTCCAAGGATTCGTCATTATTTGAATCTTCCATTACTCCAGAATGTGAAGTTAACTTCATTTGAAAAAAACAAAAACAAAAATGAAAATAAAACCCTGAACTTCAGGGTCACTGCACAAGACTACCTGGTCAAGCAATTGCAGTCTAAGGAAACAGTAACAACAGCATCAGTGTAAAGTCAGGCTTTGCTAAAATCAAAAGATCATATATGTAGTTTTGCTGATCTATTCTAAATTGCTCAAGAGCATACAAAACTGTCATACAAAGAATCATACAGAAGGCTCAATGAACCTAAAAGTGATATCTGTGGTAACAGATGCTCTTGATTAGGTCAACTAGCCAGGTAAAGTCAAAATGGAGTAACAAAGCAAAGAATAATCCCCAATGGGGTAAAGGCAAATAAAACTCTGCAGGCATGAAATACCCCAGTCAGCACTGGAGAAGGAATTCTGAATTCAGAAGAGGGTAATGGCAAATTACTTCTATGTTATTGCTAATAAAACATTATGGACAAGACTCAAATGTTCAGACAAATAATGAAAGTCCCAGGTCAGAAGGCACTCCTTTAGGTACTGGAGAAGATACTGAACTTTCAGAAGTAGATGAGGTGGTCAAAACAAACCCACAAGGAAGTTTTATCACAGAGAGTATTAAAAGAATTCTTCCTTATTTTAAGAAGATGCATACAACTGAAACACGTAATTTGAGAACAACAAACCTAAGAAAATTTGATACGATCAAAGCAGAAAAGAAGAAAACTAAATTAGATTATTTAGAGTAATTGAAATTAAGTTGATTGGAATCATGTCCTTAAATCAGATTATTATATTGTATGGTATATATTTAATATATTTTACAAATCATGAGTAGTTAATGATACTTTGGAAAAGTGTAATTTCTATGGCATTCTAGATGTCTTGTTTACTTATTGGTGTTTCCTATTTGTATCTTACTCTTTTATTCTTTTTACATGTCATTTATCTTTTTTTGTTTGTACTGTTTTTCTAAACTGCTTAGTTTTAAAAATAGAAAAAAGTTTTTGATTGGGTAAAAAAATAATGCAGGAGATAAATCACATCTGTATTATTGCAACTTGTTCTACCTGGGGCTGTCCTTGAATACCATTTGAAAGCTTCAACTAGTGCAGTTGTGGCCACCCAGATATTTACTGTATGGGCATACCAAGATTTGCTCATATAGCATCACTACTACAAGAGTTGCTTTGGTTGCCAGTTAGATTCTGGGTGAAGTTCAAGGTGGTGTTTGTCTACTTTATAAAGACTAGCTTGGCTTAGAACCTGGATATCTCTGAAATTGCCTGACCCAGATTGAACCTAGTGTGATTAGGGACAGAAGATTTGCTTTGGGTCCAAGCCACTAAAGAAATACAATCTGCAGGAATCCACTGACGGGGAGCACTAAGGGAATGCCATCTGTAGCATTGCCATTATTGGCCATAGCTCCCCTCTGCTGGAATAGCCTGGGCATAAATATTCAGACCATTCCCTTTTTGTTAGGTTTATATCCTTGGTTTGTTGTAAGGCCATCAGAATCTGCAGCCTGAAGCAGCATTTAAACTAAAGAAAGTAAAGAAAAAGTTCATGCATTAATTAACTAAGTTTTGCAATGCTAATTCTTTATTCATCACCAACAGCTCTTTCACGTAACATTCATGCAGACCCCATACCTGGACATCATTAGATGACCAACATTATTTGTTTTTATTTATTAAAACAGTTTTATTTATTTTATTAGAATCAAATCAGCTATATAATAGAAAACAGACATCAAAAATGTGCAATCCAGACAGCCAGTCTACTTCCAGGTGGGGACTGGAGAACAGATTGTGGAATTTTTTTTAAGATTTTTTTTTACCTCACCTTTATTATAATAATAAATAACTCAAGGCAGTGAACATACCTAATACTCCTTCCTCCTCCTATTTTCCCCACAACAGGTCACTCTCTGGGCTGACAGAGAGTGACTGGCCCAAAGTTACCTGGCCGGCTTTCATGCCTAAGGCAGGACTAGAACTCACAGTCTCCTGCTTTCTAGCCTGGTGCCTTAACCACTAGACCAAACTGATTATTGATATCAAATATACAGATTTAGAAAATTAGAGTAGTATGGTAACAAGATTTGACATGGAAAACAAACAGTGAGAATATAAGGTTAATGTAAGGAACAGATTCAGTATACTTATGCAGTGACTACCTGAGGAGTTATGGAAAAAGATAAGAAACATAGTGAAAATTGATGCAGAAAAAAAAATCCAAAATTTCAAAGAAGAAAAGATGTAAGTAGCTTTCAGAACAAGCTTTAAGGACAGCAAAGGAGAGAGAGGATTAAAGCGCTGAGCAACAAAAAGGACGTAAAATTGAATGCAGACTTTTGACATCAAGCAAGAAAGTACAAGAAAAAATGTTTTAATCAAACATCTCAACAAAGAGAGGAAAATAATAAGAAAAGTGGGGGGGAGAAGTACTTTTAAGATCAGAGAAACCACACTAACATTTGAAGCTTAGTAGGAATACTCATCAGTAATCATGAGTGAGATCTAATAGAAGGAGATGAGGTTAAGATGGAAATTGAAACCATTTACAAAAGAGATATAGAATGACAGAAACATTTGTAGAGAAAGGAAATATTTGGGGAAAGACTCTATTACTGTAGAAGGTAAAGTATGAGAGGATTTAAAAAAACAAAAACAAAAACAGCCATCTGCTAGAAAAGTACCAGGCAGGATTGAAAGATGTGACAGCTAGAATCAAAATGGAAATTGAACATACTAACAGTATGAGATTTGTAGTTGCCACTGCTTGATTAATTAAAAATACAGAAGACATAGAAGAGGCTGTCATGAAAGTGAAAATGAAAACTGAAAAATCCAGGTAGATGGCAGCAAGGGTAAAAACATATTAACTCTCTGCTGCCATCTAGTAGTGATGTGGATTTTTGTCCCCAGATATGTATGGTAGCCTAATGACAACAAAGTTTAGAGCAATTAAAGCCATGTTTTATCAGTGGTGAAAAGTGAACACCGAGTAAGAAAATACAGGCACCTTCAAATTATGGTTTGGAGATAGTTACTAAGAGTACCATGGGCTGTGACAAGAACCAATTCAATGATTTTGAATGAGAGAAAAACTGAGTTGAAAAGTTGATTCACAATCTTTGAGCATGTAATGTGAGCAGATGATGGACTATAAAACATAACCGTGCATTGCAAGATTGGAAAAATAGAATAAGGAAACGGGGGAGAATAAAAAGTATCAGGAATATCATGGAATGTCCTTAGAAAAGCCTTAGATTATGACCAGAGACAGGTCAAGATGGATGTCAATGAATATCTATCAGAATATGCTTGATTCTATGGCATACACATAACTAACTGTGGGTAAAGACCTTATCTAATTCAATAATATGTCTGAGTCAGTAAAAACATTACAGTAACAACTAGCAATATAAATAAAGCATTATAATATAAAAGGATGGGAAAATATAAATGTTTCAACCCAAGGAGGAAGCAATAATACCATACAATACAAACTAGAAATATCACCTATGTCAGCCAATCAGGCAATCCAAGAAAAATATATATATTTTTAAACCATATTTGGCGAATTTTTCATTATTGCTCTGTCATCATCATCATCATCATCATCATCATCATCATCTATATTGGATCTCAGGATTTTAAGGATAGTTCAGTTGCCATTTAGACTAACTCAGAAATCCTCAGTAGGGATATACACAATATATAGATTTATGTTGAATTAATGAACTTCAGCTGATTTCATTGTTATAATGAGGTTAAGGGGAAAAACAATATAGAAAGCATGGTTCAACTGAAGTTAAATATTTTAAGATGGTAATGACGATGATGATGATGTTAAAAAAGCATGTGTTTGAATCTTAAAGATCTGTACTTAATTTTAGCCCAATTCCTTTCAGATCTCCTAACTACTGAAATCTATTAAACTTCCATCTCACAAAGCAACTCCAGGCAGTTATATAAATGTGATGTATAAATAAAAATAAATAAATAAATAAACAAACAAAGATTGTCCATTTCTTGCCTACATTAATGGCCAGCAGTTCTGCAATGACTTTATTTTCTGCCAAGAGTCATATTTATTTGTGATAATCTGTTGGGGATATGACCCCAAACAGTAATGATTTTAAAGCAGCTGCTGAGTGCAGTCAGGATCAAAAACTACTGCAGACAACTAACTTTTTATGACTTTCCTCTTTTTCTCCTGATTGTTTTTTACTCTCCCATTTTCACTTTTTTTCTGACATCCTTTCCTCTCAGGTAGCTTAGGAAAGTAGAAGTAACAGATAGTAATTGCTAACAGACAGCATCTGAATTTAGGTTGAGGGCCTCATTAAAGTAGCCAAGAATTGCATGCAGCCCTAGGGCAACAGCCTGTCCAGACCTGGCATACACAATACTGAGCTGATCAATTAATGTACAATTCAGGGTAAAGCAGCTTCTTCTGATTCATAATTCAACCATCATTATTTCAGACTTGCTGAGATCCCACCACAACTGACAGGTGGAGAAGATAGAGTGGGGGAACATTGTGTCTGCACATGCCATGTTCTGCAAAATGTGGTTGTGAAACTAGTGCAGCATAGGAAAAAAAAACATGCATTTATTTTCTACCAGGTCTTGTTAAATCTGATAAAACAGAATTTGCTTCTGAAACTTCTTGGGAAAGAGATTTTTTGAGAACTTCTCAGGAGTGGAATGAATTTCTTTAGGATGTAATGACCAACAGATGCATGCATGAAAGCCTCTTTCATAGTAAAATTATATTCCCACTCACCAGTTAAATCTCAGTGGAAGACATCCTAAAGGAACTGCTTTCAGGGGCCTGTTTCAGAATAGAATGCCTGGGCAGCTAGGGATGTTGCAGAATGAAGGGAAGACATATAACTCAAAGCAATGGCAGACTCCTCCACCATCTCCAACAATAAAGCTAGTTCTGAAACATCAGAGAAATTCTGCAGAAATTCTTAAACATCCTGAGAATCCTGAGAAGTCTCTTTTATAGGGATAGAACATAGTTGAGGAACTGCAAAGCAGATTCAACTACAGCATTAGATGAAGAGTATAATAGGCTACTATTATTAAGAACTATAGGATTCTTTACACTGACTCCTTAGCCAAAAATGTTGGATGACGAGTGAAGAATTGCTTCAGTAAGTAATAAATGGGGAGGGGGAGGATATCTACAAAAGCAAATTTTCTGTCCACCATTGTTACACTATATCAAAAGCAGCTCTTGTTTTTCTGTGAATATGCGTTTCTTTGTGATGGCTTTGATCCCAATCTAGGAGATACAGCACTACAACTTGGATTATTTTTGTTCTCTTTCTTTTCTTCTGGTTTATGGATGTGAATGTTATAAACAGTGAACATGTTCTGAGAATATAAATCAGTTTTAAAACATAAAAATCACTGAAGCTCTTTGGGGAAGGTTTGTAGAAGTATTCTATGACGCAGTAACACTGAAGTGTAATGAATAGATGAAGATTAAAGAATTGCTATCAACAAGGACACACTCAGGAAAATTGCAAGGAATGGTGTCTTGCTTTTCTGATGACAAGAACAAGAATTAAAGACCTGTTCTCCACATTACTCCGGGTCGCAAAGAAGATATGCGCAAATCTAAGTCATTGTATAGAAGATATATGTACAAAAAAGAAGTTTTTAAAACAGTTCCAGTACCTGCAGGAAATGCAGGTATAAATACATTTTTTCTTCTTAAGTCATGAGTAAAGAACATATGATCATCCAGCATTGCTGAACTTAACTCCCAACAATTCCAGCCACGGTGGGCAAAGGTGTTAGATACTGCAGTTGTAGCTTAGATGGCCATGTATTCCCTACTTAAACTTTTCCCCTCATTCTTGGGGTGAAACAAACTGTAGATTAAAGGAAGCCCATCATAAGTTTAACAAACCTTTTTCTGTTTCTGAATTGCAAGGATCCAAATCAATATATTCACCCTTACAGCAAGGTCATTGTGTTTCCCACATACTCTGATATGTTTGCAGTACATAAAAGTTATGTATGCAGAACCTTTTGATTTTATGAATGGCTTTGTCTGCATGTCAACCACATTCTGCATATTATTATAACAGGAGATGTCAAAAGGTACTTCTTTGGGGGGTGGGATTGGTTTGAGTGCTTCCAGTCTGAAAATGCATTTGGTTCACTAATTCTAAATTAGATATAAATATAGATACATATATAGATGTATATCCCAATATATCTTTTAAAAATACTTTCTTTTCAAACACAGATGTCAAGATGAATTTAACATCCCATGAATTCAGATATCAGATTGAAAGCGAAATCCCATGATCAACTTCTGTTTAACTGGAACAATGCTGAATACCAGTTTCTGCAAATATTATGCTCTATTCTCCCTTCCTGAATCCTATCCCAATAAAAAACAAGAGTCCCCATCTAGAACTTCCAAAAAGGAAGAAAAAAATTACATTTGGCATTTCTCTTAAATCTATACAAATATCACAGACATCTGAGTAATCCGTCTTATAGGGCTGCAATAGAATCAAAATTCCGTTACAGTGGAAAGCTACAATGGGTTGAACCATTCAGAGGGCTAATGTTACATAATGTGGTACTGAGTCTAATATTTTGTTTTTTTATTAATTAGCTAACAAGGTATAATTCTTTAATTTTGGGAATGAGTAGTATGTAAAACTCTAGATATCTCATTTATAGTAAACATACTGTCAGGCCTAGCCCAAGGAACTCCAAGAGACAATGCCAATTCAGTCCAGCTATGTTTATTAGCTACAACCTCTAGCAAGAATCTTCCCAGACTAAAACCCCAGTTCCCAAAGTCATCCAGCCACCACAGTGTGAATTCCTCAGGGAGGTGCCAGTCTCATCCTCTTGTTCCTCCCACGCTGTTCTGGCGAGCTAAGAAAATGTTAATCTCCCTGAGCCTGGCCTTCATAATTCCATTCCATCACACATACCTATTCACAAGTAAAAGGCCCTGATTCCACTAAGATATACTTGTAAAGTAGGATAGTTAAAGACAGGCCACATATTTATGCAACACTTATGATGATGGGAAGCAAAACACAGTTCTGTTCAGCCTTCCTCTCCACAGCTGCTAACTGCTAAATGAAATATTTGTAATATGCTAAGCTCATTTAACACAATTTGGTCATTTGTTATTGTTAAATAAAAGCAAAGCAGCCTGTGGAAATAATAACAAGGCACACATGTTCTTCCAAAGCAGTTAGAATTGTCTTTGAACAATATTATGGACATTGAGGTTTTGGGGGGTTTTTTGCCATTTCAGCTGAAATGATACATTTGCAACAGCTATAACAGTCACTACACCATCTGCTTTATATAGGTGATTTATTGTGGTTATATCTTATTTCCATCCCTTCTTTTTCAAGAGACATGTTTTTCATAGACTTGACCTTCTTATTGATATTTTTCTTAAATGCTTCTTTGCTATATCAAATACTATGTTTTAGCATTGGCTAAGAATGCACAATTTATGATCCATAAAGCTGAAGATGACCCATCAGATAGGTATTACTGGGCCAGCTTGGGTATATGTGCACATCTGCACAACTGAGTTCCAACTAAGCAGCTAAAACAAGAGTTTATGAAGCCCTTCTGAACTACAACATATGGTTTATGAGCTGCATTCACAAGCTGTTGAACTGTGTTGCAGCTTGTGTGCAGGCTGTTTAATTTTCCATGTCCTATGCAACCAACTTCTAACTTGAATATATCTGAACCAAATTCAAGTGGAACTGGAATGCTGATGGGATTGTAAAAGACTGATGAGTAACATAACTCTTTGCTTAAGATGGTCTACCTCAACCTAGATGCCATCAAATATGTTGGACTACAACCCTATAATTTGCAATCAGTAACAGCAAAATATACAGGAAGGAAGATTGGGCACCAGAACAAATATTACAGCAATTGATATGACTACAGTCAGGAAACTGATCAGTGACATACTGTTACTTTCTCAAATATCTCAAGCAACAGAAATTACTATGCACTGTACACCTACATTTTCATTTTACTTTCACTGTTTCTTTTAACTTGGTTCATGTTCACATCCTTCTGAATTATTTATTCATGATCAGCACAATCAGCAGATGGACAAAATAGGATGTACAGTATTGGTGGTCCAGTGTCAGCCTTACAAGGTACACCAGATTAGGAAACTGACTCCACAGGAAGATCAGAACTCTACTTTATCGAGATAGGCTATAATAACAGAATCTTGCAAGTCTGCCTGTGTCTTCTCTTCCTTCCCTCTTATATCCCAGGGAGGAAATAAGGTATGTGAGGGTGGAGTCTTAGGCTCCTTTTAATAGTCTCCTGTCTCTCTGGACACAACACATGTTTTTTTCTGGACCTAATGGCATCTGAATTCCTTCTCCAAGGTCATCTCCCTGGCTTCATAAACCCAGCTGGGCAGAAGCTCTCCTCATGCTTTCAAGCTTTCAGTACACTTACCAAGAGCTAAACTGCAGCTTCATACCTACTTTGTCATTTAGTTGCACTCAGAGAAGTAGATGCATTAAAAACTCTATATACCATGTAGAAGAATAACAGTTGAAAGATAACTTTTTAACCATTCAACAGACCTTTCTCTCATCCCTTTTGCTCCTGTTTCCTTTCTAAAGTTTGTCATGTATAGGAAGAAAATGACTCCACCAACTACTCTGCCACAAAAACATGGCTTCATTTACAAGGAGAAAAAGACTATCTTATAAAATAGTAATCAAATGTTGGAATATTTTCCTTATATGTTTATAGTAAGTTTAAATTAAGGATCATGAAAAATTGTACAGGCAGCAGCCATTTTATAAAAGGAAATTGCTGGCTCCTGCCATTTGAATGTACTCCGCCAAATGTACTCATGAATGTACTCATTGTCACCAAATGAGTACATCACATAGCAAAACCCATGAAAAGGAAGACATGTATCTTATGCATAGAAAAACATATATATAGGAAAGATAAAATGCCTATTTAAGAAGACATCAGTTTTAGCTCTAGATAAAGAGATATCTGTTTAACTATATTGTAGATAAGCAAGCATCTGCTTTAACTCTAAAATAGGGAAACATTTGTTTGTAATAAGCTAGCACTTTCCATTCCATTGATGATGATTAGCTAAATCTCTAAATTACAAAACCCTATAAAAAGGGAGATGAGAAGCAGTTCTTTGTGGCTGCCCATCCAAAGCTACCTCACAACTTTGGATTGAATAAATATTTTTTGAACTCCACTGATCATCTGGTGTATTTTATTGGAATTCCTGGCTTGGAAACAAACCAGAGAAAAAGAAGGAATTTGATCCTTTTCACACAATAAAGTTTTCCCACTTATCAATGTCCTTTCAGCCATATTCCCAGAAAGGTGCCCAGAATTTCTACTCCACCTTCCCTTCTTATCAATTTCTTAGCAATCATAAAGGCTGCATTGTCCTATGATAAAGCTTAAAACTTGTGTCCCTCTGTGTCTTAGATGTGGTTCCAGAACCCCTGTAAAATTTGCCACTGACATAATTTTTTAAGGAGATAAAGGACGGGAATCTTATTAAATTAAATGTTATTAAATATAAGGGAAGTGATAGTCAACTTTGTTTTGTCAGAATTCCTGCCACTTCTAAAACCATTTTTAATTGGTTTTATCCAGCATGCTGCTCAGAGGTATAATGTGGGCCTGGCCCCAAAATGATTGTGCACTCCTGCCCTTGGTGGTCCTATAGCAAAGAATGGAAATGGCAAATGTCCAGAATTCATTTTAATGGTTGCTATGTTTTCAGTACCACCTTTTGCCTCCTTATCCATTGCCAGAGAAATGAAGACAGTACAGAAATTCCACAGTTAAAAGTGTGACAGGATGAGTTGCCCTGCTGGACTGGACCTCAAGGTGATGCAATAGTCTCAAGGTTACAGTGTTTCCCACCTACCCACCCCATGGGCCAAAGTCAAGCTCAGTGTCACATAGATACTAAGAAGCTTCTTGTCTGATTAAAACACATGGATGTAGGCATATATGCCTTGCAGTTATAAACATTTAAAAGGGCAGACACATTAAGTGATGGGAAAGGGGGCTGCTGAGCATTCCTGGAGTTATTTTTGTACAATATGGACTAATGATACTGTGTATTCCAAGGAGGAAGAACCTACAGTTGAAGATCCAGCAGGAGCAAGCAGGACCTGAAAAAGAGATCCATTGAGCTAATTGGCTGGTAGGAAGGACTGCAGTTTTCAGAGAATAGAGCAGAGGTCAGGGAAGACAACTGGGCAAAAGTGCAGGAATCCAAGAAGCCCAAAAAAGAGATATTTTTCCCTCTTCCCATTTTCCTCTCTGGAATTGAAGTGAGCCTAGAAGTAAAAACATAGAAAGAAGCTATGTGAGGGAGGGAGCAACTGAAACAGATAAGACATTGTAAAAAGCTCTATTTGCAATTGTATAGAACTGTATATGTATAGTTTGTTAAGCTAAGATCACTGTACTGTATATATTAAATATACCTGTAAAGGGAGAAGAACTGTGTGTGCATCTTTGGAAAGTTCCTGCCCCTTTTTTTCCAACCTCTGACAAGAAGCACTGAAAGAATCAGCTGAGGGTCCCCAGCCAACAGTCCATTTTATGAATCATTAAAAAGAGTTGATTAGATTAATACTAACCACTTATATGAACTTTGGAGCAACAAACTTATAAACTATTGAAAAATTGCTTTATAAAATGTGAAATTAGGTGGTTTTTTTAAAAAAATCTTAAAATTATGTTAATATAATGGAACATTTTAGTTCAGGTACAATAGACAGCTTAGAAAATGTTTAATAAGGTTGAATGGCAATTACTGTGCTGCTGGATAAGTAATTTGGGAGTTTAAACATTAAATTATGGGATCTGGTTTTATCTTATTATTGTTACATTTTTATTAAAATCCACAGGATTATAACTTTGGATTGTAGGTTAACGATGCATACAGTATTTCTGCTTGGTTGCATTCCCATTGATTTTAATTCCTCATATCATCAAGAACTGGGATGTGTTGTGCATGGTAGATTTCCAAAATAATTACTATGCAACACTGGAAGGATAAATCTATACCTCATTTACAGAAATGGATGGTTGATATGTATTGTCTGTCCACATCTGAATTAGAGTTTTGGATTTTGTTTTTTATTACAAAGGGACAAGGAAGTAGACTTTCAAATAATTTGTCATATTGTTAACACTGTCCCATGTATGTACTTTTTTCATGTAATTAGTATAATAATATAAAGTAAAGTCATTCTGTTTAAAATCTAAATCCTGTTGGATTGCCAGAAGTGGTTTATCCATTCCTCCTGAAAACATAAATCCATCAGCCTTCTACAAAAGGCACAAGCTTTTAACAAGGAAGTTTGTCTAATAAGAAGTTTCTGTCTCTTGTGGTAGGAGAAGCCTTCGTGTTTTGTTTGGAATTTGTCTGGAATCTCTCCAGGGACTCAGCTTTTCCTTCTAATTGTTGCCTAAGTAGCTAACAGAATCTAACTGCATCCCTTATGTTATTTAGGTGGACAGGTAAGTGGGGTGGTTACTTTGCCATTTCAAAATAGAACATTGACTCATATTATTTAATAGTTATTTTTTTTTTAAAAGAATGTGAAGTTTCTCAAGTAAATCATTACAAATAAACAAACTGAATGTCCTGCCCAGATATAGTGATGAAGTTATTGCATGGCATTTAATCAGGGAGTTTCGGTTGTGTATAGAATGAGGTAGTAGGGTACCTCCAGAATACTCAAGAAAATACTAAAGTGTTTCTCTCCATCTTTCCCTTCCTTCTTCTGCTACTTTAGTGACATTGATATGGAAACTTATATAACCCATTCCATATAGCATATAACACAAGAATATATAGTCAAAAGTTGGACAGTTTTTTGCCACATTTAGATTTTAAGTGGAATGATCGAGACCGCACTCCAGAAAGAACTGGATGGATAAGGACCAAAAACTGACTTATATTTTATTTGCATTTAATTAAAACTAAATATAGTTAACATGATCATCCTGCAGGCAAGGATTTAATTATGTTACCCTTTTATCACTTTAAAAAATACAAATTTGGCCACAAACCATAGAACTCTCAGGACTATACATAAGGTTTGGGAAGGGTGCATGTGGCTCTGGAGCTTCAGGTTGTGCATCTTTAATTTATGATTTGTTTATTTATTTATTACATGAATATCCCATCCACCTTAAAACAGCTCAGGACAGCTCACACACATACATGCAACTTCTAAAACACTAAATAATGGACAATCATTATAACTTAGTGTTCCAAACAGAGGGAATTTAAAGAACTGACCCCACAACTTCTAAACACTCAGAAAACACTAGGGCTTTGTGGTTTTTATAAATATCAGTATACTAGGGTCATCCAGATCTCAGGGGGAAATCATTCCATAAGAATGGACGCCCATAAAGGATACCCATTTCTATTCTCCCATCCTCTGCAACATTCTGTTCAGAGCAACTTAGAGAAGATTCTATTTGGAGGACAGGATTCCTAGGGTAACTTGGGCCCAAGCCTTATGGGGCTTTATTGATCATTACTAATATCCTGAATCAGATTCAGAAAGCTATTGGTAGTCAGTGCAGAGCCTACAATATAGGTGTTGCTATGCTAAAGTGGTTCTCACCTGCCAGCATGCTGGGTAATTCCTTTTGTATCACCTGGAGTCTCTGAGTGGTCTTCAAATGCTACCCTAAGGAGAATGCATTGTAGGAATCCAAGCATGAGATAGTGAGGGTGTATGTCTCTGTCACTAAGGACTCCTATTATAAATATTTATCAAGTTTCCTCTTTCCTGTGGTAGGTAATGATAATGGGGTTTGTTGGCAAGACTGAGCCCACAGGTTAAAAACTGAAAGTCTCAAGTCTTGTTTTCCGTACATGCTGTTGTTCTACATACACTGGCCACACTTCCTAGCCTTGATGAAGCTACTTGATAGCTACTGCTGCTACCACCTATCCTACAGCAGAACAACTTTACCTAGTATCCTCCCTTAACCCTTGTTTGTGAGACAGGAAGGAATCTCATAGCTTAGACCTTATTGGCAAGTGCAAAAGAAAAAATAATGAAATAAAATTAAAATGATCAAAGTGAAATAAATTCTAAAGTGTTACCTCCTGGTCATTACAGCTTATATGTGACTAGGGAAATCAGCCTTCTTATCTTTTGGCTATAGATGAAGCTCACAAGTGATAAATACAATGACTTTATTTTAAAAAAGGAAAAGAGAAGATGCAAACATATTCTTTCAGATTTGAGGTAAAATCATTCCATGGGAAAGGAGGTAAAAATACAGTGCTGTAAAAATCACTCCCATAGAAAGCTACAAGAGACAAGATAAGATTCTAGGCAGGGACAAGATGATAAATCTGCTAGTAATACAGCAGCAACTCTGATGGAAAGATATACCAAGTTGTATAAAGGAAACTACAATTCATTGAGTGTGTACAGAGAGCATAAATTTCAGAGAACAGTAAATATCCAAGACTATACAGTTTAAATAGCTACACACACACATTCCAAAATAAAGAAAATCTAACACAATATTGCTAGCAAGACATTTTTATTTATTTGAAATAATTGTTGCCTGAAACAGATTTCTTGGTGTCTCAGTTGTTCCTGGATCTTTCCTCCCTGAGGATTCCTGCCAGATAATGTCTAAGATTGTTTTTCCCAGCCTTGGTTCCCACTTTGTCCACTCCTTTCCCTGGGGATCTCTCCTTTCTCTGTGCTGTTGAAGTTTGAATTTTAAAAACAACAAAAGGGAGTGGCTGGGGGATTTCACTGGCGAGTACACAGTTAAGCATCATGTCTCCAACTTGTGACCAAGATGTATATTCAGAATATTCAGAGCCAACTTGGTGTAGTGGTTAAGGTGCTAGCCTAGAAACCAGGAGACTGTGAGTTCTAGGCCTCCTTTACGCATGAAAGCCAGCTGGGTGATTTTGGGCAGTCACTCTTTCTCAGCCCTCTTGCTGTGGGGAAAATAAGACTCAGGAATATTAGGTATGTTTGCCATCATGAGCTGTATGTATCTATTTTACACACACACACACACACGAAAGGTGTGATAAAAATATAATGATAATGAAGATGATGATAACAACAACAACAATTGTTGATAAGAAAGACAAAAAAGTCTAGATAGTGGACACTGCAATACTTGGAGATAGCAGAATAGAAGAAAAAGAACTGGAGAAAATCACAAAATACAAAAACCTGCAAATAGAACGACTTTGGCAAAAGAAAGCAAAGATAGTACCAATAGTAATAGGCATCTTGGGTGCAATCCCAAAACATCTGGAGCACCACTTGAACGTCATTGGCATTGACAAAATCACCATCAGTCAATTGCAAAAGGCAGCTTCATTTGGAACAGCTTATATTCTGAGACGATACCTTTAACACCATCAAACAACATCTGCCTATCCCAAGTCCTTGGGAAGGACTTGATAGCTGGATAAAAATGCCAAATCCAGTCTAAACATCTGGCTGACTGTGCAACCAACCATAATACAGTAATAGTAGTAGTAGTAGTAGCAGTAGTAGTAGTAGTAGTAGTAGTAGTAATAATAATAATAATAATAATAATAATAATAATAATAATAATAATAATAATTTGTCATGACACAAGTCTGGACTACTGTGTGGTCAAGGAACTGGGACAGATTCAGATTAATCTGAATCTATCTATGAAGTGCAGAAAGAATTTACTTAGACAAGCCATATATTCATTTATACACTTAGTATATTCTAAGAAATGATGTATTTAATTTTATTAAAGTCTTACCTTGTCTCCACCAATTATTTAACTGGTCCCTACCAAAATGGAGTCAACTACTCCAGTCAGATGAGCCCCAGTAGGTTAGACTGAGCCTTACAGACCCACCTGTGGACAGAGTTAAATTAACACCACTCAGTCAATGATGTAACTGGAACATTTAAATCCAGTCAGTTTATCCATTTTGCTTATACTGTATAGTAAAGCTCTGTAGCATTTCAAATTCAACATCCAAATGGTGTTTTGGAGCACATGAAAGAGCAAACATAACAGTTGTTGGCAACACCTTAAAACAGCCATGCATGATCTTAAGAAAAGATGCAGATGCTCTAAGGTGTTGTGGACACTGGCACTTTTGCATGCTCCAAAGCACATTTTGGAGATTGATTTCCAAGCACTGCACAATCCTAATACCTAGAATTTAAAGAAAAAAGAACTGGAGAAAAAATATCGGTGGAAAAAACAAGCCTTTCCATTACAGAATTATCTGCCAAGGACCGGATGCACAGAATTTTCTCTCTGGCTTGAGTTGTCTGCTGTGGCGAAGAGCAATGGACTAGTGGTGTAATGAAGCCTTGGCATAGCTCTCCTAGGACAAAGATTCATGGGATATTAAGTTGTGAGCAGATGTTTCCAAAAAGTTATTTTTGATCCAATTACTGTAGTGTGATTGTGTACTGCCAGAACTATCAGTAGCGATAGTGACTCGGTTAGTGGCTGGCTGGATTAAGGAAGTTGTGAATTAGGGCTACTCTGTTTTCATTCAGGAAGTAAGCTTCGCTACCGTTCAAATTTTTTCTTACCTGCAAAATCCTTCACTGAATTTAGCCAATAGCAAAAGGTTTGGCTCTGTTAGGAGTCAGGGTTCTAAAGAATTGTTATCTACAGCATTCTGAGCTTAGTTTCTGTGAGAAATATTTCTAATGAGCCCCTGAACAAAAAAACATAAGGAATCGTAGTAATAATCAAGGCAGTAGATCAGAAAGAAAGTGTCAATGCTAACATTTCCATTTCCTAAACAACAGTGAGCAATCTTTGGATTTAATGACTTGAGGAGAGTCTTTAAAAAAAAATGGATTGTCTGTTATGATATTTACCAAATAGTTTTCACTGATTTCCAAAGCCACATGGCAGAAGCTACTAAAATTTGAAGCCATAGTCAGACAGCATTAGAGAACTGCAAAAGAAAGAGTTGAAGATAATGGTTTCCCTTGCCTTATCCCTAAGTGGGTATAGGGAAGTAGAACGGTCAATGTTTGGAAGCTGCTTTATGCTCAAAGTGATGAATTAATTTGAAATGCTTATCTGGCACAACATTGTAAATGGGCTAGAACAGCAGAGTGGTATAGATGTGCACATACTTTCTTTGCATCATATGCCTTCGCTTGAAATCATTGCAAGCTAGGACAGATGGGAACCCTATTTAAATTTAGAAAGCATGAATGCCACATGCTGAGCTAGGCTGAACAATTGCGGATGGTTTCCTTTACATAAATGTTATTTAATGCTAAAGCCAGTGTAGAAAATGTTGCAGTGGCAGTCTTCATAGTCAATGCTTAGAAGTTCCTGAATTTCACAATGGGAAAACTGCACTGACGCACAACTTACAGAGATGTGTGAAAGTGTGACCAGGGATCAGCTTTCCCAAGCATCTGCCCTCCCACCAGACATTAACATTCTGTTATTTATTGGTGTCATTATAGAAGTCCTGCAACATCCCCAAAGGACTGGGGTTTTGTCATGGTTGTCAGGGGTGGGAGTATTATCCAGGAAGCAATCAAAGAGTACAATAGGGTTTTTTTTTTCCAACTCATCACTGAAGTTGCCATGGGCACCAGCTAAGAGTTTGAGTTTAAATGTCAGATTTCCCCTGTTTTGCTGTCCTTTTTTAGCCATTCATATATCATTCAATTATTTTCTCTCCCCCCCCCCTTTTTTATTTTTTTGCTATTGTTTAGAATGTGACTAAATCCTGCACTCTTTCATTTCTGCTTCATTTCATTTCCTCGGCTTAATGCTTGTTTCTGAGTACTCTAGGGAAAGATATATGCTTCTCGGTGAATATACATCAATCATCACATTTTCCTTTTGTTCAAAAGAAAAATGGGTGGGGGTGGGAAGCGTAACAACACACTTCAAAATCGCCTTTTGAAATCATCAGTAGATTAATATTCTGCCAAACCAAAGCAACAATAACACAACCCTTTCCATGAAAATTATGCAGCTGAAAGCAAAACAATCGCAGGCACTACTGGGAACGTGATTCTGGCTGCTTGTTTCTCAGCATATGGTGCCTTTTCACTACCAACATGCTAAAATATATTTTCTGTGGTGAAATGGCCTAGGCATCTGTAGAAATATCTTAGCAGGGCTTGCAAACCGTATATTGAAATGTATTTTATATCAGACAGTTAAACTGCATAGGAGTTGAATTAATGTATCAGTTCAATCAGATTTCTTTTAAAAAAAGAAAGTTAGAAGCCACATTTGATAGAAAACACTTTCCTTCCTCTTTGCCATCTCCCCCTCCCCATCAAGACAATTAACTTCACTAAGCTGGGGTGAGACCTTTTGGACCCACTGGGGTATTGTATGATTGATTTGGGAGGGCAGGGAAATCTAGTATGTCATCTCTGCGTAAAGTAGAACTGAGCACAGCTGTCTTAAAAGAACAGAGAAGAGACGTGGGAAAAACCTTGCATTTGTGATATGCTCGTTAATAGTGTGACTATGAAAACGAACATTTATAGGCTATAGAATGAACAACCTATGAATTGGTTAGAATTTCACACTTCTTCTGACACTATTGTTTCAGACTGTCTGGTTTCAGCCTCGGTAAGGTAGTAGCAGTGCATTCCTTTCTGATTCAGAGCCACAAACTTCCAAAATAAAAAGGGAAGTCAACAAAGAAACGGAAGTTTAGCATGAAAGAATCCTATGCAGTTGATAGTCACGGACTCTCTGACTTTTTGTTTGGCGGCCAAAGAAAAACACAAGAATCAGGGAGAATATTTCAGTTCCAATGAGCCTTCTAGCCATCTATGTCTAGATCACCTCCCCATTTTTGGAGCTGGCTGAATATACAGTTCCCAGAAGGTTTAACCAGATATGGAACACCCCAGCAGAGCTACTAGGTATATGCAGCAAACCCCAGACTTAATGAAGCCAGCAAAGAATGGTCCCAGCTCCTACAATTACCAGGCATGTTCAGAGAGTAGATACAGCAATGATGTAATCTGGGCTTCCTTGTGCCATTCTGGAGCTGTGTGATGATTGTCCCCTCCTGGATATAATTCTGTAATATTCAAGTGTCTACTGAAAATTACTCAGGCATTTCTGAGCTGGGCTGATTTTTACTGACAATGGCTTGCCTGGTGATGTCATAAATATGTATTCTGCATGGCACATGTGCCAAGGTGCCTGGTACTGATTGGCTCTCCTTCTGGTGCCTGCACTCATACCTGCTTGCTACGGCACTGATCCTGATGCCTGTAACTGCCCTTTCTTCATCTTCCATGGCTATATTGTATTTAACTTGCAGTCAGATAAGAGTGCTGACACATTTCTGGATATTTATCAGCCCCAGCACACTATAATGACTAGTGTGTTGTCAATAATCAGAATCTTGCTATATTTTTATGTTTCTTTATTTTATTTTAGGACCCATCGTAAGAGGCTCGCAAATGACCCATACACGCATACAGTCCTGATCCTTTAAAAAGAGCAATTACTTTTACAACTTATTTTATTTATTTTTATTTATTGGATTTGTAAGGCTGCCTAGTTGTCAAACAACCTAAGGCAGCATACATGATAAATTAAAACCACAATATAGCAGTGAAAGAAGAATCAAATAGCAAATAGCTGCCCAGGAAATTCAAAAAGTGGAATCTGTCATAATATACTAATGGGTTTATAAAGCTCATGGCCCAGGACCTGCTGAAAGAACCATATCTCTTTAGCCTTCCTGAAGGACGGCAAGGTTGGAGGCATGCAGACCTCAGGGAGAATGCTGTTCCAGAGGGCAGGAGCAGTAATAGAGAAGACATGCCGTGGAATCCGTAAGATTACATATCTTCAGTGAGAGGACCCAGAGCACGCTGGCCCTGCTGGATCTTATCATATGGGCAGAGACAACAGGAGAGAGGCAATCTTGCAAATAACTAATCTCTAAGCCATGAAGGATTCCAAAGATAACCATCAATACCTTGAAAAGTACCCAAAAGCCAACTGCCAATCACCATAGCTCATGTAGTAGTGATGTCATATGGGCATTTCAAGGTGTCCTCATAACTATTTGCATCACCTCACTGTGGACCAGTGCATAGAGTAACCCTATGCAGAGCTCATTGCAATAGTCCAAACAAGAGACTTAAGCCATAAATGACTGTGAGATGAGCCTCCCCATGCCGGAAACTGGGCAGTTGGTGCATTAGATGAATGTGTGCAATGATACTCCTAGACACATTTGCCACCTGCTTTTCAAGCAGGAGCCATGGTCTTCTATTCAAATGGGAAAAGGTTATTCTCTTCTATCATGTTTAGGAAGAATCATAGAGGCTAAGGGGGCAGTTTTATTAAAGTGGGAAAAGAGAATGTTACATAGCTCTGGGTTAAAATTCTCTTCTTCAAATCAAGTATCCCCATTTTGGCAGATCTAATATGATCACATGAAAAAGCAGTTGTGATTTTATGTGTGGATCCTATTTTACTTACATAAGTGGTAGAAAAGTACAAGAACAAGGACAAAGAAAAGGTAACCTAAACCAAAGGGAATAAGCATGCTGAAAGATTTGTCTGTTCTATTCAGTCCTGCTTGATTGCATTTTACCTCAGTATTTTTTCCTGTTGACAAGCAAAGCTTGAAAGTAATAAGTGCTGCATGAATTAAATACATCACACTTGACTGCTTGGATACTGGAGTAGCTTCAAACCAACCTGGGTTCTATCAATGTGCCGCTATTGATTTCTGTGCCTTGACAGAAAATGGCTAAAAAACAAATTATTGGTGGGGGGCAGCCTAATAAAAGTTAATTTTCTTGTTACATCTCCTTCTCACCCAGCTAAAATAATGCTGAACTTGTAAACAAGTTTACACCTGTATTTTATCAGCAATGTTAAAAGACTCTCATTCAAAGATCTAGTCCTGCATTCTCAGAAATACGGTTTACTGCCATCAAATTGTGCATATTTGATTTTGACATGGCCCCCTAACAGAAAACAAAATGTTTCTGCTCTTTTTCTTACAAGTGGTATTTCAGAGGGAAAATATTGTGCAATTTCTTTCTATGTACCATCTCTCTTCTCTGTAAAATGGTAGAAGGTCAGATCTGTTCTATAGTTTTCAAATGTGTTTCCAGGGAACACGGGTTCTTCAAAAGAGTTCTTTATCAGGGCAGCCTTATGTCATTTCTGCCATTTCCAGCTTTCCCTCTGCAATATTTAGCTACAGGAGAGTTTGGGGCACATTCTAGACTAGAGTTTCATACTTTAATAGTAGGCGTGGAATATTATTGTGTATGTTCACTAAGGTCATTCTGGCTGAATTCAATGGGGTTTATTCAAGGATGGCCTCTCAAGCCTCACAATGAAAAGGAAATTCACCCCAAAATAAGGCAAAACAAGATATACATCTGAATTTTATATACACATGTAAACTTTGGAGCAACCTTTACAGGGAATGTTTTGGATGCCAAACATAAATTGCCTCAAATCTTGCAAAACTGATAAATCTCATGAGATTTTAGCTATTTGTTCTCCCAAAAATCTCACCTGGGATTGCTGAAGTCAAGAGATTCAAAGATTTTGGCTTGTTAAATTCTTTCTTCCAAGTTATCTTAATTTAATTTAGTAGATATGTGGGTGCATTAGAGAGCAAATGAATACCCTGACACTTAAATCCTGTGTAACATATATATATATATGCAAATAGAGACTACAAATGAGCATTTCAGGAGCTGCAAGTTGCCTACCTGGGTGGTGACCCTTGGAATACTTCCCATATTTTGGATACTGTAGCAGATAGCAGTACTGAATTTACCTTGGCTGATTGAAAAAACTAAGCGGTATCAAACTGGATTAATTCTTGGATGAAATTCCATTGGGCAATAGACTAAAAGAAGATAGATGCCAATAATAATCACCACCACCACCACCACCAGGGGGAGTCGGCAGTAGAGGAAGCCAGCTTAGCTATTGAATTGTTTTTATTCCCAAACCAGGCACCCTCTCCTCTGCCTTCTCCTCAGAAAGAACAAATCCCTCTAACTAAAAAACAAGAGGAACCAAAACAAAAAATAACTGAGCATTAGAACAGCACAAAAACAACAGAATAAGGTTGCCTGGTGAAGCTTGCTACAAAGAAACAGTTAGTGCAAGTATTAAAAGATGCCAGTACTGTAATATCAAATATAAGCACCAGCTCACTGAAAGAAACAAACCAACTAATGTACAGCATGGCTGCAGTTATAACTGAATACCTTGGATGCAAAATCAACAAACAAGAAAAAAAACCGAACACTGCACCACCAAAATGAAGCTCAGGTTGGAAAATAAGATCAGCATGCTAAGATCAGATGCAAGCAAGCTAGAACAGATGAAAGAGAAGAAGCTGAAGAACAAGAAAACCAAAGAATATCTGATCAAAAAATATCACCTAGAAACAAGGAAGATCAAAGGAAATAATAAAGCAGCAAATAACAGCCATAGCCAAAAAGATCAGCAGATATGAAGCTATAATTGCACTATAGGCAGAATCTCCAATTTCAGTCAAGTCAGAAATGTTTCTACTGATTCATCAATGGAGAGACTGCAGTGAGCTAGTCAACACCTGACAAAGAATAAACCGTGCAGTTCTGGGCACAGTTATGGGACAACCCAAAGAAATACAATAAGAATCCAGCTTGGATAAAGGAGGTAGATAAGAATAAAAAAAGTTGAAATGAAAGAACTTGTAATAACAGCAGACATGGTGGGAAAAGGGCAAGGAAGGTCAAGAATTGGTCAGCACCAGGTGACCTGATGTACTGCATGGTTTTTGGTTGAAACAGCTGGCTGGTCTGCACCCACTCATTGCCAAACAATTTAACAGCATACTACAAGGAGGTGAAATTAAAGATTGATTTTTTTTTTTAATCTGCACTCAGTCGTTACCGACCCTGCAGTGACTGCTTGGATGAGTCCTTGCAGTTTTCAAGGCAAGGTGTTTCAGAAGTGGTTTGCCAGTGCCTCCTTCCTAGAGCAGAGCCCAGCTGGCGAGCGCAGGAGGCAGGGTTTCCATTGCTTCGCGCCCTTTTCGGGCAAGCGTGGCTTCACGCTTTACCGGCAACTGCTCCCGACTCTTTTTGCAAGGCGCCGCCAGCATTTTTCCTCCCACCAGAGTGAGAGTACCCATTTATCTACTCACATGAGTTTTCAAACTGTTGGGTTGACAGGAACTGGGAAGGAAACAGGAGCTCACCCTGTTAATGCAAAGGCTGGGCTCGAACCGCTGAAGTGTCAACCATTTCTGGCCGGCAACTTTCAGCGTCATTAAGCCGCTGCGCCACCGCATCCCGCCAAAGATTGATTAACATCTGGCAAAACCTACCAGATAATGAAAGATCCAACCAAAGGTGCAGCACCAGGCAAATACAAGCCAATTACATCCTTACCAAAAACATTCGAATTGCTAACTGGTATTGTAGCTGATGCTGTCCAACAGCATCTAGTTGAAAACAAGCTCTTGCCACCTGAGCAGAAAGGAAACTGCCCAAATAGCAGAGGAACAGAAGATCAGCTCCTAACTGACAAGATGATTGTGGAAAATTTCAGGAGAAAGAAGACCAACTTGAATGTAACTTGGATTGATTAGAAGAAGGCATTTGATTCCCTGCCACATGATTGGATAATCAGGTACCTAGAAATAACAGGAGTCAATAGAAACATCAGAAGCTTTGTGCAAAGATCAATCGCACAGTTGCTGGTCAGTGGTGATAGACTGGCAGAGTTTCATATCAAGAGAGGAATCTTTCAAGGAGACTCACTATCACCATCACTGTTATTGCATTGATTTCTCTGTCAAAAATACTGAATAAGTCAGGCCATGGCTATCAAACATCAAAAACAACTGCCAGGCTATCCACCTCCTTTACATGGATGATCTGAAGCTGTATGGAAAATCCCCATCTGAAATAGAATTGCTGCTCAACACTGTCCAAATATACAGCCAAGATATTGCAATGGAATTTGGACTGGACAAGTGTGCACCTTTATCATCAACAGGGGAAAAATAGTGAAAACTGAAGGAATCAAGATCCCCTATGGAAATAACATCAGGAGTCTGGATGAAGAAGATCACTACAAATCCCTAGGCATCCTTCAAGCTGACAACATCAAGCACACCAAAGTCAAGAAGAAGGTTAGTAGTGAATACATCATGAGAGGGAAGAAATTCTTAAAGTCCAAACTCAGTGGGGGAAATACCATCAAGGCAATTAACACCTGGGCAATTCCAGCCATTAGATACACAGCTGGAATAATGGACTGGACTCAAGCAGAACTAGAAGCCCTGGATAGGAAGACCAGAAAAATAATGACAATGAATCATGACCTTCAACTATGCAGTGATGTTGACAGATTCTACTTATCAAGGAGCATAGCTGGGCATGGAATGTTGCAAGTACACCAGACAGTTGAAGAAAAAAAAAGGGCATTGGAAGAATATCTGAAGGACAGTGAAGAAGATGCACTGAAGCTAGAACACCATGAAGGCTTACTGAATACTGAAGAGACCACACTGGTCTACAAAAAAGACCAAATGAAGAATAGAAAAGAGACATGGCAAGGCAAAGTACTACATGGCCAGTACAAAAAAACTAGCAGGCAAAGCAGATAACAGCAGGAAAGTTGCAGAAAGAAACGGGGGCTAATTCTACACAAGACTACCTTAAGAACAAATGCATATAAAGCCAGAATTGAGAAGACAGCAACAGACAGCAAATACCATCTCTGCAAAGAAGCTGAAGAAACAGTGAACCACCCAGTTAGCTGCTGCAAAAAGATCACACAGACTGACTACAAACAACGGCATGACAAAGTAGCAACAATGGTGCACTGGAATATCTGCAAGAAATGCCATTTGCCTGCAAGCAAGAACTGGTGGGACCACAAAACAGACAAAGTAATAGAAAATGAAGAAGTTAAAGTGCTCTGGGACTTTAGAATTCAAACAGACAAGCACCTGCCACACAACACCCCAGACTTAACAATTGTTGATAAGAAAGACAAAGAAGTCTGGTAGTAGACACTGCAATACCTGGAGATAGCAGAATAGAAGAGAAAGAACTGGAGAAAATCACAAAATACAAAGACCTGCAAATAGAAGTAGAATGTTTGTGGCAGAAGAAAGCAAAGATAATACTAATAGTAACAGGCACTGTGGGTGTGGTCCCAAAAATCTGGGGCACTGCTCAAGCACCATTAGCATTGACAAAATCATGATCAGTCAGTTGCAAAAAGCAGCTTTACTTGGAACATTTTACATCCTGTAACACCATCAAACAACAACATCTGCCTATCCCAGGTTTTTGGGAAGGGCTCGATAGGTGGATAAAAATGTCAAATCCATCCATATACATCTGGCTGACTGTGTGACTAATAATACTAATACTAATACTAATACTAATACTAATACTAATACTGTTGCCAAGAAAACTGCATAGATGTGTCCGGGAAGTCATTAGGAGTCAAGTTCAAGTAAAAGGAGATTTTACTTTTTACTACTATACTTTATACAGAAATATACTAAATCTCTCTGCAGTGAGAAATAGAGGACATCAAGTGACCTGTCTGTCCTGAAGCTAACCATAGAGGTACAACAAAAGCAGTCTTTTCTGACCTAGAATTCTCCAGATACGTTTTACTCCAATTTACAGTCACATCATTTTCTTGCAGCTGAAGTAGAAGAGAACTGAAATATAAAACATATGCCCAGTTGGAGAAAGTTGAAATAAAGGATGCTCCTAAAGAGAAGACTCTCCTCTGGCAGCTGTTTTAATAAAGGACTGTAAGATAGATCACATGGCCATATTTATTTTTTCCATGTAGGGGTAGAAAAAAAACTGCCCAGAGTCACTTCCTCGTGAGATGGGCAGAGTCTAAATTTAAAATAAAAATAAATAAAAATAAATAAAATGATTTCAGATTTTGTCCTCCTTTGCATGGGAAAATACTAAGGCCAAAAAAAAAAAAAAATTATGTGATCACCAGTTCCTATAATTAGTACCTGTTGGAACTTCCTTGAAATACAAATAACAATTTAGCAACCCCACAAAATTGAAATAAGGAGAGAAGGAATAAAACTCTGCATTTGTTCAGGCTTTTCCACACAAGGAAAAGTATCAAGTCTGCCCAAGAATTAATCCTGGAGACAGCTAATCTATTCTCAAATGGATCATATTTTAGTTTTCAATTTCTCCCTCTTTCTTTCTTTTTAAATACAACCTTTACCAAACTCTCTTTTAAAGAAAAGGTTGCGCTTATTTTGGTACATTTTTGTAGTTACTCTCCCAGAATGATGGTTCTTAAAATGATATATCAAAATTTACTTGCTAATTTTTCCTTGAGAAAATTATACAGTCATTAAAACATTAAAGATATTTGTCTAAAACTTTTGTGTATTAGCCTAATAACCTTTCAGAAATAAAAGGCTGTCTAGAAATTCTACGAGATGAGGTCTATCACATCTGGGAAGCAGTTTGCAGGAGATATTACAAATAATTCTTAAAAGAACTTTAAAATTACTGATTCTGCTTGACACAAGTTATGAGGCAGATCAAATTTATATTACTATATCTTTTTAATAACGAATCAACATACTGGAAGACAGCGGGTGTCTCCGTCTCTATGTCTCAGAATCAAATACATGAAATATGCATCATGAAATTCAGCTCCTTTAGGGCCCAGCAGGTGGCAGCAATTGGCTAATGTTGTCTGGATTTAGAAGGTAAGCAGAATTGAGTCTATGTAACACTAATGCTATACAGTATATTGGGAGTCAAAAGAATATTCCAGAAAAAGTTAATAGTAAACCACTTCCAAAGACTTCCTTAAAAACCTGCATGGATATGCTCATGAACTCATGAAGATTCAAGTTTGACTTGAAGGAGACATCATTTTTACTATCTTCCAGTGTATTTGTTCTTTATGGAAAATTACGGTAAGTTCCTAATTCAGAGCAGAACAGAAGTGGAAGTCTTCCTTCTACATCTACATCCAGATCTACTTCATATTGCAATTGAAGATCATTGGTGGCAATGCACTTGATAAGTTGCCAGCAATTCAAGAAAGGACCTGGCTGAGAGTCAATGATTCAATTTCCACTCATCATGTGCTATAAGTCCAATCTATGTTATGGGTTCCACACATATTTTGGTGGAAAAAAAGAACATCTAGAAAGTGACACTAAGTATTTAAGTTTGTACTTGCAAGCCACATCTGATTAATGGCCAAGAATGCTGATAAATCACACAAGTCACAGTAGATACACAACCATCGTTTTCTGTTGTCCCACAGCCAGGAGAAACTCCTGTTGCTCTAAATCTTGCTATCCTTGCAGTCCACCCTTAACCATGCATCCAAAACAGGAATATGCTACGCTGCTCTCCACACAGTGATTGCCTGAAATTTGATTGTTCCCAATTGTGGAAAAAGCTTCCCCCATACAGAACGTGTGCTGCGACAGTGCTTGTACTCAGCCCAATCATTTTCTCCTCCAAAGGACTGTTGACCACTATATGGCATTAAGAGTTTGTCTCTTTTAATTACAATATAATGGCTGCCTAGATTTTTCCTGCCTGGATCTTGGCAGTGCATCCAATGCTTGTTCCTGGGATTTGAGTGTGTAGAAGAATTCTCTTAAAATGTAAGTGTTCTCTTAAATGCAAGTTGAAGGAGAATTAGATTGAGACTACCAATCTTTGATCCCTTTTTACATAACTTCTATTTATAACAATACAGGATGTAGACAAAAGTATGAGCAAAGTTTCTTATAGGTCTTATAAATGCTAAACATTAACTCCTTATTCATAATGATTCCACTTTTGGTAGCCAACCCAAACCAACCATGAGGCAGGACAGAGAACAGAAACTTGTCCAGAAAGTACTCCATGGCAATTGTAGCCAGAAACTGCTCAGTTCTTTTTCTGTAAGACCTCTGGCTTGTTATCTCCTATAATCTTCTCATAAGATTATATATATATATAAAACGTAGTGGTTAGAACACTGCCTTTGATGCAGGAGACCGGGGTTCAAATCCCGGCTGGTACCTACCTTACCAGTAGGGGTCCTTGGGCAAAGACCCCCTAACGCTTCACCTGCCTACCTCAAAATATGAGAGTGACACAAACTAAGAGAGTCATGCCGGCTCGGACGTCGCCCAGATTAACAAGGTCCGCGTCAGATGTTGGGGAACCAGGACAATCTGATGTTAAGTGGGCTACTGGAACAAACCATACATGGACAAGACAAGAGAACTTGGAAATGATGGAATGCTACTACAACAGCAGACCTAGGTCAAGGCCAAAGTGGTCCCAGTGGTGGTAGGAGCACTCGGGGCCATGACTCCTAAGCTGGGAGAATGGCTCCAACAGATCCCAGGAACAACATCAGAGCTCTCTGTGCAGAAGAGTGCAGTGCTAGGAACAGCTAAGATACTGCGCAGAACCCTCAAACTCCCAGGCCTCTGGTAGAGGACCCGAGATTGAGGAAGACACATACCACCCATAGGGGTGAGAGGGGATTTTTTTTATATATATACATATATACAAACACACACAAGATTATATTCTTATATATCCCTTTTCAGGCACTTAAATATGATGTTGCGTTCATGTAGGCTCACATACTTCCAGTTGGTATCCTTGAATGTCCATGCTATGTCCTGGGAACCAACCGTTTTTGTTGGTTCTAGGAATTACTCCAGTTCTAGAGATCAATACAAGTACAACAATTTGATATTGATTTCAAGATTTTGTAGTTTTGCTTCTGCTGTTCGATGTTCTGCCACTCTAACACAGTGTCAGCAGCCTTTGGCCTGCTCCTTCATCACAGTCTCTTGAGACATGAAACACTTTTGCTATTTTTCAGAAATAACAATAACCTGTTCTCTTGTCTCTGCAGCATTAGATGAAATGTCAGTTGCTTACTATATTTTTTTATATAAGCAAATACATAGCCACTATAACAGCAGCAATGTACTGCAATGTGATGGTTTATAAGGAATGCATCTAAACTGTGTTAACCCTGTTAAGTAAAGCTACTATGAAACATAAAAGTAAAACAAAACAAATCTATCAAGGAAATATGCTTGGTCCTTGCTAAATTCAACACACATGCTCATACACCAGACAAATGCTATAATGGTGTCCTTGGCTTCAGGTCAGGAAGTATATTGCTATATTAGATTTCTAGATAGCAGGGTTGGTGGAATGAAACAATCAAAAAGCAGGGTTTCCTTGGAGGCAATATAGGTACGTAAAAAGGCATCAGCTAGCTGGAATCACCTAAGAAATTACACTGACTGGTCATGAACATTGGATGTAAATGAAATAGGGCACTTGGCACTGCCACCAATTTCACTTGCCAAACCCTTGGAGCATATTGAAGGCACTCTACAATTGTCTTTGCTTCTGCTAACGGGAAGGGAAGGGAAGGGAAGGGAAGGGAAGGGAAGGGAAGGGAAGGGAAGGGAAGGGAAGGGAAGGGAAAAGCAAAGCAGAGCAGAGCAGAGCAGAGCAGAGGAGAGGAGAGGAGAGGAGAGGAGAGGAGAGGAGAGGAAAGGAAAGGAAAGGAAAGGAAAGGAAAGGAAAGGAAAGGAAAGGAAAGGAAAGGAAAGGAAAGGAAAGGAAAGGAAAGGAAAGGAAAGGAAAGGAAAGGAAAGGAAAGGAAAGGAAGGAAAATTGTCAGTTTCATCTCTGCTCCTTTTGCTTGAGCCTGAAGTTCAGGAACTGGCAGGACGAATAAGGCAATTCTGTGTATGGACACACACACACAATATTAGATTTATATCTTGCATTTCATTCAGGAGTTCAAGGCAGTGTATATAGTGCTTGCTTCTCCCATTTTTTCCTACAGCAACAACAACCCTAATGAGGCAGAGGTAGTCACTAGGCAGGGTGTTAAAAAGTCTTAGATGGTGGCCACAACCATATGATAGGTATCTTCCTGTTTTACATGCATGCATCTAAAAAAGGATTAGGACCTGAATCGTACAGTCTCAGCCACCATCTTTAATTTTTCTGATCCCTGCCTCAGACAACCCTGCAGTGAGGTAGGTTGGCTTGAGTGAGAATGACCGGCTCAAGGTCCCCTTCTGTGACTGACAATGGAATTGAACCTGGTGCCAGTCTAGCACCTTAACCACTGTACCACTCTAGAGAGAAAATATGTGGCAATTGTTAGTAAAACATGAGCTTAGCCCAGGAAAACAAGAAAATGTGAGAAAGAAACTAAAGATTGTTCACCTTACTTTCTTTGGTCTAAGAGGGAGGGAAGGGGAAATGCTGTCAAGGCTCAAGATTTCAAGATTAATGTCAGCCCGTCGAGGTAGGCCAGGTCAGGAAACAGACACCACAATAAATACTAAAATTCTATTTTATTGATATAGGCCAGTGTTTCTCAACCTGAGGAACTTTAAGCTGGCTGGGGAATTCTGGGAATTGAAGTCCACGTATCTTAAAGTTCCTCAGGTTGAGAAACACTGATATAGGCTGTACTAACAGATTTTTGAAAGCCCAACAGTGTTTCCCACCACCACCACCACCACCACCACCATCAAACACCAAACAGAGTCAGTGCAGGGCAATTAAAAAAAAAAATTCTCACGCTTTCTTGTTTTCCTGGGGCTAAACTCATGTTTTACTAATGGTCACTGCACATTTTCTCCAAAGTTATCTCTGGGTTCCTCTACACATGCACCCACCCACACACATACATAACATACACACAACTCGCCCATGTTACTGTGGCTTCAATTAGATTGCAGAACTGGAAATGATTCTGCTCAATTCTCCAACACTACTTACATTATAGGAACACTGAGTCATAGCTGCTTTGAGACTGGCACAGAATCCTCATATGCAGGTGCCCATAGAATTTTTTAGCCATGAAAATAAATATTTAATACTGAGGCCAAAGATGACAGGTCTAGGAAGATTCTTTTTTCTACTTTTATCCCATTCTTTAAATACACTGTTTATTACTGCATAATTGCTTATGAACTGTTTACTGTGTTTGTATCAGTCCAAAGATACTTTTCCCAGCCATCTGGAAGTCCTACTTCCTCAATAAGGTGGACAAGGCATAAGGTATTACAATCCAATTTATGATCCAACAAAGAGTTAATTTGAAATTTGAAGCTGCCAGACTGCCATATATATATGGGGAACCAGGACAATCTGATGTTAAGTGGGCTACTGGAACAAACCATACATGGACGAAACAAGAAAACTTGGAATTGATGGAATGCTACTACAACAGCAGACCTAATGAGAGGGGATATATGAAACGTATGAGGGAACTATGGATAGACAGAAGGCCTACATCCACACTAACTGAGAAACAACTAGTTACCCAGCGCTTCAACATAGTAAAGAGGAAGCTGCTCTCACAACTCGAGATAGACCAACTCTACATTACAACCCGGACTCAAGCAGACCTGGAAGAACAAGCAGTTGTACAGCCAACACCTGAAGCTGGAATGTCACTGCCACCCCTTCCATTACAGAGCACAGCAGCTGATATGAGGCATAAGATCATGGATAAACTAGCTATAGTCAACCCTCGAGTCCGATTACCAAGGCTCAGTGGAGAAGTACCATCAGATAGTATGCTAGAAGATGCCAACAGAGCCCTCCAGACAATCCCTACTACCACCATAACTGAAACCAATGAATTGGTATATGCTACAGCCGCTGTAATCCTGGAAATGCTTGGCTACACGATCAAGAAGAACAGCAGTACATACCCACCCTGGAAAATGAGATTGGAGGCTAAGATCAAGGCAACTCGGAGAGAAGTCAGTCAGCTGGTGGAACTACAGAAGCGTGTGGAGATTAAGGATAAGACTCGGCTACTGAAAAAATACATGGGCCTGACTCCATCTGAAGCCCTAGAGACTGCTAAACAAAGGCTCACAGCACTGGCTACCAGGCTAAGGAGATACACTAGAGAAGCAGAGGCCAAGAAGATAAATGCCCTGTTCTCCAAAGAACCATCCAAAGTGTACTCCCAACTGCAGTGCAACCACAGAGTAACAGCTGAGCCTCCAGCAGCGGAAACTGAACAGTACTGGAAGAACATATGGGAGAAAGAGAAGACGCATAACACCAGTGCAAAGTGGCTGCAGGACCTGAAAGCAGACCACAGCAATCTCCCAGAACAGGAACCAGTCACCATCACAGTAGCAGACATCCAACAGCGGGTCAAGAACATGAAAAGCTGGACAGCACCTGGCCCGGACATGATCCACACCTACTGGCTAAAGAAACTAACAGCAGTGCATGAACACCTAGCAGCACAGATGAACCAAGTGCTAGCAGCAGGCTCCCACCCAGACTGGCTAACACAAGGAAGAACAGTGCTGATCATGAAAGACACTCACAAAGGAACAGCACCATCCAAATACCGGCCAATAAACTGCCTCCCCACAACCTGGAAAGTTCTATCAAGCATCCTAGCTGCCAAGCTACAAGACCATATGGGCCAGTACATGAGCACAGCTCAGAAGGGCATTGGGAACAACACCAGAGGCTCAAAACACCAGTTACTCATAGATAGAGCAGTCACCCGAGATTCAAGGTCTAGGCAGACCAATCTGAGCACAGCCTGGATTGACTACAGGAAAGCCTATGACTCAATGCCACACACATGGATCTGTGAATGCCTGGTGCTATACAAAGTAAACAGGACACTAAGGACCTTCCTCAAGAACTCAATGGGACTGTGGAAGACAACACTGGAAGTGAACTCAAGACAGCTCGCACAAGTGGCCATCAAGTGCGGAATATACCAAGGTGATGCACTGTCCCCACTGCTGTTCTGCATAGGCTTAAACCCCCTCAGCCAGATAATCACAAGGTCTGGATATGGGTATAGGTTCAAGAGTGGAATCACCATCAGCCACCTCCTCTACATGGATGACATCAAGCTGTATGCTAAGAGTGAACGAGACATCGACTCACTGATCCACCTGACACGGATCTACAGCGAGGACATTGGGATGTCATTCAGACTGGAGAAGTGTGGCAGGATGATAGTAAAGAGAGGGAAGGTAGTTAAGACTGATGGAGTGGAATTACCAGTGGGCCACATAGCAGACATAGAGACCAGCTATAAATACCTTGGTGTCACACAGTCACACGGGAACCATGAGGAGGAGGCAAGGAAGACAGCAACATCCAAGTACCACCAAAGGATAAGACAGGTCCTGAAGAGCCAGCTCAATGGGAAGAACAAGATCCATGCCATCAACATGTATGCCCTGCCAGTCATCAGATACCCTGCCGGTATAGTGAGCTGGCCAAAGGAAGACATGGAGGCTGCCGATGTGAAGACCTGGAAGCTCCTCACAATGTACAGAGGTTTCCACCCCAAGTCCAACACCCAGAGACTGTACACCAGCTGCAAAGAGGGCAGGCGGGGTCTGGTGAGTGTCAAAGCCACTGTCCTGGATGAAACCCAGAGTATCCAGGAGTACATCAGTAAGATGGCACCCAAAGATGAGCTGCTGAGAGAATGCCTCAGGCAGCAGCAGACAAGGCAGGAGGTTCAAGCAGAGGAAGTGCCATGGCAAGACAAGCCCCTGCATGGGATGTACCATCGACAGATAGCTGAGATGGCTGACATTGGGAAATCCTATCAGTGGCTGGAAAGGGCCGGACTAAAAGACAGCACTGAGGCACTGATCATAGCAGCACAAGAACAGGCACTAAGCACCAGATCCATAGAAGCAGGGGTCTACCACACTAGACAGGACCCAAGGTGCAGATTGTGCAAAGAGGCCTCAGAGACAGTCCAACACATAGTGGCAGGGTGTAAGATGCAGGCAGGAACAGCATACACTGAACGGCACAACCAAGTAGCTGGCATTGTGTACAGGAACATCTGCACAGTGTATGGGCTAGACCCCCCCCCAAGTCCAGATGGGAGATTCCACAGAAGGTCGTGGAGAATAACAGGGCTAAGATCCTGTGGGACTTCCAGATCCAGATGGACATGCAGGTACTGGCTAATCAACCAGACATCGTGGTAGTAGACAAAGACCAGAAGACAGTGGTAGTGATAGATGTAGCAGTGCCAAGTGACAGCAACATCAGGAAGAAGGAGCATGAGAAGCTGGAGAAGTACCAGGGCCTGAAGGAGGAAATTGAGAGGATGTGGAAAGTCAAGGCCAAAGTGGTCCCAGTGGTGGTAGGAGCACTCGGGGCCGTGACTCCTAAGCTGGGAGAGTGGCTCCAACAGATCCCAGGAACAACATCCAAGGTCTCTGTTCAGAAGAGTGCAGTGCTAGGAACAGCTAAGATACTGCGCAGAACCCTCAAACTCCCAGGCCTCTGGTAGAGGACCCGAGATTGAGGAAGACACAAACCACCCATAGGGGTGAGAGGGAATTTTTATATATATATATATATATATATATATATATATATATATATATATATATATATATTAGTCTTGTAATCTCTTGAATTTAATCCTGTCTTTTACTGGACCATACATAATGTGTTACTTGCCTCTCCCAGCCATTCAATGCCTTGTTTTCAGTTGTTATTGGAGTAATTTGAAATAGAAATTAAAGCCGTGGTAGTATCTTCATTTTTATAGCTGCATTTTTTTTTCTAAGTCAATTTTACATAACTGCTATTATACTTTTCCAAATCTGTGAATAATTATTTTTAAATAGATCTTTATTATTTTGTGTAAAATAAATTCCTAGGTATTTGACCTTTTTGGCATTGTTGTTGAACCTTTTCATTTGGGAAAAAAAATGTATTGCTTTTCTTTCTTAAGTTCCACATCAACATTTAAGTTTTATCCTTATTAATCCAATAACTTGACACCAAACCATACTGCTGCACATATTCTGTTATTAATTCTAAAGAGTTCTTTGGCTGAGTACTATACAACATCATCAGTACATAATTTCAGTATACATTCTTGAATTGTTAATTTAATCTTGAAATTTTGTCTTCTTGACATATTATCTTTTCCAGTGGCTCTAATGGCAATAAGAATAAAGAAAAAAGGAACAATCCTGTCATTTCCCCTTTATTATGATACATTTTTGTGTGATTAAAAAAACCCTGCTTACTAAAACAGGTAGTCCTTGCTTAACAACTGTCCATTTAACAATGGTTCAAAGTTACAACAGCCTCAGAAAGAGTGCTTTAAGGCCCATAAAGTACTCCAGCCAATATAAAATATCACGCTGCCCCCTGTGGTCACATGCCATGTTTTGGGCACTTGACAACTGGCTTGCATGTACGACCAGCTGCCAAGCATCCTGCGATCATGTGGTCACCATTTGCAATCTTCTCTGCTGGCTTCCCCAAGTGGAGGGAACGTGGCAATGTGCAGGAACAGAGCTCAAATTCGGAAGTCCCACCAAGGGTTTCCTCTCCGTTCGCGGTTTCCTTCCCACCGCCGAGGGATTTCCCTTCCATCCATGGAGGGGAGTGCAAACTCTTCAGCCATCATGATCTGAGCGCTTGGCAACCAGTTCACACTTACAATGGTTTCAGCATTCTGCAATTATGTGATCACAATTTATGGCCTTCCCTGCTGGTTTCCCACAAGCAAAGTCAGTGAGGAAGCTGGCAGGCTAGGTTGCAAGTTGCTTGGGTAATTCTCCCCCATGCATGCACCCTCCCCCATCCCCTCTGCACTCACATCGCACCTTGCTGGCCATCTGCACACCCTTGTGCATCCTCCCCAAGCTTCACTGAATTCATGCCGTGCCTCCCCAGCCACTCGTGCACCCTCCCTAGCCACTTGTGCACCTATGTGCACCCTCCCTGAGCCTCACTGCACTTGCACCATGCCTCCCCACCACCCATGCACCCTAGCGCACCCTCCCTAAGCCTTACTGCCCTTGCACCGCACCTCCCCTACCAAACACAGACTGTCCCTGGCCACTTGAGCACCTTCCCCACCCAGCAGCAACCACCCCACCTGGTAGCAACCGCCCCACTCCAAGCTGCGCCATGTTCATGCTGCACCTCCCTGGACCCCCTCATTTCCTCTCCCACCCAGCAGCAGCCACTTACCTGTTGGCCTGCTTGCAAGCCACCTGGGATTTGCAACTTCCTGCCAGCTTCCCCACCAGCTTTGGTCAGCCAACAGGAAGTAATAAGGATGTGCTCGCTTAATGACTCATAATCCTCGCTTAACAACAGTAACGGGTTGTGCCTGAATTGCCGTTGCTAAGTGATGGGGTCATGTGATGTCACACTTTATGACTGCATTGCTTAGCAATGGAAATTCTGGTCCCAACTGCCATCATAACTCAAGAACTACCTGTACACTTCAATCTTTTCTGGATCAGATGTTTGTTTACCGTATAATCTTGAGCAATATTTATCAAATTGCTCTATCATCTCCATTATGGAAACATGCTTACTTCCATCCCAAATAAAAGTAACAGTTCTTTTACCTTGTTCCTTATGCATTTGAGAAGCTAGCAATTTATTTGACTTGTTGCCTTTTTCAAAATATTTCTTTTTTAACAAAAGCTGGTTTCATTTTAAGAGAAACTAAGAATAGTCAAGCAAATATCCTAGATCTGGGGGGGGGGGGGGGGGGGAACCAGATTTTAATAAATGCAGCATGATAAGTTGCATCCCACACAATATCTGTAATGGCCTGAAGCCAGCTTTCATACATCTTTATGTATGACAAAAATGACAACTTAAAGGCAGAATAACATTTCATATTTCATTTACAACAAAGAGAGAGCTTGCTTTAGAATATCTAGACTTATTCTAGAACTGAACAGAAACTTCAGCTAGCTGTTATCAGAGTTCTTGCCTGCTTAAAAGGGGGAACCATAATAAGCCTCTGGACACCTAGGAGTGATATAAAAAAATGTGTCCAACGGTTTTGACTGATCCTGATCCATGTTTTCCATGTTTACTAATCTAAGATGGGGCTAGACCCAAAGGATAAAATTTTGATTTCAGACAACATTTGAGCATGGAAAGCCACATTAATCCTCAACCTTCAGCATCTCCATCTCCAGCCAAAATATAGCATGACATATACATCTTGGTGCTTGTTGCACTGGTCTTGAAAATATGGATTGTACATCCTCTAATAAGGAGAAGTTCAACTTCATATATAGGTCTAACTGATATCCATAAAGGAATTGGGCCAGTATTTTGACCACAAACAGCTCAAGATGACTGCGGCAATTTTGCTTCTTTTCCCACAAAAGAATCTCCAGATAATTGTCCTGGTCTTTGGGCCAGTCAGGGTCATCTGGTCTACCAGAATCTTAGTAGACCTAGATATTAAAGACTATTCTAGGTACTTAAAGGCAAGCCCTTTGGTTTTCCTTGGTCTTTTGCAAAGGCCATGGTCTTATGATAATTAATTGCTTTATTATCTTGGAAGTGTTTTGAGCTCAAAACATCTTTGTTCTGAGGGTTTTTTTTTTTTTCAACTTAACAGGTTTTACAGAAAGAAATGGAAAAAATACAAAATAAAACCAGGAAAAAATATGAAAAACTACAAAACAAAAAACAAAAAACCACGGCTATTCAACTGAACAAAAGATTTTAAAAAAAGAAAAGAATGAAACTATCAATGTAAGTTACATATTAACCAAATGTCAAACAGGTTTCTAAATCTATTTAGAAATAAAAACAAAAATAATAGTTCTCTAACATTATAAAATATCATAAATCTGGGCCACAGAAAAAAATATGTTTGTTTTTTGATTAGTGGATAAAACTGCCTTTTCAAAAATAGATAAGTAGCACATCTCTTGAATCAAATCCTTAATATCAGGAATACTATTACTTTTCCAATTTCACAAAATAATTCTCTTAACAATACCCCAGGCCTGATACAACCATAGCTCCTCAAAAATAATCAGATTCCAAAGTTTTGGGACATAATTTCACATAATTTTAACACCTCTAATATTAAAACACACCCCATAAATCTACTTATGTACATTAAAATAGTATTGCCAAAAGATATCAGTTATTCACAAAACCCAGTTATATCAGTCAATGGCCTCTCAAATTTTTGACATTGCCAATAGAGGAAAACCTGGGGTCCAGAATGTTGAATACATTCTTTAGAGTCTCTTAGTAAACTTGAAATAAAATATTTTGATGAATCATTTTTAATTTTAAATCTACTAAAGCAAATTTAATATTTTTTAAGACGTGTAATCATTGATGTCCTATTATTAGATATTCCAGTTCTTTAATCCATGATCCATAAATGTCTGAATGTCAACTTTTAAAATGTTCTTTATTTTTGATACATCAACTCCCTCAAATCTTCAACACTTCAGGTTTCTCAGATGCAGTGAAAGAATCTGGCCCATATTGAGACATTAAAACATGCTTGTGTTGGCTATATCACCACTCTTGTGAATTAGTGGGACAAAATTTCATTTGAAGTCGAGAAAAATCTTTAAAATAGTAATTACCAAGCAATTGATTTAAAGTATGCATTCCAGATCTGGACTATTATAATTAATTACAAGTTGGGTTTCAAGTCAGTGTTGACCAAGGGCCTGGTAAACTCACCTGAAGCTAACTGTAGACTGATACTATCATGGCATTATCTGCATAAAGTAAAATAGATATTTGCTTTCCAACCTATTTGGGAGCATGTATATTCGAATCATTGAGATGATTCCCCAGGGAATTAACACAGAAGTTGAAAAGTAGGGGGGACTACAATACAGCCCTCTTTTTCTATTAGAACAGGACTAGAAATGATCTTTAGAATAGCATCTAACTCTCAATGTTGTGTTTTCATTTGTTTCTTATATCTAATTAGTGACTTTCAACTGTCAGGTGTGGAGGTCTTAAGTATAGTGCACAGTGTGACTACAGAATCAAATACAGACCTGAAGTTAATATAGGGTTATTCCATGTTTAGCAGTGTAGTAGCATATTAATCAACCAGGGGCTAGAATACAAGGATTCAATGGCAGAAAAAGCTAATGAAAGAGACATAAGATGGGTGTGTTCCTCAAGAAGGAGATATTAAAAGCCCAGTTGCAATGAGAAAGACAAAATGGAAGGGGAAAAAAAAGAAGCCAATATTGCTACCTGAAAGCTGAGGGAAGATCTGAACATACAATAAATGGAAAAAGGCCAGATCACAAAGGAACAGTACAAAGGAGAATTATAGATCTGGTCTCAGGAAAGTTAAAGTTCAGAAATAACTGAGGCTAGCAAACGAGGGGATTTCTTAGATATGTGGATTAAATGGAAAGTTCTGTTTTTTCACTGGGATGTGTCTATATTATATTTATAGTATAGTACTTATCTGTTTCTGGCAGCAAAATGCAGGGAAGCTGTGTCATCGGTTTTCTTTCAGAGGGAGCTCTGAGGGCTGTGAAGAGGAGACTTGAGGGCTGCAGGTAGCCCTCAATCAAAGATTACCCAACTAGATTAAATAAATATGATGCCATAATTCAGCCTAAACTTCCACATTGGATTGATTGGGAGTAAAGTTTTATGAGCAATTTGGAAGGGATAAATTAGGGCTCCCCATGGCATCAAAGTGTCAACAGGTCATAACATCTCTTTGATGCCATCTGGTAGTCACCCAGGTATTTGCAGCCCAAACAGGGTAGCCCTAAGATAGACAGACAGATAGGCTATATTGTCATTTAAGTCATCAGAGTAGCTGAGGGCTTAGCACTATAGACCAGCCTTGGCAATTTTAAAATGTGTGGACTTCAACTCTCAGAATTCTGGGAGTTGAAGTCCACACATCTTTAAGTTGCCAAGGTTGAGAAACACTGCTATAGACTGTGCCTAGGAAGGAAATGGCTCTAAAGATAGTCTTAACACAATTTTCTAGGGGAATAGCCACTTAGGCCTCTTGCAGCAAAGGCCTTTAAAGTACCTCCAGATCCTTTTTAGTTATTAAGGGGCACATAGTTTCTAAAGTGCTACAGCTAAAATATATTACAAAAACCCGAGTGTTTTCTGTCCCTTGGAATCAAGAGTGGGTTTGTAAGTTCCATGGAGGGCATTTTTCTCCAACATAGCTGATCAAGTCCAATTTATATAGCAGAGTGGCTTGTAATGAGACATAATGCAGTTGTGAGGTATCACATCATAGAACATTTCCTGACAGAAATTTTATCATTCTGTGCTATGGCTGAGGCACGTTAGCTTCACCATCAGGGAAGGAGATGCCTGTCAAGATTGTAAGCAAACTGAATTGCTGTCAAGAGCAACCTGCAGACAACAGATGATTCTCATACACCATTTATTTTATCTCTGCGTATTCCAATCTGTTTTGTGTTGTCTCTGTGCAAACTGTGAGGCTTTTCTTTAAAACAAAAGGACTTCTAAACATTGCTGTAATTAAAATGCTATTCCCACTCACAAAAGCTTTTAGTCCTACAAATGCCATCTTCCACTCCCCAGTTTATTGAAACTATTGTTCACTTTAACACTCAAACCACACATGAACTTCTGCCATTATTTTGTGAATGATAAAAGCTGAATGGCTGTTCCAAAGAAAAGGTTTATTTGTTCAATAAAATATATAAGAGCTTGATTGGATTCTGCTAGGGGATGTCATCCTGTCAGCAGAATTGATTCTTAATAGCCATCCCCACCAGTCTATCCTATATATCTGCTTCAGGGGTGTGTACTGGATGTAGCATAGTAGTTTGCCATTAAAAGCAATTGCATTCTGATGTCAATTCTATAGACTCTGATCTGGAGAGAACGCTAAGAAATCAAGAAAAGTGAGACAAGCCATGAGCATCTTTTGTCTTTCAAATTAATGGATGGCATTTTTTTAGCTTACTCTACTGTGAGGTGGCAGAAGATGCTGTTATTGTTGGGTTTTTATTTGTTTTTCTGTTATATATGTCTCCATCATTCCATCAGTTTGCAAGCCTTTTTGGCTGCTTATGCTTTCTCATCTAAAGAAGCCGCATGACATTTTTCCTTGGGATATACCTGGAATGTAGAAAGCTGGAGAAAGGGCAGATTACTGAATACATGATGCTACAATCAAAGAAAAGGTATTTATTTAAATATTTCTACAACACTTGTCCTGCAAGATTGCAAGGTGGTATTATTCCATAATAATGTGTATTCAATGAAATCTAAAATACAATAAACATAACATGATTGTAGTAGCTGAGCAGATCTAGATGGGTGAAGACTTGTTCCTGAGTATTCAAATCCCAGATTGTCCTCATTGTCTCTTCCTTCCACTCCAAGGGAGCACACTATATTCCTGTTCCTTCAACAATTTACCCAGTTCAGTAGGTTACTTATTTTCCAAATCGAGGAGACATCCCTCCCTAAGACCACTCCATCTTTCCAGGGAGATTCTGATGCAGTTATTATCCTCCATCCCTTCCATCATTGAGCTATGCATATGAACAACCTTTCTTGATTCAAAAGCAAAAATTAAATAATATTGTAGAATACTGATGAATGATATCGTCCTTCAAATCACCAGATGATTACATTACTGGTTTTATAGAATAATAAATAGCAATGGAAGAGAATATATGTGGCTCAGGGTTGAACTGTGGAGTCTTTGGTGCTCTCTGAGCTTGGTTGTTTGATTGCAGACATTTCATTACCGGACTAGCTAACACCATCGGTGCTAGTGGGTGTGGGGTTTGCTCCCTGTTTATATACAGTAACTTGCCCTGCCAGTGTTGGCAGGGGTGTGGTTTTCTCCTTGGTAGTTCCTTGATTGGGGTACCATTTTCTGCTTGTTTGTCTGCCTGATTGTTTGTCTCCTTGGTAGTTCCTTGATTAGAGTATCAGGCTCCTGGAGTCATATTTGGATCCAGACCTGGTGGCTTCCATTCCTCTAGCTAGTGCCTGGCAGCCTAGTTAAGAAGGATGTGGCATGGAATGTGCCTTTGGCCCAGCTGAGTACATCTTCATATGACTATGAAGCCAAGATCCTGGATTTCCCTGACATCATTAGCGGATAAAGTACTGTGAAAAAATATTTGCCCCCCTTTTGATTTTTAGTATTTTTGTACATCTTTGCTATGGAATGTTGTCAGAGCTTCATGTAGATCCTACTGATGTTAAAAGGCACCTGAATGAACAAATGACACATGTTCTGGAAGACGAACAGAGTTCAACACTGAGAAGAAGGCCAATGATTTATTTGACAAATCATCAGTTGCAAAACCATTGGTTACTAACCATTGATTCCAAATTGTGGAGAAAGTGGAGCATCGTTCCAGTAAAAAGGGTCACCTGACTCAAAGAATGTGACTTTGGGCAACATATAGCAAAAACAAACACACACACACACCCAAATAACCATGCAACATTAAAAAAGATATCAAATATATAAAATATAAAATGGTGACTGAACATGATAATTAAACAACCAAAAAGAGATTCCAGAGTTGATACTCAGAAAACAATCAAGCAGAAAACAATACTCTATTCAAGGACCTATCAAGGAGAAAACCACACCCCCACCAACCCTGGCACGGCAAACTACTGTAAACAGGGAACAAACCCACACTCACTAGCACTGATGATGTTAGCTAGTCGGGTAATGAAACTTCTGCAATCAAACAACCAAGCTCAGAGAGCACCAAGGACTCCACAATTAAATAGCCCTGAGGCAAGATGATATTTTGTGATATACTCTTACTAATGCCAAATATTTATACTCAATATATGTTATGACCAACAGAGCAGGAAGAGTAAAACAATTGTAGAATAATGTCTGCTAACCATCTCTCATGGTTTGATACTATGATCAATAACAAGAAAAACCACCAATAGATATGGGGGGAGGCAAAGTAACAGGATTGCATTACCCATATTCCTCTCCTAGTAAAAGTCACCTATCAAAGTAACTGAGTCTGATTCAGTTCCTAAACCAGATCTGAACCCATAATTATATAGATTTTAAAAAATGGTTTCATCTGTGAGCAACTGGAGTTGGACTGCTATTGTCAAGTATCTTGCCCAAGGTTGTGACCACAAAGACAATGATTATTCATAAATTTTAGGTTCAAAGCAGGTTTCTTCAAAAGGAGATGCATGACTGCTTCTTTAAAAGCAGTAACTATCACTCCTTAACTACTGATGCATTCAGCAGAAATTAAATCCAGCAAGTAAAGCTCCCCACCCTCAGGCAAGTTTTAATTAGCCATGGTCAATGCATGTGAAAGCACATGGGCTTGCCCTTACAACTGCAAGCACTCCCAAGGTGACAAAAACTGGATCTAATCCTACAACACAGATAGTGTACTGGCAATCCACTCAATTCTTCAATTCAGGCCTCGCAGAGAAACAGCCAATGTCTAGATGATAAATTCTCACAGGGTGAAGCCACAGATGCTTCAGAACTCTCAAACAGAAAAAGTTGCTTCAAGGCAAGATGTTTTGCGATCAAGAATGATGGAAAAATAGGAAACTGATTTTAAGTTAAAGGAACCTCTCTCACCTACTTCAACTCCCATTTTTCTCATATGTATTCCTTGGTCACTTCACGTAACTAAAGTCAGTATAGGAACCCTTCAAGTAATTCAAGAGAATTTCCTCAAGCTGGAGATGACAAAAAGGAAGCAGATGTTCAGTCCATGCCTGAATTAGTTATAGACAACAGACTCTGTTTATATGAGTTTTTTTAATGATTACATGAATTCTATCATACACAGAGGAAGTATAAATTATACTATGATTCTACCACTTACTACTGAGATGAAGAAACAAGCCAGGGTGGTTGATGTCACACTTTCAGAAATATAAAACCCATTTATTAAACCTGATTCTAACTTTAGGCAAAGCAACAACCTTCTTAATATTTGAGAAGCAGAAGAGAAACGGAACAACTGTATTTACAAAGCTAGCTCTCTGTCTTGTGTGACATTGAATTAGCCTGTAAAGGTATTGTTATAATATGGATTTTGGTTTTTAAATCAGCTTCCACTTGGTAACAGTGCACCATTATGATTGCTGGAAATAGAGAAATCCTCAGATGTTCGAAGAGAAGCACAGGAAGGAGTTTCCTTTACTCAGCTTCTTCATTTTGAAATAGGAATAAAAAGCTCTTTTAAAAAGTTTGTCAAAAACTTTGCTGGTTCTCTTTTGCTTTGATAATGTTTAACTATAAAATTGCTGAACACTATTTGATGGTTTTATACCATCTATACAGTTTTCCATACCACAAGTGAGAGGTATGGAAAGTGTTCCATACCACAAGTATTAGGTAAGTGGGTACCTTTCTAGTGTTACCAGATAAGACATTTTTCCCTTCAGTACATCAGATGGAAGATTAAGGGTCCTCGTTATGCTGAGGGAAAATAAATGTATAGGATAGAGAAGTAAATAAAAGGTGGTGCAAAATTGTCATTTTCGATTATGACCTGTTACGATATGCAAAGAGGTTTCTAATTCTCTTTTTTATTGTTATACTTCCAGGTCACTAGACAGTGAAGCATTGCTTCATGTCACACAGTAGAGTATAAACTGGCCCATGAATTGTAATTCCGATTTATAGCAGACTGTATTATAAGTTCCCAAATATATTGCTGTCTCTACCTAGAGTCTCCTGTAACTCACTGCAAAGACAGGCAAAGACACTGACGTGACAGACAGATTTTCAAATGCCTCATAGAAATATTATAGTTAAGGATCTCAGGGTGATGTTGAATTATATTCCTAAAACATGGAATTTGTCATCTCATGAAAAGCTTTGGCTCTGTTGAGCCTTAGATACAGCAGAGATGATAATTTTATATAATTGGAAAAGAAATAATTTTCCTGATTTTAAGGAATGGATCCAGGGTATGAGTTTGGCACTTATTTTTGAAAAGTTTTCTAAAAATGAGTAGATGACACTGCATACAACCTATTGGTGCAGCCTATTGGTCTAGATATGGATCTTTTTTTCTGTTTAGTTATTGTTGTTACTTGGCTGACGCTTCGGCGGTTCGAGTCCAGCCTTCGCGTTAACAGGGTGAGCTCCTGTTTCCTCCCCAGCTCCTGTCAACCCAACAGGTCGAAAACTCACATGAGTAGATAAATGGGTACTCTCACTCCGGTGGGAGGAAAAATGCTGGCAGCGCCTTGCACAGAGAGACGGGACCAGTTGCCGGTAAGCGCGAAACCGCACTCGCCCGAAAAGGGCGTGAACCAATGGAAATCCCGCCTCCTGCGCTCGCCAGCTGGGCTATGCTCTAGGAAGGAGGCTCTGGCAAACCACTTCCGAAAAACAATTGCCTTGAAAACTGCAAGGATTCGTCCAGGCAGTCACTGCAGGGTCAGTAATGACTGAGCGCAGACAATATATATATATATATATATATATATATATATATATATTTAGAGGGGGGGGGTTCTCTCCACTGTACTGCATAATCACTATTTATCTTCCCTTTTGTTGCTATTGGTGGTGGGGAGCTCTTTTACCATGTCAGCAAATAACACTATGTCAGCTAATAAAATTTTTTAAAAAATCCCAAATGCCTCTTACCAACATAACCATTGTCTGGATTACATTAATCTGAACCCACATGACTTTTTTTCCACCATTTTCTACTTGTGGCTGAGGGAACATTCAGTAAATGCTATAGCCAGAACTCACTTTGTACCGTCTTTGTAGATGTCTTTGTACTGTAGATGGATATCTGAAACACATAGTTGTTTCAGAATGATGAGGATGATAGTCCTTATAACTTTACACAATAATATGATCAGAAGCATTCCAAAAGGATAAGCTGTCTTAGGCAGGAAGTCCTGTATGTTCACCTTCTGATGACTATCGTGGATTCATTGATCCCCCGGACAGACAGTTACCATATATGCACAATTCTAAGGGAAAATTCATAGAAACTCACTGTGAAGTCACCTCGGCAGCCACCTCTGCAGGCAGATCCTGCAACCATCTTACAATGCATCATTCTGGGGACTGCCTCAGGATGACCAAATGGGGTGGCAATCTGTCTTGGAGAGCTGAATGCCTAAAGCTCAGTGAAGAAGCTAATCTGGATGATAGATCAAAAAGGCAGTGGACTTCCAGTCATGATTTATGGTGAACTACATGTCCCTGAAGGAGCAGGGACAGCATTGTGGTGGAGATTGATGGCCAGGCAGCAAATTCTGGCTGGCAAAGTCTCTCTGAAAAAAGGAGATATTGTGAAGTTGCCCGCTTGTACTCCAAACAGCTGCTTCTCATGAGTAGACTGCAGGAACTGAGGTTTTTGTGGTCCACTTGTGAATCGAGCAGCTGGGAGTTGAGGGATTCCAACCAAGTTCACAGCTGTAATGTAGCCTATTTGGACATAAGTTTCACCAAGCCTAATTTCTTAATCACTTTTGGAAATTGATTAACTGCTTTTTAGCTATCAGGAACCTTTGGAGCAACAAGTTTTATAGCATTGGCTGAGCTTTCTTCAATGCTTAGTGAAAGAAGTTTTAAATACAAGTTTAAGGACTTAAAAATTCTCTCTCTCTCTCTCTCTCTCTCTCTCTCTCTCTCTCTCTCTCTCTCTCTCTCTCTCTCTCTCTCTCTCTCTCTTTTGGAATAAACAGCAAAAGAATTATCAGAATGTTGGTTTTGGAAAGTTACAAATGGACTAAGGGTCCAGATGGATTTGAAATAAGATTTTTGAAATTAATTATAAGAATCCTTTCTGTGGGAAAATGCTGTTGTTTTGAATTCCTTAAAAAAGAACATGATAGGAAGGGACTTTGAAGGTTGGACACTAGAGGCAACCAGAAGGAATTAGAGATTACAATTAAAGGAGAAGAACACTTAACATTGACTTACTAACACAGAAAGGAGCAAAATAGTTTAGCATTAGATGTATTGAAGGGTATTTAGGAATAATGGATCCAGAAGTTAATTTTAAAAGTGTCTGCCATTGTAGACAGACCATGTCTAAAAGATGTTATGGAAGAAGAACAAGTTTTACTGGACAAGACTGAGACTGATTTGAAAGTCGATTTAAAAGTGACAGGCTACAAGAATGATATGGAAAAAGATGCTACACTGGACATACAAAAGAAACCAGCTGATGTCTTAATAATTAAAATGGATATACAAATAACAAACCAAAAGAGTGACCTGAATAACTTTCCCATATTGGATTTATAAAAGAGACTTGTTAAAGTTTTGAAGGATTTTGTGAGAAGGGACAAAGAAAAAATGAAAAGAAATCAAGTTCTAGGACAGTATTTTGAAGGGATTAAAAGTAAAAGGAAGAAATACAAAGTTAGTTTATTTGATCAAGGTTAAAATAGATATGTTGTTATCTCTGATAACCCTTAGTGGACTTTTTCTGACTAGGACTAAATGAGGCTTTAAAGATTTGTTTATAGATAAGATGTGAGATACGTGAAGAAAAGATCATTTGTTGTATTTTAAGGGAAGGTGATAAGTTACTCAAATTGTTTATACTTGTGATGAAGGGCAAAGTAATTTCTTTATATATTTCTTTTCTTTTTCTTTACTATGTTCTTATTTTTTCTTTTCTAATTTTTCTATTTTTTCCTTCTTTTCTGCACTTTCTATTTTTTCTCTTTATTCATTTTTTTAGTTTGTATTAATTCTTATCTTTTTAATTGTAATGTTTAATAAAATTACTATTTAAAAAAGGCAGTGAGAAAAATCTACCACCTGCTTCACTGTTTCTAACTGCAGAGCCAGCCCTGAGGATTTTTTAAAAATTAATGTATTCATTCATTCATTCATTCATTCATTCCCAGAAGTTAACAAAGATTAAATACAAAGTAAACAATATATAATAAACATACACAATCCTATTAAATTAGCATAGAATACAAATTATATAGATAAAACCAATTGATAAACCTAGCCAAGATGATAATATGGCCTAAATGCTTTTTGGAAAAACTCAGTTTTGAGCTGCTTCTGGAAAGCAATCAAGGTGGAGCCAACTTGATGTCAAAAGGCCCATTGCTGCCATCTAGAAGTGGTTCCTTCAAGCCTTGTTCACCCACCTCCAACTCCTTAAAGTGGGGAATTACTAACAGCCTGACCAAATCAGACCAGCTGGGCTGATTCCAATGAGAGAATACTCTCTTGGACATGTGGCCCATGTAGGTCTTCATAGTTTAGCACCAACACTTTAAACTGCACCTGTAAGCCTATTAGCAACTAGTGCAGAACCTGCAGCATTGATGTAATGTGCTCCCACCAGCAAACATGGGCTAACATATGAGCTGCTGAACTTTGAATCAACTGCAGCTTTCAAGTCTGCAAATATTTTTTATATTAATAAAATATATTAAATATTCCTTTAAAAGAGGAATATGTTGCAGTAGTTTAACTGAGTAATGATAACAAATTATTGTAGCAAGATCCTACTGCTTCAGTAAGCCCATAGCTGGTGTATCACCTGAAGCTAGGAAAAGACCTCTCTGGCCATGACCTTCACCTATAGTTCAAGCAGGAGTGATAAATCCACAAGTGATGGAACTGCCACCATGTCAAGCCACACCACTGCAGACAGAGAATTTTGATGAACAAACAGTAATTCTCTCCTGCTAGAATTCAATTTCAACCTGTTCTCTCCTATCCAGAACTCACAGCCCTAGGCACCAGTACAAGACTTCAACAGCATCACTAGCATAACTCTCCTAGTAGCTTCTTGTAGACATTAAATGGAAGAAGCAGTGGACTGATTCTTGCAGCTCTCCACAAGGGAATAGCTATCAGACTGACCTCTTCTCCCCCACCACCACTATCAACTGGGATTGACCACTGAGAAAGGAGTGAGCCACTACAATACAGTGCCTCCAGTCTCCTACCCCCACAGGCAATCCAGAATAATACCATATACTGTAAGCTGCTGAGAGATCTGAGACCTATATGGGTCCCAGCAAATGTCCACTAGCACAACCAATGCCATCTCCATTCCTTGTCCGAGCCAGAACCCTGACTGAAGAAGTTCCAAATAATGCACTTCCTTTAAGGTGCTCCATAGCTGACTGCCCATCACAGTCTCAACAGCTTTGTTAAAAAGGGAAGGTTGGAGATGGGAACTTTGAGATCCAGGGAAGGAGGGCCACACCTCAGCCTTCTTCAAGGTCACCAGCAGTGTGTCCTGCTGCAATGAGGTGTTAGCAGTCTATCAGATTCAGGAAATTGCATTCCTCTCCAGCTGCACACAGCATCCAACAGAGACAAGATTCCATCCTGCAGGTGGCAGAGGACATCCTACAGAGACCCTATCCATTTCATCATGGGTCATAAGCTATAAGGAATCCCAGATAACCTGGCAAGATAACACCCTATTCATCATCATAGACTTGGCAATGTGAAGCCAAGACTGAGCAACTTTATTGGCAAAATGTTACACTAATTGATCACAGCAGCTAGACAGGAGTTGTTGATGCTGGCTATTATCTAACAGGGAATAATACATAATTGTGTACACAGCACAGCCTCTAGGACTATATTAGAATTTTGGAGAAGCAGGTAAGTATTAATTTTTTAAACCAAGCTTCAAGCCCCCAAGGCTTTAAAAGAAATGACCATATATCAAAATCAAGGAAGTATCTCTAAAACACAGTAATAAAAAGAGCTACTCCAGTTTCAAATCATATAGTATAAGATAATAGTTCTCTCCTCCACCCTTTTTCTGATTCTTATTGGACTTGTGATGCTTAGAAAAGATTTTTATCTCTTTTCCATTGTACCTAACTAAACTACTTACCCCAAAATGCTATTTACCCCAAGTAGACAAATATAGGCATCTGTATTGCACCTTGTTTTCCCCTGATATAGGGCTTATTAGAGTTTTGAAGAGAGGCAGTTTAGATCAAGAGATGATCACTGGAAGAGGGATTTGACTAAAGGAAAATTGAATTCAGAAGTTTACTGCACTGATCAACAAATAAACCATCTACAGCTGCTTTAGAATTTAAAAAAGAAACAGATCATCGATTTCCATGTTCAATGTAGTTTAGCCCCCATTTCACAGGTTCAGGATTAGGAAGAGATTAAGGTCATAGATTTTTTGCTATACTTTTCACCCTCCAAAATACTTCTTTTCAAAATCCTCTATGAAACCCCTGACAGAAATCATCCAATACTTATTTTTCTTGCAATGCACAAAGCCTAAAAAATATCTTAGTCCAATCATATTCAGCAAATGATTAGAAAGCCAGTGTTTTCTGTCTCTTGTCTTTGCTGATTGGTGAACAAATATAGTCATGTCATATCAAAATACCAGGGGGAGAAAAATCCCACCTTTGATGTGGGCATTTAATGAGAAGACCATAAAAACACAGCTCTATTTCTGCTGATTCACTTTAATCTTACAAAAACAATACTTGAATGCAAGTTAACAAGCATTTAACTCTTGTGATACTCTTTTAAGAAAACTGGACAAATGTTGGCTTACTTGCTCAGTATTATAGGAGGCCATGGTCAATTACCACTGGCCTTTATGTGAAGTGATAAACTGGCCTCTGGTTTGCTTCATTGGTTTCCACATCATATTATGCATTAGAAAGCATCCTATATAAGGACATTTCACTGAAATTCTTGCTAGTCTTTTAACACTTTCCTATATGAATACCACTATCCTATTTATGGCAGTTAGGGAGTCACTGCACTATCCTTTATAGTGCTGACAGATATTGTCTAATCATCCAGTAAAATACAAGTCTCTCAGTGTTAACAATGCATCTGAATGTTTAGTTCTAAATTTAACTCTGAATATATCTGCCATGCTTTAATTACCAGATAGCTAACAAAAGGATGGAAGGGGAATTATAATGATTTGAATGATGAATTAGAAATAAGCATAATAAACAATGTAAGCTAATGGACAGCATTATTAATGCAAATATCCTATGGCCAGATGCTGCCCTTCAGTTGCACTGGATTTCAATTCTAATACTTCTTCCCCAATATGGCCAAAACCCATGACGTTGAGTCATCATAGAAGCGAAACTCCAATGCATCTTAAGATTACCAGTTTTAAGGAAGCTGCCCAAAGTATTGGCCGATGACTAAAAGCCGTGCAATGCAACTGAGCCACTAAAATCGATGGATGATGACTGTGGTTACTTAGACGGTCAGCAGAAAAGTTGTCAAAAACAAAATTTGTCTAAAACAAATAAGAACAGGATCTGTTCTTAAATATAGCCGCTACTGATGATGTCCCGAGACAGAAATAGATGGCCCATGCCATGAAGCCTACAAGTTGAATTAAAAAAACAAGGAATTCTCTTCCCTGAATTATTCCCTCCTGAAAAGTGGGATACCTGGATTTCTTCACACATGCAAGTCATCATTTTATGTTTTGTCTGGTGGGCTGAATCACAGAACACACTATAAAAATTGTTGATAGATTGGAATGTCTGGGTTGCATCATGCAAAGCAAATCATTTTGGGATTAAAATGATATGTGAAACAGCCAGTGTATGGCTGCTGTGAGAAAGGCAGCTACGTTTGATGACAATAAACATCCCAAAATCCATATTGTTCAATACCTTTATTAGGCCTATGTAATTTGTGTGTGCAGCCTTTGAACTAGCTTAATAAAGGTGCTGTCTAATACGGACAAAAATAATGGGAAAAAACAGCACATACCATTATATGGCTTCAGCAAAGGAGTGGGGTTTTATTCATAGTGACTGATGGGAAGAGAGATTAATTTTTTATGTTGAGGCAGGCAGGAGTGAGTTTCCTAATTATTACTTTCAGTTCACCCATTGTGATTTTTTATGTGAATAGAGAAATAATTAACAATAATAGTGGCCTCAAGCACAGCACTGCTTATAAATGTACTCATTTCATACTCCCAGCTTTGAGATAAGCAATCATTTCTTTTTGTACTCTGACAAAGCTTTTATCCCGCCTCCTCTTCTATCTATAGGACACTGTTTTTTTAGCCATGATAATCTAGAAGTCATCTCTGCATTAATTTAATAGATTTGCAGATGTTATCATACAGTGGCCCAAGATGGGGATGGCAGGTGTTTAAAGGAAATAAAATTGAATGAGTGCATGGGGAATACAGCATCTGTTCTTTTCGCCCAATCTTGTCTCCTGAGAAAGAGAGGGAAAAGGCCAGTTCTTTCCTTTCATAACAACGACAACAGCAGCAGCCGTAGTTCTGCTGCAGTCATCAAAAGCAGAGGTGCGCTCTGTTGGCTTGAAGACTTGGCACAGTATGTCTATTCCCTTAACAATACCCCAGGCCTGATACAACCATCGCTCCTCAAAAATAGTCAGATTCCAAAGTTTTGGGACATAATTTAACATCATATTAACACCTTTAACATTAAAAAGTTCCCCATAAATCTACTTATGTACATTAAAATATTGCCAAAAGATGTCAGTAATTTACAAGACTCAGTTATATCAGTCAATGAACTCTCAAATTGTTGACATTGCCAAGAGAGGAAAATCTTGTTGAATAAACATTCTTTAGAGTGTTTCAGTAAGCTTGAAATAAAATATTTTGATGAATCACTTTTAATTTTAAAACCACTAAAATATTCACATATTTTAATGTGAAAGGGGTGCCTTAATGTTCCACAAGTCTTTTGGCACCCCTAATTTTTTTCCTTCCATTTGCATGACATCAAGACATAAGGGTATTGTTCCAATTGTGCAATATATACAGTGTATATGTGTGTGTGTGTATACACACACATACATATACACATACACACACACACACACGCATATATGCATATGCGTGTGTGTGCATGTTTGTGTACGTATGTATGTATGTATGTATGTTATGGAACTGCAATATAGCATCCCTGTACAATTTGTTCAGGTGTTTTATTACTAAGGGATCTTCTATACGGTCCACACAAGTAGGAAAAACATGAGCAGATATACTCAGACTTATATATCATTGCTCATAGTTCAACCTTTTTGCCCTCCAATCTCTCCATCCCTCCTTTTAATCTACAGGATGCAGGGGCAGTGGTTAGGATGTTCTTGGCAATTTTGTACACTTGTGAGTGCAACTTTAAAAACATTATTAAATCAGGATTGATCCTTGCTGGAACATCAATATCAAATTAATCCTAAGGGGAGAGAATTTTTTTTTAAATGCTCATTTGCAAGGTTGCCCATCTCTATAAAAACATAGGAAAATGTTTCTTCTACTCCTGAGCACATAAGGCCTGGTAGCTGAATGTTATTTATAGTTTATAAACAGAAAATAAAAGTTACATTTATACTCTGTGGGGGTCATACTCTGCAACAAGCACTGGGTCCACTTCTGAACCCCACAATTTAAGGATTTAAACAAACTGGACAGGTGGGAAAAAGCAGCACTGAGGATGGAAACTAACTTCTTTGAAGAGAGACTGAGAGAGTTGGGTGGCTTTAACTTTGAGAAAACATGAGTAAGGACAATGTGATAGCACTGTTCAAATATTGGACTACCATCAATTGTGTAACCTTACTTTGGACATGACCTCTTCTAATGCTATGATGCTATGATCTCAGTATCAGTTCCCCAGTATATAACAATAGGAATGTTCCTGCATAACATAAGCTATAAGGCCAGTTAATATTCCAGTATTTTAAAGGAGATGAACTATAAATGGTGTCAGATAAATAATACCACGAAACAAACAGTTGCAATATACCTTCTTTTTGAAATTCAGTTTTTAGAGATCCAGCCAGCCATTTCTTCGGAATAAAGTATCTTATTCACACACGGCTTCTCCTTTTCTTTTCCAACTGTCAGTCGAGATTCCATGCTTCATCTTTGTTGTAGAGCTTGGGAGAAAGTCACACTCCCTCCCCCCAACCAGCATGATAATACTCCCTTATTATGCTTTAAATAGTTATTTCAATAGTTTTCGCTGGAGTCCTGATGGCACTCAACAGCTCAAGTGACTTATCAGGAAAGACTACCACAAAAAGGCAAAATAGAAACCAATTATGGCATTAAGCTTCCTAACGAAGTGAGCAGTACAGACTTGACAGTGTCAGCGACTAGAGTTGTACTTCTGTTATGAATAAAATATCATTCTTCTCAAGTCATTTAGTTCTCCAACTATTCACCTCAAAGTCACCTGCCTTGGGTAAGTTTTCCATGCAGATAAGATGGGGCTGAAGTAGGATGATTAAAAATTGCCCTCCACCATTAGCTAATTCCAAGTCATTGGATATATATATAATATCGCATCATTTCCCTTGAGCCAATTAATCTTGTGGCTTGAATAATGGACTTTAAGTTGTCCAACTTATTTTGTCTCATATTTTCCAGCAGAGATAGGTATCACATTTTGTTTCCAGATTTCAAAAGCATAAATTTAGAGTAAAGCCACTAAAATCAATGCAATTACTAGTTTTGTTCAATCTACAGCTGTCACCACCCTTCTTCCATCTCCTCACTCCCTCCACTCCACTTTACCCACCCACCCCCATCCCTGTTTTATTTTAATAGATGTCGCTTCAGGGGGAAAAGTACCAGTTTCACATAGCTAGCTAATGGAAAACATTCTGCTTAACACCAACTTAAATTATCCAATTCATTGAGTGAGGAGAAAATACCCTCACACAATGGAGTTCAACAACATCTACCTTGGAGCATAAGAGGAAACACAACTCATTTTCACCCCCTAAATCAACTTTGCTGTCATTGCATGAGAATGAGGGATGGGCATATTGCATTGTAAATGCACATTCATTATATAACAAGAACAGAATCCAGCATTACAGTCCTTTTCTGGCTGGTATTTCTCATACGCACATCTCACTTCTCCAGAAACCTTGATGAAAAATGTTTAAAATTGGCTTTTTAAATGAATTTTGGCTTGCATTAATGACCAGGAGATTCAATATTGAAGGAAGCAATGAAAGAAAAAATTGAAATGTTCATATTAACCATGTCAGGCTGTTGCAGCATGAACACAGCATGGTAACTTAAGGACTAAAACCTTTATTAGGACACCAGCAACCCCTTTATCAGATGAATAAATCATGAGTTACAAACAAATATATAAACTGTGACTGAGGATGGGGTAAATTGTAAACAGCAAAATCCGAGACAATGGACATGTAGAATGTACAAATGGTGATAATAATGCAGCCATTCACAAAATAGATTTTGGGAGATAACATAACCATGCTTGCATTGTGAAACTGTTGTTGTAGAATTAAAACCCTTTATTCCTATTCAAGCCACAGGATATAAAATTGAAACTTCTTGATGACTTGTAATACAGCTTTTTATGCTTAAATCTGTCCTTTATGTTATTTTGTTAACTCAGTAGCAGAATGTTCTCAAAGGCTGAAGTGATCCCATATTACTTTTTGATTATCACAACTTTCATTTCTGATTCAAATTAATGTCTATTGTTTGTTTTGTGGAAAGACTGTCCTATTTGTCCTATGAGAAGTACAGTAGGAAATTATTGACAAATGATAACATCTCACATACTGGAAGATGAGCTAGTGTGTGTATCTCTGATGTTGTGGATCACTGACTTTATCCAATCTAGTAAGAAATAAAGGACTCTCAATTTGGCACAACAATTCACTTATTTCAGTTGTTTCAATTTGGATGACTATCAGCAACAGATACACCACCTAAGGCCTTTGAAATGGAAATGCAGTTGTTCAAGATGGACAGCAAACCATTGTTGACAGGTCTGAGTGGTTTCAGGTGGGAACTGTAAGTAACCACAAAAGATATTTTTCTGGATCTATTCTACAGTATATTTGTGAGTACCAGTCTGACTCTATTTCTTCTTTGGTTGGAAGTATTCTAATTTTCACCAGCTTCTGTAAGGAAACTATTTACAACATCTAATTTGCAGCATATGTTATTGCATTACATCATGCAACAAGGAATATGGATCTGAAAATGAATGTATCAAAAATCAAGGTAGTAGTGTTTGACAGGGAAAATGGAATAAACAATTGTGAGTTATATATAAATGGCAAAAAATAAAGGTATTAAATTACCTTTATAGTTACAGGCTGTATATTTCTTGTTTAATACAGTTCTCTTACTGAAATACAACTCTTAATACCTTACAGCCCTCCACTGGAAGAAGTCTCCTGGAGGACTACACAAGAATTAGGGAGTACACTAGTATTTAAAAATATTATCAATATATATACATATATACATATTCCTTTGGTAGTTTTTTTTGTTGTTGTTTTTTGTTTGCAATCCAAGCCATTAAATATTTGATCCAATATTCAGGACAATGCAGTCAGACCCACTGAATTCAACACATTAGCTTCTAAACAGTTATGTACCTTTTCCTCTTTTGTATTCAGGAGATCAGAAGAGTTGATGTACTACTCTTTAGTTTTTAACAGGGCATCATGTGTATTAATATTAAAACAAATTCTCCAATTAGTCCTTAATATTTTTGCATAGGTAAATTTAACAGCTTTGTTCAGAAACCAGCACACATTTATGAAAATAATACATCATATTAAAACACTGCACCTCTCACAAATAAATTTTGTGCCCTTTAGCTATTATCCTTACTGTTAATACCTCAGTGGGCAAAGTTGTTATATGGGAGTTACTGTACTAGTAATTTCTACTAAGTCTCTTAACTCACTCAGAATGAATTGTGATTTTGACCTAAGACCAAACAGAATTCTGTATAGCTGCCTTAAATTCCACAAAGCTAGATGTGATGGTTCTGGCAGCCTAGCCATGCTGAGCCTCAAATTAACACATAATTAGTCAGATTTACATTAGATGGATTGTGAGTAATACCTACATAGGTGTTTTCTAGAAGAAATCCCAAAATTTGATCTCTGATTTCTGAATGCATTGTCTGCAAAGAGGTGGTCATACTATAGATCAGTGTTTCTCAAACTTAGCAAGTTTAAGACATGAGTTGAGAGTTGAAGACCACATGTCTTAAAGTTGCCAGGTTGAGAAATACTGCTATAAATACAGAAAGCCAGCTTATACCAGAATTGGGCTATTGGTCCTTCTAGCTCAGCATTATTGCCTTGACAAGCAGCAGCCCTTCGAGATTTCAGGCTGAGATGTTTTTTAGCCTTATCTGAAGATGCCAGGGACTGGACTGGAGACCAACTGCATGAAAACGTAACTTCTGTCATTGAGCTACAGCAATTTTCTTTGTGTTTAATAAATTGTGCTTCATTCTACACAGAGAGGACAGAGCAATATTCCTGTCAGAATGCTCCGATGTCACAGCACGCCAATAAAACTTGACAATGGGAAATAAGTCTATTTCTCCTTTCTGCTGCTGCTTTTCCATTCTATATTGCCTTAATCTACCAAACAGTGGTATCTCTAAACATAATTACGCTTCTCATACATTTTGCCCTCTCTAGTCCTCGTACGGGTATGATCAGAGTTTTTTAAGCATTTAGCCTTATGACTATATGATATTCTTCCATTCAACACAATCTTTCTCTATTCCTAGAGACAGTGACATCTGTTAATAGTCAATAGTACTTCAGTGGATCACATATAGGCACCTCCTCACTGCACTTGTTATATGCTACTACAGGTAGTCCTTGCTTAATGACTGCCCTGTTTAACAACCATTCAAAGTTATGATGGCACTGAAAAAGTAACTTTACAACTGGTCCTCACACTTGTGATCATTGCAGTTACCCTACAGTCATGAGATCGAGATTTGGGCACTTTGCAACCTGTGGTCATGTGATTGCCATTTGCAACCATCACAGCTGGCTTCCAACAGAGTCAATGGAGAAACTGGCAGTAAAATCACAAGTCGCAGTCACGTGATATCTTGCTTAACAACCATGGGTAATTCACTAACAATGCAGTGGGAGTGACAGCATAAGTTTCACTTAACAACTGCATCATTGTAGTTGTTAAGTGAGGACTACCTGAACAGCATCTCCTCCATTCTTAACAACAGGCTGCAACACCAAAATTTTTTATCAATACAAGATTCAAGCAATACATTCTGTTGTTTATTTGTTGTTTGTTTCCACTTAGATTCTGGCCCAGTCTAAAAGTCTCTGACTGATGAACAAAATCCATATAACATTAAACATGCCTGACACAGAAACAAAATTAGATGATCACTAACATGTATGCATGATATAACAAAACTTAGGATTGCTCAAGATGGTTTCTTTGGATCTTTTCCAACTCTGTGACTGGTTTCACAATACCTCCCACTCAGAAAAATATTCAGTACTCCATTAACTTCATGTGGATTTTACAATAGCTCTGTGCTTTATCATTAATGAGTTTAATCAGGGACCCTATCAAGGCAACAAAAGCAAGATTTGCATCCATCTTCATCCTATTCTACATTATACTAATTCACATAAAACTATGACTGACTGTACAAACCACAACACAATAAGCCAAAAAACAAATAAACCGCATTATGACTTGGTATGTTGAACGATCCAGGCCAATGATTCTTAATTATTTTTTTAGATTACTTAACAAACTTGACAAAAGATTGACAATAGCTTTAATTGATGTATTTGAACAGAACCTAAATTGGTTCAAGAAAACATAGAGGATGGCATGCCTCTAAATGGGGTAGGAATTATAAATCAGATCTGTATGTGAACAAGTCTGTCCTGCAGCTTTTAAAGAGACATAAAAAGTCACAAATGAGTTGAATCACTCTTCATTAGAATTCAACAGAATTGGTAATTGGTAACTTCAGAAGTCTATCTGTTTGATCTTAATGAATGCATTCATCAACATCATCATCATGAAGCTACTCACACCAACGCAACCAAAATTCTTTGTCTGCCTCACTCATAGAAATAAGCTGTAAATTTGGAACTCCTAACATAATGATTGGTGTAGTTTGATGTAGTGGTTAAAATTATGCTTAAATACCTATTTTTAAATAAATGTAACTGTGTATTTCCTGCAAATACAGTGATGTACTAACACACAGCCCCACTCCTGATCCCCATCATTTTAATAACAATAGGTAGCTAGTATGAAACATTGATATTTCTTTTCCAAGAGGGAGGTTCCATTATCATGAAATTACTATGCCTCCAAGACAGAAATTGGATCCTATCTAGAGCACATGGAAAGCTCCAAACTGGATGCTACAGATAGGGCTAGTGCAAGAAATATGTTCCTATAGATGGCCATTTCAACTGACCTGAGCCACAGAACTATCAGAGGGGCAAAGGCAATTGTAAATACATGAGTATTCCAGGATCAACAGCTCAGCAAGTCCTTTTAAATCCTTATCACACTGAGTTGGAATAATTATAGATAAGATGCACTCCATATCACTTTCACTGATTGTTCTGCTTGATAATGTTCATCACCATTGTTCAAAATCAAAATGGTACTACGTTTCACCCCTTCATGGATCACTGCCTTGTCGTGGCGAAGGGGCTTGTGTAACTCAGTGAAGCCATGAACTATACCGTGCAGGGCCACCCAAGATGGACAGGTCATGACAGAGAGTTCTGACAAAATGTGGTCCACTGGAGAAGGAAATGGCAACCCACTCCAGTATTCTTGCCAAGAAAACCCCATGGACAATGTTAAAAGGCTAAAAGATATGATGCCGGAAGATGAGCCCCTCAGGTCAGAAGGTGTCCAATATGCTACTGGGGAAGAGCGGAGGGCAATTCCAAGTAGCTCCAGAAAGAGTGAAGCGGCTGGGCCAAAGCCGAAAGGACGTTCAGCTGTGGATGTATCTGGAAGCGAAAAGAAGGTCCAATGCTGTAAAGAACAATATTGTATAGGTACCTGGAATGTAAGATCTATGAACCAAGGCAAGCTGGATGTGGTCAAACATGAGATGACAAGATTGAACATCGACATCTTGGGAATCAGTGAATTGAAATGGACGGGAATGGGTGAATTTAATTCAGGTGACCATTATATCTACTACTGTGGGCAAGAAACCCTTAGAAGAAATGGAGTTGCACTCATAGTCAATAAGAGAGTGGGAAAGGCAGTAATGGGTTACAACCTCAAAAACGACAGAATGATCTCAGTGCGTATCCAGGGCAAACCATTCAGCATCACAGTAATCCAAGTCTATGCCCCAACCAGTCAAACCAGTCAATCTTAAAGGAAATTAACTCTGATTGCTCATTGGAAGGATTGATAATGAAGCTCAAGCTCAGATACTTTGGTCACCTAATGCGAAGAGAGGACTCTTTGGAAAAGACCCTGATGCTGGGAAAGATTGAAGGCAAAAGGAGAAGAGGACGGCAGAGGATGAGATGGTTAGATAGCATCACTGAAGCAATGAGCATGAAACTGAGCAAACTCAGGGAGGCAGTGAAGGACAGGAAGGCCTGGCGCAATGTGGTTCATGGGGTCACGAAGAGTCGGACACGACTTAACGACTGAACAACAACTACGTTTCATCATCTGAATCTGGGACAAATGACTACTAATATATAAAGGAAGTGCTAATTTGTATACCCATATTGAGGAAATTGAGGTCTATTGTTTTAAAGAACTAATACAGTTTGCCTTTGTAAATATCCTGAAAAATAGAAATGAATCTGTAAATTGTTTGTTCATTTTTTCTTAATGATTTAATTTGACCAGCAGTAGCTGTGCAATTCAGTGGGGAGTAAACATCTCATTGTCCTTTGCTCCTTCCTAGATAAAGAAGTATGGTGCTTTAATCTAATATGATCCTGCTGTGGATAGTTCAGTGGAAAAAGCTAATTTCCAATTCCAAATTAACTGTTCCTATAAATATTATGCAGCTTTCATTTTATCACAGCAAGAGAGACAGCCCAATGAGAATCAGAGCAATGCATGTTGCTCCGGGTCAGTGCAAAGAATCCTGTGACAAACTCATTTCTCATGGCCAATTTGAATATATGTATATTTTCTATTATAATTAGTTATTTGAATACATGTATAATAAGTCAAATAATAGGTGTACCCTCAGAGAAATGAAAGCTCTCGTGACATTAATTGTGACAAGCTCTGAACACCCAAAATGAATACCAATGGAAAATTTATTTAGTCTTAACAGACAGTGAACTATTTTTCAGTGCTTAAAAATATATATGCTGATCTCAGGATATAAACATATGTTTTCAAAAAAAACATCTCCCAGGAAAGGATGATGGGGGAATAGTCTTAACTGCTACCCTAGTTCCAAAGATTTGTAAAAGAATGTTGACATTTTTCAGTCCTAAGGAAAGGGCAATTTAAAGATATTCAGGAGCATTCTTCTTACTACCTCTTAATATTCCAGGAGCACTCCCTGGTACTTAAAAACAAATTCCCAGGCCATTAGAGTCTCTCTCTGAACCTCTCTTTGTCTTGACATGACCAAGCATTCATGCTTTGGAGTTTAGAGATATTTTTAAACATTTAAAAACAGCAAAGAGGAAATTGTAGATGCCCCTGAGAACCCTTTGGTGATGAGATCTTGGTGTGACTGGTGAAAGCAGAGTTAACTTAATTATATCCATGATTAAGGTTGTGCAAAGCATTAAAAAAAAGGTGGTTTGCAAAGCGTGTTAACGTGAGCCATGGGCAATGGCAGGGTGTCTAAAAAAGTCAAGATGGTGACTGCCACAGTGTGATTGAAGCTCTGCCCATTTTTTATGTGTGACACACACACAAAACAGGCAGAGCTTCAATCTCACTGTTGTGGCTGCCCTCTTAGCATTTTTGACCATGCCCTGTGGACACCTCTAGTGTGAATAAGACAACTCTCCTTACAGCATTAAAAGAAGCCATGTTTTCTGGAAGACTGGTGTGATGTGGCTCCTTCTCAGGTTGCCTCTTAGCTGTCTGAGCATCGGTATACAGGTGTAACCATTTCACCAGCAGTTTCAGTAAAGTGTTGGGGACATACCACATGGGGCTGTGCAAACCTATTGAAAGTGCTAACACAAGTAAAGCATCTCTCTTCAAATGATAAAGCAGCCACATGACTCTTCCAGAGAAATGCTTCCCTTGCAAGGTGCCCTTTTCAAATCCTTTGTACAGCTCTACCTGTTATATCTTTTGGGTAGTCGTCTTTTATCAATAGTTTCTGTGACTGATTGATTGATTGATTGAGGCACAGCTTAATTGAATACAATAACCGTTCATATCATTTAGAGTTTACATAGATACATATGCATACATATGTTAGCCTTGCACACACATTCCTCTGTATGCATGACAGCTTTAAAGCTAATTGAGTGAAGAACACTTTGCCTCTTCTGATTCTGATCATGTCATGTTGAGTGGCAAACTCATAAAGAAGTTCAAAGGAAGATGAGCACAACTCTTGCTTGTAGAGCTGACCCTAATGGTATGCTCTACCATACGGCAGCATAGTGCTTGGATTTAAAAGCAAAAAGGTGCTCTGAAGCATACCTGTAATTCTTTAAACTAACCACATATTTCTTCAGAATTACGCATTGCAGTAAGGAGTTGCAGTCAATGTTCTTTTTTGTGACCCCACATGCTTCAAAGCACATTTTGTCCATAGCCCTAGCCTACAATCCAAGTGGGGCTCTCACCATATGCACAGATTAGAGGGACGTCCCATCACTTTATCAACTTTGAATGCTGTCATAAATTCAAGCAAACACCAGAGCAGGGACTTACTGTATTTCTCTCTCCCTCTCTCTCTCTCTCTCTTACTTACACACAGAGCTTTTTTCAAAATAAAACCTGTAATACAAATATGAGCAAAGAAAATTGGATTAGATTGCTTCAAGATGCAATTTCTCTATTTAAAGTATAATTTGAGTTTTTATAGATAGTTTTTATTTTAATTGCCTGCTTTATACCAGAAAGGTGGCTTTTTATTTATTTGTATGTTTCTTTTCTGTCTGCTATTATTTATTAAAGTATTCTATTGAGATTTTTTCTTTGTACTATTTTTTTTTAAAAGTACCCTGTAATCAGTCCAGAGAATTATCATTATTGGAAGGATTAAAATGATAATGGATGGATGGATAAATTGTTCTGCCCCAGTTTTCACAGCACAGTAATAAACAAAATAAGCAGATATAGTATTCCAGATCAGAGCTCACCTTTCTTTAAAACTAAAATTCACTGTTTTCTTTCTTTACCATAGATGCAGCATGATTACCTTGATGCATGAGGACCACCAACAAAAAAGTAAATATCATCACATCACTTCCTTATATTTAAGTGCCATGACTTTCTTCCTTTCTGATAGAAGCAGATGACATGCTGCTTTTATGAGTTTTCTTCTGGGGATGGGGGTAGGCAGGATTTTAAGATTAACTTTAAACATTCTAAATTATTTTAGTTCCAATGTAACCTAAAATTGACATGCCAAGAAAGCTGAAGCAAGCAAACAGGGCAGAACATTCATATAAGAATATCTACTGTGCATCAGAGAATTGGTTTGTGTATCAGATTGTAAGTTATTTCATACTTATTCAAGGCTAACTGCTTCATGCTTCTCAGAAAGCACATCAAATTGTAAAATTCAGAAAATGCCAAGGTTGGCTAGCATCATGGCTCAACACAAATAGCAACAAATCCAGATACACATGGAAAATGGTGGGGTTAGTCATGCAAGGCATTGGCTAAAATGAAAAGCTCAGTGAGAAGAATAAAACAAAAATGCTGAGAAAGTGAAGTTGATCAGGTAGATGTTTTCAGACCTTATTGTCTCTTTCCATTTCCAATATATTTACAAATGTGTACAGTACTTATGTAATTCATTACCGAACTAGGTAACATCATCCGTGAATATGAGGTTTGTTCCCTGTTTATAAATAGTAGCTGCGTGGGTATCCATTTTGTTAGAAGATGTTGTATAGGCAATCTGTTTCCTTCTTCTGGTGTTCCGGGTTACAGCAGTGTATTTGTGCTCAACTGAATAATGTTCTTACATAGCTCTTCTTGTGGGAGGAAATGATGGCAAATTAGAAATGCAAGTCTATCAAAAAACAACCCACACTAAGCAACTGCTCCATTACCAAAGTAACAACCCAACCTCCCACAAACAGATCACCTATACAACATCTTTCAATAAAATAGATATCCACAAAAGTGCCTGACCACTCAACCCACTACAGCACAACCAACACAAGCTATGAAAGGGATAATACTACCATACATCAAAAACAACTAACAGACTATTACAACCCCATAGCATCACTGTAGCACACCAACCAACTAAAGCCATCCAAAACATTTTAAATAAACCAAAAGACCTAGTAGCCCAAGAAGAAAAAACAGGAGTCATCTACAACATACAGCGTAAGGACTATAACAGACACTATGCAGGACAGACAGGCAGAAGACTAGCAGAGCGCATCCATGAACATCAACTAGCAGTCAGAAGACATGATGAAAACTCCTTAATCTCACAGCACATGGACAGAGCCAACTATAGTTTCAACTGGGAAACTGTGAGCATCCTAGACCAAGCCAAATCCAAAAATACTAGGGAATTCCTGGAAGCTTGGCATTCAAGCAAATCAGCCATCAATAGACACATAAAAATAAACAATATTTACACACCATTCAAAAGAGACAAGAAAAAGGTAAGAAGGAAACAAAAAGACAAGTACACATCCCCTCCAGCAGCCAACACTCAGATAAGGAGGATTAACACCAGACAAACAATCAATCAGAAAATAAAACCCTAATCAAGGAACTACCAAGGAGAAAACCACACTTTCACCAACATTGGCAGGGCAAGCTACTGTATATAAACAGGGAGCAAACCCCACACCCACTTGTTCTGATGATCTTATGTTGGTGGGTAATGAAGCAAACAACTAAGCTCAGAGAGCATGAAGGACTCCACAGTTCAACCCTGAGCTACATACAGTATATTCTCTTCTATTGGAATATAATTTTTAAAAATGCATAATTACCCAATGAAATCACTACCAATACAAGACAATACATAATTAGATACATATCTTTTTAAAAAATCCCTGAAAGTTCAAAATAATAATGCTGACCTATATTATAAAATCTAGTACTTGCAATACAGCTCCCTAATATAAAGATCATGTTTATGGTGAAGAACGTGCACTGTGATTTTGAATTTATATTGCTCCAGTATCTTCTTTAAATGTTTATAACATAGCACAACAGGGAGATGTGATTCTTTATGACTGGTCTACTGATTTTCTACATGCAGGGAAGATTGCGCTTTTAAAATTTAATCTTTCACTTCCATTCTAAAATGATACAGCTATGACATCTACAATCTCAATTTTTCACACCATACTATGAACATGGTAGAACTGTTTTCATTTAGGATTACCTTTGCGGATCAGAAACTTACTTATATTCTGCTTTGGGAAGTCATATATATGTCCTGCATCACATAGTAAATATCTTTTATTAGGATGGAAATGTTGCCCTTGTTGGTCAACCTGAAATTAATATAATTTGCACCTTAACACATTGGAGCATGATACAGTCCAATTATCTTGGCACATATGAAATATTAGTAGCTAGGTATGCAATAGCATACCAGTTCTGACTGGATCCTTATGAACTTGCTAAATTAACATTGCAGGGGAATCCAAACCTAAAAATAGAAAGATGGTCTCTTTGCTGGAGAATCTAGGTTGACTGTGGAATGTAAAATCAATTAAGAGGATTAACTGATTATGTATTTATTTAGGGTATTTGAGAAGTGCAGAGTGGTAATATTTTCAGATAAAAATACTACAGTACTTGCAGTCTAGATATGGACCAACAGCCTTAAGTTCTATAGTAACATTTCAACAGTTATTTACGAAGCATTGTAGAATATGTTATATATTCAAGGGCATAGAAAAGCTCTGAATAATGAATTGGAGTTTTTGGTACACAAAGAACAATGGAAGAACATTTTTAAATATCTATGTCATAATTCTATAGTTTCAAAATTGCAATTAATTCAACAAAAATTACTATTTTGAGGCTTGTTTGTTAGATATGATACTAAAATGCACCATTGCTTTAAATGATTTGCTCATATGCTATATCAGCTCCCTTTCCTACAGATGCTATTGCTCATTTTTTTTCTCCTGGAAAACATGTTAATCTGCATGAGATTAACAGAAAAGGATATTAATATACTAAGAAATTAAGCACATCTGGAACTACAGGGCTAGAACATCCATCCTCTATCAATAATTCAGTGATCTGAAAAGTCATACCTCCTTTTCTATTTGAACACTGGAATTCTGCTTGGGGGTGTATTTAAACATTTGGACAGTACATACAACATTATATATTTAATTTCCCCTTTTTATTTTGTAAGTAAAATGACTTAATTGTTAATAATTTAATTGTATAACATGACATGAAAATATAAGCGTGTGTGTGTTTTAAGTTGTATATAAGAGATGTGTGGTTTTGTGAGATTTTTACTTTTTTTCCTATTCCGCCACCCCATTTCTTTTGCAATAAAAAATAATGTCATAAAAAGAACAGTAAATTGGCAACAATATAGTAAAATACATATGGAGAGCTCATTAAACAAAAGGTTTCATAATGTACAAAATAGATCTGTCAGAATAATGAGCTATTTCATTACACTTACAGGATATATTAACATAAACAAATATTTTTTTTTCTTTTTTGCACTGATTTTTGATCAAGCGCTAGAACTGATGTCATCTGAAGTCAGTCTCACCTTGCTGTCACAAGAAATAAGCTTAGATGACTAATAAAAAATATTTCTACAAATGATATTGCAAATGCCTTTTGTCTAGCATGTGGTATTTGCAAATGTTGTACCTATAAGACTGGTAGCAGATGGTAATAATTTTTGAATCAGATCCATATTCTATTCAGTGATCTTTTCATATGATTTACCTGAATGAGGAAATATAGCAAATCAATAGAATAAACACTACATAGGCAAACAACTGAAATCAATGAAATCAATGATCCCATGTCAGAGGAATTCATTCAAAGAAATGAGCAGAACATGCACAGCACCATGAATTTTTTTTAAAAAAAACCCTATCCCTGATTTTAAAAAAAAACAATATATAATATTTTTTTCATTCTCAAAATATTTATGGGAACAATAAAGGAGGGATAAAGCTTGCTAAATCTATGGAACACTAATTCTTAAATTTATTCCAAAGTCCAGGGTTGGTTACAAAACATTACAGTGCACCACATCTATTTAGAAATAAGCTTCAGCTGAGCGCAAAGGGTCTTACTTCCATAGATAGAACTGCAGCCTAAAATATCTTCTTGCAATCAACCTGATAAAATTAATTTTAACTGATTGATCACTTAATCTATCATGGTTTTAGCAGCTGAAAAACAGTCTTTCATTAGATAACAGATTTATTTCTTTAAATCAAGGGTACACAGTCTGAAGCCCAATAGCCACACAAATCCCAGAGCCCCTCAGAAGCTATCAAAATCAGTTTTAATTAGGGGCTCATCAAGTCTCTGTTTCAGATCCTCAGAAAATCATTCTCTTGTTTTCTCTTACTGTTGGGTATGCTTTCCAGAAATGATGCAGTGACATATAATAGGAAGAATAGTGAAATACTGCCTGTAGTAATATTTTAAGGTGAATTAAAATAGATAGGGTACAACAGGCTTCAGCTCAACCCAAGCAAGACTGAGTGGCTTTGGGTTTCTGGGCCTCCTGGTGCAGGGATTTTCCATCTTTGGTTCTGGATGGGTGGCAATGTCTCAGACAGACTCGATGCACAATCTAGAGCTCCTCTTGGATTCACAGCTCCTGTTCAAAAAGCAGGTGGCAACCATGGCAAGGAAGGCCTTTGTATAATTTCGGGTTATGTGTCAGTTGCACCCATTTCTGGACTGGGAGGCTCTGCTTACCGTCACTCATACCCTCATGCTCTGCCATCTGGATTATTGTAATGCATTCTATATGGGGCTACATTTGGAAGCTCCAGCTGGTGCAGAACATGGCAGCATGGATAGTAAATAGTGCCAGTTATTTGGCACATGTGACATCACTGCTTTGTGAGGTGCATTGGCTACCAGTATGCTTCTGGGCACAATTCAAGTTACTGGTAGTCACCTTTAAGATCCTTCATGGCTTGGGACCAGGTTACTTACAGGACCATCTCTCCCATGTTGTTTCTGCCCATCCTATCAGATCCAGCAGGAAGGGCATGCTGCAGGTCCCATCAGCTAAGGAATGTCAGCTGGCAGGGCCCAGAAGATAAGCTTTTTTGGAAGTGGAGTCCACCTTTTGGAACATCATCCCTCCAGAGATCAGATTGGCCCCAACCCAAAGCCTTTAAGGCCTTAAAGACCTGGTTCTGTGCTTGGGTCTGGTGAATGAAGGAGCCTGCCTCCTGGCTATGTTAATGATTGTTGTGGTTTTTCTCAGCTGCTGTGTATTTTAAATGTTGCATATGTATCTATTTTTCACTTTTTAAAAAATATTGTTAGCTGCCAAGAGTCATATATTGAGATGGGCAGACATATAAACTGATTATTTACTTACTTATTTACTTAAATAAATAAATAAAATTAAGAGATTGGTGCAAAGTTACCATCTTTATAAATTGGAAGATCCAGAAATTATTGCTTCTTATAGTAGGATCATGCACACCTACAGAATGCAGGAAAGGAGGAAATTGTGATGTGAGTCAAGCTTTGCCACATAACAACATGAGCAAATTTTTCCTTCAGCACTGTACATGTATGTGAGTGTTTGTGTGTGCATATATGTGTATGATTTCTCTCTCTCCCTTTCCTTTAGGATTAGAGGGCTATGGTTGGTGAGGCAGTGTCATCCTTGGTGAGGCAGGGCAATTTTTTCACATTTTTTTTTAATTGGGAAGGTCTACCTAAACAATAAAAATAAAATTTTTAAAAATGCAAAAAAAATGCCACTGAAAATTACTATTTTGCTATCATACTAGAGAAGCATGTTTTTGAGAGTCTCTGGGAACTGAAAAAAATGGGACTTTCTGTATACAGAATGACCATCCTTACTAAAAGGGGGGAAACTATGTTTCTTTCCCTTTGGACTTCAGTGATTCATTTGTGACAGTGTTGTCCAAACTTGGCCACTTTAAGATGAGTGGACTTCAACTCCCAGAATTCCCCAGCCAGCCATGAGTTTATGAGTTGTGATTTCAGCCAGTATCCTGAGAAAAGAATGTGCAAACAAAAAGAAGCAGTTCTTTCAAAGTGTGGCCTCATTCTATAAGTTGAATCAGAGATCTAAGCACACCTTTCCCTTTTGAGATAATATGTCCTTTATGAAAGCATGAATTCTGTTTCTCATGGCCCTACAGCCCAAAAGACACACTATTGAGACTGTTGACACGGCCCAATGGGAGAAATTTTTACTGCCATTTGGTTTTTCCAAAGATGATTCACAGTAATCAGAACAGATTTTAAATCTGAATTCATGCATGCATTTTACATTTAAAAGGTGTCCTGAGAACAAAAGACATCTTACTGTCAACAGAAGCCTAATAAGCCGGTTGATAATTTTGGAAGATTCTTAAAAAGTGGAATAGATTAAATATGTGAAATCATCCAGGCATGATTAGAATTGGACTTAGAATAATACTGGATGGCTTATTTTATTTTATTTTGTTTATGTTTTCCAGGCAGTCATTGTTGCCTATTGATTTATGTTTTGGACTCAGGCTGCAAAGAAGAAAGCAAAAGACCTAGACAGACAGATGAAGCATGTCTGTGAATGGATGGAAGCTGAAAATAAACTTAACAGGAGAAGACAGGTTGCAAAAAACCAATTTCACATATATCCAAAGATGACTGAGGGAAAAGTGGTGAGCATAATTTAGCTGACAGGTGGGGAAAAAACATCTAATGCAAATTATGCTTGATAGTTAACCGCAGGAAGCATTGTGTTAATGGACTTTAATGGCATGGTATCTTATATTCACAAGGCTGAATGACTGATATCTCTATAGGATTTCCAGGAAAGAAAGAACAAATTAAGATACCAAGTTTAGGCATGCCTGTTCAGGAAGATGTAATGGAGGACTTGCCAACAGATCTCAGAGATTTCTTATATGAGATATAATGGGATTGTAGATATCAGAAGTAGGCAACACTGGTGTTCAGGGACTGCACTGGACATCTGAAGTGGGATAAAGTCTATAGGACGTGGCATACACTTAGGTACGATTAGGGTTTTTCGGTTTTACCCTGTTTTGCAGATTGGGTGGGTTCTTCATAAATTTTTAGGTTATAAATTAATTTAGATTATAAACATACTTTTCTTGTATTTCCTGCCTCAAATGGTATAAAGTTTACTTACAAACACAGAGACTGACCCTGCGTGCAGCTTTAGGAGTTCTCAGCTCTATGGTGTTTCAGTTTCCCTCCCCACCTGAATGTCATAATCCGATGATCTATTATTGGAAAGTGATAGAACATGATATAGATGACTCCCATGTAATAGGAATGATTCATCTTAATGAAGTGCTTTGCCCTGTTCATCACTTCAATGAATATTCTCCAAAGATATCACTCTATTTCAACAAAGAGTACAGCAGAACAGATCTGCCTCAATGGACCTATCTGCCTCACAAATAGAAGCTTCTGTTGTTGAATAAAGCAAAACAGCACAACTGTTCCACAGACAGCCATTTTACTTTGTGGAGGCACCCCAAAGGAAAACTTCACTCAAATCTCTGTCCAAGTGAAGCACCCCTTCAAAGATCAGCACAGCATCAGAGCTGAACAACACTGGTGACGTTAATTTTGCAGCCTAGAATGAAAGCTGTACTATTTTCACAGTTTGAATATTTAGAAGCATTGAAATGGAATCCAGCAACACCAAGTGCAGATTCTAGGGAATCTAAGGTAATTTTAACCTGGGCCTTTATATATAATATTTAGTTTAAGGATTCAGAGCATAGGAATCACTGATAAAATAGATGTGAATCTCAAACTGCTTGACTAATGGCTTTAGTAATGGATGAGAGAGTGCTGGAAATGATGGTGAAAAGCTTTGTAAGTGATGTTGCAAGAAAGAATGGAAGTCTACATTCCTCCGATGTACATCAAATGTGTTGTTGTTGTTGTTGTTTAGTCGTTAAGTCGTGTCCGACTCTTCGTGACCCCATGAACCATATTGCGCCAGGCCTTCCTGTCTTTCACTGCCTCCCTGAGTTTGCTCAATTTCATGCTCATTGCTTCAGTGATGCTATCTAGCCATCTCATCCTCTGCCGTCCTCTTCTCCTTTTGCCTTCCATCTTTCCCAGCATCAGGGTCTTTTCCAAAGAGTCCTCTCTTCGCATTAGGTGACCAAAGTATCTGAGCTTGAGCTTCATTATCAATCCTTCCAATGAGCAATCAGAGTTGATTTCCTTTAAGATTGACTGGTTTGACCTCCTAGCAGTCCAGGGGACTCTTAAGAGTCTTCTCCAGCACCACAGTTCAAAGGCATCAATTCTTCGGCGTTCAGCCTTCTTTATGGTCCAGCTCTCACAGCCATACATTACTACTGGAAAAACCATAGCTTTGACTATGCGGATCTTTGTCGGCAAGGTGACGTCTCTGCTTTTTAATATGCTATCTAGGTTTGCCATAGCTTTCCTCCCAAGGAGCAAGCGTCTTTTAATTTCATGGCTGCAGTCTCCGTCTGCGGTGATCTTGGAGCCCAAATAAATGAAGTCTGTTACTGCTTCCATTTCTACCCCTTCTATTTGCCAGGGATTGATGGGTCCAGATGCCATGATCTTAGTTTTTTTAATGTTGAGTTTCAAGCCAGCTTTCGCACTCTCCTCTTTCACCCTCATCAAGAGGCTCTTTAGTTCTTCTTCACTTTCTGCCATTAGGGTGGTATCGTCTGCATATCTGAGGTTATTGATGTTTCTCCCTGCAATCTTAATTCCGGCTTGTGATTCTTCCAGCCTGGCATTTCTCATGATGTACTCTGCATATAGGTTAAATAAGCAGGGGGACAGTATACAGCCTTGTCGTACTCCTTTCCCTATTTTGAACCAATCGGTTGTTCCATGACCGGTTCTAACTGTTGCTTCTTGGCCCGCATACAGATTTCTCAGGAGACAGGTAAGGTGGTCTGGTATCCCCATCTCTTTAAGAATTTGCCACAGTTTGTTGTGATCCACACAATCAAAGGCTTTTGCATAGTCAATGAAGCAGAAGTAGATGCTTTTCTGGAACTCTCGTGCTTTCTCCATGATCCAGCGAATGTTGGCAATTTGATCTCTAGTTCCTCTGCCTCTTCGAAACCCAGCTTGTACATCCGGTAGTTCTCGGTTCACGTACTGCTGAAGCCTAGCTTGTAGGATTTTGAGCATAACCTTGCTAGCATGTGAAATGAGTGCAATTGTGCGATAGTTTGAGCATTCTTTGGCATTGCCCTTCTTTGGAATTGGAACGTAAACTGACCTTTTCCAATCCCGTGGCCACTGTTGCGTTTTCCAAACTTGCTGGCATATTGAGTGCAGCACTTTAACAGCATCGTCTTTTAGTATTTTAAATAACTCAGCTGGAATACTGTCATCTCCACTAGCTTTGTTGTTAGCAATGCTTCCTAAGGCCCACTTGACTTCACTCTCTAGGATGTCTGGCTCAGGGTCAGTGACCACACCAGCATGGACATCAGGGACATTAAGATCTTTCTTGTATAGTTCTTCTGTGTATTCTTGCCACCTCTTCTTAATCTCTTCTGCTTCTGTTAGGTCCCTGCCTTTTTTGTCCTTTATCATGCCCATCTTTGCACTAAACGTTCCTTTGATATCTCCAATTTTCTTGAAGAGATCTCTAGTCTTCCCCATTCTATTGTTTTCTTCAATTTCTTTGCATTGTTCATTTAAGAAGGCCTTCTTATCTCTCCTTGCTATTCTCTGGAAATCTGCATTCAGTTGCTTATATCTTTCCCTTTCACCCTTGCTTTTCGCATTCCTTCTTTCCACAGCTATTTGTAAAGCCTCATCAGACAGCCATTTTGCTTTCTTGCATTTCTTTTTCTTTGGGATGGTTTTAGATGCTGCCTCTTGTACAATGTTACAGACCTCCGTCCATAGTTCTTCAGGCACTCTGTCTACCAAATCTAATCCTCTAAATCTATTCATCACCTTCACTGTGTACTCACATGGAATATGATCTAAGTCATACCTGAGTGGTCTAGTGGTTTTCCCTACATTCTTCAATTTAAGCCTAAATTTTGCAGTAAGAAGCTCATGATCTGAGCCACAGTCAGCTCCTGGTCTTGTTTTTGCCGTCTGTATAGAGCTTCTCCACCTTTGGCTGCAAAGTATGTAATCAATCTGGTTTCGGTATTGACCATCTGGTGATGTCCATGTGTAGAGTCGTCTCTTGTGTTGTTGGAAAAGAGTGTTTGCTATGACTAGCTTGTTCTCTTGACAGAACTCTATTAGCCTTTGCCCTGCTTCATTTTGTACTCCAAGGCCAAACTTGCCTGTTATTCCGATTACTCCTTGACTTCCTACTTTAGCATTCCAATCCCCTATGATGAAAAGGACATCTTTTTTTGGTGCTAGTTCTAGAAGGTCTTGTAGGTCTTCATAGAACCGGTCAACTTCAGCTTCTTCGGCATCAGTGGTTGGGGCATAGACTTGGATTACTGTGATGTTGAATGGTTTTCCTTGGATACGCACTGAGATCATTCTGTCGTTTTTGAGGTTGTACCCCATTACTGCCTTTCCCACTCTCTTATTGACTATGAGTGCAACTCCATTTCTTCTAAGGGTTTCTTGCCCACAGTAGTAGATATAGTGGTCACCTGAATTAAATTCACCCATTCCCGTCCATTTCAATTCGCTGATTCCCAAGATGTCAACGTTCAATCTTGTCATCTCATGTTTGACCACATCCAGCTTGCCTTGGTTCATGGATCTTACATTCCACGTACCTATACAATATTGTTCTTTACAGCATCGGACCTTCTTTTCGCTTCCAGATACATCCACAGCTGAACGTCCTTTCGGCTTTGGCCCAGCCGCTTCACTCTTTCTGGAGCTACTTGGAATTGCCCTCCGCTCTTCCCCAGTAGCATATTGGACACCTTCCGACCTGAGGGGCTCATCTTCCGGCGTCATATCTTTTAGCCTTTTAACATTGTCCATGGGGTTTTCTTGGCAAGGATACTGGAGTGGGTTGCCATTTCCTTCTCCAGTGGACCACATTTTGTCAGAACTCTCTGTCATGACCTGTCCGTCTTGGGTGGCCCTGCACGGTATAGCTCATGGCTTCACTGAGTTACACAAGCCCCTTCGCCACGACAAGGCAGTGATCCATGAAGGGGACATCAAATGTGGCTATGAACTAAATATTCTTCAGATAAAGCAATAGTACTAGTGGTATGTAAAATGTCTTGAATTTGAAAGACAAGCTGAAAACACCTCCAGAACATTTCAAACAGCTGGAAATAATTCCAGTAACCTCTTTCAGCATAAAACCAGGAATTTCAAGCTCAAAACACAGAAATTTAAAATATTTTACACATTAATAAATGTGATCTACTTTTGACACAACAATCTATAAGTTTTAGCATTTACAAACTCAGATTGTAGATTTTTGCTGCACATGAAATGTTATTAGGAGGTGCCATTGGCCATCAAAGATAATCTGAGACCAGCTGGTAATTCTTGAGCCAGATATCACTGTTACCCATTCTAGTGCTCTATACAGTAGGTCCCGTAGAGGCTACAGATCAATTTAGGTAGAAAATAATCTGATGGCCATCAGATTAAAAATGGTTTTGCTTGCTGAAACTGTTTCTGCTTTGCTCAACTGATAGATGTGATGTTTTCCTAGTTACTATTTTAATGACATTTTCAATTTATGATTTATATTTCATTGAACTGGGGGGGAGTATAAGATGAAGTTCAATATTTAATCTATATAGTGCATTTAATATCACAGTCAGGAGGCAGTCAAGTAATATTAATATAAATGAATAAGATTCTGCTACAAGGGCAGACAGTTCAAGTGGTTGTTCTTTGTATAAACTGGTAAAATGATGCAGGCTCTTCTGGAGGAAAAAGAGGCAGACTGATATTGAGAGCATGAAAACTTAGACTTAACCCTAACCCTGACCCTTTGTATTTTGCCCTTCTATGGTGGTGGTGTTTTGTTTTTTAATACCAAACCAATTAGTAGAACTCTGTGAAGCCTGAGGGTTGGTTGAAGGGGGGAAAAGGTATTGTTCCAATAAAATATTAATACATTGTTTAACAAATAATGAGAGAAAAATAATCACCAATATTTGAAATATTTGCATTTGTCTGGTGTCATAAAATGTTTATGATGCTCAAGTTCAAACTGTCCTTGCAGCTGATAATAAACTGTATAAGGGTTCTGATAAATATCACAGATATCACCCATGGGAAACCAAAGATGGACAAACTTTCCTCTAGGTTCCATATCTTCCTGCCTGCCTGCCTGCCTGCCTGCCTGCCTGCCTGCCTGCCTGCCTGCCTGCCTGCCTTTCTTCTGAGAGCACCAGTTGGTAATACATTTTGCTTTATTAAATTTATATTGATAGACTTGGTGCTGTTGTTCCCAGCAGAAAACAATGCATTAAACCTCCCAGAGCCTTCATACACCTGTGTCATAGATAGATAGCTGGCAAGAACAAAAAATTGTATCATTGAAAAAATTGTACCATTATGCAACTGAATCTTGCCAGCATTCTCCAGGGAGGAAGTCTACAAAAATTGATCTGAAGGTCACGTGCAATCCAATGGCCCACAGATATCCCTGCGCTAAATCGTGGTTTGACCTTTTTATGGAATAAATGAAAATGTGTTGGTTCACACATCATGCTAAACTAGAAGACATCATTATCAAACCAGAACAGCTAGGTTCACACATTGCACTAGGCTAAAATCAAACTGCACATTATGGCTTATTATGAGGAGTGAAGATAATCACTTTATATGATTCTATAACAATCATCAAGGAGAAAATGATTCAATATGCAACTTGAGATATCTATGCAGATTCACCATGGGGAAGTGGAAATTCCGACAGACAGGAACTCTCCTTGACTGACCAAATAAGGTTGGGGAGCCTGGACTAAGTCAGGATCAAGCTACATTTTGCCTTTGTACAAATCTATCCACTGCCTGCCAGGACACTAGCTGCTTTCAATATCTTCTGCCTGAATCTTCCTGAATAAGATTTGGACAGAAAGCATCTCTAGACCTATGTGTGTGGGGTTTTTTGTTTTTGGTTTGTTTGCCTTACCCCTGAAGTTCTTATTTCTCAAAGGAAGATGCAGTACATAAAAATAGAAAACAAACCTCAAGTTCTATCAGTTCATAGGAATAGGCAAACATCTGCTCCATTTTTTTTTTGGTCAAATTAAATAACCCGTTTCTAGGAATTATCACTGAATGTGTTTAAATATATCACAGTCAGATGAACTCTTTTTGCAATTTTTAAAATGGTTTTCACAAGGCAGCAACTAGTCCTACCATATGAAAACAATCTTTGAATAGTCACGAGCATAGCCAAAAACAGACGTGTGGCAGCAAGGAGGAAATGTTTGGAGACATTTTCAAAATTGCTAGTTAAGCTACCATCTTGTCATCATTTTCAAGTCAAAATATATATCGCTTTTTTCTTTTTGCTTTCTATGCATTGCAAATATTTTTACACTCCTTTATACTTGTGAAGAAAGCTATAGAAGTTCTAATTAAATACTGCCTCCTTAAGCATAACAAAGATGCTGTAGTCAATTGACTGGGAGCACAGCATTTTCATTTCTCTTTAATCCTTTCTCTCTGTAACATAACACATTCCTCCAATTTCAACACTACCAAGGACCTTTCAATCACACTGACATATATTCAAAACATCTCACTAAAATTAATACATTTTGAATTTCCATCACCCAAACTAGATTATGCATTAACTCAAGAAAACCCCTTGAAACCAAGAGCCTGGATATAATGGGAAGATAGACAAAAGGAGAGAGAATCTTTTGCTCTTTCCATAAATAACTTTTTATCTTCATCAGAAGCACGTACGAAATTTTGGCTGTGACATTATGCATATTTACCAGTGGGGAAAATAGAATGAATCCAGTGGGACTTTCTTATAGCTAAACAGATTTCAGACTAAATATGTTTTCTATTGTTCCAGAAATTAGGTTTAAAATAAAAAAGACATTTTGACAGAGTATTAGATAAAACTTTCTGATGGTACTCTTTTAAAATAGAGTGACTTTCTAATAAAGTCCTGGATTTATTTTTTTCACTAGACATTTCTGATTAGAGACTGGATGAAGCTCTAGAAGCAGATTTCCTAGACTGGCAAGATTTGAACTAAATTACCTTTACTTCTAATTCTATTTTTCCCTGTAAAGGATTGCATAGAATCACCACCCCCAAAATGGCCAGTTTTTGTTGGTTCATCTTATAGGAGTTCAAGATGGCTTACCTCCTCCAATTTCCCCAACCTGGACTGAGAAATGACTGACCTAAAACTACCTTGTGACCCTCTATAGCTAAATCAGGATTTGAATCAGTGTCTCCTTAATCCTAATCCAATTATCACACTGAATCTAAGGACAATTCCATAGGTAGCCTGAGCTACTTGTTGCCTGTAGTGTTCTAACCTGCTTCTTAAACCAACTTCAGAAATTCTGGTCTGGATTGTAGTGAATTGGCAGTGGCGCTGGGCTAACACTCAGTCCAGACAATGGCCACCTCAAGACCATATGGTCATTCTCCTGCTGCTTGCCCTGTTTATCCATGCAGGGAAGGGAAGCTGCACTGGCTGGTTCCTACATGTGCTCGTCTACCAGTGCCTCCCTTCTCATTTTAGGGACTGTTTCCTCCTCACTAGTCCCTGTGTCTTTCCATAGCTTCCTCAGATGTTTATACATATGGATGCCCTCACCCCTCCTTCCCTTCCCATATTGTGTCCTTTGACACTGCTTTTTCTTATAATACCATTGTAACTCTGAGGCTACAAAAATCAGAGCAACAGGAAAAAAGTTTTTCTTTCATTCCTATGTTCCTCTTTAGGTCCATGGAAGGTACTTTGTAGCAAGGAAGAACTGATAGTTCAGCATCATAGAAACAAAGCAGCCATGTTCCTACATTGTTAAAAAATACAATTGTTAACAAAAAAATGAAGGGAAGGGAAGGGAAGGGAAGGGAAGGGAAGGGAAGGGAAGGGAAGGGAAGGGAAGGGAAGGGAAGGGAAGGGAATCTTTGCAGTACTCTGGGCAGCAGGCTGGGAAAGCAAAGGGAATCTGCTTTGCCCAACCTGGATAGAAACCAAGAGTGCCCACTGGAAGACATAAGGGTTGAATGGACTGAGGATAGTTCATTGACTTAAAGGCCATCTCTTGAATCAACCACAGGGTTATAACAGAACCAGCAATTGCTGACCAGCAGATAACATTGCCCAGCAATCAAAATAAAGTGGCTGCCCAGGACAGTGACCAGCTGCTGAAGGAGAGGGAGCATGCCAGGCATTACAGCCAATTGGAGCTGGGCTGCTACTAGAATGGGGCAAAGCAGCAGAGATCATCCGCTCTGAAGGGCTTAAGTCGGCTCAGTCAGAAAAGAGCAGTTTTGAATCGAAGCTGGAAAGTTGCAGTTGCAATGGGCTGAGAATGGGAGGGGGAGGACGTCATCCATTCCTGTACTTAGGAAGTGGTGAGGGGCCCATTCTGTCAATGGCCCAAGCAGCAGTGTGGATCTGCCCTCAGTCCATTTCTGAACTCAATTCATCTGATAGTGACCATAAAAAAGCATATCAGTTGCAATGCTGGCATACAGCATCTGTCAAATTTCTTTTTCAGGAAGTTCCATCTGGTGTTTCATCTAAATCTCACGTATGAAAAGAGTATTATTTGCCTAGACCTTCCAGAGCTATTTATTTTACATACATTTTTATGCTGTCATTTCTTGTACCTATTTTCTGTTTATTTCCTGTTAAATTTGTAATCTGCACTGAAAGCTTTGGTTGAACAGCTTAATATCTGTATTAATGACTACTATCCGGCACAGATCTGAATGCTTTTTAATTCACTGGGATTAGCTCATTGTATAGGTTTTTAGCCTTCAATTCATCGTTTCATACGGCAAATACAAGATGAACAGTGCTTCATTTCTTTTCAGGATGAAACTTGAGACCTATTTTCAGTACACATTTTCCAACTGTGTACAAGGGCTATTGATGTTCCATTACAAATCATTTCTTATCTACTTAGAAAATGTCCATTATTATTTACTTAGAAAATACATTTCTTATCTTTCTGATTGAAAACATACCAGTCAACATACAAAATACAACAGTAGAACATAATGCAACAGAATCTAAGCACCCAAGCAGATAACAGCCAGATGATTAACAGAGAGACACTTTTCAATGGAAAAAGAATGAGTCCTACCCCATTACTTAACTCCCTCCTCTCTGTCTGCTTAGGTGCTTCTGTCTTCCATTTGCTCTTCTGTCTGTTTAAATACAGAAAAGCCTGTAGGGTTCCTTTACATCAGTTGTTGTTGTTCAGTCGTTAAGTCGTGTCCGACTCTTCGTGAACCCATGAACCATATTGCGCCAGGCCTTCCTATCTTTCACTGCCTCCCTGAGTTTGCTCAATTTCATGCTCATTACATCAGTAGAGAGAGTTATAAAACTGGAAAAAACAAAACAGTCTGAACATCCATAGTGATAAAAAAAAAAAAAAAAAGCTGCAGTTTTGCAATTACCAGTAACCCATAAACATAAAATTAAAAATAATAAATAGTGATGTAATAAAAGGAAGAGGAAATGAAGGAGTGTAGTACTTCATATATCATGCAATGCCCAAAGCAGGTCTTGTACTAACTAAAATGGCTTAGTGTGATTAAATCAGCTTTTGCATCAAATCAACTTTTGCTCAATTTCCCTAGGAATAAGTGTACACTTTCTATGATTCAGAAGCTTTAACACTATACCTATATAAGAGTTAAATGTAATTGTCACAGTTACCTGACTGGTTTAATGCCAATCCAGAAAGGAGTAACACAAAGTTAAATATTAGTTTTGCTGCTGCTCAGCTGCATATTAATTCTTTGGTCACTTCTCTACCTTGTCATTCATTAACTTTAACCCTCCTAAGTTATCCAATAAAATACTTTCTGCTTCATATATACAAATGATGTGGTGCTACTATCACTGATATCAAGTGATATGTGGAAAGGTTTAAGGACTTTTGCTGAACAAAGTAATCATTCATTATCAGTTATCAAAAGACAAAAATTATGGTCTTTGCTAAAAAAAAAAATGTTCGGTAGGTATCCAGGGATCATTTTCCATGCAACAGGTTCATAAAAGGCGGTCAAGAACATCCAGATCCATAGTAACATCTTTTTTTGGAGTTTAGTGATCTAAGAAGATCCATTACCATTACAGTTTAAAGCCACAATGGTGAATCAAGCTGTTGTGTGATGCCCATATCTATGTTCACAATGATTCTAGCTCACTGGAAGTGGTTCAGTCAAATTCTTAAGAGCTTCCACAATCTGTATATAAAATGTATTTTGAAATTTAGATTGATCGAGATTTAAGTTTGGATCTATTCATTTTATTTTTATGTTATCCTTGTTTCAAATTACTTTTTCCACCAGCTGCAGGGTTCTGCTAATTCTGTTGAACAGCTTTCCCTATACTGTAAAGACATTGAAGAAAAACTTCAGTGAGTCCTATGGTTTCTTGTTCAAGTTACTAGCTTCAGTGAGATTTCCTACAGTTAAACTATCTCTTAGTGTGTTTATGATACTAATCTCCTAAAGGGTCTGAGTGTTATACTTACATTAGCATTGGGGTGATAGGTAAAACTTTGCACCTGCAACTGTTGGAATATCATTGCCCCAAAATGGTGAAAGATCTTTACACCAGCACATTTAATTTTTGCATTCAGTGTTCCTTGAGGAAGATATTTTAACACTGCATATGCTGAGGATATCTGTTTCACATGGGCCAGGTGGTGAGATAGACATATTATATTATAGAAATACTCAATTCATTCTTATTCTTATTATCCCCTTTTTAATGAAAATGTCAAGCAGATCTGATTGATTTTATAGATCCCCTTTTTTTATCTGATCAGAATCCAGCAATTTTTGATATAGCGGTTGCATTTTGTGCCATCACTTGTATATGTCAACAGCTGATCAAAATAATTTAACTAGTTTTGATTACTTCTTTGTTTTGTTTGTATATATTAGCATATAGTGGCACTGTAAATTGAATCATAAAGATAATGTATGTATTATGCCCTCTCTGGGAGTTGTTTCTCTGCTGGTCTAAGACAGTAATAAAATTTGTAATGAACTGTATTACAGAGAAGGAAAATAATAAAATAAATAACAAAAATTGGAATGAATTCATACCATTAAGTATAAAACAATATTTAAAAAGGGGAAAGAGGAGAAATTGCTTACAAATGATGTTCACATACTGTAGATTTTCAATAGACACTTACAATACATATTAATAAGCTCTTCCTGGATACTGGAGGGAGAGAGAAAAATGTAGAAAGTAGAAGCCAACCCAGAGACGGCTGGCTAGCAAGTAACTGCAAGATGGCATGCAGCAGGATCTCTTCTGATGCTGGTAGTGACCGTCTGTAATGACAAAGGAGATATCTCAGCTCCAAGTCTTTTAGGCGCTTTAGAGCTATAAGCCAAAAACAACTGAATTTGAACTGAATTAGTAGCTAGTCACAGCCAAAGCAATTTCAACACTGGGGTCACTTGTGCATGGCCAAAAACTTCCTTCATCAGTTTGGCACTGCATTTTACCATACTGCAGCTTCAAGAGCAAGCACACCCAACAACAGTCCTTGAGCTCCAGTGTCTATAGCTAGCTGAATAACCTGTTCTTAAAAAATATCAACTGTTCAAGAACAGAATTCCTGCAGATGCTTGCACTCAGCACATCTGTCTCTGTTGTTTCAGCAAGACATGCAGAAGACACTCAATATGGATTGAACCCTAAAGGCAAGAGCTCATCTTTAGTTTCTAGGACCCATCACCTAAAGCCCAAGTGGCATGAGAAAAACACAAGAAATATTTGTGAAAATGGAAGCTGGAAAATGAAACAAAAACAAGCAAAGAGATGCAGCCAACCTATTTTCCATCGAAAGGTTCAAAGATAAATAAAAAAAAGTGCAGGAGGAGCCAACAAGTTTCAGGAACAGCTTGCAGAAAACATAACAGAAGATATTGTCAGATAATATAGATATGAAATGAATAGAAGCGTAATAAAATGAGTAACGGAAAACAAATATTTAGTCCCACCCGATCTCACAGAGAGGGCATGCTCCGGATCCCCGCGGTAAAAGAACTTCGACTAGCGGGGTCCAGAAGGCGGGCCTTCTCTGCTGTAGCCCCTGCCCTTTGGAACATCTTGCCCCCGGGGGTGAGACAGGCCCCCTCACTCCAGGCCTTTCAGAGGGATTTGAAGACCTGGCTCTGCCATCTGGCCTGGGGTGGGGAGGGAGGATACCAGAAATGGGGTTGGCTGGCCCCTTAGCGGCCTGGTGTGGCCTCTATTGGCCTCTTGGATCTTTTAGCCTCTTTATTTTTATCCTTATTTTGGTAAATTCTGGTTTTTATAACTTTTAAACTTTTTATAATTTTAATTATGTATTTTTGATTTTAGTTGTTGTAAGCTGCCCAGAGTCCCCCATTGTGGGGAGATGGGTGGGGACAAGTTAAATAAATAAAAAAAAAATCTACAGTTTTACCTGTTCTGATCACCTAGCCATTTCTTAACTACCCCTATAAATGAGCCTATCAGAATGCTTTCTTCTTTCAGTGACATTCATGTACCTAATCTTAAATGTTATTTTTATAATCAAAGAGAATTGTCTCTACATTCTCACAGTATACTTGCTGGCAGTAGAGCTCGTTTGTTAAGTATGTCTTATTGAATCCTAGCCTAGTATTCAAAATATAAAGTTAATCTTATAGATTTTGTAGTGATAATACATCTTCATGGTAAGGATATGCTGTTGTTATGCATACGTACATTCTGTTGCACCTCTGCTGGTCTGGCATTAGCATCTAACAACCTAGCAATCTTCTGGCATTCCAGCAAAGCTAAAGACTGAATAATCCTAGGTTTTCTACTGAAAAGGACTGGAGAACACTGAACTGCCTCCTTGGACAATGCTCAGAATTGGAATGATTTTATAGGGTGGAAGAGAGCTCTGGTGCCACTCCCCTCCCCCCCCCCCCAAAAAACCCAAATTTCTTCCTCCATAATCAGCACCAGATAAAGGAACTGCTGCCATTTAAATTTGCCATGATGCTCTGAAGCTGTACCAAGAGGTCATGCAAGGACACTTTATAAAAATGAAATTGGCATTTAGCTGGTGTCACTGCCATATTCAGGGCTTATAGAAGGAGTCTTCTGACATAGTTATTATCTATCAAATTTGTATGCTGCCCAACTGCCAATGGTTCTGCTATATTAGGTAAACAAATATACAATTGAGAGTACATTGATTAAAAATGCCAGACTATGATTGACTTGAACTCATATCCCTCCTTGAGCCATAAAGTCCCTTTAGATAACTTTGTGCTGGTCACTGCTTTTCTGCAGCCTAATTTCCCTCACAGGAATGTTGTATACGGGGAAATAATAAATGGGGGAGGTGGGGGAAGTAATGGAGATCAAATTTAGAAACTGTGAGTATATCTTAATACAAAGAATGGGCAGCATTCAGAGAAACATCATTTTCCCACTTAAGTCTTGACATCACAAATCTTTTAATTAGATTTAATACAGCCTGGGGACGCTTCTTGCCTGTTAAATAGGTGTACATAGACAACCACCCCTTAAGGAAGAAAAAAATGAACCCTACACATTTTCAGCCTTGTTATAAATCTAACGCTGGGCTTAATAAAGCAACCCAGCCCTGGAATTAATGCCTGAAAAGGTTTTCCTTAGCAATACTATTGAAACTTTTTGCAAACTCTGTACTCTCTCAACTCCTCTTATTTTATTTGAGGGACCTTCCAATTCGTTCGTTGTTTTCATTTCCCTGCGCTCATATTTCAAGGCGACGCGGAATCTACCGTGACATCGGAAGCTGCTCGTTCGCTCCGTCAAAGTGTCCGATTATAGTTCAAAAGAGCGCGCATTTAAATGGGAGCAAGGGCCGTGGATTCGGAGTGTACTTATGTATGTTATCGGGGGAGAGAGGCGTACATGCCACAGAATTATAGCCTGCTAGAACCAGACCAGCCTTGGGCAGCAGCCCCAAAGGTTTCGTTTCCACGGCTTCTCGCCTACCGCATTAGAAACTGGGATGGGAGAAGGTTACTCTCCCCCGCTCAGCCTCCCGTTTTTGCAGAAAGTCCCACCGCGAGACCTCCAAATTCCTACCAACCGCAGTCAGAGGACCTGAGTCGGTGTTACCCAAAGCCGTCGCCCGAGAGTTCCAAGCCGTCTTTGAGGCCTCCCCCCCCCCCCCCAAAGCTTATTGGTCAAGTAAGGAAAGCCCTTAACCAATGGAAACGGGAGCCTGGCGCTCGGTGTGCTGCTCCCTTCTCAAGTGGAAGATGTGGAGCAGTTTCCCATCAAGTCTTAGTGGGGGCGGCGGGAGGGGTCTTGTGTCAGCCGCTTTTTCCTGCGAGGACGAGGTCGCCCTCCCTTTCTTCTCCTCCGCTCTTCCCGCCCGCCCCTTTTCCCGGGGGAAGGAAGAGTGAGGGAGCAGCTGCCGCGTCTTCCCCAAGTCCCTTCTAGCTCGCCTCCCTTCCTGGAGGAAGGAAGGTGGTGGTGACTGACCGGAGCCGACGCGGGTGGCGGCGGCTGCCTCTTGCTGGCCCCTTCCTGGGAACGGGGAGCCGAAGGCGGGGAAAAGCAGGCGAGAGACTCCCAAGTTTGACTGTGGGAAGAGGAGCTGCAGAAGGTCACCTCCAAGAGGAGGCGCCCCCATGGCTTCGGAGCGCAGCTGCAGGTAAGGGAGGTCTCGGAGCGCTGGAGGAGGTGTGGGCGGCGGTTGCTGCTTTCTCCGCGGAGGACGGGAGCAGGCGGCTCATCTTCTAACTTCGGTTTCTCTTCTCTTCCAAAAATAAAAGTTCTGGGGGACCGCTTGGTCTCATGTACAACTGGAAATAATAATATATGTTGCGCTGGAACGGTTTTTGGACATTCCGGCAGGGTTAGCTCGCCTATGGTTCAAGCTTGTCCGCCGTGATCTTGGATGCAAAATAGCTGCTGGGGTGGGGGTTGTATTTGAGTGGTTATTAAGGATTAGAATAATCTGCATTAAGCTTTTTCTGATTGAGAAATGACTTCATATGGCTTTTAAAGGCGAAAATTTCTCCCCCCCCCCCCCCCCCCCACTGTTGTTTAGGAGCTTGTAATTTCATTTTTAAAATGTTGTTAGCTCTGTTAACATCTGTCTTCCTAGTGTGGTACCCGGGCGCGTCTTACTCTTAGAAGGTTTTCTGTGAGACATTGATGCCCTCTAGTGTTTGGTGAGACTCAGAGCGGTTCTTTTGGCGTGAGAAACCCCAAATAGAACGTTTAATTATCCCAGACATTATGAACATCTTTTCAAAAATCCACCCGAATTTCTAAACATGGTTGTGTGCGTTGTTTTTTTTTTTTTTCTGGGAACAGTGAACTTTTGTTTGCAAGCTACATGGGAATTTTTTGGAAGGAAGAGGTGAAGAATAGAAAATTAAATATTTTAGAAAATAATGTATTAACCAATCATTTTAGAATAAACATTGAAAAAATGTAATACAATGAACTGAGCATGCAGAAATGAGGTGCGGCCCTATTTATATATAACAGTATTAGACAAAAGGTGGTGTGTATACACACACACACACACACACACACATACAAATCTTAGCTAGAAATATAGACAAAACAATATCAGATGATAAATTGTTTAGGTTGCACCCCATACCCATCATTGGACTCAAAGGAATGTGCTTCTGAATAAATGTAAAGAATTGCATCATTACCTGTTTTAGTAACTTCATTTGAAAAATAATGGGATGAGTAGTGTTCATTTCATGATATTGTTAATATCTGGATGCTGTTTTGAATTCAGTGGAAAGAACAAACAGTAATTTTAAAACAGACAGAAAGTATAATATTTACAGCCTACCTAATTATTGGGTCAGAGGCTTCCAATCTAGTTTTATTTTACTTTTTAAAATAAATACTGTCTTATTACTTTGAGGGAAAAATATACCTGGACTTCTTACTTTGTTCTGCATGTTAAGGCAGTTGAGTGAAGTGTTTCTAACAATTCCATCCACAGCTGAATGAAATATTTCAGTCTAGCTGAAACAGTTTGCAGCTTAGCAGTTGCAATCCTGTTAAGCAACTTCCGGCAAGCACAGTGAGATGTGTGGGATTGTATTCTTGATTCCTTGGATCTAAGGGAGACTCAGGCCTAATTTTGCTGGGTCAGCATGCAGATATGTAGGACTGAAGTACTGAGCATAATACCGTGAAATACATCATTATTTAACATTGCTACTGTTTCAGGATATTTTGTGTAGGTAGATAAAAAAGGAAGGGCTAAGTACCTCTTGTCTTAGATTAATCACTATATTGCAACGAACACTAGACTGTAAGTAAATCAAAACAGCAACAAAACTGCAAGTATCCACAGAATTTGGTTTGACTGGGCTTGGTTAAAACAATCTCATAAGGTGGTATTTACTTGGAGAAATGTGTTGTTGTCCTTTATGGAAGATCCTTAGGATCTGCAGCAAATATCTCCCTAGTGAAGCAGGTATTCCTTAAAAGGAGTGCTGCATAAACATTTCTGGGGCATGGATTATAAAGCATTTTGTGAATAGCATTAGGTTTAAAAGAATGGGTATGTGTCGTGTGATTCCTATGTGCTGGATTCATATATGCTGGAAAATTATCAAGTAACAGTATGGCCCTCTCACATTCCTATTTATTTATTTTTTTAAAAATGTAATTAAACACACACAGAGCCACATATATGCATGCAGTAATATGATCATTTATTGTGATTGCAAGTGTTCCAGACAAGTAAAATCTAAATACATTTAAGTAAAAAAAATTGTTAGAATGTGCCCTTCTTTAATTTTACACTACAGACTTTTATACATTAAAAGTTTACTTCATAATTGTATCACATCAAAAAAGCTGACACAATCCAGCTGAAGTAAAGCCCAATCAAGTCTCATTATTTTCTGCACAAGGATTAACTAGGTGTTTTATTATTTCTCCTATTAAAATCAGCAGGACTTGGAAATGTTTAACCTTCTTTCTGGATGCTCCCAAGCTTTGGAATTCTGGCTTGTTCCATCTTCATTGTCATTTTGCCAGCAATCAAAGGTGAATATTTTTAGGAAGCCAAAAGTTCAGGTTTAGGAAAGCATCTGAACTTTTGTCTGAGTGCTCCAACATTTCCAAGAAGGCTCCTCCTGACTTTGGAGAAAGAAGTGTCACCAATCTTGGGTGATCTTGTTTCTTGGGTCACTTGTCTCAGAGGCCATAGGATTACACCCTAGGTATACCTGATGTTGAAGAAGATTTTAATTTATTAAGTCTTTTTGTTTATTTTTGTTTTTGGGGTTTTTTTTTTTGGTTTATTTTTATATTTTAATTCTTTAATTATATTTTATGTATGTGTGTGTGTGTGTGTATGACTGTGATTAAATAAAACATTTTATTGTGCCAAAAGATAACTTGCATACCGGATGGTAAGTAATGGTATTTGTTTTGGAATAAAAAGATCTGTTAAATACTTGCATTTAATAAAGATAAAGTTGTTTGATAAATGCCATATTGACTGCAGATAATGGGAATTGGTGCAGTACATCTGGAAAGAATCGTGTTGGGGAAGACTGTTCTATGGAACAGTTTTGGGAACAAGACCATTTTAATTCATTTCTCACTAACAAATTTAATTCCACTGTTGTATTGGGTAGTTTTTCAGTTTTAAGGGTTATTGTGATCAATTGGTTAAGAGAATGAAAAAAATCTCTTTTTCCGTTTCCAGAATATATTGACTCTGAGCTGTACTGAAGACAGAGATACGTGCTGCAATGGTGACATAAACTGCTAAAACTGGACTGGAATAAATTCTGAAACTCTTTATAATCTCAATGCAGTCACAACTGGAAAGCATCTAGGCATGACTTACAACATGACTTTTATTGTGAAACTTCATAGACATTTTCAACGAACAGTAATATTGCTAGCTACATTTTGTATGGTGAGCATTGTTATTTCAGCATATTATTTATACAATGGCTACAAGCAAGAAAATGAACTTTCTGAAATTTCTTCAGATGTTGAATGTGGAGATCTGCCAGTGCTGCTATCTCCATGGAAGATGGTTAAGCCCAGCGAACCATTAAGGACTGACCCTGTGGTGCTTGTATTTGTGGAAAGTCAGTACTCTGTACTTGGTCAGGATATAGTCATGATTTTGGAATCCAGCAGGTTCCAGTATCACATAGAGATTGCTTCTGGGAAAGGTGACCTTCCTGTACTTATAGATAAAAATAAAGGCAAGTATGTTCTAATAATATATGAAAATATTTCTAAATATGTGAATATGGATTCCTGGAATCGGGGCCTTCTAGATAAATACTGTGGGGAATTCAGTGTAGGAATGATTGGGTTTCAAAAAAGCAATGATAATACTTTGCAGACTTTTCAGTTAAAAGGTTTTCCTTTCCAGATCCATGGCAATGTAGGTGTAAAAGACTGTTGCATCAATCCTCATTCTCCTTTACTCCATCTAACAAAATCATCCAAGCTTGATAAAGGGCCTTTGCCTGGAAGTGACTGGACAGTTTTCCATATAAATCATTCAGCTTACCAACCTGTTATATTTGCAAAAGTAAGAGTACCTGAAAACCTCCCTCCACCTATAATTAAAAGTGTTCTCCATGCAACAGTTATTCACGACTTGGGTCTTCATGATGGGATTCAGCGTGTTCTTTTTGGTAACAATTTGAACTTCTGGCTGCACAAGCTCATCTTTATAGATGCTGTCTCATTTTTGACTGGAAAGAGGCTTACATTGTCCCTGGATAGATACATACTTGTAGACATTGATGACATCTTTGTTGGAAAAGAGGAAACAAGGATGAAAGCCAGTGATGTTCAGGTAAGGTATGCCAGAAAGTCTCCTGTGTTATGGTGATGTTGCCCAAATATCTATTTTTGAATGCAAAACTCCTATATTGCAAAATTTAGTTAAATAGAAAGACAATTTCTTTGTGGTCAATATATGCATTTGAAATGAATTAACTATCCTAACTAAGCCAATCTTTTTTTTTAGTTTTTACATCAGTTAAATCTTTTAATTCAGTAGAGCTAAAGTCATAACACTTTGGCTGGCCTTTGTAAGAACCTGGCTATTATAGGCATATGTTGCCCAATAATAAATTACAGTAGCCTTTTCCCAGAATGATTAATCTTGTTATTTATTTTTTTGTATTGGCAGGGATTTTTTGGTCTTAATTAATACTCTGTATATTAAACTTTATATCATTATGCTGCTTCGGATTTTTTAAACTCTGAATCCTGTACAGAAGATAAAATTATAGGGCAGTAGATTCCATTGTAGAATGTTCCCCCCCCCCCCCCATTTTGTGCAGTTAAGGTTCTGTATGCAATGAAAACATGTATGACTGCCAACAAAATGGATTGGTGGATCATATTTGCATAACTTTTGCCCTTTCTAAGGTTGATGATATAACAATTTATGGCATGCCATTGCGGGGAGGGGTGAGGTATGTCCAGGCTTTTTCAAGCACATAGATTTAATAATAATCATTCCTAATGATTCTGATATCAGTAAGTACAGCAATCAGGCCAAAGGCCCCAACTTTTATTTTCTTAAGTGGTAGATTACATGCAAACAGAATCATGTGGTGGAGCTTTTTTCATGCTGCAGTACTTTATAGTGTAAGTGGGAGATTTCTTCTTTAAGTTTAATTTATTGGAAGAGCAGAGGTTTCTACATGACAAATTAGAGAGTAGTGTATGCAGAGTATTCTTTCATGGAAAGTTACAAATTAAACAAGATAAAGCATGGGAGTAAATAAGAAGGATGTACTTGTTTCTTAATTACAGCAAGCACCAACTATTTTAAGTTATTGACTACAAGCATCGTGCATGATCTGTTCTCAGTTCTGCTTCTTGGTTGCACTAAATTAGGATGTGCTCTTCGGAAAAGTGATATTAGTTGCTTTCTATTTTTTTTTTTAAATCTATGTTCTACTTGCTTTTCCTATAGAGAATTTCCATATTCTGAAATTGATTAATATTCTACAAAGGGCAGCTTGACCTCAAAGAGATCCATTACTAAAGCATGCTTTAGTCCAACAGAACAAATACACAGAACCCTTGAATAATGTATAGCTTATTTAATAAATTACCAGCTGCAGCAGCATTATGAAATGTACTCATATTAATGCCAATAATTAAAAAAAAAAACTGTAACCATCAAGAATCAACTTTCAGCATCCATTAAAATCATTCTAATATCTAATTGAATGTTAAATTAGATCTAGTCAGATTTAGGTATATCTATGGATGTTATTCAAATAGCCAACCTTTGAAGCAACTTAATTAGGAAGTTAATTATTTGATGGTCCAAGTCTGTGGTTGGTATAAGGTTTGTCTAGATCATACTTAAAAAGGAGAATGAAGATACCCTTAAAGTAGGTATGCAGCCATTGTTAGGAAAACATCAGCTTAGCCCAAAGACAGGTGGGGATGATGAAGAAACTCAAGATTGCCCCAGCTTGGGAGGAGAGAGAAACTGTCAATTTTTATAATTCTGTTATTATACAAAACAAAATGTAACAAAAAAGTACACTTCCAGTAGTTCTTATGGTGTGTGTTTTCTAACCTGGCCTACCTTGAATGGCTGACAATACTTTGATAACCTGATGTATTCCAAATGTTTTAGACAAGTTAGTATGGGCTGGTAGAGTTATGGTTCAAAGTATCTGGATGAAACTAACTTTGTATCATCCTTTGAAGACGCTTTGTGAATCAGAAAATCTCTCTAGATATTATTCAACTTTCCAGGAACTATTCTGGATGGCTCAGCAACTGCATGAATTTTCTTTGTATTCATCCTCAGTAAGCTAGCAATTGGTTTAGCACAGCTTTTCCACTTCCTCCCCTCCACCCCATGCATGCAGTCAGATGAAATATGGGTATGCCTTATGTTGTGTTTCAGTTAAAATCTGGATTTATATGAGTAGGTGTAACCTTTAAAGAAAGTTATTTTTCTGCACTTTAGTTCTCTTGTTTCATTAAGAAAAATCCAATGATAAAACAGATTGCTAGAGAATAACCTATAAAACTTAAATTTAATCTCAGAATCAATCTGGAATTTATCACTTTAATTATTGGGTTCAGTATATGAGAAATTGAGAATATAAGATTAGGGATATAAAATTAAATCTTAGCCCTGGATATTTCTTTGTTTAATCACTGCAATTTTTAAAATCACAATTAGTAGTTAAAGAAGACCTGATTATGAAACAGTATATCAATCAATTCAATTACAAACAATACAATCTGGGATAAATTTGAATGAACACTTTAAAGCTTAATATTTACTTAATGGGCCTATATGACCACCCAGCTTGCAAAAAATGTTACTCAGTAGTATTCTTTTAAAATTAGTAGCAGTATTTGAAACTCACAGGTATAAGTGCTTCCTACAAATGCATATTTTCATACAGATTATTTTTCCTTTTTTAGTTCTTCAGTTTACAGAACCATAGCAGGAACAAATAACTAAACCTGCAAATCCTACAGCCCTTTCAAGCTATATTTTCTCATGTAGAATTCACTACTAGAAGCAGTGATGAAGAGTCCTCCCCCTTTTTAACTCATGCTATATTGTCAGAAAACATTTGGTTGTCCTTGGCTGCATTGTACCTGCAATATAATGCTCCACCTGCAGCATTATCAAATTTCTAGTTCACATGGAAATGTTAGCATACACATAAAAGTACCCCATGCATACAGAACATTTCTTATGGGGACTGGTTTTTCAATTATATCACCAGCAGGACTTAAAGAAGAAAGTGGCTGATAGCCACATATACATTAAATTCTACACAGAGACATGGCAACTAAACAGGACTCAAATGGCTGTAATTTTCATTTTTCAATATTCAGTTTAAACTAGAAGTCCTTAATAAACTCCATTCAAAACCAGTGGAAAAATTTCCATTTTGCTAAATGTCTTGAGTTTGATATGAAAAAATGAGAACATTTAAGGATCGATGACTTTCACTGGCAGAACTTGCGCTTGCATTTGAACAATTCATATTAAAAGAAACATAGAAGGAAAAATGGCTTCCAGTTTAGAACATGACATGTAAAGCAACAATCTCTTTGCTTTTATTAACTGAATACAAAAAACAGTAAACAATACATAAAGTTATAAAGGTATAACAACAACCTTAAAAAAATACTCTAGGCTCTGTGCATTGTATAAGCTTTCATGATGTCACTCATTGACTGAAAAGAATGAAAAATTGTTAGCTGAAGCAAACTTTGATTACAATTAAATTGGGATGGAATCATGATTTTATGATTTGAACAAACAACATTTTCCCAAGTTCATACAAAACAGGAAATTATAGTTGTTATAAATAACAGAGTTTGTTTTCTCCTTCATGATGTAACTTCTTCCAACCAAGTACCATGTGTGGAGTTAAAGTGCCCATGTGGATAGCATTGACCTATGGGGGAATCAGTGAGTACACTATCATCTGAACCAGGACAATATTTATAGATTTGATTCTCAAGTCATGCAAAACCATAGCTTGTTCCATGACTTATTAAATAAACCATAATTGCTTGGGTTCACATAATATGCTGAGGCCACTATGATGCGGTTCATACAATTCACTAAGCCAAAACCAAACAAACCATATTATGCCTTGGCATGATTTATAAACCAAATCATAGTGTTTGTAGCCTCATTTGCAGTGTGAACTAAGTTATAAAAAAATATTCATTTAAAAATGTATTGGGAACTACAAAGGTATAAAGTTAGGGAGAAAAGCTGTGATGAAGTGTGTTCACTTTCAAGGAAGTTTGTTATTCTTTTTTTTAAATTAATATGAAATTCCATCTTTAAGGTCATTTTTTGAACACAACAGTAGAAACAACTTCAGCAACTCTTGTTTTATACCATGGAATGTTGAAAAAAAATAGACTGGGGAAAATATTTTCAAAGATAATGTGTTCTATTAGAGATTTTAGCAGTGTCAGTTGCAATGAATCTCATTATTATGCATATGGAAGAAGTTGTCCTTAGTGGCACAATAACACTGAGTAAGTGGGGTAATGTTATGCAAATCATCTGGAACTGAAAGCAATATTTGTACAGTATATGAATACCATCATATTAGATATTATAATTTGTTCTACCTGTATATCACAAGTCTGAAATGAAAATAATCTATAAGAGGGAGGGCTGTGCATATTGAATTTCTTTTCATTTCTCACTATAGGTCAGTTCATGAAAGATCAGGCCATCAGTGGCTGTTAATTATGATCTCTTAAGTGGCAGAGATAGCATGCTCCTAAATGAGAAGTTGCTGAGAAATACCAGTGGGAAGTTATTATTTCACTCATGTCCTACTTATAAGCCTGACATAGGCATCTGGTTGGCCATTGTGGGAACAGAATGATGATTTGATCCAGTATGACTCTTCTTACATTCTTAGCATATCAATATGTTCATACAGAACTTAAGAAATGTGTGGTCATATGCTTAGAACAGCCAGTGGTCTTACCACAGTTATAGGCGTGTGTCTGGGGAAATACCAGAAACAAATATTGTTTGTAGGAACTCCATTAATGAAATGCTAAAGTAAAATAGTTAACAGTGAACAGCTACCATTTCTAATGTCAGCACTGTGGAGATAAGGGATTTGGGCTTTGTATGCTACTAGCCTAGAGAGCTATGAACTTTGAATGTATTAATAGAACTAAGGACATCTGAATCAAGATCAGCTACATTCATCCCAGAATCTCTGATATTAAGAGCTTTAAATTCTAGAGTAACAGAAGAACCAGAAACCAAAGAGTACATCTGTCTCACTGTTGCGAGGATTATGAATTTAGGTTTCTTGGCAATTATTATATTCTAATAATAAATCTGTAAATGAAAAATAATGAATTCAGCTATATATTATACAGTAGCAGTTTGTCTGACTGATCATGTATTTACCTTTTCTTAGAAATTAGGGTTGCTCCTAGGTTTGTGGGATGTGAGCAGAAGGTGCAATCAACTTTGCATTGATGATAAGATATCACGTATTCAGAATTTGCCATTGTTTGTGATTCTATTAAGATCATCAGGTACATTAGGAGAAAGATACAGTGGAGCTAATTTTCTTATTTAGAAGATATAGTGCAGAGATAACTTGAATAATGGCAAGGAATATATCTGGAGTAATAAAAGGCAACATTATTCAGTGTTTTTTTAGGACAATGCAAAACTTTAAAGGGGTGCTTTGCTTCAACAATGCTTCTAGTGAGTCACCACTTCAAAGTTACTTTGTGAAACAGCACAATCCCTGCATCAGAAGACCAAGTGAAGCTGCTTCACTTAGATTGCTTTTGCTTCTGGTTCTTTCTGTGGAAGGCTAGAGAAGACAGAAAGAGAGATGTGAAACACAGCACCTCCATGGCACAGGATACCTCATCCAATAGGAATTGTAGCAACCTTGCAGAGGCATAGTCTTTATAATGTGTTAATATTATAATGGGATGCAAATAAACTAGTTTCCTCCAGGAGACACTGCTTTCTCGTCTCATTTATAGAATATATGGAAGTTAGGAAGAGATAGGAAGAATTTTGTCTCCATCCAAATTGAACTTTCCTTCCAAATGGGTTTAGCTGAATGCCTGAATTGGCAAAGTTGTTAGTTGGTTCCTTTCTATTGACATATGTAATTATTGTGTACTAGTGACGTATTCTTAGCTTGGTTACATGTCACAGGTGTCTGGGACAAAATATTTAGAAGTATTCAAGTTTTAATTAACCAGCACCACCAAACTCTGAAGAGAAGTAGAGCCAAACAGGGGGAGTACAATCCTACTGGTCCTGCTATGTCTTTCAACAGCCTTCAGTCTTATCCATGATGTCTAGGATACTCCAGTATGGGATGCTACAGGCTCAACCCTCTCACTATCTTATTTAATATCTACATGAACCCTCTCACTATCTTATTTAATATCTACATTTAATATCTACATGCTGAAAAGGTCATTTCATCTCTTGGGAGACTTTATCATCAAAATGGTGATGTTATCTACTTACATACCTTTATACAAGCCACTCAGAAGAGGGCATGGATGTCTTGGTCTGGTGTGTGGAAGCTGGAAGAGTCCAAATGGGAGAAGCAAATCAAGATTTAACCCTAGCAAGACTGAATCGCAGTAGCCAAATCAATCTGGGACAATATCAACTTTAACAGTCAACAGGGATGTGTGAAAGAGCTGGTGCACAATTTAACTGGTGCAAATCTTCCTAGACTTTTGGAAACTACTGAAGCAGCAAGCCTAAACTATAGCCAGGAAGGCCTTTGCCCAACTGTGGCTGGCCAGTTGCAATTGTTCATGGAGTGGGATGTGATGGCAACACTCACTTATGCACTTGGCACTTCATGCTGGACTACTATAATGCATTTTGCATGGGACTGTTCTTGAAAACAATCTAGAAACTACAGATAGTGCAGATATATGCTAAGTGGGACTATCCAATATAGCCATATAATTCCAGTATTGTAAGAGCTCCTTTAGTTTGTTTCTGATAAGGAGCTTGCTTATCTGTGAGGCTGCTAACACCAGATAGAATCTGCCTATACAAGCCATGCCTACAGAAAATGCCAAGAGTTCATATCCTGTGTCAGGTAGGGTGGAAGGGGTCTCAATGGGGGGGATTTTCAGCAAGAGCTCCCTTCCTACAGAGCACTCTACCGTTGGATATAAGATCTGCACCTTTATGCCTAGTATTCAGAAGTTATTAAAATCTTCTAAAGAGCATTTGGGACAGTGGAGTAAGGAGTGGGATATGCCTGAGGTGAATTGTGGCATTACTGATATGATAATTAATTATTGACACATTGCAATGAGGTGGAATTTTTATTATTATGTAGCTTTCTTACTGATTCGTCTTTATCTGCTGATTTGTATATGCTTTATATGATTCTTCTATAAGCTGCTTAGATTTGCACCAACCAAAGTGGCATAAAAGCACCTGAAGTAAATGAATTAAATCTATTTTTAATATTATTGAACATACACACACACACACACACACACACACACACACAGAGTATGTGTGTGTGTGTATATACACATTATATGTGCGTGTGTGTATATACACACTCAGGCTGGTGTGTGTATATGTATATTATATGTGTGTGTATATACAGGTGAAACTCGAAAAATTAGAATATCGTGCAAATGTTCATTTATGTCAGTATGGCAACTCAAAAGGTGAAACCAATATATGAGATAGACGCATTACATGCAAAGCGAGATATGTCAAGCCTTACTTTGGTATAATTGTGATGATTATGGCGTACAGCTTATGAAAACCCCAAATTCACAATCTCAGAAAATTAGAATAGTGTGAAAAGGTTCAATATTCTAGGCTCAAAGTGTCCCACTCTAATCAGCTAATGAATCCATAACACCTGCAAAGGGTTCCTGAGCCTTTCAATGGTCTCTCAGGCTGGTTCAGTAGGAATCACAAGCATGGGAAAGACTGCTGACCTGACAGTTGTGCAGAAAACCATCATTGACACCCTCCATAAGGAGGGAAAGCCCCAAAAGGGAATTGCAAAAGAAGTTGGATGTTCCCAAAGTGCTGTATCAAAGCACATCAATAGAAGGTTATGTGGAAGGGAAAAGTGTGGTAGAAAAAGGTGCACAAGCAGCAGGGATGACCGCAGCCTGGAGAGGATTGTCAGGAAAAGGCCATTCAAAAGTGTTGGGGACTTTCACAAGGAGTGGACTGAGGCTGGAGTTAGTGCATCAAGAGCCACCACACACAGACGGATCCTGGACATGGGCTTCAAATGTCGTATTCCTCTTGTCAAGCCGCTCCTGAACAACAAACAACGTCAGAAGCGTCTTACCTGGGCTACAGAAAAAAAAAAAAAAAGAACTGGTCTGTTGCCCAGTGGTCCAAAGTCCTCTTTTCTGATGAGAGCAACTTTTGCATCTCATTTGGGAACCAAGGACCCAGAGTCTGGAGGAAGAATGGAGAGGCACACAATGCACGATGCTTGAAGTCCAGTGTGAAGTTTCCACAGTCTGTGTTGATTTGGGGAGCCATGTCATCTGCTGGTGTTGGTCCACTGTGCTTCATTAAGTCCAGGGTCAATGCAGCCGTCTACCAGGAGATTTTGGAGCACTTCATGCTTCCTTCCACAGACAAGCTTTATGGGAATGCTGACTTCATTTTCCAGCAGGACTTGGCACCTGCCCACACTGCCAAAAGTACCAAAACCTGCTTCAATGACCATGGGATTACTGTGCTTGATTGGCCAGCAAACTCGCCTGACCTGAACCCCATAGAGAATCTATGGGGCATTGCCAAGAGAAAGATGAGGGACGTGAGACCAATCAATGCAGCGGAGCTGAAGGCCGCTATTGAAGCATCCTGGTCTTCCATAACACCTCAGCAGTGCCACAGGCTGATAGCATCCATGTCACACCGCATTGTGGCAGTCATTGCTGCAAAAGGGGCCCAAACCAAGTACTGAGTACATATGCATGCTTATACTTTGCAGAGGTCCGATATTGTTCTATTTCCAATCCTTGTGTTATTGATGTCATGTAATATTCTAATTTTCTGAGATTGTGAATTTGGGGTTTTCATAAGCTGTACGCCATAATCATCACAATTATACCAAAGTAAGGCTTGACATATCTCGCTTTGCATGTAATGCGTCTATCTCATATATTGGTTTCACCTTTTGAGTTGCCATACTGACATAAATGAACATTTGCACGATATTCTAATTTTTCGAGTTTCACCTGTATATATACACACACAGTATATATTCAGTATATACTGTATATGTGTCTGTGTGTCTGTGTCTGTATGTGTGTGTGTGTGTGTGTATGTATGTATGTATGTGTATGTATATATATATATATATATATATATATATAAAAACCCAAAGATGTTTGTAACGAAATAAATTAAAGTAGCAACAAAACCAAAATAACATGGAAACAATATAGCTAACTTCCTACCACACTCAGGAGAAAACATATTGGGGATTCGAGAGATAAATCCATTACAACAGTTAAAGTGTGGTAGCTAAACTGAATCCATGTCTCTTTAAGTTAAGCTAACACTTTATTCCTGTTAACACAATATGCAACCCACCTAGTGGGAAACTGCACATCCTTGTTCTTTTCCATGATGTACTGTAAGAATTACTCATAATTCTTTTTTGAGCCCTGACAAGCATAATCAGATTTGTTAATGAGTTCACATTTTACAGCCTCGCACTTTAATTGGACTCTGAAATTTGTCTACCTACAGCAACTCTAAGGTCAGAGATGTGATATCTAAGAAAATTGAAATGATACCCATTGGGATTTTTAATTATCTTCTGTTTTTAATGTTTAAGGTGTCCATTATCTTACTTAGCAAGTTTCAGTTTGGCAAGATAAACTGTTGAAGGTCATTTGCTGGCACATAATTTGTGTATACAGACATGTAAATCCAGAAACTGGATTGTTTAAATAAATAAATTGAGATTGAGATGGGAGGTACTTTCAGCTTCTATAGCTCCTCTTCAGAAGTCCCTAAACATTTACCTCAGTGGGAGGCAACATTCTTGACAGCCAGAGGTATATGTGGAATATTAAGACTACATGGAGGGTATATTCACCAAGTGGCCCTGATGGAAGACTTGTTTACTAAAAACATTGGCCACTGTATGTGTGGACAAAGAACTATTTACTAGAAGGTGAATTAGCTCACTAGAATGCCTTTTGTTTCTCCCACCAAGAGTGGGACATTTAGGGACCCAAAAACATTGATATGGCCAGTTTTTTTATTTATTTTCCAAATTGAAAAAATGTTTTTTTTAAAAAATCAGGTGAGGCAGGAAGCACAAGTGCACCACGAGAGCTATGTATGGGTCCAGTGGTATTCAGGTTTACTTTTCTTGATTTAACTATAAGCAATGTACTCCTTATTGTTAGAATTTAACTATATAAAATAATATGACAGAATATATTGCTATTTTATCTTATCCCTTGAAATTAAAAATGAAAGCTAACTAGGTAAGATAAAGGTATTTATAAAACAACTCTTTAAAATTTAGGATGAGTTACTATAGTTACAGATATGCATCAGTGGATCTACCATACCAGAAAAACACTGTCTGAAGTACCTTGGGCATGGTAAAGTAAAATAGTCACTATATAATAATTACCAAATCTAATGTTGGAACTGTGGAGCAAGCTGTGATCTTTGGATGCATTAATGCAGTGTTTCTCAACCTTGGCCACTTGAAGATATGTGGGCTTCAACTCCCAGAATTCCCTAGCCAGCTGGGGAATTCTGGGAGTTGAAGTCCATACATCTTCAAGTGGCCAAGGCTCAGAAACACTGGATGAATGGAACCAAGTGTATCTGAGTCAGAGTCAGTATGAATTAGACTCCATCCAGAAATGTCTGATTCAGCAGTGCTTTAGGTTCTGGAGCACCAAAGAACCAGGGATAAAAGAGTATGTTTTCCTCTCACCTGTTGGGATTCTTTATTTAGATTTCCTGGCAATAATTGTACTCTAGTAATTAATCCATAAAAATGCAGTGCTAACCATCTAACATACTCTTTTACCTTACTTGCAATATGGAAATGCCCCTGCTCCACAGAACTTTTCATTTTAAGTTCAGAAGTGGTTTGATTGCCTTCTTCCTAGGGCTGAGAGAGAGTGATTGGCCCCAAGTCACCCCGCCACCTTGTGCTTAAGGTAGGACTAGAACTCACAGTCTCCCAGTTTCTAGCCTGATGCCTTAATCACTACACCAAACTGGCTTTCATTTATTTTATTTAGATATGGATGAAAACACATATGCCCATCAATATTCAAGCATGAGCTGCAATTCCTTTATGCTCATTTTCTAGGGCTGCTTTTCCAATATGAATGCCCCCCAAGATATGGGAACTTTGGTTCCAGAATTCTTAATGTCAATGCTGGCTGCAAATTCCAGGAACTGTATAACATTCATCTGGCTTGCGGGGAGCTATTTTAGGTATATAGTTACTAGAACTGATTGGCTAAAGGCTGTAACAAAATTCATTAATTCATTCATGGTATCAAGAAGGAAATGCCTAAGAAAACCTAGAAAAAACTTTCAGTTCTGCAACTCAGCAGTCACTACAGGTAATTGGAAGTTTATTGCTATGTGTGTTTAATAAATTTCCATAAAATTACACAGGCTTAATTTTTTAAAAGAAAAATAACTTTGATTTTCAAAACAATGCTTGTAGCAAAACCTGTTCATTAGGCATTTCTTTTTAAGGTTAAATTCAGTAGGAACTTCTAGGAAGCACAGATGGTACCACACAGTGGCAAGGCTTGACAATTTCTACTATTTCTTCTTTAAAATGTTGTGTATTTTGGCTGCTGACTAGAAATCAACTGGGTCAGGTACATGTTTACTGATACATTCTTCACTAGTTTCATTTAGCTTCTTTCAGCACTACAAAGACTTCTTGAAGATCACTTTTCTTCAAGACAAAGCTGCATTTTTAAAAAATACAGTAATGCCAGTGCATGTTTATTTCCTTTAAAAGAGCCAAAATGTGTATGTTCCTCTTTTAACCTTTGTGTGTGTGTGTGTGTGTGTGTGTGTGCACGCATGCACTATACAATGTATTTGGGTTTGCTGTCTCTCTCTGGAGATATAAGAATTTTCATTTGTTTATTTGAGCTCCCTCTCTAAAACATCATTTTCTAAAAAAAAAAAGCTCTGGAATTTCTACATCAAAGATGGATAGAAGTAAGGTGGCAGCTGCCAGATGCAGGCCTCTGGAAAGCTGTTATCCATATCAACCTTCAATATGCCTTGTACATATATAAAATCCCTGTTCACTAGGGTTCTACACAACAATTGAAAGAAATGTTTTACAAAGCTTGTTAGCATGCACAGACATCATTTATGCTTGGGTCTGACACCATGTGTCATACCCAAGCATAAATGATGTCTGTGCACACTAACAAGCAAGGGGTTGTCCACACAGACCTACACAGACAGCTAAGGACAATGTGTGAAACAGACCCAAGAATCTTCCAAAGATTACGGCTGTTTTAATGTTTTGAGGAAGGCTGCTTTGCTCTTGCTGACGCACTTTGTAACATACATGCTGCCATTCAGTGTCTGATTTGCAGAAGCTTGATTAGCAGAGCTGGGAAAGACTCATCCTTCCCTGAAACCTTGGGACAGCTATGGTCAGTCAGAACACATCATGACAGATTGTGTGGGATAGGCCAAAAGTCTGAAAGTGTTTAGTAGTGTCATGAGGTTGGCTCTTGAGAAATTCTAACTGTTGTAGTGAATTGTTCTTAATTTCTGCAGGTAACTAAGGGCTTACCTGCATTCTGCTTGAAGAATGCCAAATTCAGTGCCATACCTAAACCAAAACAGCAAAGATCTTATTTGGTTCCCTTCTCCCAACTCTCTCAGTAGGAATGAACACGTTGAACATGATTATACCTTTGCTCTGCGAGTCATTCAAAACATGTGTTTGTTGCTGACTGGTGGTAGTGGGTGACAAGAGAGAAAGAAGATGGAATGTGTACTTGATACATGTGGAGAGAAATAAAGGGAGGATTACAAGGAGGAAATAAATTGATGAGTGTGGAGTGGCCTCCTAGAACTTTCCTTAGGGCCTTCTCAATCATTGCCATATCATTCGTTCCTACAAAGGATTTTCCCACTGTATTTTTTTCTGTTACAAGTTTTATGGGAAAAAAATTAAAAACCATGTGAAACTCTTATATTGAGTTGAGCTTACAGTTCATCCTTCCCAGCTTTTCTAATATGACTGCCATGATCTATTCTTTCAAGCAAAGTTGTTCACAGAAACTAAACCTGAGAAGCTGTAGCTCTCTTCTCCAGCAAAAAATATATTAAATTTTAATAACAATAATAACTTTTATAGCTAGTATATTGATAACACTTCATAGGCAGGCTGGGGGATTTAGTAGTCTGAAGAGCAACTTTATAGCCATTGGCTAAGTTCACATACCACAGTAAACTGTTGCATGTTTAATCATAATGATTGAATATATCATAATTGGTTATATCTGCACAGTACTCAATGCCATAAACCATATAATTCAAATGCTAAGCTAAAACCTAACAAACCATTGCAGTATGTATAATATTGTATGCAATTGATCATTATTCTTAAACCTGATCACAAAATAACAACTCATATGAAAATACTGTATCAGTCCTGACAACATTGGTTTGTGATAAGCCAGGAAACTTTGTTTCTTTACATTCGGAAAATACCCAGCTTGGAGAGTGGAACTGTTCTCCTTCAGGCACATGCGGGTGAATGTTTAAGTAAAAAAAGGATATAAAAATTTCAGCTGCCTTTATTTCTTTGAGGGGTTGGAGAGGGAAAACCAAAATGAAAAATGGCAAGACATCACTATATACTTTTTAAGCTGTCTTTCCTGAAACTTGTTTCACGATAGAAAATAAACCTGTATTTCTTAAGTAATAGGATTTTATTGCTGCTGTGGTGGTGGAAGTTGCTTTCCTAATGATACCCAGAACTATAAAAAGAAATGGAAACCAAATGTTTTATGGCTCGGACAGCAGGTAGACAAAAATAAAATGAATCCTGAAACATGTGGCTTTATTTCCAACCAAACCTGTAAGCCATCCTATGCCTTCTGAAATTTAGTGATACATCTAAGCAAAGAAATCCCCAACTCAACTTCCTGAAACTGTTTCATGCTAGATTGGAATTCCATAACTTGAAGTTCTAGCATAGCTATAGGACAGAAGGCTGGTTCCTAGTTTTTTTTTAAGTTGGTAGACACATTTGAAATTTTGAGAACATATTATGGACATTCTCACAAAATGGTTTCCATATAACCATGGCCAAACGTTGATTTACCAGATGACAACACTTAATGAGGTTTAACTCATTCTAACCTTCCAGGATGTTTTTTAGGAGGTATGTAAATTAAACAAGATCCTACTTGAATTTTCAGTTTGTTTTGGATTTTCTATTAACAAGTCAAATGTATTTGAATTTGTGATTAAAATTCTGATTTGATGTGTTGAATTGATTCAGTGACATGTTGATAACAGTCTTCTATCCTAGTAAGTTCTCTCTTTTTTTTCTGAGCCCACTTCCCAACAAAGACCTGGGTAGCAGCCATCTAGCATTTACTTTTCTGAGAATGCCTTTGGAATTAACGTGGGATCCAGAAACGTTACTGGAAAGAGATTGTACTTAAAACTAATGCATAGCTTTATAACATGTTAGCTTCCCATTTATTATTATTTTTAATTTAAAAAACTAAATCTAATTATATCCAATCAAATCTTATTAGAATTAATTAGAATTATTTAGGAAAATTAGAGAACCTTGAGTAGGAAAAACTACCACCTGGCCATTGTGACCAGTTAGTGCAATACTTTGCTGATAAAGTCATTATCATTATAAACTTGACCTTTGTCCAATGAGGTACCTGGTGCAACATCTTGTAATGTTATCTGGGATTATTTTTGTCCTGTGGATTCTGTTGAAGTGGAGAATGCTCGCTACTATCGACAATCGGGCTCCTTTGAGAAGCTGGGAAAAAGTGCCAAACTGGGTCTAACAAATAGTCAAAGCTTTGTTGGGAAAGGGAGTATTGTTGCCAGCCTTGAAGGAGGCAATGGTATACCATACCCTCCAGAAGCCACCCCTGGTCCTAACAATTGTAGACAACTATCACACAATCTACAATCTTCCCTTTCTTCAGAAGGTTGTTGAAAATGTCGTGGGGCATCAGCTGCAGACAGGACTTGAGGAAGCAGATTATTTAAATCCATTACAGCCTGGATTCAGACATGGTCATGGGATGGAAATAGCATTGGTTGCTCTGATTGATGATCTTTGGTGAGATCTGGATAGGTAGAGGGCCCCTGTTTCTGGTTCTCTTAAACCCATCAGTGACCTTTGATATCATCAGTCCTACTATCCTCCTAAACTGCCTGCCAGGGCTGGTGACATTGTGCATAAATGGTTCCTTTCTTACCTGAGCAGGTGGTACCAATCAGTGGCTGTGGGGAATATTTGTGATGGAATGGACTTATGAAGGCCAGGCTCACGGAGATAAGCGTGTTCTTAGCCCCCAACAGGAGCGTGGGAAGTTCAAGAAGATGAGGCTGGCACCTCCCTAAGGAATTCACGGTATTGTGGCTAGCTGGCATGGGAACTAGGGTCCAGTCTGGGGAGATTTCTGTCTGGAGGTTGAAGCTAATAAACGCAACAGAACTGTATTTGCATTGTCTTTTGGAGTTCTTTGGGCTGAACCTGACATATTACTATTATTGCTTGTGTGCCACCCAACTCTCAACAACTGTGGGCAGTTCACCACAATCAAACAAAGAAATTACAATAATGTCAATAAAACATTAAAAATAAACGATGGTAAATATGATGAAGTGAAGGGCCTTACTTTCCCTCATTAAAGGCCTGCATGAAGAGTACACTGGGTTGTGGAAGAGTATTTAACTCTTCCACAACCCAGCTTCCACCCTAGACTATGGGGAAGTGATAACTGGTATTTGGAAGCTGGCTGGATCTAGCTGGGACAAAACAGGCTGAAGGTAAACTGAAGCAAGAACAGAGTTACAGTTTGTTCAGAAAAAATCTTTGCTAAATCTGTAATAACTCTTAAAGGGCTGACAGTATCCCTGAAATGGAAGATTTGTGACTTGGGAATCCTCCTGGAATTATAGCTACTACTAAATAGTCTCCTTCTAGAAACTAGGTTAGCACCCTCATTGCTAGCCTTCTGGAAGTTCTCAAAGACAACACTATTCCAGAAGGCCCTTGGGGAGTGAATGGTCACCATTGTACATACTGTATTGTATTATTGTAGATTTTACTTTTTCTATGTTTTATGTTTTTATGACATAAACCACAGGAGTAATTTTTGAAATACAATAAATAAATAAGTATGGAAATGAATACTTTAAAAGATAACATTATGGGAATTCATCTGATAGATGGAGAATAAGAAGGTTGGCTTTCTGTACATCCAATGGCCTGCCCCTGACCATAGATGTATAAATGAAATGTGTACTTTTATGTAAAGAGAAACTATATTTTCTGAAACTATAGTGGTTTTAATGAAGAATAGTTCCTCAGTTTTTGCATCCGCCTTTTAAAAAAAATATATGCTTGTATGAAATAAGGAATGAAGCATTGTATATATCCTGCACTTTTTTTTTTCAAATCTCGGTTTAATAAACTGAAATAGTATCAGAAAAGTTCAATATGCATGACGTTACAAAAAAAGCAACATTGGTTGAATTTTCCTGCTGAGTGGAATTATTTTGCAACTGACCTTCTTTCTTCTTGAACAAAAAATCCAAAAAGCCTTCAAAATACCTGAAATTAATGATGAATTCAAGCAGTGTACCTTCTGTTCAGGGTTTTTTGTTTTTGCATTCAGAGGTAGTCTTCTTCTGCATAAGGTACACCTGTTATGTTGTGTTAGTATTTCTAATTCTGCACATTAAGGAAAACTCCCACAGTTCTAACATTCTGTTCTTGGCTAGCTGTAAAGACTTTATTTATTTATTTATTTATTTATTATTTATTTATTTATAAATGTCATTTTACTGAGCTTGTAGGCCACTCCAATTGCAAATGACTTTGAACAGTGTACACCCCAAATTCCATAAATTGGGTACAAAACAATAAAATAAAAAGAGAGCAACAATATTGTTTTAAAACATAATTTATGCCCCACATTGTGAACATGTCCATTTTTAAACAACTTACCATGAAATTATAGTGTATTTGGGCCATATGTCAATTTAATTTCAGTGTTCAGTGTATGTAAATTCTATAATACATTTGATATTCCATATTTTAATTAAAGTATAGTTGACTGTGTGGTTATCATGAGATTACAATTAAGCTGTCAATTGCTGTCACAATTTTTGCAAGGACTGACAGATGCTTTAAATTTTAACTTGGGAAACTGTATAAGAGACATTGTGTGCATTTTTTAAAATAAAGAAAGCAAAAGTATCATTTATGTAACAGGTCAACATGAGTAAAGAATAAAATATTAGTATGACTGGGGCCTGAAATGTTGATGGTGTCATTGGTGGGCTCAATTATTATAAGTATGGAAGAACAAATCCTTGTTTTCTTTTGGTTATTTTGTAGAAGGCAACATGTTTCAGCTCAAAACAATCCTGAATTGTATGATTGTGACAATCTACATACTGTGGCTAGAATCCAAGTTGGATACTGTGCATGAAAAATAAGAAAATATTCTAAAATCAGACAAAGCAAAGCTCATATACTTTTTGAGATGAAATTGATGTTATTTGATAAGCAAGTAATTTTAATAGAGACATTGGTAAATGAACCCTTTAATTTCCTTAATATATTATGAATTAAAGGGAAGGAGGAAAAATAAGAGTCTTTGCATGTGGATGTTCTTATGGAAAAGACTTGAAAATGTTATACATTATATCATTTAGCCCAGCATTGCTGCATCATTTAATGCCAATTTCATTTTAATATTATTTGATGCACAATAAACTAACAGAGAGATGGGAAATGAAAATCAGTGCTATATATTACTATGGCAAACTGAATCATGCTTTATAAAAAATTGTACAAGCAAATAAAAAGCTGCTAGGATTAAAAGGTTATGCAGGAGCTGAAACTGGTAATAAAAAGATCTGTGCAGGTCCCATGTTTTTCTGCACAGAAATCATGAAGGAGAAATATAAGTTAGCTCTTGGTTTGAAGCTCATTTATCTCAGTGTGACATCTGAAGCTGCTGGCAGATCCAGTGCTGGTTACAGACATTTTCAGACCTGAGCAAAATGTCAAAATGTTGCCCTTCTTGACATACAGAGAGAGGTTGGAAGCAGAAAAAAATGTCTGATCACATTGTTCCTTGATAAAAGAAACTGTGCCCAGTCAGGCATAGGTAATGCAGAAAAGATTCATGGTTAACCTATCACAGGGAGACAGTTAAATTAATAACTAGAAGGGATATAACTTCAGGATGATTAACTCCTAGGACTAAAGTACGTTTTCACAAACTGAAACCTTTGAGACAGGTTGGATTACAGTTTCCATCACCTTCCAGGCAGCAACACAACTGAAGGGCAACAATTTTGGCAGGGTGAACTACAGCGTAGGGCAAAACAAAAACAAAAACAAGGAGGGTGTTTTATATATTTCACATACATGCAAACATATATAGGCACAAGTCTCATCAAATGTGGTATGTTCAAGGGATGCATTGAAATTGTGTTATGAATATTTCCATTGTTTTGTAGAGCTTTAGTGAAATAAAGCAGAACTAGGTAAACATGCATGTTGATAGCCCTGATTCTTACTGTGACTTCCAGGATGATTTCAATCTCATCACATAGGCTGGTCATAAGTGTGGTATCCAAATATTGAAGTTGAGATTAATAAAGTTAACAATTAAAGTTAACAATAAAGTTCTGCCTGTTTAAAAAAAAAACATGAAGGGAAAAGAGTGATACCTTATTCCAAAAGGAATTACATACAGTTACAATATAGTAAGTAGACACTAATGGATAACCCTTCCTGTTTCCTTGTTCACTATCTTAAACATAAGATTATAAACCTAAGGGATCTTCAGACAAATTGCTTTTCAGTGATGCATAACTGAGCTGAGTATGTAACTGAAACAGTCATGTCACAGTCTGTTTTGTGGATACACCGATTCCATCGGAAAGACCCATAGAAATACTTCTGCCAACATCTTTGCATCATACATTTTGCAGCCATAGAGAATCATAGAAAGGCTAATTCTATTGCATGCCATTGATTTCAGTAAATGTATTTTCATCACCTGTGCTGTATTAGCAAATAAAACATAATTTAAAAATACATTTAAGAATGCTTAATATAAAGATAATAATTGCCCCCTTAACCCCATTTATGAAAGTTAAGAATAGGTTAAGAATATAATGCAAGTGGAGAAAGTACATAAGTACATAGAAAGAATAGGTTAAGAATATAATGCAAGTGGAGAAAGTACATAAGGTGGCTAGGCAGCATGATCAAGGGGCTTGGATACGTTTCCCACAAGACAAGGCTAGAATGACTTGAAATTTTAGCTTGGAATAAAAGTAACAGAGGAGATATGTTCACAGTACACAAAATCATGCATGATGGAAAAGGTAGATAGGCAGAACTTTTACTCTCTCTCTCTCTCTCTCTCGCTCAAAATAGTAAAGGTGCTTGAAGGATTTAGAAAAGACAAAAGAAAGTACTTCACACAACATGTAGTTAACCTATGAAATCCATGACCCCAAGATATGATGGTCACTAACTTGGATGTTTTCAAAAGGGATTGGATAAATTCATGGAGACTATGTCTGACAAATGCTATTAGTTTGAAGATTAAGTATTATCCTGCAGGTTGGAGCTAGCATGCCTCCAATTACCAGTTGCAGGCTAAGAAATCCAGAGAAGAATATGTCTCCGTCTCCTGCTTGTGGCCAAATCAGAGGTATCTGGTTGGCTGCTGTGGAAAACAAAATGCTGTACTAAGATGGGTCTTGGATTCATTCAAGAGGACTAGTCTTATGTTTATAATACCAAATTCAGCTGAAAGTGCATATTGTGACCTGCCAGGTGTTTGCCTCCTTTCCCCACTTTTAGAGTCCCAAATAGGTAACTCAGATTACAAGTATTATCAAATACTTAATGGGCCCTCTGGAAAGGTTGTAAGCTGTGTTTATTTTCAAATTGGAGGGCTGTGTTCAGCTTTTATTTATGAAAATAGATTGAATATTATGTCCTTTTCGGCTTAAATCTAACATCATCAAACTGTAAGATGGAAAATGATGTGGTGCAACAGGATGCTTATTAGTTCTTGTTTTAATTGGCCTGAGAATTTTTTTTAACCTTTAATTAAGGAATTTAATGGGTTTTAGCAACAGGATAATGAAATCATCTTAGGTAGTGAGCAGTACCCAAGAACTGACAACAGGAAAAGAGATAAAATCCCAGAAATGGCATTGTTAATTGTGTTGCTTTATTCAATAAAATTGGTTAGCAATAACTGGCCTACATTGCCATAATTGGTTTCCTTTCCTCTAGCTTCTTCTATAAAGAATCTAGGTTTTTTGGTTGTACAAATGAATCAGGCACATTAAAACCTGCTATCAAGATATAGGGAGAAATAATCCAGTAATCAAACCCAACTGTGGCATATGCAATTGGAATATCAATAGGAAAGCCTGTAGCATTACTTCCAAACAGCTTGGGTGTATCCATAATTTTTATGGATAGTTTTTAAGTTCCTTTTTTCCTTCTAGTGGGCTTGGGTAGGGAGGAAATAACTCTGACTCAGTCTTACCAAGACTGGATGGCTGTAGGTATTTGATATGAAGGGCTCCCTGGATCCAAGGACTTTCCATTACTTTTCTATGGGGTAGCACTTCCCCACTTGAGAGTTGTGCACAATCTAGGGGTCCTCAATCTCAGCTCCATCTAGTGTGCCAGTTGCACCCTTCCCTGGACGGGAGGCCCTTTAGACAGTCACTCATGCCCTACTCATGTCAATAATTGACTACTACAATGTGTTGTACATGGGGCTGCCCTCGAAAACCACTAAGAAGCTTCAATTTGTCTGGAATGGTGCAGGGTCCGTGAGCTGCACGGATTGCCAGAGTGCTTCCAGGTGCAATTCAAGGTGCTGGTTATTACCTATAAAGCCCTACATGTAGGGCCAGGTTACTTGACAGACTGCCTGTCTCCCATGATTTCAGCCTGGCAGATACATGCCAACAGAGTTGGCACAATCTTGGTCCGTTCAATTAAACAATGTCATCTAGTTATCCCTTGAAACCAGAAAGCAGGCCTTCTTTGTCACGGCACCTGCTTTTTGGAATGAGATACCCCCCAAAATATGTGTGGCTCCCACCCTTTGGTGTTCCATAAAACCCTGAAGACCTGGTTGTTCTCCCAGGTTTGGGGTGAGATGGATGGAGAATCTTGGCTGTGTTTGTTACTTTTGTTTTGTTTACATACTGCACCCAAATGCTATCTTGTTTTTACTTTGTACTGGTTTTTAATGTTACTATTTATGAACCACCCAGAATCAGTTGAAGTCAGGCAGTGTCTGAATTGAATTAAATAAATAAATTGTGTGTATGTATATGTGCCTTCAAGTCAATGTTTACTCCCGGTGACTGCCTGGACAAATCCCTACAGTTTTCTTGGCAAACTTTTTGGGAAGTGGTTTGCCATTGCCTCCTTCCTAGGGCTGAGAGAAAGTGACTGGCCCAAGGTCACTCAAGTGGCTTTGTGCCTAAAGAAGAACTCAAAGTCTTTAAGTTTCTAACCTGGTGCCTTAACCACTACACCTAGCTCTCACAAATAAATAGCAGTCATTAAAAAATGTAATACAGATAGTCCTTGTTTAGCAACTGCCTCAGACAGTGACTATTCACAGTTACGATGGTGATGAAAAAGTAACTTTGTGACCAATGCCTGCATTTACAACCTTCACAGTGTCTCCTTCTCAGTTATCTTTTTACCATTACAGACAGTACAGATTGTCCTGTGTAAAATTATAAGCACAGTTGTGGTCACATTTCCCACTTAGTGAAGGCTTTGCTTAACGACCAAGTTTCCAGTCTCAATTGCAGTCGCTAAATGAGGACTACCTGTAGTGACATGTGCTGAACATTTAAAAAATTATATTCTGACTCTTTACTGCTCACTTTTGTTACTAGTACATTCTACAACCTTAGATGAGCATTGAATCCAACATTCCCGATGGCAATTTTGAGTCCATGGCATTAGATATTCATTCTGAGATACACTGCTGAATATTTTCAACCAAGTTAGAGTTTCCATTTGTTCAAACTATGTCAGTGGATATGCACAATGTCTGACACTGAAGTTCTGAAGCCTCAGTGCAACCATGACGATTATGATCAGTTTGGTGGTACTTGCGATTAGAGGTGGAAGAATTGTTGAGAGGGGTCCATAACTATTTTGATGGTGTTTTCCAGTACTACTGTCTGTGAAGTTGCTTGAGGAACTGTTAAAGATGCTTTTTTGCCACTTTAAATACTATTATTGTAAATAGCTATGCGTACACATAACTTGCACCACTTTCAGAACCATTACCTCTTAGGAACAGTTTTCAGAACAGATGATAGTACTTCTTCTTTTATTAATAAAAAGGAGAACAAATGGTTTTCTGAGATCACTACATAATTGCACAAAATAATGCTAATGTTTTACAGTTCTGTCAGCTTTATATACATCTATCATTTAGGAAATCTGAGCGCCCCTGTGTAGTGTCAATAAAGTCCTTGGATTTTGTTTCAACATTTTCTCTTTGCAGTAATGCATCATATTTGGCTAAGTACTGCCAGAAGAATAGAAGTGTGTATCTATTGTGTATTTCATAAAGTATTTATGAAGTATGGAAAATAGTTACATCCACCTATCAAAGAGCAGATTATAAAGTATAGTTATCTGCATTGTTATGTCTGTAGAGGTCAATTCATAGACATAAATACTCAGAAATGCTATTCATAAAGGTAAGTGAAGAGAAAAGGGTAGATAAAGTATCTGAAGAGTTACCTTGAATATTACAAAGCAGCATTTAGAAATTAAAGTCTAGTCTGTCCCTCTCCCTCCCTCTCTGCCCCCATATGAAAGTATTCCCATTCTGTCTGAGACAGTCACGCAGACACAGTGAAATAATTCCTGCCATCTGCCGCTCTATATTTTTCATAAGTTTTAACATTCTGGTTTTAGAACCTAAATGACAAGTAAAATGTCAAGTCACCCAGAAAATAATCAGAGGCATAACAACCAAAATGTTAGCTCAGCTTGTCTATTGAGAAAATAGTTCCTAAGGGACCAGTATCCCCTCTTTTGAAGATGCTGTTATATGTTATGTTTTCGACTTAATTTTCCAAATTAAGAATCAAGTTGCTAAAGTTCTGCACAACTTTAAAATCATGTACACCGATCTGAAGGTTTGCTGTATGCTAAAAAAAAAAAACAAATCCTGAATATTTGGGAGAGTTACTAATTGTTTATAGGGGAACAATAAGTTTGGCATCTGCTGTTGTTTGTTGTGAAAACAAATAGCTTTCTGATTTAGTGTCTTGTACTTCAAAATAGGAGCCTGAGTTCAAATTATAGGTCAGTCAAATAGTCATTGGTGACTAGAGGATTAGCGTCAACTGTCTGTCCAGTCTTCACAGGAAATAATAAAATTCTATTTTACATTTCTGTTTCAGCCATGGGCGTTAGCTAGGGCAGTGTTTCTCAACCTTGGCAACTTTAAGCTGTGTGGACTTCAACTCCCATGACTGACTGGGGAATTCTGGGAGTTGAAGTCCACACGGCTTAAATTTGCCAAGTGTCAGGCCTAGCCCAAGGAACTCCAGGAGACCACGCAAATTCAGTTCAGCAATGTTTATTAGCTACAACCTCTAGCAAGAATCTTCCCAGACTGAAACTCTGTTCCCACAGTAGCCAGTGAAAACAGAGTGAATTCCTCAGGGAGGTGCCAGCCTCATCCTCTTATCTCTTCCTCGCTCTTCTGGAGATGAAAGAGGATGTTTCCCTCCCTGAGTGTGGCCTTCATAATTCCATTCCATCACACCAAGGCTGAGAAACACTGAGATAGAGCATTGGACATGTTATAGGCAAGAGATGGTCAGTAAAGTGCACGCAGCCATGTGATTTCCCAGCCCAGAGAATGGGAAAATGCTATACAATCTGCATAAGTCTATGCATTTTAATAACCAATTGATTGTTATGGGATTTGCTTCTGCCGCATGATTCAAAGCAGAAATGTCTCCAAGGTTATTAGATTTTTCCTAAAGTTATTAGACAAATCCTAAAGAAGCCACTGCAAGCAGAGATAATTTGGTCGCTTTTCATTTATCAGGAGAGACATTCAGAGAGTACTGAAATGCCATTTCAAGCATAAAAACATGCTGCATTTTTTCCCTCTTTTAATTCCATTCTGACTTACAGCTTACTTTTTTTAACATACCAACCTTCATCTGTAATTTGATAGGAAAGATAAAATTCAAGCAATGTCAGCATTTTAATATTATTATCACCTGAAAGTATTGGACCACTTTAAAAAAATGTTTGGGTTTGGCAGGCGCTCTTTAGGCATGGTCTGTGCCTTTCTGTCTAAGTAGAAAGTGATAGTGGAAGATTCTCCATTTTCAACTTGGTATCTTGTCTACAAATCTCTATCATTCTCCATTGCTGCTTAATTTTGACTAAAACTCTTCAGAGTGTTCCTCAGAAAGAAGTGTCATCAGAGATCCAGGTTCATTTTTTAATACTTGACTAAGCGTCTGTTGATAATGGTAGTCTGCAAGAGACGTCATACTGAATAAAAACAAAATATCTGTGTGAATTGTTGGTGTTCAATCTGTGTGGAGGTTAGGAACCTTTTCTGAACTTGGTCAGATAGTGCTTGAAGACCTGTTTTCATGTTTTGTTTTCTGATACACACTAGCCATATTAACATGCTCATCCCTTGTATTTTGTACTGTACAATCAAGCCACCTGGACTGAAATGTTGTTGTTGATGATGATTGGAAGTATTCCTGTTGATATAAGATATGTGTTGTCAAGCCAGTTGAAAAGAAAGAAATGGATATTAGGGCTTTGCAAAAACGCATTGTCACAAATGAGTAGAGTGCTAAAGCATTGAAGTGTGGAGGCAGCTGCAGCATCTGAAAGGCTTGGTGTAGCAGATGTATGTGGGAATACATCTTGTATGTAGCAGATGTATGTGGGAATACATCTTGTATGTAGCAAATGTATGTGGGAATACATCTTGTATTCCCACAAGTATGTGGGAATGACCTTGGGAATCAGGGGGAAGAGCCGCAGCCAGGGCAATGGTTGGATAAGAGGCAGCTGAGCCCACAGAAGGAATGTGGGCATGGCAAACGTCTCAGAAGGGACCCTCCCTAGTTTCTTTGGCCGTAAAGACGACAGGGAAGAAGTGTACTTTCAGACTTGCAGGATTCTGTTAATATAACCTTATCATAAAGTAGAATTAGTTCATCTGGGTGTGCTTCTGGTCTGGACTACCTTGCAAGGCTGGCAGCATATTTGAAGTTTTTCTGCTCACGCATGTGCATCCACAAACTTCCGCTGAATTGCTAATGAAGCCAAAAGGCTGTGCCTGCATCTGCATATTGAAAGGATCTGAAAAAAACTTGAAGTTCCTATACCAGGCTTTGAAGAGGGGCAGTTTGCTTCTCACCAATATCTCTTTAAAGCTTTGCACAGCCCTGAAAGGTGTGACCTGCATTAAGTATGTGTCTAATGCATTTTAATTTCTATTTTATTTCAGGCTCTGCTTGATACTCAGAACCTTCTGAGAGGTCAAATAACAAATTTTACTTTCAATCTGGGATTTTCAGGGAAATTTTACCACACAGGTAAAAGACCATTGTAAAATTACTCTCTATCCTTGCACTGCATATAATTGGAATTTGTTTTAGGTGTTATAAAACAAAATGAAATGAAGGAAAAGAAAATAACTTTTGGGAGCCTGAAGAAAAAAATGAAATTTTCCTTCAGCTGAATAAAACTAGAAAAATCAATAAACTCTTCTTTATGTACAATGTTGTGTTTAACTGTGGGACTGTTGTATTATCCACAGGAATGTCATAATTTTTACATTCTAGCAATATAGCCATGGTGCTATTTCATGGACCGTGTTTAAGCAGTTTGTGTGGATGACAATAGTGTAGTCATCTACACTAGCAAATAGTAGGGAATTACACTGGAAATGTCTCTCTCAAACATTTGATCTGAGGGGAAAAAAAAAAATACTTGACATCTGAGATTTCTAAACTGGGACTCACTAACCTGATGCCCTGCAGATATGTTAAACTTACTAACACACATCAGCCATGCTGAAAAATGTTTTGAGCAATTAACGTAATGTATCTGCATGGCATGAAGCCGAGGAAAGCTTATTTGTACTGAAAAATTGTTCCTTGATTTTTTTCTTTAACTTTGTTCAGTAAAAGCACAGGACTTACAAAGAATCAATACAAGTGGTATTACTAATACAGGGTAACTTCATAATTCTTCCAGTGCAATCCTGCTGGCAACTAAAAGCAGTTTTTCAGCTTTTGGTATTCCACCAAGTTTTTCTTATTCATCTAGGGCTGTCTATTTTAGTTCCACATTCATCTATCAAGATTATATTACGAAAATAAGTCTGTTTGGATGTGCTGTCATCACATCAACAATTTACAGTGCTTATGATGAGAAGTGCATAAAGTAGTTAATTAATTTATATTATATATAGAATACAGACAAGATTTTAGCCTCTTAGGGAGTTCAGAAATTGTACGTCTACATAATTATCTCAGAATGTATCTCTTTATGTTGTCTCATCCCTGAAGTGACCGTATTGTTCAGTGATGAAGTCATTGGTTTTAATGAACTACTAAAATCTAATGATCCCGGGCAGGCTGCTATATCAGTTTGGCTGCCTGAACTGCCATTTCCTTTCTGAACAGCCTATGAGGAATGATAAGACTGGGAACAGCTAGCATTTAAGATACAGAGTACTCTATATGTAAAATGATGTGTGTTGAAGGCTGCAGGAAATCAGGGCATGTGATTTCAATGTTTTGTGCAAGTTTTCAGTACTAAGCAGAGTAAATTAAACAATAAGCATGTAATAAATAGGACAATTTCACCCATTAAAGCTTAAGAATATAGCAATTATATACAGCTGAGGCACATAGTGATTTACTCTGAGAAGGCATTTCAACTTGTAAATTAACCACTAGACCTCCAGATAAACTCAGCCCATTCACCTCTTTGCTCTGCTGCAAAGTGGCCTGTTCAGAAGCTGCTTTTGGTATCCAGGTTTAAGTGATATCATCACTCCAATCTCTCTTTTTGACAGGAAGCATCACTTCAGTCTGGAAGAAGGGATGCTAGTTTGATAAAAAAAAAAAAGCTTTCTTGAAGGAAAGTATCCATATGAAAATCTTTATAGCCCTAATACATAGGACCTTTTTATATTAGTACTTAGCAAGTCTAAAATCAGGCTTTTGTGTTAAAACTATAAAAGTATACAACTTTGCCCATTCATACTCTGACCAATAATAAGCTTCGTTTTATGTATATAACAACTGGGGGGGGGGGGTAATGTATGTGTGTGTGTGTGTGTATATATATATACGTATGTATGTATGTATATATATACTATATATAAATATTATACATGTTAAGATATATAAGATATCTATAGATATAGATATAGATATCTTATATATCTTAACATGTATAATGAGTACTGTTGAATATGATTTTTAGCAAAAAAAATTTTGTTGGCCTCAAGAGATGTAAAATAGATTTGTAGCAAGAATGTGATATTGTGAGTGTAATCATAAATTATATAAAGTTTACCGAGGAGCTGGACATGTAGATTAGTGAAACAATTTGCTTCAGCAAAGGGTACAGGTAGAATAAAAGACAAGATAGGTTTACATGATCCATTTTATAGTTATCCACCAAATAGGACATGTCCGTTATCTTATTCATCTATGAATCAACACGTACACTTGCAGTTGTGATATACAGCAGAGATGCTTACAAATGTATTACGCCTTTCAATAATTAAATAAGTACATATACTACTTTAATATGCAAGTATATTTAAATAAACGATGGTCTATGTAGTTGCAACCTTCTTTTCAACTTTTATATTTATCATTCAGTGGCTCATTCTTCTGCCCTAATCCTTACTACTATTCAGTAGTCATTCTAGGAAGGATACCTATCAACATAATAGTAATCCAATCAAAGAAATCTCTATTACAGTCATAGATCAGAATACTGGTTATTAAAATAAAAAAAATACAGTTATAATATAATACGATAATCTGCATAAATGTAAAAATATCTTGGCTTTCACTAGGTTTTATTTGATATATTATTTAATGTAATATCTTATTCATTGAACACACAGTTTGACTCTGTTGTATGTCAATGAAACCACCGAGGCTCTATCTAAAAATATACTGGCATTCTGTTACAACTGTTAGTAATTTGGTTTACTTTCAAATCATGCTTGTCCTAATCAATATCAGGCTGCAAAATGCAGTCCAATCACTTACGTCTTTGCCAATTTTTGAGACTTTAGTCCCAGAAGAGGAGAGAATAGCGTGGAGAGATTTACACTATTCTGTTACACTGAGGTTACAAATCTGTGTATGCAGGTGACTCACTGCTGCTGTATACTATGTCCTAAATGACATTATCAAGTGTGCTACCTTCTGTCTTGGACTGTCGGTTGGTTGTGAGTTGTTGTTATGAATCTGAGATTGGTTTGATCTTCCTGCTGTAATTGCTTGTGATTTAAAAGTTCACCATGCTTCTAATAATTGTGACAACGTTCTTTTAAAAAAAATAAAATGGGAAGATTCTTTAATAAAATATTTATTTCTACAGGTACTGTAGAAGAAGATGAAGGAGATGACCTATTACTGGGGTCTGTTGATGAATTCTGGTGGTTTCCTCATATGTGGAGCCACATGCAACCTCATCTGTTCCATAATGAATCTTCACTAGTGGAGCAAATGATTCTCAACAAAAAATTTGCCTTAGTGAGTTAAATTCATACATCACAGGTTTAGTAGAAATTATGTATAACTGATTTTATAGCACAATAAAGTATAGAGTATTTAAATTAAGCATTTCCTCTTTAAAAAAATTGAGACTGTCAATTAAAGATATATTTCAATTGGTTTATTGGAATTTTCAATTCCAGGTGAAATTAATAAAATTACAGAGCAGAAACCTTTATGTTACAGACTACCTATATCTGACATAGAGGTGACTGTAACTACATTTTATCAAAAGAATCCTCCATACATATAGATGCCCATCACACTGTTGCCTTTTGAGGTAAGCAGCATTATGCATAGTATTGAACAGAATGAAAAGTAGTGGGCAAAAGAAATTAAATGCATTAGATAAGAGAAAAGAAAAGGAGGTCTAACTCCATCTCGTGTACACCAACACCATTCATTACACCACTTCATATCTTTCTTGCTTCCACCAATCCTTATACCACTTTATACATTGCCTTTAAACGTCTCACCTTTCCCTTTTTAAGGAACTTCTTACTTCTACAACTTCTCACCAGTTACAACTTTCTCAGTCTTCCCTTTCCTCTTGATCCATTCACTCTTCTTTCATGTATTTGTTTTGTGATTCAATATTCATTCTCTCATTCTGTATGATTCAGACTACCACATCATGCTTCTTTCATATTGGTCACTTAGGTTATATTTAATCCACGTTCAGTTCATCACCTGTTCATAGTTGCTCTGTCTCTTCTTCTTTTACTATGTATCCTTCTTAAGTATTCCATTCCCATTGAAATCAACATAATTTTATGTTTCTGCTGACTTAACTGGTTTTCATTTCCATATAACAAAGTGGACAGAAGCATGCTCCTACACACAACCATTTAAAATTATTTAGACAAACTTTTCTCACAACAGACCACATTATCCCCACCAATTTCTCCATCCATTTTCCTTATGTTTAGTAAACATTCTACCAAGATAGATGGATTCATCTAGTTGATATAATTTTTCACCATGTATAAACACCTTGTAATTATTCACTACATTTTCCCTGTCAAACACAACTTCCTGAGTTCTTAATACATTAATTTTCAGGTCCATATGCCTTATTGTATCATGCAATCTGTTTAACATTCACAGCAAATTATTCAGGTCCTCAGCCAAGAACATGGCATTGCCTGCATACAAAAGTACATACACATGCATGTTCCAAATCAACACACCTCTGAGATCACAAAAAGGATTCCTTATAGAGTATCCATACACGCAGATGTATAAAACTCTTGGTTAAATTCTGTCACGCCCAACTTGGACTCTGAGGATTCTGATGCTAAAGAGTCTGCTTCAGATGCACTGTGTGGATGGAGGTCTCAGGAATCAGCAAGTAATTGAGCACCTGAGCTGATTCTGATGACCGTCATTTGGAGCAACTGAATAGGAATCAATTGACAAGGATCGGTTATGAGGGACAGCCCAGGCACATCACACCCTTTGAGAACAGCAAGCAGCACTCAGCATTGTTCCTAATGGCTTCCCACCCAGCACTTGCCTTATATCAAGCTATAACCATTCCAACCTAGAACCTATGTGGTCATGCCCCAGAACTTTTGCATCCTGAAACTGCTACTCTGACCTCAAATCAGCTGATCAGCTTCCTATGAATCCCTTGGATCACAACCTGACAAACTAGTGCTCACTGTTTTGGATTTAGACTCATTTTCAGGCAAACTCATGTGGGTTTGTGGACTTTGCTCAAACATGCATGTGACTGCACACACACACACATTGACTGCCATTACCTGTATCTATGTTTTTACAAAGTAACTACTGAAGCCTGTGTGTGTGCTTGGCCTGGAACAGGACAAAGTGTATGTTTAAATGAATCCCTAAGCGAATAGAAACTGACACAACTTCGGCATGGTTCAAAGTTAAAAATGGCATCTGCAAATCTGAATGCATTCTTGGTGCTTATGTGTAACTTTTTACAGATTCAACATAAGAAAATACCAAGTTAGGCAATTGCAGGAGTTTGCACACCCTGTTAGTCACTATTTTGTTGTATCTCTTTCAGCAGAAGTTAACAGCTTCCAAATGTTTCCTTTAGCAAGCTAAGAATCTTTCTGTTCCTGCTTTTGGCATTTCTTTCCCCACTCTTCCTTGCAAAACTCTTCTAGCTCACTTTTCATGGGCTGCTTGTTAGATATCTCACCAGAGATTTGCAATAATATTCAAGTCTGTGGACTATGAAGCTCATCCCAAAAGCTTCATCTTTGTTTCCTTTAAGTATTTCAACAAAGATTTGCAGATATATTTCAAATTATCTGGCTGGAATAATCAACCTCTTTTCAGCTTCTGTTCCTTCATTTCATTTCAGTTTCTTCAACATACAATTTGACCAGGCCTGCCCTAACCTTTGCATATAACTGCATACTAAACCACGAAGTGAATCACATATATTTTAGTCCTGATCCTTGCTCAGAGTTGAATAATTCACTAAGCATTTGATTTATCCTCATGTATCTTTACTACAATCATATACCATCCTTATACAGCAACCAATGTTCAATTCCATATTTATACAACTCATTCCATAGTTCAAGTCTTTGCCTTTTATCATATTCTATGAATCCATAAATATGAAGTAAACTTCCTTGGTCATAGTCACACTTTGCTCAGTGACCTGCTGAAGAACAAAAATATGTCTGTATGTCCTCTGTCCAACATTAAGACACAGGACTTCCAAAAATTTATTCATTTTCATTGTTGTACTCTTTCAGTTAGTATTCTGCCAGACACTTTCCCAGATATAACAGGGGAACAATAATGGCATTGCTTGAATCATCAGACACAGATGCAGGCTTCACCTGCATGTTAACAAGTCACACAGTCTATGTTTGCTGTTTTTCACTTCCCAATCCAACCTATACCTGTGGTATTTCCTGGTAGTCTGTCATCCAAGTGCTGAACATGTCTGATCCTGGATAGTTTTTCCAGATTTCTTCAAGGCATTTAGGTGCTGCCACATAGCCCAAGCTCAATCAGTATACAAAATACTGAAAACATTGTTTAATTATTGTAACTATAAGTCATTTTCTCTATGTAAAGACTATAGATACATTTCATACATTTTATTGAATATAGTCATTTTATAATAACTAAGAAAATTAATACAAAAATCCTGGTTGTTAGAAGGTAATTTTGATGCTATCAGACTATATTTAATTATACTTGAAAATTGAGATCTCCATTTTGTAAACATGTGTATCCTACAGCTGAAAAAAGGTAAAAAGCCAGGTGCTACATTAATGCTCCTTTATGTTCCAAATTATTTCCATAGCAATGCATACCCCAATTAAATTATTTTAAATAACTATACAAAGAGGTCAGAAGGAGATCCAGTGGAGGGGAGTGCCATTAGCAGTAATAATAATGGGTGATATGTAGAAATACAGTTGTATTGTGTCTATTATAAATGCCTTCTTTACAGCTAGGAAAAGGTTACTAACAAGACTTTCTTGAGCTAGACCAAAAGCTCTTCAATTTTCTGAAAAGCCCTAAGAATGCTTTGCATCCTAATGCCAATCCAAAGCTGGTGTTCTCATCAAACACATTCTGTCCACACAGAACCACTGGAACCAGGGAGAGGAATTTTAAAAAATAATTTTAAAAACAAGCATAGTATTACACTATCTTACTCTTGCTGAATTCACATAAAAGGAGTTATATAGAAATACATCTGTATTGATCAGTGCAAACAATGTTTCTTCAGAAATCTTGTATTTCTGTTCATCAAAAGAAGCATTAAGATGAAGTGCTTAGTGTAAATCAGTATATTTTCTGGGCACTTAATAGGAATTTAACTTTAAAGCAGAAATTTTAAAATTGCATTACATTTGCAGATGAAACCACCAAAGGAAATCTAAACTGAATTTAGTGAAACAAAAAGAGAGTTTAAAACTGTGCAGGCCTCTCCATTTTAAGCTTTAAACCATATGCCTTACAATGGGAAAAGATTTGCCATTATCAGGGCAACTTAGTGTTCAACCAGGATTTAAAAATAAACTACATAAGTCTATTTAAATTAAGAAGGTGGTTAAACGGGGGCGGGGGGGAATCATTTGCATATTAGTAGATAGATGTTTTGAAAGAAAACAGCTATAAATATTATATTATTTCATATTATCACACCAATAGAGATATTTGGTGTGCATGCTTGTTGAACTGGAACCAAATTAAGCTCCTGGGGCTAGAGAAAAGGAAACAGGAAGACCTATAAAATATTGCACCACATCCTAGATAAAACAGAAAATATACCAAACTACATGTGCAAGGACATCACATAAAAAAAGTATCTAATTGAAAAAAAATCAGGTTGACATTTGTTGCAGGTTTTGGAATCTCTTTTGTCTTCTATTCTAAACATATTTAAAAACCAAAATAAGATCAATATCTGCTAATATTATCAGTGTGAAACATTAATAACATGTTTTCTGCGCATTTTTCTATAAAAAGCAATTAAAAATAATTGATTTTAAACAATTTTACATAATATTGATGTTTTCTTTTTAATTTCAGGCCTGTCTGCCTGTCTGTCTGCCTATTCATAAGTTTCTCTGCATGTATCATGTTTCCTTGCATTGTGATAATATACCCATCATAGTTCATACAACTAAAAATATTTAGTTAGAAAAAGTGGGCTTACTATTCGGTCATTTTTGACTGATACTAAGAAATGTTAACTACTACTGCTTTTTCTTCTAAAGGATTTGAATAGCTGTCTGTGCATATAGGCATCTGTATATATAATTTTACCACTGGCACTAGAACTGAAAGTAGGATATAAGAAACAGCATTTTAGATGTTCACATAATATGCTTAACATGATTCTAAATTTACTCAAATTCCAGGTTTGCTGGAATAAACTAATCAGATGGTCTAGGCACAAAGAACTGCTCTCCAAGAAACCAAGATTAAAGCTAAATAAGTTTAGCATGTTAAAGCACTAGGTCTTTTAACTGACCTGGATAACCGCATTGTGTAAATAAGCTCATATGTGTGTATGAGGACACTGGTTCCTGTGCTTCATAGGATTTTATTTTGCTCTGTTTCAGGAACATGGCATTCCAACTGATATGGGATATGCTGTGGCTCCACATCATTCTGGTGTCTATCCTGTTCATGTTCAGCTTTATGATGCCTGGAAGAAAGTCTGGAATATCAAAATCACCAGTACAGAAGAATATCCACATCTAAAACCTGCACGGTACAGAAGAGGTTTCATTCACAAAAACATCATGGTGAGCTATATATATTTTTTTTTCTGATCGTGACTTCTCTGATTACTGTCATCCACAAAAGAAAAAAGTGTAAGAAAAGGTCCCCATACCAAATGTTCACTTATCTGAAGAGCTATTCTTAGTTTATTGTGCCCTACAACCAGGTTATAATTTACTGCAATGTCCTTTATGTTAAAATGGCTTCAAAGATAGTTTGAAATTTTTAAACTTGTCAAAATGCAGCTATTATTGCTGAGAATCACCTAGAGCTGGATTCTCAGCCGTCTCTTTTAACTAATCATTGATTCTGTACTCAGATGAAGATGTTGGTGTTAACTTTAAGGATTAGAGGGGGGAACAATTGTCTTAAAACTGCCTGTTTGTTGATGGGCTGGTGCCATAAGATCAAATTCAGAGACCTTTCTAAGTATCTCATTGCTGCTAGGAATATGTTTGATGGCCTTGGTGTGTAGATGTGGGTGTGTATGTATGTATGTGTGTGTGTGTGTGTGTGTTTATATATATGTTTTAGTTTTATTATATATCAGTTTTTAAGATATTGAGTTGGAATATTAAAAAGTATGCAAAATATTGTCAAGTATAGAAAGTTATTTAAAGTAATAGATAGATATAATGTTGATGCTATATTTCTACATGACATTCATATTTTACATGCAACATCTCTTCTGTCTGAAATTGGTTGGGTGGGTTTATCCTATTTTCATGGTAATAGTACTAAAGATGCTGGAATTATTATTTTGTTTAATAAATGTATCAGTATGGTTATGGTCCAAGAATATTTGGATACTAAGGGACAATTTATTATTCTTTTTTAAAGATGATTTTCATGTGGGACTGGTTAATTTCTATGGTCCTGCAAAAAACAATTCTGTTTTATTTCATAGATGTCTTTCAAAATTATCTCAGGTAAATTGCCCTTATCTTTCTATGAGGCTTTGTCCATTTTCTCAATGCTGTACGTGATTTTATACAACTTAATCATGTTCCCATCCACCACCAGTCACCATTTCCCAGGCTGAGGAATCTTAGTTGTTTCCATATTTTTTTGATAACAAAATTGTTCAAGCCCCCTAACCATTTTGGTTGCTGGGTTCGGTACCATTTCTAGTTCTGTTATATCCTTTTTCAAATGTGATAATTAGAACACTATTCCAGATGTTACAGCGGGGTGTTACAGTGTTGTCAGTTTTATTTTCAGCCCCATTCCTAATTATCCCTACCATGGAATCATGGAATTTCGGTTCTTCACAACAGACACACACAGTGTCAACATCCTTGTTGACCTGTCCACTATTACCTCAAGGTCTTTTTTTTCCTAGTTATTTCCTGAGCCCATCAGTATGTTAGTTAGGGAGTTTTGTCCCAATATGTATCATTTACACTTGAATGAACTTCACTTGGTTCACCATTCACCTTTTTAAAGAGATCCTTCTGGAACATTTTATTTATTCATTCATTCAATTTCTATGGCCACACATCTCAAACAAGTGACTCTGGGTGGTGAACAATCATAAAATCAGTTAAAACCAAATACAAACACATACAAATATATATAGAGCGGCTGGATAGCATAGTGGTTAGAACACCGCCTTTGATGCAGGAGACCGGGGTTCAAATCCCGGCTGGTACCTACCTTACCAGTAGGGGTCCTTGGGCAAAGACCCCCTAACGCTTCATCTGCCTACCTCAAAATATGAGAGTGACACGAACTAAGAGATTCATGCCAGCTCGGACGTCGCCTGGATTAACAAGGTCCGCGTCAGATGTTGGGGAACCAGGACAATCTGATGTTAAGTGGGCTACTGGAACAAACCATACATGGACGAGACAAGAGAACTTGGAAATGATGGAATGCTACTACAACAGCAGACCTAATGAGAGGGGATATATGAAACGTATGAGGGAACTATGGATAGACAGAAGGCCTACATCCACACTAACTGAGAATCAACTTAGTTACCCAGTGCTTCAACATAGTGAAGAGGAAGCTGCTCTCACAACTTGAGATAGACCAACTCCACATTACAACCCGGACTCAAGCAGACCTGGAAGAACAAGCAGATGTGCAGCCAACACCTGAAGCTGGAATGTCACTGCCACCCCTTCCATTACAGAGCACAGCAGCTGATATGAGGCATAAGATCATGGATAAACTAGCTACAGTCAACCCTCGAGTCCAATTACCAAGGCTCAGTGGAGAAGTACCATCAGATAGTATGCTAGAAGATGCCAACAGAGCCCTCCAGACAATCCCTACTACCACCATAACTGAAACCAATGAATTGGTATATGCTACAGCCGCTGTAATCCTGGAAATGCTTGGCTACACGATCAAGAAGAACAGCAGTACATACCCACCCTGGAAAATGAGATTGGAGGCTAAGATCAAGGCAACTCGGAGAGAAGTCAGTCAGCTGGTGGAACTACAGAAGCGTGTGGAGATTAAGGATAAGACTCAGCTACTGGAAAAATACATGGGCCTGACTCCATCTGAAGCCCTAGAGACTGCTAAACAAAGGCTCACAGCACTGGCTACCAGGCTAAGGAGATACACTAGAGAAGCAGAGGCCAAGAAGATAAATGCCCTGTTCTCCAAAGAACCATCCAAAGTGTACTCCCAACTGCAGTGCAACCACAGAGTAGCAGCTGAGCCACCAGCAGCGGAAACTGAACAGTACAGGAAGAACATATAGGAGAAAGAGAAGACGCATAACACCAGTGCAAAGTGGCTGCAGGACCTGAAAGCAGACCACAGCAATCTCCCAGAACAGGAACCAGTCACCATCACAGTAGCAGACATCCAACAGCGGGTCAAGAACATGAAAAGTTGGACAGCACCTGGCCCAGATATGATCCACACCTACTGGCTAAAGAAACTAACAGCAGTGCATGAACACCTAGCAGCACAGATGAACCAACTGCTAGCAGCAGGCTCCCACCCAGACTGGCTAACACAAGGAAGGACAGTGCTGAACATGAAAGACACTCACAAAGGAACAGCACCATCCAACTACCGGCCAATAACCTGCCTCCCCACAACATGGAAAGTTCTATCAGGCATCATAGCTGCCAAGCTACAGGACCATATGGGCCAGTACATGAGCACAGCTCAGAAGGGCATTGGGAACAACACCAGAGGCTCAAAACACCAGTTACTCATAGATAGGGCAGTCGCCCAAGACTCAAGGTCTAGGCAGACCAATCTGAACACAGCCTGGATTGACTACAGGAAAGCCTATGACTCAATGCCCCACACATGGATCTGTGAATGCCTGGCACTATACAAAGTAAACAGGACACTAAGGACCTTCCTCAAGCACTCAATGGGACTGTGGAAGACAACACTGGAAGTGAACTCAAGACAGCTCGCACAAGTGGCCATCAAGTGCGGCATATACCAAGGTGATGCACTGTCCCCACTGCTGTTCTTCATAGGCTTAAACCCCCTCAGCCGGATAATCACAAGGTCTGGATATGGGTACCAGTTCAACAGTGGAGTCACCATCAGCCACCTCCTCTACATGGATGACATCAAGCTGTATGCTAAGAGTGAACAAGACATCGACTCACTGATCCACCTGACACGGATCTACAGTGAGGACATTGGGATGTCATTCGGACTGGAGAAGTGTGGCAGGATGATAGTAAAGAGAGGGAAGGTAGTTAAGACCGATGGAGTGGAACTACCAGTGGGCCACATAGCAGACATAGAGACCAGCTATAAATACCTTGGTGTCCCACAGTCACACGGGAACCATGAGGAGGAGGCAAGAAAGACAGCAACATCCAAGTACCACCAAAGGATAAGACAGGTCCTGAAGAGCCAGCTCAATGGGAAGAACAAGATCCATGCCATGAACATGTATGCCCTGCCAGTCATCACATACCCTGCCGGTATAGTGAGCTGGCCAAAGGAAGACAGGAGGCTGCCGATGTGAAGACCCGGAAGCTCCTCACAATGTACAGAGGTTTCCACCCCGAGTCCAACACCCAGAGACTGTACACCAGCCACAAAGAGGGTGGGCAGGGTTTGATGAGTGTCAAAGCCACTGTCCTGGATGAAACCCAGAGTATCCAGGTGTACATCAGTAAGATGGCACCCAAAGATGAGCTGCTGAGAGAATGCCTCAGGCAGCAGCAGACAAGGCAGGAGGTTCAAGCAGAGGAAGTGCCATGGCAAGACAAGCCCCTGCATGGGATGTACCATCGACAGATAGCTGAGGTGGCTGACACTGGGAAATCCTATCAGTGGTTGGAAAGGGCCGGACTAAAAGACAGCACTGAGGCACTGATCATAGCAGCACAAGAACAGGCACTAAGCACCAGATCCATAGAAGCAGGGGTCTACCACACTAGACAGGATCCAAGGTGCAGATTGTGCAAAGAGGCCTCAGAGACAGTCCAACACATAGTGGCAGGGTGTAAGATGCAGGCAGGAACAGCATACACTGAATGGCACAACCAAGTAGCTGGCATTGTGTACAGGAACATCTGCACAGCGTATGGGCTAGACCCACCCAAGTCCAGATGGGAGATTCCACAGAAGGTCGTGGAGAATAACAGGGCTAAGATCCTGTGGGACTTCCAGATCCAAACGAACAGGCAGGTACTGGCTAATCAACCAGACATCGTGGTAGTAGACAAAGACCAGAAGACAGCGGTAGTGATAGATGTAGCAGTGCCAAGTGACAGCAACATCAGGAAGAAGGAGCATGAGAAGCTGGAGAAGTACCAGGGCCTGAAGGAGGAAATCGAGAGGATATGGAAAGTCAAGGCCAAAGTGGTCCCAGTGGTGGTAGGAGCACTCGGGGCCATGACTCCTAAGCTGGGAGAATGGCTCCAACAGATCCCAGGAACAACATCAGAGCTCTCTGTGCAGAAGAGTGCAGTGCTAGGAACAGCTAAGATACTGCACAGAACCCTCAAACTCCCAGGCCTCTGGTGGAGGACCAGAGATTGAGGAAGACACATACCACCCATAGGGGTGAGAGGGGATTTTATATATATATATATATATATATATATATATATATATATATATATATGCCTTTTATGCACTTGTGCAAGTTTTCTTGACAGATCATGGATCTCTGCTAGCTCTGAGCTGCATTGTTTCTGAACCACCTAAACAGCATCCACCCCAATATACAATTCACCATGGAAAAAGAAATGGATGGCAAACTTCCATTTCTAGACACTTTGGTCATACGCAAACCAGACCTCAAATTAGGACACAAAGTTTACAGAAAACCCACCCACACAGACCGGTATCTACACAAAAACTCCAACCACCACCCACGTCAGAAAAGATGCATTATCAAAACCCTCATGGATCATGCCAATCGGATCTGCGAAACCCAATTCCTAAACTCTGAACTTAACCACCTTAATTGGGTCCTACAAGCAAATGGCTACTCCAAGAATGAAATAAAAAGAGCCATCAAACCAAGAGAACAACATGCGACTGAAGAAGAAAAACAGCCACCCACCAACAAAGTATTTCTGCCCTACATCAAAGGGGTCACAGACCGCATGGGAAAACTGATGGAAAAACACAATTTCCAAACAATCTTCAGACCCACCAGAAAAATACAACAAGTGCTAAAATCAGCAAAAGACAAAAGGGATCCCCTCACAACTGCAGGAGTATACCGCATACCATGCAGCTGCGGGCAAGTATACATCGGGACCACAAAACGCAGCATCCATACCAGGATAAAAGAGCACGAAAGACACTGCAGACTACAGCAACCAGAAAAATCTGCAGTAGCTGAACATGCTCTCAGGCACACTGGACACAAAATCCTATTTGAAAACACAGAGATACTGGACAATACCAACAGCCACTATACCAGGCTATACCGGGAAGCCATTGAGATTCACTAACACCAGCACAGTTTCAATAAAAAAGAGGAGAGTCTAAAAATCAACAAAACCTGGCTACCAATCCTGAAAAATACAGCCTGCAAAAGGTCAACGAACTCAGCTCAACCACCAGGACATGCGAACAGCTCACACAATGAACATGCTAATCACCCTCAGCCGCCACTCGTTAACAACTCAACAGAAGAAAAAACCCTACCTAACCCACAGGAAGATACACAGATATTCTGATACCAAAACAAACAGCCACTCATTAACCCACCCCCCAGCCCCCCCAAACCCCCCCCAATCCCCCCCCCCCCTTCAGATCTCTATAAATACCCACAAAAGAGTCACACCATCCTGGCCACAGAGAGAACTGCTCCTGTCTGTGCTCCTGCACTCTGAAGATGCCGGTCACAGATACTGGCGAAACGTTAGGAAACAGAACTTCCAGAACACGGCCACACAGCCCGGAAGATCCACACCAATTCTAAAAATTGTTTTAAAAAATAAATTACTGGGTATACAGAAAAATCTATCACACTTCTTCATCTAGGTACTCTGTAAAAAATGCTGTATTTCCCCTGTACATATTGGCATGCTGTTCTGGAATAATGTAGTGGCCTCATGTACTTTATACTGGATAGTTCTTTAATAAAAAAGACAGATAATAGCATGCTATTTGGAAGGATCCTATATTTGAAGGGCTGTTTCACTGGCAAGTAGATAGACATCTTTTTGAAGTGATCATTTATTTGAAAGGCTATTTCTTCCTAGTCCAATATGATGATAAAGGGGCAGAAAAAAGGGAAAGCAACAAGGGCTTTGAAGCTGCCCATAGAGGGTTAGTAATTGGAGAGTATAGGCAGACATGTCACCTAAACATAATATTCTGGGATTTGTTTTATTTCTACTTAAAAGTCTAACAATTATTTTTAAATTGGTAGCTGCATGTATATACTAACATATATGTATATCTATACCATATTTTTGGATGGTGTTTTTTTTTCCTTCTCTCTTTTTTAATGGTATGTAAGTGGTCACTCTTCCTGAAAAATGTGCAGTTTATTTTATTAGGGAGATTATGTTTAAATGGAAATGGGGACTAAATGCTTTTCTTGTTAGTTATGTCTGTTAATCTTTACACCTTTTGTTGATTAATAAGGAGAGCTGAATATTTAGAGATGGGTCTATAGAAAATGGGGTGAAGTATGGAATGAAGATGTATTTGGTAGTATTTTAAGAGACAGTGGTAAGTTGTTAATATTGTATATTAACTGTGGATGAAGAGGGAAGTTTCTTCTTTTCTTTTTTGGGGGTGGGGAGTTTTTTCTTTTCTTTTCTCTGCATTTTCATATATATATATATATATGTATATATATATATAAAATGTAATTTTGTATTAGGTTTTTTGTATTAGTTTTATTTGTTCTATATAATCATTCATAAACTTATTGGAAAAACATGAAGTTCATTTTGTGTGATTTCATATTCATGAAAGACAATTAAAATACTAGTTAAATCTGTAAAATATTAACTCTTATAAAAGGAGAATTGACTATTTCTAAACTAAAATAAAAGTTGCTTATCCTAGGCTAGACAATGCACAGTCCCTTCCTTTACTATTGTATATAATTTTCTGCAGGTTCTTCCTCGACAAACCTGTGGTCTTTTTACTCATACAATTTTCTACAAGGAGTATCCTGGTGGTCCAAAAGAACTAAACAAAAGTATACAGGGCGGGGAATTATTTTTCACAGTAGTTCTCAATCCAGTAAGTAGTTTAAATTATTTGAACAAAGATAATTGCCGACCATATCCTTAAAAATATTGACTAATGACATTGTTTTACTCTTTTTCTTAAGTCATATTGATGATGTATTCACTAATATTTGTAAATGTTATACAAAATGTAATAATCTTGAACTAATTCCCATAATTCCTTGAGTTTATCTGATAATTATCCTTATTTTTGTTAGCCAGTGATGTCAGCACTTGTTTTTGAAACAATAGACATGATTGAAATGACATTAAATGGTCTCAGGAAAACCTAAAATCACTCTTCTACAAACTCCAGGTTATAAATGAGTTATTTTAATGGCATAGAATAATGAGTATCAAATAAATAAACTACAAAATAAAGAGTTGCTATTTTGTCACTCAGACTCTGAATTTCTTTCCTTCTTCAGCTGGAGTTATAAGGCTTAGAGTAGAATGAGTATGTATGACAGATACTCAGATTTAAAGCAATATGTAAGCAAGTTTTTTACAAATAGTCTCTGTTTGCACAACGCATTTAGCAGGATGAAGGAAAAACCATTCTACTTGGCGACACTTCATCCTATTTCTCACACTGTTCTGCAGGGTTTTGAAATTGTATGGAGCAGATCTTAGACTCCATTTGGAAGGGAAGGTCAAATGGCCTGAACTACGTTTGCTTATTTGTTTGTTTGTTTGTTTTATACCCTACTTTCATTCAAGACCTCAAGGGAGAGCACATAGCATTGATCCTCCCATTTGCTTCATAGCAGCAACCCTATGAGGTAAACTGGGCTAAGAGAAAGCAGCAAAGATTGGACAGATTTTCTTCCAAATGTGGCTTAATAGAAATTTCGTTATTTAACTCCTTTGGTAGAGATAATTTTTTTTACCTGTATTTTAACACTATCCTAACAGTAGCATTTGTGTCCAAAACTTGAGTTAAACTATGTTAAACTTGTTGAACATGTTGAAACATGGATACTAATGAATTCATAACATTTATTAGAAATGTTCTAGTAATTTGAAACTGGCAAACTAGTAAACATTGTTCCATTGGTTTCTTTTTATTAAAACAACAGGCTGCAAGTTAATATAACATCAAAATTATTTTAGTGCTATTTGTGTTAAGTAAACAACCTGGAATAATTGTTCATGCGTTCAAGTCAACATTAGCATGTCTCTTTGGCTGTGTGTTCAGTGTTTATATAGTATTACTGGACTGTAATAAAATATCCTTTTCATGTCTAAAACTATATATTTCTACAGGTTTCACTATAATTAAAAGTCTACATAATCAGGATTTCAGGTTAAACTAAACCTTTAGGTGTTTCCAGTTTTCAGCATTCTAACAACTGCATGGATCCTGAGGCCATGGCCAGGAAGCATTCTGGTGTCAAGGATGTGGCTAATTGCACAATCCTACTCCATGGTCATTGACTATGCTCTACTTTAAAGAAGGCTTAATGCAAGTGAGAATCCAATTCAGGCAAGCAGGCAGGGAGTAATGTGGTTCCCTTTTTCAACCCCATCACTACCAGATTTGCCACATTTTACAAATGACTAATATGTAAGTTTGTAGGAACAAGTCAAACATTTGGAAGTATTAGTAGCTTTTGTAGGTAGTATTTTCCAGGCTGAATGTATCCAAATTATGATCTGAAAAGAACTGAACAGAATCATTTTTTTAATGTTTGTACTACATAAAACAATTATGTTGTTACTCACCCTTTATATTTTAAGAGTAAATGTGTTAGAGGTATTTCTAGGGGGAAAAAATGAAGCCTAATTTTGGGCACACAGTATTGTATGGAAATTGATAATGAACTTAATATCTGTACCATTACGACAAAAGTGGCATTCAAGACACAATAATATCATCAAAAGATATGTCAAGTTTCTTGCTTTTTCAGTATATCCAAAAAGTATAAAATACACATTACCATTTGTGAACATTTGAACATTTCAGTTTTTCTCAAGTATTATAATCTTCCACATTATTCAGGCTAAGGAATCTAAGACCTATTGAGAAAGCTAGTCTTTGCTAACTCTATTTACCAGAAATAGAAGAGTTTTTGTGCTAAAATAGTTCATCTAGCAAATTCCTAATATGTGCACATTTATGTGGAATTGGTTTATGCTCCCCATATTGCTGGCTGATAGCAGCTATAAAATTATTCTGGCAACAAAGTCCATTGTGTTCATAAAGCATGCAGGCTGTTTAAATTCCATCAGACTGTATAAAGGGCATTGGGAGTTCATAATGCATCCACTTTTAAAACTAGCTACCTCTATCAAAGTTGCTGCAGAGGACCAGATTCACAGCAGGGCATTTTGAAGCTTGTTGGGTAGATCATCCCTGAAAAGTAATCAATGCCAGGGGCCACGTTAAGTGGAAGAAAGAATAGCTTTCCCATAACTGATGCTTCTTAAAGAGGGACTGTGTTAAAAAAAAAATGTAGGTTTCTTCCGTCTTTGGTGGAAATTTTCAAAATTAGTCTCTTTAGAGTCAGGGACTTGCTGTTCTTTAAAGTCTTCAGCCTTCATCTATTGATTTGTTAACTGCAGGCTTTGCTGTTGAATCTTCTATTTCTCTAGTCATTGTCTATAGCAGGGTTCCTCAACCTCAGCAACTTGGCTGGCTGGGGAATTCTGGGAGTTGAAGTCCACCCATTTTAAAGTTGCTGAGGCTGAGGAACCCTGGTCTATAGTAATGCTTTATTCTTTGTTATTGTTTTCCTAGTATCATTTGTCCTGAACCCCTTGTATCACTAGGTATTCTTGTTTGGAAAGGAAGTGGGATGGTTCCTAACATCTTTTCTTCAGAGTGCATTCTATTTTTTCTATCATTTATCCCAACATACACATCATTTGATATATACACATTCTTAAACTTGGGAGTCTAAGTAATTAACACTACCTATTTTGCTTTACTTGGGACATGACAGTAAAGTTGGTCACCTCAGATGACAATTTATTTCATATCTTATTTTATTTATTTATTTATTTATTTATTTATTTCATTGGATTTATCTGCCGCCCATCTCCCCCACATTAGGGGACTCTGGGCAACTCACAAAAACATTAAAACTATAAATATATCCAAAATTTAAAACAATACTAAAGAAAGGAATTATTACTTATAATTACTTATAATTATTACTTCAAGACATGCAACTACTATTGTGGCATTTCTTTTCAAGTAATTTTGACAGCACTCTGGCAGCCACTTTGCTCTTCTGACTTCTGACAAGCCTTCCTTGAGGATCTATAGCTAGAATTCTGCGGCTTTAAACATTTGTCCTCTGTTTTTATTACTTTCTTCCTTGGGCCATTCCATTTCTAGAATGTAAGGAATTTAAAAGTGTGAATCTTCAGCACAGCAGAATGGTTGCTATAATAGTTTCACTACATTTATTAGAAATGACATAAATTACATGGGTCATTGTGTATTTTGTTGCTCCAGCAATACTAGAAGGTTTCTGTGTATAGTTTTCTAATGACATTAAAGAACAAGTCTCCAGGGAGGTGAACAACCAATGGACAATGCCTAGTTTAGGGAATTTGCATCCAATGGATAACTGGAATCTTCAGCTTGCTGATTCCAAACGTTTGCTGCACAAATAATCCATAGTAAACATCTCCCTCAGAACCCATAAGCAAAGGAATATATTTTTAAAAGAATGATGCAAAACAGTTATGCTTTCACAGTGTGAAGATCATTTCAGTAAAGCAAGTGTTTCAACTTAATTACAAACATTAAATTATCTGAAAAATAAAATACAAGATCCAGATAGTTAGTGTTTCATTTTGTTAAACCTGATTTTTATAGGCCATTGTTGAATGCTGGATATTCATTAAGAATTTGGATTTTGTGATAAATATATAATATATAATATTATATAATATATAACATTATATAAATATATAATGACATACTTAGTTCTGTCAGTACCTTAATTTTAATTCTCAAGAAAACTGGGATGGAAATTTGAAATAAAGTTAATAATAACATATTCACAATTGCTGCTGATGTTGATTTTTTTTCCTGTTAGATCCCAATGAATGTGGGTGGGTATTTATGCATGCATGTACCCATACTGTTTTTACTTTCTTTCTGCTTTCTGGACATGGCTGGTTCCACTGGCCTCTACTCAAAATAGCAAGCAGTCAAATATAATTGTTGCTAGACCATTCCCCCCGCTATGGCAAATTCTGAACAATAATTTGGTCCTGCAAAACAGTTTACATGCCTTAATCTCAATAGTAATTCATCAGGATATCCTAACTCAAGACACCACAGATCTATTGCCTTTGGAATCTTTTGCTGTGTATTTTTTACATAGGAACTGAAAAAATATGTCATCATTTATCATCCCTGGATTTTACCTGTGGTCTTATAACAGTTGGAAAAACTACTGTAATGAAAGGATTTGAGATGCCTTTCTATACTGTATACAAATGCTAGTAGAATGCATCAGAATGGCTGAATACCAGTGGTCGAATCAACAGTCAGATAACCAATTTCAAACCAAACTATGCCCATGAAAAACCTTTATTGCAGCCTGTATCAGTCTGGTGTCTCCAGATAAGCTGGACTTCAGCATCTCAATTTACAGACCAGCAGGATTTAAAACATCTGGAGGGTACCAGATAGGAAAAGTTATTTTAATGCATCCCTGATTACTTCAGGAAGCTAGTTCACAGCTCATTCATAAGGGCTGAGCCTGGCAAAGCTGTAACCAATGACTTCCAGGCTAGTGATAGCTTTTATGTAAACAAATCACAACCACCCAGGGCCTCTAAGGGACACGTTAAGTATTGGTTAATTTGAGAAGGCAGGAAGAAGCCTTGGAAAAATATAAACTTCCCTGGCATATTTACACTGCAGTGGACAATCAGCTCTTTTGGATGATGCTCCATTTTTGTTTCATAAAGATTTTTGTCTCTGTGAGTTTTCTGCCAAGTCAAACAGAAAAGTTGAATTACAGCTTAAGTGCCTGGAGATTAATGATTTACTGCCAAGCTTGGGTGTGAAGTCTATAGCAAGGTATCTTGGGATAACATACAGGAAATCTTTTCAGACTTTTACTGGGCAACTGTTCCATTAAATTTTGATTTATAAATTACTACAATTGGAACCTCTAAAGAGTGCAATGCTTTTCTGAAGTTTGTGTATTAGATCCACGAGTGGATTTTTTAGATGGGTTTATTTGGAACTCCGTAACAACAAACACACCCACTTGGTGTGTACTTTGGTTAGATTCACACTGTCATTCAAACAGTAAGATTATCAAGTACAAAATCATCATCATCATCATCAACCCAACCCCAATTTATACTAGAGTGCTTTTAACTAGCCTCTGTAATTGCAACAGGAATTTAGACATAGGCATACAACCAGGCTTGAATGATCAGTGATGTTCCTGCAAGCCTTGCCAAGAGCAGGTCAGGAGACTGGGTATGTGTACCAGGTTAAATCAGTCTGATAAATTAGGCTTCTCCTATTCCTATTGTCTTCCTTAGGTGGATTTTACATTGCTCTTGCATACATGTGGCTCTCTTTCCTTTGTTTTTGACTTTAATGGATTTCTCAGAATTGGTTACAAGCTTGGTAAACTGGAGATTTTCCATACATTTTTAATATACCTGCACACTTCCAAAAGCCTCTGGAAGCTTCACTAAGCTTCTGGGAATTTTCCATAACACCAATTTGTTTTTATAGGCCTCTGTCTCCCAATCCTAGCCATATCTGTTTTTCAGTAAGCAACATTTTGAGCTCCTAGCCAGCGTTTGCCTCTGCTTTCCAAGCATCTACTGCCAATTCATCTGCTTTTTCGAAAAGAAGCTTGAATTCCTCTGCACCTTTTCTTGTTCCTGAGCCTATCCCCTATGTTGAGTGTACAGCATACAGGTGAAACTCGAAAAATTAGAATATCATGCAAATGTTCATTTATGTCAGTATGGCAACTCAAAAGGTGAAACCAATATATGAGATAGACGCATTACATGCAAAGCGAGATATGTCAAGCTTTACTTTGGTATAATTGTGATGATTATGGCGTACAGCTTGTGAAAACCCCAAATTCACAATCTCAGAAAATTAGAATATTACATGACATCAATAACACAAGGATTGGAAATAGAACAATATCGGACCTCTGCACAGTATAAGCATGCATATGTACTCAGTACTTGGTTTGGGCCCCTTTTGCAGCAATGACTGCCGCAATGCGGCGTGGCATGGATGCTATCAGCCTGTGGCACTGCTGAGGTGTTATGGAAGACCAGGATGCTTCAATAGCGGCCTTCAGCTCCGCTGCATTGTTCGGTCTCATGTCCCTCATCTTTCTCTTGGCAATGCCCCATAGATTCAGGTGAGTTTGCTGGCCAATCAAGCACAGTAATCCCATGGTCACTGAACCAGGTTTTGGTACTTTTGGCAGTGTGGGCAGGTGCCACGTCCTGCTGGAAAATGAAGTCAGCATCCCCATAAAGCTCGTCTGCGGTAGGAAGCATAAAGTGCTCCAAAATCTCCTGGTAGACGGCTGCGTTGACCCTGGACTTAATGAAGCACAGTGGACCAACACCAGCAGATGACATGGCTCCCCAAATCAACACAGACTGTGGAAACTTCACACTGGACTTCAAGCATCGTGCATTGTGTGCCTCTCCATTCGTCCTCCAGACTCTGGGTCCTTGGTTCCCAAATGAGATGCAAAAGTTGCTCTCATCAGAAAAGAGGACTTTGGACCACTGGACCACAGTTCTTTTTTTCTGTAGCCCAGGTAAGACGCTTCTGACGTTGTTTGTTGTTCAGGAGCGGCTTGACAAGAGGAATACGACATTTGAAGCCCATGTCCAGGATCCATCTGTGTGTGGTGGCTCTTGATGCACTAACTCCAGCCTCAGTCCACTCCTTGTGAAAGTCCCCAACACTTTTGAATGGCCTTTTCCTGACAATCCTCTCCAGGCTGCGGTCATCCCTGCTGCTTGTGCACCTTTTTCTACCACACCTTTTCCTTCCACATAACCTTCTATTGATGTGCTTTGATACAGCACTTTGGGAACATCCAACTTCTTTTGCAATTACCTTTTGGGGCTTTCCCTCCTTATGGAGGGTGTCAATGATGGTTTTCTGCACAACTGTCAGGTTAGCAGTCTTTCCCATGCTTGTGATTCCTACTGAACCAGCCTGAGAGACCATTGAAAGGCTCAGGAACCCTTTGCAGGTGTTATGGATTCATTAGCTGATTAGAGTGGGACACTTTGAGCCTAGAATATTGAACCTTTTCACACTATTCTAATTTTCTGAGATTGTGAATTTGGGGTTTTCATAAGCTGTACACCATAATCATCACAATTATACCAAAGTAAGGCTTGACATATCTCACTTTGCATGTAATGCGTCTATCTCATATATTGGTTTCATCTTTTGAGTTGCCATACTGACATAAATGAACATTTGCACAATATTCTAATTTTTCGAGTTTCACCTGTATATTCAGGCAGCTCCTCTAAGTCTGGAGACCCATTCTTCCTTTCTCTAAAGTGGAGTGCTGGGACCAGCTCATACTAGCTCACAAGAGTCGATTGTTAAATTTTCTGGAATTTTGCAAGCCAGTTGAGAGCAGAGCTGAGCCACAATGGCTAGCATCCAATCAGCTGTTTGGCAGCTAGTAGCCCAGCATGACAGTGGCAATGGAGCCAGCAGTGTTGGAGAGGCTAGGAGGCATTGGAATGTATTTATTTATTTATGGAGAGCTGGTTGTTAAAAAAATGACCAGCACATCACTGCCTGCAGCTCATACTGTAGCTACAACAGTCAGTGTAGTTTCTTACTCTGTTCCTGTGTGTCAAATGTTCAGGCCTAGACCATGATGGCAAGGCACGTCCAATTACTTTTTTTTTTTTTAACTGCATTGACAGGTGTCAGCCATCAGCCTTGTTTAGGCTTTGAATTCTTTCAAGGGGAGAGATTAGCAAATAAATCTCCCACCTGGCCATTATGTGACCAGATTGCACGACATTTTGCTGATAAAAACATTTAGATGTGTCTTACACCTGAATCTGCACGGACAGATTTGATAGACAGGGCAACATATTGCAGCATTAATAGAGATTCTATCACTGCAGGTGGGATCCATGTCCCACCTAGCTTCTTGGGTGGGGAGCAAATGGGAACATAACAGATTGGATCCAAGAAGTGGTCAATGCTTCATTACAGGAAGGGTGTTTATGACTCCTTGAACAAGGCCATGATAACCCCCTTCTTAAGAGGTCATTTCTCAGTCAGATCAATTTTGATAACTACAATGTGGTATCCAATCTCTCCTTTTGAGGAAAGTTTGTTGAGACAGTCAGGAGCGGGGAACCAAAAAGCACCCTCGGGAATAGATTTCCAGGGTCCTTTTTCAGTCAGGATGCAGACCTGGGCTGCCTCTGAAAACCACATGGAAGCCACAATTGGCGTATAATGGGAAAACCTGATTGCTGACAGGTGTCAACTGCCAGAAGCATATTACACCAGTGCTCAATCCAATATACGGATTGCTGATAAGCTGGTGACTACAATTCAAAGTTCTAGTTTTGACCTATAAAGCCCTATATAATTTGGCATCAAGGAACCTTGAGGAGCATCTTCTTCAATCAGAATGAACGCATCCAGTGGATACATCACAGGAAATTTCTGTGAGATAAGGGGCTGAGGCAAAAAGATGGTGCTTTTCTATTGTAGTATCAACATTGTAGAACAGCCTCCCTGCAGTTATTAGGTTTGCCCCCCAACTCGATGTCCTTTTAGAATGCAGTAAAGAGGGAATTATTTCAAAGGACCTTTGGGATTTGAATATCATTTTGCTGATATGTTATTAATGTCAGGTTGTGTACTGTTCCATTGTGAAGTATTTTAGAATGGCAGGTTAAGGTGTTGTCACTGTTACTGAGGTGGTTTTAGCTTTAACCATGGACATTTTTATGTTTATTGTTACTGTGGATACTTTATTGTACATATTGTATGTGTATCATGGATGTTTTAACTGTTGTAAGGTGCTGTGTTGTAAGGTGTTGAGTCATAATGAAATTTGCTAAATGAATAATAAACAAATTGCATGTGATAGAGCATTATTATTATTATCATCGTTGCCTCAGATGATGATGAATACCACTGTCATTGTTCCAAATTACTGGATTCTATGGGAAGGGCATTACCACTGCATAAATGTGTATATGATAATAAGGCAGCCTTTTCTGACTCTGTCCTTTGGTCAACCATGAAAAGGGCACCATCAATTTATTGTAGAAGAAAATTGTCAGTCCAGTCCTGTTCTTTGGCTCTTAGATAAAGATTTCAGTTTGCACCTATCTGTGTCTGCATCTATCTACAATCCTCATATCACATAGGATGCTGCTACTAGGGATTTGCACAAGGGAAAGCAGTTCTGCTGTTTTGGGGATCTGGACTGAAAAGAGCCTTTAAAAATACTTGTATGTCTTTTTTAATACAATTTTTATTAAAAGAAATTTTACATAAGATTAAAAAACTAAAAAGAAAAAGTAGAAAAAGAAAGAAATATGACAGAAAGGAAAAAGTGAAAGATAACAAAAGAGAGAGAGAAAAAAACAGAAAGATATCTAAAGAGGCAACTTTCTATCTTCTTTGCAGCAGTTACAAGCATAGTAATTACCATTTCCATCCTCCCAAATTACACACTGTGGTTCCCTTCTTCCCATAAACAAACCTTTTTAATCAACAAATCCTGAAATCACCAATTCATTTTTATCTGTTTTCAGTGAAAAGTAAAGGGTTTTCAGTGTTTTATAAAGGTAATTGTTGTTCCCTCCTTAAAAATACTTGTATGTCCTTGTAAGAATTAGCTGTATCAAATAAGTTTGTGAAAGGGATTATCTATGTATATTTATCAGTAGGTATATTTAGTAGCGGTGAGGTTACCCTAATACCTTAGAGTTGGGAGTGGGGTGATGCAGTTGCAAACAGCTCTTTTTTAACGTCAGGCATTGAGCGCAGTGTTTTCTGTTATCCATCTTAAAAAATGAATTCCTGTCACCAATTTAGGCAAATATATTCAAGCATAGGTAGAAGACTAATTCATTATTCTGTCACTTTGTAAGTCTAATGGAGCAAGAGCAGCTGCTGCTAAGTCTCTGAATACCTGAGATGGAACTCTTTTGAGTAATAGGATGGCAATATCAGGGACTCTACACAGTGTACACAATGCAAAATTAATTGGAAAATAGATGGTCTGAAAGTTAAACATACTCTTGTGGCCTGTAAACATTTGTTCTGCATCTAAAATAACTTTGTTATATTTAATTGAACGGATTTTTGCTTCCAGCACCTGAATGAATCATTAAACGCCAATTATTTCATTTAAAAAAAAAAAAAAACCTCACAGGGCTCTATGACATTACTTCTGCTCTTAGTGCACATTAAAAAAGCATGTGAGATGACTCTAATGCCACAATTAGGCTCAGGACAAAAAAATATGTCAGGAAGAGGTTGAACAGCTTGAGAATATGCTGGTGGAATAGCTTGAAGCCAATTTAACTTTGTTCCTCCACAGTTGCCTAGAACTGACTTACTTCATTTAATTAGTGATAGCTCTTCTTTTTAAAAAGGGAATTATCACTACCAATGTTTCACAACCCTGAGTGCAGTATAAGATAAATTAGTATCAGCCAATCTTCTTTTATTAATTTTCAAAGTTCAGTTGCAAACATTCAGGCAAGAATGTTATATATTTTTCATATTTCCTTTAATATTGCTTTAGAATCCAAAGACACCATAACCATGTACGAATAACCTCTTTTGAAAAAACAGTACAGTATTTGCCTACATATTAGTTTACAATGTAGTCTTCATGGGACTGCCCTTGAAAAGTGTTTAAAAACTGTTCTTAATGCAATAGGCTGGTCCAATTGTTCTCCAGTGTATACATTTCAGACCACATTTTATCCATCTTATGTCAAGTGTATAATTTGCACATTAGTTTTAGGCCCATATTAAGGTGCTCGGGGCCTAGGATATCTGAAGAACTCCTTTCCTCCATATGAATTTGTTGATAGGTGTCATGTAGGATCTTCTTTGCATAGCACCTCCAACTAGAATTCCTCACAGTGGAGGTGAAATTAGCTCCATCCTTGATGATTATGGTGATTTGTTGGATTTATAGTATATGGCTACACATCTCACATAAAGCGATTCTAGGCAGTTAACATAATAAAAACATCATTACATAAAACAAAATACAAAAATAAAAACACATCAAAAGAAAAATGGCCACCAATCAACAACGCATTCATATAACTAATGAGCTCAACCATCTTCTGACCCATGCCTGAGAGTTAAGCCTGGTTTAATGGCTTTGAAGAAAAGCAAGATTGGACCTATTCTAACTAAGAACAGTGCTCCAAAAGGCAATGCTGCTACAGAGAAGGCATGCTTCCTGGGTCCCGCCAGTGATACTCTTTAATCAACAGGACCTGGAGCATTCCCCTTCTGCAAGATCTCATGGGGTAGGTAGATATAGTTGGAAAAAGGCAGTCCCTCAGATATCCTGGCTCCATGCCATGAAGGGCTTTACAGGTAGCAACCAGCACTTTGAATTGCCCTCAGAAGTCTATTGGGAGCCAGTGCAACTCATGAAGCCATAATCATTCATACTATTGCATTCTGGACCAATTGAAGCTTTCTGATGTTCTTCGAGAGCAGATCCATGTAGAGTACATTGCAGTAATCCACACGGGAGGTGATGAAAGCATGAGTCACTATCTACCTCCTGATCCAGGAATGGGTGCATGCTCTTTAGATGGTATTTATAAAATAGTGGGAAAAAAATTGTTCTGTTAATCTTTTAATGAGAAATTTAGCCTTATGCACATTAGCTGATTTCACACATTGCACTAAGAATGCTTTGTTTAAACATGTTTGTCAAAGAAGCCTTAGTGGCCTGGTTCACCCAAAGAATGATGCACTTTGTGGATCTACTGAATTTGAGGTGGTCACCAGATTGATTGATTGATTGATTGATTGATTGATTGATTGATTGATTACCATAGGTACTTCTGTGCTGTTTCAATCAAGTGAGCCTAAATAAATAACAATACAATCTACTAATGTCAAGGACAATCTAGTAAGTCAGAGACATTAATCCCATTCTAGTTCTGTAAAGTCATAATAAATTATAGCCCCATATACCTCCTAGGTATCAAATTATCACATCCTTATCACCAAATGTCTGCTCGAATAACCAACTTTTTAACAACTAACTGAATATTAATAGTGAGGATGCCTTCTTATCTGTAAGGGTAACTGGTTCCACAGGAGGGCAGCTCTCATGGAAAATGCTTATCTTCAAGTTGTCTCCTGCTACATCTCACAGAGAGGATGATTCTTAACAAGTGCTCTCTACTGGCACACTTTGGGTGGGCAGATTGTACTTCAAGCAAGTAAGTATCTCATAGAGATCAACATCTTAAGCCATATAGGACCTTATATGTTATTATCAGCACCTTGAACTTCACCCAAAGACAAACTGGTAACTAACACAGTTTAGTGACATATTGGGTATATGAACCACCACATTCTGCACCATCTGCAGTTTCCAGGTGGTATTAAGGTGCAATCCTAGGTAGAGCAAAATACAGTAGTTCAATCATGAGGTAACAAGGTTATGAGTAACTGTCATCAGGTCCTCCTGCTCCAGGAATGACATAACCAGCACACCAGCCAAAACTGGGCAGTCACAGTCTCAGCCACAGCCTCCAGTTACTGATCTAGTCCAAAAAGACCCCTCAAATTATGAATCTGAGGAGGGAGAAGAACACTACCAGAACTAATGTTGGAACTATTCCAGAACAGTTGGCTTTTGAATCAGCAGCCAATTTGTTCAGGTTGAGCTTCAGCCTGTTCCTCAGCATCCAAACCCTTACCAGATATTAAGATTTCTACTATATGTCCAATTCAATCTGGAGTAGAGTTGTATAACTGGGTATCATCAGTGAACTGTTGATGCCATACATCAAACCACTGGATGACCTCTCCCATTGACCTCATGTAGGTATTAAATAAAATGGGGAGAAAGCTCTTCCTCCTCCCATACACATACCAACTGGAACAGCCTACTCAGGAAGGAGTGGAACCACTGCAAAATTCCCAGTCTTTGCAGACAGTTCATAAAGATTTCATGGTTGGTGGTACTGAAGGCCTCAGAGAAATGCAACAGGACTAATAGGGTTATACTTCCCCATCTAAGACCTGGCAGAAGTTATTGATGAGAGTAAACAATACAATTTATGTCCTATGTCCAGGACTGAATCTTGACTCCAAGGGAGTCACAGTAATCTACTTTCCTCAGAGCCCTTGGTAATGGTTGCCCTATCACCTTCTTAATAATCTTCCCCAAAACTGAGAGATTAGAGACTGAGCAAGAGTTACCCAACACTACTGGATCTAAGGTTGGTCCTTGAGAAGGCAATGTACTGGGTCCACTTCAGGATCTCTGGCATCTCTGCCTCCTACAGCAAGGCATTCATCATTGTCCACCCAGTTCCAGCTCCCTTTCCCATTCTTGGCTACTCATGCAAGCCAGCTAAGAGAGAGATCTAGCTGTCAGTGACAGAGCTAATGTCACCAAGGATTCTCTCCACTTCCTCCGGAGTAATAGATACATCCATACATGCTCCATTCCACTGAATGGAGGCTGTGCAGCAACAGGGCTTTATGGTTTGTTTTAGTTTCTGCGTACTTGGCATGAACCCAGATAGACTGCTAAAGCAAATCTAATGTGCCATTGTCAGCCTACATGTTTTTTTAGCTTTACATTTTCATCACAAAGTAAGAGCTGGGTGAAACTTCTGCTACTTCCAAGGTTCAGAATGCATAATGACCCAAAGGAGACCTTCTGCCATTTCAATTTTGTGGTGTAAGAAACCAGGCATGCTGGCAAGAAGTCAAGACAAAATGATTATATGGCTTACAAAGGAGATGATGTGAAATAGAAAATTGGAAAACTCTGCTACTGTTGCTCTGAAAAAGGCAAAAGTTGAGAACTAGTTACCACTGACTTGCCAGGGACCACACGGAATTCTAAGATCTTATTTAAAACATTTTCTTCTTTAATTGTCTTTATTTCTAGAGAGAATAAAGGACTGCTAGCATTCAAATTTATTCTGGAGAAAGGAAAAAAGAGAATAAATATGTTTTAATGTAAACATAAAATAAATAAGCAGGCTGAAATGCTGTCACTTGAAGGCTTTTTAAAAGATGACAGGTTTAAAGAGTGGCAAGGTTAGCAGAATTTATTCAGTCCTGACTTTTGTTTTATGGAATAGAAAAGAAGTGATACAGGCAATCAATGTGCAGTTGAAAAAGACATTTTATTACAAAGAATTGGATAGAACATATTGTCTACTGGCAGGATAGAAGTTTTGTTCTGTTTGGAGGGGGCAGCTTTGTGAAAATAAATTCTCCATATCTAGGACTGACAAAACTTTCCCCTTTAATGCAATTCTGGGTACAAGTGAAAGGGACGAAAGGGCTTGGAATCCACCCAATTCAAAATTACTTTTCATCTGCCCTGATAGATCCCCTTCTGCCCTAAAAAGTTACAGTCTCCCCATAACTGAAGCACAAACAGGAAAGAAGCAATATCAGTTTGACCAATTCGAAAGTGTCATATATGTGGAATAACATGTTTTGCCTAAAAGGAAAATTATTTCTTTTCAGCATATCTATAAGTGTGGCATTCAGTTGAGGGATTGCGTCCTCTTCATCATTTGAGAGTAAGAAAGGTTTACTCACAAGCCAGGCTGGGGAATTCTGGGAGTTGAAATCCACACCTCTTAAAGTTGCCATGTTTGAACAACACTGTGTCTGAGACAAGAGCTGTGGATACAAAACATAAGTCTTAAGGTTATTGCTTCCCTAAATCTATTTTTATTGTTGCCCAGTTCTTTGGAAGCGTTCCCTGCAAAATTGAGGACCCCAATGTCTTTTTGAATGGGTCTTATCATTAGTTAATTTTGATTAATAATTTGTTTTACTTCGTTTTATTAGTTTTGTTACTTTAATTCAAATGTCTTGATTTTACACTTGCTTTATTGTTTAACCACTTAGATACTTTGGTGGTTGATGGTATACTAAATCAATAATATTGGGGGGGATTATTTTTTTTTAGATTTTTTTATCTCACCTTCCTTATTTTTATAAATAACTCAAGGCGGCAAACATACTTGATGCTCCTTCCTCCTCCTATTTTCCCACAACAACCACCCTGTGAAGTGAGTTGGGCTGAGAGAGAGTGACTGGCCCAAAGTCACCCAGCCACCTTTCATGCCTAAGGTGGGACTAGAACTCCCCCTCCTGCTTTCTAGCCTGACGCCTTAACCACTATTACTATTCCTACAGTGGCAATAATAACAACAATAGATGATAAATGACTCAGAACTCAAATACTTTAAACACGGCTTCCTTGGGTGCTGCCAATGATTCAATCAGTTGAATCAGCTGATGGTCAAAATGGTAAAATGGCTTGCAGAATTCAGGGTAAAAGCCTCCTCTTTTTTTATGGATGAAATAATGGTTGGCTTCCCACACTGTCCCATTTTAAGTATTAGGTGAAGACATTCTTGTTCAGATGGACCTTGGAAGAATTAGACTGCCTTTAAAATGAATTCTTCTTAAATACTCCCATGTTTTATTGTTTATTATTGATTTTATTGTTTGGATTTATATTTATTGAATATTTTTAATATTTGTTGTGCATCCTTCTGGGCTCCTTCAGATAATTAGAATAAGAATAATGGTGTCATCCATGATATTTGAGCTGATTGATCACCAATACCTGTAAGTGTAAGTAATAGGAAAAAACTTAATGCTTTATTCTTATGTATGCATTTTAAAAGGAAAAATCTCATTTTCCATGTTACTTCACTGCCATCTAGTGATAGAATAAAATGTGTCTTTTGTCTTCAAGATCAGTATCTTTATGACTCACCTGTCTAATTATGGGAATGACCGATTGGGTTTATACACCTTTGTCAGTCTGGCCAATTTTGTTCAGAGTTGGACTAACCTAAAGCTGCAGACTTTACCTCCACTTCAGTTGGCTCACAAATACTTTGAGCTATTTCCTGAGCAAAAGGACCCACTATGGCAGGTAAGACATGCACTAGAAGAGTACTGTAATTTTACCTGTTGTAAAATTTAAATTTAACATATGTAATCAAATAGTATTGCAGAAAAGAATATACTTGTGTATATGGTAAAGAATGAGGTATTTTTATTTATTTATTTATTTATTTATTTATTTCTATTAATGGCTACTTGCTGTATGTAGATGCAATTTTTGACTGATGTCTGAATATAAAAAACACAATGGTATATTATAGTCAAAATAAGAAACAATTTGTCGTACACAAATTGAAGGGTCTTTGAACTAGAGAAGTCTTCATGAATAAAGAAGAATAAAGAAGATTTCACTATAAAAGAAAGTAAAAGAAACTACTAGAATGTGTTACTTCAGTCTTCTAAAATGTACAAACTCCACATGGTTTGGCATTGCTCCTCATGGAATACCAAGCCAACTTGGTCAAAAATCGGAGTTCTAACATATCTGGAAAGGACCAGTTTACAGAAGGCAAAGATATCAAAATAACATACTATATCATATATCTTTTTGTTGAAATCACTCCCAAATACTTTTTCTAAACTAAAGCTTTAAATATTAGATTTTAATATTTAATATCTTAAATATTAAGAAAGAAAGCATCATGTAACTCAGTGGTATATTCCTGAATAATCCTATAAGATAAGATTATGCCATAAATTATTTTAGGATCACAATAGAAATAAGGCATGGACTATAATTAGATTAGAATAAGATAAAACTATATTTTAATTGCTATTCCCAATAGCAATATTCATTTTTTAAATTTTTCATAGATTAATAAGTGGAGACTTATTTTTCACTAGATGGATTTGCCTTCTGTCTTTTCTCCAGTACAGCGAAACACTTGATTTGCATAGACTAGTGGTAAAAAAAATCAAAAACTAATAATAGATTGCTTTACCCCTCAATTTAGAATCCTTGTGATGACAAACGACATAGAGATATCTGGTCTAAAGAAAAAACTTGTGATCGTTTACCAAAATTCCTGGTTATTGGACCACAAAAAACTGGTAAGAACTTCTATACAGGGTGTACACTGCAGCCAATAAACCAGGAATACAGAAACGTGGCCTGGGGCCACAAGCCAATATCCTTTTTGAGGTTTTCATAACTCCATCCCCCAAAACCAGTAGGGCCAAAATGATTGGGCTTTTTTTTTTTTTTTCATTTTTGAAATTGGCATGGGGGTAGCAAATCCCCAATGGATTCCCTAATGGATCCTGAAACTCTAATGGATCCTGGCCATGTCCTCTTTGGGGTGTGGTTTTTGACATGCTTGGTATGGTCCTTGAAATAATAGCCATGGCTGCTACCTGCTCCTCCAGCAGGAGCTGAGTCTAGGAGGACCCCCAAATCGTGCACCAGCTCAGCCAGGGGGGTGCCACCCCATTCAGAGTCAAAGATGACATATCACTAGGGCCGGGGGGGGGGGGCAAAAACCCAAAGCTACTCCACCTTGTCAGAGTTAAGTGTTGTTTTTTTGTTCTTATGCTTAACCCAAATGTCTACCTGTAGTGATTTTACAATGTTTTAGGGAGAAAAGAACATTTTTAAAGCAATATATCTTGAATTTTTTTCCATACAGATGCTGTTTGAATAAATTTCAGCTCAGCATCTGTCAAAGAAAACTTACTTTTGATCATTAAAGAAGGCCTTATATGCATGTTTATTTTTCCTTTAAAATATTTTGTTTTACTTTTTATTTGCTAGTGTAAGTAGGATGATGTTTGCTAAAAAGGTGTTATTTAATCCTACATAAAATATGGATCTGATTGACGGAATGCAGAAGTTTCATCTCAATTCTTGGACTGTTATTCTTTTTGCAGGCACAACAGCTTTATATTTGTTCCTGATTATGCATCCTTCCATCATTAGTAACTCCCCCAGCCCCAAAACCTTTGAGGAGGTACAGTTCTTTAATAGAAATAACTACCACAAGGGGATTGATTGGTAAGATGGGCTACTAGTATAAATTTAAATCATTCTATATTGTGCACAATACAAAAATACATGCCATATCTAATGTGTGTGTATATGCTACTTAGTATGGACTTTTACAGTTCTTCTAAAAATTGTGTGCATATAATATAGTCCTCAGCTGCAAGTACAGTTCTTGCTGTTTCTGCTTGGAAATTAGAAAATAGTTGTGTATATACAATGGATTGCATTAATTGTGCAAGGAATCAAAAATTAATTAAAAAGTCAGCCACATATTATTGTGCTGTAAATGCAAATATCTAAGCAGTCAAAAGTCTAAGTTTCTATAAAAATAATAAAACAAGTTTTTATTTACTGAAGCAATATACTGTATTGAAATAACGAAAACCCTGCTATATTTTTGTGTAGAGATTTCTAAACATTTCCACAATTCAAAAAATATTTTCTATATGTACTGCAGTATATAGTATTCAGACTTCATGGATCAACATCCCACTTCTTTTCAGATGGACCTACTTGAATCTAGCTTAACTAACCCACTTCTTCCTCCATTCTGAAAACTTCCACACTTCCCCTATTCAAAATTATGTCCACTGAATTCAGTGAGCTTATTTGCTGGAAAGTGGATACTGAGTTACAGCTTAACAGTGTTTTAAATGAGTTACTACTTTATTTATAACAAGTTCAGCAGTAACATAATGGGCCAAGTCATTTTTCTGCAAGTCCCATAAAATGACTGGATTCTTTGTAAAGTTTCCCCAGTGTATGAACTTCACACTAGGTTTTGTCCAGTGTCTTCTATTTAAGTAATTGTACATGTTGACAAATGTTCTAGCACCCTGAAGAAAGGAAACCATTCTAAATTTTTAGAGTGAATGAAGTAAAGTAGTTTTACTTTTGGGCAAAACAAAAACAACACAAACTTATTATAAAGTTCATCTGTTAGGCAAATTAATGTCGTTAAATATAAAATGCCCAACTGCTTAGTGAGATCTATGAGCTGCAGCCACGGACAAATATGTACAGATCATATAGCTGATAGCACTTTATACCGCTAAGGGGGAAAATAGAAACTGTTACTGAAAAAGAAAACAAATGTTGATATTTTCAAATGTTCATTTTGAGGACAAATTCTATATCATGGACTCTAACTTTTAACAAGGATAGTTGTAAAGACAACATGTAGTACTGTATGTGAATCAATATGGCCAGAGCACTGAAAACAAATGGAAATTTTAGTTGTATCAGTTCACAGCTATTATATATGTTGTTTACTCTAACCGGATTTGACGGTCAAAGGTCAAAGTTCCAAGCAGATTTTTATTTTCTGATGCAAAACCTCTTGCCATTTCTTTGTCATAAACACATCAGAGTTACTGCTGTTCTGGGCCAGTTTAAATGTAACCCAAACCGAAACACATCAAAATCTCCTCTTCTAAAAGTTAACTTATGATGTAATGCTTTCTATTTAGAAAATGCAATTAGGCAGAGAACTACAATGTTGAAAATCACTTGACAATTGTGTGTGTGTATATTGGTTTCACATATACAGTGGTACCCCAAGATACGAATTTAATCCGTTCCGTGACTCTGATCGCAAGTCGAATTGGTCGCATCCTGAAGCACGTTTTCCCATAGGGTTCAATGTAAATACGGTTAATCCGTTCCACCCTCTGAATTTGGTCGCATCCTGAAGCAAATTTCCCCATAAGGTTCAGTGTAAATATGGCTAATCCGCCCTCCGAATTTGGTCGCATCCTGAAGCACATGTCCCCATAAGGTTCAATGTGTCAGCCGGCGTTGCACGGCTAAGAAATTCCCCAGGTGCGCTTTAGTCAGCCCTAGCGCAGAAAAAGGAAGTGCTAATGAAATCTGAGAAAGGCTCCCACGCGCACAGCCGGGAGCGGGAGCTTCCCCCCCCCCGTGCTGATTCTTCTTAATTCCGCACTCTTTCCTCTGTGCATAGCCCTTGGCGCGCGCGACAAAAGCACAGTGAAAGGAATGGGGGGGAAGGCTTATGTCACGCGCACAGCGGAGCGGGAGCTTCCCCACCCCCCCCAATTCCTCCGCGCTCTTTCCTTTCTCCATAGCAACAAAAGCACAGTGAAAGCAATCAGCACGCTAGGGGGAAAGGCTTATGTTGCGCGCACGCACAGCGGAGCGGGAGCTTCCCCCCCCCCGATTCCTCCGCGCTCTTTCCTTTCTCCATAGCGACAAAAGCACAGTGACAGCAATCACCAGGCCAAGGGCTATGGCCAAAGGAAAGAGCAAATTTCCCCATAAGGTTCAATGTAAATACAAACAGTTCTGAAACATGTGCATTTTATTTTTAAACCACAAAAACATGAAAAAAAGCACATTATGAAGAGGGAGAATGGGGTGGGGAGGCAGTTATTGTTCGGAGGGAGAGTCCCCCTCCAAAGGGACTTCAGGGAGATCTCCTTCAGGGGTTTCCTGTCTTCTTTGCCTCTTAGCTGCAAAGCCTTATTCTTGCCAAGCCCGCTCTGCATTTTCTTTGGAGCCATGCTGACAAGCACACCAAAAACCTTCCAAACGCCACAAAACACACCACAAGCCTCACCGAACGCCTCCTTGCTACCGCAATCTCGCCCACAGGAAGCCGCGACCACGTGGCAGCAGGGCAAATGGCTTTTCCTTTTCCTTTTTCCTTTCTCCATAGCGACAAAAGCACAGTGAAAGCAATATCAGCGCGCACACACAGCCGGGAGCGGGAGCTTCCCCCCCCCCCCCCGCGCGTTCAGATTTCATTAGCAGTTCCTCTTTCTGCATTGCTTTCCTTGGGTTTTTGTCCTCCCGCTCAGATTTCATTAGCACTTCCTCTTGGAAGCCGCGACCACGTGGCAGCAGGGCAAATGGCCGCGGATCCGGTTCGTAGCTTGAGGCGGAGTTCGCATGTTGAGGTAAATTTTTGCGGCTGGAGCTGGTCGTATCTTGAAATTTTCGTAAGATGGGGCGTTCGTATCTTGAGGTACCACTGTATACAATGTAGCAAATATATAATTAGTTTTGCTAGAAAAATAGCTTTAATGTGCCCAACATAACTTCCTTTCTTTATAAGTACTGTACTAAATTGCTTTATATTTTGTAGGTATATGGAATTATTTCCTACACCTTCCAATGTAACTACTGACTTTCTCTTTGAGAAGAGTGCCAACTATTTTCATTCTGAAGAAGCCCCTAAACGAGCAGCTTCTTTAATTCCTAAGGCAAAAATCATCACTATTCTCATTGATCCCTCAGATCGAGCATACTCCTGGTATCAGGTAGAAATTTTAAGAATGAATGCAAATTCTAGAAGTACATATGATAAATTATAATGGTTTGCTTCCATTATCCATTACATGTCTTAATTATAGTCTGAAGTATAAAGCATTATTGACAAGTCCATAATTGGTAGACTTAGAAGAGATTAGCTATCAATGAAAGCTTTTTGATCCCTTCTTTAATTGTAATTCAGATGTTTATTGGGCAATGAGACTATTGGCCGTCTCACTGTGTACTGACTGCTACAACTTAAGAATGAGCATATGCCCAGCAATCAGAAGTCAACAGTTTTTTCATTAACAGGAGTCAAGACAAAGCTTCATTACTAAGCTTCATTACTAAGATAGAAAACGTAACTATGTCATTTTGCTAAGATTCTGTCAAACAATAAAATGTCTTATCAAATGAGATAGCCAGATTATTACTCTTAAAAGCATTCAAACAAATACAGTATATTAGTGTTGCATTTTATATACTTTTGCTTCTGTCTTCTTTTATACTGGTTAATCTGTATATAACCTTGTTAGTATTAAAGCCAGCAATATGCTTGCTTTGTATTTGGCCTTGAATCAAAGACGTATAATAGCTGGTGGAAGGAAAATACTGAGAAATGAAAGAGCAGTTGTATATTCTGAATTTCTTATGGCTAAACAGTATTAAGACTTTAACTAACTTTGCTTTACAGTTGCCATCTTTCACTTTTTTTTTCAGCATCAGAGGTCTCACAAGGACCCGGCTGCTTTAAAATTTACATTTTATCAAGTAATCACTGCAGGACATCATGCTTCATCAGAGCTTAAGGTTCTGCAGAAAAAATGTCTGATACCAGGATGGTATGCCACTCACATAGGAAGATGGTTAGCATATTTTCCACCGTATCAGGTAAACAGTAGTGCATTCTGAAACTATTCAAAATCTGATGAGTGGGCAGCATTGTTAGTGCTCACAAGTTTTTTGTTTGTTTTTCTGGGCTAAAAGCATGTGATGTTACTGCAAAATCATTTATGTTCCTTGAAAGCAACAGATTGCCTGCCAACATAAATTCACCTGCAAACTGCTCTGTCAGAGATTGGGGAGCATTAAGGGGTGCCAACATTTCAGGGGTTGCAGGTGGCCTAAAGATTGCCCACCCATGCTGTATCCATTTGAATAAATAAATATTCCCTTTGTTTCAGTTATTCATTCAATACTATTCTGTGGAATATTGTTCTTCATGAATTTGCATATGAATGTAGATCGTTCAAAACCTGAATAGTATGTCCTTGTGCAATTTGTACATACCTTGGCATTACAGACTGAAATAAATTTTCTTCTTTTTTAAAAACTTTCTGCTTTTCTAATCCCTTTGAGATCCTAGGCGTTTCAGGCAGGGCCAGCTTAATGAGGTTTTGTGCTATAGGCCACTACTAGTTCTTCATTGCTATCATCTTACAGCTTCCACCTAAGATAATATCTAGTTCACACAGTACATATTGCACTGTCAACTAGTGTAGACCTGAAAATGATGCTTGATCTCTCAGCTGTTCCAAATCTTCAGCATAGTTGTTTTAAATACTAGACATAGCTGCTCAGTCATGGTGATAGGGCAAATAAGGTATGTTACATGCCCAGAGAACTGAGTTTCCCATTATGCTTCTGTCAATAAGTGTCCCCTCAATGATTGATATTCGAAAAATGATATATAAGCATATTTTTTATAGTTTGCTATTTTGAAAGCTGCATATAATTGCATTTTTCAAGGCAAATCACAATTTCCTACTGATCGATTTAGTTTCTCTGGATACCTCATCTTTATTTCTCAGTCACCACTGGTGTATCAAGCAGTTTCCAATGTAGCTCGATTTTATATTTAATTAATGGAACTTCAAATCATTAAAAGTGATAAATATGAATGGATTTAAAACTTATCCAAGTAGCACATCTCTTCTTTTTAAAAACTGCTCTTCACATATGTGAAAAAATGAGTTTCAAGTTGATGTATATAAGATCTTGAATGCAGCATTGATTGTTGATTTTATTTCTCTCTTTCTTTTGCAGTTACTAATTATCGATGGACAGCAGTTGAGAAATGACCCGGCTATAGTAATGGATGAAGTGCAAAAGTTTCTGGGAGTTACTCCTCATTATAATTATTCAGAAGCTCTAACGTGAGTTTATTATTGATTTAACATACTATACATGATTAAATAGTACAGAATAAATTATTCTGAGAACAAAGCGATTCATACAATTGTAACTTGGCTTGATAAATCAAAATATGCATCAATCTTTTATCTCTACTTAAATTCATATAAACTATGTTTGAACCAGGTAGTCTATAATTAACACTTATTTGTCCAAGCTAAGAAATAGGGGATATAAGATTTGGAAGAAATTTGAAACTACAGTTAGAAATATTCTGTTTTACTTGTGGTTTCTACAAAAGGAATAATAAAAGAGCAATATACATGGACACATGCCTTGGTCAAATTTCATATGTAAAAGCCAGAGTATAATTGTTTCTTGGGGAATGTCTTTCTAGGGGGAGTGTTAAATGTATGACTTTTTGAAAAAAGGGGTTTTTTGTTGTTGTTTTTTAACATACTTGAAAAGTATATTATTAATTTGATAATATCAGAATTTTCTTTTGGGATTTTCTTAATTACTACTCCACTAATTCACAAGAACACCAGCAATTATCCACCACCACTGGAGAGGAATTTCCATAAATCTTTCTTTAAAAATGCATACAATGAACCATTTCAGAGTGGGCAGAAGCAGAGACAAAGAAAGGACTGCATCCAGTAAATTGGTTCTGCCTTTTAAACTGGCAAATAGAATTATATGCCTTTTTTCCACCCTTTGCTCAGCAGCAAAAGATTCGCCATCCAAAAGCAAGAAGAACCAAAGCTGCTTTTCTTTTTCTTTGGTAGAATGACACAATACTAATGTCAGTCATATGGCATCCACTGGGTCTGGAATAAATAATGGCACACACAGACCATTTGAACTTAAAACATTTATTCACCTGCCCTTAAAATAAGATTGATAACCTTAGTTTGTGCCTTTGTATGAGATCTCAATATCCATTTTCATAAGAAACTCTCAAAATAATATGGTGTCCATTCCCAGACAGTTCTCTATTTCATGCCTCTGAGTCAATTCTGCTGTTTTTTGTTTTTTTGTAGCATGTATGGCAAAACTGACTTTATCTTCCATGAGATAAAGTTGAGCCTAGGCAAAAGAGAGAATGGAAAGTTCTATTCAGCTTTCAGATTCTTTCACACCAGAGCTCTTGACCTGAAATGCTGAGTATCATTCCCAGCTGCATTTAATTCAAGCGCATGTATTTCTTTTCTGTGCAAAATTATTTGTTAAATTATTTCCATTTAAAACAACTTATGTTTTTTTTCAAATGCTCTTGTATCATTCCAGTAAACTTACTTTCTGAATTACCTTAGCCTTGGATATTCTTCTTTCAGCTTATAAGATAGCAAATAAGAATCTTTGCTGAAACCAATAGCACCCAATCTTGGCACAAGTATATCACAAAAATAATCTATAGTATGAAGTACTGCAATCCTAGAACAGACAGCAGTGTACTAAGCATTCTAGTGCTATATTTGTGAGGAGGTATTTGCCCCTCAGTTATTCAGTATGGACACATATAAGAAGCACAGCTCAAATCAAGTAGTGGGGAAGGTCTGTCTGTATGAAAGCCAATGGTTTTCTGATTCCTTTCCAGAAATGTGCTGATTGTTGGCTTAGTACAATATGCAAATCAATCTAATATATGATACCAACTCCCATGTTGGTCTCAAGCAAATGTATCATAATGATCATTGATCTATATTATGCATAGCTATGAATGTTATGATCATTTTTATGTGTCATAACCTGTAAATTATAAATGGAAGACAGAAGTATATAAGACTAATCCATATGTGTGTCTTCTAATTCTTTACAGTCTAATTTTCTTGACTTGGAAAATCCTGGGAATTGATAACATGGTCTGTCTTCTGTGCGCCAAACTTTACGATGCAGAAATTTTTAAATGGTTGTATATATTCTCTATAACTCTGTTATACTGAGCCAAATTGGAGGAATAATTTAGAGTGAGTCAGATTATCAATCTGCCTAGCCCAGTATTGTAGCCATTAACTGGCAACAACTTTCAGGCAAACGTTTTTCCATTCTAGTCCTGGAGACTAAACCTGAAATATGAAAAGCATGTGCTCTGTCAATAAGATGTAGATTTTTCTTGTATTTTGTCTCATTTGGCTTCTCTTGTGAGTGGTAGTTTTTTTCTTGCTGTTCTACTTCCCAAGTGTGGGAAAAACAGCTGATACCAGGACAATGAAGAAGGCAGGCAACAATTTTCTTGCTCTTCTGTCAAATATAAGTTGGACCTCTATAAAAATGATGAATGAGGAGCAGTAGCAATGTCCTCTTTGTAGGACAGAGCAAGATAGTGGCTGGCTGAATCACTGGCTTCCAGTCATGTTAATTCCATTTGGAGGTCAACCTACAGTAGTTTCAAGGTTTTGCAGACAAGGCAATAAAAAGGGATGACTATTATTTGCCTAATTAGAAAATGAAAGCATTTATTAGGTTTAAATGCAGTATATGTTTCAGGTTTGACTCACACAAAGGTTTTTGGTGTCAACTTCTGGAAGAAGGAAAAACAAAATGTCTTGGAAAGAGCAAAGGCAGAAAATACCCTCCAATGGACTCTGAGGTAAACCCTTTTTTCAGATGTACAACTGATAAAGTCCAGCATTTTGAAATACAAATAAATTTACAAGGAAAAATTTTGCCCTTTAAGTTGCTGGCACTTAAAAATATCTTATTCGTACTGAATTGTGCCCAATGTGTCATTTTTTATGTCTGTCTATCCATACGGATTGTGGTAAAAATTCCTTATTCTGTGGCAAAAATAATTAATTTTATCTGCTCTCACTTGTTAATCATAAATAACCTGCTCCCATTCTGTTGAAGCTGATTGCATCTATATTTATTTTGTGAAAGAATGAAGAAAATGGTACCTCAAGGAAATAGAATATCATGTGCCATGAGTCTGTAAGTTAATAAGCCCTCCAGTAACCCAGAGGATCAAATCATTCGATGTTAAAATATATTAGCTGGACTAGCTGAAAAGTTGTCCTGAGGTTGTTTATTAATTTCATGTATTTATTTCATGTATACCCTGCCACAATCCCACAGGATACTTGACAGATTTAATATACATTTAATATACTCCTCATACTAAAGGAGCCCTTTCAAAAATGGGTTAAAAATCCCTGATTAGTTGCTTGGGGAGGGGAATGACTGAGCTTGCAACTCATGCTTCTTCCTGAACAGCTCATCAGTCAAATACAATATTTCAAAAAGGGCTACAAATGGTCAGTTCTAGGTACTGGAATGGAAAGGGAAACCCTTAATGTATACTTTATCTTGCTTCCTGCATAAGAATGTCTGTGTTTTCATTAGTCATCTATTAATATTTAGTCCTGAAAGTGATTTATAAAAGAATATATTGTTCGGATGCAAATAAGTGAAAAGATAGTACTATACAAAACAACTGCATTATTTCATCAAATAAAATGTCAGCTTTTGTATCCACCAGTGCAGGGTTTTTCTGTCAAGCTACTACAGAGATCACAATGTGGAACTGTCAAAGCTGCTACACAAATTGGGACAACCACTGCCATCGTGGCTGAGACAGGAGTTGCAAAAAGTGAGATAGCACAAGGATGTTATCAGAACTCTTCTTCATTTAAAATATGAGCAGTCTTAAAGTTTCCAGGAACTGTTGGGAAATATAGCTCTTCAACAGGAAACAAAAGATTGAGATTTGTGTGATATATTAGCAGCTGGATTCTAAAAAATTGTATGCATTTATCTCTGACAATACATGGGATTTCATAACAATTTAAGGATTGATGGAGATAGCACAAAGCTTAATCTATCAGGACCTTGAGCTCTCTCAGAAATATGAAAATATATCATGTAACTCGTACTCAGTGCAATAGGGTTGGTAAATGGATTGTGCCTAGAGACCACTATGTACATGTGGCATCAAATAGCAAGTTTCAAATGTTTGGCTAAAGTTTCAAGAGAAAATCTATATAACTTTCCAAAATCGGAACAAATATTTACATTTTTACATAGTTTATTCCTATCGCTTTAAGAATATTGTGTCTCATATTGATTTTGTAAATTACCGCCTCTCTGCTCAGTTTTAAAATAGTTGGATTAAAATGATGTGTCTTATTTAAGATGACAAAAATGTAGCACAAAATGCCAAGCTTAGTCCCATTTTACAGTTCTGATTTCTAAACATGGAACTCAATTTTAAATAATTAAATCTGGAGTAAAAATACGTATTATTTTAAAAAGTAAAGGTTTCTCCCAGTTGGCCTAAGTCCTGGGGACAACATCAACACAATATAGAAGCAGTTTGCCATTTCCTTCTTCCAGAACTTCACTTTTTGTGAATCCTCAGTTTAGCTCATGGCTCTGCATTTTCTGATGGCTTCCATCTAAGTTTGCCTCTGCTTAATTATTGAGATCAGCCAATGAGCAATATTAGTGAGTGAGAATTACCATTATTGGAATATGCATATATGAGAATTCATTTTATCTGTTCGCCCTATCAACAGAATTTATAGAACTGTGGAACCTTTCACCTCCTTAACAGAAGAGAGATTTCTAGAAGAGATGAAAGGGTGCCTTAATTCTCTGTCCAGTCTGCAATGAGCTTTACAGGTCACTCAGCTGCTACACTTGTAGAATGTTAATTCAGGGCAAGAACTACATATCCAGCAAGACCAGGGAAAGTGCTAGATACAGGAGATACCTAGGTCTGCTGTCTCGTGTTCATTCCATTTATCGTTTGGAAGATTTGGGCCTTCAGCAATTGCAGGAGCAATACTGTTTTGTAATGTAAATGATTTGCGTATCAAAACCAAGAATCTATAGGATGCTAATGTGCCCATAAATTCCTCCTCTGACATCAGCCAGGTTTTAAAAATGTTGTTGTTGTTGTTATTATTATAAATTGGAAGCTGGAATGTTACGAAACAAAGTCTCAGCCTCCAGCATTAACTTTGTTTCCAAGAATGTCTCTGGACATCAGATGGGTCTTAGAAAATTGAAGTGGTAGGCACTGCAGTCCAGTGCTTTGTTTGACGTTAGCTCATCTGCTCTGAAAGAGACCACAGGAAAGCTGGGGAAGGGTATAGGAAGCATCTTTTAGAAGAAGGGCTAGAAGAGGTGACGGATACATTGGATATGTTCCCATTTACAAAAATGCTCACATTTCTCAAAATTGCAGTTATGGCTACTACCTGAAAAGGCTTCTCAGGCTTGCTAGTTTTTCCCAACATTGTACACTATAATATCATAAATGCTAAAAATGGGTGTGATAGGCATTAATCAAGTAATCAACCAAGCAGGCCTTTGATTCTGAAATATCTTAAGTCCTCCCAAAACTCCTCCTCTGCCATACCCCCACACTAAGAAAATATTTATATCACAATCTCAGATAAAAACATCCACAGAAAGGAGATAGAAACCAAACATTTTTCTGCCTTCTGCTCTGCCTGGGAAATCATTGGACATATCCATCCTATTGCTAAGCCCTCAGATGACACTGTAAGCTAATAAAACAAATAAAAAATAAATTTAAACAAGTAATATGCTGTTGTTGCTTTCAAAAGCAATATGCAGAGTTTTAATTTTAAACCTGTGATGAAATTTTGTCTAGTGTTTAGCACTGACTAATGTTTTAGAAGACTACAAAGAGTAAAATCTAAATACTATTACAATCCAATTTTACCTTACTGACATTTGTCCCATGGTGCTTCAAATCAAATATGACCAGTATTGGATGAATGTAAGCTAAAATATATACTTGTAATAAGAAAATTGTTCTGTGCTATTTAATTCAGTATAGTTATTTAAATATATAAAATATTGCCCAGCCAAAATTAACATTTTCTTAGTTTAAATATTCTTGATGGAGGCTTCAAATTGATGTGGGTTGGAAGTTTAGAAAACTCTAGGAAGCTTCTTTAGCTTTAGTCCAATTTCCATCAACTAGTTGAAAATTTGCTCTTTAATATGATGCCCAAGACCTCTGTCATTATTTTTTGTGAACAAATGTAAAGTTGTTCTTGGACGCGTATGCAGTCTCCTATTCATTTGTGAAAAGAGATTTTTGCTGAAGAGTGATTCACTCTGTTCTTTACAGAAGCACAGTAGTTCCTGCATAATAGATCTGCAAACAACTTTTATGTGTTTTTTGTGGTACCTTAGTAATGGGATCTCATTAGCTGAACGTCTGCATAAAACAGAGGGTACATCTAAAAGTGTTTCTGTCAACTGGCACCTTCCAAATATGCAGACCACCTCCAGAGTTCTCATTGTTGGCCAAGCTGGCTGAGAAATTCTGAGAGTTGAATTCAATACATCTAGAAGTGTGTGAAAGGCTACCCTAAAATATTAAGTTCCTGAAGAGCTACCCCGCAATATGCAGTGGTTCTGTGGCAGAGGCTTCTCAATAAACACCACAATGTGAGCCGATATTCTGTAAATTTTGGTCTCAAAGCATTCAGAAAACTCTATCAGCATCCAGAATCTTGTTTAAGTGACAGTTTATACATATACATACATACACAGAGAGAAACAGACACACATACATACCACAAATTCTACATAATTTACAGAATAATATTGAAGTGACTTTGAAAGTTGGCTGTAAAAAATGGGAAAATAAAAATCAATGTTATGACTATCTGTTAAAGGGAGTCAGATAAAAGGGATAGAAACATGGAAGTTTATCACACACTCCAAGAAAATACATGTTTCTATTGCAATATTTGCCCAATTCTGCACATGAAAAAACTATTATTAATATATTGTACAGATTATACTTATTATTGCTAAAATGTGAAACTTCCTCAGGAAGAATAAAATAGATATTTCAGTGTTGATAGATGTAATATTCTTCTCATTCACATTGAATGAAAATTTCTGGAAATGTTTTTCTCAAGTTTTTAAAATAAAATAAAACTGAACATTATTCTGCTAGTAGCATGATTTCTGCAGTGCATCAATAAACTCTGTTAAGAAAACTGATTTAGTATTTAGTAGTGACTTCTTTCTAATGCAAATTAATGCTTGCAGTTGTGGGACTTTAACATCAAGTTACAACATACTCAACAAAGCTGCTCAGGACTTTTCAATATTTCTATGTGGATTACATTACTCTGGGAAGCTCTTTGTTTTAATGCCTTCACTCTTTTTTATTTTCAGAATGACAATTATTTAGGTGTGCTAAAGTTACACATCCATTCCATTCCAATAAAGGTCGGCACTCTACAGAATTAAAAGTGACAGGTGAATAACTTGATAAAAGATGTGGCTACTACACAACAGTACCAGACATACTTATGCTGAACAGCATTCATCAGACCAATAGTAATAAACTCGTAGCCCTTCAAGTGTACAATTTGCAGCATCTCTAGAAATCATGAACAGTGATGAACAATGTCACTATGATTTATGCCCAATATTTAATCCACTTTATGAACATTCAATGATGTTGGCAGTTCACTTGCAGGAAAGTTATATTCTTTTTTTGGAAACTTGGGAGAAGACACAAAACAACTGTTTCAAGATGTGGTCCAAAACTTCTAGTTGTACTTCAAGTAGAAAGTCAGAAATGCGTTTTCTCATTTTCATGCAGACATATAACATTACTTAAAGAGTTTAACTGAATTAGAGTTTAATGCTCTAATCCAAAAAAAAAGCTATAGGTTGCATTTGGACTTAAAGCAGACTTAGTGAAATCAGTGATAATTTAGCCATGATTAACTTGTCCTATTGATTTCAGTAGTTCTAAGCATACCAAAGTTGATCCAATTATATGTATGCACATGAGAAATGTTGTCTTGGAATAATAAAGCATACTTTATGCTTTCGACAGTCAACTGGCGGGTCCCAGGAGAAGACCCTTCTCTGCTGTTGCCCCCACCCTATGGAATACTCTCCCCTGAGGTAAGGCAGGGCCCTACCCTCCCAGTTTTCTGGAAGGAATTGAAGACCTGGCTCTGCCAACTTCCGTGGAGCAAGAAGAGATACAATCAACCCTGGGGGTGGCTGGTGCCTTGAAGACCCTCTCCGAGTTTATTAAAACCTAATTAACATCAGCCTCTTGGAAGTATTATATAGGAATCTTGTTGTTGTAGTGTATTTTAATTAGTTAATATTTTATTTTAATTAATATGTATTCTGTTTTACTGTAAACTGCCCAGAGTTGCTCTGCAGTGAGATGGGCAGTGACAAATTTGAAATATAAATAAATAAATAAAAATATAGCCACTGGGATAAATGCTGTTCAGCAATTTTTTGTACAATCTATTACCAATATTCCCATAATGTGTGAAACTGTTCGCACTAAATCCTAAGATCTATAATTTAGCCCTACCGTTTAATTACTTTGTACAAAATTTTGTAAACTATGTTCAGCTAGTATGAACAGGTTGTATATTTCCACTTTACAATAATTATGCGACATTACCTTTTTTAAAAGTTGCACTCTTATACATATATGGAAATAAGTCTCAGTAACTTCAGTAAGACTTAGTTTCAGTAAACATGCCTAAGAATGTATGGAATATGTTCATCTATTTCCTTTGGCTTCTTTCCTGAAGCAGCCAACAATATAAGTAGTAGGGTAGGCACTAAAACATACAGGAAAACAAAGGGAGTGAACTACAAAATGCCTAGAAAATGCTTATTAATAATCTAATGCATTCTGGAGAAAACCCTTTGTGAAATTGAAAAAATACAATTAAAACATTTTATTAAAATACACCATTAGACTTTATGTTGTAAAGCAAATAACTGAATTTGCTAAAAATATTATACACATTCTAAACCACAGACCTACAATCTGAAGAAAAACAATATCATTTTTCATGTTGTTTAAAAAAATAAGAATTTCCACATAAGAATTTGTTTACATTACATTAAAAAATCATCTAAGATAAAAGTGCTAAAAATTGCAACCTTCTTTTTTCTGTGCACTTACTGTTTTGCATCCTTCTTTTTTCTGTGCACTTACTGTTTTGCATCCATCTATCTGAAAATAGTTCTATAGTTCTTAAGCTCTGAAAAAAAAAACTTGTTTTTTAACATTGTGTTCATTAAAAAAAAGAAAAAAAAACATACATCTGTTCTTGGTTTACCTGGTAAGTTTTATCACTCATGCTCGCTACAACAGCCCACTAGTCTTATACTCTATATGATTGATAGTAAAATCAGATTGCTAAAACACCTGCAATTTTTTTCATTCAAGCATGCTGTCTAAAACAGATTAGACTACCAATACCATTTTCCAAGCATTTTTAAGTACCAATAGACATAACCAGAGTTCAGCAGGACTGGACAGAAAAAAATGGCCAGTCTGGTAGCAATACCAACTCAGAGTGCTTCTCGCACTATTGCATATTAATGCTTATTTCTCTCTCAAGTATTTCTTTGTTCATTATTGGCAAAACATATCGAATTCAATCAAGTTACCATGATTATCTTTAAAATTTCTCTCTTAAGTCAGGATAAAATTGCTTCCTTTGTTCCATCTCTTCTGAACATAACCTCGATGCCTCTGATCTCTCTATACTTGTGATGGAATGTAACTACCAGGAGGAGAGCGACGTGGGAGAGAGATCAAGGCTATCAGGAAGGGGGGGTGCATTCCAGGGGATGCTATCAGGAACGGGGGGGGGAGGCAAGAGGCAATACAGTCCACAGGGGGAGCATGAGAAGAGAAAGAGGTTCGGGATAGCCACTCCCTAGAATCTCACCGGGTATATCCACTAGTTGCTGTAGTATAGATTTAGTTTGGCAAGATTCTGTCCATAAGATGTAAGCAAATAAAGGAACTGTAATAGACTGGCCTGTTTCATCGTTGTTCTTGGGCTGGGCCTAACAGTACTACTTGTTTTTACCAAGATGGGTACTGAACAGGAAGTTCTGGGTGTTCCATGCCTGGACCTGAAATACACATTTTGTCATGGTGTGGACCCAAAAATGTTACATGTTCTAGACAGAGATGTGTTCTAGGTAGGGTGGGGACAGCAAGAAAAAGAAGTTATTGGGCAAGTGATGTGCCAAGCGCAACACATACGGTAGTGTTAATAGAAGGCAAATCAAAAAAAGGCATGGTTAGATTGGGAAAGCCATAGACAGCCTGCTGGGTATACTGCGCTTGTATTCAAGTTTGATGGGGCAATGGCAGCACACAGCTACGATTAGGTAAGGGAAAGGAAGAAGGAAAATTGCGAGGGATGGAATGGGCACCCAGGCCATCAGAGGAATATAGGAAAGAGAGTCAAAGTTCACCAGCTTTTCTATACTCACCCTGGAAGACACTTCCAGGTTTGTCTTGGCTGAAATTCAGAAAAACGCAGATGTTCCAGGTTCTAGTTCAGCTGGACTGTCAGAACAGTCCACCTGAACCTTAGAGGCAGTGAAGGTCCTCCAAAGTCACTGAGAGGCGAATAGCCTATTTCAGGCTCACTATTAGTGGTGAGGCATCCTTTCTGCGCGAAGTGGCTCTGTAAGGTAGGAAGCCTCAGGAGTCTGCTCTGCCTGGACATGCAGGTACTCTGGACTAACATTAACTCTCCCGCACGCGGCGCAAGGAAACGTTGAGGTTGGAGCAACAGAGCAGAGAGGGGCGGCTCTCCCAGACCCCTCCATTGGTCAACCCTGCTGAGGCCTTCTCCGAGACCACTGTTCCCACCCGTCGGTTCGGATAGAAAGGAAGTATTCGGATGCAACATCAACGGTTCCAATCATCTGCACTAAGAGCAAAGGCAGAGCTATGTCAGCTAGGAAGAAAGAAAAGAAAAAGAAGCCTAAGAGAGCCAAGGAGGATTTGAAAAAGTACAATAGATAGAGGAAAAGGGGCAGCGGACGAAGCAGAACACTGTAATCGCCAGCGGCGATCGCCCTGCGCACAGAAGAGGAGAGAATGAATAGGGAACAGGGGACGAGTAGAGCGGCCGCCGGGCCTATTCACGTGGCCGCAGAGTTAGAAGGCGGGAAAGCACCTTCAGCCCCGCCCCCTTTCCTCCAAGCCCCGATGGGCGTGGCTTCCCCAAGGATAAATGGGCTCGCGCGAGGGCGGCTCGTTCTTTTCGCCTGTGGGACGCGTCCTCTTCGTCTTTTAGTTGGGGGCGAGGGAGTGCGTTCTACGCGACGGAGAAGTCTTACGCTGGTAAGGCTGTTCGTTTCAGTTTTTGAATAAGTGTTTCGCGCCGTATTAAGACGCAAGCCGTTTGCTGTAGCCGGAGAATATGTCTCTTGTCGGGATTTGAGCGTTGTTATACAGGCGGGGAGAACTGAGGAGTTGATGCGCATGCGCCCTGACACCTTTAAATTCGTGGGGTTGGGCGTCAGCGAGGAAAGGGTTGGAGCGGGAGAAGGCGGCGCAGCCGTTGGTAAAATGGCGGGCGGTTGTTTGAGTCTCTTCCCAACATAGGCTCGAGGGGAGATAAAGTGAGGAAATGGAAAGGCGCCCCAGAAAAATCTCAGGCGAGTCCAGGCGAGGGGTGGGGACTGTAAAGGAATTGGGAGGAGCCCCTTGATTTTGGACTGGCGAAGCGAATAACGATCGGTTCCTCACGAAGCGGCGAAGGCCGCATGGGCCTCCCCCGTGCCTTGTAAAGAGGGGGGTGTGCGCGCGTGCCTTCCAACGCCATGCTTCCATGGGACCTGCCAGGGTGGCAGCATCCCTTCCTACTCATGGCAGAGCAATTGTCGCCTTGCTTCTTGGCATAGCTCCCCCCGTTTTATTGGGGGGAGACTCTGACTTAGGCAAGTCACATTCATTTGTCTCCTTAGGAAGTTTCGCGGAGGAGGGAGCGCTTTGGAAACGGGATGGTGGCCTGTATGAGAGCTGCCCCTTGGGACGGGGAAGGCCGTCTTTGAAAATAACTTGTAAAAAAACCTTTTCTGTTTAAATGTTGAGAAGTAGCTCTAAAAATACCCTTCGCCATATGAGGTTAAGCTTAGGTAAATTGCACTTTTAAGGAAGGGTTTAAACGTTTTGAGAGACCTGCAGGTATGTGATATGAAACTAATCTTTTTAAAAGTTTTGGAATTGGTAGTTTAAGAGTCTGAGACTGAAGGTTTAAAAGCAGGCTTTTTAACAATTGGGAAAGGTACTATGCGTGTAGAAGTGCTACAACTCTTTTTTTCAGTTGGTATCTTGGATTCATGAGAAACATATTTTAATCTATGTAAATTAAAACATGGATACTATTACCTTTGGACTGTAAGAGTGAATTTTTTTTTTCTGTTTTGCAGGGTAGGTATCACGCTGCTTTGAATTTGAAGAAAAGCACAAGAAATCAACTTACACAATGATACCTACAATGTTTCCTGCCAAAAATATTGTTACAGTAAGGAGCTTGTTATAATTAAAGCAGTGCCTTCAGAGCCCAAATTATGTGCGAATTACCCACCTTGCCCCTGCTCATCCTGTTCTACTTTTTATTTTTCCCATCATTATGGACTTCTCAAGGGAGCTGGAATAAGTTGCTCAGTGATCTGTTTGTTCTCTATGGTACTCTCAAAAGTGTTTTCCAACACTAATGCTCAAAAGCATCAAATACTCTTTCTATCCTGCTTCTTCAGAATCTAACACTTGCATCTATAGACTATCAGTCTGCATGATTCTTATCTTTGTAGGTATACACATGTCCTGGCATCTAAATGGTTTTTCTCTTGATTACAATCCTACTGAACACTAGTTTGTGGCTTATTTTATGACTGCTGGTTTATTTTATTTTTTAAACATTCAAATAGTTGAAGTTCTTTGTCTGGTTTACAGTAAAGTACACAAATATACTTGAATAAAAACATACAGTCCAGTCCATAAAATACAACATGAAAAAAACTGCAGCCTTTCAAAATCTACAACTATGTAAAGTGAAATGCAATTAAAAACCCTGGGAAAATAGGAAAGTCTTTATCTGGCATCAAAATTATTCTAATGTGAGTGGCAGTGGAGCCTCTAGGAAGGGAAGGAATTCCATGAAAGTACCTGTACCACCACAGAAAGAACACAACCTCGTAAAGTCCCACCTCACATCCTTTGGTGGGGAGGCATAAACTCCTTATTGTTATTGGGGAGGTTGCTATCCCTGTTAATTAGTTTATTCTTTCTATTGAATTGTCTCATTTTTTTTCACTGCTGCTTGTCGTTGCTAGAATTTATAAATATTTGTATTTTCAGTTATTGAAGTAGTCATTGATGTGCAGATTGTTTCTTCTTCCTGTTTTAAAACTACTCATGTAGCCTTAATATGTATTCAGTATGTAGAATAAATAAAAGTTGGGTATACAGTCTCAATTCTTTGCCAATTTGGAATCAGTATGCTTTACCACGTTGTCCTAATGTTGCATGAGGACAATGCCATGTTCTGGGATTACATTTTAAGGATATTCACAGCTTGACATAGTAGACACAGTTAAAGGCTCTTTTGCAGTCAGTAAACCCACTTGACTAATTTTCTTGATTATCTGGCATGCATCAACAATGATGTCTCCTGTCCTTGGGTATTTTCTAAAACCAGCTTCAACATCTGGCACTTCACTTTCAATGTAGGATTCTAATTAGCATTATTTTGCTAGCATGTGAAATTAACTTTACTGTGTACTAGTTTGCACACACTATTAAACCTACTTTCTAAACCTTTTCTAAGCCAGATAAGCAGGGATTAACACCAGGCAAGCAGAAAACAATACCCTAATCAAGGAACTACCAAGGAGAAAACCGTACTTCAACACTGATGGCAAGTGACTATAAATCCTGTACTGTACTGATGATACCTAGTTGGGCAATTAAACATCTGCAAGCAAGCAACCAACCAACCAAACTCAAAGCACCAAGGATTCCATGAGTCTTATTTCTTTGGTATTGACATGTAGATTGACCTCTTCCAGTCTGTTACCAGTACAGCTAGTCCTTGACTTAAAACAATTTGTTCAGCCACAGAAGTTGCAAATGACAACCTGTGCCCAAGGTTTTGGTGGTTTTAGCACCCCTGTGGTCACATGATCAAAATTTTTCCACTTGGCAGCCCACTCAAAACCCCAGGGGTGATGCAGCTCCCCCTGACTATCTCTCCACCCATCTATACCCTTTTTGGCACTGCACTCTGCTGTCCCAGCTGACCTTGCCATTTTGTTCCTGCTGCTGAGGCATGGCTGGCTGGGCAGCTGGGCTAGGCTGACTTCACACTGAGAAAAGGAAACAAGGTGAAGGCAGCCCTTCAGCCATAGCATCTTAAAACACCCTATTTTGATGTGCTCCTGGCTGGGGCTGGGGCTGGGGCTGGTTTTGGCTGCAGAAAAAGGACAAAAAGCCCAAAACAGTCCCTTTGGAGAAAGCTGGGTGGGGCTGGGCTTCGCTTCCAAAAAGAAAAAGCCCGAAGTTCCTTTGCAAAGAGCTAGGCAGGGCACACCTCGTCAGCAGCTGGAGCAAGAAGATGGCAAGGTCTGGGGCAGCGGAGTGCAGGAAGGCAAGGGTCTTGGAGTACAAGGTGGTGAGGGTGGCTAGGGCGGCTGTGCAGGGTACGGGGTGGCCAGAAGGGGAGAGTTGGGGGGGAGACAGGTGCAGGGGGTAGTCCCTTACCCTACTGAAGGTTGGGGATCGGAGGGACCAAGCCTGGAATGGGTCCTCAGCTAATGACCAGTAAAATTCACTTAACGGCAAGGGAAATTTATGGGATTGCAGTCACTGAGGAATGTGGTCACATGATGGCTTCCTTTACACCCACATCACTTAGCAGCCAAGATTGTGGTCGTAAGTGGAGGACTACCTGAATGTCATTTTCTAGGTTTGCTAGCATAATTTGTTTACAACCTATCAGTGATATAGGAAGGTGCTAGAGGTAGATGATCGCTTTAGTGACAACAAGGCATCATTTTATACTGCATGAAAAGACAACACTAAACCACTTTGTATTTTACCAAGGAAATCATATGGATAGAACTGATGATATAGTCCTGGAAGATGGGCCCCTCAGGTCAGAAGACATTCAATAGGATACTGGGGAAGAGCTGAAGATCTTGCATGTAGCTTCTGACAGCTAATTCTATGCCATGTTCGCCCAAGTTGTATATAGGGGACCTTATTTGTGTTTGTTTCCTGCTCCTTTTCTTTTCTTCTATCAGATGTGTAAAAATCTTGAGGCAAAACTTTGCAAGCCTTAATGTATTAGAAAAGCCCATGAAAGCAAAGGCAGCCGACTGATGGCATCATTATATGTAAACTGATTACTGTAGCTGCAATTCCTGTAAATTGTTACATTCTTTATCACAATGGTGTATTAATATGGAAGCCCCACTCGGTGGCAGCATCTAGCCAAAATTGGCTAATTGTATAATAACAAATAAATTATTTATGAATAAAATAATAATAATAAATAAAAACTAATAACTAGAGTTAATCAGAAAAAAAGAGACTGGAAATCCAAAATAAATGCCAGAAGGAGATGATGGAGCACTTAAGTTTCTTACCAAAAAAACACATAAGTGTGACAGTGAAATTAACCAGAAATAGTTTGTCTCAAAGATTCCACCTTTTTATTAATGTTGAAATGTTACTGTTACCTACAAAGAACTGTCGTTTAAGAAGGGATTGACCCATTCCTTTTAAATTCCTAAAGGTTTAAAGCATTAAACTTCACTTTATCTGCCCATATTCTACCTACCTGACTGATAAAAGCAGAAAGGAAAAGATATGGGATTCTTTAAGTTTTATCTGCAGAAACTGTAAAATGGAAGAAGAGTAAAGGGTCATGCATGTTCACTGAACTGAAGTAAGGTTACACGGATCATTAGGTGGGCATTATAAGCAGTATTCACTTGGCCAATCCTGTGCTTATCCCTACTTTGTCCAGCCAATCAAACACGTCCCTCGTTGCCACTGACTTCCCCATATATGATGTGAAAAACTGAGGGGTGTGGGGGAGAAAGGAGGTAACATTTGTCCCAGGCACACTCCAATCTCCCACTGCCCGATTCGAGAGAGATGTAAACTCTTTTCTCATCAAGCCACATGTACTGGAAATGGCAACAATTATCCTGGATAATGAAACAAAAAAATTTGAACAGGTGCCCTATCAAATAATGTCATTCACAACCAAATCAGTGATTTGAGTGAATATATTTTGGACCAAGTCATCTCAGATGTCAGAGTGAATATATTTTGGACCAAGTCATCTCAGATGTCTGTTCAGTTGGATGAGTCCAGTTGTAGTCAACTCATAACATTAGTGGTGTATGTTAATGATGGTGCTGTGAAGGAAGATTTCCTGTTTTGTAAAGATCTGAAAACAAACACAACTGCAGAGGATGTGATGCAGTTGCTGAAAGACTTCTTTGCCAAACATGATCTAGATATCAAAGTCACTGGTTCTGTGTGCACTGATGGGGCATCTGCAATGCTTGGAAATAAATCTGGCTTTTCTGCTTTGATGAAAAGGGAGATGCCAGACTTACCCATTGTTTTCTTCATTGGCATGCTTTGGTATCAAAAACATTGCCTCCAAATTTAAAGAAAGTCCTTGATACTTGTGTGAAGATCATCAATTGGATCAGGGGGCATGTTTTGAACCATTGCATCCTCAAATCATTTTGTAAGGATCTGGGAAGTGATCATTCAGTTTTGCTTTTGCACACAGAAGCCCATTGGTTGTCACAAGGACAAGCTTTAACCCACTTCTTTGAACTGTGGAAAGAAATCAAAGTTTTTCTGGAGAAGCATAAATGCAATCTAGTTGGGACATTGGAATTACAGGAATTCACCTTTACTTAGCTGACAATTTCACTCGTATGAATGACCTGAGTGTTTTTCTTCAGGGAGAAGGGATAAACATATTGAAGGCTTGTTAAAAGCTGAATACCTTCAAAGAAAAGTTACGTCTTTGGCGTTGAAGGGTGGAAAGCGGCAGTCTTTCAAATTTTCCTTCACTAGAAAAGAGGGTTGCTGATGCTGGATCTATAATTCCTACTGTGTGTGAAGAAATTGTGGCTCATTTGGAAATGCTGTCAGAATTGTTTGATGGATATTTTGCTGATGGAGACCTGAAGATTTCAGAAGAATGGATCATGAATCCAGATTCCTAGAAATTGGAGAAAATGTCATATGATGAATTGCTGGAAAAAGATCTTATTGATTTGCAGACAAATCGAGCTCTTTGAAAGCAAGACTTTGGAGTGGTTTTGGTGTGCAGCACTGGATATGCTCTTAAGACTTGGTGGAAAAGCACACCATGTCCTCATTCCATTTGCAACAACATACTTGTGTGAATCTGGATTCAAGTTCTTTTTTGTCAATCAAGACAAAAATCTAGGAATTGCCTGAATCCACAGGTAGACCCGTGGATCACAGTCAGCAAGAAAGTTCCACGTTTTGACAAAATTATGAATGAGAAGCAGGAGCAAATAAGTCATTGAACTGTATATTCACAATTGGGATTGAATTTACCTTTTACAATTTTTTTCTGCATAAATTAGAATCTAATTGCTCAATTGATATTTGTATTTTATGCACTGAGTTAAAAGCTTATTTTTTTAAGTTCAATTTGTTCACCCACAGTATTGTATGTGGTTCAATTTGTGGTTCAAAAATTAGAAATTAGACTTCTTTATCTTCAAATGTCATATTACAGTAATACCTTGGTTCATGAATGCTTCTGTTCACGAACAATTCGGTTCATGAACAGCAGCGTTCGCAAAATTTTGCTTCCGTTCGCGAACTCTGCATCAGGTGACGAACACGACCCGCAGCCATCTTCCCTGCTCTGACACGTGGTCGTGGCTTCCTGTAGGCGAGATCACGGTCGCAGACAGACACTGGCTGTGAAGCTTTTTGGTGTGCTTTTTAGCATGGCTCCAAAGAAAGTGCAGAGCAAGCATGGTGGTAAGAAGAAAGTGCAGAGCAAGAATGGTAAGAATAAAGTTTTGAAGAAAATAATCATTGAATTGAAGAAGGAAATTGTAGAAAAGCATGAGCATGGTATTCGTGTGACTGATCTGGCCTTGGAGTACAAGATGGCGAAGTTGACAATCTCGACTATTTTGAAGAATAAAGATGCCATCAAAGGAGCTGATGTGGCAAAAGGAGAACGATATTAACCAAGCAGAGGACACAAGTGCTGGAAGAGATGGAAAAACTTTTGTTAGTGTGGTTGAATGAGAAAGAGCTGGCAGGTGATAGCGTTAGTGAAGCTATGATCTGTGAAAAAGCCAGGAAATTGCACAGTGATTTACTGAAAAAAAAAAACCCTCTACAAGTGCAACAAGTGAAGAATTTAAAGCCAGTAGAGGCTGGTTTGATCAATTCCACAAGAGAAGTGGCATCCACAGTGTGACAAGACATGGTGAGGCTTCCAGTTCTGACAAGGCCACTGCAGAAGCCTACAAGAAAGAATTTGCAGAATTCATGAAGGCGGAAGGATACGTTGCTCAACAACTGTTCAACTATGATGAAACAGGGCTCTTCTGGAAGAAGATGCCGAACAGCACCTATATCACGCAGGAGGAAAAGGCACTGCCGGGGCACAAGCCCATGAAGGACAGATTGACCCTTTTGCTGTGTGTGAACACAAGTGGCAAGCTGAAGATTAAGCCACTACTGGTGTACCATTCCCAGACCCCTCGTGCATTCAAGGAACACAATGTGAACAAGGCCAGACTGCCTGTCGTGTGGAGGGCCAATGCGAAAGCTTAGGTCACAAAGCAATTGTTCATGGAATGGCTGCATGCGGGGTTCACACCCACTGTTAAAAAATATGTTTCTGACAACCAACTGCCTGAAAGGTGCCTTCTTCTGATGGACAATGCCCCAGCACACCCTCCAGCCTTGGTGCATGATATGGACGCTGAGTATGACTTCATAAAGGTCAAGTTCCTCCCCCCCAACACGACACCTCTTCTGCAGCCCATGGACCAGCAAGTGATCTGCAACTTCAAGAAGCTGTACACAAAGGCGCTCTTCACCAGGTGTTTTAATATCACTGAAGAGACGTCCTTGACTCTGAAAGAATTCTGGAAGAAACATTTCAATGTCCTCCACTGCATCAACCTCATTGACAAAGCCTGGGAAGATGTCACGTACCGGACCTTAAACTCAGCCTGGAGGAAACTGTGGCCAGAATGTGTCACTGAACGTGACTTTGAAGGGTCTGATGCAGAGGCAGTGGAGGAGATTGTGTCCATGTGCAAGAGTATGGGTCTGGATGTCGATGGTGCAGACATAGAGGAGCTTGTTGAGGACCATAAGGAGGAGCTGACCACGCAAGAACTTGCTGAACTCCAGAGTGAGCAGCAGAAAGCGCTTGTTGAGGAGCATTCCACTGAGGAAGAGGAAGACAGGGAGGAGGTTAGCAGTGATGTGATAAAATCCATTATGGAAAAATGGAATGAGTGCCAGGATTTCTTTGAGAAGCACCACCCCAGCATAACTGTAATGAACAGAGTGTTGAATCTGATGAACGATAATGTGGTCTCTCATTTCTGGAGAGTTATGCAGCGCAGGAAAAAACAAGTGACATTAGACAGATTTTTTGCCAAAACTGAGCCTGCAGCTAAGAGACAAAGAAGAAAGGACACCCCTGAAGGAGATCTCCCTGATGTCCTTTTGGAGGGGGATTCTCCCTCCAAACAATAACCGCCTCCCCACCCGCCTTCCTGTCCTCCACGCCAGAAGTTGCCTCAAGCAAGCAAGGTTAGTGTTCTCTCTCTTCATACTGTACTGTACTGTACTTTGTTTCATCTTTTTGTGGTTCAAAATATATATATATGGTTCAGAATGGATTAACCATATTTACATTGAACCTTATGGAAAAATTTGATTTGGTTGGTGACCAAAATCGGTTGGTGACCACATTCGTAGGGGTCAGAATGGATTAACCTTGTTTACATTGAACATTATAGGGAAATTTGATTCGGTTTGCGACCAATTCAGTTCGCGACCAGAATCGTGGAACGAATTAAGTTCGTGAACCGAGGTACCACTGTACTTTTGTAGGGGGTGCAAACATTAATCAAACATTTCCTCAGGGTGCAGGGCATAGAAAAGGTTGGAAACCACTGGCCTACTGGGCAATAACTTCTGAATGAGAGTGGCTGAGGAATCTAGGATTTTTATTCCAATATAGCAAAGAACAAGTTGGGGAAACTGGTATATACCATTACAGCCTAAAAGTAAAGTCTTGTAGATATTATATGATAGTACAATCATTTTAGCAGTTACCGTACTTTTCCGACTATAAGACGATACTTTTTTTTAAAATCCTTACCCTAAAAATTGAAGGGCGTCTTATTCAAGGAAGTCAGCCGAAAATCGTGCGGTTGCAAAACTGCCCATACTTTGTCTCTGCAGGCAGGCTTCCTCCTATTGCTAGCCTCCAATCACGAGTGAAATAGCTTGTCTCCCAAACAGACTTCCTCCAATCACGAGCCTTATGTAACTGACGTCAGCTGATGCTGAACAAACCAATTAGAGGAAGTCTGCAGAGACGAGCTATCGGCAGTTTCACTCGTGCTTGAATGTAATCAGTTATGCAAAAGAGCATGGAAATAGAGCTGCAGAGAGACGGTTTGGACCTCCTTCCACCAAGTGTATCAGGTAAATGTTAACTAATTACTAAATAAAAATGTGTTCTGCACTATCTTTAAAATATTGATTTCTTAATTTGGGGTTGGAAAAATGGGGGTCGTCTTGTACATGGGGGCGTCTTATTGTCGGAAAAATATGGTACTTAAAAAAATGAGTTGTCATCGAGCGGATATTTAAGGCTTTATCTGTTTATACTCTGCCTTTACCCACACCATTAAAAACCATAATTTTCTACATAAATGTTAAAGAACCTTTCACATTTTACAATATATTTTATTCAACTGTTTCTTTAATGTACAATGGAATCAGGGCAGGATGACTCCTCTGTAAAGATAAAACACAGTATAAAGTCAGTTAAAAATTCAGTCTTTGAAACTAGTAGGAGATACAGTTCAGTGTAGAAAATTTGTTGTCACAGTACAAAAAGATAAAAATGCTACATATGTTTCATACAGATGTATAGTAGCTTTTATATATTTAATGAGCTGATTTATGCAGCGGTAATCACTGCTGTTTTGTCTTGGCAGAATTACATGTTCAAGTCAAAATTGCTTCTAGGATGAACTATTTTAATATTCAAAAAGTTTTACATACATGGAAAAGAAGTATTTCCCCCAGTGCAACGAGGAACATTCATAGTTTCATTATGCTTCTTATCCAAGGTATAAAAGAGGAAACTTTGGTATAGACACCTGGGGAGTCTTTGACTCCACACCCATATCCCCAGGAAGTCACACCATACACAACCCAGATGTTTCCTGGCCGTTCACACATTAATGGTCCACCACTGTCTCCCTGGCAGCTGTCTACACGTTTTTGTGCATGGAGGCTACCAGCACAGAGCATTCTCCCTGTGAATTTTGTCTGATACCGTTCTTCACAAATTCTCTTAGGAATAAGGGGAATAGCAGCTTGCTGTAACGTTCGAGAGTAGGCTCTACCTGATGGGAAAATATTGGAATTAAAATACTGAATGTCAAGCAAATGCTTATTCTTAAATCTTTTTGTTTTACCAAACTGTTGAAATATTAACAAAACAGATTGTGCATCAGTCCATTCAGCAGGGTCTTTGTATGAAATCATATCAACAACACATAGTAATACATCATAAATCCTGCAAAAATAAATCAATGTTTACTGAACTTGTAAAAATGGCTTGAATAGCATTGTAAAATGGGGAGTTTTGGGATATTCCTTCCTTCCTACCGTGACAGAAATTAACTTCAGGAAATCTATACTTTCACGGTCTTCTCATATTCAAACTTAGCATGCAATTTTAGCTAGTATAAAGTATGTGCACAACTTGGGAAATATGTCCAACAGCAACTTTTTATCTAGGTTTATGTAAGTCAATTCTGATTCAGTTTGATTTGGAATTCTGGGATTCAAGGGGTCCTGATTTGATTCAAGTTTGTGATTCAGAATTCAATGGAAATATGATTCAGTTTCAAATGTTAATTCGAAAAACATGCATGGACTGTATCAGGCATTTTGAAGCTTCCTCTTTAGTTTTTCACTTTTGGGCAGAATGGGATGAAGACAGCAGGGTGGTAGGGTAAATTGGGTAATTTTAACCTAGCTGAGTTTCAGTTAGACAACTTCGACCATACAGGTAGTCCCTGGTTAACGACAGTAATTGGGACCGGAATTTCGATCGCTAAGCAATGTGGTCATAAAGCACGATGTCACATGAATGCACCACTTAGCAACAGCAATCCTGGAAGTCCCGGTTGCTGTCATTAACCGAATCCCACCCAGTCATTAGGTGAGGGACCACCCAGATCCAAGCCATGCCTGCTTGGTCCCTCCCAGCCCTGAGCCTCAGTAAGGTAAGGGACTGCCTCTTCAACTCACTCCACCTACCTATCTCCCTCCCCATCTCTGCCCTTTTGGCCGCCCTGCACTCTGCTGGCCCTGCAGCCCCCCAGTCAACCTGCACCATTTTCTTCTGTTGCTGATGAGGTGTGCCCAGCCTGGCACTTCACAAGGCAACTGTTGGCCAGGCCTTCTTCCTGAGGCAGTGTGCAGCCTTCTCGTGTGGCTTTCAAACTGAACAAGGGCCGACCGTGGCCTCAGGAAGAAGGCCCAGCTAGCAGCTGCCTTGTGAAGGGCCAGGCCAGGTGCACCTCATCAGCAGAGGGAGGAAGAAGACAGTGAAGGTCAGCTGGGGTGGCAGGGCTGGTGGAGCACAGGGTGGCAAAGCCAGCAGAGGCGGTAGAGTACAGGGCAGCCAAAAGGGCAGAATTGAGGGTGGAGATAGGCGGGTGGGGGAAGCTGAAGCACTCCTATGGTTGTAAATGTGGGTGGGCTGCCAAGCACCTGAATTTTGATCACGTGACCATGGGGACACTGCAACCACCATAATTTTGGGGAGTGGGCATAACTACCATTCATTCAGCACCGCCATAATTTCGAATGGTCACTGAATGAATGGTGGTTAAGCAAGGACTACTGTAATAAATTTTTAGCTATGCCCTAGAATTCTTTGAGATAGAAGCAATGAAGAAATGGCAGCAGAACAGTTTCAAAATAGTTTAGCAAAACCCCCATGAAGACACTGGCTGAAGCAATTCAGAAGTGTTGTCCTCCATTTTAACTGATAGGTAGTTTAACTGATGAAACTTTGATTCATCAGAACAACCAATAACTTACCCTTGCTGCCTCAAATCACCTTTTTCCAGGGTGCCAGAAAGGTTAGATATTTAATGTACTTAGCATACCTGTATATCACCTAGCGCACTAAGTAACTAAAAGTGCAAAAAAAAAAAGTATATATATATACACATACAATCTTACCTGTATCACCCCAACCAGAGATGTAACAATTAGCAGCTTTCTGTGGCCTCTCCCGCCTGAATGGCAAACAGGCAGGTAAAACATGAGTGCTAAAGCGAGTACACTGTTCTTGAGCTCCTTGCAACCTCACTAGTGCAATGTCATAATCACTGCTGTCAGGCCTATATTCTGTGTGTTGCACAATTTCTTGTACTCCAATTTCTTCTTCATACTCCTCGGGTACCAATGTGTGGTAGTCTCCAATGCGCACCACATAGTTTCGAGTATTGTTGCCATACCAAAAATAAGAGAAGAAAGAAGGGAAAACAATTGAAATAGGATTCTGCTTTTATTATAACACTGATGACGCCACCATCTTTTTCCAAAAAAATGCAGAAGAGGTCAGTGATAGCCTAGGGCAGTTTATCACTGAAATACAAGCAGGGGTGTAATATATGAAAGGAGAGTGAGTTTATTTCCTTTCCTGATTTCTGATTCCATTATTGTCTTTATTGCTATTCAGTCTTGGATTCTTGCCCTAACTTTTGGAAAACTTTTCATTACTTGTCCTGATTGTTCCCTCTCATCAGGCCCAAATTAGATTTGATCTTAAAAGCCTCTCATGGTCTATTACATTTCTTCTATTTTGTTTGGTGACTAAGATGAAGGATGTGAAATTAACACATATTCTGCCAAATACTAGCATGTTCAATTTGTTCCATCCTGACCTTCAAGTCTATATAGTATGGTAGAAAAATAGTAAACATACTATATCAGTAGAATATGTAATAATTATCTCAACAACACCAGCAATTGCTCCAATCCAGCACAAAATTAGCATCTTGAATGTTAGCACCTTGAAAAGTGAGATTTGGCTCTAGCAGTAAAGAAAAAAAGCACATATAACATATATTGTGAGTTTTGGGGGATAAAGGTGAAAATAATAACCATTTCAACAATCTAGCTTCCACTTACATTTTTTTGAAAAAAAAACACTCTCATATAGTATGAGTATATGTAATTCACATTAATTAATATTTTCCTTTTAAATTATGTTGAAATATCCTCCTGGTCAAATCCTCAGGCCAATGAAGACAAAAGGCTATGATTTAACCAAAGGACTAATTCAGTGTAATAAATTAAATTGGCTATTTTCAGTTGTTTTATGGAACAGATTTTTTTCATAACACTTGGTCCACATTTCTTCATAAAGAATGCATCTTCCCATAAAATTATTATTTTACATATAGGGCTAAAGCATCACATGGGAAAAATCTCAAAAGCTGTTTGGCCATTTGTGCTGGACAACTATTCAATATGTATCATGATACAGTTATTTCTTTAGCACTTGCATACTATATGTAGAAAAGTGCCAGGTCCATTTCCTTTTGCCAACAATTCTTAGATCAACCAACTGATTAAATGTTAGTATCATTTTGCAAGGTATCATCAATGGCTTGACTACATATATTCAGTTTTTGGACTACTTAAACCTACGTTTAGTAATAAAAGCTATTGTATATTGTATAACATAGTGTTCCTTCAGGAACTAGTCACATAGCTTGGGCAAACTTACTCAGGTGTTTACCTCCTTTTTTCTGTTTATTTACAGATTGATCCTATACGATGACTGAAAGAGTTACAGATTTGTACATTGTATGTTCATTCATTCCAGGCTAGGTGACTTCCCATCTTCCTCCAAAAGTCACCCATCTGTTAATTCTGGGAATTGTATTCCAAGACATCTGGAAAGTGCCTAGTTGGGGAAACCTGATTTATGTTGAAGTGCAAACCTAATGATTTCCCTTTCCATTTCCATTCATTTTCATTTATTTAGGTAAGTCCAAGCTTTTGAGAATAATGACATTAATGAAGGCATTTGGACTGCAGAAATAAAAGCAATTTAAAATATATATGAAATATTAATAAATGATGTGTGATTTAAAAATGCAACTGTTGTTCCTTTGAGCAATTCCAGAATTGCCCATACAGTTTACTATCTTTGTCTTTCTGTACTGACTTTCTGCACTGACTATTACGCTAACATATTCCCCTGTGAATTTTGCAGCAATACCTCTTAAAACAATGTGCTGCGGTAAGCACCCAGCAACTGCTGATAAGAGTGGCACCACACAGAAGTCTTCCATCGCCATGGGATGATTTCATGCGCAAAGCTACTTGCCAGGGCCAGCCACCTCTAGACACAGAATATATATAATTAATATGAATGTTCCAATGTTCAGAAAGAAGATATGTTTATGTATTTGTGTGTGAATAGTGTTGTTGTGCATCCCTCACCGAACAAGAGATAAAAACCTGTTCAGCCACTTTATTCTAAATTTATCTGAGCATAGTTAAGATTATTCAGCCAGCCTCTTTCGACTCATCCATACTTATAAAAAAGAAAGACATGAAGCAAACACGAGAATTTTAGCAAGTTAGGTTTGCAATGCTATGATTATTTTGGGAGTAGTATCTGTAGAAATAATGAGTGACAGGCATTCAGCCATATGTGAGAACTCTTGCTAACTGTTATTCTTAATGTCTGACACATTCATTTAATTTGAAAAAGGTCCACATAGAATTGCCGGTTGTTTTCATCATCACTAATATAATAAATAAGAATAGATATTGATAAGCATAGCTCCCATCATATTCAAGGTAAACCTTGTTAATTTGGGCTTCTTCTCCCTCCCTCCCCTTTTTTTTTTTAAATCAAAGGTGTACTTCTGAAGGACTTGTATTTAAAAAAACCCAAAACACTAATGGAATTCTGCTCACACAAGAGATTTTTCACATCTGCAATTCTTCCATGTCACCTAATGTTTCTCAAAAAAATGCAGCCATGTGTTAGAGAAACTGCAACCCAACATGCCACTGCAGAAAGTAAAATAAGACACTTACATACATGAATGTTTCTTATAAATGTAAAAAGTGGGTTTTTGGCAGCAATTATCCAAGATATTTAGTAATTTGTATTATTGAGCTGGAAATGGTGTGGTCTGAGTCCACAGACACAGACTTTCAAGTGCACGCCAGGTACATCTTCCATTAATGAATTAAATCTTTCTTTTGTATTTAATTGCTTGATAATGCACCATCAAGTTGGTGTCAACACACCACATAAATTTTCTCTAGGATCATCTGCCCCCAGCCTGATCTTTCAGATCTTCCAAAAGTGCATCCATCACTGCTATAATTTAGTCCATCTACCTTGCTGTTGGTTATCCTCTTCTCTTTCCTTCTACATTTCACAGCATTGTAGACTTCTTAAGAGATCTAGGTCTTTTCATATTACATATTACCTATACATATTATTACATAATTCTCGGGTTATGACGGCAGTTGGGATGGGGATTGCCATCACTAAGCAATGTGGTCGTAAAGCATGATATTGTGTGACACCATCACTAAGTGATGACAATCCTGGCAGTCCTGGTTGCTGTCATAACCCTAAGATGTGTGAGCCTTTAATTGGGAATCAGTGGGAGTCCCAGGTAAGGAATGTGCCCCGGTGCAGGTTGTTTGCGAGTCAAGGGAGGCCACGGGAAGCAGGGTGTGGTGCCATGTGAGCAAAGGGAGCTCAGGGGAAGGAGGGCACGGTTTTGTGATTTAAAATTAGGTGTCTGTAATTTACCTTAAGGAGTTTTTTCCACCAATGATCCGCTTTTGGCGACGATGCAATATTCTTAAACCACACACAGAAGCAAGAGAATCTAAATAGGATCCAAAGCAGAGAAGTTAAATTTTCCCACCAGTAAATACTGAGAAGCCCTTTAAATGACAAGCAAAGTCATCAAACAATTCCCTCCTAAAAAAAAAAAACACTCCCCAATATTTTTTTACAATTTCCAGCAAAGAGAATGATTGAACTTTATACACATTTCACCTTTATTACTGGATGCTTTCTTGCTAAGATAGTCACAGATGACACCAGCATCTTCACTGTGACGACAATTATGTTTGCCAATATCCTGTTTAATGCAATCAATGAGGGATCTTTCATTTCCAGTGCATTTCACATTATCCACATGAATAGGACCTTTTCCTTCCCCAAAATATGCCATAGTCCTTGCTCGTGATGAACCTCTGGAAAAAAGAAAAGAAAAATAAAACCGATTGGGCAACTTTTAAAATAAAGAATAATGGCAGCAATAGAACAAGATATGGAATCCTTATATCACCTGAAAGTATAAACATCAGTAATTTCCTTTGGCCACCTCTGCTAAGACTGGCCATCAGATGGGAAAAGGTTAGTTACAGCATTATTTTTCAAATTATTATTTTATTTAGCGTATTAATCATTTTTATTTAACATATTAATTTTTATTTAGCATAGTAATAATTTTTATTTAGCATATTAACAATTTTCAAAGGCTACAAATAGTGGCTTGGATTTATTTAGTAATCATATAATGCTTCTATGAGGAATTTTCATCATCAGATTGATTTAATGCTAGAGAATAATGAGATACTTTCTTTTGTTGTTTGGATGATAAAGTTTACTTAATAGTTATTTTTTAATAATTTTGTGGTTAATAATTTTATTTTTAAAAAATCCAAGGCTCTCATGATTACTTTTTTAACACCAGCTTGAAAGCAGTACCTGTATTTAAATATATTATTCCACAAACAGAGGGTTTTTTAAACTAGCAAATATTTGCATGAACAGAAACCAGTGTGTGCAATTTTCACTGAGAGCAATCATAGCTATTTTCACCCATCAGAAAGAAAGCAAAATATACCATTACGTGCCAACCCAAACAACACTCCAGAATTCTTCATCTCGTCTATGCTCCTATCTCAAGACTGAGTTTGAACTGCATGGCTCTAACATTTACCAATTTGGGGATTTTCTTATTTTCATCTCATGCTCTCTTATGTTAGCATCTTGCCTGATGAAGAGTTCTGGAGAAGTGAAAAGTTTATACATTGTTTTTACTAGCCTTCAAAAAAGTATTATCTTACTCTGAATTTTCATCAGTTTTAAATCCGTGCTCCTAAATGTTACCCCCTCCCCCCAACATCCCCATGTTGAAGAGTAGAGCAGGTTCTTCCAGAGTAGTATCAGAAATATAAGACAAATAACAGCAAGAAGAGGGTATTTGCAAAAACCGCTTTTCTTTCTTTCTCCCATTCATACTACCTTCATTGGACCAAAGAGTTTTTGATCAAGAAAAGAATACATGCCTAATTAATATACTGTAATAATTTAGTCTTGCAAGGAATAGTAGTTTATGTTATCTGTAGTATTGCAAAAAATAGTTATCACTTTACCTGCTATAAATAAGGACTAGGCTATAATAATCTGATAACATTGTATGCTTTATCAACACCATGTTGGTCATTTGGCCAAATCTAACTTTTATATTAGATTGTATTGCAAATCTCCATAAATTTATTTATTCGGTAATATCAAGTCAATAGTACTAGTTGTAAATGAAAAGTATGTGGCATAATTCAAAAGATAACATAGCTTACTTTTATCACTAGTTTCTCAGCTACCATTATGAAATAATATTACTGTATATTCATCTATCTTTTAAAACCTTAGCACATCTCACAGGACAGGTCGGTTTGTTTGCCAAGTTTATTAAACACTATTAAACACTATTTATTAAACACTATTTGAAATAATAAATAACACACACTGAAATCTGTTTAACTATTATAATTTACTGCCTGATTTTCAGCGAGGGATCACACAGTACAACTTTGGGTTATAGAAACAGGGTTTTAAAAAATATTTTTACTGTTTTTGGCTATTTTTGATTGGTTATAAAACTTAAACACATGGAGAAAACTGTAGCACACCTTTAGTATTCTCTTACGTTATCCAAATTCTGTAAGTGGAGAAAATACACAGTATTATGGAGACCTTCCAAAGTTAGCACATAAATAAAAAGTCCCAAAGTCCTACCTAGTACTTAGAGAGGCTTACCAGTTCAGTGATAGATAATACAGAACAAATCTCTTTTAATCTGAAATTATCCAGCAAATAATGTGATTTATTTTTGAAAAGTCACAAAATAATGCCTTGTCCCTTTGTAAGGTAAATATTACTTTCCTTACTATGATGCTGGCACAGGCCAAATTATTAACTAAGTGTTGTATGAGATACCTCATCTTCCTTCTGCTCCTTGAAGCAAAACCACATGCATAAGAACTTTTCTTCAGGGACATCTGATGCAGATAAAATTTTGCATCGTATCTTCATTAAGGTATCACTGACCTGGTTGCGTTTGAGTCATATACAGCATCTTTCCATCCATGGCGCTAAATACACTTTAAAAGTGACAGTGAGTATAACTTACAGGGCATTCATGAAGCATAAATATTATTTAAAAATAACAAGGGTATTTAACAAACTCTAGCATGGAAAATGAGACCTAGGAAAAATCAGAAAACAAAACCCAGCCACTGCCAACTTCTTATATCCTTATTGCTATTATTCATTGCAAGTGCTACTGAACCATTCTACTGGTTTACTAAGAACCTGTTGGTTACTTGCAGGTATCTTTGATACGAAACACTTGACTTCAGATCTGCTTTTTTTTTCTGTCTTGCCACACACAGCTTATTTATGATACTGTGCTTTCATAAATCTGAATTATTGAAAACTACCTATTTTTGTTTGAAACTAGAGAAATTATTTAGATGGACAGTGCTAATATCCCATTGAGCCACAGCAGATGGCAGCACATAATGACCTGGGCTCATCTTGAAAAAGCAAAGTGGGCCTGAACTTTAGCACTTGTATCAGACCACCAGGAAAATTCAAGATTACTACTGGAAAGTTGAAAAACCTCTCCCAGAAGAAGGCAAGGTCAAACCACTTCTGTATCATTGCCAAGAAAACCACATGGACAGGTCTCTGCAGTCTTCAAGAGTCAAGCTCGACTTAAGGCAATATTTACTTTTATTTTAGGTTTCAGCTTTACTGTAGCATCTTCATTTCCTTCACTGGGGCTTGGGCAGGGAATTGTACAACAGAAGGGGCTAAAGATTTGAGATGCTTAATAATTCCTCTGTACTTTGCATGCTGCAACTGTATGCTTAAAAGGTACTCTTTGAAAAATCCTCAGTAAAAATGTTTTATAGCTGAAATATTTTTCTAAACTGCCCAAGAATGTTAATCTGTATGATCTGCATCTATAGACTCTGACAGTATGCTGAATTTGTTAGTTACAAAGCAGATCTCTTCTTGTTTGGAAAGTTCTCCCTTCTACACTTGACCTTATACTGATTGCGGATATTCGAAGGAATGTACAATTCCCCTACAGCTGTTCAAGTTTTTTTTTTTTCCTCTGTATATAAAATAGACTTACAAAAGACAGTGAAGAAATGCAGGCAGCAATGTATTATACACATGCACACAGATACACATGCACACAGATACACACACACACACGAATCTAAAGTAAATAAATATTTTTGATTATGCATTCTATAAGATTAAGTTACTGGGTTTCCTAAAGGGAAATTATTCATTCTGAACAGGCATTGTTTATCTTACTTTTAAATGCTTAATACAATAAGCAAAACAGATTCACAGGTCCCCCACTTTCCTTTCATTCACTGCTTAGATATTTTTCATACTAAGCCCAGTTTCAGTAAGCAAAAAAAAAAAAAAAAATAGATACAAATATCCTTAATCTTTCAAAGATAATTTTCATGAAGTTCTACCTGGTTTCCCATGTGGCTTAGTTAATACTTCACAGAAATCTGATATTTGGCCATATGCTTCAATCCACTATTTCCCATATAATTTCAAAATCATGAACCATGTAATATACCTTTAACCCTAAAAATTGTGAATGCTCATGAACAGAACATATACACAGCACCCCTGAAGGAAATAGTATATACATTTAATCACTCTTTTTATGCATTATGTTTACATACTTCTTCTGACTCTGGTGTTCTCTGGATCACAGATGGCTATTTTTTTTTTCCTTGTAACCAAACATTTTTCTCATGACACATTGCCCCTTTTCCCACTTGCCTGAACATAGTTACCCTAAAGGTCTAAAGCATTGAGAAACAAAGCCTTCAGTAAATTATATGACTAAGCTTAGCTTCCCTAAGAAATATTTATCATATGTTGATTATAACTGGGACTATCTGGCTCAAACTTCTGAGATTGCAAAATCATGTCCAATTTTTGTTGTCTGATAGGGACAAATGCTTCTGCTTCAGCTGGACATGCAAATAAAATGTGTAAATAAAATATTTTTTTTATTTCAACACAGATTATATTATGTTGCAAAGTACTTTCTTGAAATTAAGTGAGAAATTGGAGAAGCTATCATTTAAAGAAAAAATGGTTAAAAACATTTTGGGAAGAGAGTTGGATTCAGTTCTGAGTCATCCCAATTATATTTAAGAAATTACAGTGTGGAGTTAGTACAGTAAGGAATTATTTTTACAAATCAAGCACAGAATCTAAACAACATAGTTTGGGAGAAGTCTTTTTAAAATATATGTTTTTTCCCATAATTGTTTTTCTCTTTTTTAGTTTAGATATATTTTCTACCTTCTTAACAGAAAGAACCTTTATTGCAAAGAAATATTACAGGTGCTAATAAAAAAAAAAGTGCAGAGGGTTAAATAACACCTACATGGTATATAGTGTTCGCTGTAGCAACTACTCAGCACTGCACTCCCTTGTAAATAACAATCTCATGAAATTAACGCATGATATATCAGGTGAAGAAATTACATGTTGGTGGTAGATTCGATGTCACTTGGACCATACTCTTTGGGAATACCAATTGATTGAACTGTAATTAAAATTTAGTGTCTCTTTGTGTGCATGTATGTGTTTGCTAACTATTTAATTTGGGCACACATACATACTAAATGTATGTACAAATAAATGTGAAGGGCATAAATGGGTGAGAGATACAAAGTTATGCAATGGAGACTGCTGATGGATTTATGTGGTGGTGGGAGTGTAAACATACATACATACATGCAAGCAATCTCCATTTCCTATTTTTACTATTAAAACAATATTAAAATAACAAAACAATAAAGGGAAAACACAGCATTTATCTTAATATATGAAATTATCAATATGTTAAGCTACGAATTTGCACAAAGGATAGATTATACTCTACTCTCTGAAAACCAGGCTGAAGGCTTCTCTTACTTGTAGCCCAGTTGCCGACATACCACAGCTGCATCCTTATCAGACCATCCATCATCACAAATTGTCCCCCACTGGCCATTAATATAGATCTCCACTCGGCCCTCTTTCTTATTCTCACCATCCATCAATCTGATAGGAGGCCCTGGGAATAAATTAATAACTATTGACATAGCAGCAGCAAAATTCTCATAACATACAAGGAAAGTTGTTAGCTAGGAACAAACATTCCAATTCATATAGCCACATGGAAAAAATATGTTCCCTGAATCTGTGGGGGAAAAAAAACTGAATTCTGAGGAACGAAATAACCTTCATTTAAAAAAAAAAATCCATTGTATCTTCACAACAGCATAAGGTTGCAAGCTAGAGTGCACAAGTAAGACATTTTAGGTATAAAAGCTTGGGAAATCCAAACAAAAAATCATGATATATGGCCAACAATTGCACATATAAAGTTTGTTTTCCAGATGATATCATTTCAGGTAACACATATCACAACTTTGTTCCCTGCTCTCATGGGCACAATTGCAGTCTCACACAGGTATGTGCATGTTGTGATCAATTACTCTAACCAGGACATTTTCAGTTCTATGACTTGGTGGAGTTGCTTTGTTTTGACTTTGTCTCTTCATCTATATGGCCTGGACGTTCACATAAGAAGATTTTCAAAATTCCCACATTAATAGGAATTGAAAAACAAAATTGGTTCCATTATATTTTTTTCTTTCTGAAATTTATTAGTTCTTCAGAATAATATAGTTATTTTGAATTTATTATAATTCTTTATTAATTATTTCAGAAATAATCTAGCAGACTATCAATACCCAAAAGGTTTTGTAGTCAAAGCTATCATCATTACACAAGGAACTTTTAAACATAATTAATGCATTATACTGTACTCATATGCTTCCTCAAAAATCTAGCAGTAAAGTATTATAGGAAGGTCTTCCGCTACTAAGATTTTATTATATTTACAAAATTAAAAATTCAAATTACTTTTTAAACAGAGCATTAACAAACAAAAACAAACAAAAATTGTTCCATTGACTGAGATATCAAGGATATACCCTTTTAATGTTTTCTTTTACTCTGAAACCTGTTACATATATTTTATAAGACCATTTTATACATGCCTACTCAAAAATAAGTTCTAGTAAGTATTCTCAGATAAATACCGTATTTTTCCGACTATAAGACGATACTTTTTCCTAAAATCCTTATGCTAAAAATTGAAGGGCGTCTTATTTAAGGGAGTCAGCCGAAAAGAGAACCGCCTGGTGGCAAAACTGCCCATACCTTATCTCTGCGAACGGGCTTCCTCCTATTGCTAGCCTGCAACCACGAGTGAAACTGCCCATACTTTGTCTCTGTGAACGGGCTTCCTCCAATCACGAGCCTTATGTAACTGATGTCAGCTGATGCTGAACAAACCAATTAGAGAAGGCTGTTTGCAGAGAGAAGCCATCTGCAGTTTCACTCGTGCTTGAATGTAATCAGTTATGCAAAAGGGCCTGGAAACAGAGCTGCAGAGAGACGGTTTGGACCTCCTCCCACCGAGTGTATCAGGTCAATGTTACCTAATTACTAAATAAAAATGTGTTCTGCACTATCTTTAAAATATTGATTTCTTAATTTGGGGTTGGAAAAATGGGGGTCGTCTTGTACATGGGGGCGTCTTATTGTCGGAAAAATACAGTACATATAGCAGAGACCGTGAACACATTTCAGAAGCTGATGGTTTTCAGTTCTCCTGACTATTATTCCTTTTATCATGGTCCTGCTGGCTGGATTGATATCTGGACTCCAATAATATCTGGAAGTCCAAGTTTTTCACTCCTGGAATACTAAAATATCTTTACTAATAGCTCATGATGCTACTACTATTACAGTCACACTACATTGCTCAAACAACACTTACGCATGCCAACATATGGCCACCATGGAGTGAATGTGGTCTCAGTTGTGGTTATACATAACTGCTTTAATTCAAAAAGATATACTCAGAGCACAATCATAATACACTAACGTAACTGTATAAATCAGCTCTAATAAGGAAATAACTCTTTACCCAGCTCATATATGTTAAGCCAGAGCAAAACTAATCAGCCTTTTTGGAAGAGTGAATTAGTGGCTGAACATTCTCAATCTAATCCTGGAAATCTTTATGTTCTTCCAAATGATTTACTTATTTTTCCCCAACTGAATTCTCTTTAATGGAACTACTATTATAAACCCTAATTCAGAAAAAGAATAAACAGTGGTAACGATAAGGTTACCATCAAGGTTTAATTCATTCCAAACATTTATAATAGAAATCAAATTAAATAATCCTCTGATTTCTGCAACCTTCATTAATTTGTTTGCTCATCAATAGAAGCCTTGCTTCGTGGAAATCATGCTGCATAATGTAAATATAAGTTCTATTCATATTACTTGGGAAGCAACATGGGGCATTAAGTTATAGAAAAGTTTAGGTCATAGTCAACTGACTTTTACTACTTGGAATACTGTTTTTGAAATATAAGTCTCAGTACTGAAAAAGGAATTTTACCATATGGATCTATTTAACCAAATGATAACATACCATTTTGATTTCCAGACAGATTCAGTTTTATGTATTATGAGCATTGTAACACAAATCCATTGTGCTTATATAAACTGGCACCAAGATGTGAATTCCTGTTATTCTGAGTTTAAATTTTCCATTCCTGGAAATACACTTTGTCTTCCCTATATAGAAATACTATTGGATAATAACACATTTGGGATATTAGGATGTATAAAAAGAAAGCAGATTCAGAAGCAGACAAAGAAACATGGCTATGGAAATAAATTTGAAACTGTAGTTCAGGTTTTCAATCTTATAGTACACTTAATTCTTTAACAATATGCTTGAAGATACAGCTGTAGTATTAAGAAATATTCAACAGATGTCTTTATTAGGGTAAGAGATGATCACACACTAAGTTGCCCTAATAGTGTCTGCACATTTTTAAACTCTAATCTTTTGCTACATTTGAGAACTTTAGGGTAGTTAGAAGAAATCAAAGAGTCTTTTCTGTATTTTATTTGATTTATATCATGTGTTTCATTAAGGGGTTTGACATGGCATACACAGTGCTCCCTCCTATTTTTCCCACAGCAACTACCCTGTGGGATAGGCTAGGCTGAGCGAAAGTGACTGGCTTAAAGTCATCCAGCTTCTGTGTCTAAGGGTAGACTAAAACATGGTTCTTCCAGTTCCCAGTCCAGCACCATAACCACCACACCATACTGGCTCTCAGTGTTGCCCTGTACTTGCAATGCATGGCCACTGGAAGTTGCCAGGTCCCATTACTGCCAGCTTTTCAAAAAGCCTAAAATAACAATTTACTTATCAAAACTTTTCCCCAACTGAGCAACTGTTCTGTCCAGTGTTCATGTTGGGATTAGATCTTAATATTTTGGAGGGATACTTTGATATTTTTGCTTGGATGTATTAATTTTTTAATATTTCCTAATTCAAGGATACACAACCAATTATTTCCAGTACAATTCTCCAGTGGCCCACAGTTGGATGCACTGCTTTCCAGTTATGCATACAAAGTTATCTTATATCAAACCCAGTCTGTTGATCCATCTTGCTCAGCATTATTTTATCAAAATGGACCTCCAATGGGCTAGGTAAGGGCTCTCTTATTTAATTGGAAGATCCAGGGATTGAAATGGAGGCTTCTGCTTGCCAATCATTTGCTTTCCCAACCTGGCACTCGCCAAATGCAATGGGAAAGAAACTCCAGGAGGAATGAGGATTCCAAGAGCTATAATTTCAACACAACTGGAAGACGTCTGATTTTCAGACTAATTTTCCAACCTCCCCCAAAAATGCTACAAGGCACCCTTGATATTTTGGAACCAGACTTCCATGTACAAAAGGCAGCTTACCTAACAAGGCTTTGTGGCTGTCATTATCTCGATAGCAACTTATACTAATATCCTCCTGATGGCTGCAGTCGTGCTGTCCCCATTCGCCCTTAGAACACTGCTGGATGGTAGCTTCTTTTCCAGAGCAGGTAATGTCATCCAGCCAGATGGGTCCTGTACTTTCTTCCAGGTAGCCTTCTGAAACAATTTCCCCATTCCTGTTTACATAGAGATTAGCACTTAGGTAATTACAAAAAGACAATACTTCAGCATTAAAGGTAATACACATTTGTGTAAACAATTCCAATATATACTATACCATATAGTATAAATATACTCTATAATCAGTCTTGGTTTCACTGAAATCCGTTGCGTTTTGAATAAATATTGTTCAATTTTTATCACTTTAAAATTAGACTTATTGGTAGAATCCATGGTTATATTTATTAAGGCTCAAAATCAACATTCTAACACCATATGGAGAATTACATATTTCACCCCTGGTAACGGCTATAAATGTAATGCTACTGGTGGCTTAATCACTCCTTTGATCTATGTTAATAAATTTAATACATTAAATTAAATTAACCACATGTATACCCTCTCCTCATTGCTTTCTTCTGCACTGTGAATTTTATCTGCTGGTCTAAACACTTAAGCATTAAATCAGTGACCTAGCTAGCCAGAAGTCAAGACTGCTAGCAACAATCTATTGAATAAACTGCAATTGGCTGGGTTCATACATCATGCTAAGCCATAAACCATGACTTGCAAATGAAAATAGCTGGGATCGCATACTATGCTTTTAAGCCAAAATGAAATAAATCGTATTATGCCTTAGGGTGTTGTATGAACACGGTGAGGGTCAGTCAGAGTTCAACATTTTGGAATCTATGCAATATGAAGACTGGATTGCAGGAAACAACGTATGATCTTACAACTGTCCAGATTGCTTGTCCAAGACAAAGCAATCCTCAGGTCTGCATTTCCCCAATTATGATATCAATCTCTGTGTTTATATTAGAATCTCAATATTCTCATGACAAATTATTCATTTATTGGAACTTCCAATACAGAGAGGACAAGCTGAATTACAGTTCATGCTGCAAAAATAAATGAATAAACATAATAATTCTGGCCATTTTGTTCCCAGCCAGGGTTAGCATTTTTTCATTAACTTGCACTGCCCTTTGTTGTACCTCTCTAAGGACATGGTATTAAATGAGTAGATTTTAATCAGAAAGCAAAGAAACAAAGCAGGTGCAATACACTGAAGTATTATCAGCGTTGCTCTGCATAGCCATTAGCAGCTTCACATAAATGGAGCTTACTTAAAGCCCAGTTGCTGACAAACCACCTGCGTGTTCCATTCAGTCCATCCATCATCGCAGACTGTGCCCCACTGTCCATTATAAAGCACCTCCAGCCGTCCCTCATGATTGCCTTTCCCAGCAACTAGTCGGACTGCACCATCTGTGGCATTCAAAACAAGAATTTATTTTAATAGATAACTATTGCAGAAAAGAAACTGCACTACAAAATAGAGCAGCTATAAGGCTAGATAATAACTATTTTCAACATTTAAATGGAAAACAGAAGGTTGAAGGACACTCTGATATTCGGTTTCCTGCTGTACATATAAATATGTTAATAAAATTACAGTACATTTGCTTTATTTGTAATTAGTCCTACCAAGGCACCTCTGCATGATTATTATTATAGAAATATAAAAGGTGTAATTCCTCATCCCAGGAGCTCACAAGCTACGCGACAAAAGTGTATAGACAAAAGAAGAAAAAAAGAGAGACAAAGCTATATCTTTAACTTGTGTCTTTTCTATGCTTTCTTAAATCCCACACAAACAAATGTCCTTTCACTCCCCACTCTACACTGCCCAAGGATCTTAACTGGGTTAAGTAAGACACAAAACAGTCAAGGAAAACCAGAGTGTTTTTAGAATAAATAGCAGGTGCTTCTTCGTGTGGAATCTTGGCTCTGAATCCTTGACATTCTTCATACTTCACAGAACAGGAGCTACTCCACTACTAAGTAATTTCAATTTCCAAGTGACAGGAAACTTTTAAGGAAGCAAATCCTCTTTTAAAAAATCAACAGGTGCTTAAAAATGTTTAGGGTAAGTACAAGATACGCCAAAGGAAGATAAACAGAAGTTGCAGAGCTGTTCATAGATGCTGATGCTTAATTTCTATATACAGTCTCTGCAATTATGTTACATTGAGAAAGATGACAAGTCTTTTGCCTCATCAGACACAGGTACTTCCCTTCATGCTTGTTTTTAAATGTGGCCAAAACATTCTAGAAGCCAGAATGAGGCCTTTGATCTGCACTAAGGAGTGTCACCTTCTGTACTGTTGAACTATGTTCAAAAGGTATTCAACCAGTTTGTGTCCATTAACCTTAATCCATGCACTGACTGTAGTTCAGAAAAGTGATTCTTTTGCTATCTACCTTCCAGGGGTGTGCATGAAACTCCTGCATCTTCTTTATGGCCACAGTTGTGTTCTTGCCAGGAACTCTTTAGACACTGTTCTATAGACAACTCATTTCCTGTACAGCGTACCTCATCCAGTAGCACAGGACCCGAGCCTTCTCCAAAATAAGCCTGGCTCCATGCCTTGGCAACTCCACTGTCCAAACATAATAAACAGAGGATAACTGATGGCAAGACAGGCGCTCTCTGCAATTTGGCTATGTAAGTGGTCTGTACTACTTGTGCAATCCCACCATTCAAAATGATATTAAGACCATACATCAATGAACAGACATGGTACAGATTTTCTACAGCTTAAGTAAATATACTTCTTCTGCAAAATTACAATGTACAATCATTAAACTAGAGAATGCTATTTTTTTATTTTAAAAAATAGTTTGGAAGAAAGAAATACAACTTCAAATACTATTTCAGTATTTTTACAAAATGTAGTAGACTGGCACAAGAGTTATGGGAGGGAAAAAACCCAAGAGAAAATATAAACATATGCAGAGGAAGGAGGGGAAGCGAAATTTGAAGCAAGAGCCCATTTTGTACACAGAAAGCCAGACAGTTACAGCATATACAGTTGAAAAATCCAGTCTTAAATTTAAAGTGATTTATGCATCATGGTTTATTTTCAACACGTTTTCCCAAGATAAATCTCAGTGTCTTTCATGACTAATAAAATCATACTTAAAAAAAAAAACAGTCTGTCTCTTTATCTACAGCAGGCTGAAATTAAAACTAAATCTTATAATCAGTTTGGCAGCCAGCCATGAGGGACTTTGCTAGATTGAGGAAACAGAACCAGCAAAACAGAGATAAATTACAGAGTTCAGTGAGAAAGGATTATTTTTTCTATGATAGTTACCTGTAAATAATAATATTTAAAAGCCTTCTGACAATTGACCAAGAAGAAATAATAGAAGCATGGGCTACTGTTTTGGGGGAGAATTTCTTAAAAAATAAATCAATCAAATGCAAGAGTCTATTTTCTTAACAGAATATTTGTCCTTTTTTGTCCCCTGGGATATCATCAGGAATGACGACTTCCAGGAAAGAAATGGAGAACTGAAAACAGCTCTACTTGACAAGCGCAGCAGAATGAAGAGCCAACGAGCAGACCAGCTCTACATAATTCCTTCCAGACAAGGAGAAGACTTGCAATTGCCCACAAGTGCTCCTTGCAAGGAGACCACAGGACAGCGGTCTCTGGTGGGTTTAGGGCTCTGGGAAATGAGGGAAAGCCATCTTGCTGAAACCACGGTCAGAGCTTTTAAGGACACTGGGTTCACATACTTCCTTTTCCAATTACTTTCAGAAATTGCTTGTTAACTGCTTTTCAGCTATTAGGAACTTTTGGCTTGACATGTTTTACCACATTGGGTGAACTTCCTTCAATCCTTAGTGAAAGAAGTTGTAAATTCAAGTTTTGGTTTATTCCAAATTTCTTTTGGAATAAACAGCAAAAGGTGATTAGAACTTTGATTTTGGAACATTACAAATGGGCTAAGGGTCCAGATGGATTTGAAATAAGATTTTGGAATTAAGTATGAGAATCTTTCCTGTGGGAAAATGCTTTTGTTTTGAATTCTTAAAAAAAAAAAAGATAGGATGAGACTTTGAAGGTTGGACACTAGAGGGAACCAGAAAGAACTAAAGATTACAATTAAAGGAGAACACTTAAACTTGACTTACTAATACACACTGGAGCAAAATATTTTAACACTGGACATATTGCAGGATATTTTTGAACAATGGACCCAGAAGTTTAATTTTAAGAGTGTCTGCCTCTATAGATAGACTGTGTTTAAAAGATGTTGTGGAAGAGGAACAAGTTTTACCAGACAAGACTGAGACTGATCCAAAAGTGGATTTAAAAATGACAGGCTACAAGAACGATATGGAAAAAGATGTTGCATTGGACATACAGGTGAAACCAGCTGATGTCTTAATAATTAGAAGGGAAATACAAATAACAAATCAAGAGAGTGAGCTGGATAACTTTCCAATATTGGATTTACAAAAAAGACTTGTTAAAGCTTTGAAGAATTTTGTGAGAAGGGACAAAGAAAAAATGAAAAGAAATCAAGTTCTAGGACAGTATTTTGAAGGATTAAAGATCAAGATTGTTAAAAGTAAAAGGAAGGAATATACAGTTAGTTTATTTGATGAAGGTTAAAATAGATATGTTGTTATCTCTGGTAACCCTTAATGGACTTTTGCTGATCAGGACTGAACAAGGAGGCTTTTAAGGTTTGTTTATAGATAAGAGATGGGATATGAGAAAAAGAGATCATTTGTTGTATTTTAAGAGAAGGTGATAAGTTAGTAACATTTTTATATTTGCTGAGATGAAGGGGAAGTCATTTCTTTAAATTTTTCTTTTCTGCACTTTCTATTTTTTCTTTGTATTCTTTTGTTTCTTTTAGTTTGTATTTGTTCTTATCCTTTTAACTGTAATTTTTAATAAAATTACTATACAAAAAAGGAATGAGTAACCTTTTTCAACAAAGAGATTAACTGGTATCCAGGCACATATATCAGGGACATATCCTGGCAGTGAACATTGTGGGCCTTCAACTCCTTGAGTGTTGCCGAGTTAACGTACTTACTGGTTCCTCAGGCAGTCAACTGCATTTTCACACTACAGATGACATTCCAGCCTAGAACCTGAAAGACAGAATCATCTTCCCACAAACCTTTCCCCTCTGTCCCTGTGCTCAGCAATTGGTTCAACTGATTAAAATTTCAGTTCAGCAGAGGAAAAAGTGAGCCTGAAGAGTGAAGAAGATGGGCTGGATTTGGTTTGTAGAAGGTGATTCCTCATGCTTGTTCTGTTTTACATCTGTGTTAGCCGCAAATGCCCACACACAATACAAACTCCTATTGCCATGTACCTGGTTTTAAATCTGGCCATGGAAAATGGAACTATCAGCTAAACTTGCTGGTAGTGTAAATGGTTCTATGCATATATTTAATGCATAGTTTTAAAAGCTGCAAATAGCTGCTGAGGTTGGGGGTTAATGATCATCAGGAGAGTAGCAGGTAGGGAGTAGAGCATAACTCTTTCCTTCTTATTGTGCCCTGATTATAATTCCTCTCCTAAAGCTGCTATTTATAATAGCAGGGAAGCTCCCATTGACACCATTGTTATCTTTTCAATGCAAAGAGCAATCCAGTCTTCCAGACTAAGGCTACCATATCACAACTGCAAAAATCCAGACAGCCACTAAATGGCAGCAGAGACACAAAATACCCTAATTCTTCGCTGCTGTCTACTGGTGGTTTAGATTTCTGTCATCCAGCCCTATATATCATTGAAGTGATTGAGGGAGGGGTTCAATTCTTTTCTATACATATTGAGATTCCCAAAAGCATGCATATGCATTAAATGATTATATATTAAATGCAAATACATGTTTAATGCTGTATCAATTTTTGCTCTTTGTTCTTTGAACTAGTTACCAAGAGTCATTTTTAGGAGCTTGGAAGAGATTATTACCTATCAGAGATTGATATTTAAGACTAGAAGTGCCTCTCCATTTTTTTTTTTTCATTTCTAATTTATACATGTTTCTAAAATACCTTTTATAATGTTAACATTCACATCACTGAACTTTTAAGTAAGCACATAATTTAATAAACAATTTTAAAAAAAAAAATGATGTTCTTAATCCCTTGATAATCCTTTTATTCATTACTGAGTAAGTAAAAGAGGAACACACCAAAAATGGCAAGAAAATAGATTGGTTTGTGAAAGAGTATATTATACTGCAAGGAATTATATTAAAAGATCTCTGATTTCTATATTTAGGCTTATTGAGAATGCATCTCAAATGCCTAGAGGTTAGGAATTCAAATAACAGAAGTCTTTAAGCAAAGAATATTCAATTACATAAGCAGTATTCTCTCTTTAAGAATCCTGGAAAGCATATTGCATAGTAATGCTAAAGACAATCTATAAGACAAGCAGGAAGGTTATTGCCAGAAGGTTTTAGTTTACAATTTACAGCTGGATTAATTGAGAAGATCTACATGGCTCAGTATCTCTTCCTCGGGACATCCATTGCCCAGCTATTATATCTGTCTCTCTCCTTTCTTGGTAGATTTCACTTCTTTGAAAATGAGTCTATTTGCCAAAGCGCCCTTCTATTCTTTTTGATGTCACAGCTTTGCATATTTTTTTAAAAAAAAGACTGACTATGTGAGTTTAAGGTAAATGGAATTTCATTTCAACTGTGGCATGATTTTGAAACTGAACATTTAAGTTGCAATTCAAATTGAAGTTTGAGACTGGGATCAAAAGGATGTTTTATGTTTCATACAAGTGTTTGCATCTGCATTAAGCTTCTATTCTCCACCTAGACTCTAGGAGAGATCCTTTCACAGCATAGAAATCACTCCCAGCCCCATCCAGTATTTGGAGTAACATGCTGAGCAGCAAATTAAGAAGGAGGGCTTAGAAAAGAGATTCAGAAACTCCACTGAGTAAACCGAAGCTCATCACTCAGTCTTTGACATTCGGTTTGTACATAAGAAGTTTGGGTTGAAGTCTACTGTACTGAGAAGTCTGGAATACTTAGTTTTGGTTCCCATGAAATATGAATGTTATAAATGCAAGGGGGAGTAGAATAAGTATTTTGAATGCACACATATTACGATTACTGCAAAGGAAGAACCTAGATCAATTTAGTTAATTGACTAACCCAGAGGTTAGTCTTCAATCAGTTTTTTCTTTTTAATATCATTTGCATGTCTATTTCCAATAGCCCCACAACAGTAGCTATATATCTTCTTCACTGTAATGCTACTTTATTTTTTGTTTCTTCTTAACTTGTTCATGACCAGCCAGCTGAATATTTTAGACAACCAATTTGGTGTAGTGCTTAAGGCACTAGGCTAGAAACCAGGAGACTGTGAGTTTTAGTTCTGCCTTAGCTATTAAACCAACTGAGTGACTCTGGGCCAGTCATCTTCTCTCAGCCCAAGGAAAGAGGCACTGGCAACCCACTTCTAAAAATCTAGCCAAGAAAACTGCAAGGACTTGTCCAGGCAACCACCAGCAGTCAAGATTGACTCAAAGCCCCTCTCCCAAAAATCTGAATATTTATATATTACCTTTCAACTGACAGGCATACAAAGCAGCTTCCACCAAAACAATGTAAGAGTCAAGGCAAATTCTTAACCCTATTAACCTTATCTTGTTCATTACTAGTACTTGATGTTAGTACAGAGAATCCACAACCACTACCAGACAGAAGAGAAAGAAAAAGTGACATCAACATTCTCCAACAGTTTTGGGAAACAATGAAAGTAACAAGAACTACCATTCTAGTGAGGTCTGTGGTGTTTGTTTTGCTATTTTGTGGGGAGGGGGGGGGGATTTTATTTTTTAAACCTTGCCACAAACTTTTCAAAACTGTTCGAATTTACTATATATGTTTTGATATTAATGCCTCTAATATTTCCTATATGAAGACAATACTATTTAATATTTATGTATGGCATTTCAATACATTGATTTGTTTTAGTTAAATCTTAAGTCAGTGACTTTTGACACTGATATTTTAAACTTTCAGCTACTGACTTGCAAAGTCCAAATTACAAACAAGATTAGACCATCTAAGTAACACTGTCAGTCTTCATAGTCTACGTTTAACTAGACAGGTTGGACAAGGGTCACCTGGTAAGGCAGACAACTAAAAAAATTATTCAGATTGTTAGCTAAAAAATTTGAAGTAACTCGTTCAAGAAAAAAAAATAAAGCTAGCAAGAAATAATAGATGTTTATCAGTTCAGAACCTACAAAATCTGTGATGAAATAAATCTCAGTAACTTTTATCTATAGGGGCACCCCAAGTACCTGATCAGTAAGAAGATGATTTCCCCTTACCCCAATAATTAGGGTTAACTTATTAAGTCATATATTAGCTGATAAGAATAGAAGAAACTGTTGAAAATAAAGGAATGGACAAGAAGGGCAATGTATGTATGCGTATAATTCAGTTTAGGTGCTGCCTGACTCCAAACTGATATATCTGCTGAAAGTGGAAGCCTTTTAGTATTAACTTGAAGTTAACCTTGCTTGAATTCTTGCTGAGTGAGATTAATCCTTTCTGAGGATTAAGAGCTGTGCTCTCTTCCTTACCAGTTGCCTCTTGCTCTTCGCCCGTTTTGTTGTTTCTGCTGCAAGGAGGAAGGGGCATGTTTGTATATACTGTGGGTATATGTAGAGTTGGAATAAGAACTCAAGATGACTCAATGATGCAATCATACTTGCACTTATTTATGTAAGTATAGTATTACACATATGTTTATTTCTACTTCCTTTATTGTGTATCTCTACTTAGGAATAGAATTTCTGTACCAGCCTGTGCCTGATAGTGACTAATTGGTTGAAGAGTTCATGGCTTGAAAGGAGAATGATTCAAGGATATATTCTACCCTGCCCCTTTATCTCTCCCTTCTTCCACAGTAAACACAGGGCCAGCTTGTGGAATAACAGTTAGATCAAAGCTATTGTGTTTCCTTTCTAGGAATGTGTCTGTAATAATTTCACACCATGAAGGAAACTTGCATCTCCCTTTGTGATTATCTTGCTCCCTTATCAGTTGTAAAGCAATTCTGTCTGTGTTTGTGTTTGTGTTTGTGTTTTGTTTTTTGTTTTTTTGCTAATGAACACACATGCTCAGACTGTCTGAGCAACATCCTATATAAGATCTATGTGACTTTGGGGCTCTTGCTCTTGGCTTGTCTGAATGCAAGAAGCCAGTGGCTGACTGTAACCTGCTAACTTTGGAATTAATAAATGCTTCTTTGGATTTTCTCCAGTTACTGGTGATTTGGGGTGGGTTTTCCACCATAGTGTGTCACATAGTTTATCTAAGTGAGAAAGAAGGTTGGTATAAGTTGATAGGAATCAGTTAATCTTCTTGTCAAGTCATCTTTATTTGGTCAATGACCAGCACAAAGTAAACAAAGATAATTAATTTTATAAAATGTGTACCTTATTTTATAAGCAATTAATTTGAATTAGCAGTTATTCAATTTTTTGTCCTGACCTTGCCTTTTTCTTTATAGTGCAGCTTCTGGCAGGTATGTGTGTGTGTGAGAGAGAGATAAATGCACATTTTTATTCGGGGGAGGGGGGAAATCTGGATTGATCAACCCTCTGTTGACAGGATGAGAGAGCTGGACATTGCACAGGATTTTTTTTTTTTCCGTGTTCATATTGGTTTTAGTTGGTTTTCTTTTTTTCTTTTTTTCTTTGTCATCTTTTTGGTCTGTTCTTCCTTTTTGCAAAAATTCACTTACAGTAAATTCAGCCTCAACTTTGGGATAAATACTGCAACTCACAATGAGCTTCTGAACTTCCCTGGTTAGTCTTCCCTAACATGAAGCCTTCCAGATCTACTGAGACTACAACTAGCTGGGATTTTTGAAAGCAATAGCCTCAATAAATTTGGAGAGCACCAGTTGGAGAAGGCTGACTTATGAATACTTATGGATACTCATGTAGCAAAGATCACATGACATTCATGGTCCATTAACTGCTTAAAAACCATCAACTAACCAAATGGGTTAATTTGCTACATTCAGTAATAAATAAGATGGTCACCATTTGAGTATATTATGTTATAGGAAAGAAAAAGAAAGCAAAATATGTGATGTCCTTTTCCACTTAGGCATTGTCCAAACAACTGAACCATTTCTAGAACAGTGCTTCACAACCTGTGGTATATGTATATGTACCACTGGCAGTATACAGAGTAGTCTAAGTAGGTTTGACTCCCCTCCCCAAATCAGGGAGAAAATCCCAAGAGAAAGAGAGAAGAGCAAAGAGGAAGTGTAGAGCCACAAGTCTCCCATCAAGTGTGCTTAGCCAAAGAGACTAATTATTTCAAAAGAGCAAGAAGCTTCTGAAAGGTTAATAAAATAACTAACATGGCATTTTACAGTAGTCAGTTTTCTCTTTCATTATTTGGATGTATTTTTTGGTTTAGATATACGGAAGGCTGCTCTCAAAATCACAAATAACTGCTTCAGCTCCAGTTACCTCTCAATCAGCAACAGTGTCATCAGCATTACCGTCCTTTTTATTACTTTAAATGTACTATCACTAGCAAACATAACAACAAAATGTCTGAAAATACACATGCAGCCTTCTCAAGAAAAAAAAAAGGATGCTTTTTGTTTCTTAGTGAAGCCCATTTATTTGAAAGAGCGATTGGTGAGAGTTAAGATTTGAAAGATTGAGGACCCAATGCTACAAAATTCTCCTGGAGTTTTACCTTCTTTTAAAGTAGTGTTCCTGGGTTCAAAACTGGTTAGCTCTATTCTGTGAAGGACAGCAAGCAATCTGAGTTTTTTAAACATCTTTTGGTGCTTTTAGTTTTACAAATGAAAATAACATATCTAGAACAAACTAACCCAAAGCCAAGCTGCCTGCAGACTACCTCAGCGTCAGCATCATCCCACTGGTCGTCACAGATGGTTCCCCATCGGCCAGCATGATACACTTCAACTCTTCCTTCGTAAGTACTGCTCCCATCCACCAGTCGTATTGGAATAAAACCAGAGGCTGAATATAAAAATATGAAGAGAAAAATAAAGTTTCCATTACCAAATAATGGGACAAAATAGGAAGAAAAAAATGCTATTAATTTTCTAGCAACATTTGAGTCTTTTCTTAATTTAACAACTGTTTTTGCAATGACCCTAATTCCCAGCCAGTATTGATCACAGCCTCGATAAGATTGTCTTGTCCGGACAAGATTATCTAGCTGTGTTCAGTACTGGCCAGGAATTAGAGTCATTCTCCATCCAGATGGGTTGGGATTGTGATGTGTAATATTCCCAGTTGCCACAGCTAATAACAATCCCAATAAATTGAGATGGAAAGGTTGGACTAGAGTAGGTAAGAACAACGTAATTTGGCCAGCTACAGTTCAATGTGCTACCCCATGTTGCTTTCTTTGCTATAATTGCACTAACAAAGATGGCATATGAGCAGTATAATTCATATTACTAAATAAAATTGTATTTGAGTGCCTTCCAAATATGCACCTATCAGACTTACAGGTTGCCCATGAGAGTTAACTCCTGCAGCTTCAGGATAGAATTTTAGCTGTAAAAAGGACAGCTAAATACTCCATATGAACTTGATCAATGAAATGGAAGAAATGTCACCTGCACTGTTATAATACTATCGATTAAGAATACAAGAATGTTGTTTTTCACAGTGGCTTCAGAGTTCATAACTATAATTATTCACAAGGTATTTTCCTAATAAAAAAAGGAAATTTCCTCCATAACAACACAGGATAAGAAAGGATTTGTTGAATAAGCATGGGAGAAATTAATCTTAAAAATAAAATGGATGCAACACTAAAATTACATTTCAGCTTTGAAGACCTCTAGAGTTAGGATTAATAAAGAGAATAATGCAGGATTTCAAAAAAGAAAAAGATACAGAAATTGGCAACCAAAGCAATGTAAGAGTGCTTTCCTTGTAGAGAAAACAAGTCTGAAGATTTTAGTTTCATAGAAAAGGCAGGGGAAAATAAAGTTATAATGTTTTATAAAACTATACATGGCATATCACTTAATGAAAGTAATGAAAATAAAATCATTTCCAGGATAAAGTGTTTCTTTTATAATGTTTAACTGCTCAATGCAATTCTTCCAAACTATAGCAATGACCACAGGCTCTGATGGCTTCAAAATCCCTCCTATGTGTATTTTTTACAAACCAAAATAGATCATATTCAAAATTTAAAATTGAGGGATAATTATTCAAAATAGCTCAGTAGATAATTTACAGTAACTTCCCATCCTATACAAAATGCAGGTGTTTATATTTCTTTGGCAAAGACATGCACAAGCCACATTTTTGGTTGGACAAAGAGAGAGAAGAAATATTTTTATGAGATAGAAATATAAAGGAACAGGTAATACAAGGACTCTGTGCTTCCTGCTTCTACTGGCAACAAAGCAGCTATAACTCTTCATACAGAGTTTTGATTACTCTGATTATTCCAAACTTGAGTATTACAGACACTGGATTTCAGTTAAATTTCATTTTCATTATAACTTCCATTTATATTCCCACTTTAATTTTTGCAAGAAGGAAAAGATTAGTTCCATTAGTAACATTGCTGTGCCCCAAACTATCTTCATGCAATTCCCTTCCTGCACATGTAGGCAGCCCTACTCGCTAATGGGATTGTTATAATAGATTGGAATTCACTGCTAGCTCCATGTGAGAACAAGAAGATGGCTAACAGGTAGGAAAAAATGACTGTGTGAGCCAGTCTATGGAGCTCTATGCATATCTCACTCTAGCCCTCCTCAAATGACCTTTTAAATCCACTCTCATCAAGGAGCCCTCTCAAAAAGAACAATGAAGCCCTTTTGATATATAATAGCTTCGGTTGGAAATAACATTTCTTGCATTAAGTTGTTCCTGTTCTATATATTGGAAGTTGGAGCAATGTTAAAAAGAGCCTTTGTATCACCATTTGGTCAAAACTAAAAAGAAAAGAAGCAGAGCCCTAACATTTCTAATCTCTGTGCAGCTCCTATACAAAAATATGATTAAGCATGAGAGTATTGAAAACTCCAACTGGATGTTTTAAATATTAACAGTCAACTGGTAGACAAAACATGCTTCATTTTGGAGTTAAGAAGAAGTATGGCATGCGCTTTTGCAAAAGGTGACAAATTGCCACACCAGCAAGTATTTTTGGCCTAAGCAAGTGTGTATACATACATACTGTATTGCATGCCTTTACTATCAAGGCATCATTCTCAAAGGATAGGCATGCCTTTCTAAGCAGCTGCTCAGGGAAACATGATCTCATACTTTAATCAGCTTCACAAGAATTCCACCTTCCACTGAGTAGCAGTGTTGAATTCAGAATTCTGTTGGAAATCCTATTCTTTCTAAGTTCTAGGCTTTGTTTCCAAGACATCATATAGAATTCTGATTTGAACTGCTTTCCTTTAGACATCAAAAAAGAAAGATCTGTGCTAATCACAACTTGTGTCTGTTAGAGAAATTCACAGGTATTTAGGAGGCTCATTGTGATCAACGCTGATTCACTGCACCCAAGCAATGGTCAACTAGTGAGACATTTTTCCCATAATATGTCATGATAAACACGTGGGGGAAGAATGCAGACAATCAAATATGATGATGGACAATGAAACACTTGACAGATTAGTGGAAAGCACCAATGTCTGCACAACAGAAAGAGGAGTTCCTCAATAACAATAACAATAAATTCCATGAAATTGTCCAGATGGGGAAAAATATTAGAAGTAAACAGCACACAAAACATAAAACCCATTATTTTGAATACAGTGGGCACTTAAAATCAAACTAAATACTGAATTATAAAAATGACTGAAGAAGGAAGACTATCTTGCATTCCATTAGCAAGACCACTCCCCAAAGAAGGTTTTCTTCTAATTCCTCGAAATAAAACCTTCTGCACAAATCCAATGGGAAGTCTTCAAAAGCAACATTTCAGGTAGCAGATAAATGTTTTTTTAGGGAGCAAAGGAAGATATAAGGCAAGAGACTGTAATTCTCATCTTCAGGGCTCTGGGAAGGCAATTCATCAACAGGGTAAGAATTCTGTATTGCTCTCGTTTTGATCCCCAAATCACTGTTTATATCACTGTAGCAGAACTGCATTTCAGCATGGAGTACCTGCTGATGGTATTATTCAGACTGCACTTATGTTAGACTTTCCCAGCCTGGCATTCCCCAGAATGTCTAGAGGGCACCATGCTCAGGAAGGCTGACTTAATCATTTTACTACCAATAGTTTTCCATTTTACTATGTAATCCACAATCAGATCATCTTGCAGGAAACTGCTGTTTACTATTGCATAATTATTTGTTGTTGTTATTGTTTTACCATGGGCAAAGCTACACGTGACAGCAGCTGCCATATTCTGGGGACACGTTCCACCCTGCCAAATAGTTTTTTCACATAGCAGGATGTTTTCTTCATTGCCATGGCAATGCACATTGGTCCAGTGTACAGGAATAAGGCTCAGTCCAGAAAATAGGGTGTGCTTTGCTGTGCCTCTCTTTCTATGGAAAGAACAACAAATACAAATAGTTAAGAAGAAAACTGAGATAATTACAAACTCTTTGTTAGTATTTTATTTCATGCTAAATATCATATGTGTCATCACTGTTGTTTTGTTCTGAGCCACAAAATGTCAGAGAAACATGAAGTAGCTAGGGGCCGAAAGCAAACCAAAATACATGATCGAAGTGCAACTAAATTGTTTTCAGAATTTCACCAAACAGCAATTTCTCTAGTGAGCTCCAAAACTGCTTTTTAAATGGTGTTGGAGAAGACTCCTGAAAATACCATGGACAGCTAAGAAAACAAACAAATGGTTCATTAAACAAATCAACCCAGAGTTCTCACTCAAGGCCCAAATGACCAGGTTCAGATTATCCTACTTCAGGCACATTATGTGAAGACTTAGCTCTCTGCAGAAGGCTCTAATGCTGGGAAAGGTGGAAGGAGAGAAGAAGAGGACGACCAGCACCAAGGTGGATAGACTCAGTTACAATGGCAAGGGGGTGCCATTGTAAGAGATGAAGGACTAAGTTAGGAAGAAAATTTATGTATGCGGTTGCTAAGAGTCAATAACAACTTGATGGCACATAATCAATTAATCAGTCAGGCTTAAAATCCAGTTATGTAAATTGGATAGGTATCTGTAAATTCATAATAGACATTATAAAACAATGCACAGTCAGGTCAAGCAGGATCATAACAAAAAACATCCTTGGTTAATGGTATGGTAGTGATATTATGCATTAAATAGTAAGTCAGTGGGCAGCACTGAAAATTTTTAAAGTAGCTCAGGTTTTCTGAGGTATCTCAGAACTCAGAGCCAAGCTCAAAGAGTTTAAAAAAAAAAAACCAAATCAAATCAAAACCAAAATACTCAAAATCCACTGATTGAATGATATCATGATCCTGCCCAACCATACTGGGATCTTAAAATTCTCTTGCCTGTATCTCTCAGATAAGCACACAAAGTATACCGGAAAGCCGGCACCATTTTTTTTTTAACCTCCCTATTCCTAATTTGTGCGTAGTGTAATAAAAAGGCATTTTATTTAGTTATTTAAAAAATATTTCTATACTAGTCCCCATATCACATCTTCAGACAGTTTTCACACTTCACTGAACATGTCCAAAATATTAGTGGGTATTCAGAGATGCAGAGAGCTTGGAAAACACACAGAACTCTACAACCTACAAGTAATTGCTCCAGAGAATTACACAGCAGCAGTGGACCTATCCTCATAACATACATACATGCACCTGCCCACTACACCCAGCAGCTGTATAACTCCCAAAACTTGCTTTTTTTGTAAGCATCTGTATTATACTAGGAGAACAGTGTTTATCTTTTTTGTGCTACATATGAATATTGGCTTTTAATGTTAAATAATCTACTAAGAATTAAAATTATATAATCATTTGAAAAGTAGGCTAACCAAATATAGAACATAAATTGCTTATGTAATAAAATCAATACATTTGCAACATGGTTTAGGAAGACTTTTGAATACTTGTAAATTAAACTAACAAGATGGTTTAGGAACTATAACCATCTAGGTTACAGTTTAGGACCAGAATAGCTAAATTTCAGCAACTGGAAGGGCCTTCGTAGAGATTGGATCTGGGCTGATCTTGGCAAGTATTGACCCATCCCTTTTAAACAACAGCCTTTGAAAAGTCTGAACATATTTTCTTTAATATTTCCTGTGAGGTTTCTTGTTCTGTTTCACTTCAAAGATTTCATCATGTACTTGGTCTCAGATTTTCTTCTTGTTCTTAAAGCACGGTATCACTCAATTGAAACAGCCATTCTCTATACAGATAAAGCAAGGATTAGCAGTTACAACATTATTCCATGGATGACTAGTTTAGCTATATACGACACAACAAGTCACCACTCTCAAGATTATAAAGGAAGTTACACAACAGTTTTTGTACTATTCTATGTTATGTTATCTCTGATTACGGACACCGATTAAAACGGGATCTGCATGTGAACAAACAGCCATTTCTATTTACTAAATTACAAGTTTCTTACATGGCAATCATATCCATCCAGACAATGGAAAGTATATATTGCTATGCATCATACAGAACTACATATTTAACTTCATGTGTGTGGACTGAAAAAAGGTTATTATAATCTGTTGAAGATTAATTTGTACAGGGTTCATGCTATTTCTTATACAGAAATTTGGAAGAAAATTGCACATGTAGGAAATTTGCCATGCATGCCTAACCCCCAAGACCCAGATAAGCATTTCAATATTTTTGCTTTAAGCATTGTCTCATATGTTTTAAAGCAAACTAAAATCAGGGCAGTGTAGACAGAATGAAAAAAAAAAAATGTGCCAGCATGGAGGATCCAGAGAAAAGCACGGATATATACAGGGGTCTGAAGATAACTCAAGCATTTGTTTCATCAACAGTTGAACTCCATATATTACCAGGTTCCCAGGGAAATCATTATGGCAGGAAAGTTACAATTTTGTAGTTTCTATAGAAGAGCCACAGAAATAGTTTGTGTTCTGGATTTCATTGCATCAAATCAATACATCTCTGTAAGTCTATCAGATCTGGGCTCCAAAAATCTGGGCTACCATTTGATGAAAGCAAATAGGTGCAGAAAATGTTAACTTCCTACTTTCATCTAGTTAGATATTCCTTCGCCAAGAAGCAAAGTTTGCAACACATATATAAATCTTCAGGAATAAAATTTAAGCAGTTTATCCCCCCATTACCAAACAAAAAGAGAAGAAGATATAGACTATAAAGCAAGCTTAGAGTAAAACTCATTATCTTTAGTAGAACTGCATAGGCTATCCCTAACTAACTAAAAAATAAATAAATTACACCTGTTCAAATTAACAATTCTGCTTCTTAAGACACATTTAACCTTCTTTTGCAACAATGCAATGTAGCATATTACTTGTTAAAGCTACAGTTATGATTATTTTAAAAGAATTTAAAGCAATCAATGTAATATTAGTCATTAACATTCTAGAAGAGAAGTAAACAATTTCTCTAAACTAATACTGCAAGCTATTGTAACATAACTTAGGAGAAATGTGGAAGTAACTGCCATTATATTTATGAATGATGTGAAAAACTTTCAAGAACGGCATTATTTACTCAACGTTAATTTACTTACCCAAGTTCAAGTTGTTGACATATCACTGAAGCGTCAGCGTTATCCCAGTGGTCGCTGCAGATTGTTCCCCATATTCCATTTAGATATATTTCAACTGTGCCTTCAAACTCATTTCTGCCACCTTTAAGTCTTACTGATCCTGTTTATTTTTTTTAAAAGAAGGTAAATTTATTTCTTTCAGAGATCATATAATGGTAATATAATCATTATGAACCACGCACAAAAGATATATGCTAGGTTTTTCCATTAGAAAGAAATATCATCTGCGTGGCATTTGTTGTTTTTAGAGCGATCAGAAAGAGGCATGTTGAACTCAAGTATATAAACAGTATAAGCCATACCCTTTCTCTAGAATGTTTTGCTTATTGTCAATTTTTGATACAAACCATGTTCCTTTTCTAGTTCTGTGAAGCTTGTCATCAGAACTGCTTGATCATAATAAAGTCAATCAGTTAAGTCCCCAGATCATCTATACCAGTGTTGTCCAAACATGGCCACTTTAAGATGAGTGGACTTCAACTCCCAGAATTCACCAGGCAGCATGGCTGGCTGGGGAATTCTGGGAGTTGAAGTCCACTCATCTTAAAGTGGCCAAGTTTGGACAACACTGGTCTATACTCTTCCAGTCTATTTCAGAGAAGCACTTTTATAATTTCACTGGAATGGAATGAATGTTACTTTCAGGTATGTTTTATAATGCAATCCATCCAACAGAAGTATTTTAATATAATTGCGGTTAATATGTTTGCTATGGAGAGATTTTTTTTTTCCAAATTTTGGGAGCCCTAACAAATGTCAGTACCATTGTTGTAGGCACTACCAAAAGGGGACTGCCATTCTGGAACTTGCCTATTCCACAAATGGATGCCAAAATGAGTAGGCCAATCAAGCAAGATCAGCTTACTAGAAAGCAAACTCCTATTACCCTTATAAACACAGGATCCCATCTTATTTCTCTCATTCTTTGAGCAGATGGATACATTCCCAAACTTAGCACTGGGCAATAAGTTCTAGAAGCAACCTAAAATGCATGTGATGCTAGAGGCTGGTATTTTTCATTATTATATGCCAGTTTCTAATTTTTGTTAATTAGCAGAACCTTTTAAAAAAAGTAAACCCAGCTGCAGGAAAGAGCACAGAGAAGGATAGCGTCTGAGAGTACAAACGTGCTGACAGGCACCCATTATCCACTCCTAGTGAATGCAATTATTTCCTTAAAAGCTCAAAACATTCATTACACTCACTTACATATAAAAATAGCATAACAAAATCACAATACTTAGTACAATTAGTAAATGCCTTATGGAATAAAAATATGATATAGCTTTTCCCTAAAGAAGGTCAATCACTGTTGAAATATGGACCTAGTAGAGAAAATGTTATTGTTTATACTCTAGCTAGTTTATTGCTCCCATTAGCTAGACTGAAGTTCAGGACAGTTTAGCCTAGGGATTTCAAATAGTAACAGAGTTTACGTATCCTTTGGTGGCATTTCTCTCTAGCTCCTGTCTAGTGATGATTGTGATTAAGTCGTAATGTACAGGCAGAGAAATGCCAACTTCATAAAACCATACTTCTTTTCTTCTAAACATTTTTAATAGCCTGACTCGGTTTGATTACTTTACCTCTCATCTATTGCCATTAGGTTTAAAGGAACTAGGAAACTATCATACAGTTTACATAACTTTTTCAGTGACTCATAAAGTATTCTACATAACAGAGATGCTAGGAGTTAATTTCAAGCAAAACAATGTATTTATTCATGTCTGACCACAAGCAAACACCACTTTACTCAGCTCATGTGAATTTATGGAATTTATTTAATTCATTCCAAATCTTGGAATGAAGCAAACAAGTGCTTAACAATGGCAGGCTTACATTACTAAGAAAGAACTGTCAAATGTGAAAAGTTCCAAATATCGTACATTCAAATAAGAAGTCTTTAATATTTCAATCTGACATTGTGGGGTAATTTCTGAAGTAATTAATTAACATTTTTAATCTGCATTTTTAAATATGCTTTTCTTGTCAACTATTTGTCCTATGTAGGCAAACATTCTCCGCCAGTCTCATATGCAATGTGAATAAGTGAATATTGTTTTCCAGAATACCGTATGACAGATCAACTATTAATGATCTAATATTTTAAAAGATTTGGCTTTATGTATCAATTATCAGTGCTCAGATTATCAAAGCGAACTGGGAAGAGGGCTGAAGAGACTTAGCATTCTCCCTTTTATGATAGCTACAGAATTGGCAGATACAATTGGCTAACGTTTATGTGAGTTATGGTATTCATTAAGACCTTCCTATCCTTAGGCCATGATATCGCCATCATTGGCACTAATAGAATTAATTTTTTTATGCCTGAAACATGAAACATCCCATAGAGAGCATGTTTCATTAGCTTTGTTACTTCTTTGATCCTTAATTAACACCACTTTTTTTTCCTTTTAAGATCTACACCCATCAATCTAAGGCCATTTTTAATTTACAGCTCTACTTTGCTCACAATACACTAATTAGGGGCAGAATGTCTTTCTACAAGCAGCATGTTCCTATAATTCGAAGATGGGCCAATGCTGTATTTCCTTTATATAAAACCTAGATAGGCAACATGTAGCCTTTGAGATGTTACTAGAGAACCATTTTCATCAACTATCAGTGCTGGCTATATTGGCTAGAACTGGTGGGATCTGATATATTGTAGAAAAAAACAGCCATGCAGACTATTGGAATTTGAAGAAAGATACAAATATCCTCAAGTTGCAACACAAAAAATTCCAGACTATTTTACTCTAGCCTTAAGCTTTGTTTACACAATCAAGATTTAGAGATTATTTCAGGTTATACTTAGATTAAACTGAGTTAGCCAGCTCGCAATTATGCAAACAAGAAATTTCAGAATGCTTTTAACTATACACCCTTCCCAACTATGTAGATAAAGAACGTAAGCATGCTGTATTCAACTGTAGATTCTATTCACAACGGATAATAAATTGTTCTATTATATCATCCCTTGACACCATACTGAAAGTCAGGTGAATAAAACAGAATCCTTGTCAAAATAGATTAATGCCATTTCTATCAGGATTTTCTCATGGGAAGGTCATCCCGTTCGCTATACAACACGGGGTGTTGAGACTACAAAGTATCTTGTGATTCTGTTATGATTTTCACTGCCACCTACTGTATGTGTGTGTGTTAGTTATTCAGTGGGGGTGTTATACTAGCAATATATGGGGCTCAAATGCCCAGTAGTTTCAGTGTGTGTTTTTACTTTGTACGGTTAACCATGTAGGTTTTTATAGGTTATGTAGTCCTAACTAGTAACCAAGTAGTGAACCTCTTCTCTGGAAGTGTTTTTTTAGCTAGAGGCTTTGCAGTGATAAGTCTTGGAAGCTAATATGAGAAGAAGTCTTTGTTATATTCTATATTTTGTATGCAACTTGTATTTTGTGACGTTTTGCATTTTTATCAATAAAGACCAGTTAGTTTATATTTTCTGACTGGATTTTCTTTGGGAAACAAAATATGGACATTGCATCTTGCAAGCTCTCATGCTGATGTGTAATTTTCCTGAGAGCAGGATTTATGGGGGGGTTTTTGCTGCACTCTGCGCAACAATTTCAGCTGATTTTCAGCTCCATTTTAACCTTTCCAAATGTATAAGCAGTTGGGGCAGAATGAGTTTAAAAATCTACTCTGAAACACTTTTACAACTGTGCACTCTGGACTTGAAGGGAAAACAATTCTTTGGAGCATGCAGGGGCATGAATTTTGCCCTTGTCTGCAACTTCTTATACCCCGAATGACTTTCAGCTGTGTAGGACAGCTGCACATTCCTGAGAAAAGGTGCAGCTCCTTTAAAGAGTTGCAGGCCGGTCGTATGTGCACAGCCCCACCTGCTGTGAAGCACCTTTCAAATCCAAGGCACTGTATGATCCCATTATATTGTAAAACATCACACTTCTACATGCACAACCATTCCAAAGCAAAGAAACCATGTGTAATCATATGTTTACATGATTTACAAGCATCAGGATTTCAGTGGGATTAGTGGAATGGCTCAGTGAAATGCTTATCAAACTGATCGCAATTCTTTATTTACCATTATTTATTTATATTTACAGTATCACCTATACATAAGGGACCATTTAACACTAGCACTTTGTTTTCTGGTCCACTCTTCCCAATCTATTTTCCTGATGATATTTCTCCTTCAGTATTCAGTTTCTACCAGACTACTTCTACAACTTATTTCCAAGAAGCTGCAATTTCCTTGTGCTCAGTGGTAATCATGTCTATTCCAGTGACATCTCTCTTACCAATGGGAATGGTTTCAAACTGGTAACCTCTGTTTTCCAACACTTTGCTCTAGATTCTCTTTTTCTCTCAGTCAGAGGGGAAGAGATTTTCGAGCAAAAAATGTCTCTAGGGGAAAGAGGGTGACAGGGAGATTTAGATTCTTAGTCATGGAAGCTCACTGACTGAAGTTGGGCCACTTGCTCAGCCCAGCCTACCTCACTGGACTGTTATGGTTGAAAAGAAGATAATTGGAAAAGAAAGTATTGTGTTCCTTGGCAAATACATAGCCATAGAAATCAAATAAATAATGCCATTTTGACCTGGAAGAAAAGCTTCATAATAGTAACAACAATAACAATTTTCACTACTTACCTACATGAATACATAGTTGTGAATGACCACACAATATATAGTTTTAAACCAGCAATTGCAATTACCAGGTTTTAAAATAAACTACCTGAAACTACAAAGCTATCTCCTGCTTCTCCCACATTTCCACTGCTATGTTGACACTTGCAGCATTATGTTCATACTGTAACCACTAATTATAGAACACATGTGAACTCTGCTCACTTATGCCTTAATTACATTATGCATTATATACCCATAAAATATTCTGCTATATATATTAATGTATGCTGTCCAAGCAGCAGTTGCATTTGAAAACTGATAAAGTAATGATGCAAAATCAAAAGGAAACCCAGTGAAGATCCCACATAGGTTTCACAGAGTTTGATTTAATTGGTTAATATAAACCCAACATTAAAAAAAAAAACAGTGAAAAACAAAATGAAGAGGGACAAGATGGAGGGAGGGGAAAAACTGAACCAGTGCTTCTTAGGACAGAAATGTCTGCTGCTTCAGTTTCGTTTCAGCAGAATATTGGAATAAGGAGTTGCTCTGATGTCTTCGTGGAAAGAAAGAAATTGCTATAGAAGTTACTTCAAGTAACCATGCTTCTATATATTTGATTTGCATATGACTTTCTCTGGACTGCACCCAAACTTAAACTTGAAGTCATCAAGAGCCAATTCATGCAGTATATATTCAGCCTTGCAATAAGAGCTCCTTTGGATCAATCCCAAATAGAAGCATTTGATGCCTTCTGGTACCTTTTGGAGAAGATCTTGTTACACTTTCCAATGCAAGCTGGAAGGGGAATTCAGACTAGCATAAATGAGATTTATTCTGTTAACACTTAAGTGCCAAGTGTTCTGGAGGAGGCAAGATGAGATACCATGTATAGGCAAGAGAAGATGAACAAGAAGAAACTTGCAGTTAATTCTGACCTTTTCTAAGCACTGCTGAAATCACTGATGTTTATTTATGCTATAGCTATTAATTCCCTCCAGGGTGAAAACATCAGAGTTACTGCACATTCATTTCTTCTAAAATGCAGAAGTCCCAAAGCATTACACAACTGTACACTTGTCTTAAATGGCTTCTTCACAGTATTAACAGATCATAATTTTGTTGATCAATGAGACTTCTTTGAAATAATAGTCCGTGTAACTTCATTGTTGTATATCATTTTACTGAGCTGGGGATAATATTATACAGCTTGATGTAAAGTGCTGTCAACTAATCATTGAACTAGGAAAAATGTATGACAGTGTAACATTTGTTGTCCTGATTTCTGAGCCCTATTCTGCCACAGTGATGAGGCAGGTCACTGATGCTGTCCTCACATCTTTTATTCAGCACAAGTTACGGAAAGCAGTTGGTGGATTCCCCTTGCTTTGTTCATCCCACTAAGTGTTGTCCTATCAGGAAAAAACAGCCACCAATGTGATGGGCAGGTTTGGGTGAGTGTATATGGGCACTTAGAATGGTGAGTTTAGCTACCAGTCAAGTTGCTCCATTAGTGGGTGCTAAGTGCAATGGGACACTTTGCTTGTAACTTGTCAGTTGAGATATTTCTGAACATGGGTTAAGGTCCAGCACTCTTCTAAAAGAGCACTAAATCAAAGAGATCACAGAGTAGAGGGTGGATTCCTCTGAGCAGCAGTACTGGGAGAGATTCCTCCCACTTCATTTCATGCCTGGACCTTGCACCTTGCAATGCACCTAGAGGTAACAGAACTACAACATCCAGCTGCCAGAACCAGGCTTTCTTTTCCTAGTTCATGTCAATCTCCTGTGCAACACAGAAGGTCTAGCACACTTTCAAGGAAGTGATAAGCTCATCTTTACAATGAGCATACATAAGACCAGACAAACACTTTTCAGTGACCAGTTAGATATGGCACTAGCAGAATCCTCTGCAGAAGCCAAATCTCTCCAGCAAGTCAAGTCAAGTCCAAATGGCTATGGAGGGCAATTCCCAGGGACCAGAGGGGAAGGGGCCTATCAATGGGAGCCTAAAGTAGCCAACAGAAGATGGGCAAATTCTACCCCTATTGTGTCAACAACCACATCATCAATGAAGTGTGATAGGTTGTATCCTCAGCCAAAACTGTATTGTTAAATGAGGAAAACACACTACTTTAAAACCAGAACAGCTAAAAATAACTTTAAGCTAACTTTAAGAAAGGCAACATTGTTAGGACCTGGCATATAAAAATGGTACCTGGGCATCCTAGTGCTACAATTAGGGGAACATGAGGATGATCCCTTGATATTAGCAAAAGAATTATAATTCAGATACTCCCATATTCAAGTTTTAGTCATAATACACTATTCTGTTTAAACTTCTAAGCTGGATGGTGTTCTAATTCTGTCCTAGTATTTTCTATCCTGGCACTGTTTTTCTTTAACAGTGCCAAGATAGATAATACTAGGACAGAATTAGTAAATGTCCTGGTGAACTAAAGCCCTCCAACACATCTTAAGTAAACTGAAAGACCCAGTAGTCCAAGAAGAAAAAAACAAGAGTCATCTACAACATACAATGTAAGGGCTGTAACAGCCGCTATGTAGGACAGACAGGCAGAAGACTAGCAGAGTACATCCATGAACAACAACTAGCAGTCAGAAGACACAATGAAAACTTAATCTCACAACACATGGACAGACTCAACCATAGTTTCAACTGGAAAACTGAGCATCCTAAACCAAGCTAAATCCAAAAACGCTAGGGAATTCCTGGAAGCTTGGCATTCAGACAAATCAGCCATCAACAGACACATACAGATAAACCACATTTACACACCATTCAAAAGAGACAATAAAAAACATAAGAAGGAAACAAAAAGACTAGAATTCATCCCCTTCAGCAGCTAACACCCAGCTAAGCAGGGATTAGCACCAAACAATCAAGCAGAAAACAATACCCTAATCAAGGAACTACTAAGGAGAAAACCACACCTTCACCAACACTGGCAGGGCAAACTACTGTATATAAACAGGGAGCAAACCCCACACTCACTAGCACTGATGATGTTACCTACTCGGGTAATGAAAAATCTGCAAGCAAACAACCAAGCTCAGTCAGCACCAAGGACTCCACAGTTCCACCATGAGCTACATATATTCTCTTCTATTAGAACCTTATTTGTAAAACATCAGTGTTAAATGATATGACCCCTAGCCTTAGCATTTGTTATTTATGACTTACAGGGGACTTACAGATTTATATCAAAATGCATATGGAGGCACACTTTTCTTCAAACCTGGTAAAGAATGAAATGGTCACGTTTATTAAAAATATATGATATGAGACTTTGTACGGCAACAGACATCCAGCTGACCATAGTAGCTACACCAAACCACTTTCGGTCCCTCCTGCTCAGTCATTCTCCATCTGGCATCTCATTGTATTAGAAGCAATAAATAAACAAACCTCGACAAGCAACAATTTCAGGGTTTGTTGGTGCTGTTGCAAGACCAAATGAAACCACATTCTGCCAAGAGGGGGATGAGGAAGTAAGCTACTACTTAGATGCTTCTGTCATTCAGAGGCTTCTTAAATTATGGAACCTCATACAAAAGCCTTGGTGTGCAATGGAGTTTTAACCAATTAAGTACTGATTAGGACCAAGAAGGCCAGTCTACAGTGTGGATACCATAAATGACACAGGTGGGCACAACTAATCTTGTCCTTCTCCTTGAGTGGAAGGATCTAACAGATCTGCTTGCCAAAGGAAGAAAGACCTTTGGGATTCTCCAAAACTACTTTTCCCCCTATCCCAGGCTTTGTAGTTTAAAAATCTGGTTATGTCTGTGTGGAATCAGCTAATGTTCAATTCATCTTCAAGATGTGAAATTCTAAATAGATGTTCTATCATATACACACAATCTTTGGAAGCACTGAGTTCAAACGATATGCATGTTTCATGGCCCTAGGTAGTTAAATGCTTCCTTTAAGTCTGTCTCCCAAATCTAGTGACTGAATGTAACTGAAGCAACTGGAGGGTGTGGGGAGGGATGTTAAGTCATACCACAGGATGTATATCTTCTTCGACTATGCAGGAACCAACCCAGCTCTCCCTATTCTCTAGTTTGCATCTTCTGGTATGTTCTAAAGGTTCACGATCCAGCAGCCTTTCTGAAGGAATGCAAGATTGATTCTGACCACTGCCTGGATAGGGAGTTACTTGATACTGAGAAGAAATTTATATGTGTATCCAAATAACTAAATTGTATAGCCTTATTCTGTGAATGCTTAGTTTGGAATGTTCCACTGGAACATCATGACTTATATACAAACCCACAAATGTGCACACATATAAGTGGCATTGAAGTATAAAATAGTAAATAAAGCAACTGATGTACAAAATAGACAAAAATGTTTATTAAAGCACATGGTATTAGAATATATCACAGGCAAACACTACTTGTAATGGTCAAGTCAGCATTCAGTACTTCATATTAGGGGCCAATTCTACAGATATTGTTCAAGTGCATTCCTGGCAACTCTCACGAATGCCAATCTGGCTGGGTTAGCTGGGAGCTGTAGTTCAGCAGTATTTGGGAGGCCAGAGATGTATATAATCCATCAGCTAAAAAGACACTTCAGAGTCTGTGAACAGAGCTTTATATTTTTATATACTGTATGCTTACTAGCCAACATACACATGACAGCCAGAGAGATTAAACAGAAACACATTCAAACACATACAGGAAATAGAAGCAAAAATCTTCTACAGTAAAGGAATTGCTGGTGGTACTTTTATTATTCCTCAACAGTAAAATGGAAAGACACATCAAACAGCCAGTGTCCATCATTCAGTGCAAGCAACACACCCAAAACAATATTCCAAACATATCAGCAAGAATTCATAACATATGAATGTTAGCAACCAAGGCACAAGCACCAGGAATATATGTTTTTAGTTAAAAAAAAATAGTCTATGTGCATTGACCTTATCACATAGTCCCATCCAAAACTGTAAGAACTGCCTTCACTGGACATATTTTAAATGGAATAGAATATTATCAGATGGCCTCCCCAATACAGTTACTTTAATTTCAACTGTCATTTGGTGCTGAATGCATTCCTAAAACCATTTAGAAAGGACCAAAACACATCAGTAGGTGTATTCTATCCTTCTTTTTATCTTTCTTCACTCACATCTCAACAGCCAATCCACAAATTCTAAACATGCCTAAAGTATACACAGACTCCCCAAATCAACTCACACCCTCCCCCACAACTAAAGGCAATAAGATGTACTCATTTAAGCCACAATGTTTTGCTTAACTAACTTTTGGAAATCTTTCATTGCAGATTAAATTAATCTAAACCAAGTGTTCAGCAATGCCGACCTAAGCAATTGTTCTTGCACTATTAAGAGTGCAGGCAAGCATAATTCTGCTCACGATAAACTCATAACCCTGCAACGTTTTACAGATGAATAGGAGGACATTCCTATGGGCTGGCAAACATCTCTGTTATCAACCCAATGATCAGGCTGGAGCTTTCAGACAGTCATACACACTAGAGGGTGCTGAAGGATGTCTTCATTTAATGAATATGTTTGTGAATGTGTGTTTTCTCTTGCTTCTGTAAAGCAGAGACGTGTAACTTTATTTCTTGTAAAGGCTGCAGAATTAATTGCAAGCGTTAACTTTAGGCGTGCTGATCCGATACGCATGGACCATGCTGCATGCTTTCGAACAAAATATATTCGCTAGAGTGTATTAGGGCCAAGTAGGGAGGGTGTGAGATATCGCTTTGCCCTCGAGTGCAGTGTGCCCCTCCAGTGGCCGGACATCCGTGGGGAAGGGCAGTTCCCACGCGCGCGTTAATACCCGTCCGTTCCCGGCGAGAAATGACAGCTGGCCCGGAGATCCTGTCTCCCGCTCACCTTGTCTGCAGTCACAGTAGCCCCAGTCAACCCTGCCGCGGTTGTTCCTGTAGAAGCACCAGGGCCTGCTCCTGCCGTCCGGGTTCCTGCAGAAGTTGCGCTGCCCGCGCAGCCCTTTGCCCTGCGGCGTCCGCTCCAGGAAGGTGGGCACCTCTGCCCAGGGCAAGCACCCCGCGCCGAACTCCGTCACGTTGACGAAGCGCCCGCCGCTCCGCGGGCAGCCGCCCCCGCCGGCGCGTTGCTGGGGCTGGAACGGCGGGGAGCGCGGCTGCGCTGGGGCCGGGCCCCGAGGGGTGGCCGACAAATACGGCGGGGAGGCGAAGCGGCTGGCCGCAGAGGTGCCGGCTTCAGGAAGCGTCCCGACCAGCAGGAGCGCCGCGGCCAGAAAGACGCGGGCGAAAGTCATGCTGCCAGTTGCGCGCGGCTTGCTCCATCGCCCCTCGGCTCCGGAGCCCGGCTGGGAAGGCGGAGGGCGGAGCCGCGCGCGGCGCCCACGAAACCTTTCCCACCTCCCGCCGGGTGAACGCGGAACTCCTTGCCTTCTCGCCTGCGCCTTCGCCCTCGCTGCTCCCGCTCGCGGAGTCCTTGCCGCCCTGCCGTCGCTCCGCTGACTCTCTTGATCCGCTGCTCCTGGAGAGCAGCTCGCGCTTCACCTTCAGCGCACGGTGCCATCCTAAGGCGGCTGCGCTCGAGCTGCGTAGGCAGCGCTCCCCGCTCCCAGGCTTGTTCGCGGGACAAGCTGAACCACCAACTCGCGGGCGGGGCATTTTTGATTCAGAGTTTCGGGAGAGCCCGGGACGGTTAAGTTAACTGTGGGCAAGCCTATCCAGTGAACTCGGCTTAGCATCTGCTTCCTTTCTCCCCTGCTCTTTCCGTTCTCTTTCGTAGCCCAGTTGAGACGGACCCCTTCGCAGCCACTCAGGGCCGGCAGAAATTCAGCTGGTTCAGCTTTCCCCCCCCCCCCCCCCAATAACCGCTCCCTTGCGCTGAGAAAACCCCCGCACATTTGCCCGTATCGGGGAAACTGGCAACCCACCCTCTGCTAGCCCAGCCACTAGACACGTACGGATTGGAAGTACGATGGGGTGGGGGTGGGGGGCTGATTACGGAGCTCGCTTAGGGAGGAATTAGATGCTTTGTATATGCTCAGAAACTAGGCGTCGTGAGCCCGACGGCGAGGGAGGGCTGAGATCCTTTTGAGGACTCTTCGGGTCCCCACTGAAGCCGAGGTTGAATGACAGCAAACGCAGAACTTCAGTGGAGCGTTTACATGGCCTCCAGGGACCCCAGCTGAGGCCGCAGGAGCTTGAACTGGAGTGCTAGTGCGCCGCAAACCGGCAAAAGCAACGCGAGCTTCAATTCGCAAGAAGCTGCATTTTTGGTACCCAGCTGGATTCTGCGGGTCTTCGTCCTCTTCTGCACGGAAAGAGGGCTTATTAGGGCATACGGAGGGCGGAAGGAAGGTGCGCCAGTTTCCTTTCCGCGGTCACCGGCTTGGCGTAAAAGCACCGCGGGTTTCTGCGGACGAGCGTCCGAGTGGCGCTCGTCGCTTGTACTCCAACAAGGGAAGGCTGGAGTCGCCGGCCCGTTCATAAGAAAACAGCGCCGAACCAGGATTTTGAGAGGGGAGCATCTGTGCTCCCTCTTTCTCCGGCTGCATTCCCAGACACTGACCCCCAAACCAGCCAGCCAGTTAAGGATGTCGGGTCTACCTAGCCCGTCTGGCAAATAGGGTTTGGTGTGCCCTGGGAACTTAGAACATGGGATTGATTCAGTAAAATATAGGTACTGGTGGAGTTGGGAAGTTCTCCCATCCAGTCTCTGAGAAGTATCAATAGACACCTCAACCTCAGAGGAGTTAGGTGGCAAATCTACTGCAGTTAATGGAATAGTTGCCACCTTTCTCCATGGCTGAAACAGCAGAAAACAACTGGCCTGACATGTACTTTCCCCACAGCACATTGATCCCGCTTCTGTTCCCTCTGTTCCCAGCCTTGTGACTTCCTTCCAAGTAATGGATGACATACCTAACAGATTCATAGGCTGGGTATATGAGAGAAAGGCTACATTGTAAGGACACAGCAGGAAGATGTTCCCAGGTCAAGTTTGTACTGTGCATAGGTACAAGTGGGGAAATCCCAAAGAGGATGCATGGCTTCTGATTTATTCAATGAAGCATGCTCCCTGGGAATTATACTAACATCTTGGGCATGACTACTTTCCACTGGACCAGTAACTACAATTTTTAAAATGTTCATATATAAATTGTTTCTTCTTTTTTCTCCATACAGATAGTCCTTGTTTAGTGACTGCATTTAGAAACCATTCAGTTACACAGTGATGAAAAAGTAAATTTGCCACCAGTCCTCACATTTATGAACTTCACAGGTCAGCAAAGCAAAGGGAAGCTGAAGTAAGATCATAAACACAGTCCTGGTTTTACTTAGCAACTGCTTTGCTTAACAACCGAGTTGCCGGTCCCAACTGTGGTTGCTAAACAAGGATTATTTGTACTTTCTAACATGTTTTCTAATTGTGGTGAAGTGGTTATTGCTACTGTCTTCTCAGTAGTCTTGATAGACTTTGGTCCAGAGAATGCTATCTCAGCAGACTGATGCTTCTGGTTGCTGCTTCTGTGTCCTTCCTCACATGCTACTGCAAATTTACTTTCATTTATTGTTCATATGCTCCTTAATGGCAGTACCAAGAGCTGCTGCCTTAGAAATCTCAGACCTTCCTGTTTTAACCATGCAGACACAATGAATCACCACCATTTATGTTGTCAAGAATCCAATTGACTTCTTGGGGATCATTATCTTGTACTCAGATTGTTTCACATATATATTTATGAATTATTATGAATATTTAACTGCCTTTTATTTTCATTGTAGAAAATATTAATATAATGTCCAGTGACACTCAGGCTGTGCCAGCAGTCTTCCAATTTTGTATGTGTGTGGTGTGTTCTTTGAGTCACGGTTGACTCCTGGCAACCGCCTGGACTAGTCTCTGCAGTTTTCTTGGCAAGGTTTTTCATTAGTGGTTTGCCATTGCCTAAGGGGGGACTAGAACTCACGGCCTCCTAGTTTCTAGCCTGGTGCTTTAACCACTACACCAAACTGGCTCCAAACATTTAGTAATCATAATTTATGGATAAGATCTTCATTGCTTTGTAGTTGATTTACCAATTTATTTTGAAGATCCTACCTACAATCTCAAGCTATTCTTCAGTCCTTAATGACTACAGCCTCTCTACTAACCTAGGGAAATGCATCTTTGACATGCCTGTGCTAGGATACTGACCATACTGTAGACTAATCTTGCCATTTTCAGGGGTTTATCATTTTTTACTACAAAATTATTGTGCACTGACCATCCTGTAGACTAACCTTACCAAGAAGAGGATTCCTACATACAACTATGCCAGTTGAAATACTGGATTAAGTTACATTTTTTGGCAGATCTGATTTTGCTAGACAGTTTCATGACTTCATGAAATCCAGGATTGTTGCACACTTAAAATATTTTGGACTATAAATTCTTTGCTTGATCCCATTCAGCCCAGAGACAGTCAGGTTGGAATTAAAACAACAGGCCCTCAACATTGACATTCCATAGTACTTAACCAAAGCTCATTTCTTGTATGCAGTAAGCTTGTTTGGAAAGCTGTTCTCTTATGCTAAATATATTTTTTTTAAATCCTTGCCTAACCTATAGGAGAGCCTTTATCCTCATCTGGTACAATATCTTGTCATATTCCTTCTTGGAAACAAGATTTCACAATGAATGGTCTCCTGCATCCTTTTAGATGACATGGGAAACAGAACTAATTAGCACTTATCTTAACACACAGCCATAGTGGATTGGAAAAGGAGATTATTTGCTTCCTCTTGACCTGACAGATCATCAGAGACAATATCTCAGAAGGGTTGCTAAATTTGTTACAATTGCTATTGCTGCTAGACACGTAATGATCTGGCAATCTTAATCATTTGGTTTTTCTCAAGATGATTTGTATTGTATATCTATTTTACTTTGCATGTTTTTAATATGTATATCTGTTTACATTCACATGTTTTGGTTTTTGACTAAAAATTGAATCAATAAAAATATGTTGGATTCTGAAACCAACTAGCTTTTTTTTTTTTTGTGACTCAACATATAGTTCTCATTCTCTATCATCCACTTCCCACCCCTCCATTTGTTGTTCAACCTGATGCTTCTAATTTATCCTTAGGAGCTATGCTTCTAACATAAGTACCCAGAGCCATCAAGTTATCCATAAAGTATGCAATAATTCAGAAGGGCAGGGGAAGAAGTTTAGAATTGAACCCCTGAGAATACATCTTTGCATTTCAATAGGCAATCAAGTACAGGTAATCCTCACTTACTGACTGCTCATCCAGTGACCATTCAACGTTACAATGGTGCTGAAAAAGGAGATTTATGACCAGTTCTCAAACTTGCAGCCATCACGGTGTCCCCATGACTGCGATTCAAGCACTTGGCTACTAGTGCACATTTATGACACTCACAGCATCACATGGTCATGTGATCGCCACTTGTGACCTTCACAGCTGGCTTCTGACAAGCAAATTTAATGGGGAACTGGCAGGAAGTCACAAGTCGCAGTCATTTGACAACACGTTTAACAACCATGGATAATTCACTTCACTTCACAGCTGCAACTCATGTCATAAGTCGGACACAGACATGTGATGTGTCTCTTTATGATCACGTTGCTTAGCAATGGAGTTGGGGGTCCCAGTTGCAGTCAGTAAATGAGGACTACCGGCATTGTGGCTTCATTCTTGTGTGCAATAAAGATTCTAATCTAGCTGAGTTGTGTCTGTACATTTGCTGCCAAGTCAAGCTGAGAAGTTGAACTAAAGGTGGTTTATCTGGTGATTTGCATTAATCATAATTTCAGATATGGTACACCCTCGGAATCATGAGCTTTTGTTGCTCTTCAGGTCTTCATGTCCTCACTTCACCAGCATCCCAGTGAATAAATTGCTCCACTTGCTCAACTATCAACTGTCTTGCCAGAATGGAACCTGCCTGTCTGGGCCTGAACAGATAGAGAGCACATTCTACCATCATGAGTAGTACCCAAGGAAAAGAAGTATGAATGCTCAAGTTAGGAAAATATCATATTGTTGCTTTTGTTTAGCAGAACATTATCTTACTCTGCTTTGTAGTCTGTCATCCAGAGTTGCTATTGATTGGGGTGTCTTACAAATATTGTAAAATAAACTTCTGTGCCAATAAATATTAGTGAAGTACAGTATATTATATATATATAATGCTGTACCCAAATCTGCCTCCTTTATTTATACTGTACAACGCTTAAAGAGTTTTCTTCCTCATGAAAGAGGCTGTCAGCTTCATCCCTAAGCTTAGCAATAAATCATCAAACTTTAGATACTTTCCCCTTGATTTAATTTCTCAGCTTGGCTTGGTAGCAAATTCACTGATACAAAACCTAGATTAGAATCTTTATTGCAGATGAGAAAAGTATATGCAAATTAATATAAAATATGAATGCAAATTGAACTTCTTATGCAATCCTTAATTGGATTGTCTTATTCCCTGGCTCTGATCTCCTGACTGTGGCTCCTAATCCCATATAATGGTTGCATCCCAATTAACTGTAGTTATAACAAAAACAAAAATGTTGAAATAGACACAAGTATGTTAAATTCCACTCACTCATCATTTTAACACAAGGATGTGCAATGTGTGGCCATCCTGATACTGCTGAATTCCAGTTCAAAGCAGACTTGCCCACAGTCCCCAATACTGAGGCGTTGTGAGAAATGCAGCCTAGCAATATCTGGAGAACTTTGCTCTGCATTAACACTATCTTCAGTGAATACGGGAAAAGCTTAAATGGCTGTGAATCAGTAAACTGCATAGATAAATAACTGAAGTGTTTTTTTCTGTTGTGTGTGTGCGCGCATTCCCTAATGAGCTGTCACTTGTTCATTAGAAACAGTGATACTAAAATATTTCAGAATATGCCTTTAGAATGCATATTAAGCACCTTCCTTAAGTTGTTAGAGCAGAGAGATACACGTTATGTTCATGTCCTCATGGATGAGATGAGGTACCTACCTTTTCCAACAGGTAAAGAGGGGAAATTTCTCCATTTTTACATTAGTGTTATTGTGTATATAGTGTATATCCTGTGTAACACTCTTATACTGACCACCAGGAGGCAATACATGACCAGTTTTGTCCTATATGGTTCTCTTCAGAAATACACAGCCATATTTTTAGATAACTCTTTAGAGCAGTGTTTCTCAACCTTTGCAACTTCAAGTTGGCTGGACTTCAACTCCCAGAATTCCCCAGCCAGCCATGATGACTGGGGAATTCTGGGAGTTGAAGTCCAGACATCTTCAAGTTGCCATGGTTAAGAAACACTGTTGGTATCTCCCTCTCCCGAGAGCTTTAGGAAAAGTGGATTGTAGGCCATCATAAATGTAAACTCTATAAACTCCAGCTGGATCCTCTGAAGGAAGTTGTGGGTGAAGCCACTACAGCAGGTCTCTTAAAACTATGGCAGGTACAATCATAGTAAATTGAAGTGAGAGCCAGTTTGCTGTAGTGATTAAGGCATCAGGCTACAAATCAGGAGACTGTGAATTCTAGTCCCACTTCATGCCTAGCTTTAGGCATGAAACCATCTGGGTGACCTTGGGCTAGTCACTCTCAGTCCTAGGAAGAAGGCAATGGCAAACTATTTCTGAAACCTTGCCAAGGAAACTACAGGGACTTGTCCAGGTAATCGACAGGAGTCAACACCGATTCACAGGCATTAAAATAAATAAACTGAAGTACCAGTTTGAAACAAGATGAACACAGGCAGCTGAGGACATGATGGTAGTAGATTATTTTTTTTAAAAAAAAGGCAGCACAGAGCATGCCAAAATATTTGAATCAGCTTTGTACATAAACTTATAAAAATGAAGAATAATTGCAAAAAGTCACTGCAGCTCTTAAACAGTTGGACTTGCTTTTAGGTCTCTGAATGTGCCAGAAGAAAATATATCTTGAAAAATATTCAGAAACCAAAGAGGATAAAAAAGAGGGCTTCTGCATTTAACATTTTGGAAACAAAATATCTGCTAAAAAGAAGGGGTTATTCGGACTGGAAGTCTGTCAGACAGGGAATTTAACTCTATTAGTTCAATCCTAATGCAGATTGCCCCCTTCGCTAAACTATTATTTCCCTTGGGAAATAATAAAACATTTCCTCTGGATGAAAATAACAGTTTTTGAGCAGGCATGTGGGAACTTGGGACCTTCCATATTTAATTGTACTACAACCCCTTGCAAGTCTAAACTCTATGGACAATAATGCTGGATATTGTGGTACAGCAAATATACAGATTGTCACAGATTCCCCATCTCTTTTTACAGGATGATTAATCATCCCTTTCCAAATATAACATGGCTTCAATTATTTTTTTCCTGCAGTAGCTATTTCGATTACAATCACATTAAGTTCAATTTTTAATATAGCATAGAATTTGCTTTGTACTATTTAGGTGTGTGCACAAAAAGGAAAGTATGTTTTGTTTCAAATCCAAAACAAACATGATGCATTCCAGAAGTTCTGCCTAACCATTTCCAGATTGACCATGGGTTGGCAGAAATGACATTTGGATATTTGTTGTTCTGGGTTGGGCTAAAACAAGACATGATCCAAGAGTGCTTTTACAGCATGAGAAAGGCAAAGGTGATGGGCAACCTCCCTTCCCTTCCCTTCCCCTTCCCCTTCCCCTTCCCTTCCTCCAAGGAGGAAACCACATCCCCACCAAAAGTGGCAGGACAGGCCACTTCTATATATAAACAGGCAGCAAACCCCACACTCACTCACACTGATGATGTTACCTAGTTGTATAAAGGAAACATCTGCAAGCAAAGAACCAATCTCAGAAAGCACCAAGAACTCCATGTTATAGCTTTCACCTTTTCCAAGCATATGCAAAAATACTTCATAAACATACATGCTAACATTCATTTATGCAAAATTCTAACAAACTGATCCACAAAAAGGATATGAGCCAAAAATATTGCAGACCTGATGAAAAGCTGCAATGTATACAAAGCTGTGATTTTGAATCTATAATGGAAATACTTTTTCTGAGTTTGTTTTTGCAGATACATGAATATCTAGGTAAAACATTTTCTTCTTGTGCTTGGTGACTTTTTCAAATACTTAAATGAAACAACCATGCTGAAATAATTATGCTTATGTTATTGTCTGGGTTAGATGGGAAGAAAGTTCACTATTAAACTGGCCTTTGGGATCAGGAACAATACTGGCATTGTCCCAAATGCATTACCACAGAACTTTTTAAATGTTCAGAAGGTTAAAAGAAGTGGAAATTAAAGATTTACCATCACTGCTGTAAGTTTAAGATATAAAGATTCTTCAATCTTTCTTATTTCCTGAATGGTCTCCCTTTTCTTGTGTTGAATTGCTGACTCATAACATAGGCCATATAGCTCTGGGTAAAGCCAGAGTCAATGAGCACAATGTACTTCTTATAGTTCCTCCATTTCCTTTTGAGACTGTAATCTTCATTTAATTCACACAATTCAGTTTTTCATTTAGCCCTGATTCCATGTTCCTTTTGAAGACACTTCAAAGGTTAGCTGACGTGAATGGAACTCTTCATCATTTGCAAGCTACCAACATCCACAAAAAGGGAATTTTCACAACTTCTATGCAACTTTAAGTAGATCTTTTAAGTTGTTCATGTAGATATTGTCTTTCTTTCAAAGCTCTCCATTCCATCTCCTTTTACAATATTTATTTTTTTTAGTAGGAAAGAACCAATCAAGTGTAATATGCCATCACCATCTTGTGGTCTGAATGGAAGCATTGCAGTTGCTTTATTTATTTATTTTTCCAATTTTGAGTACTTGTATTTTTAAAGTATTTTTAATATTTTATCTTTTCTAAAATAAAATTTGATTTTGTTAATCACTAATGAGATTGCTCTATCTCCCAAGGAAGGATTGAAGCTGCATTACATATATTTACATTTTCTTTTCTTTTTATCCTTTTATCCACCAGAAGGAAAGTACAAATTGTGGGAACTCTCTGTTTCTCACAGACAGGAAAAAACAGGTGACAGGTGAAACACCCCCATAACAGATAATAGTAAGCAGGCAAGGCCAGATCCACAGACCTAGAGGCTTCTGGGAGAAGAGTTTGAGGCCTACAGCCATTTTCATTATACTTGTCATTAAACAAATTTCTATCCTGGTAAATGCCACATTCTTCAAGTGTTAGCACCTTCTTCAGAAACAGAACTCTACTTGGGTTTGCTCCTTCACTGATACTTGTTCACAAGTAAATAGTGGTCCTGTAGGCTACCAGGAAGGATTTAGCAACAATCATGGGAAAGATATTAGATGACATCTAATTATTCTAACATCACTCCAACCCTCTGACATGATATAAAGTCCTGAGATGCTTAGGCATAAAGAAAGGTAGACAGATAATCAATCACATCTAATAGGAAACAATAGTTTACTGTTCATGGGAACTTTTTGAAACTTTGGGTATAGAATTAGAATGTTCTAATAGTTATGCTGTGTCTGAAGCTTTTTTTAATGAATGTTTGCTCAGAAGTAAATCCAACTGACCAGTGATTTTAAGTTTGGACCTTTAAGCAGAGGAGGGAGGGATATTTTTAAAATATTTTTGACAGCCAACAACAAATTCACAGACTTGGTTTCAGTACTTCTACTAAATTCAACTAATTTTCCAATATTTTCAGGAAAAAAGAAACACTTATTTCTCTTCTTAGAAAAGTGATAATTTGACTCTCTTCTTTAACACTCAAGTATTTACTGTGAAGGAATACAAGAAATGTTAATGTTGAAAGACTTCTTGATACTTTTCTACCATTCCTCACCATGAGTTGTTTTTTCTTTCTTCCCATCTACGCTATATTTATAGGTCAGGCTGCTATGAAAGTCACTGAAAGAGACCAGATCTCTTGTTTGTTTGTGATCTGCTGTTCTGTTAAATCCAAAAGCCCACAACCAGAGGGCATGTAGTAACTTCAAAGTTCCACTGTACAATCCTAAACATGTTTATACTGGTTTAAATCCTACTAAGATAATATAGGAATGGAATCTTATTACATTGCAACTCTAGATATTTATCTGAGAATATGCTCCAGTAAACATAATGGAGCTTTCTCCTAAGTAGATACACATAGAATTGTCATTAGTTTCTTGCATGTTCGTTTTCAAGGCATTTTGAGCCTTATATGCTCTATTCTTGGAAGTAAAATGATATCTGATTAGTTTTAAGACAAGAAAATTAAAATATTCTCAGGTCTTCCATTTATGGCTAGACATAGATGGGAGTTAGTGTTTACTTGAACCAAAAATAATTCAGTGCAGATTTGCTAGGAGAAATGACTCGGGTTTACTTTTTCTATTGGCATGAACTTGGGGGGGATGCCTTTCACTGAAATATGAGCACAAATAGGAAACCAGGTTCTTCTATGGCCAGTAAGGAACCTATAACATTATGCTGCCTTATTAGAGAATCTTAACATAGAACACTCCCACATAGAAATCTCCCCTAATAGGAAGTGATTCAGTTACTGCAATGGTGCTTCCACCATATAAATTACTGCAAACAGCACAAAATATGTGGTTTGATATGAAAATTCTCCATATGGTGTTTCAAACTGTTAGTATGCGGAAGGATTAAATCACAAAATGGTAACTTTAAAAAACCCAAAAGTAGAAAAGTTCCATTACATTGTTTGGGATTCTGAATTCACATAGGGGATGGCCTCACAAACAGGAGCATGAATCTACATTGCTGACAGCAGAAGTAAAGGATTAAGTCTTTCCTCAGCAATTTCTTGTATTCCCTAACACTGGTTCTTGAAGACATTTTGGAAGAGTAAAAGAGGGAGAAGGAGAATGACAGGATATTTTTTTGATAGTTTAGAGGCTCCACTGAACTTTTTTGTGAAGAAAAAGTAACACAGTAGGTGGGTAGATGATACAGAATGGCCAGTACAAATTCACTCACATGGGTTTGGCCAGGATTGTCAGGACTTTTCTTCTAGTTAGGGAGAGATTTTTGACTTTTTAATCCAAGTTAAGCCTGCTATAGGGCTTACACTACATTGAAAGGGCAGAAAACCATGCTGTCAATTTTCAGCAGGTCCACAAAACAGTGACTGGGCTTGGCATACATCCCTGGGGCCACAAGTTCTCCATCTCTGAGCTAGTCCAAACTTAGTCACAGTAGGAGTTGACCAGTGAAGTCACCCAAACCTGAGTTAGTAGGAAAGTGTTTTTTCATGGCAATGTGGCATTACAACTTTTTGAAGATAGTCTTGAGATAAATTTTGCCTATTTCAGGCAGCCAAATGTGTTTTGATCAAAAAAGAAAGGATAATTTGCACTAAAGGATTCAAAACCAGGGGGAAGTTTAGTCTTTCACACAGCAGGAATATTGAGCATTTTCTACTAGACAGGTAACCAAACACTTTCTTCTAATGTGTCTAGCTATTGCTGATATCACTGTGCATATAGTTTCTGAAAAAGCTTCATTTTTTTCATATTTTATTTTATATTTGATTATTTTTGCTGTATTATCAGCTTTTATATAAACAAGAAATGCATTTTCTCCTTAAAAAAGCTGTTCTTAATCTATACTTGCAAAAATGTTAATAATTTTATAACATTTGCTTTAAAACAGATGTTCTAGTAATCTTCATTAGAATTCCTGGTTAAAAGACATTCCTGCATTACTTATCTTTGTGGTTTGCATAATGTTGTCACGCAGTTTTTAAGAGCTGGTTCTGCAGTAACTCTGACTGGAAGAATACAGTATTCATAAAAACATTATGGTTAAATATTAGTTGAACTGAATTTTCAATCCCTAAAGATATGTATTTATACAGTTCAGGAAAACAAAATATGATCAGTTATCCACAAATGCCCTTATTTTTGTAAACAGTTTGAAGTTTAAGGGTAAGAGATTAAGAATATTGATCATAATCATGAAAGCATTCATCTATCTCACTTAAATAAAAATAAAAATTGACAGCTTTTGCTGGATATTGCCCTATTGCATGTATGAAATTCCACCCTAATGTGAAAACTTACAAAATAAATTAAAATAGTTATTCTCCAGACACTCATATAAAACATTACTATAAAACGATGCCAAATATTTAAAGTATATAGGAAAAGTTGAGCATAGACTTCTAACATAGTGCTGGCATATAAAAGTTAATGGAGCTAATATTATTGGAAGGGCATAATTCAGAATGAAGTCCTAATATCTTCTCTGAATTATGTTTCCAATGGGATTCAGATCACACTAGTGTTTTAAAATATGAAGTAGTGTGCCGCCACTCACAGAACAGCATTTTGATGGTCTGATTATATATATCTGAGGTGGGATAAAATTTATATGGAGATGAACAATTTTTCAACTTCTGTTTCCCAATTCATATTTTATTTCAATTCTGAGGGATAAAAATACCAACTAATAAGTACATGGCATGTTACAGACTTATGGGATTTTTCCCAATGGTCTAATCGCATAATCTAGAATGGCCAAAAGAACTCCAAGTAATTGTATTATACATTTGTATTTTGTTTCTTATGTGAGTGACAGAGACATTCTGCTTAAGAAGATGCTACAGAAAAATCAATGCTGAGAAAATCAGTCATAATCAATTTTTTCCAGTGATACACTTATATGATTTGATGTATTTTGTAACCAATATGGTAGAAATGGGGATGGAGAAAGAAGAGGGCAGGCTATTCATATTACTGTTACTTACAGTATTCAGGCTCAAACCCTAAATTGAGTAAGGAGTTGAGCAACAACATTACCCACATTGCAATCATTCTATGCCATTACACAAACCATGCAATGCCTTCAATTTTTTTTAAGATTTGTGGTTCATTGTTCACATGCATTTATTCCTAAAACACTACTTAAACAAGCAAATGCATAGCAAAGAACATTTTGAGAAGAGAGGTACAGAAGGAAATATTTTGTGTATTAGGCAACTTTGCAGAATTAGGATGAGCTTGCATTTTCTAGCAATGTATTTGCATTTCATGGGCTGTATCTTCATTGTGCAAGGCATACAAAAAGTTGATTGGGGGTATGAGGGGAAAAAGGTGCACTTAATGTTGAAGTCATTAAAGCTGTATAGTTACAGTTTAGATGGCATACAGGAGACCCTTTCTGATGCTGTGATATTTTGGATTGTCTAGAATGGACCCCAAGAGTAAAGGAATTATGGATAATTAAATGATAATTCCAATGTCATCCCTTTCCCTCAGTTGGCCTTGAAGGCAGACATAGGAACACTCCATTTGGAGCAACAATGACACACAGAAACATGGGCTTCATTGGTGCCTGTACTACAGAGACATTTGCAATAGTCTCATCTTACCATTACTACATAAATACCCAGGGCACACATGACAATTTTACACCACTCTATTGCCTTCAGATATTATCCCTGCTACAACATACAATGTTGTCAGGTTCTGTGCAGCAGTGCTCAAAATACATCAGATGATGACTTGTAGTTGGGGTTCAACTTTGTAAACTAGATTTAATGTACACCTAGTTTGCCATATTAGGGTGCTTTGTAACTTGATGCATAGTCTTCTATGTACTAACTTTTTATGCTTCCCTACTCTCAAATAATCCTCCTATAACTTCTTTTTAGAGTCTCACTTTATTTAAATTTTTATATAGTTTATATCTACTAGCTTTTCATAATTCTTTTTAGATTTTCATTTTCACTATATATATTTAGATCCTCATTGCAGTCAATGACCAGCTTTTTTTATTGACTGTGCCCCAACCCTTATACTGGTCCATGACCATAATAAAGTTTTGATTTGTTGATTTACAAAGTGATGTGATCTAGTTCTGAGCTCAGAATTTATCATGCTCTGTTACCACTTTATTCCCAATAAGAAATATTTAAACTGAAAATGTATGAGGTGCCTTAAATCTGCACACTTCACAGCTTCTTTTTGAAGGAAGTGGGTTGGGTAACTTGCATCTGTACTGCCACATGTGTAATCACATCTCTTGGTCAATTGTCAGCATTCACCACTGTCATTTCTCTCCCAGCATCTACCCCTTTAAGTTAGAATCTTCTCCCTGTCCCTTAAAATGCAGCAACCTGTTTTTCCATGTTAAAGCACCCAGATGTTTCCCAACAGCATGTGATGCTGACAAAGGGAAAGACTAACCACACCAGAGGGGAAAGGGGGTGTACTGATACACTCACCAATTAGGAGGGAGCACAGTTTAGCACCAAGCTGCTGTAGATGCTAAGGAGCTATAATGGAACTAACAATCCAGAGACCTAAATTTATGATACTAATACTTTCTGCTGACAAAAAATGGAGATGGTTGGCACTTCAATCCACTATTGAAAATAGTGCAAATTACATATCAGTTCTGAAATTTTGCAGGATATATCTTTGGTGTATTCATGGGAGTTAATATCTGAAGACTCCCCTTCTAAACAGGATTATCAGACATCCAGCAAAAGGAGGACACATTCTCATTTTTGTCCTCATATCCTCTCTCTGGCAGGCATAGCCTTAAAATCAAATATTGTCCAGCTTTTTGAGTATCTAACAAGCTGTCTCTTCCTTTTTTAAATAATAACTTAATTTTTTTAAAAAAGGAACAGTAAAAACTAACAAAAATATTAAGAGAAGAATAGGAAGAAAAAAAATTGAAAAAAGAGAAAATAGTAAAGATCAAAAGTGCAGAAAAGAAAAGAAAAGAGAAACAAAGAAAAAAAAAGAATTGACTTCCGATCCTTGTTGCAACAGATATAAGTAACAGTATACATCAAACTCTTGCTCTAAATTTACAACGTAATTTCCATTATTTCCATTAACCCGTACTATTTCTAACCATCAAATCCATACAACATAATTTCATTTTTTTCTGTTTCCCGCAAAAAGTCCAAAGAAGGTTTCTAGTAAGCATTAAAATTACACAATATCTTATCTCAAATCAAAGCCGTCAATTTCACCATCTCAGCCAACTCCATTATCTTCACCACCCATTCCTCCACTGTAGGTAATGTCTTATCTTTCCACCTCTCTGCATAATATGCCTTGCATAATATGCCTTGCTGCTGTATCATATATAAAAACAAAGTTCCATGGTTTTTTTCCCAACTGTTTATCCATCAAACCGAAAAGGAAAACTCTGGTTTGGCTTGATTATTAATCTTTAAAATCTTCTGTATACAAATATGTATCTCATTCAATTTTTTTTTTTTTTTTGCTTTTTTACAAATCCACCAGAGATGATAAAATGCCTCTTCTTATTGTTCACATTTCCAGCATACATTCAATATACCTTTATACATTTTAGACAGTTTTTCTGGTGACAAGTACCAACAATACATCATTTTATAAAAATTCTCTTTAGGTTATAACATAATGTAATTTTCAGTTCTTTCTGCCATATATTTTACCATTGTTCCATCTGAAACCAAAGTTTTTAGCCCATTTTATCATACAGTCATATGTCATCAGACCTGGGGGTCTTTGGGAAGTGGAGACATTCTTAGATGGCTCCACTATGAGTAATATTCTCTCTCTCTGTGGGGTTTGTATATTTTAACATTTAAATTTTTAAAACTTTTTGATGAAGTTGTATTTTAATAATCACTTTTTAATCTTTTATAATGATTGATTTATCTATTTGTTATTTTATTTAATATTTGTACACCGCCCACAGTCACTTTGTGTGAGATGGGCGGCTATATAAATGTGATTGATTGATTGATTGATAGATAGATAGATAGATAAATAAATAAATAAATAAATAAAAATACAGTCCTCATCTTTTGTCTCTAGTTTCAATAAAAGTGTATACATCTTTGCAATAACATGTTCATCATTAATACATAATTCTGGCAAACTATTTCTTCCTGAACAGCTTTTTTCCACCACACAGTGCTTCCCTAATAAGTGCTAATGCAAGTTAACAAGCTCTGCTCTGTGACTTTAACTAGTTGATTAGTACCCTCCAGCCTTGTACTGCTGCCTGAAATTGACAACACCTTAACTGGCTCCATGCTGAAGACTTTTGTTTCCTAGCCAGCTGGCAGCCAGTGCACTAGGCAAATAGCCAGCACCAGCACATTACTCTCAGTGTATATTCCCCACTGTGTGCCTGTTTACTCACTTGTAATCCCTTCCTCTCCTATGAATGTAGATGCAAATATAAGACACTTAGTGTGTCCTCCTTTCCTTCCCCCCCCATTTGTTCTCCTTTCCAATTGTTAGGGTCCTCCTTTGCCTGTTCAGATATCTGGTAACCCTACTTTTAAAGTACCTTCTTGTACTATCCTTCTATAGATATTAATCTAAGAAATCTCTGTCTTTTATTCTAACATTTACCTACAGAAAGGCTTAGGGCAATAGTCATATTTTTAGGACCCCAAAATTTTAATTCTTCTTGCACAAGCTTGCTGAAATCTGCTAAACTTCATTAGATCATATAATTCATACAGAGATGTATCTGTCCTCTTAACACCATAGAAAAAGCCAATTATATTTGAAAATATGTTTATTCCGATTTTAATTATATTTTTTCTTCCTAATTATTGCAACGTGCAAATGAAAATTTTATTGACTACAAACGATATGCGGTAGCAATGCAAATGCTTCAACCGTCAGGAGTCAACCTAAATAAGCATAGCAGAACTTTTGTGCACAAAACACGGGTCCATTTCTGTGCTGAGAATGTACGATAGGTCCCCCTCCTTCCATGGTTAAACAAATATTTTATACTAGCAGATATTTAGCGCTAATTTACTTTTTAAAAAAGAATGATTAGGACGCTGATTTTATCATCCGCACAGCATATTATCCTATGCAACCGATGTAGTCCATCCTAGCCTTGAAAAAATGAAGAACGCGTGCCCTTAAAAAAACAAAAACAAAATATCGTTCATGATGATTTTATTTACAAGAATTATTTCCACCATTTATATACTTTCCTGGAAAACATCACTTTCCTCAAACACGCGGGAGCAGAACTTCTCGCCTTCTATGAGGAGCGCAGAAGCGACGACGTCACTTTCTTATGACGTTTCTTAATTCCGCCTCTGTTTCCGGTTTAAGACAGCGGAAGTATCGCGTGAAGTAGGCGCTGGAGCGGCAGCGACTTTTCAGCGCACGAGTCCGTCGGACGAGGATGAATAGCCGCTTGCAGGAGATCAGGGAGCGGCAGAAATTGCGCCGGCAGCTTCTTGCTCAGCAGGTACCTACCGCCCGATGACCGGGCGATAAGCCTTGGTAGGGCACGCCCCGCCTTCAGGAGGCTGTGAGGCCACTCGTGCGCGTCCCGGGACTCACGATTGAAAGGAGTGCGGGGGACTGCCTTTCTGAGGGCCATTGGCGCAGTGTTGTGATGTAAAGACGTAGTGGGACTGCGTGGGTTGGAGCCACTTCCGCCGCTGCTTTGTCGTCATGGAGAAGGATGGGCGGCAAAGCACTAAGTTGTTTCCCGGTGGGCTGCGAAGTCTTGCAGCTTTTTTCGCAGGAAATGCCAGTTTCAGCTTTATACACTGCCGAGCATGTTATGAGGCGCTTACAATCATCTAATAAATAATAATGTTTAAAAATATGGTAGTAGTGATTGTGTTTGTGTATGACGCTGTTACTTAGTTATTACCATTATTTGATTGTTATCCCGTCTTTTTAATATATAACTCAAGGTGGTGAACATACCTAATACTCCTGCCACCTATTTAGTTAATTGTGGTTTACCCAGTTAGCACAATTGTCTGGATTCATTCAGTACAGTGAATCATTAATTAATAACCTGGGTCGGATTCGTACAGCTCATGAGGCTAAAATGTTTTTGACAAATCTGTAGTCCAGAGTCCTGAAAATAAAGACTTTATGTTCCCTTAAAGTGGGCAGTATGTGGTCTGTCAGATGTTAGACTATGACTCATTGTTTACCATTGATTGCACAGGCTGTGATGATAAAAGTTGGAATACAATATCTGTATGGCTATGCATTGTCTGCCCTTGCCTTAAATGAGTAACCAAATCACCAAAAAGTGGTGTTGGAGGCCTTTCTTGGACCTAATGAAAGCTCTAGTTCAAATCCGCTATCATGCATCAACAACATTACTGGATAACCCTTGACTTGTCTTTTATAACTTACTTCATAAGGTTCTGATGATTGAAAAGTAGACCATGTATGTAACTCTGAATGTTTTAGATGAACAATAACAATATACAGTAACAATAAAGAGTTTTTACAGTAGAGCTGAACATGGTAATGGCATTAAGAAATATCAGTTAATTAAAAATGCAGCTTTATCTCTGCTTGCAAAGAGTAAGTACAGTATGTAAATAAATATATCCATTGTAATGTACTTACATCTAAATAAGTACAGTGTAAAGCTTTGACTTTGTGTAAACTTTTAATTGGGGAATTATGTTCTGTTATAACTCAGTGTTGTCAATCATTTGTGTAGTCAGAGTCTCATTAGGCAGTATCTTCTTGAAGAGGAATAGATAGTTCAGCTTCCCCTGTAGTAACTTGTGGTTACCTTTGAAATTAAATAGACCATTGGCAGACGCACTGAGCACTGTCTGTTTTCTGGAAAACCAGTGCATCTTCATATCAGCATGCAGTGTAGGAGGTTCAGTTAATGCATCCAGCATATAAACCAGTAGGATAGAAGATAGAAACAGTTCTTGTTTCTATCTCGAGCATTTTTATTTCAGAGCTAGACATGCAGCAGAAGCAGATTCTGTGCATCCAGTAAAAAAATGCAGCAGGCTTACTTTGCTGTGATAAAGATTTGTGAACAAATACATATCACTGCCACGCAGCCAGCTTGTTTTCACTGTTACACATGTAGAGGAAAAAAACCCCAACCTGAACAGCCAGCACATAAATCAAGTAGCCCAACACAGAATCAGGAAACATTCATTGTCTCCTTTGTGTGTTCCCTGTATTTGTTAAGGTTGCAAATATTTCATTGTTCCTTTTTACTTCTAGAACAGGCAAAGGATTAATCTTCCATTAATAACTCTCATGAATATAAAGTAGCCTAGTATAAAGGTTAGTAATGTTTGTGGAATAACTTACATTTGTGCATTATTTTATTTATTTATTTATTTGGTGGACTTGCATTAGCAGTTTGGGGAAAGGGGGCAGGAAGCATATACGTTTTTTAAATTTTACTGATTTATGATACAATACTAATGTTGTCCTGGACTAATTTTAAATCTGTAGAAAGAAATTTTTGGAATAAAGAATGTGAAGCATTTAACTGCTATAAATGCTGTTAGATGGATTTCTTGTCTAAGAGCAGTAATACAGCTTCTGGGTCTGTTTAACTTCACTTTAACTTTTGGCACATTGCATCAGTTGAATTTCACTTCAGCAATAGATTTTGAATGTGACCAGGAAAAAAAAAAGATGTCTTGAATCTTCTTAAAATTAGAAGTAAATATCTTTAACATACTAGAAATTAAAAAAAAAATAAACACCTTATTTTATATTAAAACGTTTGCTGCTTGCTATTAATAATTATTATTCCTTTTTCTTTTTTCCCCCATGTTATAGTTAGGAGCTGAAAATGCTGATAGTATTGGTGCAGTACTGAATAGCAAGGATGAACAAAGAGAAATTGCTGAAACAAGAGAAACATGCAGGTTTGCATTAAGCAACCTATTACTCTTCATTTTATAATGAATACATCACAGAGAGACAGTGTTGAAGTTCCTTGCTAAGAAACATGAGTCAATTTTGCTTGTTATTATTTTAATCCAAATTGAATTTTCAGTTTCCAGCCAAATATTTGAGAACAGATTCTATCCTAGAATTTGAGTATTTATTTATTTTATTTTGTAAATTTATATCTCTAGTAATAGAGTGATCTGAATTTTATATAGACCTATTGTATATATACCTAATTAAATATTTAATATATCTATGATAAGGCTTTATGCAGAATAGGAATACCATTGTATCATCAGACATGCAATGAAAGCTTTTACTCAGAAGAGGATTACAATGTTTAATATCATTAATACGTAACAATGCAGAAGAAAAGAATATGTGCACATGTAAAATTCATACATAAAAGGAAATGAGTTTAAAATCTTTCCAGGCCAAAGATACAGAAATGAAATAAACAGTTAAAAGAATGCCTTCATGCCCTTTCATAGTTATGATTTCAACTCCTGAATGCCAATGAATTATCTTGAATTCTCAGTGAAAGGTGAGAGAACCTTTTCAGCACTGAGAGTTCTTTGAAGGACTGCATTAATTTGATCCTTTTCTATTTGCTAAGTGGCTACTGAATCCCAAAATAATGTTTTGTTTTTTTAAAAAAAGATAGTGCTAGAGCCAGTACAACAAGGATCCACATATATTAAATTAATTTTTCACAGCATCTTGCTTATGTAATCTGTTTTAAACTAATACACATTCAACTTTCTTATTTCCAGGGCTGCTTATGATACATCTGCTCCAAATTCTAAACGTAGATATCCTGATGAGGGAGAAGCTGATGAAGAAGAAATAGAAGAATATAAAGTAAGACAGTGATTTTTTTTTTTTTTTAAAGGCAGCCCCTTTCTAAAATAGAAACATGTTTCTGAATCTTTCCAATAAAAATTATATTAAATGCCCAAATCTGGAACATTAGCTTAAAAGATTTTACTGTAAATATTTAAAAGTATTTTAGCAATGTTTGTTTACAGACATTTTTGTTTGTTTTCTCTTTAGAAAGGAAACTATTCTTGGATCATATGAATAGGTGTAATAATCCAAGCATGGTGTAGTTTATTATATCATGTAATAAATGTATGTATGCATAAATTTATGTATAAATTAATGTAGTTCATCATTTATACATACATACAAAAAATTAGTACCCCACTCACAAAAGAGATTCTAGGTGATTTAAGTAACAGAACTATGAAGAGAAAGCAAGCACCAACCAGCTACAAAACCAAATAAAATCACAAGAAAATGTGATCTCCTAAAATAGATGATCAAAAGTATCAAAAGGGGGAACAGCACACATGCTGGTTAGAAAGATCTGCTTGCCTTCTGATCTACCATCTATGAGAACCAGTGTATGATAGTGGTTGAAACATTGGATTGTCACTAGGGAAGCCCACCCTCAGCCACAAAAGTTAACTAGATGACTTTGGACCAGTTATTCTCTCTCAGCACTGAGGTGCTCTTGTAGGGAAAAATAGGATGGGGTGTTACAGATGCTGCCTTGAACTCCTGAAGAAAAGGTAGGATATAAATCGAATAAGTAAATACATCCTTTTGAAGCAAGCAAAAGTTACGTGCATTCTTTGCCAGCTTCAAAAGACATATCTCTGATAGAGTGGTTCACCCAACAGAGAACCATAGTAGGACATGAAGTGTCCAAGGCATTGCATGCCGTGTGTGATATATAAACATGTTATATCTTAATTTTCTTGTTTAAATAGTGTTGTTGGGAAAATGTAATTGGTTCACTGACTGCTTTCCCAGACTTACACTGGGACTACTCATGATCTGCTGTTGTAGGAAGCCAATATTCATAGACAGCCCTCTTCTTTCTTCATTAAGAAGTGGAATGCTAATGAGAAGAGAAACACCCTGTTTCTACATGCATATAAAATGTGCTTTATTCCAAAGGATGAAGTGGAGCTGCAACAAGATGAAGAGAACCTACTATATGAAGAAGAAATTTACAAAGACTCCAGTACTTTTCTTAAGGTAAATAATTGTTATTATTTTTAAACTTTGTATTAATGTTTTTATATTTACTTTATTGATTTGTATTTTTTGTTTGCATTTTATATCTTATTTTTACATTCAGAGAACCTAGGTCATTATGTGACATAAAAGGGCTGAAAATAAATTGACAGAGTACTTCAGCTTTAATGTTCTACCTTCCATTTGGATGTTATTATTGAGATATCTGGTTATACAAATTTAGGATTTGAATACTGCTTTTAAGATCAACAAAAATGTCTTCACAGACATTTTATTCATCTATTTTAATGTAGCCAGATTGAACAATATTTCAGAGTTGCCAATAACACAGGAGCATCCACTATGCACTATGGTGGTTTGATGGAAAACAGACAAAATGTCTCACCTAAAAATAGCTGTTCCTTATTTGGTGCACTATTTGCTAAAGAAGAAAACATTATCTTGAATATATAAGTCATGTATTCTTTGTTGCAAAAGAGACAAATGGAATAGATTTTCCAGAGGACTTTACGGTAATAAATTAATATATCAGCAGTCTGGAATAATAGCTAAGGGTCTAGGAAACATGGATAACTGTTTCCATGTACAGGTGATAATATCAAATCAGTGTATCAGTGAGGTGCCTTATTTTGTTAATGTTTATTCTTAGGTGATTTTCTTCCCTTAGGGGACACAGAGCTTAAATCCTCATAATGATTACTGTCAGCATTTTGTGGACACTGGACACAGACCTCAAAATTTCATCAGAGATGTAGGTATGTCAGAGGAATATACAACAGAAGATTTCTGTGTATGGGTGTAAGAAGTTTTATTTACTCTTCCTAGAAAAGTACAGGCTTTCAGTTTTCGTTCACAGATAGATTTGAACTATCAGTCAAATGAATGGTAGCAGTGGAGTTGGGCGTTATGTTTAGAAATTTGTGTAATATTTGGATTTTACACAATCCATCATCATTGTATGGTCTTAGGTTTCCTAGTTATACAAGAAACTAAGATCTGTCCCTGTAATATGGTGGCTGATTGGATGCATGATTTCTTTTAAAGAAATAACATTTTTCTTAAGTTTGTTTCATATTTACAGGTAGTCCTCAACTTATGACCATTTGTTTAACGACTGTTTAAAGTTACGATGGCACTGAAAAAAGTGACTTATGACAGGTCCTTGCACTTATGACCATTGCAGCTCCCCCCAGTCACATGATCAAAATTTGGGCATTTGGCAACCGGCATGTATTTACGAAGGTTGTAGCATCCCGGGGTGATCGTCATTTAAGACTTTCCCAGGGGGCTTCCAACAAGCAGAGTCAATGAGGGAAGCTGGATTCACTTAACAAGTGTGATTTGCTTAACAACCATGGCAAAAAAGGTCATAAAATCAGGCACGACTCACTTAACAACCCCATTGCTTAGCAACAGCAGTTCTGGTCCCAATTGTTGTTGTAAGTTGAGGACTACCTGTAATATGGAGGCATCAGTGTAAAATTTAAAACTCTTCTTGTGAACAGAAAGTAAGACTTATATTTCAGATAATCTTTTCCATTTAACCAGCTACCTCTGAAAAGAAAGTAAACATTTTATATTAGATTTTATTATAATAATAAAAATTCTTAATTATATATGAAAAGACAGTAAGCATTCACAGCTAAGCATTTTGAACATGCAAGTTGGAGGTACTAACAGTTGTTTCAGTTGTACACGGCTAAAATAATATCAGTCATGCCAGAATAGTTTCAAATAAGTAACAGCTCTTCTTATGCCTTAAAAATCCAGACACAGACATTAACTTGCATTCAGGCCTAGAAAAATTCTGAAAACTAATATGAGGAATTTTATATTATGTAACATTGTTTATGCATAGTGTTTCATAGTAATATAAGCACATTGTTCAAATCAATATATGTATGTATGTATGTATCTTTAGAAAATGTGCACTGAAATGACTACCACTCTGGAGAACAATACACTTTTATTATGCGTTTGACTAAATTGTGCTGAGCTGAAATCATAATGAAAAGAAACAATCAGAGCTGTGGTCTAAATCAAATATGTTAGATGCCTATTTTGCGACACATGTATTTGAAAGTTATTTTCTGTAGCATAACATTTATATGTTTTCCTCGTAGGTTTAGCAGATAGATTTGAAGAATATCCAAAACTCCGGGAACTCATCAGGCTGAAAGATGAGCTAATATCTAAATCTAACACTCCTCCAATGTAAGTATTTTTAATAAGCTGGATTCTTTTGTCTAGACAGGCTTATCTTTAGCTGCTTGCTAATTAAGATTCTTTCTGTCAGCACCTGTTGACAATGGGAATGCTTTATTCTTGGGTTGTGTATATACGCTTTGAAATAATTGATCCATTTCCTTTGGTGTGCTTTCTCAGTGAATTTTTGCTCTTCCACACTTTCACAGATTTCCTTTTTGCAAATATCTACAGTCAATAAGCCTTGGTTTGAAATGTGTAAATAAGACATTTACTACACCAGTGGGCTGTAATAAGAATAATTTTTCTGGTGGAAGGGGTTCCTTGTTAATAAATCAGGAACAGATAGCCTGTGACACCTGCGGTAATTCCCCTCATTCTTAGGGAGCATAACTAATGGATAGGGATGATCTAGTTCAGTAATATCAGTTACAGCACAGGTTGCCTACCATACAATAGTCTAAACAGCTTTCTGGATGAAAGGGGCTTTACAAACCATTGACCTGCCTCCAACATTATACAGCAAGACTTGCATTTCTGTAGCTGGAATCCTTCTTCCTTGTGCATCCCCCCCCACACTTGGCTATCATTTTGATTGAAAGTTCCTCACCCCTTCGGAAAGTATTTTGAAGGTGATGGGGCAGGAGCGAAGAAGGAAAAATCTGTTCAGCTAATGGATGCTATTTCAGCAGTTAATAGACATTGTTGGATACAGCTCATTTAAATTAATTTTGGAAAAAAGGTGGAAAGTGGGTTTTTAAATTTAACTTAAGTTGTGCTTATTTCAAAAGTAGCTTCTCCCAAATTAATTTTTGTTCTAATTAGAAAGGTAATTTCACAGCCGTATTTGTAAATTTTAATAAGGTAATGGCAGCCAGATCAGCTTTCAGAATTTAGTTTGTGTGTACTAAGCTAAGCAGTGATCAGCATTTTGCTTACAAATTATTCTACAAATGTGAAATGCTTTCTCAAAGCAGGAATACTATGTTTTTGTGCTATGCTTTCAAAGTAGCATATGTAAATAACATATCCCAATCTAAGAAAGTTATACAACTTTTTAAAAAAATCAGTTGGAGAATAGATACTATGAAATTGTCAACCTAGAAAACTGTGATAATCAAAACGTACCAATGTGTTTTTCCTTTGTATGGATAGGTATTTACAAGCCGAACTGGAAGCTTTTGATCTTCGTGAACTCAAGTCTAAGTTTGATGTGATACTTTTAGAACCACCATTAGAAGAATACTATAGGGAGACAGGCATTACTGCTAATGAGAAATGCTGGACATGGGATGATGTGAGTTTGCTGCAGAAGACATTAAGACTGACCTGTATTGTTTTTGTTGTGCATGAGTTGGCTTCTTTGTCCAGCTGTTTTTCAGAATTCCTGTGAATGTTCTTTCATCACCTGTTTAAAATATGAAAGAGGAGCAATACCTTCATTTTTTTAAACCATGCATTAGCATTAATTCTGTCATGTTAACATTTAGCTAACCTTAACATTGCAGCTGCAGTAGGTCTACCGTCATCTGTTTCTAATTGGTAGATTTAGAAACAGTTTATACAATATACAATGAAGAGGCAATGAAGTTAGTTAGTCAGAACTGTTGTATAAAAATAATGTGAGCCATAAGAATTCTTCACTTACTTTTCTTAGAACAAAATAAGTAAATAACTAAATAATCAAACTTTGAATCTTTGGTGGTAGTCATGAGTACACTTTTTTTCATCTTTTATCAGAGTTTGCTGGATAGCATGTGCCATATAAACGATTGCTCTCTGTACTGTATGAAGAACAATTAAGATAATAGGAAAGAAGCAATTAAAAGTTTGCATTTGAAGTATTGGTTGAACCTCATAATAAAAGCAACTTTTTAGGCATGGTTCACGAGTCTCTAATATTAAATCTCTGAATTTAATTTGTTGAAACCATTAATCTTTAACAATTATTAAAGTGATACAGAAATAAGTTATAAAGAAATTATTTCTATGTCTATGCCTCTATAAGCTAATGTTATTTATGCATTTCCGATATCAAAAGTGAATGTGTGGTTGTATTTTTCTTCCTCTGTTCTGACACTTCAGTTCTAAAGATGTAGAAAAAACTGATGTAAGAAAGGCTGTTAAATCATATTTTTAACAATAATAATGAATGAAAAAATAACGTAAAGTGAACTCTTAGCTGAAATGTTTTCTCAGAAATATACATTTTGATAGTTAAGTTAGTTAAGCTAAATCTTATTTGAAGCTAATAAAAATTATACCAGAATATATTTGGTTCCTAGGCTCTAACCTATTTGACTCTGCTTATTGAATTACATCCAGTACCATTTCATGTTTTCCTGTGAAAAATAGAAAGGATTTTTTCCCACACCTTTACCTTGTTTTATGGATTTGGAAACTGTCTCTAGTAAACTACTTTATCAAAATTAACATGTGATATTTGTCTGTAAGTCAGTTGTGCAGATTAAATTTTTTAAAGATTTTTTTTTTATCCCACCTTTATTATTTTTATAAATAACTCCAGATGGTGAACATACCTAATACTCCTTCCTCCTCCTATTTTCCCCACACAAACAGCCCTGTGAGTTGGGCTGGGCTGAGAGGGAGAGACTAGCCCAAAGTTACCCAGCCGGCTTTCATGCCTAAGGCGGGACTAGAACTTAACGTCTCCTGCTTTCTAGCCTGGTGCCTTAACCACTAGACCAAACTGGCTCTTAAAACATTACACATTTTCCACTTTTTGCAGATTATGAAGCTGGACATTGAAGAAATTGCTGCCCCACGATCATTTGTCTTTCTTTGGTGTGGTTCGGGTGAGGGCCTGGATCTCGGCAGGGTGGTAAGATGATGTAGTTCTATGCCATTCAGACCAATAATTACAACTTGTTCAGTGAAGCTTTCAAATAAGGCCAGCATATACAAGAACGTCTGCAAAGAGTCTTTGACTAAAACAGCAACTATAGGAAGTCTTGAAAGATGAATCCTATTTTCAATTAAATGTAGCAGGGCTTCAAAGCAAATATACATATGATTGTGCCATTAGTATGTTTAATGTTATGGGTAATGTATAAATCACTCATATGAGGTGATGTACAACATATTTAAAGAGGTTTTGAAGGGGATTCATATAGATACATATCTTAATGGAGGCATTATTTGAAAATATATTAATTGCTTAAATTTTAGCAATCTGTCTCTAGGAAAACTGCATAAGAAATTTAAGTTTTTTTCTAAAAAAATATTTTTAGAACCAATATATTGGGTTATATCCAGAGTTAAACCTACTCAGTTGGTTAGCTGTAATGGATCCCCATCCTCCCTGTACTTGTATTTCAGTCCTCCTGTAAGAGAGGATTACAGTTCCTACTGAATGGGATAGGCTGTAGTTCAGGAAAAGGGAGGTCTCAAATTGAGCTGAGAGGTAAATTAGTGATGCACTACCCCATTCAGCAGGATCCCCCAACTCTCTCTTCAGGGAAGATTACTGAAGGGAAAATGTAGAGAAGGAATCTATTTCCAGCAGCCTTGTTGTCTTTGTCTAAATTTGGCTCCAACTCATTGTTCTTGTGCTTTGTTGTATTGTACAAAAATTCTGTTTTGTTGAAATATGGTAGTGTTTGCGCAAATGGGGGTACAGAAGATGTGAAGATATCTGTTGGATTAAAACGAATAAAAACAATCCTGGGAAGACCAAGACTCTGGACCCTAAAGCTGTTTTTCAGAGAACAAAGGTATATCTTTGTCTGAATTTCTCTTTGTCTTCTCCCTGCATTATATCAGTGGATTCTTTTTTAAAGTGCTCTGTTGCTGTTGATCTTAATTTTAGTTTTATGAACATAGTTGCAGAACAAGTGACTTTCTTGGTACTTCAAAAAATGTGTTTACATAAGAAAGGCATGATTGTATCTGAGTAAATATTGAAGCTCCTCTGTCTGCAACATGAAACTCTGGAAAATTCTGGGAAAGCTCTTACTCACTTATTTTATTGAAATGGAAATTAGATTAAAGTTTCATGGAAATACTTTACCCTTTTTTCACCTTTCAGAGGGATAATATAGAATGCCTTATTTTCTTTATGCTGAACAGTTGCTATAGTTGGAGTTCAATGTGATCGGCTTTCATTTTGTCCTACATTGAGATATAAATCAAATGAAAGAATGGTGTGGGGCTGTGATCATTTCTTCCAGTATTCAGTCCTTCAGCAATGTTTGGACCTATTGTTTTGACAACTGTACGTACTACTACAGCAACTGTTTTTTAAGAAGAGCAGATTTTGAGATATTTCTTTGTTTGACAGAATTTCATGAAATCTTAAGTTTTATCTAATCATGGATCATAAAATTAACATTTGGAAAATGGGATATTACTCAACTAAACAAACACCCTTACTACCAATGTTTTAGTTTTCAGCAACGTGGGAGTTCATATTTTTTAGTGATCAGGATAATGATTATAGTACAACATTATGGAACAAGACAATGATTATGGTACAACAGGTAGTCCTTGGGTTACGATGGTAATTGGGTCCAGAATTTCTGTTGCTAAGTGATGCAGTTGTAAAGTACAATGTCACGTGACCACATTGCTTAGGGATGGAAATCCCGGCAGTCCCTGTTGCCATCATTAACTGAATCCCATGCGGTCATTAGGCAAGCCCCCCCCCCCACACACACACATCCAAGCCATTCCTGGCTTGGTTCCTCCCAGCTCCAAGCCTTGGTAAGGTAAGGAACTGCCTTCTCTTGAACTCCCCCCCCCCGCCTATCTCCCTCCCATCTCTGCCCTTTTGGCCGCCCTGCACAGCAGCACTCCATGGTGGCAGCAGCAGTACCAGCAGTGCTGGGGCTGAACTAGAGGCCTGGGGATTCAGTAATCTCAGCTGGCCACTTCTGCTGAGCCTCTGCTTCAGCCCCAACCCCACAACCACCACTGAGTGCCACCTTAAGCCCTGTGCTGGGGCCAGCCACCCCAGCACAAAGCCCCAGTCGCCCTGCGCTCCACAGGCCCTGCCACTCCAGCTACCTTCACCATCTTCTTCCTCCCTCTAATTTCACACATGAGAAGCCATGTGTGAAAAATTAAGTATACCCTTACTGCTTTCATAGGTATGAAGTGGCTAAGAGGCAGCCAGGTGCTGCTAATCAAATGCCCTTGATCAATTGATCATCAGCAAGTGTGACTACCTCTATAAAAGCCGAAGTTTTAGGAGTTTGCTGGTCTCAAGCATTGAGATGTGTGTTAACACAATGCCAAAGTGTAAAGACATCAGCAATGATCTTAGAGAAGCAACTGTTGCTGCCCATCAATCTGGGAAGGGTTATAAGGCCATTTCCAAACAATTTAAAGTCCATCATTCTACAGTGAGGAAGATTATTCACAAGTGGAAAACATTCAAGACAGTTGCCAATCTTCCCAGGAGTGGATGTCCCAGCAAATTCACCCCAAGGTCAGACTGTGCAATGCTCAGAGAAATTGCAAAAAATCCAAGAGTTACATCTCAGACTCTCCAGGCCTCAGTTAGCATGTGAAATGTGAAAGCTCATTACAGTACAATTAGAAAAAGACTGAACAAGTATGGTTTGTTTGGAAGGGTTGCCAGGAGAAAACCTCTTCTCTCTAAAAAGAACATGGCAGCATGGCTTAGGTTTGCAAAGTTGCATCTGAACAAATCACAAGACTTCTGGAACACTGTCCTTTGGGCAGATGAGACGAAAGTGGAGATGTTTGGCCATAATGCACAGCGCCACATTTGGCAAAAACCAAACACAGCATATCAGCACAAACATCTTATACCAACCGTCAAGCACGGTGGTGGAGGGGTGATGATTTGGGCTTGTTTTGCAGTCACAGGACCTGGGCACCTTGTAGTCATTGAGTTGACTATGAACTCTTCTGTATACCAAAGTATCCTAGAGTCAAATGTGAGGCCATCTGTCCGACAGCTAAATCTTGGCCAACATTGGGTCACGCAACAGGACAATGATCCCAAGCACACCAGCAAATCTACAACAGAATGGCTGAAAAAGAAAAGAATCAAGGTGTTGCAATGGCCCAGTCAAAGTCCAGACCTCAACCCGATTGAAATGCTGTGCGGGACCTCAAGAGAGCTGTGCATAAACAAATGCCCACAAACCTCCATGAACTGAAGCAATGTTGTAAAGAAGAGTGGGCCAAAATTCCTCCACAACGATGTGAGAGACTGATAAAGTCATACAGAACATGATTACTTCAAGTTATTGCTGCTAAAGGTGGTTCTACAAGCTATTGAATCATAAGGTGTACTTAGTTTTCACACATGGCTTTTCCATTTTGGCTTTCTTTTTGTAAAATAAATGACAACATGGTGTAGTATGTCATGTGTTGATGTTCATCTGAGGTTGTATTTACCTACTTTTGAGAACTGCTAAGGACCAGATGATTTTTATTATGTCCTGATATGTAAAACCATAGAACTTAAAGAGGGTGTACTTTTCTTTTTCACATTACTGTACATACATACAAACAATTCATCTGGAGGATGCCAGGTTAGGGAAAGCTGGCTTAGGACAGTATCTTGCCTATTCCAGCTAGTGCTGTTTGCCAGAGACGGTAGAAGTGAACTGCCATTTGTGTCTGAGGGGACATTTTTGTTTTCCTGGTTTTTCAGAATTTGGAACTTACACAGCTTTTGGGAGAGATCTGGAAGTGATTATTCATTCTTATTCATAATTTTGTAAAAACCATCTGGTGACTTCAGTAAAGCAGCATGTAATGATTTGTGGAAAATTGCCCTTTTGGATATCACTCTTCCAAAACCAGATAAATCTACCCACCCCAAAGTTAATTGTGTAGACTTCCTACATGGAGGCCTCTTATACAATTGCATTCCAATATGACCTTACAAAAGAATATACAAAATGTAATTGTCCATTGGGGGGAGGAGGGGTGTCTAAACCAGTTTGTTCAAATTCCATGTTGCAGTAAAGTTCTGTAAAAAACAATATTACTTCTGGAGATGTTTTAGACTCTGTGAATGTTTATTTCCCTAAAATTGTGGTTTATGAGTATATACTAGGAATATGCAGGGCTTTAAAAAGAGTGTTTAAGAAAGTGTTGATCAAATAATTTCAAAGCATATTTGCAAATCAGTGTGGGACTGTATTGAATCAGATGGGTTTGAAGCAGTTCATAAAGCACTTTGCAGATTTAGTGTTTTTTCTACTGCTTCTGGGGTTGCTAGAGACAATATATACAATGCTGAAATTGAGAGAGAGAGAGAAAAAAAATGCTGAGGGAGGGTTGAGTGGTATGATGCGTTCTTTGACACAGATGTAATTGGTCAGTAAAATTTATCATAGCATTTAACTCTACCTATCAGAGCAATAATTTGGGTGGCAAGGCTAGCGTTACTTTGGGTCATTGTTTCCTAACCTGCCACACAGGATTGTGGTAATGAGGAAAAATTGTAGCAGTACTGTGTATACTTTCTTGAGCTTTGGAGAAAAGCCAAATAGAAATCTAACAAATAAAATTAATTAAATTAAATTAATTTAATTAATTAAATGTGGTACTCATTGCAGACTTCTTTTTCTTATCTTGCAGTGTGGCATTACTGATACTAGAGAAAATACTTCTATTTCAGAACATTTTTATGGGGTGATACTTTTCAGATAGGGATTTCATACTCTTACTGCTGCTTAATAATTTTAATTGTTTTCATTTTAGTTTTTATGGAGATGCAAGAAAGCCATAGAACCTCTGTGTCCATAATGATTTTTGATGAATTATGTAACTGAACTTACGAAGAAGCCACATTCTCTCTTTTAATTTCCTCTATCCCTCCCATCTTTTCTGATATACTTTAAGAAAAATATTCATTTTTGTTCTCTCTTTAGGAACATTGCCTTATGGGCATTAAAGGAACAGTCCGCCGTAGTACAGATGGGGATTTTATCCATGCTAATGTTGACATTGATTTAATTATCACAGAAGAGCCAGAAATTGGCAACATAGAGAAACCTGTGGAAATATTTCATATTATTGAACATTTTTGTCTTGGAAGAAGGCGGCTTCATCTTTTTGGACGAGATAGTACCATCCGGCCAGGTTAGTCTTAGTCTTGTTTTCTACAGAATCATTTCAAAGACTTTATAGAAAAGTTGAAAAATTCATAAAATTAATTTGTGTGCTTTGGAAGGATGTAGATTTTACAGGAATAATTATGGCCTCCAGTGCAATATTTTAATTGATCCAGTTGAGCATAGAGGAGAGCTTGAGCTTCCTTACCAAGACCATTTTCTTTTTACATGGACTGCAGACACAATGAGGATATATGCACTTAGCAGACATGCACAGATGTTTTGAACTCAGAATGGTTGCTGAGTGTTCAAATGTTCATGCAGTTCAAGAGTTTTGTTCTATCCTCCACTTGTCATTTCAAGCAATAGCAATTCAGGTGTTCAAATAATAGAAAAGAGCCTTGAAAGTAGCCATTCCAGAGCTGTTTTATTCAGAGCTCAAAACAAACTAATTTCCCATTTGCACACCAGAGCATTTAGATGTTCAGGCAGAGATATGGATATTAAACTGACAACTAAGATGAAGTGAAGGTGAGATACAGAAATAAATATATCATGTCCAGAAGTGATACGTTATTTTTTATAATTTTATTAATAATTGAGACAGGATTATTGTTCTCATATATGCTTTTAAACTTTCTTAGTATAGCAAGCTTAAAGTCGGGAATGGCTCATAAGATTGAAATGCTGTCCTAGTGGATTGATTTTAAATATCTGTGATTTTGAAAGATTTTGCCATGGAAGAGGAAAACTAGATTTCTTTGTATTCTGGTTCATTTCAGGTAGTCAAGCTCATTGAGATGAAAGGAACATTTTTGCTCACAAGAGAACTAGTTAACTCTTGTACTTTTATGCTGATCCTACATATTTTAATCAAAATAAACACCTCCTTGATATCAGCAAAATGTCTTGGTTTATAATATTGCACTAGCAATTAGTGTTCCCATCTGATTTTTCTTTTTCTTTTCTCTTTTTCTGCAATTATTAGGTTCATGATTTCTTCTCAATTCTTTTGACCAGAACTAAAAATGAATTCAAATTAAAAGAGAGATCAAGTCACTTCTCAGTGCAACATATCTCTTTAAGAGATGAGACAAGTGAGATATTTCAGCTCTGACAGGATGGTTCCAAATTTGAAGAAATTTTTCTGTAAAGAAGTATGTGCAAATAATTATTTGAGCATACTCTTAAATTCTTGTTATATATTGCAGAGAGACTTGGTCTGGCATTAGAATGTAAGATATACGCCTCCCCCCCTCTCCAATTTTCCATGTGGGGACAGGGTTCTGTTAGTAGTGTTAAATACATACATCTAAACACTTGTGTTTTAAGAAGAAATAAACAAGATATAGAAAATGTAACATTGAGCAGTGGATTCATAGCAATGTTCATAGCTGGTGGTGATGGTGTTTTTATCTCAAAATATAATTAGGAATATTTACACTTCAGTAGTAGACATTCAGCTATATCATGTAGAGTTTTATTGCTAAAGCTACTTGTTCTTACTTCATGGGAATAGTTTGCTTTAACTCCTACTCTGATAATACAAATTATACTAAAATTAGGTAGCATTACAACAACCAGTCAGGAAAGGATTAAGAGGTACAATTTTGTATGCATCTCACTCTTCCCTTTTGTTCCCTTCCCTCCCCTTAGGCTGGTTAACTGTTGGACCCACACTCACAAACAGTAACTTCAATGCCGAAACATATACGTCGTATTTCACAGCCCCCAACTCCCACCTAACTGGTTGTACAGAAGAGATTGAGAGACTCAGACCAAAATCACCACCACCAAAAGATCGAGGAGGTGGTGCGCCAAGGGGTGGAGGAAGAGGTGGGACTTCAGCCGGCCGAGGAGAAAGAGGCAGAGAGAGAAACCGAACTAATTTCAGGGGCGAAAGAGGTGGATTCCGAGGGGGACGGGGAGGTACTCACCGAGGTGGCTTTCCTCCTCGTTAAGCAGTGAAAATTTGTTTTTCCCCTGCCTTTATACTACTGGCTTTTTGTTTAAAAAATGCAATCTTAGTTCCGCAGTTATGCTCATTAGCAGCTCACTCTAGAGAAGTGCTACCAAAATGTTTTTGTGCCTATTATGAACCAAACCAGATATGGTACAATAGGTCTTACAATAAAACACATTTACTATCAAAGTTGAGTTGCCACATGATGGTTTTAATTATAGTTTTAAACAGTCATGTGCTTTATATTTTCTAATATTGTTTTTTTTAAAAAAAACTCTTAATTTGATATTAATCATTCTTTATAAACACTGAAGTATTTCTAGGACAAATATTGCTCTTTCTGTTACTTTTTAAATGAATGAAATGCAACTCAGGTTCCAATAAGAGAAAATAGGTACTCCTATTAAGGGAAACCTCAAATATATATTAGTCTCATAGTCAGCCACCTTCTAAAACTATTGTAAAAATGCAATTATTAGTATTTTGTTCACTTATCTGTATAACAACATGGAGTAAGTATAATCAGTTTCAGTAACATGTTCTTGTCAACAGAAAATATTTTTTAAAAAGAGTGCTTTAAGTAAACTACTTTTCTCTTGAAATGGATATTGTACTGTAATGCTATATTGCTTGGTGTCCAAGAACCTTAGGACACAGAATCATAATCCTAGATGTGAGATAGACAAAAACTTTATAAAATCCTTTAAAATAAGCCAGGATTTTAGTCATGATTTATTGAAAGTCCATCATATCCTGGTTCATACCTAACCCTAAGCTGAAAACCAACCAACTGCATAATGGCTTAGTAAAGTGTGAGCCCAGCCACTAATTAATTCCCAGATTGTGTGATTCCCATTATGAAAGTTAAAATCTGGAAAAAAAATATAGTTAGCCAATGATTCTAAAGCAGTTAACACAGAGTCGTGTATGAACTTGCTGCCTTAGTCAAATAATGAATTTTATTTTGGGAATAAAGTAACAATAGTATTTTTGAAGTGGTAGTACTTTTTCCAGGTCTTGGAAGTTAGTATGTTGTACACGTTTAAATGTTCATTTACCCCAACAGTCATTCTAGTAATAGCAGTTGCTATCTAGTTTTTTGCAAGGCATTAAATTTTGCTAAGTTCTAAACCAAAGAATCACAAATCCCTTAATGTTGTCTCATAGAGAAAATGTTACAACTCAACTGCTTTGGCTCGTGTACAGTAATGGGAGCGTGGAGTATGTTAACAAAGCTTTGGGTGAATGACCTTGTGGAATATGTTGAGGCTGCATCTGGGCATGGTCAATGCAAAAAGATTTTCTGTCCAAAATAAAAACTGCATGTAAAAAAAATGAATCAACCCCAGAAAAAATTGGCTTCCTTCCTTCTTATTCCCCTTAAGTAAACTACAAAAAAGAATTAATTTTAAAATTATTTACAAAATCAACAGGTGAGTGGGAGGCACATATAGGCCAGTTATACCTGGAGAGCCACAATTTCCAGTGGCCCCAGTCTTTGGCTATTTTGCTGGGGCTGATAGTCCACTATTTTGCAAGCCATGTCACAGAGCACCATAGCATGCAAAATAATGAAAAGCACAAAAAACACTGTACATTAAATGTCTGGAGGTTGAGTCATGGCAACTGGACTTCTTTTCTTTTTGGTAGAGACATTTCGCTATTTGTCCAAGCAGCTTATTCAGTCTACACTGTACATTAAATGTGAGCTAGCAGAAAAAAAGTTAATAGGCCAGAATGTACAGTAACAAGAACCAAAAAAATTACATGAGTAATACAAATCATACATAACAGGACTTAATGCTTTGCAATTTATTAAAATTTATGAAATGAGAACCACATGTTTTACACAGGTTCCAGGATTCCAAACCTCGCCACTAGAAACTTATTTCCTTTTAAAGAAGGATAAAGGCTCTCCCATAGGAGTTATACCTGAGCACATACTTGCCTAGTCTACATAAATGTAGGTGGCTACATTATTATGAAACAGGGCACTAATCTATGAAATTAGAAACTGTACAATAAGGTAGCAGTATAAAGCACCTTGTGGTGGTTGGCCATTCTTGAATAGGTTCTGAACAAATGCAGAGAGAACCAGCATCAAAGCATCCATTAGTTGAGAAGCTGACATATTTCTTTATGAACACAACATAAGAAGTCCACATAAGAAGCTCCTCCATAGATGTTCTTGTCTTCAACCAAGAACTGTTTGAAAACCATCTCTGTCTGCTCTCTTTGCTTCACAATGAGGATCTGAAAAAAATGAATGAACAAATATAGAAATTCTGCCTTGAATCTGTTGACATTGCTCAGCTTAATTAAAGAACAAGAAACAAGGTTATTTAAATGTTCTCAAAGGAGGGAATTCAGCATCCATAGACTAGCTCTTTAATTAAAACGTAATCTTTTACCTTCATGGAATAAGGTGTTTTGCTTTGGAGCTGATCTATTATGGATCTCAGTTTTGAAGAGTAGGGATTATCCAGTTCTGGAAGACGTGTCTATATGTAACAAACAGAATTAGCAGACGTGAAAATTGCTATACTGGCAAAACACAGACAATATGTCTTGTGGATACTTGCAATGGATTTGAAAGGTTAAAAGTTGCGGACGGTAAGTAGAGTGGAAACTGGACCAAATTATTTGGTACAGGAAAAATTTCCTTAAAATTATCTGTGAATGTAATTCACTGAGAAACTTGCCAAGATGATTGATAAATATGTTGTTTTATTTATGGTCAAATAAATTACAAGGAAGATTAGGAAGCTAAAATATAATTTAATCAAAACAACTACTATTGAACCACCAATGGTAACGATAATTGAACAGTACAATTTAGCAAACCTTCTGGAGGTAATCTAGGGCCCATTGGTTAATAGGACAATATTCTCATACAACTTGCCACAACTATTAATAAAGAAGGGCAATATTAGATCAATGTGCCAGGCCAGGTAAGAAGGCAAATATAAGACAGATGTTAACCAATAGGAACAAGTTCAGTGGAGGGCAACCAAGATAGTGAAGGGACTGGAAACCAAGTCCTATGAGCAATGGTTAAAGCGTATGTTTATCATGTAGAAGAGAAAACTGAGAAGATAGATGATAGCAGTCTTCAGATATCTAAAGGGTCACACAGAAAATTGAATGGCCTTGTTCTCTTTGCCCACTAGGGTAGGAGCAATTGTTTGAAATCTACAGGGAACTAGTTTCAGGTTAACTATAAGGAATTTCCTGACATTAATTGTTGTCAACCAGTGGGATAGATTGACTTATGAAGTGGTATGTTTCTCTTTGCTGGAGTCTTCAAACAGAGGCTGGATAGCCATCCAAAATATTTCAGCAGCTGTTGCACCAAGCAGGTGATAGGACTAGGCAATCTTTGAGGTCCCTTCCAACCTTTATGATTCTATAAAACTTTTTAAAAAGGGGAATGATATATATCCAATTCACATTACTTTCAACTGTAAAATGTGTGCTTCATTCTGAAAACTTGCTTATACATTGGTCATTACTGGGATAACTCCATGGCGTTATCTCTGCAATTCTAGCTGGTTTCAGGGAGAAGATGGTAGAGGCACTATTTGGGAAATCAGTATGTTCCTGTAGACTAGAGAAATCTTGTAGCTGCAGAAACCTACCCACTTTTTCTGTGCTTGTTTCTATACATCTGCATTCTCAATTTTATAAAGGGAGCAGTGATTTCAAGGTTGCATTGTTCATGTCATGTCATCTGACATTTGCATCATAGTCATCTTGGAAATGAAGTATCAAATACTGAAATACACAATACTATACTCACAGCCTCAGTGCTGACATGTGCAAAGGAAGGCACATTAAATATCCCTTGGACAAGTTCTGGTGGGGCACTGACTCCGAGCCACAGAAACATGTGTAGAGAATTTGCCAGTAGGAATACTCCTCCTTCAGACAGACGTTCTCCCGAGCAGCGAACAGCAGGAGGAACTACATCTTTATTTACATCCATAGAGTGCTGCAGAACAACATTTAAGTTCTTAGATTCATTGTCTTTTTAAAAAATTCTAAAAAACCATGAGAGCCAGTTTGGTGTAGTAGTTTAAGGCATGAGGGTAGAAAGTGGGAGACCGTGAGTTCTAATCTTGCCTTACACACAAAGCTGGCTGGGTGACTTTAAGCCAGTTACTATCAGCCCTTGGAAGAATGCAATGGCAAACCACTTTAAATTGCTTGGACTTGTCCAGATAGTCGTCAGCAACACACATACGCATAAAAACCACATAATTAATAATATGATTAGTCTTGGGATAGGCAATCTTATAATGGTATGTGGGAATGACCATGGGAGACAGGGCAATGAGACTCAACCAAGGGAACAGTCGGATAAAAGGCCTGTGATAGGAATGTGGGCAGGGCAAGACGTTCAGAAGAGACTCTCCCTAGTTTTTGAGCTGTAAAGGGGATGGGGGAGAGAAGTACTTTCAGACTTGCAAGATTCTGTTAATGTAACCTTACAGTAAAATAGAATTAGCTCATCTGGTCATGTTTCCTGTCTGGTCTACCTCATAAGGCTGACAATCTTTTTTATGCACCCAGGAGCTGTGGTTTGGCTTTTTAAATGATTCTGAGGGCAAGTTCAGAAACTGCACTTCAGTTTAGGAGGAGCCTGAGCAGAGGCATCCAGGGGCATGTGTGTGTGTGTGTGTGTGTCAAAAAAGTTAGATGGCAGCTGTGATCATGCTATTGAAGGTCCAGCCTTTTTTCACCTATACTCCATGCAGTACACACAAGTGATGAGCAGGGTGCTGATCACATAGCTGCCACCTTGACTTTTTTGACCCTATACTGATTCAGTGAGCTGATGACCCTACACCTATGAATTTAGGAGACAATACTTTTACAGTTTCTGCAACTTTAGAAGTGGCTTGGTAATCCACGTTATGACCACAATGGCCAGATGCATTTTCCTACATTGGCAACTCTAGATATTGTGCTGTATATGCAAAGGATAGTGCTTTAGGCACAAAAATGAGTAGAGTATTCTTAAGATGAACAGATTTGTAAAATAATTTATTCATGGATGAAAATCTACCTGCAATGATCCCTTCCAGGTTTATGCAGGGGAACAAATGGAAAAGATGCTCTGATTTTCCTTTACTTACCAGTACCTGCCAGTGTTCCCCAAGTGACTGCTCTCTGGCTGTTTTTGTCACTGCTGGGGGGTCAGCAACTACTTGCCTGTTGACAATAGCCACGAGTTGCTCTAGAGGGAAGTGTGGTTGAGCAGCATGAACTGTGCTTCTTCAGTGCCATGCCACTATCATACTTATATTGACTCTTCCCAATCTCTGGGGGCTGAAGGAATTACAACGGTAGAACCAGCAACTCAGACTAGATGGACTGAGTAGCATCAGCAAGAGCACCCTGGAGGTAGCATTGACCCCTAGCAGATTCTCAGAGTTGCAGCATCTGTCCTGCCCAATATCTGCTGCTAGCAAAACACTTACAATTGGCAGAAGCTGTGGGTAGAATAAAAGTTGGGTGCCAGCAACATCCATTGACATGACCAGCTGTCTGTGAAAAGTTCTTTCATCTGTGGGAATTTCTGACTTGCCCAGCAGCACACAGCTTTTCAGAAGGCAATTCATGTAGACAGGAAGCACCTTCATTGCATCAGGAAGGATAAGCTGAAAGAGAGGAAAATGCATCAGACAAAATGTCCTGTCATTCCTGTACTCCAAGTTCTCTCTAGCAGGAGTTGCATTTGATTAAATCCATAAAGCATCAGCTGTTTTTGTCCGACTGGCTTCTATAAATTTAGCATAAGTTTAGTTTAAATGGTTTTTCTTTCTCCAAATGTCACAACTGTTTCTACTTCAATCAATCTATAAATGAGTGTTGTGACAAAAAATATATTCAATAAGTAAAAGAAAACAAATATGAAAACCTCTGAGAATATATTCAATTTCTGAATTTTTCTCCCTGCCTATACAGTCTTACTTCATACCTAAAATATAAGGGTAAAATCTGCTTTTTGGTATCATATAAAGATAGTACAAGTCAGGAAGTCACATGACTTAGGACTTAATCTTACCTTCCCAATCATACTACAATGAAAACTGTTCTTTATGATCAAAACTTGGTAATTAGGAAAAAATAAATCTAGCAAGTGATTTGAGACTGAACAAGAATCCTTCTAATTTTCACAAATTGTATTTTTTAATAATAATACAGAAGTACAAATTTACAATTGCAGTTCAGAATACAATATTTTTCTTTTATGAATGAGCATTTTGTCAGCCATATACCAAGGGAAGCAAATGTTATTAAAATTTATATACAAAATTGCATGTAGTTAAAAACGGTATTGAATTATCTATAACCCAAATGGCATTTAGAGATGATCTTATCCTGCACATATAGAGATGCCAAGATTGTTGAAGGCCAAGATTTTAAGCAAGGAGTTGCTACAAAATCCAATGAAACCACGACACAACTGTGTTGGGTTGGGAGTGATAAATACAACATTTAGATCTTTCATCATAATCAGCCTGGGCTAACGCTGACCATAAAAGGTGCTAGCTAAAGCTGGAAAATATTTCCAGTTGAAGAAATATGGATAAAATGAGAGGCAATGAATTCTATGCCAGTGTGTTCAGCAGGTGGTATCTGCCCCCTGCCCCCTCCCCCCAGTTTTAACTTTAAATTCCATGCAGTGCTTCTTCACTGAATAATTAGGTTTTACGCAAGTGCTATTTTTGTATTCTGGTTTATATTGTATAATTTATGGTCCTGCCTACAAAAATAATTGAGTGAAAATGTGGGTGAGGGAAAATGTTTATTTCAGATTGCAGTTTATGTCTTTGTAAGGATACTTAAAAATCAGCATACCAGTGCAAATCAGTTAACATTTGGAGGAAGCAACACGCAAAATCTTACAAACATTGGCTTGGATCCTAGCATTTTGTTCTTTGAATTGAAAATAAAAATCCAGGGAGCATGAAGCATCCATATCTATTATTTTAAAATAAAATAACTGAAATATTAAATAGTGCCATGAGAAATTTTTATATTACAATTTTATCTGGCTGTGTCTACACTGAGAAAGTTCATACTGTCTTATGTTTATGAAGATTCTCAGTCATCCAGGTGGAATTGTCTGGAGGTTGAGTCATCCCATCCATCCATCCATCCATCCATCCATCCATCCATCCATCCATCCATCCAATTTCTAGGCTGCTCAATTCCATAGACTATTCACAAAATTAAAAACAGAAAAATGTCATATACAGGTAGTCCTTGAGTTACAACAGCAATTGGGTCCAGAATTTCCATCATTAAGCAATGCCATCATAAAGCACAATGTCACGTGACCACATCGCTTACCAACGGCAATCCCTGCAGTCCCCATTGCCATTGTTAAGTGAAGATTGTAGATTGATAAACAAGCACCTCCTTGCAACTTCCTGCCAGCTTCCAAAATCCAAAGTCAGTGGGGAAGCTGGCAGGAAGTTGCAAGCCCCAGGCAGCTTGCAAGCAGGCCAGCAGGCAGGTAAGTGGCTGCTGCCGGATGGAAGAGGAAGTGAGTGGTGACCAGAGTGGTGCAGTGTGAGCAGGGTGGGGCTTGGGGAGGCTGCTCACACTGCACCACTCTGCAGTGGGGAAGCTGGCAGGGAAGCTGGCAGGAAGTTGCAAGCCCCAGGCAGCTTGCAAGCAGGCCAGCAGGCAGGTAAGTGGCTGCTGCCGGATGGAAGAGGAAGTGAGTGGGTGACCAGAGAGGTGCAGTGTGAGCAGGGTGGGGCTTGGGGAGGCTGCTGCTGGGTGAGGGGAGGTTTGTGAGGGTGTGTGAGTGGTGGGGGAGGCACGGCGCAAGCATAGTGAGGCTCAGAGAAGATGCACAAGTGGTCAGGAAGGGTGTGTGAATGCCTAGGGAGGGTGTGTGAGTGACCAGCAAGGTGACACACAAGCACAGAGGGGCTGGGGGAGGGTGTGCAGATGGGGGAGACTTATCCAAGCAACTTGCAACCTTACCTCCCAGCTTCCCCATTGACTTTGCTTGAGGGAAGCCAGCAGGGAAGGTCACAAATCACAATCCCATGACCATGGGACGCTGCAACTGTCGTAAGTGCAAGCCAGTTGCCAAGTGCCCGGAACACAATCACATGATTGTGGGGATGCTGGGATGGTTGGAACTTCGAGGACCGGTCACAACCACTACTTGTTCAACACTGTCATATAAGCAGTCACTGAACGAGTGGTCATTAACTGAGGACTACCTGCATACATAAAGCACAATTGCCTCAAGGGAACACTGAAAAGAACAATATTCCACATCACCCCCAACCAGACACCCTACCCAAGACCTGAGGGAAGAGCCATGTTTTGGGGGCTTGCTTGAAGGTGGGTACATGGGGCTGACTGAATCTCTGGGAGGGATGCTGTCCCAGCGAGCAGGTGCTGAAGGCCTCCTTCCTAGGTCCCGATAGATGATATTGCTTAATTGATGGGATCTGAAGCAAGCCAATTCTATCTGATTACCCAGGACAGGCACATAATAGGAAACAGAGGATCTCTCAGATAGCTAGGCCCTATGCCATGTAGGGCTTTATAAGTAATAACCAGCACTTTGAACTGCAACCAGAAGCATACTGGTAACCAGTGCAGCTCACGAAACAGAGGTGATACATGGACATAGCAAGGTCTGCCCATCACTGCTCACGCTGCTGCATTCAGGACAAGCTGTAGCATCTAAGTGGTCTTTAAGGGCAGCCCCCTGTAGACCATGTTGCAATAGTCTACTCACAAGGTGACAAAGGCATAAGTGACTGTAAGGTGAGCCTCTCAATCCAGGAATGGGAGCAACCGGCACACAAGTTGGATTTGTGCAGAGGCCTTCCTGGGCAAAAATGCCACCTGCTCCTCAAGCAGGATCTCAAAGTCCAGGAAGACCCCCATATTGCACACTACTTCCAAATGGGGGAATGCTATCCCATTTAGGACCAAGAATGAAAAATCCCAGAACCAAGAGACCCAAACACCTGCTAACACTCAGTCTTACTAGAGTTAAGCCAGAGCCGTTTTCCCCCCATCCAGTCCGCATCAATCTCTCAGTATGCTGAATCGAGACCTTGACAGCATCACTTGGCCAGAGATCAAGATATATAACTGAGTATCATCTGCTTACTGATGATACCTGACCCCAAACCAATGAATGAGCTCCCCCAGTGGCTTCTTACAGATATTAAACAGGAGGGGTGAGAATGTCAAACTCTGTGGCACCCCACAAAGTAGGGGCTTCAGACTCAACCTCGCCCCCCCCCCCCCACAACACAGCCTGGAATCAGCTGTGGAGAAAGGAGAAGAACCACTTCAGCACTGTGCCTCCCACTCCTGTTCCCTACAGCTTGTCCAGAAGGATACCATGGTCAGTTTTAAAAACACTATGGACGGCTGGAGCTGGTTAGTACATTCCATTCCAGGAAATCCTCAAAGAAATCCCAGGGCTGTAAGTTAGATTGGAAGATAAAAATCAAAGCAAAACTGACAAAAGGTAATGGTAAACCGCTTCTGTAATGTTGCCAATAAACCATATAGACATGCCCGTGTAGTCCCTAGAAATCAATTCAGGATGGTTTTCCTTTTCCCAGGATTAAAACTTGTAAGGAGACAGAAGCCAAGAGAAATACCTGGTGGCTGGGTAGAGGTACCCAATAATTTGGGGAACTGGCCACAGTTGAACTTTTAAAAACCTGTCATTGGGTAGCCTCACAAATGATTGCTAGTGGAGTTGACCAATCACAAAATGGCTGCAATAATGGGCATAACCATTCACAAAATTTTGAATGTGCAGAAGTCTAACTGGTGAAGATACTCTCCATCACTCTCTCTATACTTCACAGAGATACTTATAGCATACCCATTTCTCTTTTGCTTTGTTGTGGAGGCAGTGGACACACCTTCCAACAAAGCAATAGGCTCTCATTACTTACCATCTTTTATTTTGAAAATTTAGCCCCAGATTCTTGAAATAGAGTTTGCTCAGTAATGGAGTTCTGCAGCATACCAGCTTTCAGCCTCTAAAATAATTTAGCAATAGGGAGTGTGGCAGAAGGCTCACTAGTGTTCACAAGCACCTAGGTTACTTAAGGGAAAAATAAAAATTGAATATCAAACACTATGGAGATGCAGTATTTCTGAACTTGGTATCACATGTTCTCTGCCTGCATTTGAAAACAAGAGCCAAATAATGCCCAGTTAAAACATTTGGAGCTGAAAGTATAAAATACCTGGCTCACTGCAGATGGGGTAGCACAGTTCTTTCGGTAACACGCCAACATGCGAGCTGTTTGATTCACCAGGATCTCACGGACAGTCTTCAAGGGCTGGCTGAGAATGGCTTTATAAGCTATAATGATATGAAGGAGTGATAAAAAGATATTTCTTATGTTACCCATTATGTCTTTTCACAGAAGAAAAACAATTCAGACTTCACATATTAAAAAAAAAAAGGTTTCATTTAATATACTCTTTTTAAACATAGTATAGAACTTTGTGAGCTTATTAGTTTTAAATAATGAACTGTGTGAAAATGATTCACCTAGCATCACCACACTCCTGCTCCAATGCTGTCATAGTGACTTAACAAGAGTGATCCTCTTTTAATATTACTATGGTAAACAGAAATTCTGAACTAAAAGTACAAACTTGTGATTTATCCAGGAACTTAAATTATATATATTAAAAGCATTTAGCAAACACTCAGTGTTTACAGTCAATCTCTTATATGTCTATGACAGGAATTGATTGTTCCTGATTTATAATACCACACGTTTTAGCACATGTTAAATGTCCACCATCACTTTCCAGCCTCTCTTCCCACTCCCAAACCATGCATTATAAACTTACCTGATTTTGCAAAGAAATTTACTAGGGCATCAGTCTCACAGCTCTTGTAGACATCAGCTAACTGGGAACTACAGTTGAGTCCAAGGTTATGTATGCGCAGTCGTCTTTGACCAGTCATGGATGTATAAAGGACTGCACACTGCAATGACAAAGATCAAGTGATAGGTAACTTGAAATTGTTTTACTTGCATTTGCTATGAAAGTGTTTCAACTTGCTTTTAAAACAGTATTTTGGGATGGTGACTTAAAATTATTTATTTATTTATTTATTTATTATATTTATTATATGAATGTATATAGCCACCCATCTCACCATTGCAACTTTGGGTGGCACACATAGGATTAAAACCTAGGATGGCACTGTAATAGAGTAAAATGTGAAATGTTACAAGTAGAAAAATTCAGATGGAGTTTTACTTTCTTCTTTTGTATACAAACCCAGATGAACTAAAACATATTAACAAATTATAATGAGTTGGACCCAGGTCCATTTTAAGCCAGTATGGTTCATTCTGACCACTCGTTGACTTCCAAGGTTCTACACAGAGGTCCTTCCCAGCCCTACAATTAGACACACCAGGGATTTAACTATTTTCTTATTCATATGTACCCTACCACTCAAAATTATATAACTAAAGCTCATGAATTGCAATAAATTTGATTTTTTGGTATGTGGCAGTTTCCCCAGATTTACAAAATTATATGTCCCCTTTAAAAATATTAATGGTTTTTCATGACTTACACCCACTTATTTTCATTTAGTGTACCTGACTCTGTCCCTTATTCCCAGGAAAGGCACCAATCACTTGCTTTGGCATGTTGGAGCTTGAAATAAGGGTATATTTTATTAAGGAATGATGCTTCCTTTGCCAAGGAACACTATTTACCACCCTTACATGAGGATTTCTGACATTTCAAGGTATACAAATAACTATAATAGTAGAAAAATGTTGAGGTAATTTTGGAACTCATTTATAATCTGCAGGAAAAAAGATTGCAGTCTTGACAAAAGACGAAAGTCTTCACTACAAATGATGGTTTACAGGTTACTTATGTTTTAAAAAAAAGGAACTCTTCATCACTTTTAAAATCAAAAAGCTTGGAAAACCATAACCAGTAACAAATCAGGATGTTAAAAAGGCCCACTTACAGTTGCCTTCAATGCTGCTGTATTCTCCTACTATGACAGCAGCTGAACTAGCAAGGATCGTAAAGATACTAAGAAAAAAACTAAAACAACGTCTGCTTGTCTGAAGCAGGAGATGACTGAAGGTAGATGGGAGCGTCTTTTCCTTATTGTGGTACAGATTCATCATCTTGTCACAAGCAACTAAACTTCAGCATACTTTCTGCTAGGAAAACAGAAAGAGGCTGCATGAAGAAAGCAGCTAGTTGCATCAGCTGTCATCAGCCACACAGAATGCATGATCCAATGAAAATTCCACTGTTGCATTCAGCAGATGTCACTCACGGTAAAGGGAGCCAGAATTTCCCTGAGAGAAATCACTGATCATATGCTAGGGAAGTCATACGGCACTACAAGATGCACAACGCTGTCTGTACGTATTAGTTGTGCATACTGATGTACTGATCACCCAGAAAGACGCCAAAATGGCACGTGACCCAGGAACTTCTTACCTGGATTAAAGCCCCACCATCTTCGTTCAGTTTATCATCATGCTTGAACTCCACAGTCACGGCTTTGTCACAGTCTATTGCTGCCAGCTCAACATCAGTGGTATTGTTCATGAAAATAGCTCCCAGGAAGTCTGTTGCTCTAAAACCTAGGGGAGATTTAAAAAGACTAAGTTGTACAGTTAATAACAGCCACCAGCACCATTTTTGCAATAGGTAAGATAGCTGATAGCCCTACTCACCCACCCAGTGCCATTCTTAGTCCCAGTCTGAATCCTATTTAATGTGGGAAGCTGATCCATTATAGAGTCAATACCACAAGCACCAAGGTCACTAGAAATATTAACCCAAAACCAGCAAAAAGTCCCATTATTTCTAGCTGAAGCAGTAATGTGGAAACTTACTTTCAAAAAGAGAACTGTGCTTGAAATTAAGACTGATGATCATATATTTTTTTTTCCAAATGATCCACTATAATTATGCCAACAATGATGGATTTATTTCGGCCTATGTAATTGAAAGTTTCAGTAAAAAACCTGGGTGGTTTCTCATCTAAAAACCAAGACAAATCCAGAATGCATTTGGAATGATTGGACAGATTTTACAAAGGTTTACTAATTCCAATGCCTCACAATTTATTCCTGTAAATATTAAAACTATCTCTTTATATAAAACCAACCAACCAACCAACCTCTGTAATAATAATTGTTACCTGTGCTAGTTCGAACTCTCATAATAGCATCAAAGCCCACTTTTTTTTCTATATCCTTCCTCAGGTCATTCAGAAACTGATGACTATCAGAATGTATCTAAACCAAAACAAGAGATTGAGAAAAACTTGACTAAACAGTGTCTACCACTGGATGGCAGCAGTGCAACATAAATTGTTTCAGGGTGTAACTATAAGGAATTAATAGCACTAAATCACTTCTTTAATAAAGAATTTGGTTAATACTTGCAAGGCCTTCACGCTCACGTGGTCACGCAAATTAAAAGAAAAATCAAACTGCTTGTTCAACTACACAGAAAAAAAAATACAATGCTAGTAAAGAAAACCCATTCTTTTAAAATGGATTGATGAAAAACAACAGATATTTAGAAAATAGCCTACCCTTCTATTTAAAAAAACAAACTAAAACTAGAGTAAGCATGCATTTTATGTTAGGAGTTTGCTACACATTATATGTTCCCAGTTTAACAAAATAATTGTTTTTCATGATCTTGCAAGATCATGTTGTGCATTGTCATCTTAAACATAGGTAACAGATGGAAATGGGAAAAGAACAGTGTGACTTATATTCATTTAATGTCAGGAAAAGGACCAGAATACCACTAAACATAAATAGAGTCTAGCACTAATAAGCAAAGAAAGACATAATCCATATAGTTCTTTATCCTATTTGGAATGGAGAAGAAAATCAGATTAAAATTTTAGTTCCGATCATATACATGGCTGCTAGACAAAGTTTTTTCCTCACTTCACTACTAGAGGAATATGGATTGCATCCTTCATTATTTGTTCCTATAAGTGCTCAAGACTCGGTTCTGGTCTGTGACCGTAATAAAGATGATTGTGGATTCTGCTCAAGACTTGTCGTATTTTTTTTCCCCACACAACAACCCTGTGAGATAGTTTGAGCTAAGTGACTGTGTCCTGTCAAACTTTCAACCCTAATCCTCTGACTGAAGGTAGACTTGGACCTTTATCCCCCTGGTCCTTGTCCAACACCTTAATCACTGCACCACATTTTCAGAGGTCTTATCATAAAAGACCTGATGGCCAAATAACACATTATGTTTATCATACTGTTGATGAGTGGCTCTCCTGGTGTTGCTGAACTGTATTTCCTATCAGACTCAGCTAAAATGGTCAGTGTTGAGGACTGCTGTTGAGGATTGAAGTTGGATGTGAAGGTTATTATCTAGTGGGAAGTCCTCCAGAACAATATCCAAAGAAAGATTTTGGGCCTTCCTGTGCCTGTTGAAGATGGAGGTGGGATATCCTGCAATCTCTAACAGATAATTCACACTACATTTATAAAAATTATCAATTGATTTGCTATGTATGGACCACTATTTTTGGGACCATTACATAAGCTTGTTGTTGGCAAATTGTCATCAGGTGATATAATAATGCTTGTGACTCCTTTATCCACAATGTATGCATCCCAGTTTCTAAATAAATAAATAAAGTTAAAAATGCATTGAAATCTTGCAAACTTGACAAAATCTAATGAGATTTCAAGAAAGAACAAATTTTCGGCTATTTAAATTGTTTATGTTATTTTGACAGCTGTTCCATAAACCATCTACAATATTGTCAGAGTGATATACTAACTCCAGGTTGCAAAGGAGCTTTTGTCAGTTACCTGAAAATTGTTGTACTTGTACAGCATTCCTCCAGTATGCAAAGTCACAAGGCCCATGGAAGCTATATCTGCATACTGGTTTGGGAAAAGGAACAAATCTACACAGCAGCCGTTAGCAACACAGTCTTTGGCCAAGGCCTCGTAAGTATTTGTCTGGGGCTGAAACAGCATCTGGAGAACGTAAAGTAAGCATTCTAAGTAACTGGCAAACAAAAGAACAAGATGTTGCCATGAATAAAGAGGCAAACAAAAAAGTAAATGCAATTAAAATATAGTTTTAAGAGTTAAACAATTTTCACCAGCACAGGTATCAAACACAAAGGCAGCTGCATGTTTTCTTGAAAAGGATATATAATCTGTTTTCAGGTACTAATCAAATATCTTAATGTATTGAGAAAGAACTGTACAGTTTGCACTGATATGTTCATTAACTGGTACAGATAGTCCTCACTTACCGATGGTCATTGGGACCGGAAACCGTCACTAAGCAATGTGGTCATAAGGGGCAATGTTATGACGGCAGTTTTGGCAGTCCCACTTGCCATCATTGGGTGAATCCCATGTAGTTGCAGCATCCTGTGGTCACATGATCGCCATTTGCAACCTCCTGCCGGCTTCCCCATTAACTTTGCTTGTTCGAAGCCAGCAGTGAAGGTCGCAAATGGCGATCGTGTGAACTCATGACGTTGATTCTTTGTATTTAGTACATATGTATTTTATTACAGTATTTTCTTTTACCTATTTTATCTTGAAATAGACCCTGTATTTTCCCTTTGTTTTATTTTATTTTATTTTTGATATGGTCGTAAGAATAATCAATCAATAAACTATCTATCTTAGTTAACAAGATACATATAACCTGCTATGCCCAAATGAATAATCCACACTATGTTCCTAACCTGATAGTCTAGTTCATAAAATGTTATGACCAATGGCTGGGTTAATATGACATGCTGAACCACAAGTTACTCATCCCCATTTTAACCTAGTCTTATCAGCTAAATAAGAGAAGCCGTCATTCCACCCCCATAAGAATGTTTCCAAAATTCTCTTCTCTTTTAAATAATTTCTAAAGCTAATTTTACTCCATCAAACTGAATAAAAACTAGTAGAAAAACAATGCAAAGTAATTTCTATGCTTGACAGCAATACATCCCAAAGCAGAGTTAAAACATATTAATTAATGCTGAAGGTTCATATCGCAGCTTTCTATTCACTACTACTACTTAATACTACTGCTACTTTTATCCATTCGATTTATTAATTCATATTCATTTTATTATTTATTCTATTTTTGTTCAGAGTCATTTTCGTAGTTTGTCATCATTGCTAACTGGATGAGTTGCAAACACTGGCAGCTTCCCACAGAGTTTGCGTCAGTGCTATTAGGTCAGAATACCTCAATAGTGAAAGCATCTTCTGACTGCAACTGTCTCTGCTATACTGAGAATTAAACTGGCTACATTAACCTAAATTCAATTTGTAAGACTTTTATTGGCAAAAAAAAAAAAAAACAATTACAGATGAACTTAGTAAAAATGAACTGCAGCAAACATAACCATGTTTACTCTTTTATGCGGCAAGTTGTAGAATAATTCCTTTTTTTAATGAATACCTTCTCTTTTTCTGTATTGACCAATTTTCTGTCATCTCTGTTCTTCAGCTTCCCTGGTGCCTCTGCAGTTGGCAATGAAGAGTGGAAGATAAACAATTTTCCAGCGCACTCCGCTGCCTGTAACAAAAATAGAAAAGAAAAAAAAGAAAAAAAGAAAAATGACCTTTATTCTCCTGCAGATATAAACTTCTGAGATAAAGCCTTATACAGTTCTGTTATTCCAGTATAAACTCTCAGAGACTTTATAAACTAAATACTCCATTTGTTTAGAGCTTGAACTTCATTTGATACCCTAATACTTCTCCCACCAACCAAAAAATATATATATATATATATATATATATTGAAAATTGAAACCTAGTATCTACAAAAAAAATCTAACATAGTAGTATTTAGGTCATGGATATACTTAAAACTCTCTCTCTCTCTCTCTCTCTCTCTCTCTCTCTCTCTCTCTCTCTCTGTGTGTGTGTGTGTGTGTGTGTACACACATGTCTTTGTATTAACAGGCACATCAGGAAAGTGGAGACTGTCCATCTGCAAAGTTTAATCCAGTTAATTACAGTGAAGGACTTTAGAACTTGGGGGCCCTGGAGTGTCCATTAGGGACAATCCTTCAGCTCAAGACTCAGCATCATGAATAGGGGAAGGAGATAATATGACAGATTCTCTGTACAAGTACAGCAATACAGGGTTTGTAGCATTGATTTCACTCATGTTCATAATGCTGTTGGCAATAGAGAAAATGATTCCATATGGAACACAGTGTTGACCTGAGTGTGGAAAAACAGCATGGGTTTATCTAAAGATTGTTAGAATGGACATACAAGTTTAAACATCTTTATAATGAAATTAGCCAAAACACATCACTAAAATAAGAAAGTTTATTCAACTGCACTTTACGGCTATACTTTAGGGCTACCTAGAAGGGCCAAGTCAGGAAACAGAAGAGCTTCGAAGCAGACCAGGTCAGGAAACAGTTCACAAGAGTCAATGGGACTCTACTGTTGCAGGAGTAATAATGGAATCTTGAAAGTCCTACCAATTTTTCCTCTGTCCTCTCATACACTATTCAGAATCACAGACTTATTTTAAACCTGTTTCTTAAACTTACTACTTTCCCAGGGCTGAGATTTCTTGAACAGTTTCTTTTATCAATTAACAGCTCTTGAGTTTCTTCACCAATGTTAACTCTGACTCACTTTACAGATGGCCACACTTGGATTAAATAGAGAAGCAAAAAAAGTTTCCACAATATTTATTTTATTTCAGATATATCTTCCTAAAATACCTGGAATACACAGACATCTACTGTCCATCACTAATTATCAGTGTTTATTTGGTTCTTTCATGTTATTCACAGAGCTAGAAAGAAGCCTAGTCTTGAGGCAATCTGAATTTTCAAATAAATGTCCACTGAATCTTATTAAGGATTGAGATGCTGATTTTTTAAATATTAAAAATCCATAAAATGTATGATGTAGTAATTTTGTCTAAGTCATCATTACACTCTAGGTAATAAAAGGTTTCACATCAGAAAAACAAAAGAAATGGAGGTATCATGAAATATATGTAATCACTTGGGAGAGAGGGCAGTTAAATTTGCATCAACCCTTCTCACATGTGTTAGGCTGTCAATCCTGCATTTGTCACAGAAGCAGTATGATTATTGTGTGTGTCCATACACACACATCATTACTTTACTTGTCCACCCCTGAGTTCCAATCATTTGTTATGTGTATGAGAGGAAGCCTATCTTATACTTAGTACCTTTATGAGCAATTTAAATTGTAATTTTTTACTCCACCACCACACCGTTTCAGACAGACCAATTATTATTTAAACATCAATTTGCTCTTCCTAGGAAGATGATAAAATACAAACATGCTGTGATCATCTGATTTATGTAGCAAGGCATGCGTTACTGAATTTGTTCACAGTTGGCATTGTGAGGAAAAAAAGCAAAGGAAAATAAATGCAGAGACTATAAGTCTGCTGAGCCATTGATATCACTTTCATGGCACACACACACACACACACCCATTCCAGATGGATCCTCCTCTGAAGTTATAATGTATTCAATATATGGAGTTTGGTTTTAATTTTCTTGTGTATTGAAGCACTCACTTCCAGCACTCTTGTTCATTTCTTTTAGACACAACTGATGCCATTTCCCATTTATCTAATTTATATAACTAAATGCATTTTCCTTAAAATTAAATTTCTTCTCTCTGTCCACAGATATGTGACTATTTTTAATATAAAACCAATATATCCACACATACATACATAAATACATACATTCTAATTAAGAGTGACCTAGAATTATTACTTCCAAAATTAGATTCCATCAGGATAACAAATAAACCACATGCTATTTTTATATATAGAAGAAGCTGCCTTTTTAATCAGATCATTGCTCCATCTCACTGAGCACTGTCTTGATCAGCAGCGGCTCTTCAGTTCTCCAGAAATCCTTTCCAGCCTTGAGACACCAAAGACTAATCTGGAGCTTTTCTGTGCAAAGCATGCTTTCAAAAACAATATGCTGAACATGATATTTCTGAAAATAAGCTACATTCTATGAAACAATTCACGTTTTTCCATCCTCACCATCCACTTTTAATTGCTCTGGAATCTATATTTCCATATCAGAAAACACAATATGATCAACTGTTAGAATTAAAGCTATTTCAGTGTTTTCTCTACAGAAGCGTCAAGCAGATATGTGCAACTGAAGGAGTGAACTACACTGGAGGATTTAACTAGCCTTTAAGCAGCAACTTGAAGGCCACACTCCAAAGTGAGTGCAGCTAGGACACAAAGTGGGTGGGACCAACTAATGTTTTATTATGAAAGATACAAGAGCAATTAAGAGGTTCTGAATGTGGAACAGATCATTATTTGGTAGTCTTAAGAATGGATCTTCAGGGATGCATCCTAGAAACTGTGCTTAACTCAAATGAAACTTTACCTCTTTTCAAATAAATTTTAAAAATTTACTTAAGTTTCCTTTTTTTGGCTCCTATTAAGGAAAGCAGCATACACAAAGAAGCTTCCAGGTATAGTACAAAATTCTATTGCTACACAACAGTAGTAGTGTTCCTAAGTTTTATGGTGCAACCTGGGGAAAAATAAATCAGTATTTTTCAAGGAGAGTTTTTCATAGCTTAGCAAGGCTCTGAGGTGAAAAGGAGTCTAACCTTGAGTGCTTCCATGCCTGCCTGGATCACAGGAGCAAAGACTGTCTCGCTCTCATTTGTTTCTCCAAACATCTCAGGAATCTGGTCCAGCAAGCTAGACAAGGGAATAAAAATTGGTGGTTCAAAAGATTGGACTAGACAGAAGAAATCATCCTTCCCCAATCTGGTGCTCTCAAACTTGGTGAAACTACAACTCCCATAATAAAAATCCAGCTTGTCCATTATGGGACTTAATCTGCAATTAAAGTGTTTAGGAAGGCTGGGAAATTATAAAGATCCATTTTTCCCTTGAAGGCCTCAAAATTTTCATTAAAGAAAAGGTAAAACAATTATATTTATTTAGATTATCAGCCTTTACAAAACTATATAAAGGCCCTTATTTGCCAAGAAAAAAAAATAGGAAGCTCATGCAAAGAACATTTTTACTTGGACTATAATCTATTACGTGAAAAGAAATTACATTTTAAGCAGGGCTTGAAACAAAGTACAAAATTTGACAAGTATCTTTCACAACAGTTTTAGGAAAAATTTTTATGAACATTCATTTTATAATTTAAACAGTGAGTTCAATTGTACTGAACATGCACACACAGATATACACATCTACCCAACTGCAATATTAGCTACACAAATCCTCAAAAGAATAGGTTGCAATTTGCTTAGGTTGCTAAAAATGAGACTGATAACCTTTTCAAGGTTTAGGTGCCATTACATGATTTTGTGCAATGACCGAGCCATGCCTCCAAAAGTTTTCCCATTAATTTGGGAGAATTTGTCCACTAAAAAAAAAAATTAAATTAATCTGGGAGGTTTTGTGATGACTGAAATTCTTTCTCGGACAAACTGTGTGTCATGCTTTTGTAGCTATTGAAATAGTCTACCCATAGAAATATGCATAGTACCATATATGAGCACAAAGATATTAGTTCACGTGACTGCTCTTTATATTGTAAAATATAAAGTACATATTGTTGGGAGTGCCTGGCGTTTTACACATGTGATCCCTGCTGAGATACTAATATGAGAAACAAATATATAAAATATTTACTTACTTATTAATAACAGACTGTGACTCTTGGAAGTTGACAAGGAAGCCATCCAACAAAGGTACAAACACTTCACTGACATCAGTGACTACCATCATTTGAGGCTGTGCGAGAGTGCTTTTTACGTTGAAGAAATGAAGGACTTTATTATAAGTGACAAATCCAACTCGAATTGTTGAAACTTCTTGTTCCTCCCTTGAAGAGAAATATTTTTAGAAAGCACAGTTGCAGGAAATTGCTTTATACTGTTATTATGTTACCTTACTCAAACATTCAGATTTTATCTGAACATGGTAGATAAAAGACTACATCCGCACACACGCAGCTCTTGTTGAGACCTTTCAGTGAATCCATTTCTGGCCAGACATAGAAGGTCAGAATCTGGATTTAAGTTAGAAGGAATAAATCAGTTATGAAGAACACTGACTGACTTTCAAAGCAAGCATTGGGCTGTAGACACCCAACGTTTTTGTTTTCTAAGAATAACTATATAAACTATGTATACCTCAGAAGTATTTTTAAGTTTTTTGTTTTAATAAAATTACCTTTAAAAACCCAATTTAGACTGTGTAAGTAGCCTGGTAGACACCAAAGAAATGAACACTGGTACCTCTAGGAACTATCCTGGATGGCTCTTACAACAGTTCCAAGGAACTCCTTTCTTCAGCCCACTTATCTGACTACTTTCGAAATAACGCTCCTACTGAAAAAAATAGCAGTACAATCTCCTTAATTCAAGCTTGACCCCTGGTAGCTTTATGGACAGGGCCATGCAGTTTTCTTGCTCATAATATGGAAACTATTCGCCTTTAAACATGGGATTTCCTGGTGGCTTCCCACCCAAGTTCTATCCAGATCTAAGCCTGATTAGCTTTTTGAGTGAGCTGGATCATGCTAAGCTGGCTCAAGAAAGAGAAAGAGAGACAGAATCCAAACAAATTATAAACATGTGACAAGCCTGTTTTTGTTTTTGTTTTATTACATTAAATATCTGCTTGAAACTGAGTGCAGGGGGTTGAAGATGACAACATGGTGTGCATCATTACAGAAGTGAAAGCAGAAGGAAGGAAATCAAATAATCTATCCATCAGTCAAGACTTTCACCTATCAGTCGTTTTTAAAATTAAAAAATGTTATTACTTTTGCTGAATATTTATTACACTTTTTTCTTACTTTGGAAGTCTGTTTAGCGCAGTTTTTAGTTCTTCACAAATGAGTTTAACAAGACCACTTTTTATGTTATTGTATGACACATCAATCATAAAAATATAGGCTGGTGGCTGGGGCAGTTTATTGTCCTATGAAGAAAGAAAAAACAACAATAGTATTTTCCAAGATTTTCAAACCAACCAGAGATTTCCAAATACTACATTACTACTTCTGCTGCTACTACTATTATAATTATAGCTAATTAAAGTGTCACTCTCTGCTGATATTAAGATTCATTTCAGTGAAAGTATTGCAAAATTACAAAATTCAAACACTATATATTGGGCTAATTTTCTATCAGTAACTTATCTTTCATTTATCATTCTCTGTTCACACTTCTTTGGCATGAAGTTTATAACTGTGCAGCTAGTGATGAAAAATATGATCTAACCAGATGTTGATAAGAATTACCATACAACATGATTTAGTCAATTCAGACTGCACTGTGGCATCATTAAAAATCAGGCATACACTTCGAAAGTCGCAGTCATCCTGCCAAGCAACTTCCCACCCAGAAGAAAAAGAGGTGGGGGATTTTCATCAGGATGATGGTGCAAGGTGAAAAGATATAAACACCATGATCTGTCCTAGGTGTTGTGATCTCAATATGGGGATGCAACATACATACGTGCTTATTTAAAAAGGAAGGTAATTTTCATTGCTTCCCTCTCGCACTTTCCTAATACCACTTCATTTAAGTTACAAGGCACAAGGGACTAAAGGGTGAAAATAATTTTATGAAAGAATCTCTTTTTCCTCCTCCTACAGGTGGAGAGTTCTCATGCAGAACACCGTCCAATATATACAATCACTTTTATATGTACTGCATGTGCACGTATATACGTTCTACACATTCTGGGCTAGTCAAATGTTCTGATGTTACACAATTTTTACTTAATTCTAGGAGCTGGATGATGACGTATCTTATGAACTTAAGGTATTAATAATATTAATCAAGAATGTAGGCAGAGTGTTTCTCAGATCTTCCCGAAGAAAACATTCAGCATCAAGACAATTTATGAGAACGTTATTGAGGATATCAGCTGTTCACTGCAAACACTCATAGGTCGTCTTTGCTCCAGGAAGATAAAAATGATAAACGACTTTCCCTCTGCTCCAATTCATGAATTCTGAATATCCCTTGAAGTCAAATATAAACTTAGAATAGGCTCCCATATTTCCTCTTTCAAACAATCAGCTTGAACTCTAGCATGTTGAATGCTTTATAAAAAACACTTCCTGTGCCGTAAGTAACTCATAGAAGCCCATTTACACATTCATAAGTTAATTGTTGAAAAATAAAGGACAAGGTGATTAGAATGCATCTCTGAGTAATTGTATCATAAGCTATTAATGTCAATAATGACTGTTCCTTCTCCTTTAAGTCATAAGCATCAGATGCCAGCACAACACTCAGAGAAATAAGGGAACTGCAGAAATTTATGAGGAGCTTTGAGTTTTAAAAAGCTGTTCTAACTAATCTCCAAACACCACCACAAAACTCCTATCTATATATTAAATTCTCCCTAGATATTTATTATCATGGTTAATATTCCAACATATTTATTATCAATAAACACAATAGAAAGTTGTCATTTTCCTCAGATATTGAGGTGGAGAGTTCCAATATCTTCCCCCAAATTATCAATTCTCTACACTAGTGAGAAAGTTTACAATATGAAATGTCAACTATAAAAGGGGTATGGACAGTTCATAATTCAACTTAACTAAGAACATTTTATAAATTAGAAAGAAAAAACTGAATCCTACAAAGCCTTATCCAGAGATCCATGCAAGTTCACGAGAACACATAAGTCACAAAATGATAGGTTGGAAGAGAATTTGGAGGTCATCTGGCTCAACCCCTTGCTCAGTGCAGGATCCACTACAACATCTCTAACAGACAACTATCCAGTCTCTATTTGAAGACTTCCAGAAAAGGATAACACTCCACTTCATATGGCACCCTGTTCCATTGGTTGACAATTTGGGAATTTCCTGCTGATCTACTTCCTTGTACCTTTAGCCCACTGGTCCTGGTCCTGGTCCTGGTCCTGGTCCTGGTCCTGGTCCAGGTCCAGGTCCAGGTCCAGGTCCAGGTCCAGGTCCAGCTACCTGGGGCAAAGAGAACATGCTTACTCTCTCTTCCATGTGACAGGTATGAGAAGGGAGTTGAAGGCTGCTATTGTACCTCCCCTCAGTTGTCCCTTTTATAGGCTAAACATACTCAGATCCTTTAACTATTCCTCACAGGCTGGGCTGGCTTTAGGCTAAGGATAAATAGACACTGGCCTAGGATTCCAAAACTTAGGGGGCACCAATGCCACCCCTTCTTCCAAATCATTCTAAAAATACAAATCTTCACATCAGCGCAAGATGGCACCATCAGTCAATGTGACAGTCGCCATATACTCTTGAGCCAGTAATGCTCAGAGGGCTTTCTTTCCAGACTCCTCACCATCTTGGTAGCCCTACTCTATTTCTTTCCAATTTGTCACAGTCCTGTTTGAACTGTGGTATCCAGAACTGAACACTGAGCAGGGCAGAGTAAAGTGGAACAACTGTTTACATTGATCTGGGCATTATGGTCCTGTTTAAGGCAGCCACCATAGCATTTGCCTTTTACCAGCTGTACCACACTGTTGGCTGATGTTAACCTGTGGTCAAAAAGGAGAACCAGATCCTTTTCCAATGTGCTCTGAAACATCAGAGATTTCAAGTCAGACCAATGAGGGAACACTGTTCTTTGGCTTACCAGGTTATCAGATTAAAGAAATAGTGGCTATATTCGTAAAAAAATGGTAAGCTTGGTTAGTTTTAACCCTGATCAGATTTTATGAGACTTAGTGAACTGTCTGAACTCAGACAATTTATAGTGATATTCTGTGCAAATACAAAAAATGAACCAATTCAGTAATCATATTAAGCATGTTATGTGAACACATTTATTATATGGCTGTAAAATAAGGATTCTGCTCCTCAAAATAAATTTCTTAGGGGGAAAAAAAGGAAAATTCCATTACTTTAATGTAACTTACCATATTCATCTTTAAATAAGGTAAAATTAAAGATGGTAAGATAAAATATGGTAAGATTGGACTGCATATTTCATATTACCCTGGGTGTAGATTTTAATCTTAAACAAACAAATAAGGCTGCACTTTTTTTTACAGATATAATGAATTCTCTCTGATTTAGCACACATACTACAATTTTTTTCCATGATGAATCAGACTTACCTTGCAATAATCTAAAGTAGCAACATATTCATATGATCCAAGTGACAGTTCCGGTCTTTCGTAGTGGTCTATTCTTCTACCAATGTGATCCAGATGTTGAAAATAGAATGGAGGAACTAAAAAAAAAGGGGGGGGGTGGATTATTTATCTCCTTTTGTTCCACACAAATGACTATGTAAAATCTCACACTGCATTGTTCTGAAAATGAAAATACCTGATGTGTAATAGATTTTATATAAAAGGAGCAACATTGCAAGGAATGCGAGTAGCTCTTTTTCTAGCTCTTTACATTGGTTTTGCATTACAACCATTATTGGTGAAGATGAAACCACTTGTAATATAAGTTTACATTTCCAGTCAAATCTCTTCATCTCGAACAGACTTCTTTTACTTGTCTCATCCCTATTCCTTCTGTCAATCTAATCGCACACTTTTTCAGTTGTAGGATTTCGGAGAGTTTCATCTTGTTAATATGCTGTCTGCCTATGGGGTGCACAAGCAAACCCATACCTTTGATGTTATTCCTCTTCATATTCTGTTTTTCCTCTGACCACTTACATGAAGTCTCTTATTGGCTACTTCAGCATTTGCACGTTACCTACTTGCAATAGCCAATGCAGCGGCTTTCAATATGGAAGTTGCATTTCCTTAGGTATATGCTAAATGGCAAACAGAAGGAAGGAGAAAAGAAGTGGGGTGGACTTGTATTGCCTCTAAAGGTATTGGAAAAGGACTGATCCTGCACCTCAAAAGAACCCAAGAGTTTTTGTTCTTCTCCAGGGGGAGAAGCAAAGAGGTGCTACCTCTATGTTTTTGCTCATCTAGTGCAATTAGAGTTTAAGAATTTGAAAAGAAAAAGGGCTTTCCTTAGGCCTGTCCTTGAGGAAAAGCAGTTTGCTGGAGGTAGATAGCAATTTTAAAAAAATGGCACACCTTCCAAGATGTAAAAATGTGATGGAACAATAAATCTTACATTGCATTATTTCATAGAGGTAAGTAACACAGATAAGTAACGTTTGTGAAAATGCAGCAGCTCTCAGACCTCAAACAACTGTTTGCTGTAGAAACATGTGACCTCCTTCAACATTCATACAATACACATTTGTGTACGATCTATCCTCCTGTTATGAACCCAGCAAATACTTGGCTATGCAGTGTTTCAGATTTAATTCAGGACCATACCTTAGAAATTGTGAGAGTACAAAAACATCACCTCTATCTGACTCCTTCAAGCAACAAGTTTTTGTAGAAACAGTTAGCTGCTGAAGGGGAGGCTACTGCAATCCTGGAAATACAGTCACTATTATTTGACTGTGACCATCATCTCCACAAGACCGGACATTGTTCTTTTAACTTCTGCTTATGATGAAGCCAATAGTGCAAAAAAGAGCACAATGAAAAGAACACTGCAGGCATGCAAACCATTCTAGTTAAATGGCAATATCAGTCTAAATGTTTGATAGCTCACTGTTATATACATGTGTGAGAACTTTCTGCTGAATAAACAGTCCCTGCAGCCAACTGTCTTCTCTTTCTTTACACAGATTAAGCATGGAGGCAAATAAAAGTTGGCAGAAGCCTTTCAAGGTTCATGTTGCACAGTTGAAAAGATTACTGTATTAGGGAAAGCTCTGTGCCGCTTCGATCCAGCTGAGGAAATCCAACTAGATGCAAGCATCTTGAAAGATGCATTCTGGCAAAGCCTTGGGACTCAGCCAGGAGCTCAGGAACTTGTATTTATGAGTCACATGCAGTTGTACTTGGACAAATATGGCATGGCATCTCCTGTTCAAAGCAACTCCAGTCACAGTAAAATTAATGGACGACTTAACCATGGGAGTCCTCTGTCTTAAAGGGAGGCAAGTACCTTAATATTTGTTCTTTTCTAAATGGTTCAAAATGCATTTTAATCTATATAGAAAACAGTTTCATTCAATAATAAATACCTTTCTTTGCCTGCCTCCCTACTTTACTGAAATCACCCGTGGGGTATCAATTCACAGCGGTCCTATTATTTTACAGAAGTGATCTTACAGAAGAATTCAGGTACTTTTCTAAAAAGAACAGATTGACTGTTCTTGTTGTTCATTCTTGTTGTGCATACACAGTACGCGTATCTGTATATCTTAGGGGAAAGCCTTTGATTCTTTTCTCTGCATGTCAAAATGGAATATTCTGTTTGTATATGGAAGCAGCAGCACTTTCTTAATACGAAGATTTCTAGCTTATCTTCAGTTGTTATTCTAACCTTGTAGAAAACAAAAGCTATGCTATTTGGTGTTCTTTCTATTCAATATATTCCACATAATTCCTAAAGCAAAGATTGAATGACTCTATTGCACATTTACAGTATGGCTGCCAGGGTAAAACAAGGCTTTGAAAAGTCGACCTCCAATCAGGCAGAACATGAAGGTCCACGCTGAGATGTTTCCAATGGACGAATTCAAAATTTCAGTTCACGAGAAGTGAAATGTTTAAGGAAAATACCAATTCATCCTGGCATGATGCAGTTTCTTACTTTAGGATTGCAATTTTATATCTACATGTCTTGTGGTAATCCACAAACATATGCCTTTGGAGAAGCAGGCATAAGATTCAGCTGTCATGTGTATTTTAATATTGGAATAGAAACACAGAGATGCTAAGAAGAGAACAGAGTAGTGGGTGAAGAAAGTTCAGCAACATTTTCCAGTGGTCCTTACTTAAGAAGAAGATTAGCATGAACATCTAATCTTCATTCCCTTTGGTCTTAATTGATCATTCATTGGAATCACAGAGTTGGAAAGGGCCAATTATGTCATCATACCCAACCCCGTGCTCAGTTCATGAATCCAAATTAAAGAATCCCTGAAATATATTGTCCAGCTTATGTCTGAACAAATAATAAATGCAGAAGCAGTTCTTTGGTCAAGCATTCTCTATTTTCAAAGGCTATTGCAATAGTCATAATTTGTAAGCAACAGCTTCATTCAAAAGACAAGGAACTGCATTAAAATATATTTAACCTTCTTTGTCATTCAGCATAGTCTCTGAAAATAAAACTGAAGTATACAATCTCTATTAATTCATCTACACTAGATGAGATTTCCACACAAGCGACATATTTTTAAGAAACAGTAATTCCATTTGGAATAAAGTGAAAGAAAAATCTTCTGGTTTTCTTCTTTCTAATCAACCCAAATATTCCAACACTGGCCGTGCTTTTGGATGATCTCTGGCAAGGGCGTGATAGGGGTTGTGCATCCATCCTTGCCCTACTTGACCTCTCTGTAGCTTTTGATACCATCAACCACGTTATCCTTCTAGATCGGCTCAGAGGATTGGGGGTGGGCAGCACTGTGTTGTGCTGCTTCACCTTCTTCTGGGGCTGATTCCCGTTGGTGATGGTTGGGGAGGTGAGATCCCACCCTCGGCCCCTCTTCTGTCGGATGCTGCAGGGTTCGGTGCTTCCCCTCCCTCCTATTTAACATCTATGTGAAGCTGCTGGGTGAGCTCATCCATTGCCATAGGATTATACATCTCTGCCCCTGAAGAATTAAGCGATGCTGTGAATGTCTTATCCCGGTGCCTGGAGGCTGTGAGGGTCTGGATGGGGAACAACAGGCTTCAGTTGAATCCTGGCAAGACTGAGGGGCTTTGGGTTTTGGGCCCTTTTGGTGCTAGGACTATGCCATCTTTGGTACTGAATGGGGTTGCACTACCCCAGACAGACCCAGTGTGCAATCTGGGAGTCCTCCTGGACTCACAACTCCTGCTTGAAGAGCAGGTGGCTATCATGGCTAGGAGGGCCTTTGCACAGCTTTGTGTTGTGCACCAGTTGTGCCCATTCCTAGATCAGAGGGACCCACTCACTGTCACTTATGCCCTAGTCACTTCCCGTTTGGATTTCTGTAATGCGCTGTACATGGGGCTGCCCTTGAAGAGTATCCGGAAGCTTCAGCTGGTGCAAAATGCAGCGGCGCAGGCAGTTATGTGTGCCCCTAGGGCGGTATGTTATACCTCTGCTCCGCAAGCTGCATTGGTTCCTAGTTTGCTTGCAGGTCCAATTCAAGATGCTGATTTTGATCTTTAAAGCTCTTTATGGCATGGGGCTGGGTTACCTGAGGCACCGCCTCTCCCCAATTACAATTGCCTGTCCCATCAGGTCTGGCAGAGAAGACATGTTGTGGGTCCCGTCTGCCAGAGAATTACATTTGGCGAGTCCCAGGAGGTGGGCCTTCTCTGCCGTGGCGCCCGCCTTGTGGAATCTTCTTCCCCTAGAAGTGAGATTAGCTCCATCCCTCTTAACATTCCACAAGTCCCTCAAGACCTGGCTATGAGATCAGGCCTGGGGGCCCCAGGGGACCGGGGACATTTTATGATGGCTCCTTTATTAATTTTATCCCCTCCTGTTCTGTGTGCTTTTATAGTTTTTTATTTGAAATTGTTTTTATGTATTTATTCTTTTTAATTGTTGTACACCGCCCAGAGTCACTTTGTGTGAGATGGGCGGCTATATAAATACGATAGATAGATCGATAGACAGACAGACAGACAAACAGACATCCATCCATTTGGAATAAAGTGAAAGAAAAATCTTCTAGTTTTCTTCTTTCTAATTAACCTAAATATTTCAACATTTGTTTGGAGACTGAGTCCTCTCTCATTTCAAAAACAGCAACAAGAAAACCAGTGCTACTTACCATCATTCATGCAGTTACAAAACCCACACTGATATTTTCTTCCTCCCTCAATGAACTGCATAAAGGGACACATGTAAGCTTTGCACCGATTGCATCGAATTGGTCCGGTCTCCCCATGGTTTACCAGATAAAGTGGGGTCTGCAGACAATTAAAAAAAAAATGGTAATGCAAATTCAACAGGTCAGTGTCCCAGCTATATATAGTTATATCTGAAGGGTTGTTGCTTTCATATTCCTGCGAGGGAGTTTTTAAACCACCAGTTTTCTTAATGAATCCTGAATCCTGTGTGCTTTCCTCCACATACCACTTTTAATGTTTTGCAATTTACAGTACTGTTCTTGTTGCTTCATGGAATTCATATGAAATATAAGCGAAGATCAGCTTGTATCAATACTCCACAATGGAAAGGTAGCTTTAGAAAAGCATACATTATCCTTAATGTATGTGACCCAGTTTGGTGAAGTGGATGAGGCATCAGGCTGGAAACTGGGAGACCGTGAGTTCTAGTCCCACCTAGACAGAAAGCCAGCTGGGTGACCATGGGCCAGTCACCCTCTCTTAGCCCTAGGAAGGAGGCAATGGCAAACCACTTCTGAAAAACCTTGCCAAGAAAACTGCAGGGACTTGTCCAGGGAGCCTCCAAGAATCGGACACAACTGAATGGATTAAAAAAACAAACAAACTAGCTTATTAATCATACATCACTCAAGCTTTTCTTATGGGAGAGTTGACTACAAATCTTTCTCACTAAAATGAATGGCATGTGAAAGTACCTAATTTTGGGCTGGATTATATCTACTGTAAACAAAAATTAAAGCAACTAATTATATATAATTGCACAGTATAACACAGTGATAACATTTATTCGGAAATAATTACTATTGCAATGACATTTTTTCTAAGAATGTGCAATGTACTTATGAATATATAAATATTTTCTTTATATGATCCTTAGCACATCTCTCTCACACACACACACACTGAACAGTAAAATCTCATTTCAATAGACTAATTTGGGGAAGAGAATGTTCATTATTCAGAAATGTCTGATGAACTGAAGAGTTCAGTATCAAAGGGATGTATATCATTTGTATAATGAAGTCATTATGCAAAGGACCACAGCATGTGAAACTCAAGTCTCTGATATCTGATAAATCAAAGTTTCACTGAACATATTGAATGATATGCTAGACTGCAGATGGCAGTTTCAGACTCATAGTCTACTTCCCCATGAATAAGAAATGGCTCTTGCTCACATACAGAGTCAAACCTCTCTAACAGATAGAAATTAAATTAAATTATATAATAATTAAAGATAGAAAAAGGTAGTATTTTTCAGACAGAAATCTATAGGGAAAGCCTAGTAAAGAATAAGGTTTTCCCATCGCCCTCGAACCTCTGATTCACTTTTTGGAACTTTCAAGAACCTGGAGAAGTAACTGAAGAACATTTGCTTCAGGAAGACTTTTGTTTCTGCAGAAATAGATAAAAATGTAGAGCCAGGAATTTGCACTGGGTTGTTGTGTTTCTGTTTTCTGTGTTGTGCTAAGTCTTACGTTCTTCATCTGTACAAGTTATGGAACTGAGTGTTTGATGTCAGCCTTCAATCAAATCTCAGGCAATGTTCATGAAGATTATTTTCCCCTTTAGAAACATGTGATCTGTAATAATATTTGAAACTTTCTTCCCATTCTGTTTGAATAATTTGGGCAATGGGGGTCTCCATTTGTAACTGACAGCCCTTCAATGTAGTCCAGATACCACAAGAAATGCTAGAATTTTCTTTTATTGATAAAGGCTATAATAACATAATCTTATCTTTCCTCAATCTTATACCAAAAAGAGACCCGGGATGAGGCAATCTTGAGTTTCTTCCTCATGCCTTCCTGTTTTTCTGTGTTAGGTTCACGTCTTCCCAATAGTTGCTGCATATTTTCTTCAAGATCCCCACAGTCTGCCTCTATACCAGCAGACTAGTACCATTTTGCGATCTGCTCAAGTATTTATTTTCCTTTTGTAACTAACTTGCAAGCTACTCATATCATAATCTAGGCCAGCCTATAAGTGTCTTCTTCCACACCTAAAGTTTGCATTTTAATTTTTAAAGTTACAACTTGTTTTTACATTTTCTTTTTAAATATAATTGGATGTTGTTTATCATCCATGAGATTGGTTTATCTCCTATAAAAGAGGAGGGAAGGCTGAATATTCTGTTAACCATCTTTATGCTACTCAGCCAAGAGCTGCACTGTTGACTTTATTTTTTCCTCATTTAACCTGTTAATTACTAGAAATGCAACACGCTTCTCTATGAAGGAATGTGTGTCTCTCACACACCAGTGTTAGGGTATGGGCACCAAGTGAGGTGGCCCCAATGGACAACTGAGGCAGCAGCAACTACCAAGCTGCTATCCCAAAGCAGGAGGTATAATCATTTTTCTATCACCTTGAATAGTCAGTTTTGAACATTTTCTACTTCACGTCATATCTGATTTAACAAAAGTGAGAAACATGCATAATCCCTTCCACTGACTCTCACAGGTTAAGGAATAAATTCTTCTAAACTCAGCAAGAATTATTTGGAAGAGAAATACATGGAACTGGACTGTTTGGGCAGGATTGCGTCCAATAAGCTAGTAGTTTGGTCACTGCATATTAAATGGTGTTGTCATAACACAATTATTTATATGTTCCTATGCACATATATTATTTAATCTACCTTTTCTTTCAGTCAAATTGTTTTGCATTGAAACAAGGCTATGTTAAGAAAAATAATTTGTGAGTAATTTATCTTCTAAGAATTATTTCCTCAAATTAGCAAACTCAAAAAAAAAAAAAATGCTCATAAAAGTCACTTGTTGAGGTTAATAGGCTACAGATATATTAACCCGTTTGCTTGTATCTAATATATTACTAGAGACAGATTTAGTAAAATCAAAACAAAACCGATTTTTCTAATGTTTTCTTATTAGAGGTGGAAAGTTTATCTTTTTACTCATTCTGATGCTCATAAAAAACTCAGGTTAGCAATGTATCATTTTAGTCTTACAAAAGTCCTACAAAAAGTCCTACAAAAACATTAAATGTTTTTAAGAATGGTTTTGCATTTTTAATTGTCAGCAGTACTGAATTAAAATACTTATTGCAAAGAAATAGTATAACTGAAATATAATTAAAAATAATACTTTGGGGGAAAACCCTGTTATATTACCATGATCAGAACTACCACTTCATCAACTATTTAGTTTATATATGCAAATATATGCAAATTACCTAAAATGCCACCAACTGTAGTAATCATTTATTCCAAGAACAATAAATGTCAAAGGAAATGCATATTTTTAAAAGACTGCTTTCTCTGGTATTCTCCTATTCATATCAAATCTACATTTTATAAAGAGTTACCATAGTTGTTAGGGGAAATTCTTATAGCCTGAAAGCTTCTTTGATATCATTCCTTTTTTCATTTTAAACTAGGGCTGTTTACTATCATCTTCCCAATAATATCACTTATTTAAATCTGTGGCCATTCATTTCCTAAACATGATCATGACTTCATTTCAAAGTCAGAACAACACAGAACTTGGTGTTTTATGCCTGATCTAACATAAGATTTATATGCGCTAATTTTATTATTATTTTTAAATGTAGTATTTCATTTCTTTATCTAATATAAAACTGAGAAGCTCATCTGAGTATGATGATTTCAGCTATTATTGTCTACAGCCAGAAAAGACAGAGTGTCAGCTTTGCAAAACCCTTCTTTATGCTCCACACTGTCTGTAGGGGTCACTGTGCCCAAAGAGATACAGTACTCATAATATGCAACAGGCTTGTGCTAATTGCAATATCAGTAGAGTTGCAGTAAATGCTAAAATACAAATCCAATGAGACTGAGAAATACCAAACAAATGTTATTAATTTGTCCTATAATGAAATAATGTGCTAATGTTAGTCACTGAAAAAAGGGCATTGAGAATCAATATTAATAAACCCAGTTTGTTCCTAACACTGACTAAAAATGTTAACAAGACAACTGGCAATAAAATACTAAGATGTACAAAGTTACTACCTCAGATTCTCTGTTGGACATGTGTGATTTCTATAGACTAGTTTTAAAATGTGGGTGATGTTCTTTTTCATAAAATTATTTAGTCATCCCATATTGTGACACATTAATTAGAATGATCTAGTAGAAACACATATTTTGTTATCTCTGGGGCAAAAAAGTAGTATGTGATTCTTGACCCAGCAAGAACTGAACTGAACTGATTTTAAATGTATTATTTATCAGATATCACTATTTTTGGTAGAGTCGTATTAGCTATCTTAGATCCATCAGATAACTGGAATTTGAGACCTCTTTTCTACTGTGGCTTTGCAGTAGCTGAATAAACAGAATGTGTGTGTGTGTGTGTGTATGTGTGTAAGCAAATCAAGTGATATTTGTGAAAATTATATCAGGAATCAGGTACTGTATGTAACATAATATATACCTGTGTGATTATATATATACATACACACACACACACACACACACACACACACACAGACCAACCAACCGACCAAACTGAGCACAGCCTGGATTGACTACAGGAAAGCCTACAACTCAATGGATCTGTGAATGCCTAGCACTATACAAAGTCAACAGGACACTAAGGACCTTCCTTCAAGGACTCAATGGGACTGTGAAGGACAACACTGGAAGTCAACTCAAGACAGCTCACACAAGTGGCCATCAAGTGCAGCATATACCAAGGTGATGCACTGTCTGCATTGTTGTTCTGCATAGGCTTGAACCCCCTCAGCCAGATAATCACTAGGACTGGATATGGATACGAGTTCAAGAGTGGAACGACCATCAGCCACCTCCTCTATATGGATGACATCAAGCTGTATGCTAAGAGTGAATGAGACATCAACTCGCTGTTCCACCTGACACAGATCTACAGTGAGGGCATTGGGACGTCATTCACACTGGAGAAGTGTGGCCAGATGGTACTAAAGAAAGGGAAGGTAGTTAAGACTGATAGGGTGCAACTACCACTGGGCCACATAGAAGACATACAGACCAGCTACAAGAATCTTGGTATCCCATAATCACATGGGAACCATGAGGAGGAGGCAAGGAAGACAGCAACGTCCAAGTACCACCAAAGGATAAGACAGGTCCTGAAGAGAAAGCTCAATGGGAAGAACAAGATCCATGCCATCAACATGTATGCCCTGCCAGTCATCAGATACCCTGCCGGTATAGTGAGCTGGCCAAAGGAAGACATGGAGGCTGCTGATGTGAAGACCCGGAAGCTCCTCACAATGTATGGAGGTTTCCACCCCAAGTCCAACACCCAGAGACTGTACACCAGACAGAAAGAAGGCAGGCGGGATCTGGTGAGTGTCAAGGCCACTGTCCTGGATGAAACCCAGAACATCCAGAGGTACATCAGTAATATGGAACCCAGAGATGAGCTTCTGAGAAAATGCCTGAGGCAGCAGCAGACATGGGAGGAAGTTCAAGCAGAGAAAGTGCCATGACAAGACAAAACCCTGCATGGGATGTAGCATCGACAGATAGCTGAGGTGGCTGCCATGGGGAAATCCTACCAGTGGCTGGAAAGGGCTGGACTAAAAGACAACACTTAACAGCATAAGAACAGGCACTAAGCACCAGATCCATAGAAGCAGGGGTCTACCATACTAGACAGGACCCAAGGTGCAGACTGTGCAGAGATGCCTCAGAGACAGTCCAACACATAGTGGCAGGGTGTAAGATGCAGGCAGGAACAGCATACAGTGAATGGCACAACCAAGTAGCTGGCATTGTGTACAGGAACATCTGCACAGTGTATGGGCTAGTACCACCCAAGTCCAGATGGGAGATTCCACAGAAGGTCGTGGAGAATAACAGGGCTAAGATCCTGTGGGACTTCCAGATTCAGACGGACAGGCAGCTTTTGGCCAATCAACCAGACATCAAGATAGTAGACAAGGATCAGAAGACAGCAGTGGTGATAGATGTAGTAGTGCGAAGTGACAGCAACATCAGGAAGAAGGAGTATGAGAAGCTGGAGAAGTACCAGGGCCTGAAGGAGGAACTAGAGAGGATGTGGAAAGTAAAGGCCAAAATGATCCCAGTGGTGGTGGGAGCATTTGGGGCTGTGACTCCTAAGCTAGGACAGTGGCTCCAACAGATCCCAGGAACAACATCAGAGCTCTCTGTCCAGAAAAGTGCAGTGCTAGGAACAGCTAAGATACTGTGCAGAACCCTCAAACGCCCAGGCCTCTGGTAGAGGACTCGCGATTGAGGAAGACACATACCACCCACGGGGGTGAGAGAGGATTTTATTTATATATAAATACACACACACACATACATACATACAATATTTTAATATTATGTATGTATGTATGTATAATAAGACCAGTGATGGCGCTATACAATATTAAAACAATTTCCTCCTACGAACAGTATGAATATGTTCCCTCTCAGCTTTTGTATCAGTCAACAGGTAATGAGGTACAAAGCTGGGCAGTCAACACATTTGCGGTTGTCAAGGAGTGCAATATTTACTGACATACCATAAAATCAGAAAGGCAGAAAAAACAAGTTCCCTTGAAATCACACAACAAAGCCAAAAGAATCAAGACATTGTTTATTAACTAAATGTTGTTTTATAACAACATTCCATTACCAGTAACACCATCTTAACTGTGATTACCTGCTATTAACTGCTACAAATTAATGCTAGAGGAGCCACATACATCGCTGAAATGTGAATGTATTGACAGTCATCTTTAGCAGTGACCTAGCTGTAGCATTCTGCCTAAATTTGTAACCTGCCCAGAGTCATCAAGGGGTCAGGCAGCATTGAAATTTATAAATAAATAAACAAATAAGTATGCCATTATTTTTTAAGATCTTTACAGTAAAACATCCAAATATAAATTCTGAATTTAGTAAGTTCTGGGTAACAGGCTGAAGTCATTAATGGCTGCTTTATCTTCTTGTGACAAAGTAAGGAACCCACTCGGTTCTAGTCAATAGCAACAGACTTATATCACAAGGCTGGTTTTTATGGGTAGATTGCTAATGCACAGTATATTATATGACCAAAAATTATACTGGCATTGGATGCAACTTTCAAATTTAGTTCCCACAATTTGTGGCATGAAACACATGGAAAAATGGATAAGCGCAAATAATCTTAGCCTAAACTTAAAAATAAAATCCCAGCCCTGTCTACAGGCATTATATAGCCTCAGCAATTCTGTCTGACTACATTGCTCATTTTAGTCTTTTCCTCATCTCTTCTCTGGAAATCATTAAGCATGGCCAAAGAATTCTACAAATTGCCCATATCACATTTACACAAAGTCTGTTTTCAACAACTATCCTTCATGTCCCACAATGTCTTATAGGGGTATATTAATTTTAAGGGTACTAGTTTTAGCTCAGGTCTCCCCCACCCGAAGTATGATATGTTTGGCATCTACAGCAGAGTCCCACACATTCTAATGACTGTAGCAACCCAGCAGGGAGTGAATAAATTAGAATGCCCATGACTCTCCTTGGCTCTGAAGTGCTGATTGTTATTTGGAAGTTGGGTGGTGCTGTTTATCAAGGGAAGGTCAGCAGTCAGGATTAACCAATGATAGAAGTACAAACATGAAATCAGAACACAACATGGTAATCAAGAACCTCTACTAGACAACGGGTCTCCAAAATGTCAAGCAGCAGAAGCAATCAGAACAGAGGAACTGGAAAGAGAAATTTAACAAGCTAATATGCAAAACAGATGGGTAAATTGCCATAATATCAGAGCAGCAGTTTTAACTTTGTTGCTAGAAGGTCATGAAAATAATTGACCGCAAAGTGCTTCTTTTTTCATGTTAATCTTCTGCCTTTCATAGCTTTCACTTAGCACTGAACTGACATTTGGATTACTGACATTTAGAAGACCATACATAGAGCTAGTATCTGATATATCTGGGTTTTGCTTTTTTTACAGATTGTTACCCAAGGTTCTTGTGAGCACTGGAAAATAAGTTTATAGTTTCTGCTGAAAGCACCGTATTGGCTAATTTTCAAGAATGAAAGAAAAGGAAGGGGAAAGTTTTACTTGTTTCATTGATCTATTCTGGAAATCATTCTAGTGCCACTTTCAGACTAGAAAGTGGTATTCATAGCTTTAAAATTCTACTCAGTCACACAATCACATTCTCCTTTGTCCCTTGTTAGTTAAAAGAGGCCAGCATTATGATTTATGGAAGATGATTAAGATTCATCCAAGTCAAGCTGACAAGTCAAGTGTGAAGTGACAGAAAATCTGTGATTTACTGCCAAGCTCCAGTTGGGAACCTGACAGTGACAAGTTATGACACCTTGTGTTTTCTGCCCAGCAAAAGACAGCAAACACAATGTATTTTTGCTCTCACTGGATATGTAACTACAGTGATTTTGACTACTAACAATGCCAATTTAGTGATAATTCAGACATATTATAAATTTCAACAGCAAGGTGACACTTAGTAGATCATCAAGACATTCTAGGGTCTGCATGAGACTTGTGAAATGCCCAGTCCTGCCATAACAGGGGGAGGGAATAATTAAAAAAAAAAATGATGGTTTTAAAAAAGGTATTATTTTCCAGAGGATCTATTTAAGTTTTATAGAAATTCATTTAAGCCAAATTCTTGGCTTAATATGGAAAGCCCTTTAAGCCAAATTCTTGAAGTAGTGAGATTTAGGATAAAAATTTTAATGTGCACAGTATACATAAAATAATTCGAGGACAATTTTCCTTTATTTAAACAACAACAACATTGTCATGAGTTCCCAAAAACCAACGCATTCAACTTTACTCAGAATCAATGAACTCTGCTTAAGAAACTGCACCATGTCCCTTAAGGCTGTAAGTCTTGAATTTATAATGATTACGATTACTCAGTTTGGCAACTAGATAACGGAACGCTGCTCCATTTCCACAGAGAGAAGCCAAGTTCCCTCCTGTTGACAGTGGCTAACCAGGCAATCAATAGAACTTCCTGCCAAGTCACTCGGAAATTCCCCACAGGAAGCTTTCTGGATCCATGAGATGCCTGGTACAGACCATCCAAATCAATCTATTCACCTTGTAAAAGTCTCAAGATGCAAAAAAATGATCTGACCATGGCAAAGGGCTGGATGTTATGCCCTCCATATCCAAATCATCCAATGATGATTTGCTCCAAGGCAAAGTCAGGGTCCAGTGTGTAGCCTTTACATGTGCCAGGCACAAGATTATTTAGGATCCATGGTCACCAGGGGAGCCATGAAATACCAAACTTTCCTAGATACAGCCCCCCCCAGTAAAATGGAGGCTGAAATCACCAACACCAATAGGCATAGGGACTCCAAATTCAGCCCTGAGAATTGGTCCGATAGCCAAGCAGGGACCTCATTGGGTAGCGCAGCAGTTGTTATACCAGTAGGATCCATAATTCATCCCTGCAATTCAACTTAACATACAGGCTTTTACACTGTGCTACTTGAAAACAAAGCCCCTGGCCACAGGCAAGGTTAATGCCATCCCCCCCTCCCCAGCCTTTGTGCTGAGGCTGATGAAAGATCCAAAACCCAAGAGGGCAGATTTACGATAGGATGACATGTTGATCTTGCATAACCAGATTTTGGTAATACATGTCAGCTTCTCTTGCTCATCAACCACTAAGTCATGGATAAACAAGGCCTTACTACAAATGGACCTGGCATTTTTTCATCAAAAGTCTTTTATATCCATCCATCCATCCATCCATCCATCCATCCATCCATCCAGGGGTTTACCACACCACACTAGACAGGGCCCAAGATGCAGACTCTGCAGAGATGCCTCAGAGACAGTCCAACACATAGTGGCAGGGTGTAAGATGCAGGCAGGTACAGCATACAGTGAATGGCACAACCAAGTAGCTGGCATTGTGTACAGGAACATCTGCATGGTGCAACATCAACATGACAGCAACATCAGGAAGAAGTAGTAGGAGAAGCTGGAGAAGTACCAGGGCCTGAAGGAGGAACTAGAGAGGATGTGGAAAGTAAAGGCCAAAATGGTCCCAGTGGTGGTAGGAGCACTCGGGGCTGTGACTCCTAAGCTGGGAGAGTGGCTCCAACAGATCCCAGGAACAACATCAGAGCTCTCTATCCAGAACAGTGCAGTGTTAGGAACAGCTAAGATACTGCGCAGAAACCTCAAATTCCTAGGCCTCTGGTAGAGGACTTGAGATTGAGGAAGACACATACCACCCACAGGAGTAAGAGGGGAGTTTTTTTATTATTATAGTAAAATCTAATACAAACTCAAAGAAAGAAAAGAGAATAGAGAGAAGGAATAAAAAGTGCAAGGAAAACAAAAGGAAAAAAGAGAAGAAAAATAAATAAATAGAAGTAAGAATATAATAAATAAATAGAAAAGAAATAAAGAATTGACTTCCAACCTGCATCACAAGTATAAACAAATTGAATAATTCTTCACCCTTTCTAAAGTTACAAACATTTATCTCTTCATCTCATATCCCATCTTTTATCTATAAACAAATTCATAAAGCATCATCTTTTTAGTCCTGGTGTCAGCAAAAAGTCCATAAAGGGTAGCCAGAAGTAATAACATATCTTATTTTAACCTTTAGCAAATAAACCAACTTACATTCCTTCCTTTTACTTCTAACAGTCTTAATCTTTAGTTCATTCAAATATTGTCATAGGATTTGATTTCTCTTCATTTCTTCTTTGTCCCATTGCACAAAGTTCTTCAAAGCTTTAACAAGCCTCTTTTGTAAACCCAGTAGGAAAAAAAATTATCCAAGTCACTTTCTTGGTTTGTCATTTGTATTCCCCTTTTAAATTTTAAAGTCTCAGCCAGTTTCTTTTGTAGATCCAATGAAACATCCTTTTCTAAATCATTCTCTTGGCCTGTCAGTTGTAAATCCACTTTTGATACCATCTTTATCTTGTCAGATAAAATTTGTTCTACATCTATCATTTCTTCAATAACATCTTTTGGACATAGTCTATCCATAGAAGCAGACATCATTACTGACACTGCTATTTTTTGATTCCATTCTTCAAAAGTCTCCTTCAATATTTTTATTGTCATAACCATCTTGTAGGCCTGTATATCTTTCCCCTACCTAAAATCTTTAGTCCCCTCTAGTGTCCAGTTTTTGAAATAATGAAATGTATCTATGTTATATCTTGTAAAAACCAAAACAGGATCTATTTCCCACAAGAAGTTATTTGTACTTTATAATTAATTCCAAAATCTTATTCTAAAAGTTTCAATATTCCAATTTTATCTGGACTCGTAGCCCATTTATAACTTTCTAGGATCAAAATCTTATTTAGCTTTTTGCTGTTTATTTCAGATTCTTTAAATTCTTAAGCTTATAATTAAAGTTTTATTTCATTGAGGATTGAAGGCAGACTCACTCGGCATTTTCAAACTTGTCATTCTGAAGGTCTCTAATAGCTCAGAAGTTGTTAATGAGAAATTTCCAAAAGTGATTAGAAAGTGTAATTGTATGTGGGAAAGATCTTGGGAGACAGGGTGAAGAGATGCTTCCTAGGGAATGGTCAGATAAGAGACAGCATAGCCCATAGCTGGATAGTGGGTAGGGCAAGAGGCTCAGAAGGGACCCTCCCTAGTTTCTCAGGCTGTTAAGGAGACAGCAGGAGAATTTTACTTTCAGACTTGCAAGATTCTGTTAACGTAGCTGTAACGTAATAAAGCAGAATTAGCTTATCTGGTCATGTTTCCTATCTGATCTACCTAGTAAGGCTGACAGAAAACAAGGTTTGTGAACTTAGTGTCCTTTAAAGTCTCCACCACAATTGCAACCAGGATGGATAACCCCATCATCAAACCCACGGAAAACCGCTATCCTGTGGTCTCCTAGCAGAGAGCAGCCGTCTGCAGCACACGTGCTCTACTCACCAGTTCCTTGGCCTTTGCCATGGTCATTGGCTCCGCCTTTACAGAGCCCTCTTCAGTTTTCCATACCTCCCCCAGAAGTCCACATTTTTCATCAAAAGTCTAAGGCCAAAGTCACCAGCAACTTGACAATGAGGATCCAGGATTGGGGCCACCAGGTGGAAGTAGTAATTGACAGCAGATTGTTGAGCCTTCTTTCCCTGGAACAGCCTGCCTGGTGCCCCCCACCCTATTTCCTTTGGCCCATAGTAACAGTGATCTGTTTACTTCCACAAGTTACATGGAAACTATCACCAACATAATGCTACTGAATAGCAACAACACTTAAACAAGAATAGCAAAAATAATAACAAAAAATTAACAAAAAATTATAAAAATAAATCCATAATAACATCAGTCCCAATCACAACTCCACAGTATCAAACAGCCATCTATATACAGGCCAACATTCTGGCAAATCACTCATATTAGCCTTTCTCATTTTCTCCGCATTTCACATAAACACAGACTTCCTTCTAATCCCCCAGGAACTCTAGATATCCTCTCACAGGGCCCACCAGTGGCAGTTCTCCTGAACTATGCTCTAATTTTAAATCAGGCTTTCTTCAGACACTCCCACAATAAGAAGGGTTTACCCCAATCAGACCTCCAGGTGACAATGCCAGAATACCACTCTTTCTGGTGCTATCATCTCACCAACCTCAGGGGCTAAGAGAGTAATGGGTCCCAGTAGGTAATACTGCTGACCCACACCCTTATATACTGGGCCTTCACTGCTGGAATACCTACCCTTCAGGAGAACTGCCACTGGTGGGCCCTGTGAGAGGATATCTAGAGTTCTTGGGGGATTAGAAGGAAGTCTATGTTTATTTGAAATGTGGAGAAAATGAGAAAGGCTAATATGAGTGATTTTGGTCTATGACCAAAATAAAATTGATTGACTGATTGATACCTACCCTTAGGGCCACCAGCCCAATTCTTACCATCCCCAAATCACATGGCTCAGCAGGCCAGGAAGAGGCAGCTCTCCTGGCAAGGTTTCCACAGTCAATCTGAGTGAAGGGAAGACAAGAAGCCTCCACCTCTGACCTCCCACCCTACATTTAATTTCCAGGAGTTCCTGGCCCTCATCACTGCTACCTCCAGTCCCATAAAACTTCTTAATCTGTTCAGATAGTACCATACTAGGTCAAGGAATAAAAATCCTAATTTCCAAACAGCCTCACAATTCATCCCAGATTTCCACAGTCCCAGCAGCTATTTTTCTCCCCAAATCTCCAGCAAATGCTATTTTAATCTATCTCTCACCATCAGTCCAATTTCAACTTCAACCAAGCCAACATACAATAATAGTAGCCATCAGATTATATCCTCCCTTCATGCTGCTGTCTCAAACCTGAGTAGAAGTCACATGTTGATTGCTAGGACTACATCTCGCTCTCCATCACAACTCTTCCCCAGTGACATCCCAAGATGTCAGCTGAACAACCAGCTTCCTCAATGCCAGGCAGATGAGATGATTTTCTTGGAGTGTAATACATTCACATTTCTTCCCCATTCTCCCATCTGACTCCATGCTCCTCAACTACCACTGTAACTCTCATTACTCTTAATCCTTTTATTAACTCCTACCCTTACTATCTTGTCAATCAAAAAAACCCTCCCATCTACTAACATATTTAGAACATAACATAACCCAGTTAAAACCATGTATATTTACTGGAAATGGTAACCCTGCCAGTTCCCATCTCAAAAAGTTAAAAATGGTTGCACACCTCCAATTGCAACCGTGTTATTACTATAGCCATATTTCTGAAGAAGTTTTTAAAAATCAAGCATCAGCTTAACTTTTCTACAACCAATACAAATAAATTTAAGGAACTATAAGAAAATTACAAAATATATAAATTTACTATGGAACACTTCTTGAAGTACCTAATTTCTTCTAGGCACTGCAAACATTAAAAAGAGGGATTTACTGGATTCTAAATGGATTCTAAAACTGTAAAAAGATAGCCTCTAGCCAAGATAATATTAACAAGCAGCATTAAATGTTAAACAAAGATCATCTGGTTTATCCAATCCTGGCCAATATTAATACATCATAATACAAAAGCAACATGCAAAGTGCCTGGAGAAGCACGATAGCTGTTAGCTTTTGTTTTCATGATCTGTTGCTAAAGCAATAGTTTGCTAAAAATATACTCTGTCACACAATCATACTGCATCTTCAAAAAAGGAAAGGAAAGGAAAGGAAAGGAAAGGAAAGGAAAGGAAAGGAAAGGAAAGGAAAGGAAAGGAAAGGAAGGGAAGGGAAGGGAAGGGAAGGGAAGGGAAGGGAAGGGAAGGGAAGGGAAGGGAAGGGAAGGGAAGGGAAGGAAAGGAAAGGAAAGGAAAGGAAAGGAAAGGAAAGGAAAGGAAAGGAAAGGCCTCACAAATCACAGAAAATAATAACAATTTGTATTGTCAGAATGGAGAAGGAATCAGTAGGGATAAAACAGTGAAATACAAAATTACAAACTTTAATTTCTCCATAGAATTCTACATAATTATTTCTACTCAATTCAAGGAAGATTGTCTGTACACCTAGGTGCATAAATTTATCATGGTACTTGAGGATGGATACACAGGCAGAACACTCCTTTCACATCCAAAGATCCTGTTAGATGGCATGTAACTCTTAATGTGTATTTTGTTGTCTTGTGTTTGCTTTGTATTGCCAAAAAAACTTATGATTTGCATTTTGTCCTGAATATGTCGCAGCTGAGAATATATGCAGCCGCCAAGTACTAAACGCTTTCATTGCTATTCAGTGGCCCTGTTTGTATAACATGCTAAACCTGATCAGCCATTATCCTTCTTAGTGGTTCTAGTAACAAACAATTACATTAACTGCTTTGAAACCCGCTGTTTTAGGGAACAGAGTGGCCACTTATTTCTCCCAGGAAATGCATGGAATCCTAAAGCTATTGCTCCAGGTGAGGCTTCACTGCATAAATAGTCAAACAGGCAGCAGAGGGTAAGGCTTGGGCACTGCAGTTTACCAACAGGAGAAAGGTATGTTCATTGGCTACCAGGACGCTACAGTAAATTCTGTAATGGACAACTTCATTTTTTTTCAGCCACTCCCTGCTCTTTGTATCTGCCCTAAGGTTTCTAGTTAAACAACATAATTTAGTTTATTTACCATAACATATATAAACTGCATCCAATCCTTAGTCTACTTTTCCTAGTAGAAGGGTTTACTTCCCAGCCTTTACTTTCCTTCATTTAAGACACAAATTATATGTACTCCAGAAAAATAAATATTAATGCTTTCTATAACCCTGCAGTAGAACATCAGTCACCTCTAACAGCATTTGAGCAGCACTCTAACCTAATAAATAGTTTACACAAATTAGTTTCTATAATGTGTAAGGTTTCAGATCATTCTGTTCTAGAAGTCAGCTGAAAACAATAACTATTCTAGGGGATGGAGGTATAACTTGGTCTTGAAATTTTGGTCTGTTGGAAAGCTTATCTCACTTGACCCATCACTAGAAGTTCTTGTGAACTAGACACAAATGTCTTCTATTCCTCAGAATAGCCTCATCTACCCATCATTTTTTTAAATAATTACATTGTTTTTATTCTTGTACATTGCCCAGAGTTCCTGTTTTTAAAAACTGGCCATTCTTGCAATCAATAGATACCTGAAAAAACAGCCCATGACAACTATATAATTACAACCTCCTATATTAAAAACATCAGCTCTAATTATCTTCCAGGTTCCATCTGGCATTGGTGTAATTATCACATTTTTTTCTGATGAGAAAGTTATTTTTGTGGGAAAAATCACAATCTGCTATAATTTAAGATTTTGACTCATCTATGGTCAAAAACAGATAAGCTTGCCCATTCTGTGCATTGGAGCTGCCTAAATGGCCTTTTTTCCAGTACTTCTTGTTGCATCTCAGCTGGAATAACAACTCTGTTACCATAGAGAGTTAGTCCCTGTGATACCATAAATCTTCTCTCTGCAAAGAAACCGTAACAGATTGAGTGTGGTAGGCAAGATGTATGTATGTGGCAGCCAACTATTTTGTATAAAGTTGAATATTGTTGTTCCTGGATAAGAAGCAATAATGTGTGTACACATTGAATAAATCTATCACAAACAAGCTGAAGCCTACAATATTTCTTATGCTCAGTACCTTTCCACTTCTTCTACAGCAGTGTATTTCAAACTTTCAGCAATCATAGACTACTAAACAAAGCTTTAGGGAAATGCGGGGCTATCCAATTGAACCCACAGCTCCTTCCTACATTTTCATCTTTAAGATCATTAAAGTTCTTGTTTGTTTTTTCTTGTAGCAAATAATATAACTATAATAAATTATTACAGTTGCATTTGTGCATGCCTTCCCATACCCTTTCATTTTGAAAGGCATGTTTAAATGAAATTCTGTAGCAAAAAAAATTATTTAACAATTGTGGCAGGCACTGGATAAATAGGTAATCTCTGATTGGCGGTGAATGTGAAGAGGAACAGCTAAGATGGTGAGCAGGCTCTGAGCAATGAATGTAGGGAGGCTACAGTTCTAACATCTGGTGGATTCTGAGGACCACCAGATGCCAGTCTAAAGATTACTATTCTAAGGTTGAATGTTTTGCCTGGATGATATTATTATGAGGGTTATTTTGCATCAACTATGTAAGTCTCTGGCATTTTATTGCTACATAGTCCAACATGTGCAATGTTACCTGGAAAGTGTGGTCTGTATATTGTGTATACTATTCTAGTCCATTAAGATACTTTGAGAATTGTTCACATGCTGCAATATACTCTCTCAGAGTTTGGGTATATTGCATATCTGGATCTATTACTATTTTGGAAATGTGAACTATTAGCGTCAACATTCCTTAATGATCCTGAAGCAAAACTCTGCCTTATTTATACTTGCTAGCATCAGCACTCACAATTGTACATCACTGAGATTACTAAATGCCAGCAGCAGCGTTTCAGTTAAGTGGTTTGATACTCCTGAAAACTTCTTCTTTGAAGAGATATCTATTTTAAAGGACACAAGACTGCTGTCAATTTGTAGTATAAATCTTACAAGGTTTGTGCTACTCCATGCCCCAAAAGTCTCTGTGCTCAACTACAGATTTCGGGAAAGTTAATTTCTAAAATAATCTACACTGTGACTGGATCTGGACTCATTCCACATCCATTTATGGGATCACAAAATATCTGTTCTCTTGGAAGTAAAAGAGGCATTTGCATCAGTTTAGATTTTTGGCCTTTGTGGTCCCTTTATGGTTTAGTTAGTTTATAGTTATCCTTAACAAGGCTTAACATCAACACTTTCAGAGATTGTAAAAGTTCAGATAATTCCCTTTCAAACAACTTCGGAGTGCTAGAAATCCTGAAAGGTAAAAGAAAAGCCTCCTAAATGGTATAACATAGATACAGGTAGTCCTCACTTAACAACTGCCCTGTTTAGTGACCGTTCAAAGTTACAAAGCCACTGAAAAAGTAACTTTACAATCAGTCCTGGCACTTACAACCATCACAGTGTCCCACAATCATGCCTTTTGTGCACTCCACAGCTGGCTTCTGACAAGCAGAGTCAATGGAGAAGCCAGTAGTAAAATCACAAGTTGTGGTCACATGATGTCTCACTTAAAGTGCAAGTGATTTGCTTAACAACCGCAGAAGAAGTGAGGTTGTAAGTCCATCGTGGTCACATGATGTTTCTTTTGCTGGTCCTAATTGTGGTCGATAAGCGAGGGCTACCTGTAGTCAATTAAATGCAATTTGGGTCCAACTGGGTATTCCAAATCCACTGGTGGCTTTAACAGTGAGAACAATTAAGCACCTTTAACTCACAGGAAAATGTCATCTACAGTAGAATGGATGTACTTCTGATTTTTCAATTTTGTTAACTGAGAACTATCCTCTCTAATTCTGCTTTTACCTTGGGGAATAGTAGGACTGATATCATTCTGGCTGCATGGACTGCATCAAGAATAGCATTATCTTTACTGAAAGAAACTCTGTAAATCACATATATTTAAGCTCATATTCTGTATTTCTATACTGTGTGCTGGTTATAAAGTATTCTAGGAAATGTAAATCTCTCTGCAAAGGGTGAAACAATCTGCTGGAAATGAAACAGGCTCTGACAGTTCTTGTACAGAGATTCTGAAATCATTAAAGTACATTGAATGATCATTAATTTTCTAAGATATCTACAGAATACAATTGGTCCACATAAAAATATTCATTACTTCACAATATGCTTCAATTTATTTAACTTCTCAGATAAGACAAACATTTGCAATGTGACCCATTGTCTTATTTTTATGGCATTCAGCACTCCTTTAGGAGGACATTTTATCCTCTATACCTGTCCTTTTCACAGCAAATAGACCTTAAGGCCTTTACTATATTGGTACCAAATATTTTTTTCTACTTTGGTTTTCTGTCTGTATCTCTTCAATAGGCTCATTTGGATGACCTTACTGTGGGTGGAGCTGTCCCATTAAGGTTCTCTTATCTTGAACCTGGCTGCTGGAACCTGGCTGTTGATGAAATTCATTATTATCTGCATAGCCCCTCCAAAGGCTGAAGACATCTGCATCGGTAACTTGTGGAACAAAATATTGTCCAAAATGCCCAGAACCAATTAATTCCTGATTTTTTTTCTTCACAAACTTCTTTATAACAGCCTCAGCAGTTCCCTAGGCTTTTATATCCTTTGATGAAAACAAGCTGTGTCATGGATCAGGTTTCCTGGAGACAAAGTATTTACCAGCATTTTTTGAAACTAAATAGTTATCTATCTTTATCTTCAGCAGCCCCTGATGTTTGCCATAACCTCTTGTCCTCCATTTTGGTAAAAATGATTTCCTTTCTGTTTAGCTTCCCTACCCCAACCTATGCTCAAATATTTACCATTAGTTTGTAAGCCCACATGTGAGAGAAAGGGCATGGTATTCACTGATCTCTCTGTAAACTGATAATTAATATTTCAGTAAACTATTCCTGTCCCATCACCTCTGAATGTGAGGATTTGTTAAGTGTTCCTCAATACTTGTGAGTTTTTAATGAGTTTACATGCTCCCAAACTGCAATAACTACTTCCAAAAATAATCCCACAATGCATAAACCTTTACTATTCATTTCACACATCTGCAAAATGATTATTTGGACCACATTGTGGATTATGCATGCATATGCCTAAACTCACAAGCATGTGAATATGAAGGATCTCTGGCAAAAAGTCATAATTATCTCCACTGAAATGAACAGAACAGCATATGTAATCTAGGAGTTCTCCTGGACTCACAACTCCTGCTCAAAGAGCAGGTAGCAGCTGTGGCCAGGAGGGCTTTTGCACAACTGTTGTGCGCCATTTGTGCCCATTCTTGGACTAGGAGACACTGCTCACAGTCACTCATGCCCTGGTCACCTCTTGAATGGATTTCTGTAATATGCTCTACATAGGGCTGCCCTTGAAGAGCATACAGAAGCTGAAGCTAGCACAAATGCAGCAGTGTGGGCAGTTATGTGCACTCCATCAGCGCATGTTACACCTCTGCTCCGTGAGCTGCATAGGCTGTCAGTATGCTTCTGGGTTCAATTCAAGGTGCTGGTAATGAGCTATAAAGCCTTATATGGCATGGGACTGGGTTATCTGAGGGATTGCTCTCCCCAGTTACATCTACCCATCTCATAAGGACCAGCAGAAGAAGCATGTTTTGGGTCCTCTCTATGAAAGAGTGTCATCTGGCAGGACCCAGGAAGAGAGCCTTTTCTGCCATGGTACAGAACATCATCCCTGTGGAACATTATCCCCTTGGATGTTAGATTGGCCCCGACCTTCCTGGCCTTCAGGAAGACCCTGAAGACATGGCTCTGCCGCTGTGTCTAGGGGTCTGGCAATTTACAGTTTACAGTTTTTACAATGTTGAGTGTGATATAATGATGGATTTTACCACTGATCATGGTTATTTTTGTACAATGTGGTTATTTATGATTTTTACATGTTGTATATCTGTTTTGTTTTTTATTTGGTTGTTGTTTTTAACTGCTGTGAGCCACCCAGAGTCACTTAGGTGAGATGGGCGACCTACAAATTGAATGAATGAATGAATGAATGAATGAATAAATAAATAAATGTGCATCAGAAATCTGTATGAACATCTGTAGCTATCTAAATACCTATGCATTATCCAATATCTTAAAAATTAATTACTTGGAGTAAAGATATAGAATTCCCATACCATTCTAAAAATATAGGATTTAATGCAAATAATAAATGTATTGTAGTATTTCATATATGTAAAATTCATGCTGAACATTAATGAGATCAATAAAAACTTAACGGCTTGTAAAACAGTTCCACACTGTACATGCTAAGTCAATCAGATTATACAAAAGAACCAAGAGCTATGCATAGAAAAATAACTTTTATAGATGTTCAAGCCTTTGCCTTAGCAATTTAACCAGAAAGATAGCTCATGGCTTTGTCCAGTTTATGAAATATATATAAAGTTTATAAAATAAAGGTCACAGATGTAAGGCTTTACATCAAAGGGCTCTATTCACATAGTAAGTAGGCTGAAATCCTGAATAGTGAGCTAGATTCACAGTAATAATAGGAGAATTCATGAGAATTTCACAGCCTCCTGCAGATGCTCCTTGACAATTGAACCATCACTGGGCCTGAGAGCTGATTTTATTGATTCATCCACATAACACATTATATTCTGCTTTGCTATCAACAGATGTCTATTCCCTACATGAAGAAACACTAAACATCTTAATTTACAAACATATTTTCTTTTGTCAGTTTTCTCTCTTACCTCATTTGCTGGAATATCAGCAAAAGGTTTGATGATAGCAGCTAATGGAATCTGAGCCTGTTTTGCTAGGTCAGAAGATGAAGGAAAGCAGTAAGAGGTACATCGAATGTAACGTGGACTGGCATTACCTGAATAATTCAAAATAGTGACAGTGTTAGACGACAAATAAAAGCAAACACATTTTGACCTTAAAATCATAGTCACGAGAATATTCCTTCACATAATCCTTTGGTTTGGAGGCTTTGGAATAGGAAGATTGCTCACATTACTACCTTTTTCATCAGCACATGCTTTGTGACCTAGGAGGGTTTTTTAAAATAGCCAATTTAAAAAGTTTCCCCAATGAGAACAGGAAGCATTGCCCTCATTCTGCTTTGCTTCCTACCAAAGCAAGGGCATCATCTGCTTTTGCCTTGAAACTACATCAGAGTAAAGACAGTGTTCAGTTGTCTCAGCCTAGAAACCTGTGAAATTTTAAAGCATGCTTTTGTGAGTATAATCCTGGCTTCTGAATTGCTATCTTGGCCTTTCCATCTTGTACACAGAATGCAAAATAAATACCTTTTGACTAGGTTCCACTTAAAGATAGGTGCAGTTAGGTTCTGCTCCTCTCAATCAAATCTCTAGTGCTTTTCTACAAAAGAATTCTAATAGGGTAAAACTCAGAACTACACAAGTGAAAATTCATTTCTTCAGTGTGGCTTCTCCTCCTTTCCAAACCTGCTAAACTTCTCCCAATCAGCTATGGAAGTTTCTCAACTCTACAGAGAAGATTTGAGAACTCATAGGGATAAAGAATTGCCCAAGACTTCCTTCCACAGATAGAAGCAACCAACAAAAAAATTAAGTTATGTACAGAGAAGTTTGGAATTAGTTGCAAAAACATCAAATCCCTACAGGAATGTAAAAAAATATTTTTTCTCCCACAAAAGCTTAGCTTTAACCAAGGTTCTATACAGCTACACAAGTTATTTCCAGAAGAAGTTACATTAACTTCAGGGTGACAGAATTCCATGAGTTCACCAATAACACACTTTAACACATGACAAATAGCAGTGAACTACAACTGAATGTTGTAGATCAATTTAACAAACATTAGAGAAATTAAATATGAATATCCCAATCAATAAAACTCAGAATTCAAGTTCATTGATGCTGTCTGTTTACCTTGATCTTGGATCACACAATCTGTTGTAACAAGAGGAGGGACTTGACCTCTGATATTGGTAGCATAGATCTGACCTCCTCTGGAAACTTTATCATTTTCAATTACTTGAATCTTATGGATAAAAATAAATAAACATTGGTAAGCATTGAAAGCAGGCTTTAATTTAAAAAAAAAAAGTTTACAGACATCTTACCACAGTTCCAATATCAAGACAGGATTTATAGATTAAGAAAGCAAATGTTTTTGCTGCTGCTTGGAAGAAATCTTAGAATATCACCTAAAAAATGAAGAACCTTATACTTCAAACATATCTTTAAGCAATATAATTGCTTATACCTCCCTACTGTCCTCCACCCACGATACTAATGTTTCAACCATATATTCAAGAGAAGTTTTTGTTGACTTTTCTCAGCCCGACAAAGTATGGACAATGTTAGGGATTTATTTCATTATTTATTTTTATTCTTTTTATCCCACCTTTCTGCAGATAATCACAAAATTACAATAACAAAATAACAGGAGCATTTAAAGGTCACACAAACAATTTAACACAAGCTAAAAGAGGAAAGTCTGGATCCTTTTTAAAATAGGATAATAGGAATTACATTTTCAGGTTTAGGATGAAATAAATTAAAAAAAAGGTCCTCTGAGCCTGGAACAAAACTGCCCAATTCAAAGCATTCCATCTGAACATTTTAAATGAGTGGGAGTGTGCCAATAGCACAAAACCTGACTATTTTAAATGTCTTATCCTAGAAGCAAAGGAAAGTTGTAACAAGGCCTGTTGCCTTGTTTTTCATTCGAAGGTCCTGAAAGTAAGTGGGAAGTATGATACCAGCCAACTTCCAGAGAAATTGAGCAACCCTCCATATTAACTATAGTTGTTTGAATTATTATTTATCTATTAAATCCATCCCTCTGCCTTTTTATCTATAGTTGGTGGGTTGGTAACTATCAGTGCTCAAATTACACTTATTGCCCTAGGATGAAAAACAAGGAAAGAAGAGCTTGTTGGGTGGAACGCTCAAAATAATATGGAAGAAAAATCCTGTTTTGTTTTTAACTCTAAGTACTTGAATTGAGAATTCCAGGCTCATAATATTTGGGGCATGGAACACCTGGCATGCCCCATCCCAGGGAGAAGAAAGGATGAAATCCTTACTCACTGGGCTTGGAATGGAATCTGGATCAAGTTTCCTCTGCTGTGGTCCAGCTAACTGAGCTGGACCTGAGGGAAGGCCACTTGGATAAGACAGCTGTGCCCCTGCCATTGGAGGACCATAATTTCCTGCAAAAAATTACAAAAGAGAAAATATAATAAACTCCCCAATTAAGGTTATTTTTTTCCCTTTGCTTAATACTTGACCTATAAGATGACTGGAACTCTATTTTATAACCTATGTTTTTTACCTGTTTTGATTCTTACTAAAGGACATTTTTTTAACTGAAGAAGCTAGTGCCTATTCTCTGTTTAAAATCTATGCTCCAATCAAGATGTAGCTATTTACCCTCTCACATGATGGGGAAGGAGAAAGAGAGATGTCTATAAATAAAGATCTCCTGGGAACATTTCATGGGAAATGGCAAAAAAGAAAGGAGAAACTAGCTTAAGTCATGTAAAATAAAATGCTTTCCAACATTTCTTTTCTATACTTTTCTTTAAAAAATGTTTAAGAGTAGCTGTTTTCCAAACAGGGGAAGAACAGGTGAGATAGGTCTGTTGGCTATTCAATTTTCTGTTTCAAAGCTGTTTTCCCTCCTGCCTCCTCCTCTGTGTGCTGGTGAGTGTATAGACATGTTTGCTGAACATCCCATAGCTGGTCTTATGCTACTTATCATAAGTTATTCATCGTATGAGTATCTTTCAGATGATCCAGCAAACAAAGGCCATTTTTAGTGTCTGGCCAGCAATCTTCTGGTAATTGGCCAGCTGACATCTCCTTAACAATTATTTTCACTGTAAGATTTTTTTTTAATTATTATTTTAACCAATTTATATGTGGCCCATCTCGCAAAAGCGACTCTAGGTGGCTCACATAGGCTTAAAAACCCAAATACAGTAGCTGATAATACATGTACATGGTGGCAACCAAAGACAGCATAAATCATTAGCAGATAACACATCCATCTCACAGACCCAATTTAAACAGGTCTACACATTCTGTGGTGGTCCAATCAGAGTTGGGGTATATATACCCCCTTTTTGTTCCTCCTCTGCCATTGCTATGGAAGGGTGGAAAAAAAAAAACATGTCTCATTTTGCAGCCAGTCAAGCCTTTTGTCTCTGTGTTCAGAACTCATAATGGGTTCCAGTGATACAAGGAGGCCAAGTTAAGAGGAACAACATCAGAACACATCTCAGGTAAAAACCGTGATTGTATCAACGAAAGTCGGATCTATAGTACAGTCTAGTCAACATATTAAGTCTAGAGTTAGCTTAAAAGATCACACAAACAAACTCTGATTGTTATGCTAGTGCATGTACAGTAGAAAATCTACAAACAAAAAAAGAAAGCATTTAAACCTTATGGATTCTAAATTCTAGATGCTTCCCTCACTTGTCATCAGATGCTACCCCCTCGCTTATCCTCAAAACAGAAATTGCAGCCTGCTAGTCCTATGCACTGTAGGAAGTCACACTTACCATACTGAGAAGAAAACCCCGGACCTGGGGGTTCACTTGCAAGTTGCTGTGGCAAGTTGGTGTTCAATGGATTTGAACCAGGGATCCCCTCCTGCCTGGCCATTGAAGGAGGTAAAGATGGAGTGCAGTGACTATTCAAGTTATTTGGTGGAGAAATAGGAGGACTTGTTGGCAAAGCCATTTGATGTGGCTGAGGCAGTGGACTTTGCAAAGACGACGGAAGGCCTGAAGGCCCAGAAGAAGGTGGGTTCTGAGCATTACTGGCACCTATGCAAGAATACTATGATTAAGTATGCACCTAAAACTCAAATTGTTAATTGTTATGCAGTTACTTCTAGGTAATCTACTATTGTAGATATTTACATACATATTTTTGTCAATGTTTATATTTCTTTGAAATTACAATGAATTAGATCCAGGCTTAATTATGCTTAGAGTATGCTTAGAGGGACTGTGCCCCTCAAGTCAAGCTAGACTTCTGGTGATTTCATGGACATATTTATGTAGTACTGTTGACAACAATACAGAAGTGGTTTGCCACTGCTTTCTTCTGGTTTTTTTCCTTCAACTTAGTCTTGATTCATCAAAACAGATCAATGGAAGCTATTCACTTATGACTATTTTATTTTCAATTGTTTCTGCCCTAGGCATGGCTACGTCTGAATCCAAACCATTAATTATTGGTAGATTTTAATTATATTCATATTAAACCGAAATGACTCTACAAACACATCTACAAAAATATTTACTTAAATTACAAACTACTACATGATGTCACACTCTTAGAAGTAACTATTTCATTCCATTTCAGTATGCTTCCTGGTAAAAAGAAGCATTCTTCTGGGTACTTAACTACTCAGATACAGATGAAAGATGACAACTACAAAGATTTTCAATCAATACTTTTACTACCCATACAAAACAGAGTATAAACTATGAGGATCCTTTGCTGAAATGTTAAGCCTAATCCATATGAGCTCCATGGCATGTATAATATTTCAGAGATCATGTCTGAAGACACGCAGTCTCCAGGTGACACAGGAATTCCTGCATAAGCTGATTTTGCACGTCAGATTATGTGCTGTACAGTATGTGTGAGCAAATATGGAAGTCATTATGTTGCACATATGTAATCATGAAGGCCACTATTTCTGCATGCACTAACATAATGGTTGCCATTCTTACACCCTCTTTCATAAAGTCAGATATATTAAGGCAGGGCTTGTATAAACCAAGAATTGCTTGTATCTTTACATATGAAACAAAAGGATGGCAGAAGATAGTTTTCAAGGATTAATGAATTTATAAAGTTTGTAAAAATGAACACAATCTACCCAATTAATAAATAGCCATGATTTCAACAAAATCCTTTAAAAATACATTTACAATGGGTAAAATTTGCATTAGGAATCTTGTACTTGTGTCAAAGTAAGATTATGAAGGTAACTTTAAAAGCCATAATCCATTGATTTATTCATTTATTTAAATTACACATCCCATCAATACTGGCAATTGCTAGTATTTGGAGGCATCCAGTAAGCTTTTGAACTATCCAATACAACCTAAAATATTCTATCAGATTTTTGTCCTTCACCAAAAATATGTTTAAATAAACAGTACAATAGTTTAGCCTAATTCTTTTAAGTATTTTCAAGACAGAAAAAGTTGATAATCCCAGAAAAATAATATTGACTTAACCATAAAATATGGTTTGTCTGTTTAAAGTATGTTTATACCACCTTTAGATGACATGTATATGGTAGTCAGTCAATGTAAAATGAGTGCAATGTAAAATGTTTATTTCTAGGGGTCCAGATCCCAAAGATCTCTGTTTTCTACTTCCTCAAATTATTGCACACCCAACCCATCCCCTTGCCCTACTATGTTTTGTGATGGTGCAGGATTCTGCTATTGAAAGCCCTTTAATACAAGCAGAATCCACTTGCAACAATTGGACCCAGTGCGTTAGATCCAGATTAAATTAGCCATGTTTGAGTCCCACTCAAATCTATGGCGTTTAAGTCAGCGTTTCTACCCTAAGCATTATTTAAATCCAATACAAATTAAAAGAAACCAACACACAGTTAAAATTCTGATCTCTCAGTAACTACCCAATGGTCTGCAAAGTTCATGTTATTAGCAACTTAAAAAGGAATCACGGGCATAAATAAGTTATGGATGTTTATAATGAAACATGGCTATCATTCACAGAAATGCTAAAGTTGAACTTTTATATATGTATAGATATCCATGAATATATGCACCGTACATTTTTGTCCCTTTTTTAAGATTTATTTTCTTTTCTTTTGAATTTCTTCTTTATACAGTAGGGCTGTTGTTATTGTTCTCTCTCTTCGTTTTTTGTACTCAATAAAAAAAAAAAAGCAAAAAACCAAACCAAACCAAAAACCTTTCATGGATTATGCAGTTCTTACCGTAACGATGTATTTGCATGTTGCCAAGCTGATTTGTCAGCTGTACTGTAGACAGAGGAGGGCTATTTGGATAGGACTGTAAAGAGTGATGGTAGGAAGGATAAGAAGCTGGAGAAGCTGGAAATCTGAAAAGAAGAAAAATAATGTTACGGAATCACTATACAGTATGATATACTGCTCTTTTTTTTTTTGTCTGCGCTCAGTCATTACTGACCCTGCAGTGACTGCCTGGACGAGTCCTTGCATTTTTCATGCTTGGACGAGTCCTTGCAGTTTTCAAGGCAATTGTTTTTCGGAAGTGGTTTGCCAGAGCCTCCTTCCTAGAGCAGAGCCCAGCTGGCGAGCGCAGGAGGCGGGATTTCCGTTGCTTCGCGCCCTTTTTGGGCGAGCGCGGTTTCACGCTTACCGGCAACTGCTCCCGTCTCTCTGTGCAAGGCGCTGCCAGCATTTTTCCTCCCACCGGAGTGAGAGTCCCCATTTATCTACTCACGTGAGTTTTCGACCTGTTGGGTTGACAGGAGCTGGGGGGGGGGGGGAAACAGGAGCTCACCCTGTTAACGCGAAAGGCTGGACTCAAACCACCAAAGTGTCAGCCATTTCTGGCCGGCAACTTTCAGCGTCATTAAGCCGCTGCGCCACCACGTCCCCCTATACTGCTCCAACTCATATAAACCAAACTGCCCTGAATCATTCCTGCAGGCTCTGCTGAGAAAATATTGCACATAAAATGTCTAGGAAGCTAAAAAGAAGCTTTGTCTGTAGCCACATCATGATTAATTATTATTTATAGGGGAATAATCCTGGGTGAGCCAGCCTCAGACATATTCTTTTGTCCCTTTTATTTTTCCTGAGGCACCTTCAAAATAAGAGGTTTTCTTCCACTTCTACTAGTAACAGTTTATCATTATGTCTAAACCCATATAAACCATTAGCTTTCTCTGTGGCTTACTGAAACAAACAATAACTTTGATATAGCAGGGTTGTTTCAATAAAGCATAATTGACATGAACCACTGTTGTAAAAGTGCTTAATACTAAACTGCAGCTAATCGAATGTCGAAGTTTCCAATCTCTTCTTCATGGCTGCTCAACAGTAGAGAGTGCAAGTCCTAAGTTCACCAAGACTCATTCTCAGGATAATAAAACACAGTTTATCATTACACAGGTGCTGTTTTCTGTTAGAAACATTTTGCACAACTGAAATTGCTCTTCTAAACAAGGCCTCCATTGTGACATTATGTTTTATATACACAATGGAATCTGAGCTGAAACTATTAGCAGTATTTTTATTAGGAGGCTGAATAGTAGTAAGCAATCCTACCAGAACTCTTCTCCAACCTAAACAGCGGGGAAGATAATACATGGAAAGTGTCCTTTTTTCATATTGCAAAAAAAATGAGATGGAACGGAAGAGGTACTTTGCAAACAACTTATATTAAACCCTATCTAATGCAAATGATCTCAGTTTGCAAGAAGTCAATATTTCCTATGAAACACAACCATATACTATAAACAACATTACTGAACAATTCTGTATTTAAGGTTCTTCTCCTTTCTTATTCTTTCTGCTCTTTCATTGTTGATCATCGTTCTTTGCAATTTATTTTATAATCTGCAATGGAAACACATACATCTCACATGTACTCAGAAAGCTGTAGACTGGACAAAGTGAGAACTGCTTCATACAAGTCATGCTTTGATTAAACATGGTTTATTGAATAAACCACAATTTGGCAAGACAAGAACATGCCCTAAGCCATGGTTTATAAACCACAATGAAAGGATTTACAGAATTTGCTAAGCTAAGACTAAACAATCACATTGTGACTTTGCATGATGCAGAAGCCTGAGTAATCACGAAGAATACTGTCTTAGAGTGGATTTTACTTCCTAGTAACTATGATTTGGACTGAAGTCTAAAATATCTTTCCTTCTTTCTTTTTATCCATTTTAGCAACTATGTTTTATAAAGTTCTCTTAGTACTAAGATCCCTCCCTTTCTCTTAAAATCTTGAAACAAAAATAGATGAAAGAATCAATAATGGAATACAATATTATTTTTTCCTTAAAATTTAAAACTGGCTTAAACAAAGCAAAACTTAATAGGATCAGCAAGAAGACTGGTCTCAATTAATAGACAGCTCAATTTGAATAATTTTCCCTTATTCAACAATAATTTCTCAAACAAAGATACAACACAAAGTCATGCATAAATAACTTCACAATTTCTATAAAATATGACACTATTAATTCTTGGGTACACTGCTCATATAATGACCAAGAAGAAACAAAAAGGAACTGAAATAAGATTAAATCTCATCTCATGGCTCACTGACCTTCAGCTTTGATCTTTTAAGTTAGACATAGAGGTCAAAGGTGATTGTCTGCCCAGAGAATATGTTCTGCATTATAGTTGCTCAAAACATACGGATTAAATTAGGCCTTGGACTCTAATTAAAGTAACTGCTCGATACAATAGTAAAAGAATTAGGCTTTTCCTTTTGGTTAATCCAATTTATGCAAGTACTTCTTTATCAATATTCCAGAACTCAGCACAAAAGTGATTTATTTTATAAAAAGGCTATGTTAAATTGTGTCTATAGTGCAATCTCATTTTAGTAAACTAATTGGGGAAGCGGGTTTCTGCTTTTCCCCAAGTCCAGTAAATCAAAGGGTATGTCACCCACAATGATGCAAATTACATCATTTGCATTGTGCTGTCATTATGCAAATAGCAGCAAATGACACAAATGTCATATGTATATTGACTTCACTACACACATTATGTCAATTGCATAATGATATTACATATATGATATAAATTATAACACAGTGTGACCTGTTACATTCAAATTCCATTGCATCAACTTTTGTAAAATCAAAGTTGTGGTATATACAGTTTTAATGATGCCCAAAATAAGTATGTTTCCAAATCACAGAAAGTATTAGTTCCATTGTATTCTCATTGGTCAGATACTACTCCAAGTACTCTGTCCTGTTCTGGTCATCATACTTTAAGACCAAGATAAACCGGTAAAAGTTCTTAAAACAGTAACAAGGATGATGAAAGAGCTGGAAAGTAAATCCAGTGAGGAAATATTGACAGAACTGTTTATATTTAGCCTTGAGAAGGGAAGTACTAGGATAAATACAATAACACTCATCTAATATAGGAAGCATACAATACAAGGCCAAGATTTGAATTCTGTTGTTCCTGAATTTGGAATAATGGTCTTAAAGTACAGAACACCAGATTCCAGTTGAATATTAGAAAAAACTTCACAACAATTAGAGCAGTTTTATAGTGGAACCAACTACTAAGAGAGGTGGTGGGTTCCTCTGTATGTTGGACCAGGGATGGATAACCTTCTTTTGGGACTGCTTTAAGTTGGATTTCTGCACTGAGCATAGGTTGGTCTCTTCCAGTATTATGATTCCGCGCAGCTTACACAGCATATGAGAAATGGAGCTTCAGCCAGACCAAAGGACACACAAAATTATGTGAGATCATACTGCCAAGGGAAGGCAGATGCTGCTTACATCATATTCATGGACTGAGCATGGCCTACTGGACTTACAAAACAAGTTCCTGACAGATACTAACAAAACGCTTTCAGGAATAGATGTACCATACATTTCCATTGTTTTTAAAGTATTTCTGGATCTACAATGCAAAGGCACAAAACAGCCACAAGTCATTTGAAGGCTCAGTATGACTACTCTGCAGGCCCCCGACCTCCATGCCTTCTGAGCATGTATGGGTTTGCACAAAAGACACTTCTGTAGGGACAGCTGGCATATACCAAAAACCTAATGGATGGCCTTGAAAAGCCACCCTGGAGCTTCTGAGCCTGCTTCATGTCACATGAGCAAAGAACTTCATCTGAGGATCTGCACAGTCCTCAAAAGCATAAAGAAGATACCCAATACTTTCTTCTGCTTTATTTTAAATCACCTGTGTGGCTGCTGTGCTGCTGCAGTGCCAGGTCCATTCTGGAAATTAATCTGCTTAGGTGGGTGGAGGCTATGAGGTGGAGATCCAATGACAGGAGGAACTCCAAAAGGCACATTTGTTTTCAATACACCTAAAGTAAAAATAAACATATAACAATGGAATGGACAACAATGGAAAACCATTAAAGGGGTACACCATAACAGTTAAAGCATAAGTAATGTCAAAGAAATAAATTAATAAATTAAATTACGCAAATAAATAAATTCCAAATTATCCAGTGATCTTACATTTATATCAGTACTAAGAAAGAAGAGAAAGCAATAAGCTTTTTCAAAGTTAACTTTGCAGCGACACTAGAAGGGGAGCAGGACCTCGATGAAAGAAGCCCAGAAGAATCAGTATTTTTCCCAGGGCTTAAATGCTGAATCAAACACATACAAGCTGAGTTCATAGATCACGTAAACCCTTATTTATTCTAATTATACTTGGTTTGACAAGTTTTTTATGATAACAAATCATTTTCTATGATTCATTACGTCCAGAATTGCCCACAAAGATTGTCCTGGCTGAGAATCATGGAAAATGCAACCCATTATTTTTAGAAAGAAGCAGGATAGAACAGACCATAGATAGAACATGAAGTAACTGTACCTGACTGAGATGCAGAAGTTGCTGTATTTGCATCATTATAGTGTCCATGCAGAGGTGAAGAAACTGTTTGTCCAAAACCAGCAGAAAACCCTCCCATTCCTGGCTGGGACTGGGAATATGGAGGTGCTGCAACATATTCTTGGTGATTCATGTCAGCAGTACTTTTTTTTCCTATTATAAAAATGTGAATAAATGTGAAAATTATAATTTTCCTGTTATAAAAATGTGAATTGAATTATTATTATTCTATTGATACATTATAATAGTAAGAAACAGAATGAGATTTTTGACACATCAGGGCCGAAGGAAGTGGTCTATAGACTGTTAATTAATTCTCTTAAGAATGATGGCTTTGGTCTGGACAAAGTACATGATAGTTCTTCCATATCAGGAATACAGATGCAAATTTATGGTTTTACTGTGCAAGTGGATAATATTAATTGGCTTTATTTTATAAAACATGGAATTTTTGCCAGATTGCCTCCATGGAATTTCTCCTCAAAATCTACCTTTTTCTGGATGAAGCCCAGCAACAGACACTTCTTTGGTGTCTGGAGACACACTTTTTCTTACGATTTGGGAAGGAGAAGGAGGCTAAATAGTGACATCATCTGAAGGAGCAGGAATTAAATCTTCAACCTTACTTTTTTTTTTTTTTTTTGCATTTATGGGAGGAGTGAAAGAAATTGGTAAGTTAAGCCTATTGCAAGATAGTCTACCCTTGGTCATGTTTCTTTTGCATGTGTAAAACTATGTACCTGTAATTTAGGAGCACAATCTTAGGATGCTCCAAGAGCAGAAAGAAAAAGACTGGAGGCCACCTGTTGCTTTCAGGACACAAGTTGCTTGTCCTGGCTTTAACCTCTATACATTACTTAAGTAGGACAATGTATGTGCAACTGAAATAATATCCACCCCTCTTCTGATCCATTCCTCAATTTTCTCTCTCCTTCTACTATTTCCCTCTGTCTCATTTAAGTTTTATGTCCCTTTATACCAACTTTTGTCAACTGACACGAACACAGTGAGTGATGTATATAAATAATACCAACAGTAACTGAAACAAGTATGTTTCTAAGAAGGTAAAAATTCCCCAAAGCCACCACCACCCCCCGCCACAATAAGCCAATATGTGGCAACAAATGAATATTTAATCACCAAAGAAGCTTCCAATGTGACATTAAGACCCAGCGCCTACTTGCCCTGACTATCATGCCCTGACTTCATTCTTTTTATACTCTGTTCACCTAACATTGTCTCATTCCCACCCCATAAATGAGAAGGACATTAGTCATTATTAGCTGTGCCATTCTAAACACAGCATTTCCCCCCTTATTCCAACATCATCAAAAGAGAGCTGCAAGATGAATAAAACATGTTATGTTGCTTGCCATTACTTTGGAAGCAGTCAGGTGGCCTGGTGTGGGTGTGATTGGTAGTGTTTTCGGGAGTACTGCAAGATGTAGGCTTGCCCTCTTCACCCTCTCATTACTAGCCAATCTCCACCTTATTCACTTCTCTTCCAGCATCTGTTCTTTCCTCGTTTCCCAAGTTCTTTCCACATCTACTTCTTTGCAGGCTTCCAACCAAATACAGCAGTGTTTCTGAACCATGGCAACTTTAAGATGTCTGGACTTCAACTCCCAGAATGCTGGCTAGGGCATTCTGGGAGTTGAAGTCCAGACATCTTGAAGTTGCCAAGACCAAGGAACAATAAAATGCAGCAACAGGAAAGCAAAGCTTCCCAATTTTATCTAGAGCGAGTGCTTATTTGTTCCCCATCCTTATTTCAATATTTCTTGCTTTTAAAATGGGAGCTGCCCGGGGTCATTCAGAGTCGGGCAGCCTCTAAATCATTATATATATATAAGCAAGCCAAGCCCTCCCAACCCTATGGGGAAAAATAAAACCAAATTGCTCAGCAGCTAGTTAGTTCTCCTGCTCTACAGGACCTAGCTAGTTTGACTAAGTCCTGAAGGGGTCTGCCTCCCTGCTCTCTAGGGTTATGGGTGCTCTGTATATTTCTCCATTTCTTTATTTTGTACTATTTTAACTTGGGGATGCCCAAATGGAGTTGGGAGAAGGGGCAGATAACCAGCCCAGAGAAGGCAAAGACCAAAAATGAGAATTCCCCCAATCCTGCTGCAATGGTGGGTGCTCTGCCTACTGGCTGGCAATGCACTGGAAAGGAATGGCATCATAGCCAGAAGAAAAAAGCAATCACTTTGCCTAAGTGATGAACGGCGCAAAATAATGCCCAAACCAGCCTTGGATTAGAAACAATAGAGAAGGATAAGGACTGGCAAGGGGGAAAGCAAATGCTATGAGTTTTGTGACAACTCAAAGATGGCACTACTTCAACTCATAGGCAAGGAAAGCCCTAAGTCTCTGACATGAGCAAAATGCAATCAGGTGCACTTTTCCCATTTGTAGAACCAAAATGTCAACTTCTACAGTTCTATGCCCACTACTTGCAAGGAAACCCTATTTACTTGCTTCATATTACTTACTCATTAGTAGATACATATATGATTTGTTTGGGTTAATAGTTATATAATTGACCTAATCGATGAAGATGTTATTTAAAGTGGCAATTACAGTTTAAAAGGATAACTGGATTCAGATTTACTGTAGGAGCAGGCCCTTTGAAAGAGGGAAGCAGTCTTCCCTATCTATTCTGCTCAATTTTCTGAGATTTTTTTCCAGTTCAGAAGAGTCCCCAACTTTCTCTGCAGTATGTATGTATATTTGTTTGTTTATTTATTTATTTACTAGATTTATAAGGCCACCCAAATCAAACAATGTGACTCTGGTGGCATACAACAAAAAACAAACAATAAAATTACCCCAATAGCATTAAAAGGTATACAATATAAAAATATAAGATACAAAATAGAAATTGCTACCAAGCACCAAAAAAAAAAAAACAAAACCCAACCCAAAAGGGGACTCCATAAATGCCTGGGAGAAAAACCAGGTCTTAATGGCTTTCCTAAAGGCAAGCAGAGTTGGGGCCTGTCGTACAGTATATGGGGGTAGACATTCCAGAGAACAGAGGCAACCCCAGAAAAGGCACACTTCCTAGGTCCCAGAAGATGACAAGATTTAAAAGAAGGAGCCTGGAGCATGCCTTCCCTGTGGGAGCATGTGGGGCAGGCAGATGTTCTTGGGAGAAGGTGTCCTTCAAATAACCTGGCCCTATGCCACATGGAGCAGGGTTCCTCAGCCTTGGCGACATGAAGATGTGTGGACTTCAACTCCCAGAATTCCCCAGCCAGCCATGCTGGCTGGGGAATTCTGGGTATTGAAGTCCACACATCTTCACATTGCCAAGGTTGAGGAACCCTGATGTAGAGCTTTAAAGATGATAACCAGCACCCTGAATCACATCCAGAAGCCTAATGGAAGCCAGTGCAGCTCACAGAGTAGCAGTGTTACACGGGCATAATGAGATCCCATAACTACCCATGCTGCTGCATTCTGGACCAACTGAACCTTACATATGGTCTCCAAGGGCAGCCCCATGTAGAGTGTGCTGCAGGGGTACAATCAGGAGTATGACTAAGGTGTGTGTGACCATGAGCAGGTCCCCCTGATCCAGACATGAGCACAACTATTACACAAGACACAGTTGTGCAAAAGCCCCTCTGACCGCAGCTGCCACCTGCTCTTCAAGCAGGAGCTGAGTCCAGGAGAGACAACTAGAGTGAAAGGGAAACAGGAAAATCCATATCCACCACCCTAGTTTCACAAAGGCAAATCTGGATTCTATGAATGTGTACTGAGAAGCAAGTCCCACAAATTTCAAAGGCGATCATTCCTATGTAAATATGTACAAAAACGCAGCCAAAGGGGCACCTGTCTAAAACTTTCTCCCAGTCACTTCTCAGCTTTTCAGTGCCAAACTGAAACTACAGGATCCCCCTAAAAGTAATTATGACAAAGTGTGAGAGAAAATTGTAGCAGAGCCGCAATCATGCTCATTTCTTTACCCATTAATTGGTATGTGTAAAATTACTAAGGAAAGGCTCACACAGACCTTTCTTTCCCCTCTGACACACCACTGTAGGCCCTGCATCAACACGTATGGCAGTTTGAGGTATTTGTAGTTTGCAATAATTGGATGTACTACATAAAGTTATCCAATTTCTCAAAATGAATTTATGCAGAAATATGAAATGCACCAAAGCAAACAAACTGTATATCTTGTATTTCAATATGCTTTTAAAAATAAGTACAAACATGAAATTTATATATGCCGTTGAGTTTATATAAGTTTGTTGACTACAGCAGCATTTTTAGGGAAGGAAAGGTATCCCATTTGGATTACTGCAATGCGCTCTACATGGGGCTACCCTTGAAGAGTATCCGGAAGCTACAGCTGGTGCAAAACGCAGCAGCGCAGACAGTTCTGAAAGCCCCCAGGGGGGCACATATAACACCTCTGTTATGCGAGCTGCATTGCTAGCCAGTTTGCTTCTGGGGCAAATTCAAGGTGTTGGTCATCACCTTTAAAGCCCTTCATGACACAGGGCCAGGCTATCTGAGGAGCCATCTCACCCCCATTATGTCAGCCCGGCCCACTCGGTCTGGCAGAAGGGGCATGTTGTGGACCCCACCAGTCAAGGAATTTCAGCTGGCAGGGTCTAGGAAGAGGACCTTTTCTGCCATGGCCCCCAGCCTCTGGAACAGCTTACCACCTGAGATGCGGTCCGGCCCCACTCTCCTGGCCTTCAGTAAAAGTGTGAAATCTTGGCTATGCCCAGATGGCCTGGGGACCTGGTGGGGGCTTGCACTGTTGGAATTGGCTGGTGGGATAATCAATACTGCTCCACCCCATCATCTTTAATTGTATATAGTCTTTTATATAGAATTATTTTTAGGTAATTTAATATGGATATTTATATTTTTACGGTTTTTTACTGTTTCGGATTTTAATTGTGAGCTGCCCAGAGTCACCCTCTGAGGAAGATGGGCAGCATATAAATTAAATAAATAAATAAATATCCAATGTATTGCTTATTAAAACTTAGACAATGAGAAAATGCTAATCAGTCAGCAGTATTCTAAATTATGAATGTTAACACATAAATCTGATCTGCATTGCAAATCAGTTTTCCTGACTGTTATTTCTTTTCCTATATTGAAGACATAAATGGTTTTGTAAACTAAATTAGAGCTTTTAAAGTAAGAGTTGTGATATCTCAAATGTCATGCAAATAACATGAGAAAACTCTATTTTTGATGAGGTGGCACTAGTTAATTAAATAGATGCCATGGAGGGATCAGGTTGCTGCCAGAGATTCCCCAGCCCCCACTCCATTTTTCTTTTCTGGGTAGAATGAAACGTGGCAGTTAGAGCTCTGGTCATCTCAACAGGTATATTTAACTGCTTGACATTAAAGCCATGCTGATTGTCATTATAAAGAATTCTGTTCCAGCCAGTTACAGCTGATAATATTTTTAGCCAATAAAACAACTTCCTGCACAGTTGAGAGAGAGAAAAACTGTGCCACGTCAGAACTTCCTATACAAACCAAAGGACCAAGAATGACTCAGAAAGACAAACACAACTGTGCTTATTTAATTACTTAAATCTACTTTCAGATTCATAATAAACAATTAAGTTAACCTAATAAATGACCCTCCCTCCCTCCCTCCCAACAATGTATATCAACAAGATACAAATTAAAACCTATTTCATAAAGCATCTCAGCTACCAAAATGCTAATCTATCAATCCTCATTAGTTTCATTATACCAAAAAAAAAAAAAGTTCATAGTAGTTTACATATTAGTTTAAAAAAAAAAATCCCTGCAATCAGGCTTTCTAAAAAGACATCAAATAAACCATTTTTTAGGTAAGAAGCAAAAAAAGTAATTCAGACTCTAAGGCTCTTAGATAGTTATTAATGACTAGTTAGACTAGAAAACCATCCAAAGAAGAGCCAAACACTTTCTTAACTAAGCCAATAGAATGTGTCCCTACTTTCCTTTCTTTGCTCATTATATAGCCAAGTGGGATGGCTGATGCTAGATAACAACAGCTGGAGGGAGGAGCTTAATTTCTCTAATACTGTACAGCTGATGACTTCCTCCTCTTTCTGTCTTACTATAACCTCTTTGTGTCCCATAGTGCTGTACTCTTGACTTCTTCCCTATCTTTCCTATTTGAGGCATAATATGGGGCAGAACTGGTTTTGAAAATCCAGTTGGAGCCATAGTTCCCAATTCCAATTTCCAGAATTCTGGGAGTTGAAGTCCACCCATCTTAAAGTTGCCAAGGTTGAGGAACCCTGGTTTAATGTTCTCACATTAATGATGAAGAGAATCATAACTAACAGTAAACCTGCACATTTTATGTACCAAGATACTACAAATCAAAGAAGATATAAAATCAACAAAGATCACTAAATTACATTCAATCAACAGGGAAAGTAAATGCCACAGTAATGATAGCAGATAAGACAGCTATCGAATTGCCAACTTCCTGTATTCCTACAGCTGAGATATTATGTTGTTATGATTGTCCCATCTATTCTTTAATGTATGATGAACCTTCTCTGTGACCTATTTTCAATGTCAGACATCAGAGCTTACCCAAAGTCCACCCAGCCTATCATAATTAAAGAGTGACAACTGGATTGCAAGATAAAGACAAAAAATGGAGGCCACCACTGCACCACATATGTCAAAAAAGCTATTTCCCCATTCTTGGTGTATAACATGGCAGGGTCACCCTTCCCCCCCAACACAATTTGGATTCAGGTGGTTTGTTTGTGGTGAAGATTATCCCAATCCGAAAAGCAACGCAAATATCTTTATAATATAGCATTCAGGGGAACCCCCTTTCCAAAATTACTCTTTCAACCTAGGTATAACAAACTTGCACGACATGCAATTAGCCAATTCCCCCCCCCCCCCCCCAGTTTTTGAATATGTTACAAATTCTTCAGCCTTGCAATATAATTAGGAGCTAGTTGCATCCAAGCTGGGGGAATGAGGATTTTTAATCCTTTGGGTCTAACTTTCTAAAAGAGCTAAACATATTTAGAATCAGAGTAGCGTCGAGATAATTAAGCAGGTTGCATACAAAACCACAGGACACCTTTAGAACAAATCCATCCATCCATCCAAAGACTAGACAGATTTCCCAGATGTGAGTCAGGTACTGCATTCGCAATGTTCCCTATGGGACACCTAATTTGCTGCGGAAGACGATTCTCTGTATCCCTTGCGCTGAGATAAATCTCCTCTCCCTTTCTTATATGCAAGTTCAAAGGGTTTTCCAGCCCTTGATGTCCCTTGGCTCAATGGGATGCTATCATCTCTGCCTGCCCTACCTAACAGATGCAAGCTCCATCCAAACGCGCTCCTGTATCCAGACTGCACGCCCCAATAGTTTGCTAATTTCTCTTGCCCCCTAACACCTGCCGAAGGTCGTTCCCCTTACCTGGCCGTCCCCAGCCTCCAGTTCGCTACGGCGCCCGGCTCTAAGCCGGTCCTGCAGACGCTTGTCAAAGAGCCGCGCGACAAGCCGGCTGCTTTCTGGCTCTCCCCGCCCGGGAGCGCTCAGCGAACTGCCACGTGTAACAGTGCTCGCGGGAGCGCGCGCTGAGGCCACAGCTGGCCTCCAAGCGCGCGCCGCCGCCGCCGCCACGCAAGCTCTGCTCGCGTCTAAGCTGCCAGTCGAGCCGCGAGCATGCCCAAAAACGAAAGAGACAGGAAAGAGGAGAGCATGCGTGTTGCCTGTGGTGAAGCTTTTTGCCCTTGGGTTGCGTTCCAATAATCGCATCTTGGAAAAAGAGCGTTTAAAAGGAAAAGAAAAGAAAAAAAGCGCCTAGGTTTTAACAAGGATTGAAATATTGAAAGGATGAGCCGGGAAATTAAGTGCCACTATTTGAAGACAGTGACAATGGTTGTCTTCACAGCGCATGCTTAGCCAACCATGGTTTACCCAATTTTCAGGGTTTACATGGTACGTGGAACTAAACTTTAATCCCACACGGTGGATTTGACCAATGTGATCTGATAAAATGCGGTTGAGTGTTTTGTATTTCAATGGGGTGTGTGAACAAATGTATCATCCTTTAGAGAGCATTCTAAAGCAAGTTGCAGATGATTAACAATCGTAGGAGCAAATGTTTTTTGCCTTTTTTAATAGGCCAATGTGTAACTTCGGAGATTACTTTGGAGGAGGCAAACTTATTGAATAGGAGTACAGCTAATAAATGGAAATGGGACAATTGTACTAGAAAAAAAGATGCAAACGCTTAGGGTTAGTGGAAGTGTCTGACTTACTACATGAGCAAGTTAAAATACTTGGTCCAATTATATAAAATATATCAGAAACATTCTGAAAACCAAATTAAATGCAATTAAAGCCATAAACACTTCAACTGTTGCAATTATTTGATATACTGTAGGTGTAATTGACTGAATGCAAGCTGAATTAGATGTACTAGACAGGAAAACTAGAAAATTAATGCCTGTCAATCGTGCTTTCTACCCAAGAAGCAGCTCATAGGCTCATCTTTGCTAGAAGCAAAGGTGGGAGGGAATTACTTCAAATGAAGCAAACAAGGCACATATAGTCTGAATGATTATATCAGATACAATAAGGATGTAATTTGCACCTGGAGCATCAAACATAATTCATGTAATTTGGACAATGACATTAGGATGACACACTTGACATTAGAGTAGTTTATTTCAAACACCTATCATAGCCTGGCTTATGAACTAAGCCAACTGTAAGGTTCGCTACCCTGGATTCTATGATTTCCAATGAGACTCCAGAGAGAGGTTTTTCCAGAGCAAATACAGCTTTTATTTCCGGCCAGAAGAAAAGCAGGGTGGACTGGCCTCTGCCCGGCTGGCAAGAAGTAGACAGGGAACAGCCACCCCCAGGACAGTTTACAACAGCTTTTATACCTTTTTGTCATCAGGAAGCATCTAGGAGGAGGGTCACACACAAGTATGCCCGCCTTCTAAGCTTGGCATAACATTAGCCCAAGCAGCATAAACCAATAGTCAAGTCTCTAGTCCTCACTTGTTCCAGGGGTTCCTCATATAAGGCACTGCTATCTAGCTTGCCCAAATCGTGCAGAGGATGTGGTTGCATAGTGTGGTTAGAAGCAAGAGCAGGTGCAAAAATTCCTGCATGCTCAAGAAATGGGTCTGGAAGCTGGCAAGACATTTGGCCTTTAGCTTAAGCACATCTTCCCATTTCCTTTTGCAACTCTGCAAACTGTTAAAATGTCCCTTTACGATCGGCATAACTTTTATATGCTTAGCACCTTATAACTTTTATAAGATTCCTAGTTTCTTTAACTGACCTTCAGCCAAACACTTCCTATGTCAGCAGAAGCTTGAGGTACAGAAGCAAAATAGGCAGTTAGTCTAACCATTCCTTACACAACAACAAACCAACCACTTTATAGCTGCTGATTATGATGTGTGAATCTGGCCACAGTTCATTTGTGATTTAAATCAGGTATGATTTCCCTGCAATTGTTAAACATCTATTGTGTGGTGCCCAGAAAACTCCTATATCTCCAACTACTCTTTTATATGGGTTTCATTTGATATGGGACTTGTTTGCCTCGTGACACTTAATCACAATGTGATTTGATAGGTTTTGGCTTAGTGTATTACATAAACCTAACCAATTCTGTCTGACTGAACAAAGCAATTAACCAAACTATAGTTTGCTGAAATATGTAACTCAATCTATTTCTTTCAACCTGTCTTATTGTTTTGTTTTATTTGTTCAATATCTTAAGTTGCTATGCCAAGAAAGGATTTAAAAATGCGGAGACATTCTGATAAACATGGGGGGGGGAGGGGAATCCAGAATGTTTTAAGTAGTCCTGCCCGCTTGATGGAAAAAAGATAGTTGAGACGTGCACTCCCTGTTCAACCAAAATGTCAGCCAAGATAACAAGATACAACAATCTCAATTCTTGCAAGAGTTGTGCTAGTACATTTTACAATGACCCGGAGAATGAACCCCTGAGATTTCTGTTTTGGCCAACTCAGGAAGGACCATAATGTCAAGTCTCTAAGTGGTGCTGCATCTATTGCTCACAATGTCTCCATAGCAGCACTTTTGAATATTTCTCTTCCCTGCAACTCTCAGTAACAAGAAAGATCCCAAATGGGCCCTATCCACTATAGCTTAATGAGCAGCTTGATTTTTCATCACTTAGATATTCCACATTACTTATTTTAGACTTTCTTTTTCTTTTAGCTAAATAGAGTTGTCAAGGAAATATACCAGTTTAATAGAGATGCCATAAATGAAAACTAAAAGTGTCTGGAGAGTACCACAATGGTTGAAATCTAATCCCCCAACTTATTCCCAATGACAACATAGAACAGGAATACAAAGTATTTCAGTAACTACTGTATTGTAAGGATAAAAGGTGTAAGTAAGTAAAGTGGAATTATCCTTTGCCATAAGAGGCATATCTTAAGAGTATTTTGTATTATTACTTTTTATATGCTATAGTAATCAGATATTTAGATTTTTTTTATCAATAGTCAATGTGTTCTGAAATGCAGGTGTTTATGTAACTACCATATCTTCTTTGATGAAGCCTCCAGACTGAATTTCAGAACATTAGAATCTCAAAACTTTGCCATTTTTTAATATACTTGGCATAAAACTCTGCTTTGTGACTCATAAAAAGTGTAGGAGATATACATAATGAAATATAATATGAAATATTGCATTGCCAGATGTGACCTTGTCATTTTTTGATAGTCCACATAAGGCAGGACCAGATCTTCAAACATGAAATATCATCAAATACTTATAACTACTTTATTGTGAGTGTGCAAACATGTGCCATCTACATTTTCAGAAGGGAAAAATGATCTCTACAAACTGCCATACTGGCCTCTCTGACATGGGGGAATGGAGTAATACATTGGAAAATTGCAAGCCTTCTCCAGACTCTTTAAATTGTATGCAAACCAAGTTTATATCAGACCATCGTGTCACCTGCTTGGAACATTATATTTTCTCCTGTAATTGGTTTTTTTTTTCAATCAAGCTGTGTCCCCATAGACTGAAAAGGTGTGTAATTGTCTTCTTCACAACTGAATGCTTACATTTTGGATCTGTCATGGTCAGATCATGCCCTGGTGCCTTGAGATTCTCTTATGCTACCCCCCTCTGCAGGGAGGAAGGACCTATTCAACTGGTCCGCCCCCAGCAACTGATGGACCCAATTGGGTTCCAAAGGGAGCTGGGTGCTATACCTGAGGATCCGCTGCACAGTCCAGTGGAGGCCTTGGCCTCTGCCTGGAATAGGAAAGCAGCCAAGGCCTTGGACAAGTTCACACCCATGAGATTTCTCTTGTTCCATCGAGCCCGACACTCCCCGTGGTTTACGGAGCAGTTGAGGGTCTTGAAAAGGATTAAGAGACATCTAGAGCACCAGTGGAGGAAAACATGGACAGAATCTGACCGAACACAGGCTAGGGCTGCTATTAAGGCCTACCTTGTGGCAGTAAGAGCAGCGAAACGTCAATATTTCTCCGCTCTTATTGCATCCTCAGAATGCCACCCAATGGCCCTGTTTAAGATCAACTGATCCCTTTTGGGAAAGGGGGGCCCAGTGGCCTATTTACAGGGCCACGCAGAGGAGTTTTCTGGGCATCTGGAGGATAAAATCACTCAGATCGGTTCCCAGTTGGATTCCAAGCATGGGGCATGGCCTATGGAGATGCCCAGGATATGGACTTACCCTGTTATCTGGGAACAGTTTGATTCTGTTGGACCTGAGGAAGTGGACAGGGTCCTCCAGACTGTTAATGCCACCGCTTGTCAACTAGACCTCCTGGCTGGTCAAGGCCTCTCGGGAGGTGACATGTGGGTGGGTCCAGGTGATGGTGAATTCATCCTTGAGGGAGGGGGTGTTCCCAGTTGCCTTTAAAGAGGCGCTGGTGCATCCCCCCCTCAAGAAACCATCCCTGGATCCCACCGTACTGGACAATTTTTATCCAGTGTCCCACCTCCCCTTTTTAGGGAAGGTTGAGAAGGTGGTGGCATTGCAGCTCCAGAGGATACTGGATGAAACAGATTATCTGGGCCCTTTACAGTCAGGTTTCAGGCCCGGATATCAGATGGAAACAGCATTGGTCACACTCATGGATGATCTCTGGCAGGAGTGGGATGGTGTTAATGCATCCATCTTTGCTCTTCTTGACCTCTCAGTAGCTTTCAATAACGTTGACCATGGTATCCTTTTGGGCCAACTTAGAGAGTTGGGCGTGGGTGGCACAGTTTTGTGCTGGTTCATTTCCTTCCTTCAAGGTCAGTACCAATCGGTGTTGATTGGGAGTGAGAGGTCCAGCCCACGGCCCCTCTGTTGTAGGGTACCTCAGAGTTTGGTACTCTCACCACTCCTGTTTACATCTATATGAAATCACTGGGAGAGATCATCCATCACCATGGGATGAGGTATCATCAGTACGCCGATGATACCCAATTATACATCTCCATCCTGGGTGATTTGAGTGATGCTGTGACCACCCTCTCACGGTGCCTGGAGGCTGTAGGGGTCTGGATGGGGAACAACAGGCTTCAGCTAAACTCTGGTGAGATGGAGTGGCTGTGGATTGGAGGCCCCTCTGTATCTGGGGGTTTATCATCTTTGGTTCTCGATGGGGTTGCACTGCCCCAGACAGACCCAGTGTATAATCTGTGGGTCCTCTGGACTCACAACTCCTGCTTGAAGAGCAGGTAGCAGTCATGGCCAGGAGGGCCTTTGTGCAACTTAGTGTTGTGCTCCAGTTACACCCCTTCCTGGATCAGGAGTCCCTCCGATCTGTCACTCATGCCCTGGTCATCTGTCGTTTAGACAATTGCAATGTGCTCTACATGGGGCTATCCTTGAAGAATATCCGGAAGCTACAGCTGGTTCAAAATGCGGCTCCGCAAGTAATCATGGGTGCCCCAAGGAGGGCACATGTAATATCTTTGCTGCGGGAGCTGCATTGGGTTCCAGTTTGTTTCCGGGTCCAATTCAAGGTGTTGGTTATTACCTTTAAAGCCCTACATGGCATGGGTCCAGGTTACCTGAGGGACCGTCTCACCCCCATTATATCAACTCATCCCATCTGGCCCTGCAGAGAAGGCATGTTGCACATCCTGTCAGTGAGAGAATGTTGACTGGCGGGTCCTAGGAGGAGAGCCTTCTCTGCCGTTGCCCCCGCCCTATGGAATACTTTCCCCCCAGAGGTGAGGCGGGCCCCTACCCTCCCAATTTTTCAGAGGGAATTGAAGACTTGGCTCTGCCAACTTGCCTGGGGCGAAGAAAGTTACAATGGACCCTGGGGATGGCTGGCACCTTGACGATGAACCCTAAGTTTATTAACACCTAATTAACATCTGCCTCTTGGAAGTCTTATAAAGGAACTGTGTTTTTTACATATATTAATTAATTAATTAATTAATTAATTAATATTTATCTATTTTAATTAATATTTATTCTATTTTTACAGTAAACCACCCAGAGTCACCCCACCATGAGATGGGTGGTGACAAATTTGAAATATAAATACAGTGGTACCTCAAGATACGAATTTAATCCGTTCCGTGACTCTGATTGCAAGTCGAATTGGTCGCATCCTGAAGCACGTTTTCCCATAGGGTTCAATGTAAATACGGTTAATCCGTTCCACCCTCTGAATTTGGTCGCATCCTGAAGCAAATTTCCCCATAAGGTTCAATGTAAATACGGCTAATCCGCCCTCCGAATTTGGTCGCATCCTGAAGCACATGTCCCCATAAGGTTCAATGTGTCAGCCGGCGTTGCACGGCTAGGAAATTCCCCAGGCACGCTTTAGTCAGCCCTAGCGCAGAAAAAGGAAGTGCTAATGAAATCTGAGAAAGGCTCCCGCGCGCACAGCCGGGAGCGGGAGCTTCCCCCCACTCCCCGTGCTGATTCTTCTTAATTCCGCGCTCTTTCCTCTGTGCATAGCCCTTGGCGCGCGCGACAAAAGCACAGTGAAAGCAATGGGGGGGAAGGCTTATGTCGCGCACACGCACAGCCGGGAGCAGGAGCTTCCCCCCCCCCACTGATTCCTCCGCGCTCTTTCCTTTCTCCATAGCGACAAAAGCACAGTGAAACTAATCAGCGCGCTGGGGGGAAAGGCTTATGTTGCGCGCACGCACAGTGGAGCGGGAGCTTCCCCCCCCCACTGATTCCTTCACGCTCTTTCCTTTCTCCATAGTGACAAAAGCACAGTGAAAGCAATCACCAGGCCAAGGGCTATGGCCAAAGGAAAGAGCAAATTTCCCCATAAGGTTCAATGTAAATACAAACAGTTCTGAAACATATGCATTTTATTTTTAAACCACAAAAACATGAAAAAAAGCACAGTATGAAGAGGGAGAATGGGGTGGGGAGGCAGTTATTGTTTGGAGGGAGAGTCCCCCTCCAAAGGGACTTCGGGGAGATCTCCTTCAGGGGTTTCCTCTCTTCTTTGCCTCTTAGCTGCAAAGCCTTATTCTTGCCAAGCCCACTCTGCATTTTCTTTGGAGCCATGCTGACAAGCACACCAAAAACCTTCCAAACGCCACAAAACACACCACAAGCCTCACCGAACGCCTCCTTGCTACCGCGATCTCGCCCACAGGAAGCCGCGACCACGTGGCAGCAGGGCAAATGGCTTTTCCTTTTCCTTTTTCCTTTCTCCATAGCGACAAAAGCACAGTGAAAGCAATATCAGCGCACACGCACAGCCGGGAGCGGGAGCTTCCCCCCCCCCCCCCGCACGCTCAGATTTCATTAGCACTTCCTCTTTCTGCATTGCTTTCCTTGGGCTTTTGCCCTCGCGCTCAGATTTCATTAGCACTTCCTCTTGGAAGCCTCGACCACATGGCAGCAGGGCAAATGGCCGCGGATCCGGTTCGTAGCTTGAGGCGGAGTTCGCATGTTGAGGTAAATTTTTGCGGCCGGAGCTGGTCGTATCTTGAAATTATCGTAAGATGGGGCGTTCGTATCTTGAGGTACCACTGTAAATAAACAAACAAACTTACATTAATTAAAATTTAATTTCATTAAGTGTAGATAATTAAAATGATTTTCCCATGTGTTGTAATATTTCTTCTATCACATTAAAAACTACAATTTGGTGGCAGTTTGGGGAGGGTTTGTGGTGCCATGTCCAAAGCTTTTCCTGCATCCTCATATTTGCACCTCTTGCCCCTGGCTTCTATAATTTATGGAAATTTAAGGAACTTACTTATTCAAATGGATAAATAATATCAATTTAGAATTTCTATTAAATCTAAACTGATTATTTCAATCTGCATCAATTAAATATGTGCATAGACTGAGCTATAAAAATTCAGATAGTCACTATATGGCAGCGGAGAGTTTCTAGATTTTGTATCCCAGATCTGGTAGCCCCGCTTGTACCTAGATGAGTGGATGACATAGTGGTTCCCAACCATTTTTATGCAGTTGCTATTTTTATCTGTATAATGACATATTTATTATTTTGAAATGTATATTCTGCCTTTTTGCTTATATAAGTAGCTGGGGTGGCTTGCAATTAATTTTTCAAGCAAGAAAAACAAGTAAATGCATTTAAATCACTGAAAGCATGTGTTCTAAACAATCCCTTTATTTGCTTTGCAAATGAGCTCTTTTAACAAAGCAATAAAAGAAAGTTCTGTTATTTTAATTGGTCGTGCTCTGTAGTAAGTGTGCCCACGATTCTAGCCAAGATTTCTAATTCTATACAGATGTACTTGGATGCAAGTCCTATTTAAAAGTGGGACCTAATCCAAAAAAAGATATACAAGCTCAGAAGGACAATGAGCAGAAAGTGGAATGCCCAGAGATATAGTTATTTATGCATGTATCCTATTTATTAAATGAAAGGTCCCTCAAGTGCCAACATTATGAATGAAGCTGATAAGGCTTTTTTTGCGGGGGGGGGGGGTAGCTTTTCTATTTAAAAATACTAGTTCTACAAGGGCCACAGGTGGTGGCTTCAGTAGAAGGTTGAAATGTTCAGCCTTTTTGCAGGACCTAGAGGAACAGGCTTTTTAAATCATCAAAAAGGAGTGATTTGTTGCTGAAGTTCTGAAGTTGGTGACATAATCCTAGAAAATGGTCTAGAACATCTGGACTATAGTTGCCCATCCCTTATATAGGTTGCTCATCCGTAATTAGCTGTAGGAAAATTATTATTAAAATAGTGCTAACCTGCCTATATTATAGAGCTCACTATAGAAGCTAGTTTAATGTTAAAACTTTTTACCTTTCAGATGCCTGAAAACATGGAGCCAAAGCATGTATCCTACATTGTTACAACTCTGTTTAGTCTATATAGGTGCTGTTTCTTTAGTAATGACGGTTGCCATAAATACGTAATCTATGGAGACAGAATGTGAATTATGGAAGCTGGCCACTTAAACTGAATAGATAAAAGAGATCCAGTGACAGTTAACCTCCACCTTTAAATGATACTTTCTCATTCTTTCCTTTTGAATTATGTAAAAGGGTAGATCTAATTCAACATTCTCTTTAACAGTGGCCAAAACTGGTACATCCAGAAAGCTCACAAGAAGCCCATGGGATAGTTGTTTCTCAGTATTTGCCTATATTTCAGGAGGTAACCATCAAACTAATTGCCATTGTTACTACTGTTTTTTTCCCCCCAAGATTTATAAGGCCACCCAACTCAAACAATGTGTCTCTAGGTGACGTACATCATAAAAAACAAGCAATAAATATTTTTTGTTGTTGTTCAGTCGTTAAGTCATGTCCGACTCTTCATGACCCCATGAACCATATCGCGCCAGGCCTTCCTGTCCTTCACTGCCTCCTTGAGTTTGCTCAGTTTCATGCTCATTGCTTCAGTAATGCTATCTTACAGTCTCATCCTCTGCCGTCCCCTTCTCCTTTTGCCTTCAATCTAACCTTAAAAGCAAGATGCATCACTAGTGTGAATGGGGTCCTCTTATCAGGTGGCAGAACTCAGACATTACTAACACAGTATATACTCTCTGAAGCAAATTTCCCCAGCCTACATTTTCACGAGTGAGAGCTGCATGTCCTGGGTCATGTACAAATCAGATGATCCTATCCTCTTCCTTTGTGCTACAGAAGAAGAGTTCTTGTCTTTGAAAAAGTCTGCAGAAGAACATCTGGAGAAAAGGAGCAAGAAACTTGTATGCCAAGGTTGTCATGAAGGGAATAATCTTTTCAGCCTCTGATTAAATTAAAAGAAAAACAAAAAAAGGGGATCCTGGAGAAAAAAGTCCACAAAAACAAGCAAGGGAACTTGAACTTTGGGTCATTTTAAGCAATAGGTAGCAAGTTTAGCTAAAATATTGCATAATATTACTTTTTATTTTAACTGTGTATGTTTTAATCTACTTTATTGTCTCTGGTAATTATTGACTCTGTTCATCCTCAGTCCTTAAGTGTTTTATGCAGTTTGGCATCTGTTTACATCAGAATTATTTCTATATTAGTGGCAGTTTGATCCTGTTGTGATCTCTTTACGGGTTTATATTTTCTTATATATTTTGCTATTTGAACTTGTATTTTTTTTCAGATGTTCTCTGTGTCCTGAACAGTTCTTTATTTTAATCTCAGATTGTTTTATCTGGTAACTAAAATTATGAAAGCTCAGTAAGCAGTATTTCTTAAAAACACTAAGACCTACTTGAGGATTTAAAAAAAAAAAATTATTAGAGTTAATTATTTACATTCTTGAAAGAAATACTGTATTTTTTTTTCAGAGCTGGGTACTCATGCAATAAGCTTAACAGAACATACAGACAATATTTATCATTTCTCATTCACTAGTTGCCATGTCTAATATCCAAAGTTCTTTTTCTCTTGAAATGGTTAGTGATATCTTTAGTATACAGGTAGTCCTCGCCTACCAACCACTCATTCAGTAACTGTTCAAAGTTACAATAGCACTGAAAAAGGAGACTTATGACCAGTCCTCAAAGTTGCAGCCATTGCAATGTCCCTGCGGTCATGTGATCGCAATTCGGGAGCTTGGCAACCAGCTCGTGTTTACGATGGTCTCAGCATCCCATGCTCATGTGATCATAATTTGTGACTTTCACAGTGGCTTCCAACAAGCAGAGTCAATGGGGAAGCTGGCAGGAAGTCATCGCACTTAACAACCACAGCCAGAACTGATGTCCTAAGTCAGTGTGTGTGGCGGTGGACTCTCATGAAAGAAATAGAAGACACAAATATCTCCTCGGGATGAGAGCCCAGAATGCCATCCAGCGCTCTCTTTTATTGTTTTCCTTTCCTCCTCCCGCTGCTTTACATCAAAACTCAGTTTAAAGTAACGTAGCCCCCCGCCCAGGTGATCCTTATTCCACTGCTCATTTCTGCATTCTGCTTCTGTGTTTCAGCCGATGCATGTCAGCCTGCATGCACTCAGAAATCTGATTCCCACATCTCCCCTGTTTTTGTTTGCTGACGGATACCTACTTGCCTTACTGCTGTAGCAGTATACATAACTTCCCTCCTGATATCTGACAGAGGGGTACGCCAGCGAGTCCAGCGGGCAAACAGATTGGGAAAACACTGAAGGCAACAACAAAATGCCAACGAGCAGGGATCGTAGCCAGGATCCATCAGGCAGCCAAAACCAAAGCATATCCCATAACTCCGACAAAGAGGTGGAGGTCACCTGGGACTGCTCCTTAAATCTTGTATCCATACCCTCTAATGTAGCAGAAATATTTACACTATAATCATTAATATACATACAACAATGGGAATGAACCAATGCACAGACCCCACCCTTAGCGGCAAGCATAACATCCTATTCTGCAATACTACATTTCTTATCTCTGATATTTCCTTGTTAACCCATTTCATGGCTTTAATTGACTCATTAAACATCCATTGCGTAAAATTATTCAATTTTTGTATATCTTTATAATTCATAAGCATTCCTAGCGGTGGAATCAAAACTCTTCCCAATCATCTGTCCCGCTTCTTCTGTAGAGACTCTTTTGTTACATAACTGTCCCTTTGGGAGATTTGCTGTCTTATAAATCAGTGGGATCACATACCCCACTGTGCAGATACTGGTAACATTGCATGGCATAGTGGCAAAGGCTCTATAAGAGTCCATTGTTGTTGCTTTGACACAATGCCACTGCCTATGCTGTATTTTGCAACTTGCATCCACCGCAGTACAGTCTGACATTCATCTGTGTTGTCCAGCCATCCAGATTGGTTAAATGGTAAACCATGCATCAGCAGTCCTGACATATGTCCCAGGTTTCTGAGCAAATTGATGAGATTCACTGCTTAGGCAAATAAGGACGGACACAACGACCAGGAACCCAGATGATCTCGTCATTCTCAATTTGGACCGCTGCAAATCCTCTGCCCCACGTAATCAATTGAGCTGGACCCTTCCACTGTGGGTCAGGGAGCAAGCAATAATACACCAACGGACGGTTGGTCAAACCTGTAGAAGAAGAAAAATGCCAGCTTGCTGCCATGGCAGGGGGTTGCCCAACAAGGTTTGAAAAATTTAACGTAAATAATGCTATATTTAAGGTATTTTGGATAGCCGGTAGGCCAGGTCCTGCCGTTTCCCCTGTTTTTGTTTTTTGATGATCCAGTGCAGTTTTTAAAGCACCATTGGCCCTTTCCATGTTTGCCGAAAAGGCTCCAATGCTCTGTCTACAAATGTCTGACAGATAGTTGGGCTATTTAACATGCCCTGTGGGAGAACAGTCCACTGATAATGCTTCGTAGGTCGATGAGCGTTGAGGGTAGGAACAGTAAAGGCAAACAATTTTCTATTTGAAGCATGCAATGGAATGGAAAAAAAACAATCTTTAAGATCTATAACCATAATATCCCACCCTTTAGGTATTAGATTAGGGTTTGGAAGACCACACTGTAGAGGTCCCATTGGCGAAATGATGGCATTAATGGCTCTTAAATCATGTAAAAATCTCCAATTACCTGATTTTTTCTGTATAACAAACACTGGGGTGTTATATGGGCTGACAGTGGGTTCCAAATGTCCGGCCTTTAATTGTTCTTGTACCAACAATTCCAATGCCACCAATTTGTCCTTGGTTAAGGGCCATTGATCCACCCACACAGGTTCCTTTGTAGTCAACTCTAGCTTCATGGGAAGTTCCATGATGCTCAATCTTTGAATACTAATTGTGCATTAAATTGTCCTAACAAATCCCGCCCCCACAAGTTCGTATGTAAGGGAAGAATAATGGGTTTAAGCTTCGCCTTGAAACCTCCTTTTGTGTGGCAAACTTCCAACCACAATCTACTAACCTGGGCCTCCTGGAGACCACCCACCCCGCGCACCGCTGGGGATGGCTCAACGGGCCATACGATGGGCCAATCTGCCTGCTGGATTACCGACACATCCGCCCCAGAGTCTAAAATGCCAGAAAATGGTTTCTCATTAATCCAAAAGGTCATCATGGGGCGGTGTTCCCCTATGGTCCTAGTGAGTGCCAAAAGCTCCGTTGAAATTGATTGTGGCAATGATGTGGATCCAAAACCCCCGGACCTTATTTTGGTTGATTCTCTCCCAATTTTCAAGTAGGGAACGAGCACCAATTGAGCCACTGAATCCCCTTCAAAAAGGGTTAGGGGCATGGTAGTATAGAACTGGACTTTAATAATGCCCAAATAATCACAATCTACTACCCCTGGAATGACAAAAATACCCCGCTTCACTGATGATGAGCGAGGAAGAATTAAACCAGCTGAACTTGGGGGAATCGGGCCCTTTATCTGTGAATCTATTACTTGTACCACATTTGGGAACACCACCTCCGTGGTTTCCATCACCTTTAAATCCAGTCCCGCACTGCCCTTTGTTGCCGGGGAGCAAAAAGAAGCTGGAACCGGAGCAGCCTTTGGGGAGGGGTTAGCTGCACACCCCCCTACTAGTTTCCCGATTGTAATCGGCACTGATTCGCCCAATGAAACCCCTTTTTGCACTTTGGGCAGACAGTCCTTGGTTTACCCCCACCTTCCTTCATGCTCTTGTTAGCGCCACCGCCAGGGGCATGGCATTGTGCCTTAAAATGGCCGGCCTTACCACAATTGAAACAAGACCCTTGGGGTCGGGCCCCCTTTTGAAGTGCCACCGCTAAGGCGTCCATGTTGTAGACAGTAGAGCCCACAACACTGCAGGCTTTCAACATGTCTACAAGAGTTATGCCTGAACGGGCCACCAATGGTTCCAAAATCTTTCGACAATTGGCATTAGCATTTTCTACTGCTAATTTCATTAGCAGCTCCTCAGCTGCATCTCCATTAGAAATCTGTTTAGAAATTGCCTGTTGCAGCCTCTCCACAAACTCAGCGTATGATTCTTGTGCTGTTTGTTTGATCTGAGAAAATGATTTCTGGGGCTTCCCTACCTCATCCACCCGGTTGAGGGCAGCCATAACAGCTGCTGCAATCCCAGGAAAAGCCTCCTCTGGGGTCCCAATAGCCTGGGCAGGGATATCACTAAATTGCCCTGCCCCAAAAAGCTGATCGGGTGTATATCTACCCCCAGAAGCCTGCCCCCACACCAGTGCCTCTCTCTGGAATTGGGACTGCCATACAACATTTTGTGTGCCAGTCAATAACATACGCATTAGGTCTTTCCAATCCTGGGGAATCATCTTATTTCCGACCCCCACACTTTGAAGAAGCCCGGTAGTATAGGGGCTTCTCAAACCATACTCTTTCACTGCCTTTTTTATTTCTCGAATTACGGCAAGTGGAAGCGGCTGCCACTGAATTTGCTCGTTCCCCACCTGATCTTGATGCCGAGTTATCGGGAAAAGCTGCATCTCAGCAATTTCCTCAGCTGTAAGAGATCCAGCATGAAAATCTTCTCGCATAGCTTGCCGCACCAGCCCCCCTTCCCCGTATCCTGTTTTCTGGCTGTTCTCCTGATGAGGGGCCGTAGGCTGCCTCACCTTCTCTTCTGGTGGGACTAATATCTGTGAGACAGGATATGGGGGTGGCTCGTTGAACGGTTTTAACAGCAAAGGTTGCTGGTGTGCCTCAAGGAGGGTCATGAGCAATCTCCATGTTTTCAAGATTCCCGCTCCTGCCCGTGGTTCCTCATGTAATGTTTTCCCAATTCTTTGCCATATATTTAATTTTAAAGAGCCTCGCTCCGGATACCACGGGCACTGTCTCCAAACTTCCTCCAGCAATGTTCTGATCTTACCCTTATTTAAACCTCCTTCCTGCTTTCCATCTGGACGCAGGAGGAGGCAGTTCCCCCTGGCTAACTGCCAAAGTTCTTGGATATGTTCCTGCTGAACTTGGGACAGTCCTCCCCCCATACTTACGAACAGACTGTTGTTGCCAGCAACTTCAGTCGGGTGCACCGTGCTTCTTCCAAGCGATAAGTATGGAATGAAGGGGACGTATCCAGCTGCTCCTGGATCACGTCGGGGTCACCACTTGTGGCGGTGGACTCTCATGAAAGAAATAGAAGACACAAATATCTCCTCGGGATGAGAGCCCAGAATGCCATCCAGCGCTCTCTTTTATTGTTTTCCTTTCCTCCTCCCACTGCTTTACATCAAAACTCAGTTTAAAGTAACGTAGCCCCCCGCCCAGGTGATCCTTATTCCACTGCTCATTTCCGCATTCTGCTTCCGTGTTTCAGCCGATGCATGTCAGCCTGCACGCACTCAGAAATCTGATTCCCGCAAGTGTGGTCATGTGATGTTTCACTTAACAACCATATTGTTTATGACAGAGTTGCCAGTCTCATTTGAGGACTACCTGATCTCAAAAGGAATTAGGACACAGTATTGTTTAACTTGCAGGTCTTGTTCTTTATTCATTCACTTTTTATTTTGAACCCAGACCGCAGACTGGATGCAGACAGAATTTGTTGTAGTTGTCACTGAAATCATTGGGATTTAAATGATACCTTGTTTCACTAGCTGTTGGGCCAACACAATTACTATATTAATACAACATGCTTAGCCTAGCTGCTGAATTAACCAGGAGTCACATAATATATTGAATCATAAATTCACTGAGCTAGATTCATATGACCTATTATGCCAAGGTAAGAAATTGATTGATCATGTGCCATCAAGTCATTTCCCACTCCCAGTGACCACACACTGTAGATAGATTTTATCCATGACGATGTGTTGTAACCTGGTCCCACCACTATAACTGAATCCATATGCCTTGCTGCTGGTTGTCCTCTTTTTCTCCTTCCTTCCACCTTTCCCAGCACTAGAGCCTTCTCTAGGGAGCTAGGTCTTTGCATATGTCTGAAGCAGGATAATTTGGGCCTGTTCATTTGTGCCTCAAGTGAGAACTCTGGATTGATTTGTTTGATGAGCCATTTGTTTGTTTTCTTACATGTCCATGGTATTCTCAGGAGTCTTTTCCAACACCAGCATTCAAAAGCATCAATACTTTTCCTACGCTGCTTCGTCCAAGTCCAATTTTCACTTTCATAGAGTGTCACAAGGAATACCATGGCTTGCATGCATTATTCTTATGTTTGTAGGTATAGACATATCATGGCATTTGAATATCTTTTCTAAGGTCTTCATGGCTGCTCTACCAAGTGCTAGTCTGTGGCATATTTCTTGACTGCTTGTTCTGTTGATGGTTAAAAGGCAGAAGCTGTCCACCACTTCAATATCTTCATCACCAATTCTGCAACTGGTTGTTCTCCTTGTTGTCATTAGTTTGGTCTTCTTTATGTTTAATTTTAGTCTCATTTTTTCACTGTGCTTCTTGATTTATATTACTACAGCTTGCAGATTCTTTGCATTTTCCACTATCATAGTAGTATCGTTAGAATAGCACAGGTTATTGATGTTTATTCCTCCAATTTTAAAACCACAAACATCTTCTTCCAATCTAACTTCTCTTAATATATATTCAGCACATAGGTTGAATAAATAAGGGGAGAGTATACAGCCTTGTCGCACTCCATTGCCAACCTGGAGCTAGTCTGTTTCACCATGTTATGTCCGTATTGTGGCTTCCTGATCTGTATATGTTTCTCATTAAGACTATGAAATGTTCTGGGATTCCCATTTTTCTGAGCACATTCCACAACTTCATGTGATCGACACAATCAAAGGCTTTTCTACAATTGATGAAGCACATTCTTTTGGGCATTCTTTGGCTTTCTCAATTATCCAGCATGCATCAGCAATAATGTCTCACATTCCTCAGCCTTTTCTAAAGCCAGCTTAAACATCTGGCATCTCTTTTTCCTTGTAAGGCTCTAATCTATGTTGGACGATCCTAAGCATTATTTTGCTAGCATGTGAAATTAAGGATATTGTATGATAATTTGCACAATCTGTTAAGTCTCCTTTTTTTGGTATTGGGATGTAGATTGACCTCTTCCAATCTGTTGGCTACTGTGTTATTCTCCAGATTTGCTGGCAGAGTTTGGTTAGAATCTTTAATGATTCTTTTTCTGTTGCTTGCCATATTTCAGTGGGTATTCCATCATTTCCTGTAGTCTTCCAACTTGGCAATGACTGGAGTACTAGAGATTCTTGTAAAGTAGGGAATGTCTTCTAAGGTATTTTGGATGTTGACATTTCTACTGTTCAGTGTTTCAGTTTTTCCCCTATGAACAGCAGGAAACTGTAGCTGTCTAGAATTGTAGAGTAGGAAGAAGTCACTTAGGCTCCATTGAGTTCAAACTTCTGTTCTATGCAGAAATCCAAATTAAAGTATCCCCAGTATACTAGTCTAGCCTCCCCTTCAGTATATCCAGTGAATTTGAACCCATCACTCTTCTCCCTGCTAGGAAGCTTTTTTCTAATATTTTTTAGAATTTGCCATCCTATAACTTGAAACTATTATTTTGTGTCCTCCACTATGAAATTATAGAAGCCAGGTCTTGATCTTCTCTATATGACATTCTTTCATATATTTATATTTTCTCTCTTCTTTTCTCAAGACTGAGAAGGCTCAACATTCACAATTTTTTCACCCTGTTTTCATAGGCTTTAGTTTCTTGTTCTGTCATCATCCTCATTACTCTTCTCTGAAACTGTTCTACTTTATCTGAAACTTCTTTCAAAATGGGTGTGGAGAACGGGAGAAAATATTCGAGGTCAGGGTTCACCAGTGCAGAATAAAGTGGAAGTATTACATGATTTGGAAACTATACTTGTGTTCATGAAGTTTTTGCAGTCAATCACACTGCTGACTTTCTGACATCACAATCAACAAGTATTCCAAGACCTTTTTCAGGAGTACATACCTGGCCAGGACCACCCCCACTCCCATTCTATATCTGTGAACTTTATTTTTGTTCCTCTTAAATATCTCTGGCCCATTTCTTAATCAAGATTGTTTTCAATTTTTTTTTAATCTTCTAAGGTATTATCTATCTTCCCTATTTTTGTGTCATCTGCAGATTTGGTAAACATTCCCTGCATCTCTTCATCCATGCCATTAATAAAAATAGTGAAGGGCAGACACCCTAGGATTTTGCTTGTGGTACCCTACTCAGCATCTCCATTTAATATGGAACCATTGCTGAACAGTCTTTGTATGATTTTTGAGCCAACCATATATAGTTGGCTCAAAAATCACACAAAGACTGTTTGCCATTTCATTGTTATGCCACGCGGGCCTTTTATTTTGAACATAGTCCTTTTTGTTGTTCTTTTCGACCTCTGCCAACTGCAGCTCATTCTGTGCTTTAGCTTCCTGACACCATATCTGTTGTTATCTGTATGTGGTAATATGGCCCTCTTTCCATATCTTAACATGTGTTCTTTTTAAAATAAACATTTTAAAAGATCTTCACTTTCTTTTTACCGCCACATCAGTTCTTCCTGCTGACTTCCATTTTTTCTGTCATTCAGACTGTTTGTAATTGTGCTTTTAGCATCTCCTTCTCCTTCTCCTCCTTGTCCCCCATCTTTTATAGTAACTTTCATTCATCTTGAGCAACTTTTCCTATTAGTGCCTCTTGCTGTGGAATCCTACCTATTGTAAATTAAAATTTGTTTCATAAATATCCAAAATACATATTTTACTACACTTAGTTTTAATTTCCTTTAGATTCTTTTTAGCATTACACAATAAGTTTCCTCCAAAATTCCTGCTACCTTCACTTCCTCACCTATTGGTTATTATCAAGTCAAGTGATTCTCTTGTTACTTCCTTCTCCCTCTGAAGGAGAAATTTTTCAGCAACATAAGTCAAGAATTTCCTGGCATGATCATGCTTGGCAGTTTGTCTTCCAGCAAATATTGAAGTAATTCAAGTCTCCATACATAAGTGTCCATTATTAACTATGGTATTTTAAAAAAAAAAAGACAAAATGTGCATGGTGACATCACAACACCCTTTAGTATTTGCATCAGGTAGGAACATGGAATTGCCACACACATTGAGGAATGACTACAAATTCCTGTCCATCCATCTTCATTTCTATCTTGAGGTTCCACCAGTTTTTAATTCTTCCTTATAAGATTCTGAACCACAGTTTCCAGCATAATTCACCACTGATCCTTCTCTCTGGTGCTGCTGAAATTATAGTTCTGAATGGCCACAGGTATGATCTGCAATCATTTGATTCATTAGCTCCTTTGATATACTTTCATGTGAAACTGTTCTTCCTCCATTTGCATTAAAATGTAAAAGTTAAGTCTTGATGCTTGCTCTTTAAGTTTTTCTCAAGAGAACAAATACATGTTGTAGCTTTTACACATCATAGTGGGAAAAAGTACTTGAACATATATGCCTGATTCATACAACATGCTGGTTTGGTTTTGATTTGCTGTGTTGTATTGAATTTTGTAAAACATGATTTATTGCTTAGTGCCTAGTTCAAAACCAGCCAATAGCTTAAACATACCATGCTTTAGCATGGGGTGTGAACCCAGTCACTGGAAAATGTACACTAGGAAGAACCAGGCACATGTCAAAAACCCAGGCTATCATTTGGTAATTGTAAACATCCTATCACAGCGGGTCTGTGGGTAATTCTCGGTGGGATGCTTCAGGTTAGTGTCTAATAAAGAACTAGGAATGAAGACAACCCTTTCTCTTCCCCTCCTACACTTTGTTTGGGTTATGAGAATACAAAACGTGCTATAACTATAGCTTAACAAGTCTGGTACCACTTACAAAAGTAAACTCTCTGTCTTAAATCATTGCTGGGAGATTAACAAGTCCTTTGACCTGGCTGTTTTGATTTAGCTGTCACAGGCAAATGCTCTTAGATTTAAATATATCCTTTTTTGCCTCACAGCCGAGTTCTTTTCATTTGTGTTCCCCTGACATTACCCGAAGGTGGGCTGAGCACAGCAAATCTGACGAAAAAGTGGGCTGGTCCCTTGGACTGGGAGCACTTCCTTGCTTTCAGCAAATGACTGTGTTAACCAAGTACAGAGCACAGGCAGTGCCAACAGCAGTGATTCTGCCTCTCCTCTCTAACACCATCTAGAAGGCAAAGTCCAGCTGAAAATCTCCAGCTCCAGGATTTTTTAAGAATACTTTTTAATGAGCACTACCTGATTTTCCCAGAAAGAAAATGGGCATACAGGATTATATCTGCATCACTATGACTGGAGGGGCACCTTGGGGTTTTAGACTTCAAGGTGGCAAGGAAGAAAAGCAGCCTTTGCAGATTGCCAAGGTAAGAAAAGAAGAGAATCTTCTTTCTTGTTTTTATCAGGGTATGTATGTGGATGTGTGTGTATATATAGAGAGAAGGAAATAAAAGCTACGTATAGAACGATTTGATAGTTAGCACACTTCCCTTGGATTTTAAAGTCCTGGGGAATACTTGCAGAGATGCTCCCAAATGTATTATCAAATACACATTTTAAGAAAACTAATATTTTAAAATTTCCTTGTCTTGATCCCTTTGAAAGTACAAAGAGATTCCCCACCCGTAAATACATAAGTCTTCCGAAATGTTGATTACTTTTAGCTCCTGTTGAAGTTGCTGAATGGTGTTGAAAGAACCCTCTACAGTAAGCACTAGGATTTGAGTGAGCAGCTCTTCATTTGATGAAAGATTTGTGATACTTTTTCTTCCAGTCTTGGCAAAGAAATAAATACAGGGCTGCAAGGGAAAAATTGCACCTAACCTTTCACTTAGTCTGGACGACTCAATCATGAAGCTATTGTCTCATATTATGTAAACTGACAATTTTAAAATACCCTTGAAGAGATATGTCTTTTACATGGTATGCATTTTACAGATGAAAACAAAATGACAAGGATCATATGAGAATTTTAACTAATTGCTCTGAAACCTTTAGTATCTTTAACAGATTTGAATGAAGTTCTTAGCTTTTTAAAATATAACATTTGCAAAGCTACTGAGGTGTGACTAGCATAGAATGTATCAAGTCTAAGTCATAATACATGATCATTCTACATAAAACATAAATCATAACCTGTTAACTTGGGAGTTAAAATATAAGCAGCCCAACATTTTGCATACAGTAATTACCAAGTAAAAATTCACCACGATTTAGTCCTGCATATTCAAGCAAAAGATCATGCTGTAAGACTGCATCCTGTGCATATATAAGAATCCAGACACTTTGATTCAGTGAAATTTATTTTTACTACACAGCTTGCTTTCATTAAGAAACAAATAGGGAATAAGGAGACGTTTTCATTGTCTTTTCATTGATTCATGAATATGATGTATTATGGTGGTTGGAAGACGGCCAAAGTTCACTGTAATATTTTGTTGAACCATTTCATGACAATTCATTTTTCAAAAGTATGAAGATATTGAAAATAAAAGTTTATAGCAGTTACCTTCTTTCAGTCAACGACCAGTGTTTTTCATGTTCTTCCTCTGTCTTCAAAAACCAATAGCAATTTCTTTTGAAACATTGACAGTAAGTGGTTAATGAAACCAGTGTACTAATATCAAAAGAATGTTATCATTAAGTATTTTGTGCTGTGCAAGTAAATTTTCTTTCGGAACAACAACAAAAAAGGAGTTTTGCATTTTGAATGCAGCTATAGTTTGAACACAACTGTGGTAATGGAATTCTGCCACCTAGTGACACATGAAAGCGCACTATAGAAATTAACAGAACAAAAATGGTTATAGGGCGAATACAGTGTAAAGCTAACAGCATGCATTAAAAGTCTTGAAAGACATCGCTTGCTCAGATCCAGTGAATAAAAAAGCAAAAGCAGTGTATCCTTCAACAAGGATCCTTACAAGGAATCGTAATGATGCATTCATATAAGAATGGAAGCTACATTCCTATTAATTCATGCTATGCAAAGGCTAGGGATGGTTGGTTCTTCTATAGTAGATATCACTGCAAATATAAAAACTATCCTGCTGACTCAACCAAATCTTTCTAGTCCAACAGGAGATAATGGAATTGCCCTTCACTTTTGCTTTTCTTTTGCATGTGGATTTCAGTGATATACTGCCTCTGCATATGGAGGTTCCTTTCAACTCTCACATCAGCTTCCTTTGCTAGCCCTCTCTTATTTTGACTGATTGTTCAATGATATTCCACCTTTCCTCCTGGAGCTCCATACTATACATACAGCATTCCTTCTTCCAGTTTTGTCTGCACAAGAATGACCCCATGTGGTGTTCAAGTTGAGAAAGAGTGACTGGTCCAAAGTCACCCACTGAACTTTTGTGACTGAGGGTAGGCTTGAAGTTGGAGTCTCCTAGTCCTAATAGAACATCATAACCATTCCATCACACCGGCTCCATGAAATCATGTATTGGCTTAAAAAAGCAATCACCGTAATCATCATTTTGGACAAAGCGTCGATAGGATTAGCAGAAGAAGAGCTGCTTCCCAGATCCACAAGAGGCTGATGGGTAGGAAAGGATTAATTTAATCAAATGTGTGGAACAAATGAGTAGTTAAAGGACTACATGTCACAAATACAAAATTGGAGTAAAAACCATGTACAGCAACCTCAAACATATTGCCAGTCACTGAACTGAGTTAGTTATAACTCAAATAAATGCATTTTCTGCCCAAAGTATTAATGATGATTCTTCCAAGTGAATAACTGCTTATGCAGCAATCTGATAATATTCAAGTACTTCATGATGAGTCTTCTGAACAAGCTGTGCTGAAATGAATGCTTCAATGCTTATTGTTTGAAGGGAAAATGGAGGCATAAAGTTTGGGATGAAGTGAATCTTAATCCATGAAAATGTATGTAATTATTATTTTGTGTCAGTCTGTAAGATACCTCAAGACTCTGTAATTTTTTTGGAGGAATGGTTGTAAAAGCAAAGAACAAAAAGCAAAATAAAGTAGCTGTTTTTGATAAATGTAGAATGCAATCTAATCTCTGTTCAAGTAATTTTTCCTTCTGCTTAATGTTTTACATTACTTGCTATAGTCTTTTTACTTGCACATGGTTGAAAAACACTGAAGTGAGATGTTTTCCATTTTTTATTTAAAGATAGCAAGTTTTGAAAGAACCCCTCACAGAACTATTCATGGCAGTCATGGGACTGCATCTGCTTAGAATCTTTCCCAGCACACTGTTGGCCTGTGTGAGAAGGAAAGCTGCCAAATCTCCAGCATGTTCTCTTATCTAAATTTCCCAAGAGAACTGGTGACTCAGCAGATCTTCTAAGCATCCTGCTTGGACATTTATGCTGTCTGAAAAAGATCTGGGGTCTCAGGCATGGCTGGTATGGAAAGCTTCATGAACTACTTCTATCTGTTTTACTCTGCAGTTTTTTTAAAACTTAGATTTATGTGATTATTCTCCATTTATTTTGGGAATGTGACCCTCAAAGCTTGTTTCTGTCTTTGATTTGTATAAGATATTGCCTATGGATGTATATTTAAGAACCTGCCAATCCAATGGAATTCTGACTAATCTGCTTAGATGCTTTCACATGGTTTTCCAGTTATGCTATCAGACCCTGTAGAGGAGAAGTATAGTTAAGATTATACTCCCTGGTCTCAATTTCTATTGGCTGGATTTACACACTGTAGGAAGTTATGTTTTCTTTTTAGACATGATTTGTTTTATAGGTCGTAACTGACTGAATTCATGCACTGAACATATACCATAAGTTTATGGTTGTCTTCACATAATCATATTAAACTAAAATCAAACAAACTACATAATGGTTTATCACAATGTGTGAAACCAGTTATTTATTATTATTTAGAGCCTCCATACATATATAACTTCTACTTATAAAGACTATATATAGGATCAAGGATTCAAATTCTTGACACTGGATATGAAAAAGGTATTTCAATGTTGGAATACCAGTATTGAAAAATCCTGTTCCTCGTGGATGATCTTCCTTTTTCAGGCCAAAGCAGTCACACAGAAGGTAGTTGGCTGATTATCTTAAAGAATTTATATAGGAGTAAGTCTGCCCATGACATTTATGCAGATTTTTAAGAAAACAGGTTCATGGTTTTCAAAGTTTACATCTTTAATCTGTCTGGACTTGTCTCTCTTCTTCACAGATTTTCCATCATACCTTTTTCCTTACATTCAAGTCACTTCAGTGAGGTTCCTTATGAGAAGTTAGACCTACAGTTTGGTATACAACATATACAAAATAAGGTCTATTTAATACAGAGGGACTTATTTTAAAGTAAATCCACATAGCATTGCACTGTTAATCCTGTACCAGTCAATCATGCCATCTGGGAATTCTGGGAGGCGCAGTTCACATATAATGAGTACTAGTTTGGGAAAGGTTGCTTGGCATAACATGATGGATGCAACCGATTTGAGTGAAAAGAATTATATTTCCCTGTTGATTTTATGTACTTTGTGTGGCAAATAATTATCTAATTATCCCACTAGATAATGTTTGTAGATATCCTGTTGGACCTAAGGAAGGCCTCAGTAATGCAGTCCTGGTGAGCTCCCAGAAGCCTGCCAGAACTCCAAAACATGTCTACACATTTTTATCTATTTTTATTTATTCCTCGTTAGACACTTAATCCACTGCCATATTGTTTTATAACAGTGTACAATAAAAACATAAAGCAGACTGAATACAAGATTAGAATAACAAACTGTTAATTGTTAAATTAAAATAATGAACATGTGAACACCAGGTTGGTTTTCTAAATCAAAAAATCATGCTTTATAGCTGCCTTTTTAAAATACTAACAAGGAAGACATTTCCTTCAGTTTTACAGAGAGTACTTTCCAGAGACCAGGGATAGCTGGTTCGACATCCAGTTGCTACAAAGCAAAACCTCAGCAACCTCTTGAAATGATCTAAATGAGTGGGAGATTCATACAGATAAACCTTTTTTCTTTCCCAAGTAATACAGCCAAGCCATTTAGAGTTTTTGAGTTGAGAACAAGCACGTTGTATTTCAAGAGAAATGAACTGATAGCCAGTCAATCCTTATAGCACACATGGTTTCTGGTCTCTTACTAATTGACCGACAAAAGTTTCCAGACTATAGAATGAATGGGCACTCACAGAATCCATTGCAGTTATTAAAATATTTATATCACTTAAATTGCATGAGATCTCACAGGAAAAGATTAAAATAGATCCACTTTGGTCTAGTGGTTAAGGCATCAGGCTAGAAACCAGGAGACTGTGAGTTCTAGTCCTTTCTTAGGCATGAAAGCTGGCTGGGTGACTTTGGGCCGGTCACTCTCTCTCAGCCCAACTCACCTCACAGGGTTGTTGTGGGGAAAATAGGAGGAGGAAGGAATATTAGGTATGGTTGCTGCCTTGAGTTATTTATAAAAATAAGAAAGGCAGGATAAATTTTTTTAAAAAAACAACCTCTCAAAATGTAGGCAGTGTTACAGGGCCTAGAACAATGTTTCTCAACCTTGGTATCTTGAAGTTGGTGAGTCCCTGCTTGCCATTTATAAAGTCAATATAATATGTAAGACTGAAAAAAGTCTTTAACACTTATGTGGTTTAGAATGTAGAATTTAGATCGTACATTCCCATTTGCTGGGTTTTTAAAAAATCACTGGAAATTGAAATTATATATTGTTTATATTGTTACCTTAAACTGAAGGGTTCTCTCTCTCTCTCTCTCTCTCTCTCTCTTTCTCTCTGTATGTGTGTGTGTGTGTGTGTGAGAGAGAGAGAGAGAGAGAGAGAGTCCCATCTATAGAAATAGGTAGGCATTCCATAATTCTGTATGTACAGTACATGCAACATAATTCTTGTTGAGTGTCTACTGGAGTGTGCTAAAGGATCACAAGAGGGAATAAAGGGACTGCATGAGTTAAATGTCTTGTGTTTTAGTTTAACATTTCCTGTCTGAATATTTTTGCCAAGTATTTTCTGTTTGTTACAGTCTTGTGTACCAAAGATTGTACAATAGGAATAAGGCAGATCTGAACACATAGTGTAAACTTCTGAACTTTGCTTTCATAATGATATCATGACATATAAGCCACACCAGGAAGAAACTATCAATAACAGCTTTTTAAGAAAGATCCTCCAAAGTATGTTAGACATGAAGAAAAAAAAATGCTGAGTTTGATCCACGTTTAGAATAAAACCAGTGAAATCAGTTGGACTTCAGTTAACTGTGACACTTCCAAGGTCCATTAATTTCAATACACCCACCCTAAGGATGCTAATTGTTTTGACATTTTTATTTTGGCACAGATGTTGATGATTTTCATCACTTTTTACTTTCAGTTACTAAAAGAACTTTGTTTTCACTGTTTTTAGCAATTCCGTATTTAAAACTATTAAGACCATAAGAAGCTGTCTTAAGGATAACAGGTATTTATAACTAATGTCGGATTTTTAGCATGCAGAGTATTTTATTGTAGGCTTGAAAAAAAAAATCATCCAACAAAAAACTATGAAGGACTTTCCTTCATGGTTCTCCTGATTGCATGTAACCTATATCTCGATATCTTGAATTATGCAGATCATATGGGAAATATCTATGCGATCAACCCAGGAAAAGGATTAGAATCTTACATGCTGCCTCAGCACTATGGGTTGATGTATGTGTATGAAACAGAACTTTAGTTGAGTATTAAATATGCTATTCCAGGACAAAGCAACCTTATATGAGTTTCTTTGATAGCCTAGTTAGATTTATATATCACTATCAATCATGGTTTGTGGATTGGGCGTTGAACAGTGAACAGGAGGGTGAACTAGATAAACAATATGGTACACCAAAGAAATAATATATTTGCATTCCAGTAGAGGTGGAGGTGATGAGAATATGGATTTCCATATCATTTAAAAAGGAAAATATAGCACCATTACAAGACAATGCTAGAGTTATTTTTCACAGCATATATGTCTACAGATTTGAACTATAAGATTCTTGTTCTTTCCCATAAGAAAATCAACTGTTCACATGGCAGACATGTACAGAGGCCCCATTTTAATAAATGGGTTCATTGTATATTTTATCTTTCATTAAATATGACTTGGCTGATGCAAACATTTTAATATAACCATTACATTTTCTGAGTTCCTATAAAATTGGATTCCAGATAATATTTGTGATTTCAAAATCTTCCTTCCTGCCTTCCTGCCTTCCTGCTTTCCTTCCACAAATGTATATGGCTGCCCCTCTACCAAAGGGAACTCTGGGTGGCAAACAAGAATAAAAAGGCAAATACAATGATCATAAAATAAAAATAAAAAGACCAAATCAAAGCCCCATGAAAATTTCATAACCATAGATCAAACACAACCATTAACTTCCTGGCTGCAGTGCCTGGGCAAAAAGCCAGGTCTTCACTGTGTTCCTGAAGGCAATAAGGTTGGGATTATCCATATCTCTGGAGGGAGGCTGCTCCATAAGGCAGGTACCACGACAGAGAAGGCACACGTCTGAGGCCCCATCAGGTGACACTGTCTCACTAAGGGAACTCAGATTGTACCCATGCTGCCAGACCTAGTAGGGCAGGCAGAAACCACCAGGAATTGGTGGTCCTGCAAATAACCTGGCTCCATGCCATGTAGGGCTTTAAAGGTAATGACCAGCACCTTGACTTGTACCTGGAAGCCTACTGCAAGCCAGGGCAGTTCACACAGCAGTGGTATTGTGTGGGTATATCATGAAGCACCCATCACTGCCCATGCCCCTGCATTCTGGATCAGCTGAAGCTTCTGAATGCCCTTCAAGGGCAGCTCCAAGTAGAGCTCATTGCAATAGTCCAATTGGGATGTGACTAATGCATGAGTGGGAGCAGGACCTCCTAATCTAGGAATGGGTGCAACTGGCACATAAGATATATTTGTGCAAAGGCTTTCTTGGCCACATCTGCAACCTTGAGCAGGAGCTGTGAATGCAGGAGGACCCCAGAATATGCACAAACTCCGTCTGGGGAAGTGTAATTGCAGCCAGAGATAAAGCTGGCAAATCACTAGATGCAGGTGGCCCTAAAACCCACAGCCACTCAGTCTTGTCAGGGTTGAACCAAGCTGTTTCTTCCACATCCAGACCCACCCAGCTTCCAGATGCTGATCAAGCACCTCAACAGCATCACTTAGACAGCCCAGGACTGAGATGTATACCTGAGTGTCATTAGTATATTGCTGATAATTGACCTTGTGTTGATGAATGACTTCATCCAGCAGTTTCATGTAGATGTAGATGTTAAATAAGAGTGGGAAGACAGTGACTCCTATGACACCCTGGAAAGCAGAGGTTACTAGAGCACCAGTAATACTTTTAAACATTTAGAACAAGTCAGTTGGAGAATACCCACTAATTTTATATTGCAGTCATCTATTATTATGTGTAGAGAGTAAGAGAGATGACCTTGACAGCAATACGCAAGAACCGTTACATAAGCAAAGATCTGAGATATTGTGAAAGCTGAGCAATGTGTAGGAAACAGTAGTTCACTGAAAGCCAGTACTCTTTTAAAAGTACTTTCCCAGGCATTTGGGTAATACAGTCAAGAACTAAAAAGGCTGTTTCAGTCACTTTCATTGCCAAATAATACACAATTTGAACTTCAATGTATCCTGTGATTGGAACAGCAACATGTGATGGTTTTGCCAACCTTCTAAGGGAATGCTTTCCAACCATAGCACTAGATGGAGTTTATTTTTTTCTCCCTCTCTCTCTGTATACATGTGAGTGTGTGTAGATGAGATGATAGATAGATAGATAGATAGATAGATAGATAGATAGATAGATAGAAGCACCCACTAAACTCAATATTGGATCTGATTTCAGTATTTAATTTGTTTCATGGCATGGTTGAAAGCATCTGTATTTACAAAAATGTAAAATGAGGGATAAATAAATAAAATATATAACCAACCCATGTTGATAAGCTTTCTGAATGTACCCTCTTGACCATTGGGTGAAAAGAATGCTGGACTATAAGGGTCCTTTACCTAAACCATCAGGGCTCTTCTTATATTCTAACACTGGAGGGGAGGGTACAGAGATTTTAGCACAGAGCTACCTTACCAGTTAGTCTTTTTGTAAATGATGCTTTGTAATGGGCCACCCCCAAAATAACAGCCATTTTGAACAGATAACTTTCTTTCCATGGTAGCAAATTTTTGAGAGTGCTCATCCCATGTTCTCAACATTCTAAATGTGCCCATTTATTCTATAAGATTGTTATAATCTTGAGAATATAATGTTATTGGAGGAAGGAGAACCATCTTCTTGGTGAACAATCAAGGCAAAAAAGTAAAAACATATTCAGTCCATACAAATTTATGCCATGATATATAATTAAAATCATATTTATATGGAAATGTCTCCTAATCTGTGAAATATAATGAAATCTGGCATTATTTTAGGATGACTTCTGTCAGACATTTCTGACAGCTGTATAGTATGCCTTACACGTTTCCTGATAAATCTGTGTTATTTTGTATTGACACCTTTCTTTGAAACAGATTTTTGCAAACATTTTATGTGCATTATAAGACCAGTGTAACATATTACTGATAGAAGGCATAAACCTTATTGGATGTATCAACTGCATAATAATTTATAGACTTTAACCATCACTGTGTGCTTACTTAGTATGTAAAGTAACTTTTTTTACTGTCAATGTGCCAAGACAGCTGCCAAAAAGGGGATATTGGTTCTCCAGGCTCCACACTTAAAATAATTTCATTTATGCTATGGTATTTTAGGAAGCATATAAAAGAATCCATTTGTGTGTTTCATTATCTATGTTGGCATTGCCCCTTTTTTTTCTTATTGTGTTTTTTATGTTGCTCCAAAGTTCTTTTTACTTGGGCTATTCTGTGTGCATTTTGGAATGAGAGATTGCCACCTTCTGTGTGTGTGTAATTCATAGCACATTTATATATTCATTCAAGGCTGGATCACATGTAGCCTTTTGTGGCTCCAGAATAAATGAGACAGTATATATATATATATTTCTGAATTTGGGGGATGGGGAAAATTTTCAGGAGCAAAGTAGATAATTTAAATCTTAACATTGGGCCCACTTGAAGTCTTTATCCTGCCCCACTTTGAGCATACAGCCCTTGAAATTCTGTGTGAAGCATGGTGCATTTCTGGAGCTATCAGAAATTGTACACCCTTGATGTAAACAGTAGTGTCAAGTGTTAGTGTCTGCAGATAAGCATTTTTGTTTGGAAACATTGAAGTGAAAAGAAACTGCTTTCATGAATTGTTTATTATTGGCTTCAAAGACTGGCAGCCAGGTTTAACTGATTCAGTTAAAGCACATAGAAAATCATTTAGAAAGGCAAGACTAATACCTTGACAATGAAAGTAAAATACTAACCGCTGATCAAGTAACGTCTAATGTAGTCCTCTCCATAGCTGCTTGTAAAAAGTTTACACCAGAACAGTTTGGAAGACTGGTACAAATATTCATTTTAGACATGTATTATGTGAGAATAAATGTATTAAGCAAACTGTAATCATCCTATACTTAATGTATAAACTAGGATAACTAAAAAAAATCAGGATCATGATTTATTTTCCATAATAGAACTACTCTGAGAATCTGACAAAATGCCCAGTGGAATTCTATTCTAGCTTCAATTTGTTCAAACTAGAGCATCCATTTGCATTTTATTGGTGGTTAAGCTTTGAATGTGAATTCTGATTAAAATATTCCTTTGATGGTAATATAACATAATAGTCACATTGCTTTACTTGCATTTCAGAATAAAATGCTGAGATGAATTATCTGCACTACAATAGTAAGAACATTTTCCAGTAGCAGTCTTGTCTGTTCAAATACTCAGTGTTTAACTATTAATCTTCAATAATAGGAAAAAAAAAAAAAAAAAAACCTCGATCAGATTACCCACAGGGTGGCTTGTGTGGTTTTTAGCATCTTGTGGGAACAATTTTGGCTAAAAGATCAATCTGTAATTCAGCCTTGAATTTCTCTACAGTAGGAAAATGTAACAATCCTTCCTCTCTTGCAATTATGGTTAAAACCACTCTGAGTGAATGAATTGTGACATTATTGAACATGAAGTGATGCATGAAATCTTTACTAGAATGAATGCACCTGATATTGAGTTCAGCATTTTGGGAAGGCTATCATCATTATCCTTTTTTAAAAAACATTACATGAACAAACACAGCACTGAAATATTCACTGCGAACCAAGATATATTGCCTACATCTCTTGTTTGCCCCTCACTTGCTGTTATCATCAGCTTCTGATTTGCTTAGCTGGCCTAGAAAAAGTTCCCCTGATCAGCATGAACAAAAACATACTGGTGGTACCATTTGGTGAAACTAAAAATACATTTCAATAAAATGTATCCAAAACTTGGATTTCAGGATTGTTACTTGGCCAGGCTGGATGAAAGAAAGATGAGAGACCCGAGCACAACTGAAATTATAGCAGGATTTGGCTAAGAAAATATAAGCAGCTTGGCCAAATCTTTGTCAGATTAGAAAAACAACACGAAGTTATACGAGGCATCTGTATTTGTAGAATAGTAATTGGGCATCTAGCCTACAAACAAGACTGCAAGGTAGAAATACATTGTATGCTATGTAACAAGGTAATGATGAGATAAACCCACAATTGTTCTTATAACTTGTTTGAAGCGAGATATAAATAAAAATGGGATAAATGGAATATGAAATAATATTTGGCCATTCTTAAACTTTAATCATTTTTTAAGTGACCTCAAATTTCACAATAAAATAGTCAGTACATGTGCAACACAGGTTATTATAAACAGCCTTTTAGGTATATCCATCACAATGTTTTGTTTACTCACCATGTTGGTGCAAGTAACATAATGCAAAGCCCAGAAAAGAAGTAGGAATTAATGAGCCAAAGAAATTAAGAACAATAAAAGTGAAATATAGCTAAAATACAGTTTATACCAACACTATTCATACTACTTCTCCACATATCTCTATCTCTGTACACCACCCTTGTTCCCACCATGTCCACATACCAATTCATACGTTGTCATTTTTTTCTTTAAACTTTAAACTTCTCGTGCCTGTCATAAGTTTTGGAGTCAGGCAGCACCTAAATCTAATGAAACAAAGAAACAAACAAAAAAATCAGTACCATCCAGATTTTTTAAAAGTTCAGTGTTTTAGCTTTTTAGTACAGTACTCCATTATTTTATTTTATTCTATTTTTTCATAATATTTTTATTAGAGTTAATGCTTTTGCTGGGTAAGACTGATGAATGAATTTTTATGTATAGATTTTGGTTATTGTTTAATGATGAGAAATGGGAAGAGGAGTTTCTTTTTCTGTAATATCAGAGAAGTTGTTATGTTACTGTAAATGTTTATACTTGTCTGGAGGGAGGGGGAAGTCACTTTTAATATGTCTTTTTTTTTTTCTTTTTCCTTTTTCTTTCTTATTCTCTTTCTTCTTCTTTTTTGTTTGTATATTTTTTCTAATTATGTATTAGCTTTTAATTATATAAAACTCTAGTACCCCACTACTTTATAAATTTATATTTTAGTATCTTAATCTGTCCACTAATACTTCTGCTCTGTTCCTGCAGTTCTTCTGTAGCTTCTTTTGGTTCTCTTCTTTTATTCCAAGCCCATTTTTTCCCCAAACAACCATTTCAGCAATAGTCTGTCCCACATTCAGAATATTTCATCACCCTTCTATCTGTCATAGATCAGCATTCTCTGTTTATAGTAAGGTCAGCACTAGACTTGTCCTGGAGAAAAATCTATCTATGCTAAAAGTCATCACTGACTTGATGGTACATAATCAATCTATTAATTAGTACTGGTGTTTTTGCCATATTTGTAAGTATATTTGTAAGTCCAACCAAGGCCAGTTTTTCCACAAGCATGAGTGTATGCTCCTTGTAAGATAGGATCTCCAATCTAGAGACTATTTCGAAAGTCAACATACTGTGGCATGCATCCTACTGACACACACATTGGATGCCAACCTTACTAATTTAGTAGGTTAATTTAAATTAGAACTAATTGGGAATTTCAATAAGATTAAATTATCTATGGGGAGGAAAAGGGTGGGAGTATTCATAATTTCAGTGCAAGGATCAGAGAACCTCAAGTGGAAAATCGGAAGGAATGGTTTCCCTGCATGCTAATTCTCACCTGTAAATATATTCCCCTACATTAGTTTTGCTTTGGTTTGTTTTCATTTTTTTAAACAGATGTGTAGAATCAGAAGTAATACAATTCATGAAGATGGGGGAGAGAAAGAAGAAGAATGAATTTGTCAGTATGGAAGAAAGGCTACTTTTTCTCCCAGTGATTATCCCCTTTTCAACATTTATGTTACTTTGGCAAACTTGTGTTCAGGAATGTGCATGTTCCAAATTCTTTTCTAGAGAGAAAAAGATATACTATTTTGAAATATATTAAATGCAGCATAGAATCCAAATTGTCCCACTCTAGTCTACCTTGGTCAGGCCCCAGTTGGAATAGGGTGTCCAGTGTTGGCCACTGCAGTCTAAAAGGACAACGACAAAGTGGAGTAAATTCAGAAGAGGGCTACTAAAATAGCCAGGGGATTAGAAAATCAAGTCCTGTGATGAACAATTAAAAGAGATGGATCTATTTAGTTTGCAGATAAGAAGACTGAGGGGAGATATAATAGAAGGGTTGTCATACAGTGAAGGGAATACACTTGCTCAGCGACAAATGGATTGAAACTACAGGGGAACTCGATATTAAAGGTCAATGAAATGCTCCATGTTCACTTTCACTGGAGGTCTTCAAACAGAGGCTGAATTGTCATCTAACCCCAGTGCTTTAGCAGATGCTAAACCAAACAGAGGTCTGAATTATATGACCTCTGAAGTCACTTCCAACTCTGTGGTTCTATACTCTGACAGTTATTTAGTTACAAAAATCAGAACTAAACAATTTATATGAAATCTCTGTCTGTAATCAAGAAAAGTAAAAAGAAACTGGAAGCTTGAGACAGCCCTATTCATAAAAAAATGGCAAGATTAGAAGAACGGAATTATATAGAATTGACATTGTAGACACACAAACTTTGGGGTGGAATTCCCTGTTTAGCATAATTCCATACAGATCCACTAGGGAAATGTAAGTTTCAGGTCAGAATAATATAAGAAACAGGAAACAGCACACATCTTAACTTTACTATCATTTACAGTGGTAATTACTTCTGACATTTGTTTAAAGACTTTCCAGCCCTTTAAAGTCTGTTTTATGGAGAAAGGTGAACTGTTTTTTGTAGTTCTTACAGTTGACAGTGGTGGAAAGGACTGTTCCTCAGAATTTAATTAATTAAGATGATATCATATTATATGGCTTGGTAATTGAAAGAAGAAAAGTGATATAATGGGTTAAATTCTTACTTGGAAATATTATCCAGTGAACCACAAGGAAGGGCCATGGCTGACTCTGAATGTGAACTTTGCAACCAATAGCTTTATTATAATAAACATCCATTGGAAACTGATAAATACATTTTATTTGTATAGCTTAAAATTAGTGTATTGCCCAAGTATGAGCTTTAACAAATAATGTTGCCATAGCCATAGCTTATTCAGAAATGTTCTGGAATATGTATGCTGGCAGGGGCAGGGGCAGGGGCAGAAAAGATAATTCTTCTGAAGAATCATACTTGAAATGGCCTATGTGTTCCATTAAAATTCTGTTACAATCAATTTATTTCATAGTTCCACAATGATAGGAGACTAGTACATGGCAACGTAAGCAGTGGCAGTTGAGATAGCACAGAAGAAGATGCATTTGAATTACTAAATTCTCATTCATTCATTCATTCATTCTCTAAGCCTCTGACTTTTGAGCCCTGATACCTTGGGCATCTGCAAGTTGATATCATGCACACATACAAAAGCACACATATAAAGGGGCAAGGATATAATAATGACGCTGCAACTACCATGTTTTCTGTTTTGATCTTCCTCCCCCCACCCCCACTTCTGATACAGAAGAACTTGTGTAGCTCAGTCAAACATACACCTTAATAAATGTGTTCAGGATTATAGTAAATTGGTGTAACCTGCTCCAGTGGATAAAATCATGTCAGATAGTGCCATTGACATTAACCTTGTGAGAATGTGGACAACGTCTGCACCAAGATGAAAGTCTGATTTGGCTGTACCTTTATTTTTATTTTTGCCCAGAAAGGAAAATGCTATTATGGTAGAAGAAGTAATGGCAAAATTTCCCCATAAGCACTGCATTATGTAATGTATTTGAGTACATATACAAGTATTTCTAAAATTATGTATTCTGCCTACAGACAGAGTAGATGTACAAATCTTCAAGAAAATAGATGCAGTGAGGTTATGGGTGAATTTTAGTCACACTTCTGACTTTCATTGATAACACGTATGGCTTCCAAATATCTGAAAGGACTTAAAGCAACTTCACAAAGTCCATCGAGTTGTCAAAGGACAACAATCAAATCAAAGACTGCAATGGTCAAAGCCAGTTATCAGAACTGTGTCATGTAGCATTGGTGAAATTTGATCCACTATTAATTTGCTTCTTTTTCTCACTATTTCTTTACCTTTTCCTTACTTCTGTCCTGAAAAACCAATGAGGTTATCCAATATCAGACATTGTTTCATAATTTCCAAGATAAATATATTGTATGATGATCAGACATTTCCTCTGGATTAATTTCTTTTTATTAAGAATGAAAGAAAGAAAAAGTAACATTATGTATATTATTAGAGGGGCAGATGGATCAAATGCCATTTCCTATTCAGTTTCATTCTTCTTGTATATTTGACCTCCATCTCAAATCTAAAGAGAAGTGCTATATTAGATATGTTTTTATTTTGTTTCATAGTTACCATTTTTCCCCATCTCAATTAGTACTATCCTTTGTAAAGGACTCAGTTTTAGCAATAGAAAACATGAAACGACCTTTTACCTTGCTATGGAGTGTTTTGTTAATTGCCTGCTATGATGAACCAAAATGAACACAGAGATATTACTCTAAGAAATGTTCCTGGTTACTTTGACAAGAATTAACTTGTGCAAGCAACAATTCTGTTTGATAAAGAAGGTGAGCTGCCCAGCCACTAGTTCTATAAAACAACACTCCTAAGAAATGGAGGCACCCAAAATCAAAGGAAACTTCTACCTCTAACATAATATAGTCCTGGCTCTGTGATATTAGGTTGGGACTGATCCAAGATCAGAATAAGCCAGTACAGTACTATAACTGATTTCCAGATTAAATGATGTAACATTTTTTAAAAAGCTGCAGATGAAGCTAAGCTTTAAAAAAATCTGACCTGCACATATTATTTGAATTGTATTTTCGGTTCATTAATTGATAGAATCACATAATTGAAGCCATCTGCTCCAGTTAATAACTTTACACACATATTAACACACTATTACCCATCTCCTCATGTAAACTGCTAATAAATGAGGTAATAGAATCTATGGCAGTGATAGGCTGTTTTTCAATTATTTCAGACTACAAAAGGAGGAGGAGGAGGAGACGGAGGAGAGGCGCTAATCATTCCACTTGCTATATTATTTCAGATTAAAGAAAACATACACAAAAAAAATGGCATGTTTCCATTGCAAATATTGAAATGAATGATAAATATTGAAACCAGTATGGGACAAAGGAAGAGATCTCTCAGCTTGAGGATTTTGAGGTTCAGCAGCATCGAGATTTCCAACAGTGCCATTCTGGTTTTCCTAGAAGTGAATGCACCTTCTTTATTTTCATTGGAACTTTGTCAAAACCAGATGAATGCTGGCTGTTAACTGGAAATACACCCACCCACCAGGATCATGGCAGGAAAATTAGAAACAGTTACAGAATTCCTTTGTGAGCAATGAAGCTGTGAGAAGGGCCTTGGCAGCATCACCCTGGTGTTCCTCTTCAAGCACTATCTGGTGGACCTTTGAAACTTATCAAAGTAGCAATGGAGAAAGTCTGAAGAGAAACACCAGAAGAATTAGCTACAGGCAGCAATAGGGCGCAGTGCTCAAGGGGAATCTCCAGTTCAATTCCACCCTCACCCATAAAAACTTACTGAGTCACCTAGAACCAGTCATTCTCTCTTCCCTCACAGTACCATTTTTGTGAATTAAAATTGGAAGAGGGACACCACCTTGAAGTCCTGGGACAAAGAGAGAATATGCATTTGAAGAGTATGTAAACAGAAGGCTATGTGCATATCTGGGAAAAGTTCTTGTATTTTCATGGAGTTATAATAAAACACCATGATCTTGATCCAAGTATTGTTAGAGCTATGCCTAATATCTCACGTTGATGGTAGAAGCTGAATAAACAGTGGACTGGATCAAGTGGTGTATTTGCGACCTGTAATGTTGTTCTGCCCCTTTCATAACAGCAAAGAAGGTAAAAACTAAATTTAAAAAAATGTTATCTGTCTAAAGCTGTTGCACAGATTAACCATGATAACTGTCATTATAATTATATGTAAATTTTTGCAAAAAGCCTCCTGCATGCATCTATGGAATAGTGCTTGGCAATTATTTTCCCTCCAACTCACAGCTTTTTGGATCCAGCCTATGAGTAATAAGCTCATGATAAGTGCAGATAGCATTTACATTTACAGAACAACATTGCATGCTTATATAAACCCAATATGGGGTAATATAAAACTGAAGACATCTCTAGATAATAACCTAACTTTACCAAAGGGAAAAAACAAAACTCGAATACAAAGCAATCATGTCTAAGTCATTGCATGTACACATTGAAAAGTAAATCTCTTAAATAAAGTACTCTGTTCCTCCTATGTATATACCTTCCAAATAAAAGTTGTATTTTTATAACGGTTCATTCTTAGGCTATGGAGAATGTCTTCAAATAGGACTGGAAAGAAGTTATCACAGCAAACAGATCTGATTCCCTTAAAAGGAAACAGCTCCGTTTTTCTTCTGCCTCTCTGGAGAACTGGCTACAAACTGGGAATTGTTATTGTATGACTCATTGGAGGGACCATAGCTACACAGAGTTCAGATAGGATTTTAATAAAACAGACCCCAGATTACTGGAAGGCAGCCTTTTTCTTAAGGAGGAAACTTTCCAACTGTTTTAAGGCAACACAGTAAAGTTAACTTTCTGGACAACCAGCAACAGCTGGAGTTAAATTTCAAATATTGGTGTTGACTGTGCTGGAAAATTCTGCTTCGTGTGCAACAACTGTTGTGCCCACATTTTAGAGTTTTGCAAGCCATAAAGAATTAATAGTAAAATATGTTGCATTTATTAGCCACTCAACAGCGTAATGACGCTACAATTACTGTATTACAATTATTACAGGAATTTCTTTGCTTGCAGGGTGACTTCATTAGAATACAGTATTAGGAGGAGAAGGAGGGGTCATCAAGATATTTCTTCCTCTCAAAGCAATGCATAAAATGAACAATTAAACAATATTATATAAAACACTTATATAAAATGATAATAAAACTACTTATGCTAAAACCAGACAATAAAACCAAGTTGTTTTTTAAGAAGTCAGTCTCAAAGAGAATCTGGTTTTGGAGCATTTGTTAGTTCACAAGTGCCTAAGTGTTATAATCTTTCAAGGATCTTTCTCAAAATTTAATCAACAATAGTAGATTGAATTGGGTTATTGCATCATCTCAACTGTGCTCATACTGAATTCAGAGATAAGTTCATGAACAAAATCACAAATTGTATGATTCCTAATAGTGTCCAGATATCTTCTCCAAGGACCAGTTATGCATTAGGAAAAGAAATTGCTATTCTAATAATTCTCCTTTATATCTAAATATACAAGTTTTAGATTGGGGCAACCAGATCTAGACTGCAAAAATTCAGAGCACCTTTAGATGACAGCATAGAAGTGCACAAAACTCTTTAAACTTTGCAGCTCAGATCTGGTAGCCCTATTTTAAATGAATTCGTTGTTAGCTATACAATTGACTCAATTGCTCCTCTTTTTTATTGAAAAGCCCCATTTTTTTTTTTTTTTAGAAATGTGACAGCATGAAAACAAGAGTGGTGATGATTTAATTGGACAAAGGGGAATAACTAAATGATTGTGTGTTCTGTTTTGCACAGGACAATCTTCTTATTGATGGTCTCACTAAACTAAATCCAATTAAAGGGAAAGAGTCAAAATGGGAGGAATTAAAATTGTTCACAAAAGTTAGCAACTGGGCAACAGGCTCAGATGGCACCAAAATCATTTGGACAGTTTTCCCTACTATGCTAAGTTATATGCTTATTTAAATTATGTCAATTAATTTTAAATGTGTGAATGCATATGAATGAGATATATAAATTATGCACATTTGAATCCTGATTTCATCTCTATGGTACTGTGTAACAAACCACATGATGCATATGTTCAAACCCACTTTAGAACTCACTCTGTAGCAGTAAGAACAGTTTATGCTTATATAACCAACAACTTTGAATCTGTGGTATGTTAGATACTATTTAGAGATCTTGGTCATTGGAAGAGGTGGACATAATTAATTTATTGTAATTCATTTGCAAGGTATTGGCTGTGCTCATACCTTATTTAAACCTCCAACTAGCCAACATTTTAACCTAATATGTATAAACCTAGCCAGTCTGCTTAGTTTAGTGTTCAGTGTGTTTTTGAACCAGAACACTGAGTTAGTTGGTTAAACCATAATTAAATTAACCATGTCACACAATGTATGGAGAAAGTTGGTTGCATCTGTTGTGATTTGAATTTCACTTTGTGGAATCTGTTTGGGACTTTAGATGGACAACAGGCAACAAATAAAGATGTTGGGAGTATAACTGCCAACTGTGGAACAGTCATCTGGAAAGAAATCCAGTATACTGAAAAAATATTACTTTATATAAAGAGCTTGCAAAGCAAAAGTGAAGAGATATATGGGATATAACTTGCCAAACCTTTGCTATGCGTTCCAATCTATCTCTGGTGTTTGCACAAAAAAATGTGCTTTTGAAATAAACGATTAGCCTGAGTAGAGGTATAAGGTTTGTACTGATGCTTACAGCTAGAAAACCAAACTACACAGAACTTGTAGCCATTTAACCAAACCAAGCTGCCCTCCCCAGACTATTGGGGATTAAGAATAGAAACATGGTGTGAGGGCAATCACCCCCACCCTACCACCCCCCAGCAGAAATTGTAGTTGTGAGCAAGGCATTTAAACAAAGAAGATATGATCAGCTGAGCTCTCTGTTTTGCGTGTGTTAACACACTTCAACTTTAAAGCATGCAGAAGGAGTTGTGATATTATTTGAAGAAGCAGTCCTGAGGAGAGTTTCTCATGTTTCCTGTGTGTCAGGATAGAAAGACTCTATTAACTGTACTTCCATAAACATTCATTTTAAAAAATCACAAGTTATTCTGCTTAGGAAGACATTTTCAAATTTTTGAGTCATTATCCAGAAGCAAGGGGAATAAAACTCACACCCATCTGTGTTGTCTAACTTCACTAGATGCAATTCTTCTCAGCCTAAAGAGGATCGTGTTGTTCCTATTTGACATGAAGCAACCTATTTATTTATTTATTTATTTAAATAATTTATATATTGTGGCTACCTGTCTCACAATACAGTGACCTAGGTGGCAAACTGTCATAAAAGAACCGAAACCAACAAGATAAACATAAGCTTAAGTATGAGATCTAGGAACATTCCACTTCTAATCCAAGGATTGTAACCAAACAAATCTGATTAAACAGATCAAAGAGGAGCTACTTATATTTTCTTTTCTTTCTCTTTCTTCCTCTCATTTCTTCTACCATTTTCCTTTTTAACAGTGCAGTAGGCCTGCCAAATACATACATATATAAAGTTTTGCAGTTTATAGAAGACTCTAATAATTTCTCCCACTTACGGAAAAAGTCACATATTTTGGTTAGTTGCCTCTTTCTTTCTGAACTAGATTAAATTCTCACCTAATGTTTCCCCTCAACATGACAAAATTTGTTCTCCTCTTCTGTCCATTGCATCTATCACCAGAGTCCTGTGGAAAAGAGCATGGGTATATATCAGTGAAATTATGCCAGTCATATAAGAACAGGTCCCAAAAAATGTTTTCTCTCCTAGAATATTCCAAAGCCTATATCAATAATTCTTAGTTATTTGAAATAATTGGTAGTATTTGATAAGTGATTAATTGTTCTCCAATTCTTTCCTGCTTTATGTGATACTGTCAGTTCACTCGTTTACTAAAAAACTTTTTTTTTCTTTTAAAGTTTACCAGGAATCAAGCATGATGAACATACATTGGGCGAATATCTGGGATAGCAAGTTCTGTGAGGAAATCTCTGCCTACGGATGTGTGGCTTTCAGATAATATCAGTCAGGGAAACTAATCATGAGGGCCAGTTCATTATTGTATGGTCTATAATGTTAAAGCTTTTTGATAGAGTAATACAAAAGTCTGTAGTGAGTCAAAATGCAATTGATACGTTTTTTAATTTGGCATTTTGTTTTAAAGTGTTTTACGGTTTTAATATGTAAGCCACTTAGAGTTTGAGAAGTAGGTGGCATACAAATTATTAAAAAAAAAATAAATGATGAAGGAAATGAAAAGAATCACAGCAGATCATTAAACATAGATTTATTAAAATAATATTGTGAAACAGCTATTTTATCATTTTCATTTTAGTCCCTTATCTGACAGCATTTCTCATTACCCAGAACATTATTTGATTTTACTGTTGTTGAATAACATTAAACTCTTGAACTTAATCATCTGAAATCAGACAGGCTTTATCCCATCAGAAGAGGTAACTTTGAAAGTTATTTCCAATCCTGCCCCCAAGTCAAAATGATATTGGTAATGCTCAAAAAAATGTTTGCTTATTGGCATGTCTTCTTCTCAGAAGAGGGAATAGTTCCTGTAGATATAGTTCAATTTCAGATTTCATTTGTGGTTCCTGCTACATACCAAGCAAGCATGGAGATTTGCAGATTTGCATCAAGTTTAAGATTTTTGCCCAAGTCTCACCCAACTAGTATGATTGTCATTGGATGAAAGCAGCCAGATAGGAGCAGAAACCGGAACAAGCCCTTTGGAATACATGGGTGGGGAGCAATTTAGTGCCAGGAAGGAAGGAGGCTAGTGTTGTGCCAAGCCCCCACATCCATGCACAGCTTCTAGGTGATAGGCAAGAAGGATGGAGAGCTTCTTCTCCTTGGTTCTAAGTGGCAGAGTATAGCTGCCTGGAGCCACACCAGAAGTCCTTCCATCTTCCTGCTAGTTGGGCAGGGGTAGCCTTTCTCCCTTCTTTGCATTGTAAGGACTGCTCTGCTCTCAGCCAGGTTTGCTGGTGTTTGCTGGGAGACATTGCACCTTTGCTGCTTCCTGCTTCTGCCTCCTTTCCTGCCATTGTTTTATGCCCTGAGTAATGTCTACAGAGCCCAAGAAGCCCTGAGCACTGCCAACTTCACTAGGTCTCATAGTGAAGAGCTGCAGTGAGAGCTGGCATTCCCACTTGCCTGCTGCCTGGCACTTTTAAATTCCCAGCAGCCATCTTGTGTGCTTTATCTGGAAAGGTAAGAGAGAGAACTATGCATCATAAATGTAAACGATAAAGTGATACATTGAGACCAGAGTATGTCATGAAAGTGCAGTTGCTGCCATGTCCCACATTCATTCATTTATTTATTGTGATTCTAAAGTTTCAGTGCATGTCTCAATAAAGTAGTTCTTCAAATCCAAGTCACCAAGTCCCTTCCAAATGCACTGAATTAATGCTCCCTTAAGCCCCAGAGAGTGTAGCCAATAGCTGGGATTATAAAAGCTCTAAATCCAAAACATCTGGATACCCCAAGTTACCTAACCCTGTTCAAATCACTTTCAATTTGTAGTGTGAATATTCAGAAGAAACATACAATACCTCTTTATGACGAACAGACCAATAAACTATGCTGCACAATATGAGATTAAGATACTGGAGATTCTTAGATGATAAATCATATGTTTTAATGTCTTTGGCAACAATCCCAAGCCTGCAGGTGCAGAATGTTCATTTGAGAAGCAGTCTCTCCAGGAGGCCATGCTTTGAGTCTTCTAATGCAGTCAATTTTCAGCTGAAGATCATCTGTGAGTCCATGATTCAGCTGCTTTGTTCGTGTTTAAGTATAGTTATTGCCTGGGATGGAGACTTCCTCGGGAATACCATAAATTGGTTCAGTTTGAATTTTAAGATGAATTTACCTAATTTTTCAGTTTCAGACCATTGCACAATTCAAAGCTCAAGTATCCCTTCAAATGTTCATCATACCAAATGTCATGATTCAGTTCTCCAATCAAAACAGTATCTCCAAAATGCGTAATAGTAAAATAACTAGAATTACACTTTATTAGGAAAATTGCTTAGGAAAATTTGATACTAAGCAAATTATATTACAATGTAAGCATTCAAGGGCAGGAAAAAAAAGACACAACGTTTGTACAGATATGGACGTGAATTATTTTTAATCTCAGCTAGATGTAAAAAGTAAATTGAAAAATTGCCCCATTTCCAGATTCTACTTTGAATTCCGTACTAGACAAAAATAAGAAATAAATGGACTAAATATAATATAAAATGGTATAATTCCATGTTTGAGGGCAATATCATAATTTTAAAGATTTATTTTTAAGGGTAGTAGAGAATTACATAAACTTTAATTTTTATGATTTGCCATGTAATTTTTAATCCATTGGTTGGGCAATTAGAAAACAATAAATATATATTTGCAAGTTACCATAACATCTGGAAATTATGGGAGTTTAAATCCATTACAGCCAAATATCTGATCTGGGTATTGTGCTACCGAATATTCAGTATTACAACATCTTCAATTTCTGATTATTTTCAAAAGAGCAGAATAGACTCAATTATAATCTGAGGGCATTATTTTGTACTTTTTAAAGCCAGTTGCATAATTCTCACAGAATTTTTATCTAGGAAAAAAAAAAGATTTGTCTGAGGAATGGTTTTGCATATTTAAACGGGTGGCCACTTTTTAAATCAGAAAGTAACTACACAGAGATAAATCTGTTGATTTCTGAGAATGAATGACCTGCGATTGTATTCTGGACTAAAATATGCCTGCTTTGATTCATAGTTATTAAATCTATTAGGAGCTTGAATGTTTTTAACTAGAAAAGCAGGAAAATATTTTATATATAATTATAATATATATATATATATATATATATATATACACACACACACATACATACACACACACACACACACACACACACACACACATACATACATACATACATACATACAGATAGTCTGGTACTGCTGGCATACTTAATACCTTCATTGCCTAGATGAATCCTTTACTAGAACAACACTATCTGTAAACCGCCCAGAGTCTCTTTTTAACAAAATGGGCGGTGACAAATTTGATATATAAACAAACAAACAAACACCTCTCCTCAAAATCCTGAAAATTCATTTCATGCTATGACTTATTTGGATTCTGCTTTACCTGATCAGAGATCTTGATGTTAAACAGAATCATTATTGAGTGTGCTGTGGGTTCTCCAGATGGGGTTTTCATTCTGCTAGGTGACTTAGGTTTTCACTCTGGTGTATTCATGGTTTCAACAATAAACCTGTGTGCTTACATTTGATGATGGCCAGGATTGCATTCCTCTGTTTTTGAAGACGCATTAGAATTATTTATTAGGCTGTAGTATCTGACCCCCTTCTTACAACAGCTTTGTTGGCTACTGATCTGTGGCTAGACCCAGTTCAAAACTCTGCTTATGATCTGCAGAGTAAAAATTCCTTAAACTGAACTGATAACTATATACACATATTCATGTTTCCTGGCAACAAAATTGAGGTTTTCCTATTGTCTTTTCCTGGATTTTTTTTTTTCAACTACAGCACTGAGATTTCCTTACCCACTTACCTAGCTATCTTCCTTCCTTCCTTCCTTCCTTCCTTCCTTCCTTCCTTCCTTCCTTCCTTCCTTCCTTCCTTCCTTCCTACCTACCTACCTACCTACCTACCTACAGTCAAACTTTGTTCTGGGTACTGCCATCTTTATTATTATTTATTTTATTATTTATTGGATTTCTCCCCCGCCCATCTCCCCCACAATAGGGGACTCTGGGCGGCTCATCTACTATGACTTTTTATGTTTTATAAACCCCTATCTGTATTTCAATGTCAGCTGCCTTGTTTTAGTGAAATAAAACTAATAATACATTACTAAAAAATTCAAAACCCAATTTTGAACCATAGACAGATGAACAAAACAGGACTGGGAGTAGGACAGGTGAATATTTAACAAACTTTATCCACATGGGAGATACCTGAGTGTTTCCCTTCTCACTTTACTTCAATAACGACAAAATAAGTTGTGGACCATGTGACAGTTGCTTCCTTTCAAAACCAAACAAATGTTCTTCTTATCAGGTAGGAAAAATGTTGTTCTAAGTTCATTGCATGTTGTCCAGCAACACTCACATCACTCAGGAAACATCTGAGTGGATCCATGTATGAGGATCAGCAGATGCAGCTTATATTTATTAGTCTTCCAACTGCCAAAAATATTAGTGCCAACGTTGACCACGTTTGGGAGATTCAATTCACAAGAAATAATGTGACCAATTTTGAAGCATGAAGACGTTTGCCTTATAAATGATGCAATCACTGATTCTCCAATTCAGGTCATGGCATTTTAAAAACTGTGCCTCACAGAGATGTGCACATGTCTATGCACACACATCCACACTTACCACAAAAAGTAATCTCACTGGCAAAACACAACAAATAAATCCAGTACATTTCTAGCCTGAAAAAGCATGACTGGTCTGACCAAAGTATATCTCTTGTCCTATTTAGGAAATTCTTACTTTGTGCTCATGTTTTATTGAATTTAGTAAGCAAAATGCTGAAAAAACAAACAACAAGTAACAACAAGTTTTACTCATTCCACCAAGAAGCAGCCTTTCTCTCTTTGTTTAGATTCAAACTGTCCAAAATTTGGCAAGGGGGCTCTTGGGCATCACAGGTTGACTAGCTTTGAGCACAGATTTTTGCTTCTTTCTCGTGAAATGTAGTAATCAAAATTTTAAAAGACAGCTGAGGATTGCTACCTGGTGCCTTCATTCTGGATAAAACTGAAGGCCCAAGAGATGTGTTATACAGCAGATGCATGGCTTAAAGACAAGATACCATGAGAGGCTGAAAGTATGATTAGGGGGAAAAAAGTTTAACCTTTCCTATACTAATGATTTGGGAAGACTACACCTCTTCAGCAACTTTTCTACCTGCAGGCAGGTATATGTTTCTTAGAAAGGCTGGAAAAACTGTTAGAATCCATACAATATTCTGCTTTGGTTTTTTGAACATGAAGTGAGTAATATTTTTTCTTTTGTCACAGAACTGGAAGGCATCTTAAAAAGTATCTAATCCAACTTCTAGTTAGAATCAGGATCTACAGTGCAAAACAGTTTTTTAAATCCTTGTGACAATCTTCACCGTTTGTGCCTCAGTATAAGCAAACTTACAGAGCTAGGCTTTTCTGTTTTCATGCATTTGTTGCACTTATAACTGATTGTTTACATTACTACTCAGTTCTGTTAATTGCTCATTATTTATGCCATGTTTCCCTATGTTCCTACCACACAGTGCTGGAAAATTGACTAAATGGCCCATTTGCATAGACAATGTGGATTGTCCACTCAGTTAAAAAGCAAGACAACAATATGTCAAAGTTAAAGAATCTAAAATGAAACCAAGAAAACTAGAGTTTTAAAATTTCACATTTTAAACAATGGTTTATAATGTGGTTTACAATTTTATATAAATGAGATAAGCTTTCCCAACCTGATACACTGCATATTTATTGGATTTCACTCATTATCCCTACCAACATGGTCTAAATATTGTAGTCCAACACATCTGGAGGGTGCTAAGCTGGAAAACGCTGGTCTAGATAGGCACTTCCTTGTATTTCACTACTAGGAACTGGACAGCTCTTTCTGTATTTTGTCGAATTATATTGCACAAAGAGAACAAAATACTACCAATGATGATGGCTGCAAATCATCAGAATAGAAGTTAAGCCAGGATATATTAAACCCTAATTTCACTCCTGATTCTTGTGAAAAGTACTTCAATTTGTAAGGGTTTTTGGTTTTTGGTGCCTGTTTCAAGTTAAGTGGGAAAACTGCTTTGTTCATCTTTTTATCAACCTTGCTAGTATCTACATGACTGATTCATAAAAATGTTGGGTGTTAAGATGCCATTAGAAAACTCTTAAGAAAGAGAAAGCTTTATGTCCATGGTCAGTTAATAGCAACTGTGGTTTTATAATAACAGAATGGGAGTGATAATGGTTAAATATTTTCAGTAGGATAATTCTGTGTGATGGTTTCAGAAGACTACTTAAAGGAAAAACCACTCCCAGAAATTTCAGATTCCTGCTGAATTTTCTATTAAATCAAACTGGATAATCAACTATGTTTCACTATTAAACAGAAATGCACAATTGCATCCAACTAAGCTAAAGCCTTTCAAATAGCCCTCCAAATTTAAAAACATAAGAAGAGTTCTGGTGGATCAGGCCAACAGGCCATTTGGACCAATATTCTTTCACATACAGCCAACCATATGTTTAGGAAGCTTACAACCACGAACAGTAGGTAGATACCTCTACTCTTGACCCCTACTGAATGGTTTTTAAGTTTGCTGCGTACAATGCAAAGGTAATAAACCACCATGAATTAGTTTATCTCTTTTAAATTTGTGGCAATCAATACATCCAATGGTCACGCATTCCATAGTTTAACCATGCATTGTGTAAAGAAATACTTTATTTTATTGGTTCCAAAACTTCCTGCATTCAGCTTTAATGGGATGATCTTGAATTTTATGGCCTAAAGCCTACTTATGAAGAACAGACAATGTGTATTTTAGAATCATGGCTCAAGAAGCTAGGAAAGATAAAACAAATAGAGGTCACCATGACAAAAGATTACATAAGCCATTATCCAAAGCAGTCTGAGTAAAACAGGAAAGTTCAGATAGACCAGGAATCCCTTCTCTATGAATTCATTGAAAATGTGAAAAGAATTTGTCCTTTCTAATGTTCTCTGATCTATTCTAGACCCAACCTAATGAGCATAGCAACTACATTAAAATAAAAAATAAAAGTACTGTATCAGTTCTTCCAAGAGTAACTGGTGAATGTAAGAAAGTGCATTTGAGATGTACTATTTCTATAAACATGAAATAATGTATGGATGGGTATACACATCTATTCTGAATTCCCACTTATAGGAACCTAAACTTCATTAGCTGTAAATCTATCTCACCAGAGAAAACTGTGTTGTTCACCCTTAATTTTGAACAGATAAAGAAATAAATTACCTTCAAGTTATAATCACCAGAAAATACTACTGCAATACACCATTTTCCATGTTTGAATGTGAAGTCTTAATCTTCAAAACAAAGTGTGTGTAAAATGCCTGAAGTTGTACAGAACTGATCCTTCAGTGCCCTAATGCATTACAGTTGTTGTTTCTGGTGGACTCCTTCATGTGAATAACATTGATATTTTCTTGCTTCAGATCCCTAGATAACTATTCAAAAGTATTATAGAAGAATAAAGAATTATTCATTCAAAAAAGCAGTCAGCAATTAAACATGTACACCCAAATAACTTTAGTCATTATGTTACATGTTATGACAGACCAGGCTGGAAAGACTGGTTGAAATGGTTTGAACATTCTACTAGTGTGCTAGAACTCATAGGTGGGTCATCCAAAATTAGCTATCTGGTTACTGTAGCAGATCCTAGCTGAACCTGTATGATGGAAGGCTAGAGATCTCAAACTTCCTACTGAAGAAGCCCTCTGGTTTTATACCCTGGTCCTGTCTCCTGCTTTGAGGTAGGAGCTTGCTAATTCCTACTGCCACCACCAATCTTTCTGGAACTGCCATACCTGGTGTACTCCCCCTAAATCCAAAATATGACAGAGATAAGGTTTATACACCTTGTGCTTTCTTTCTCATGGCAAAAAAAGTTACAGTGAAATAATTTTTATAGCATCCTGGCTATAGAGCATCAAGGAGTATGGATAGAGATTCAACCTGTCTTTTATCAACTTCCTTGTGAGGCTGACCAATCTCGTAAAGAGACCAACTGAATCAAACTTTTTAAAAAGAGATAAGTTATAACCACTTTTTAACCTTGAATACCCAAAAGACAAGCATTCAGTAGTGAAGGAGAGCAATTATAGAGTTGTTCAGATTACACAACAATAACAGCTTGATTTTAAAAAGGGAAGTTTGCAAAAGAAAATACAATGATTCTGAAAGACCATTGGTCTGCTACAAAGGAACATTCTGCTAGAATCTGGATACTGGTGAAAGTTACTAATTTATTATTATAAATCAGAAAGATCTATATTAAAATATCTTAAGAATAGGGAGGCTAAGAATACACACAAATTCCTAAGTGGTGCAGAGAAATAAAAGACTGAGCCCCAAGGGAAAACATTAAAACAGAAATCCTACTGCATCTTCCTGGTGCGATTGTTATCTATTTCTATAGGTGTAGTATTTTTTTTTAAGATATATTCTCTTCTGCTTCAAACTTCTTAGAGTTCCCTCTATATCCCCAGAGATTTATCCAGCAATTTATCAGATTTTTTGGGCAGATGGGAAATCATTTCTTCTTCTAGTCTCAGTCCAGCCATTTCAATCTTTTGTTTTAAAAAAAGCTCTTTTCGTTTTTACAGTAGAGCAGAAGGGCTGGAGTAATCAGTTTTGTCTATGTGATACAAAGCATCTCTCCCTCATAAAGATGTGGACTGGGGATATCTGTAGTCTGTGAATGTCTGAGCCTGCCAGCTGGCAAAGAGGGTACTTTGGGAGAAGTTATGAAGGCTGGGAGTAGGGTTCATAGTGTTTTGTTATAAGCTGGCATGGATGAAAATGGTACATTCTTTTTTCACAGACAAATATAGATGGTTTGATGTCATATGGTGATACAAAAGTATAGATTGTGATTGGAGGAGATATTGCACAACAGAATATACCTCTGGTGGCTTCCTTTCAAAAGAGCCAACTCTGGAAAAACATGGTATACATGGAACTTCTCAAAACATTCAGAAATATGACAAACTTAACATAATTACTCTCTCACACAATAGATACATACAGAGGAAGACTATCACAATAGATACATACAGAGGAAGACTATCACTTGAAATCTGCAACTTGTTCCCTTTATGGACTTTTTGCAGAAAACAGAAAAAAAAATGAACTTACAATTTATGGTTTTGATGATTAGACAGGATAAATTATAGAAAGAAGAGAGACATATTGTAACTTTAGAGAAAGAGGCGATTTTATAATTGTACTTATAACTGCTGTAAAGATTGGAACCACTTCTTTGTATCTTTTTTCTTTCTTTTCTATTTTTCTTTTACTTTTTCCCCTCTTTCTTGCACTTTTAGCTTTCTCTTTGACTTCTTCCCTTCCTTTCTTTTTCCTTACTTTATATTAGTTTGTTTCTATCTTCCTTTTTAAAACTTTTAATACAATTATTTTTTAAAAAAAGAACCCTGCCTCTTAATATATTCAGTTCTTCCTCACATAAACCCCTTTATTGTAATCATTCATAATAATTCAAAATACTATTTTCACTTTTTAAAAGGATCAGTCTCTAAACTTGTTAACTATGTGAGTTAAAGAGGACAGCTTTGAAGCTGGTTTGAAGTTGGCTTGTTACTATGCATGGCTCATCAAATCTGTACTAGAGGATGAGGAGGGAGAAGATAATAAAGTACAAAAATCTAAGACTCAGATCTGGAAGAACATTTTGGAAGAACTGTGTCCAGCAGAAATTAAGTAACTAAAATTCTTAATTAGGAAAAAGTAAAGGAGTGCATGAAACAAAAAAAATCATCATATCATTTATAAATATCCAATTATTACAAACAAGGCTAATGGAACTGCATCAGTATTCAGTGAAAAATTATGAACTACACTAATCTTTCCTTCTACAGTCTTTCCCACCCAGAGTACTGTAACTCAAAGGGCCAAATACTGTAGTCTGTCCCCCTTCCTTTTTTTAAAGCAAATGTAATGTTAAAGAGCAGCATCTGTAACTCATAAACTATATTAATGTTCTATATTTCCAGCTCATATAAAGTGGTATGAAGTCCTAGTCCTGGTAAGTGATTAATCCCAAATAATTACGGGCTGTCAACTCTTCCATATCTTTCATTTAGGGCATATGAATGAGTTCCCTAGATATGTTTCAGGCAGGGTGAGGTTGCGATATCTGTAGAAGCCAAGATATAGTTGAAGGAATTCATTTCTATACATAAAGTCATTTCCCATAGCCACAAAAAAACACACACTCTTGGTGGCATTTTTAGCATCTGCTCTCTGCCCCCTTCCCGTCACCTCACCCCCATCCCTCTAGTTTCTTATGTCACTGATGGACTGAGCCTCTTTCATGCTCACATCTTGAACCCTAAATGCAATCCAAGGCTGTAATGTCTAAGGAATTTGCTAAATCATTTTCAGGTGCTTTTAGACCTGTGTGGCCTCTGCAGTGAAACTGAGCACAGGAAAGACGTGTAGGGTTACTGTTGAGTCTTGCCATAAAGAACCAAGAGTTCCCTCCTCAGAGCTTCTTGCCTGAACTATAGGTGGCCACCCCTAGGCATCTGAATTTAAGGAAGACCAGCTGCACATGCACAGTTGCCTTAGGGGTCCTTCCCCCTCCCCCCACATCTGTGGGTCCACCATATGGGGGAAGAAAAGCACAAAAAATATGTTATAACAGACCGCTACTTTTGCTTTTAAAAAAGTATTTCGTTTGCAGAGTGGTTGACAGATGTGTCCTTTAGCATCTCTTTGTTTCATGTCATATGAAGGCTTGTACTTTATGCTGCACGTGCTTCATACTGAGGAGCATTTGAGCAAAACAAGGCAAAACAAAAAAAATAGCCATAACATTCACAGTCCAATAAATATAGAAGTTGGGAGATACTTGTTTTCAGGCTGTAATTATTCCATGGGGAGGCATTGTAAAAAAGGTGAGAACTTCATAAGAACTCAGAGTGGGCCTGGATCTATTGTCTGCATGGACAAAATTAACAAGGAAGACAAGTGAAATTGGAGAAGAGGCTAGTTTACATGGGCATCTTAATGTGCAAGGTGGGGAATTCCACTCTTTTCTTGATTGGAATGGGTCATTTCTCTATTATACAGAAATTGGTATTAGTTGGAACTCCCAAAAATAAACTAAATATCAGTTTAAAGATACTTTTTCTCAGGACAGCAAAAGGAGAGGAAAGAGAATTGTTCTCTTTCTATAGCTGCTGCAATCCAATAATGACAACACATAGTTTATGCTAAATAAAAAGCATACTTTTAACATTACATTTACCATTATCCTCAGAACTGACATACAATTTTTGCAAGGGAAACATTGTCCAAATCTCAGCTAGTTATGTAATGTGTTCTGTGTAATGGCACACATACCCAGTTGCAGTGCATGTTGCAGAGTGTGAAGATAAGCAGAATGGAGGTTACTCCTCTGATCACCATGTATGTGTTGGTTCTTCTGCAAAGACCCTCAGCACATGCAATGTGTACATCCAGAGACTCCATCTGCAGAATCAGGAACTCAGAGGGAAAAAAAAGCAAGGATCTTGATTGTGAATACTGAACCTATAAATACAGACATTGTTCTTTGTGAAACTTGCCACCAACTACACTTGCAGCTAAGAAATATATGCAACCTATAGCCTCCATTTGGGTCTGAGTTTGGACTCATCCATACACCTCCTTTGCCCAGGCATGGAGATAGCATGCTTACTGTTTGTTGAGAGTGCATCCTTACAACAGAATCTCCCTCTTGGTGCCAGCCTGGCCACTGAGGCAAGCTGAAACCAAATCAAGGTGATCTGGCAAGAAACGAATGTGTTCCACTGGAAAAAGAAAGAAGCAGCCTGCCCCCTCCCATTCAGCCACAGATCTGTATGCTTCTGTAGCTATTTATCCCTTGGCTGCTAGACAGACAAGAACCTCCTTGGCAACCAGCATTTTTTTTTCCAGGATCAGAGAAATATCAACCTCAGGGAACACCTTCCAAGAACTTGGCATTCCCACCATTCCTACTGTGTCAGCATGAGACTGCTCCCACCACTAACCTTCATTGCTATCCCCACTCATTCCTCCCCTACTTGCTTGTCTCTCCCCACTGCCACCAAGGTTGGATCCTCTGTCATCTCTACTCTTCTCCTCTTTCTTGGAAAGCAGTGCCAATGAAGGGGCTGTAAAGAGGAGAGGAATAGGGAAGCTAGAGGGGCATCTACACTATGGCCAGTGAAATCAATCGATATAATTGGATTCCCAGAAAATTAAAAGAAAAAAAATCCAAGCCCAGGACAGTAGCAACAGCAACAAAGCTTCTTTAATTGTTCTTTGTCAGCAAAAAACATAAGAACCAAGCTATTTTCAACCCACAATTGGGAATTATTGGCAAAAACAAAACAAAACTGTTGAACTGGCTGGTCTGTGTTTTGCTGGCAAGCAAGTAACAAGATGTGCTTTTGTGGTATCTGATCATGTGTAGTGACATCACTGCACAAGCCCCACCCTGCAGTGGCATTGTGATGCAGGGACATTAAAGAGGGGCTTGTGCAGTGATGTCACTGTAAGTCAGTGTTTGTCATACTTTGTCCCACTTAGCTGCAGGCACCCCGAATATCTGCATCTGACTGGTGGGGAGGGAGGAGAGAGACAGGCAGCAAAGAATAATCCTTCTGGAGTCCTTGGTGCTCTCTGAGCTTGGTTGTTCACTTGCAGATATTTTATTACCCAGCCAGGTAACATCATCAGTGTGAGTGTGGGGTTTTCTGCCTGTTTATATGCAGTAACTTGACCTGTCAGTTTTGATAGAGATGTGGCTTCATCCTTGGTAGTTCCTTGGTAGAGTATTGTTTTCTGCTTGTTTGTCTGGTATTGATCCCAAGCTCAGAGAACATCAGGAACTCCACAGTTCAACCCTGAGCTACCTATATTCTCTTCTATAAGAATCCCTTTCCCCTTCCTTGATCCTCTTCTCCTGGGGATGGGTGGAAAACATATTACCTAGAATATGGAGAAGAACTTTCTAAATTACAAACCTCATGTCTGCAATTTATACAAATGTGTGACACACACACAAAGTTCCTTCCTCCATCCACTGCCTTTTTGTAACTTGTTTGATGAAGGGATAGCTAGAGGAATAGCTTGCTGCAATGTTCTGCATACAATAAATCATTTTTGTTGTTAAGTGATATAATTCTAAGGTTTTCTTAGGGGCTGCTCCAATCTCCTCTCCCAGTAAATATGGAAGGTTCACCATAGACTAGTTCTATTTCCTTGACAACAAAGATGCAGGGATGCCTTAAGGCAGGTTTTGCTAATGCTTTCTTCCTTTATCTTTACTCTCTACTGATAAGTTGAAGTGCTATCCACACACCCTTGAGCCAAGAGAAAATAATACCAGCATGAAATTTTCCATCCCCATTTCTGATCTCTATCCTGCTTATAGGTAACAAAGCCTAACAGATTTTATGCACCTTGAAGCTGCCTTTTGATAAAAGGGGAAATGCCACCTTAATACTGGTTCAGCCAAGGGTGACTGAAACCTGCTTCACTCATGGGCTGGAGATAGGATGAAGCAAAAATTTAAAAAGGATTTTGCTAGGACATGTTTATGCCATGATGATGAACAAGTCATGAAGGAGTCCCAATGAGAGAGAGAGAGAGAGAGAGAGAGAGAGAGAGAATTTGTTTCTCTTTCACATCATAAGATAAATGTAAAGACTCCCTTGAAGCAAGCTTGACTTCTGCTACCTACATAGGCATCTCCATGTAGTTTTTTGTAGAAAAATAGAGAAGTGGTTTGCCATTGCCTTTTCTGTTTTTTGTTTTTTTATTATTTCCTGCTGTACACTACAGTCCTGGGAGTTCCTAGCAATCTCCAAGGACCATCCAGATCTGGTCCTGTTTTGTTTTGTTTTTAGATGTGTTAACATCCACTAGATGCTGCCAGTTAGCTGGGCTTTTACATCATATGTCTATGGCAGTTTTATAGAGGCACGGTGCTAAAAAAGAGCAGCAGTTTCCTCTTACAGTAACACATGTGTTTATCAGGAGTAAACAAGATGAATAAGCAATCCTTCAGATGGTTTGGATTACAACTCCCATAATCTACAGGCAGCATACCCTGAGAACAGGCTTTATTGGGAGCCATAGTCCAAAACTCTGAAGAGCATCAGATTGCTTATCTTGTCAAAAAGTTGTAGGCACAGTTTATGAATAACCTTTTATGGCAAAGTTACTGAAGTGTGGGAATTATCAAGACAGAAGGTTTAAAATGCCAAAAAGGGATTCGTTAGCTCTCATTAAAGTAAAGGATAGACATACCAGGAGGACAATATGTACTTTTGACCTGGCACAGGAATACACTCACAGTGCAAGTTCTTCTAATCTGGAATTTTTTGAGAACTAGTGGAGAGACAGACAGCGAGAAAAACATTGTGAACAAATGTTCTCCATCTAAGTGGTACTAGTTTGATATGATACTTTGTAATATCATCAAAATATCTATATATATCTCTATATAGTGTTTAGCCTACAATACTCTACCCATTTCCTAATCTGAGGGTTAGCGCCACTAAATAAAACAGCTATGGGTTAGTGCTGTTAGTTAATTGAATAGTTAGACCAATAAATTAAATTTATTTTTGTAGGCCAACAGAGTGCCCTTTATTATCCAAGCAGCAGATCCTTAGCATTAGTTTAAATTGAATTGTTTATCAGAACTGTAGTTGGAAAACACAACCTCAGAACAGGCTTTGCATTTATGTATGAGGAGAAGGCTGTTCCTCCTTAAGTAGACACTACTTGTCATCAAATGAAAAAGCGCACATCCGAAGTAGAGATGGGGAATCTGTGACACTGCAGATATTTTTGAACACAGCATCCAATATTCCCAGACCCACTTCCTTAGGATAATCCCACTGAAATGAATGGGACTCACTTTAGAAGAGACATGCATAGGTGACATTTTAAATGTAATTATGAATATATGTCCATGCATATTTATTTACAGTAATTCTGTTGAGTTCAGTGGGGCTGACTTTTGAGAAATCTGTCTCCTGTCTGCAATGCAATTCCTCTACACTCCGAGCAAAGCAATTCAACCTTAAATTCTTTCCTTTATAATCAAAAGCATGTGCAGACTTAATCAACCCATTCATTACAATGGAGGAAACAGAAAACAACGCTAGGCTAATAAAAGCACAGTTTTAGCAAAGTCTTTCTGCCTGTCATTATTATGCAGTTCACTGTGTTATGTGTAATGCAGATTTCCTTGACAGGCTTTATTTTGGGCTAGAGAACAGGGAAAAGGCTTTATCTGCAGTTTAAACATCAACTGTTTAAACATAAACATCAAGTGTGGGGATGGCTAGCCCCATAGAGGCCTGCTGTCTTCAGCCCCAGATCCATCATCTTCTTGGACTTTCTCCTTCCTTTTTAGTAATGTTTTGTTTAAATTTTTATGTTTTATGTATTTATATATATTTGTGGTTTTAATGTTTTGTGTGAGCTGCCCAGAGTCCACCATTGGGGGGAAATGGGCGGGGAGAAATTTAATAAATAAATAAACAAACAAACAAACCCAAATGTTAGAAAAATCATTTCCCCTTAGTAATGAACATGCAATTAAGACAAACTGCATCCATACATTCTAAAAATGCACTGTATTTGGCTCAGGGAATATCATGGCATTGGTAATGAGATGTGGTCCTTATAGTCAAATCCACCAGGGCTTTGCTCTTTTTTTTTTTTTTTTTTTTTGCTGGTCATGGAAATGTGGGGTATTCCTGCATCTTCCCACCCTTGACATGTTCAGATGTAATTGAAATACAGCTTCCAAATCCCCAGCCAGAACAATTGTATCCTAGGTGAGAATGCTGGGAACTGTAATCCAAACACATCTGGAGCATATCATGTTGGGAAAGGCTGCATTAAAGGATAATATAATTCTTCATTAGTTAGATGTCTTAAACCAGTGACTTAATTTAATTCAGAGGATTTTTTCATTTTTGTACACCTGAATCATACTAGCACATTTCTTTCAAGAGAACAAAGCAGCTTGGGACATTTTCATTCCAATCAAGCTATCTCTCAAGCACAGAGTGAATCATCTGTTTCTTCTTCACAACACTAGCTTGGATGTCAGTTGGATGATTTCATTAAAGTGGGAGAAAGATGATAGCGACACATGGGGGGAAATGGTCTGCCAAATATTTTTAACTGAATAATGCAGGGTGGGGGCTTATCTATTTATTCATTTATGCATATCTGAGCTAGCTAAAATGATTCATCACGTGCCTAAGTAAGCTTAAAGGAACTGAATCAGAAGGGAATTACATTCTTTTCTGATTTCTGCAAGAACTCATAAAATTGAAAAGCACTACTCATATTCAGAAGGGCAGTGAATATGAAATATTACACAAGACCAGTGTACATACAGTATTAGCTGCCTAGGCAGTAGTATTTTCAAGAAGTCATGTGGTTATTGTGGCTAATGGACTGGACATGGATCGAGAGTGTAGTGTTGACAAATGACACATTAGATACATTAGAACATAGATTTCATCCAGGTCCTAGGAAGTAATGTTCAATTAAGATCAGAAAGACTGTGTTAGGGAGCTTGCAAATATTTAAGGCTATAAGAAAAAAGAGTAGCAATTGTGCCACATACTCATATATAGACTATAAAACAATTGGCTTACATTTACAAGAAAATTTGAAGGTGATCTCTGCTATTTCTAGCTCCTGAGTATGTCACTGCCATCCAAATGGTTAGGAACCTCCATATTTACCTTTACATAATATTTTCTGGCAGATTTAACCTCAGACAGTGAATCCATGTGGGGTAGAGATTTTTGGAAGTTACAATCCTAAGACACAAACAGAACGCAACAGGTTGAGAAAGGCTGATCTAGATGGAAAAATATTTTGTTCTGGTCAAAGTGAGATCTCTATATTTTTCTTTTGTGAGTGAAAATTACATGGAATATCTTACGAAGATTGTTAAATGTATGGAAGGTATTTTAAACACCATAAAACATTATGTAAATTATTACTTCATTACTTATTGCATTTGTTGTTTCCTATCCTAAGAATGCAACTGATGAATCACATGAAGTCCCTTCAAGTCTGTCCTGTTTTATTTTTAAGTGACCGGACTGATTCCATTGGAAGGCCTGTATATCACTCTTCCCTGTTGGTTGCCCCTAATCAAGAGTTGTAATTAGAAATTCCAAAGGAACTCATACTTTTGAGATTCTTTGATTAATCAGGTCACTGATAAATCAAAATCTATGCATTTTTTCTAAACCAGCCTCCTCAAAATTCAGTCCCAGTATTTGGCTGGCTGAGTCACAGTCCCACAGGTTGGAAAATGATGGTCTAACCCTTTTCAAAATTACCCAGATTGAACTTTATAAATATATGCTTAAAAATAAACCTGTGGAAATCAGTGAGACTTACTTCAGAGCAAGTTTCTTCACTATTGTAACCTTAGGTGAATTTATGGCATTCATTGTATCTTGTGCTGCTCTTGAATTCCAGAAATCAATTATGCATCGTTTGTGGATGTACCATGGACTAACCTATGCAGTGGCCCACCCAGAACTGTCCTTTAAGCTGAACTATATGCTACAAATGACCAGTGCTAACCTGCATCAAAATGTTTCATTGTGGACCTACTCCTGTTAGGAATTTTAGCCACTGTATTTCATGTTCCCTCCCATCTATGTTGCCATTATTGTCTCAGGAGTCCTTCTTAGGCTACTTAGGGTTCCTGCTTATGTTTGTGTCTTGGAATCCTGCAACCTTGGATTTTGCTGGGGGTTCATCTTCATGTTTGGACACGTTATGCGAAGACCCAGCTCTTTTGAAAAGGCTGTAACGCTGGGAAAGGTAGAAGAAAAGAGAAGAAGAGGACAACCAGCAGCAAGATCAACAGGCTCAATTATAGTGGTGATGAGTGCACCACTGGGAGATTTGAAACAGCAGATTAGGGGTAGATCATCATGGAGAAAATCTATCTATGTAGTTGTTAGAAATCAAAAACAACTTGATGGCACATAATCAATCAATCATCCTCATGTCCCATAACCTTACAGCTGCTTTTTCTATCATGGTTTCATAGTGTTGGGTTTGACATCTCCAGCCCATACCTGAAGCAGCTTAAACTCATCCTTAGTTGTTTTCCAGTTATAAAGTAACATTTTCTGCTGTGGATATGATATAACACAATTAACTGACCATATAGTTGCTAATGCAACCAGGGATTGGGATCTGCCCATCTTCTATAGGCTGTTGCAGGCACACCCCTCTTATCCAGTCATTGATATCAGCCCTTCATGGCCATTCTATTTATTTATTTATTTAGAAACTTAGAAGTCTGCCTATCATATATGGGATAATCCTAGGCTCACGATAATATTCAATAAAACTGAAATTAATATGACCAACTGAACCCCACAGCAACACCATATGTCTCAACCACAGCACTGCAACATTGCATAAACTCTACATTTACACTTGCATTTGCTGGGCTATTCTAGCCCAATGCCTGGGCAAAGAGCCAGGTCTTCACAGCCCTCCAAAAGGCTAATAGAGTGTGAGCCCTCTGAATCTCATGGGGAAGTCTGCTCCAAAGGGTCAGGGCAATCATGGAAAAGGTACACCTCTGAGTTCCCACCTGATGGTAACATTTAAGGGAAAGGACCTGGAGCACACCCACCCAGTCTAAGCTGATAGGATGGATAGATACCCTCAGTGAGAGACGGTCCTGCAAATAACCTAGCCCCATGACATTTAAGGCTTTAAAGGTGATAAACAGCACCTGGAAAGCAACTGGAAGCCAATGCAGCTCATATAGCAGCAGCATAACATGAACCCTTATGCATCTTTAAATTAAAGTACTGATGACAACAATTCATACATGCTAGACATTTCTAGAAAAAGAGAGCATGTGCTACATTTCCTGCCTAGAGACTCAATCACTTTTCGTTGCTCTTTTCCTTAAAAACGTTTTATATTTTGATGGTTAAGTTTGCAAAAATCATAAATTTTGAAGCAGTTACAATTAACGTAACCATTCCACTTATATCTCAGGCATTTTACAAAGTATTTTTATTCCAAATAAATGGAAAACTGTACAGTAATTTTTTGCCTGTCAGATGCAAAATTCAGGTGAAGCCTTGACCATGCATTTCCACATAGCAGGGCAGTTTTCTCCAGATAATTGGTAATTTTTCTTTTTATCAGTGAATTCACTAATTCCTGCTGCCAACAGCAATGAGCAATTAAAATCTTGATGGCAGAGAAAACTATTAATAACACTAAATTATATTTGCTTTTTAGTGTTGAATTGCCCAAGAAAATATTATCTGATACGGACATGCTGTCACTCTGTAATAACTAATATTTTTATTAACCAAAAAAAAAAAAAAAAAAAAGGATGTGGCATGAGAAGAGCTTTCATTTAAGAATATTTTATAAAAGTTGCATTCAATTTTAAAAAGACTATCAACACTGCATTTAATATATATGAAATGAAGAGACCTTTTTCTAAGTAAATACAGTTCTATTTTTATTCATACTTGGATTTCCAAATGGCACAAATATTCTTCATTCTCTTGTTCCTCTCACATTCAGCCATTCATGTCACCTAACAGAGTAGTATTTTTCCATGGATCACATTTATTCAGAATATTGCACAACCTTTTCTAAAACTCATGTGGTTCATTCATTATTCCTACTCCCTGAACGTAACATGGAATGATCATCAGCCTATGGATTCCTGCCTTCATATACACTCAAAAATAACCTGGATGACACTGATTTATATATCTGATGTACACTTTAGCCATTTGATTTGTAATTAAACCAGCATTTCCTTGCATGCACTCATCAATTCCACACAGGTAATCTAGAATTGAAGAGATGATTTCAGAAAGTTAAAGCTCACAATAAGTTGAGGTTAATGATAATAACCAAAAGGTGTTATTTAAGTATGTTCAAAATAAAAACAGGAAAAAAAGTCAGTATATATTCAACTCATCTAAGATGGCAAAACATCAGTGGGTGCCAAGGAATACTTTGGGTCCACTTTTTCAAAGGAAGTACATATGTGTGAAGAGGAGGGTGAAGGGGCAGGATTAAAACATTAGAATGATATCAATATTGTCAGAGAATAGCTATTTACTTTGAAAAACTCTAAATGTCCAAGGCCAGATTAATTTTATCCCATGGTACTGAAGGAACTAGCTGACAGTCTGTCTGAATATGTATATACAGTGGTACCTCGGTTCACGAACGCATCTGTTCACGAACAATTCGGGTCACGACCAGCTCCGGCTGCAAAAATTTACCTCCGGTCGCGAACGCCGGATCGGGTGACGAACAGGATCCACGGCCATTTTCCCTCCCATGTCACATGGTCGCGACTTCCTGTAGGGAGGGGACTCTCCCTCCAAGCAGGAAGCGTGGCCATTTTCCCTCCCGTGTCACGTGGTTGCGACTTCCTGTAGGGAGGGGACTCTCCCTCCAAGCAGGAAGCGTAGCCATTTTCCCTCCCGTGTCACGTGGTCGCGACTTCCTGTAGGGAGGGGTCTCTCCCTCCAAGCAGGAAGCACGGCCATTTTCCCTCCCGAGCAAGGTTAGCTTTCTTTCTCTTCATACTGTACTTTGTGTCATATTTTCGCGGTTTTTTAAAAAAAAAACATGGTTCAGAACGGATTAACCGTATTTACATTGAACCTTATGGGGAAATTTGACTCGGGTCATGACCAGAAATCGGTTGGCGACCAAATTTGGGGTCGGAACGGATTAACTGTATTTACATTGAACCTTATGGGAAAATTTGATTCTGGTCGCGACCATTTCGGGTCACGACCATAGTTGCGGAACAAATTAAATTCGTGAACCGAGGTTCCACTGTATTATCTTTGAGAAATCCTAGAGAAAGCTGAAGTGCCTGATGACTGGAGGAGAGCAGATGTTGTTACTATCTTCAGAAAGTGTGTGTGTGTGTGTCTGTGTAAGAGTAATGAACTACAGACTAGTCAGTTTCAGGCAATGTGTCAGACCTTTGAGGTAGGCCAGGTGAGAAACAAACTCCACAAGAAATACTAGAACTCAGCTTTATTGATATAGGCTATAGTAACCCCCACAATGTTTTCACTCCCTCTTATGCCAAAGGCAGTTAAAGCAGTTTATGTTTCTTTCTAAGATTTTCTTCCTTTTCTAACCTTAATTCATGTTTTGCTAACTGCTGCATTCCATCTCCATGGTCATTTGTATGGTTATTTCTAATCGCCATGATAACAATGTGGTAATCACCAGAAATCAGTATGGATTTATCAAGGATAGATTTATTCTTATCCATTTTTAATTAGTTATTTTCCTTAATTAATTGTGGGAATGCTGTAAATGTACCCCATCTTGATTCAATTTCAGCAAAACATTTGATAAAGTACTTCATGTGAATAACATGGAAGTTGAATAGTACAACAATTAGTGATACATAACTGACAGAAAGAGCATTCATTAATGGTTTTTTGTCAAACTGGAGAAAGTATCAAATGGAATGCTAAAATGTTCAGACTTTGGCCCCAGAGTCATAAATATCTTTATTAATGACTTCCATGAACAAGCAGAGGAAATATTTATCAGATTTGCAGATGACACAAAATTCTGTGGGATAGCTAATATCATAGACAACAAGAATAAAATTCAAAATTATGCTGATAGATTAGAGAAGTGGTGAAAATAATAGAATGAAATTTAACAGAGATAAATAGAAAGTTATGTACTCAGCAAACAAAAATCCAATTCACAGATATAGTATGGAGATACCTTGGCAATAGTACTTGTAATTAAGAAAATGGAATAGTAGTTAATTACAAACTGAACATGAGTGTCATGTGCCTTCAAAAAAAGGAATATTTATTTATTTATCTTTAGATGCAATTTAAGTTGCATCAACAAAAGATAAACACAGGGGACTCTAAGTGAGAACTGATGGTGGATTACACATCCCTGCAACAAAGATGTTAACAAAAAATATGAAATTAGAAGATCAAATAGAACTGATGGAAAAAACTGATTTTAAAATTGAGAAAAAAGTTTTAAAAAATTGATATTACTATGACAAATATGAATTGTATGCTATTTCAAAATAATTATGTTAAGACATGGAATGAAATTAAGGACATGTTAAGATGGGAAAAATTAAAATGATCACTCTTGAGAATCTCTGTGATAAAAATGTTTTGCCAAGTATGATGTTTTTGTTTCATTTTTTTTTCCAAATAATTTTATTAAGGATTACAAATAGAAAGAATAAAAACTAACACAAACTACAAAAATGTAAGAATGCAAAAAGAAAAATACAGAAAAAGAAAAGCATAAAAAAGAAAAAAAAAAGAAGTAACTTCCCTTATATCCCAGCAAGTAAAAACAATTTTAATAGTTTATCACCATCTCTTAATACTACATACGCTCTCTTCACCCCATAATTCATCTCTTAACTAAAAAACATAATCCAAAACTTTTGTCATTTGTTGTTTATCAACAAAAGTCCAGTAAGGGAAACCAGATAGCACTAATTTTCTATTTTAACCTTGATCGAATAAGCCAACCCTGTATTCCTTCCTGATACTTTTAGCAATCTTAATTTTAATCTCTTCAAATATAGTCCCAGAGCTTGATTTCTGTTCATCAATTATTATTATTTTTTTTGTCCCAAAACTCCTTCATGACTTTAACAGACCTGTTTTGTACATCGAGTAAGAGAAAGTCACCCAAATGGATTTTCTGGTTTAGAAATTGTACATCTCCTTTAGGCAATGACACATCCACTGGTTTCATTTATATATCGAGTATATCTTTCTCCATATCCTTTTTCATTGCTTGACACATTCAAATCCACATCCAAATTAACTTCAAACTTATCCAATGTAGCTTGTTCTTCTTCTGTAACTTTATTGACACACATTCTATCTATCTTATCAAGTAGTTTCAAAAATCAATATTCAAAAATATCCATCAGAATTTTTTGCTCCATTCTTCCTTAACAAATGTATTACCCTCTAGCTCCCTCTACTGTCAAACCATCAAGGTCCAATTATATTTCCTCTTAAGAGAACCCAAACAATCGCCATTTCCCACAGGAAGAATTCTTCTAATTAATTCCCAACTATAATTCTGAATCCATCTGTACTCTTAATCCATTGTTAACTTTCCGAAATCCATATTCTAAGCACCCTTTTGCTGTTTAATACAAAAAACAATCTTTTTCCAAAACTTTTAAAATAGTATTTAAAAATTCTTCCTCCAAGGAGAAGGCAACTCAAAAACCTGCTGATCTGAAGGGTCTTAATCTTTCCAGAACAATAATAATTAAAAATAATCCAAAAAGTGATTAAGAAATGAGGCTCAGTCAAGCTTTTTGTCCTTTAAAGGCTATGTTATGAGTTTAGATGGTATCCCTCAACTCCCAGCCGCTCAACTCATAAGCTGGCCCCAAAACATTGATTCCTGCAGTCTACTCACAAGGAGCACCTGTCCAGAGTGTACATGGGTAATTTCAATGATCTCTTCTTCCTCCGGAGAGATTTTGCCAGTCCAGATCCAGCATCCAGATGCAATTTTTCTCGTAAATGCTGTCCTGCTATCGGCAGGACGTCAGCTCGCCATGGCACTCACCAGAAGTCTTCCCCGCCCAAGAATGATATTTTTGTTTTAGGCAATACTTGTTTTGACAACTGATGATTTAAACAATAGCAGAAAGATATATCTACATTTATATGGCAAGAGAAAAAAACCACAAGTTAAATATAAAGGGTTGCAAGATGCAAAGGAAAGAGGAGGATTGGGTTTACTTGATTTGAAATTGTATTTTGCTGCTTGTTGTTTGGCCTGGATGGAAGAATGGATGTTGCTGAGAAATAAGAGCTAGAAGGTCATGACCTGATGTTTGGATGGCTTGGATATTTATGGTATTAATAATTAATTTTTCATAATAATTAATTTCAGTTAAAATTAATGTGGATTTCAAAAAATCAATTTATTAGACGTGCCATATTGACAATATGAAATAGATATAAACCCAGGTTTTGCCCAAAAACACTTTTATGGATCTCAGCTCAAGAAGCATATCATAGAAGAGAAACAGCAGAAAAAGACAAATGGTTGATGTACCAGGAACTATTGGAAAACCATCAAGGGGAATTTAAATTTAAATCAAGAGAGCAATTAATAGCAGAAAGATATAGTTGTCAATGGTTTTCCCATTTACAGTTATCAGAAACATTCAAAATGAATGGAAAGATTTATGATATGCAGCAAAGTAAGACAGAACTTGAAGTACAACTATGCACTGATGATAAACACATAATTGCTAAAATGTATAAACTTCTATTGAAATTTCAAACAGAGGCCAAACAGGTTAAAGAATGTATGATAAAATGGACTAAGAATTTTGGTTATAATATACAGATGGATCAGTGGGAAAATATGTGGTTAAAAGGGTTGAAATTTACCTTGTGTTATCATCTCAAACAGAATTTTTATAAATTGGATTCAAATACATACTTTGATACAGAGGATTTTAAAGATTAATATTCAGTTGAAGCCAGATTTTTTCCTTTTCGGATTAATGGATAAACAGTTAGAAAAAAGCCATGGAAGATTATTTCAATATATGATTACTGCAGCAAGATTATTATATGCACAGAGATGGAAAGATTCAGCACTACCCACTATGGAGGAATGGTTGGTGAAATTGACAGATCTTGCTGAGATGGACAAACTGACTTCTTTGATTACAGAAAAGACACTATCTACATTCATTGGTGACTGGAAATGTCTTATGGACTTTTTGCATAAAAATGAAAAAAAAACTTGTGATTTATCATTTTGATGATTAGACAGGATAGCTTATAGAACAAAGAGCATTATGATTATAGAAAAAATAGTATGATGATGTAACTTTAGAGAGAGAGGTTAAAATATAATTGGACTTACAACTGCTGTGAATAATATCAGAAGCCACTGTTTTGCATCTTTTTCTTTTTTTGTTTCTTTTTTCTTTTCTTGCACTTTTTGCTTTCACTTTGCTTTCTTTTCCTTTTTTCTTTATATTAGTTTGTATTAGTTTTTCTCTTTTAAAAGTTTTTATAAAAATTACATGCACGTGCGTACACACACACACACAAACACACACACACACACACATATATATATATATTAAACTCAGGAAGGAATTTTGATCTTCCCTTCACAGGATAGGTCCAAGTGGAAGGTTGACAGCTATCTGTTCTGGATGCTTTCATTTGATTACTGCACAAAGCAGAGAATTAGACTTAATGGTCTGAATGCCCTCTTTCACCTCTTGGACTCTATAAATTTATTCTACAGTTTTTTAAAAAATTATAATGCCTACACTCATTTTTCATCTTGTCGCCACCTTTAATTGCTTTTTTGTCAGAGCTAGTCATATACCTTCTTGCTTATAGTTAGATTCATCAGATTACTAAGGTAAAAACCTCAAAATATTTTTAAACAGGTCTGGAACAATTATTCAAAGAACGGTGACTGAATTCAGACAACTTCTGAAGTTTCTAATGAGTGATAAAATGTATGCTGAACATTTGCTGTGGACTAATCTTTCTCTTGAAATAACATATTTTGAGATCATTTTACAGATAAAATGTACCTTCAGGATGATAAATATATGCCATATGGTACTCATTAGAGCAGGGTTCCTCAACCTCAGCAACTTTAAGATGGGTGGACTTCAACTCCCAGAATTCTCCAGCCAGCTGAGGTTGAGGAACCCTGCATTAGAGTATATATAGTAAGTAGGAGGTAGCCTCATATCCAGCAGTGAGCCATTTATTTCCTAATATGCTCAATGGTCTGCATATGCTCAGAAACCATGTACTTTCCACTGGAAAACTGGGCATTTTCCTCAAAGGTGAAACTTGCCAGCCTCTTTCTCCCTCCATGTATGGGCTAAGTTGCCAACAGATGGTTTGGATACCTTTGCACACTGACTCTTGTTAACTGCAAAAAGTAGAATGTCAACTAGAATAAAGTATTGCAGGGAGAAAACGTCTTGCTTATCCACAAATAGTCTTTCTGCCAGTAGAGGAGGGCAGGGGTCCCTGCACTGCTGGTTCTGAATACTCTTCCTTTCTTCATTCTCTCTATTCGTCTTCTGCCCTGCTATTCTAACTTTTTTTAATATGATTTCAGAATTAATTCTGCTTATTCCCCAACTAACATTTTCTCTCCCTTTTGTTTCCACCCCTGCAACTACCTGACCTAACAGCTGATCTAACAACAAGGAAAATCAATCCAATTCTAATCCTTATTTCCTACATTCTTAACATTTTAACCTTGTCCTGGATTGCATCAACTTCATTGATTCAACAGAGCTGCAAAAAATATCCATGACTGCCAATCAAAAGCTCCCATCTTTTCTTTACTTATTAGCACAATAAGCAAATCAAGAAAAAAAAAAAAGGTTGCTGTAAAGATGAATAACATTATGCCACAAACTGTTCGTGTAATTTCCTGGAGGAACAACAACAAAATAGAATTCATCTTTACCTTTGATTTCAACAACTAATTGAATCCTATACCAAGACGTGATTTCATAAATCTACATGCAGAATGGGAAGTAGGAAAGCTATCTGAAACAGCGACTGGTCTCTTTTATAATCCCAGGGTAGATTGGTAAAGTCTACCCTCCTATACACCCAAAATGATAATGGCAAAACTTTGAAATGGTAAAAGCTTATGAGAGTTTCAAAAATATCCTGCTCTTGGGCTTCAGTGTTCATAATTCCTAGCTGGTATGTCTATTAGCTATTCATTCTTATGCTTCTGGGAGTTCAAGTTCAAACAATATATGGCTATTTTTTCCCCAAGAAACAATTCTTATTCTCATTAGAAAACTAGATGAAATGTTCCTCACATTGGGGTCCATCTTCTGATAGGTAACCTAAAAACATAGCAAGACACATTAATTCTATGTCAAGAAAAGCTAATCAACAGACTTGAATAGTTTTGCAGGGGAACATGATTTGAAAGCAAAAACTGTGGCTGCTCTCCAGTGATCTCTATTAGAGGCTTCAGTCTACTTCTGATAAAAGACATGTTCACATTGCAATGAGAACACCCATTAATTAGAAACACTGGTGGGCAAGAGTCCAAAAGGTTGATATGTACATAGAATAAAGTTTCCTTAAAGATCCTCCATCCAGGCTAGGAACATCATATTGACTGCTAATCTAAATATCTGTTTGGATCTTATTATTTTTCATTTGAAATTGAATTAATGTTTCCATAAAAATGAGAGAAGATAAATACATAAACTTGTCTTGACCCATTGAAATAAACAGGATGTCAGCTAGTCAGGACTAATTTCAGGGTAATTAATTTCAATGGGACTATGACTAGACCTGGATCCAACTCTTTTTTCATCCCTGTTTATGAGATAAAATGGAACTGTAGGATACCAGAGAACCCATAATGATGTAAAATATCATTCACATAACTACTCTATTTAGGCAGCATAATGATGTGAAGAAATGCTTTCTTACTGTTGCTTCAAGACTTTTAAAGCTACTTGACAAGGGATTATCTATTTAGGTCTTCTGCAAGGTAAAAGTGTATTGACCTAGTATTGTGAAGATACAGTACATTAGGGTCTAGTTCAGTAAAGCATAATAAAATTAATATATCATCAAGATCAGAACTGTTGCTATTTCTACAAGTACTTGGGAAAGCTGAAGAAAAACAGTTAAATTGTTCATTTAATGCCTCAGCAGAAAGTACAAGAGAAACATAATTAAAGGTACAGTAGAAACTTAGCTGAAATAAGATCAGTGTTGCTTTCATTGTCTTCAGATCAATAGTACCACCCTTATATATCTACAGCTATTTAGCACAAACCTCTTCAGCTTAGTGGTCTTTAGATGTGCTAGCATTTGCAACTCTTAGAATTCATAGCCAGGTACAAGAATGGGAAGGGTGATTTGGCATTCAACATGTTTTGTAAAGAACTATGTGGAAAATGCTAGTGACAACAGCTCCACTAATAACATCAATTCATGTGTAGGAATTAACTGCACATTATATTAATTCATTAACTCATTTTGCCACTGTTCCTTTATAAAATAATAGCTTAAGAGATTTCTGTGCAGCACATTTTAAACAGGATTCTGTTCTCTAAAATACAGTTTTCATATCAGATTACCCAGTTAGCTTGATTCAAGGATGATTCTTACTTACTGCAGCCAAAAATCTTTCTTTATAACGATGATTACTCAGTGGCTTTAACAAGAACCAGAGAACTACATGAATTACTTAAACTGAGAAAAGCATGTTCAAGCCAATGCTGGAGTAGCTCATATTAGCCCAGAGAGATTGAGTATAGAATCAAGATAATAACATGTACATAAAATTGCTGTTTCAAGACATTATCTGTACAAAACAGGACGGTTGCCTGCAGTTTAATAAAAGCTAATCCAGAAAAAGATATGGATTTCTTCATAAATAAATAAGAACAGCATCAAATGGCTACCCATCAATTGAAAATAAGAGTCTATATATTTATAAATTCAATTGCTCTCAATTCTTAAATTTAGTTTATTTTCTCCAATGAACAATTAAAGCTGTTTTGAATGAGTTAGGGTTCTACATCCACCCCCCCACCATATAATTTCTGTTTATTCAGTCACCAAGAAGTTGAAACTATTGTTAAAGCAATCTGCTCAGTATGAACAGCCACAGTTTGAATACATCCAAGATGGAGTGGCTTTGAGTCTGTGGACCTAACAATTCCATAGAAATACCATCTTTGGAGTTTTACTCACCTGTTCATAGATGGTTTACAATCTGTGTATCCCACATTCATAGTTCCTCCTGCTTGATGAGCAAGTAGCAGCCATGGCTAGGAAGGCTTTAACACAGTTGCATTCTGCTGCTCCATTTGCAGCCATTCCTCAATCGGGAAGACCTGCTCACAATCATTCATGTTTTAATCACCTCCTATTTAGATTACTATAATGCCCTTGAAGAATATGTAGAGGCTACAGTTAGTAGATTGATAATGAAGCTCAAGCTCAGATACTTTGGTCACCTAATGCGAAGAGAGGACTCTTTGGAAAAGACCCTGATGCTGGGAAAGATGGAAGGCAAAAGGAGAAGAGGACGGCAGAGGATGAGATGGCTAGATAGCATCACTGAAGCAATGAGCATGAAATTGAGCAAACTCAGGGAGGCAGTGAAAGATAGGAAGGCCTGGTGCAATATGGTTCATGGGGTCACAAAGAGTCGGACACGACTTAACGACTGAACAACAACAACAGTTAGTACAATATGCAACAGTGATGGAGGATCCTGCTGCTTTGGGAGCTGCGCTGGTTGCTGTTTGGCTTCTGGATGTGATCCAAGGTGTTGGGTGTCACCTTTGGGGTCTCACTTAGGCCTGAACCTGATTATTTAAGGGACCGCCTTCTCCTGTATTCATCTGCCTGTCTGACCAGTTCAAATAGGGTCATTCTTTTTCAGGTTCCATCCTTACAAGACTGCCATGTGATGGGGCCTCCCCCACCCTTGGATCTCCCTTTATACAGAAATTCAGTCACCTCTGTCCTTCCTGGGTTTTAGAAAGCTGTCAAGACTTATCTGTTATGTCTAGCATAGGAGAAGGGTATGCTATAATTGTCCATAACATTCGCAATGGCATGATTTTTGTATTTTCCGTATTTTTGGGGTTTTACATTTTGATTTTGATTTTTTTTTCATGTTATTTTTTCTTCTTCTCTCTTTGTAAACTTTTAAATTTTATTTTGAGGTAGCTAGCTTCCTAAAGCATTTGGGATTGGGCAGCATACAAATGAAGTAGGTAAATAAATGAATAAATCCAGATGACTTACTAAAAAGTAATACTTTGTTTATGTCAGTAACTAGATGACATATAATCTATGTAATTCAGTTCCTTTCCTGAGCATTTCAATTTCTACATGCAGAATTCCCCACTAACAGGAAGGGTAGTGCCAGTATCCCCCAAGCACAAAGTCCAGTTTTATCTCGAGCTGACTAGCCATTCTACGCAAGTGAGGATTTCTAATATAGAACAAGCTCGTATCCCATTAGCTAAGAAGTATATTCAGGCATTCAGGATGCCTTTTCATTAAAATAATTTATACAAATATATTAAAAGTCACAGAGAGCTTAGAGTAGAAAGCTTAGCATGCATCAAGGGAGATGTCCACAGGCATTTTTGTATCCATGAGGCCAAGACAATTGAAATATTTTTTAAAAAAAATTTTATTGGCTTCCAATGCTGTTGCTTGTATACGTAGTTTAGAGTCCTTTCAGGCTGAAGTAGTTTATGAATCAAATAAATAAATAAATGGTAAAGAGCATGAATGAATAAACATGGAATGAAATAAATAAAAATAGATGAGTTGTGTGTCTGTGAAACTAAGAGAAAGGAGAAGGATGAAATAGACTGGAATAAAGGTAATCTGATCCTGAGGAGGGGTGATAATTAATGCATGTAGGGGAGTGAAGGTATACATTTAATAATGAATGAAAAGGCTAAAAATATGTTAGACTATACGAACTGGTATCTATGTTGTTGTGGGTGCAAATTAAAAATCCATAGGAAGGTGATATTTGTACATTTACACTCCAATGAATGGTGATAATAAAAGAGATTGATGTTGGGAAAATCTGTATAACATTCTGAATGAATTTAATCTAATGAAAAATTATTCTACTGATAACATGAATGGGTAGGTGAAAACAAAACTAGAGAGTATGGAAAAATCCCTGATCACAAATATGTTGTCTTGGAAGTTCCTCTCTCTTTCTCTCTCTCCCTCCCTCCCTCTCTTTCTCTCTATCCTCTCTCACACACATCCCATCTTCCTTAACGTCAAAGTTGATGTAGGACCCAAAAGTCAGGAGAACAGACCTTTGAGAGGGCTATATTGTCCTGCTCACACTTAGATCTTGGTAATACATGCTAGGTCCACCCACTCATCCATTAGGTGGGATGCATCTTATGGAGCTAAAAAGGGCTGGTGGAGAGCAATCTCACCTAGTAAAGAAGTGTTTTGTGACTTACTATACTTGACTAGTTTGTGTATATGCATACTCCCATATTAGTTTTCCTTTCTCGCCTGACATCATTTTAAAAGCCTCACTTTTCATGAGTATCATATATATGTGATATAATACTTCAGGAATATGCTCCGTGCATCTGATCAAGAGGACTGTCATCCTTGGAAGTTTATGAAAGAATACATTCTTTTGTCTTTAAGATGTTACTTGACTCTTTGTTGATTTGAGTAGAAGACATTAATAATATCCCTCCCTCCGCCCCCAGGAGAAAGTTTAAATGTACTGACTTTGCCACAGGGTGGCAGCATTGTCTTATGTTAAGATGCTCTGACTAAATTATAGTTCTATATTTTAACCTTCATTTTCTCTCATGGTTTCTTGCACGTGTTACTGAAGACTGATGGTCCATTGTGTTATGATATTACAGGCCCCTCCCCACTCCAGAAAACATGAATTGGAAATTACAAAGCTTTTGGGGTGGTGACTGTAATCTTCAAATCATATTGAAATAATGGATTTCGTGGTTTTTTTTTCTCCAAACGTTTTCTTCCAAGAAAGGAAATGAGCTGTTCAGTTTGGTAAGAATTTGGATGAGAATGAGATGACAGCAAAAAATCAGAGTTTTCTGTGTCTCTTTGCTGCAATCTAGCGGCCGTTTGGATTTTTGCAGCTCAGGTTTGGTAGCCCTAACTTAATGAAAACCTACTCAGAGTTCAAATTGATTGAAGAAAATTATTTCTTTCAAGGTGAATAAAATTACAACAGCCTACATGATGGGAAATCTCTGGGATTTTCTTTTTACTGCTATAAACTCAGTTCCGTAAAATTTCCTCCACACAGCCACATCCACACTTGCCCTCACACTCACTAAAATAAGGAGTACAAATAAATATTCAACTCTTATTAGAATTCATGTTTTCATCTGTTACTGTCATTTGTTAAGTTCTTCAATTTGTTAAGTCATCTTTAGTTTTTATTATTCATGTTCATACAGCAAGTTAGTCCCAATTTACACAGGGATAGCTAAGGCAAACAGTTGGGTGAATTTCCCACAGGCATGCTGGAGTATGACTTAAGTTGTAATCTCAAGGGAAAGACTATTCAGCTCAGTTCATGCTTATAAAATAGCAATGCAAAAATCTCTTTTTAATTGTTGTTGTTACTGTGATTAATTGTTAAACCCAGATTAAAAAATTTGAGATATTAGCAGCAGACTAAAGAAGACAGAATGGACCAAAGTAAGCAAAGTAATAGCACCAATGTAAATAAATTGTGTGTGTGTCTGTGTGTGTGTGTGTCTACATGCATGTTCTAGATCAAGTTATACATGCTTGTTCTTGTACTATGAGGATAAGAAATAAAAATGCTATGTATGGGGTCTAATTCGACCCCAATCTACAGTATTCAATGTCACGACTTTGGAGCCAGATTTTGATTCTAAGAGTCTGAAGTTCAGTGCTGCCACTAGGCCTAAAATTATTCTTCTTTTACTCATAGCTTCTCTGAAGCACCTTGTGATATAACATCCATGGAAAGCATGGAGTTTCTGTCCTTAATTTAGCCTTGATGCTCCATCTAATCCTGAGTGTTGAAGGCCAGGTTGGCTTTCTGAAGTCTGCTGTGTGTAATTTGGGTTTTTACAACAGCTCCTATTGCTGCTGCTGTCAGGGTCTTGGGCTGGTCTCTGCCAGTCTACTAGCATTTCATGTAAAAGAGGAGGACACTATTTTTGTAAATTCTTCAAGTGAAGCTTGACTCTTGGTAATGACTTTTTCATATCCATGCACTGTGAAAGTGGTTTGCCAATGCCTTCTTCTTGTTTGACTTTCCAGATACAACCTTGGGATTTTCTAATTGCCTTCTGTTCAAATATTAACCAGATCTGACTTTGCTTAGGTTTTGGGGAGATTAGTCAAGTTTGCTAGACTAGTTTAAACTCCATTGTCCTAATAGTGCTTTCAGTCAATTAGATTGAAAAAGCTGTCCCCAGCACAGTGCCTTCCAAGTGCATTGATCTCCAGTGCTTGCCATCCTTCAAATGGCAGATTAGCCATTATAGTTAACCATGTTATTGTCCAATGAGCAGCTACTGGGATGGCCTTTCTGCTTCATATGAACATAGGATCACCTACTGAAAAAAGATGTAAATCTCATTCAGTTTCATAGATCTTGCTTCTGGATTAAAAGGATAGAGAATCATAGCCTCTAAATCATAATTTCAATAACTTTTTATAAAGCTGAATGAAATGCATGAGTAATAGCAAATAATACTCCAGGCCAAGGGTCTTTTCCTACTTGCATTTAATCATGATACAAACTTCCCTGGTCAACATCTTTATTTTGCCATGTGTCCATAATGTTGCTTACATTTCATTCTTAGCTCATGAATGTGGTAGGCCAAATTGTCCTTAGCTGTTCTGGTTTAAAAGTAGTGCTTTCCCCAATAAGCCATCAGCAATCTATCATGGTACTCAGGTGAGCTGTGCCAATTGGACATTTCAGGATGGTGCAGTCACATCCTATCCTCTTGAATCCTGGAGACTCCCTTTTCCCCCCTTCCAGGTAGAAAGAAATGTTATCCACATAGCTGATCAATGGTTGTGACAGTTGCATCATAAAGCAGGAGAATTGGCTTTCTCAGCCTGCTGAACATTTGAGATGCAGGATGGTGTCAATGGCCTAGTAAAGTGGAAAATTTGTGGGAGCTATGCTGGGAGCTAGAGATTCTCAGCGCCAAAATGATGGTTATGTCAACAACCAACAGCTGCTGAATTCTGAGGCTGAGAAGTACAAGGCAAGTTGTTGATTAAGCAGTGGGACAGGCAGGAAAAAGAAACGTCATAACTAAATCACTGCTGGTATAGGAAGTGGCTCCACTTCATCTGGGCAGAAAACAATCAACTGCTAAAAGAGGTTTTATCATGGTATAGAAAACAGCAAATCCAGAAAGTTTAATCACTGGCTTTGCTTAACATGTCCTTCCTACCAGAAATGAGGACACCAGCAATCCATGGTAAACCGGAATAGAAATTATAGAGGCAGGATAGGGATCAGCAGTGAGGACAGCAGCTTTTATGCTGGTATAGTTTTCTGTTGGCTCAAGGAGAATGTGTGGCACATTGCAACTGAGCAGCACGAAAGGCCCCAAGACCTGTTTTCTAACAATTCTTAGTTTCAGATACAGTAGAGTAAAAATGGCAGACATCCTTATATTAGAAACAGTCCTTTGCCTGTTCCTTGATTTTAAAACAATTAAATTAATGTATGAGAAAAGATACATGGCAGTGGGCAGGTAGGAAGGAGATGTATGGTCTAAAAGAAGAAAATATGCAAGTATCTTTGTAAGATTAAAACACTGGTATAAGTACTAATTTATATAGATTGATTTCATATTAATATCAATAGCCTCTCCTCCAATCTACGTTCTTGTTGCTGGAAAGAAAACCAGTTCTTTTCTCCTTCAAATAGCTGCCACTTGCATGTATTATACAAAAGCACCAGCCTCTCTAGCACAGCCTTATATAGGTGGGTGAATAGGATGTCCATCTAAAAATAGCATTCTCTTTGGCTTTGAGTTGACAGGCAATATGAAAACTGTTATATTTCAAGCTGACATTTGGAACATGTTCCCAGGATTATTTTAATTGTCTGGCAACAGAATAAAATAAATGAGCTGACCAATGAAGCCCTATGGAAATAGGTAACTACAAGCAGAAACATTTTTATTTGGTGTGATTCAGTAGAGAATGCCTTTGATTTGAGGCTGCTCAAGTTACAATTTTGGAGGTTAAATCTTTTCTTGGGTACAATTTATAGTCCCCAGAAGTCAGAAGAGGCACTGAAATGGATTGCACTGGTTGTGGATGAAACTTGTAACTCAAACAGGGCACTGATCTGATTTTATTCATGCAGGGTACTGTTACAAATAAATTCTAATTTAAGAAAAAAAAGAAAAGAAAATAAAACTTATGCCTGAAGGTTAGTAAGGTGAATTTAGCAGCTACTGCATTGCCTCTGTATGTAGAAGGGAAATGAAAGGTGTTACATTACACTCAAAGACCAGAAGCATAGTAGCTATGAGAGTAGTGCCTCAAAATTTCTGAATTCTGGTTTCTGAGTCAAACCGAGTTTGTTATGGATAAAGTAGGCAGGAAGCAGATTATGTAGGCAGGTCAGGTAAGTTACAAGGAGAGACAGGGCAGGGCAAGATAAAGGCAACCAAAGGAAACACAGGGAGATTAGAAATACAATCAAGGAATTCTGAACTGAGGTGTTCAGCAATATTCCAGCACTTGTTCCTTTTTCTTTTTATAAAGGCTGCCTGGTAATATACTAAATAAATAAATACAGACAATTTCAAGTGAGTTTCCAGTCCAAAGCAGGGGCAAGGCTGTCCTTCAAGCATCTGGGGGAAAGCTGAGTTCTACACCTGAGCAGCTAAAGACTGCCTAACAATGTGAGCCATGGAAAAGGGATAAGTGCTTAGTATTCCAAAGAATTTTCTAAATGAATCCTGTCCTGGGCTTTCTGCCAACTTTAATCTAGTCCTGGAAAGTGAAAATTGATTCCTTAATGCACCAAACTAGCATTTGTCAGATCAAAAGTCCAAAAGCAAAGAACACAAAGAGACAAACTTGTTCTGAACTAATGGGCATTTCTTATGTTCTATGAAGCAAGTGTAACTTAGGAAAAACGTGTGTCAAGTTGGAACCGGACTTGGGACTTTAATGTCTTGACCTTAAACTAATGTGTGTATTTGTCATGCATATAAAATGAGAGCTGTTCTTTTGAAAAAATGGTCAACCAGTCTCTTTTTTCCTGGTAGTCCCAGGCAGTTTAGTAACAGATTTTAGAGTAAAATGATTTCCAATCCGATACTAATAATATGTAGTGAGAAGATACCCCACCTCACCTGGTTCTACTCTGTATATCTTGCTCTCCTTTTCTAAAAACTTGCCTTTAAGAACAGCAGCTAAAGAAACTGTCACAAGAAGCAGCAGACAGAGGCCAAGCCATTTTCTGGTAATTTGAGCACTGTGTTAATTCCTGCTATAACTGCCTTACAAGCTGGGCATGAACTGGTTTTCTGCCTGCTTTGTAGCTCATGGTGCTAACTGGAAGGCTGCTCAAGCAATGAGACAAGTAGCAAAATATACCACTCTGAGTGCTCATTTCAGTATTACCTAGTGACATCACTGTGAGTGACAGTTGCATACTGAGTGAAAAGGGTTCCTATAAAATATGTTTGCTTCACTTTGTGCTGCTTCCAGTATTCCCTCTGGGCAAAAGGAAGTATGTCTTCCTGGTTTATTTGTGTCATCAGGTACAGGAAAGCAATAAACTAGACCCATTGGAAGGAACAGACACAGGGAACAGAAGATACAATTAGTAATAGTTGCTCTGAAGCTTATTTATGCTGTGATTATGGTCAAACATAATTGATAGTCAAGGTGATTCTCCATCAACAATTGTAGAACTGATGCTGCATAGAAAGCTAAAACACATTTAGGTGAAAACAGGCATCACATTTGTTTAAATTGCATAGAATTTCCAGCACTTCCTTATTACAGGAACTTTCTTTGTACAGAAGAAGTGTACAAATGTATATTTTTTCCATACAAAGAAAGTTTCTATAATAGGCTCCTTGGCTCTAATCCTGCAGTTAGAGGAGATTCCAAAGAGAGGTTTTCATGGTTTTTATTTCATCCTTTGCATCTTTAAAACCTGTGTGAAAAAGCAGGTAGAAAATAATTCCTTTCCAAAGTACACCAAAATAACAGTTGTCTGAGAACTTCATTAAGAAATATATCTTAGTGCATAGATCCAGCAAAAATAAAGGCTGTATTAGAAATACAGGAAAGTTGATAGTGGTATCTTAACAGTAGTACTCTCTCTTATTCTTTTCCCACTCATATACTCTAGAAGCTAAAAGATGCATTAGCAGGAGAGGTGATGTAAAAGTTCTTTCTATAGAAGAAGATATTTGAGAGTGGACAAAACAAGGACAAATGCCATGTAAATAGAAATAGAGGCTGGCACAATATCCTCTCATAAAACATGGAGCTCTAGTATGATGCATGGTGCTCAGTGTTTGGAAATGTGCTGTATCGTCAGTTTGCCAGACAACATTTTGAAGATCATTACTTCATCCTTCTTCAGTTGCTTACCTTGGACTCCTGCCAAAGGGCATGAAAACAGGCATTCATTAGCATGATGATAATAAGTACCCATTTAGACATAACTTTTGAAACTCAAGCAAATCTTCCTTTGACTGAATCCAATCAGTTATTTCACTGCATTTATCAAAATGATCCCTTTTGACCTACATTTGAACACTGATCCATTTGTTTAGAATCAGAGAGAAAGGCACCAGGAAAGGTAAGACTATACGCAGTATATAGAATGATGGAAAATAAGGTTGCTCAGAGGACCTAGGACTGCATTCATCCCAGCTAACTTTTCAGCAGGCCCCAGAGCCATTTCTTATCCCAGTTCCCTGCCATGTGTTTAGGTGTGATCCTCAGCCATCAAACAGTAGTCCATCCTGCAGTAGTTAAATGACAGCAACACAATTAAAGCCCAAATAAAGAAAAAGGTAAAGAAAGAACACAGTTGCACAAAAGTACTAGTGGAGATCTGAAAACAAAGCATAACAATATTGGACACATATTGGAGATGCAAGAGGAACAAGTCTAGGACCTCTTAGTCAGCTCCCATTTGGATTACAATGCACTCTCCATGGGGCTGCCCTTGAAAACCATCTGGAAGCGGCAACTGGTTCAGAATGCAGCAGCATGTGCAATTTTGAATGTCCCATGATTCACCTGGGTAACACCACTGCTGCTTCCAGTTGCTTTCTGGGTCCAATTCAAGGTGCTGGTTATCACCTTTAAAGCCCTACATGGTGCAGGCCCAGGTTGCTTACAGGACTGATTCTCCCCGAGGTATCTGCCCATCCTACTAGGTTAGATAGGGTGGGTATGCTCCAATCCTCTCCCTTAAATGTTGCTATCAGATGGGACCTTGGAGGCGTGCCTTCTCAATAGCTATCCCAGTCCTTTGGAACAGCCTCCCACCAGAGATGAGATGGATCCCTGCCCTTTTAGCCTTCTGGAGGACTGTGAAGACCTGGCTCTTCGCTCAAGCATTGGGCTAGGATGGGGGCTTGAGCTGTGAGGATGTTTGGTCTGGTGTCTGGGGGGAAGGGTACCTTTGTTTTTAACTATGTTTTATGGATTGTTGCAAGCCGCCTAGAGTCATTGTATGAGATAGGCAGCCATATAAGTCCTGTAAATAAATAAGATAAATAAATAAGTCACCAAGAGAGCATACATAGAGATAACCTACAACTAGAGATATGCTATCAGGAAAGCTAAAGTTCAAGATAAATAGCAAAAGCAACTAAGACAAATAATTTTTTAAAGATATGTTCAGAATTAATGAAAAAGAATCTCTCTTGTTTTTCAACCTTGGCAACTTTAAGAAGTGTGGACTTCAACTCTCAGAATTCCTCAGCCAGCATGCTGGGATGTTGGGAGCACGCATTCTGGGAGTTGAAGTCCACACTTCTTAAAGTTGCCAAAGTTGAAAAACGCTGCTTTAAAGGAACTGCAAAAAACTAGGATGAACACTTAGAGATTTGGCTGAATTTGAAAATCTTATAACATTCAGAGCACTTGCTGGGCCTTATTTATAAATTGTTGATGAAATACGACTTAGAAATAGAACAAGTTAAAGACTGCATGATTAAATGAATGCAGAATTTAGATACAATAATTAATAAACAACAGTGGAAGAAAAATATTACATTCAAACAAAATATTATACTTTGAGAAAATTGATACAAGATGCTTAACCACTGATATATTACTCCAGTAATCTGTGATTTTTTAATTAAATATTACTAAGCCTTACATTCCTACAAACTATCCTGGATTAGCTCTGTACCTGATAACTGCTCAGAGAAAATCTATGTTTTCTATAGGAAAGACAAATTATAATCTAGAAGACAAAATATTGATAAATTATAGAAAAATAACAGAATGAAATTTAACAGAGAAAAATGCAAAATTAAGTACATTGAAAGAGAAATAAAATCCACAGATACAGAATAGGACACCAGAATATCTGCTGTGCTTGTGAGAAAGATTTTGGAGTAGTAGTTGCTTAGAAATTGAATATCTTAATTTTATGTATGTATGTATGTATTTATAACATTTATATAGCTGCCGATCTTGTATCAAACTCTGGGTGGCTCACAACTAAATCACAAATAAAACAACATCTATCTACCATAAAAATATTAAAACCAAAAATATTACAACCAGAAGACCTGGCACCATACCTGAACTTTCCCATGCAGCCCACAAGAAGTTCATCTCACCAATCCCACCCTATCCCAGCACTTGGGGGGAAAGCCAGCTCTTGAGGGCTTTTCAGAAGGTTACAAGGGTGAGGGCTGCCAAACCTCAGGGTGTTCCATAGGGCAGGGGCTGCCACAGAAAAGGCATATGAGTCTGGAGTGTGATGTGCCTCTAAAGTTAGGAAAATGCAGTTGTAAGCACATTAATGGAAGGATAGATTCCAAATAATAGGAAATTGTTTTTTATTCTGCCTCATTCAGATTCCTCCTCAAGTTCTGGACACCTCATGCAGAGTTCAGACTAAGTTTATGAAGAGAGAGCAAAGGCTCTGGGCATGTTCAGATTTGATCAAAGAACACTGAGGGGAAAAACTCAGGTACCTGAAGTCATGCCATATAGATCATTGATCAATTATCCAGAGAGATGGTAAGGGGTCCTTCACAAGACAAGCTTATGAAGAGGTTGGATAGATATCTGTCTGAAATGCTTTAATTTCCCTCTACAAGCAGGGAATTGGACTCAGTAGCTTAAACAACCTCTTTTGAATTAGTCATTTCCTTATTCTAAATTGGGCTGATCGGATGGATATAGCTGGGGGTGCAACTATGAGTGGGTTTTTGTCTCGAAGAATTGTAAACCCAATCATAATAGTGAAAAATAATCAGAAGCTGAATTCTAATTTTTCTTATATTTGAGCCCTGAGATACTATTTTTCATGTTGTTTCAACTGTGATATTGAATTCCATGTTTGTTAGAGTTTCTATCACTTTTCATCTGGTGCATTCTGGAGATAACTGTGAGACAGTAGCATGCTAGACTGATTGCATAGTTTGAGGTTCAGCAATTTGTGAGAACCCAACCGTTGCCTTAGCATATTATGTAAACCAGGCCATCATGTTAAGCCATGATATGGTTTATTTGTTGGGATCATAACATGTTATGTAGTTTGGTAACCCAATTTAGAGAATAATGTATTTGAGGGAGTCATCAAGTCATAGACATTATTTTAATTAGAGGTGGAGAGGTAGCTAGAAACGTGACAGAAATAGCATAGTACCATGATAATCCTAGACATGTTTACTTAGATGTAAATTTCCTCATTTACAATACATGTTTACTAAGTCTCTTCTGCACAGTACTGTCATGTATTAAAGCAAGTAGATGTAGAGATCTGTTTTAGCCATAAGCAACTCTTATCTCCTCAGGTAACATGTGAAACATTTACAAATGTATAGATGGAAGCTTCTGTTCAATCTGTGACCTGGTGTGTTATCGTATGAGTTTAATGCTCATGTAATGCCTTCCCTATCGCATTATCAATGTTCTTATTTTCAGATTAGAAAATAAGTGGCTCTGAATCTGCCACTTATCACATCTAAATGCATTATTTCCAAATTTGGTCTTATTTGATAGCCTCTGGCATAATATGCATTATTCAATACTGTGAATACTGCATGCAATTTCTGTTATTATTCAGTATGTTACTGTGTAACAGATTTGGCAGGTCCTCTAGGATGGCTTCTGGAGTTTTCCAACATAGGTGAAAATATGTTAGTTTGTGCTAAAGAAAATATTTGTACAATTAAATTCTAGCACAAACTACCAATGTTTATTATCCTTAATTTTATATTTTAAATGAAATAGATGACCATTGAAAATATAGGCAGAACAGAATTAATTGTTCAGCATGAACTCATCTCTGGGCACTCACTTGAAAGAAGTATATTCTAAAATAAACAGTCTACATGGTCTCAGCATTTGAAGTTACTAAAGAAAATATACAGAACCAAAGCAACTCATTATTCTTTTAAAACATCTATTAGCACCACTAGATTTTCACTGTCAGCACCAATGAATTCTTAAAGACTCAAGACTTACTGCTCTGTTGCTTCATGTTAAGCAACAGTTGAAAGTTTATCTTAAATATAATTTAGACCTCTTTACTCAATTTCACAGCTTTTGGTTAAGAAATTCTTATTTTGTTAAAATATACATTAGTCACTTGGAAACATTGGAAGCAAGGGTAATTTAGAACACTGGTTCTCAACTGGTAGCTTGTGTACGCTGAGCATGGTGCAGACAGGATCTAGGTGGTGCTCCTGCCAACTGTCCTGGGACTTCTGGTTTTAGTGGCAGAGCCATTTGAGAGGATGTCTCCTTTGTTGCAACAAGAGAAAAAGCAATCTCCAGCTGGCTGAGCGCTTAGGGGTGGGCCTAGGTTGGGTGGCTGAGTGGCAAGAGAAGGTGAGGGCCTGAACTTCTGCAAGGCATGATAAGAACAACAGAATCAGCCAGGAAAAGAGGAAGTTCATGTCTCCCACTTGCTAGTTGTCTATCAGGGAGCATGCGTGCACTCAGTGGCAACTTTCTGGATTCCCTACTTGGAACTTGGAAATGCGGGAATATGGAAGTGATTACAGCCAGCAACATGTGGGATGGAAGAAAGACATGTAGCATTTTTTCATGTTGCTAGCCTGGTCCTTCCCCCGTTTGGGCAGTTCTTATTTTCAAAACCTTCAAGACTTGAGAAATTGTGTGGTGAGAAATGGGAGAGAGAAGCATAAATAAGTAAAATTATGTAATGATAGTTAAATCAGAAATGCCATTCTTGGTACAGATGGGGTTTTTCTTTCAGTCATGGTAAAATTCAGGTTCCTTGATAGAATGAATGGTGAGGTGTAAATACAAAAGGATGATAACCTGTCAGTTGTCAAACCTTTGCTGGTCTGGAAACCCTTGTGGGAATGCCTATTTACATATGAATCAATGTTTCAGTTCAGTGTGTCGTATCATAGGAAATGTTTTGTGATGCTGCAGGCTATGAAGTATGACAACTAGATCTACTAAATGGCTCCTGAGGTCAATCAGGAATGACTTTTTTGGCATATCTTCTATGAAATCTAGAGCTAACATATCTGGTCTGAAGAAATACAGATGCCCACTAGATGGCAGCAATGAGATTCCTGCTGACATCTAATGGTGATCCAGATTTTTGCAGACCAGATATGGTGGCCCTAAGATTCTCTCAAACTTTGTGATTTAGGGACCCCATAAAATGATATGTAAATTTGTGTGATTTTTTTTTCCCCACCTCCATAAACAAAACTCATGATTTCATTGAGGTTATAATTGGGCAAAAGATAAAAATACAGTAGTACTTCTTTTAACCATTAAATTTTAATCTATATATCAAATAAAACCATGATAGAATCTTATAGTTTTATTTTTAAAATCTGATAAATATTAAACTTCAGTAACACATAAACTTCTACAAACACTCCACAGATAGGATGCTAAACATCATGATGATGGAAATGTTAGTGACAGAAGTATTTCTGACAGAAATTGTATCAGTGCTCAGTGTCATTGGATCATTGGGTCCAACAATAGTTTGTCACATGGTCAGTGTCAGTTGTTCTTTTCTGCAGAAATTAGAGTTTTGTATATTTCAATGGCTTTAAAAAACCCAGTCCACAAAAATACTATGCTTTATTCAAAGCAAATTAGAAACACTTTTTAAAATTTATGACACAATGATGGATTTTAACTGATAAATGTAAACCATGGTGCAAAATAAATACATGGGCAACTATAAAAATGCTCATTTCAAAATAACACTCTATAACAAATTATAAATTGAGGAATCTAATATTGTTAGTTGTTCAGCTAAGAAAAAGAAGCAGGTGGAAAAACCAACTATAATACTTACAAGATCAAGCTTGACTACCACGGCTGAGGCAATATGGAGGTGGGTGGGTGTGATTCCTTTCCTTTCCTTTCCTTTCCTTTCCTTTCCTTTCCTTTCCTTTCCTTTCCTTTCCTTTCCTTTCCTTTCCTTTCCTTTCCTTTCCTTTCCTTTCCTTTCCTTTCCTTTCCTTTCCTCTCCTCTCCTCTCCTCTCCTCTCCTCTCCTCTCCTCTCCTCTCCTCTCCTCTGTCCAGGGAAAAAGGTGTAGCCATTACAATGCACAGTTGAAAATCACTGTCTTAGGGGAATCCTGACCCCGACTTTTAAGAATGAATGAATGAATGAATGAATGAATGAATGAATGAATGAATAAATAAATAAATAAATAAGAGACACCCATTTAAATTGGACCTGAAAGTGAACTAGGAACCAGTCCTGCTAAAGACATCACAATAACACAACCCAGTACTAACACGATTTCTAAGGTCTGCTGGTATTTATTTTGCTTGCTTGCAGTTATTTATCTGTATTTAACCACAAGCAATACAGCGTTATGACTATTAAGAAGTCAGGCTCTGTGTGTAGAAGGATGGACCACAGAAGTAAAACAATACTTTCTATCTTTCTTGAGCTTACAATAGACAGTATACTCCAGATGGTGCACTGTAAAGTTGAGTCCCGTGTACAGGTCCCACCAGCAAATGCCCTGTGACTGAAGACTGCTTAAAAGGAAACCTTATCTTATGGTGCTTATCTTTAATTGGGAGCAACATTCTCTGCACCAGAGGAAAAGAAAGGGAAACATTTGAAAGTTCTAGTAGGCAGCTGTTGTCTAGACATATCCAACATCAGGATATTTTAAGATACACAAAAAAGTGTCCTGCATGTCAGAATGGATCTAGCACAGAAAGATAATAGTATCTTTAAATGAAGGGAATGGGTCTTGTCCAGAATTCTATTGAAAAAAAAGAGGCTAAAACAAAATGTTAATGTGCCCCACAAAGCTAATGTGGTGTATTAAAGATCCCCATCATTATTATAACAAGTTTTGTTTCGTCTATATACTTTAAAACAGCCTTCCCTAATCTAGTGGCCTTCCAGATGTATGTGACTTCAACTCCCAGAAATCTCAGTGATGATTATGATGTCTGGGGAATTCTGGGAGCTGAAATTCATAAAACTGGAGGTAACCAGTTTGAGGATGCCTGGTTTAAGCATCTTTTCATAACTTGGTGTTTCCAGACAACTCTGTTTCAGTGGTGCTATCAGGCAAACTACTGGATGCAGGTTTAGAGCCCTGAAGTATAAAAGGCTTCCAAATACACAGCCTTACATCTAAATACTTCCTTCAGCTCTGCAAATGGTCAGCATAACTGCAGTTTGCTTTATAAAGTGAAAGGAAAGAGAGACAGAAAATGTGCTTGTTAAGAGAAAGCACACACCAAGAAAAGACAGAAAGAGAGAAAAAAAGAAAGCAAAAAGGGATAAAGTAGGAAATTCGGGATATACCTTTTCAATCATGGTAGAATTTTTGCTTCCAGGGTCCTATTTGCTGAAGTTCACTGAGAGCTATAGTCCATCAAACCCAGAGGGTGCAAGGACAGGGAACATTGCTTAAAACCAACCTTTCAGCAAATTAATGGTCTGAATCACATGAGATACAGAAACTTGCATATTCTCCTTACATCATTTTAAAGAGAGAAATATTCCTTTAGTATTCATTATTTCTTATAGAACTCATATTTCTCTGTTGAAAGAGCACAGATTCTAATATGTTAACACATATTACTAAAAAGGCTATTTAAAATCATATTGGAATAGTATCTAGTGCCTTCTGGTTATAGTGGATTTCAGTTCAAAGGCCATGCTGACTAGAAATTGTAGCAAATACGATCCAATACTACTGAAAGGTACAAAGGAGCAAATTGTATTGCTGTTCCAAACAACGACAGTTCTATTTAGCTAACTGATAGCGGACAATCCCAAAGTTTGCTTTTTCCAAGGCAGCATGAATGTTTATGTATTTCCTCAAGGAAACACATTCACAGCATACCACACCATATTTGTAAATGTTTATCTTTTATGGAAGGAGTGAAAAGCTATAGAGAGAGTACTTTGGTATTGTCCCAATGAACGTCTGGTATTTTAAACAATTAAGATGAATGGCCCACAACTGTGCCAAGGATTATTTACTTGTGATTGTCCTCAAGATACTTATGTCATCTGCAGTGCCTTTGAAGGACAGGTTCATAGGAGCATTAAGCATGTTGATCCTTCCCTGGGTCTGGCTGCAAAGTAGCATGAAGGTGGCAAAACAGTGTGAAGGTGAATTGTAGCTTTCAATCAAGTTGAAATGGAATAAGTATCGATGCAATCCAAATGCCGAAATGTTTACTATGGGGAAAGTTGCATTTGCTATGGTAGAAAAAGAAAGCTAATACAATTCAGTGCTTCTGGAAAATATATCTGATATCAAAAAGTGAGTTGACACACTGAACACTGTGATAACCTCATCTCTGAACTGGCATATGACTTTTTAGTTTTTTATGTTCTTCAATATCAAGTTTATATTTGACCAGATGGTAAAAGATGACAATTTTTGCTATTGTGGATGATATTCACAGATTGCAAAGAAAAAAAGTAAGTACATGAATAATGCTCTAGCTGAAATACATATTATACTAGCATTCCATTGGAGAGAGCAACAGTTCAATTATGAATTAAGATTAAATATATTCCAAGCGTTGACCTTTCTTTTTCTGTTATCACTCCATTTAATTTCCAGTAAATATATATTTATAAACAGGTAGTCCTCTGTTAATGTCAGCAATTAGGTCTAAAATTGCTATCGCTAAGCAATGCAGTTGTAAAGTGCAATGTCACATGACTGCACCACTTAGCAACAGCAATTCTGGCAGTCCCAGTTGCCATCATTAAACAAGGACTGCGCAGGTCATTAAGTGAGGACCTCACTTGACCGTGACTTCCAACTTCTTGCTGGCTTCTCCATTAACTTTGCTTGTGGGAAGCCAGCAGGGAACACTGGAAATCATGATCACATTACCGCAGTGATGCTGTGACAGCCGGAACTCTGAGGACCAGTCATAAGTACCACTCATTCAGTGCCATCGCAACTGTGAATGGTCGCTGTTTGGATGATCGTTAAATGAGGACCACTGTATGTGAAATTGTACTTATTTTTATTGTCCCTGGAAGATACAGCTAGCACAGTTGTAGAGCATATTCTTTGCACACAGAAGGTCAAAAGTTCAGTTTCCAGCATCTTCTGATAGGGCTGTGATTGACCAGTAGGGCTGTGCAATGCTTCAGATTCAGTTTGAAATTTTGCTTTGGAACATCCAGAAGCATGATTTATTAAAGCAGCCATGTCTGATAACAAGATCATGTGGCTGCTTCCTGGAAACAGATATAGCTTTTTTAGTATGTCACAGATAGGTGCTATATTGACACTTCCACACATTCCAAAGCACCTCTTCCATAGAAATTCTAAAGCCCTGCATAGCCTTACTAATAAATCTCTTGTGTGAAATAGTGCTAGTCAGTTTTGACAATAATGGACAGGATGGACCAAAGGTCTCACTCTGTAGAACACAGCTTTCTATATGATTTTTTTATTAAGTTAGTTATAGATGTAATCAGTTATATAAGATATTCATGCACCCCAACTCCACCACACATACAGTTTCAGATATGCCATGTTATTAAGTGTAATGTGCAATGCCATGAATTCTACAAACATTTAGGTCTTATCTGCTATTATAAATCAGTATTATTTCTAAACAGAAATACCTCTAAGTATTTCCCTTTCTTGCCTATGCATTTAACATCAACGTACATGTTCCAGACTTGCATGGCTGTGTATATTCATAGAGCTGTATGCACAAATGCTCCTTTCCTACTAATTTCATGCCTAAGGTATGACTTACTGGAGTAAAGCAATGTCACACATGGGGTATTAAAAGGGCATAGCAATTTAGGGTTCTTTAGTAGTTGAAACTATTCTTTCTATTATGCCTGGATTAGTGCACTCCTGGGTGCTCCTCAAGTCATTTTCCAAGTCTTTGCAGCTATACATGCCCATATTTGATGATATATCTAGTGCTTACATAATAGTCCAGCTAATGTTGCAGCTCATATCAAAAATATTATTTTATTGAGGATGTGAAGTATAAAAGAATGTAGAGTTTTATGTTGTTCTTGGACCCATAAAACATGAACACTTCTTGCTTTTGCTCGCAAGGATTAACTGGCAGTTCCAACAATGTGAGATTCTATTTATGGGCTCTAGTGCTTTCAATGACTTGAGCCATAGCTATCTCTGGCCCCTTTCTTCTAACTATGCAACCTGAGATAATCTAAGGAATGTACATTTAACCAAAAAAAAAAAAAGAAATCATTGAACAGCTGCTTGGACCGAAAACATGAGATTTTTATTTTACACCTGAAAACATGAAAACATCTTTTCTCTGTGTTGTTTATTCATTTTCTCAGGCTGATTTGCTTGAAACAGCTGCTGAAAAGAAATGTTGTAAAGATACTAATTGGCTTACTCTTCCTTTCAAATATGTGCAGGGGAAATAGCATAATACAAATAAAGGGAACCACCAAAATTGATAAGCAGCCCCATCGTTCCACACCTGGGATTTTTACCATTTAAATTCACTATGCTTCCATTCCAAATTAATTTCATTCAACATCTACAGAGGCAGTCTGGCTCATTTTAGGTCTCATTTAAGATGGAAATGCTTTGATGGAGACTTGTATCTTTATAATTCAACTAAAAACCTGGTCTGTGTCTGTCAAGAGTTTGGGTTTTAAAGTTATTTTTAATGCAGCTCAGTATGACTCAAGCGCAGTGAATCTTGCAGGAATGATGAATATTGGTAGGGCAGGAGATGTCACATTTGGAAGAAGACTTTTTTTTTTCTTTCTCTAAGACTCTTCGGCTGAATTTTACATTAATTCCACTGATACCAAATCTGGTCTATATATGCCACAGAATGAAATAGAAGATTAAAGTAAATGAGTGCTGCATTTTACCATTTTAGACTGAAATTTCAGAACATACTGAGACATATTATATGACTACAGAAAAAAAGAAAGTAAAATATTCCTTGCTTGTAGTAATTTATGAAGGAAAACATTTTTGTATAGTCTGCTCTGTATGATACACAGTACATTACCAATACTCCAGTCCAATCACTATTGATTTCACATGCTGCATTTAGAGATGAGAAATTTTGAAATTCCTCATGTTGTACTTTTGAAGTGATATCCAAATAAATATTCAGTTATTCCTCTAAATTAACATTTCTTTATAACTTGCAATAGTGAAATTTATATGCTGTGCGAATGGCCAATTGACTTCATAGTTCATCCTCCCAGCCTTCTTATATGTAGCTGAATTTAAATATATATTGAAGTAATACTCAGGTAGTCCCCAGTTTAAGAACGCCTGGGTTACAGATGACTCATAGTTAAGGACAGAACCTATTGTAGCAAAATTAGAGTTAAATACACAATTATTTGAATTCAATACACAATGGTTCGAGTTAATTACACAATACTATTTATACAGTATTATATAATAATACTGTTCCGGCTTACATACAAATTTGACTTAAAGACAGACTTTGGGAATGGAACTCATTCTTAAACTGGGGACTTACCTGTACTAAAGAGCAATTGAAGGTCAGGGAATGACTAATGGAATCATCTGTCCATTCACATGACAACTCTCTCATTAGCATTTTGAATGCAGGATGAAGCATAGTCCACTGCTGAAATAGTTTGTGAGATTCCTGGTTTGTTAAAAAAAATTCTGTACGATTCTGTATTATTAAAATCTAAATTTCAAGCTGACAATTGCTACAAATGATTTTGATTGATTCAAAATGTATAAGGAATCTATTTCCTCACTATGAAGAAAAACATCAACTCAGAGGTTTTGACACGTCTGTTTGCGTGTTTCCCTAAATAAGCCATACAAGCTGATTCATGAATAATGATTTCATTTTTTTTTTAATTTTAAACCTCTTTTAGATTCGTAATAAGAGCAAAGCATCCAAGGCTGGATTATGTGAAGGAGATGAAGTGATATCTATCAATGGCAACCCTTGTGCTGAGTTGACTTATTCTGAAGTTCTTGTTCTGATGGAAGGCCTGGCTGACACTCTTCAAATGCTTGTCAAGAGGTAAAAGGAATTCATATTTATTACATATCCTGATAGACTACAGCCTCAACCATTAGCCCATATACCACTTTCTTTTAGATTGACCTTAACAGATCTTAATGCCCAGACAAGTTCAGATATTTGTAAGCAGACTCCTAAATAGTGTTTCTAAGTCCAACCAACATTTTGAATTGAGTCTAGAAACATACTGGGAAAACAAATCCAACACAAACTTGCTGATATGTGTTCTGTTTACCTGGCTTGCACCACCATCCAGGACACTAATAATTTTTCAGTTTATTTTCAAAGACAACATGATGTAGAGCCTTATGAAAGTATATATAATATAGCTTTTTGCTAATCTTACTATAAATTCACTTGCCACAATGTCTTGTCCTTTACATGTTCTTTAGAGCAAAGTTGCTTACACGAATCATGAAATGGCAGTTAAGTAAGAAATTGAGCTTGTAGCCCTAAATCTACTTTAAAGAGAGCAAATGTCTTTGAGTAAACATGGACAGGACTGACTGTGCTACCAGTTGTAACATAAAATTATTTGAGATTAAGAGGGATTAAATTTTCAAACTAGTTTATGTAATTTGCATTCCACATATATGCTTGCATATATGACAACATGTGCTAGAGAAGACAACTTTGGGAACCTAAACAGCAAAACATTTTTTTCATACACTGGAATGACGAGAGTTAGGTTATCTTTTGTCATTCATGTCTCTGGACTGTGGTGGGTAATAAATAAATAAATGTCAGAGACATGTATCATTGCAAACTGAGCAATTGATTAATGAGATTAATGAGATTATTACTGTATGCATATCCAACTTTATTCCAAGTAATGACATGCCAGAGATTTCAGAGCTATATAGAATTTAAATTCCTTGAAATTAAGTTCCTGGAGATAGATGGTATTTCTGTAATGCAACATTTATTAACACAAATATATCAGTTAATTATAAGGTGATGTTTCATGGCATGAAGGCTTCCTGATTTTCTCTTATGAATCACAGTTCTTGCTCTCTCTAGCTCTCTTTTTTCATTCCGGCATTGACTAAGTCACTTCCATCACTGACAGATCTCAATTGCACTCTCCTATTAGTGTGCAGATGCTATAATCTGTATGGTGGGGAAGGAGAAGAAAGAAGGATCACTAATGTCCATCACTTATGGCTTCTTGGACGATTTAATTCCTACTGAAATGCATAATCAAAGTAATATTAGCAAAAGATTATTAGTTATATTATCAAGACATAAAAAATGTGCTTAGGATATCTACACTGGCTTTACATAGCCTTTTTCCAACTCTAAGCAGAGTTTTGGGCTACTGCACAGTTCCCCTTGTCTTAAACTGGCCAAACGCATTAAAAATGGGCTACTGTGTGGGGACATTGCAACGCTGATTTCCAGGGCAGCCAGAAAGTAATGAAAATGGGGGCAAACTGCCCTACAGCTCCAAAGGAGACATTGAAAAACTGTTTTCCAGCATTTCCTCAGGAGCAGGAGCTGAACTGGTAGATTTCTGAATTTAACTGGCTCAATATATAAAGCCTGCTGGATGTCCTAGAGCTTCATGGAGACACTCATGGGTAATGCCACTCTTGAAGTGGTGCAGCCCTTATATATAGAAGGGTCAAGAGACTTCTACAGAAAGAGAGAAAAATGAGAATTACAGAACTGGAAATGATCCTCCTGGGTCATCTTTACCAACTAGTAAACATGTAATGAAATTTGAGTTTGTGGAGAATAGTGCAGCTTGAGTTTCCTGATCAAATTCCTCACAGGAAAAGTAATACTTTGAGGAAAGGTATCTGATTCTTCCCAATAAGTGGCAAATAACTCTGCCTTTCCTACTGCAGTCGTGATAGTGAGAATGTACAGGAAAAAAGTCCATATATATACATAAGCACAAAAGCTTTCAAAGGCCAGTCTCTCTCTCAACCCCTCCCCCTTTCCTCTCTGTTCTCTCTCTCTTTCAATATTTCCCTGCACATACACAAGCTGAGACCCAAAGCTACCAATAAAGATTAACATTTATCTGGCTTATCCCCAAGCTTCCTTCTTACAAGGAAATGTTTATGAATGTATTGCTTATATGTATTGAGTCCAATACATGGACTTGATTGTCCAAATAACACAATGTGATGAAAACCAGCTGCAGTCGCAGGACTCCATAAATTATTGTTTGTCTTTCATGGTAGTTCCATCATACCTCAATAAATGTTATGGATTGGTCTGAAGCCAAATTATATTTGCAGCAACTAGTACGGACCAATTGTGAAGGATCTCTCAGCAATACTGAACAATTTGCTCTTCTCTTATCATATATAACTTTTTGAATGACTGTGTCATGTAATATAATAGCTTTAGGGTCTCTAAAATTTTTAGCCCATTTTTAATTATATTTTACATTCAAATCTGGCAGAAAATCTATACAGACAGGTAGAAAATGTCCACATTATCATCTAGAACTGTAGCCTGAGAGGTATAGCAAGAATAGCATGGCCTGCAACAGTCAAGGGTTTGTATTTTTTTTCCTTCAGAAACTTAAACTGCTCCTACACCAAAGAGGGGTTGTATCTACATTGGTGCCCCCTTTATATATGAGGCACCATTTGTGGCACTATTTGTTCCAAAAGTTCTGTGGGCACATGGCAATGGATACAGCATAGCATTCATGGCATGAACCACATGCTGATACAAAGTGTTGCACATAATGGAGAGTTAGAAAGCATTTGAGAAACTGCAATACTTTATCACCCACTATATCCTGCGTTCCACACAGCCATACTTTGAAACCACTCCCATTAATAAAAGTTATCATTTCAAAAGATGAAAGCACATTTTACACAATAGTTTATAGAAGTGGCAATCACCTAAAAGAACCATAACAAAAGTCCCTACGGGAAAAAAAAGCAGAGGAGTGGAATTTATATGAGGAAGATGCAATTCTTGCCTTTATTCGCAGTACTGACTTCCTGCTTTTCTGCCCTTAGCTAGAAGCAGAATTCAGAAGATTTCATATAGCATAATATGGTGTGAAATTAAACTCTGAGACCCCTTTCCTACAGCCTAAATCCTGCCTGTATTCAGACTAAGTTCCATTACTTCTTGTTATCAACACTGATGTGTGGGGCAATAACTTAAGAAAGACTAAAACTTGTGCTAAGTTAAGAACATCAGAACTTAATATGTCATTTACATGAATTTCCTCTACTAGCTTTGTCCAACCTCATGCTCATCGTGCATTAGACAACTCTAATGCAGAAGGTCTGCAGAGTGCCAGATTGAAGATGTCCTCTTATACTATATTTTCAGGATGTGTAATGAAAGAAATAGCATGTCCAATGTTCTCTATATAATACTAATAAGTAAAATGGTTTATAATGTCATGAATATCAAATTATACACACTTTATAGACTTTGTTGTGTGTTTGTGTGTCTGCAGATCCTCCAGTTGGGCAAACGAAACCTTAAGTACTGAACTAGAAAATGAAGCCCACTCTGACATTAAAAACAAGGAATATAAAGAAAGCACTACCCTACAAATCAGAACAGCAGTGCCAAGGCCCCACCGGGAATTGCACATCATAGTGCCAACTGAGGAAACACCCCCAACAAACACAGAGCAAACTGTTGTGGACTTTTCTGGGATAAAGCAAGAAATAACCCCCTGCCACAAAATCCCTCCGAAAGTGATTGAAGCCCCTAAAGTACACAGCTTGGAGGCGCCTGCTTTCACTGGGGGAAAGCCTGGCTCTACAGTTGAGTTGCAGTTGTCCCTTCCACCTGACAGGATCAAAGGCAGCAGCACTGGGTCTGGTCTGACTGTTGTGGGGGTCCAAGAGAGCAAGCCTCTGGAAACAGGATCAGTCCTAACCCAAGAAGCGACTAGCTGGATAAAAGAGCCTTCTGCCCAGTGGTCGGGCAGGATAGTCCAGATTATTGGTGGCAAAGAGGTCCAAGCAACCCATGAAGGAGAGAGAAAGGAACCCTCTCTCACTAAGGTGGAAGTGATCCTGGACTGTTCTGACCAGGCAAAAGAAGCCTCTAGGTCTCTGGCCGAAAAGGGGTGTGTAGAGTCTCAAGTGGAAGGAGGGCAGTCAGAAGCACCTCCTTCTGTAGTCTCCTTTGGAATCTCATCAGAAGGCACAGAGCAGGGGGAAGACGAACAGCCCTCTGAAAAGGAACCCAGCAGACCTCACAAACACCGGGCAAGGCACGCCAGTAAGTACAGCATAGCTAAACTGGGTGGCAGAGCATGAGAATGATACTTTGTGATAGGAAATCTGGCCGAGAACAGTTGCAACCATCTGCTTTGTAGCAATAAATAATTCAGAGAGGAATGACCTAAACATTTCTTCCTTTCCTCCTTTCTCTCTCTTCTTTAAACAACTGCTATTTCTTTGCTAATGTTTTGAAACTGTTTTTTGCGAACTTTGCAAGATGAATTACGACAAGCAGGCAATATGCTTTGTAACGCTAACTGGAAAGCACATTTTGTAATGTAACCCTGCTTGTGTCTGCGATATTGATTACGAACTTTCTCCTTCTGGATATGTTTGTATAAAAAGCCTACTAGTATAATTTAAGAAGGGCTTAAATGTTAACTTTAAAATATCCCAGAAGAAAATAAGAAAGAAAAGCTGCATTTCATATATAATAGGTAGGCACAGTTATTTGGTTAAAAGAGGAGAGGAAAGGAAAGGAAAGGAAAGGAAAGGAAAGGAAAGGAAAGGAAAGGAAAGGAAAGGAAAGGAAAGGAAAGGAAAGGAAAGGAAAGGAAAGGAAAGGAAAGGAAAGGAAAGGAAAGGAAAGGAAAGGAAAGGAAAGGAAAGGAAAAGCCCCAAGTAGTGAGGTTTGATGATGCTTGCTGAAAGTTATTTTGACAGACACCAGCATGTGTATTTTTGGCTAGTTATATGATCCTTTCAGTTTTGCAAGGCTTCTCTAGACTGTAAAGGGAACTTACTATTCCTTCTGCTTCCCGTACCTGGAAGTCAGTGAAAAATCTAGGCAAAGACTGTAATTGGAAGTGGCCCGGGGACCAAACAATAATAGAGCTTGAAAAGACTAACTTGGAAGATATTTTTTTCAAAGCATCTGCTTGTTTATTCAATTCTATTGTTGGCATCTGGGCAATCATTTCTGACTATTTCAAGAATTCCGTCAAGGGATTTCATTGCAAAATGGCAAAGGCATGATGACATACTGAGGCAGTGAGCTATCTTAACAGAACCTGTCAGGTTAAGCATGCTCACTCATTGCAAATTCCTCTATATGCGTATTTTTAGGATGATAGCCATTTGTAATAACTTGTGGATTAAACTGTTGCTTACATTTAAAGTGTCCATATGTAATCCACATATTTATATCATATTAAATGATGTATAAAGGAAGAGCACACATCCTTTGCGTTTTGGCCACAGACCCAGCAGCAACTGCCCACTTATGTCCGACAGATTACATCATTGCTTTAAGGAGAAAGGAGTAGAACAAAGCAGTCATACTAATATTTTTCACCTGATATGTTGAGATACTTAAGTTTGAATGCATTCAGGACTCCCACATTTAACATGAAAAGAGAAAAGAAATCCATTCCTTCTAAAGATAGATTGATACTCAAGAGCTCCTTCAGACTAAGTATTCCCAAGTTGCTGGGGCTGTTTCTTTCCATGTCACAAATTAATTTAGGAAGCACTCATAGTTTCAAGGACACCTTGCAAGAAGATGTGACAGTATATTTATGCAACTTGTTTCAGGATCCTGTGGACATTAACAAGCGTATCTACAACATAGCACTGTTACAATGGAGAGGGTTTATGGAGCCTACGAGGTGAAATAGAGTAGCAAACTGAGAGCCAGTCCTACTGTTAGAATATCTAAGATACCTGATTTTTATTTTTATGAAGGAGCAGCAAATTGTTACTTATAATGTATTATTACTGCATTTTTACTGCCATGGAGGAGGTCTCAAATGCCAAAATAGCCTAACTGGTCTTGGGCATTGTCCATTTTCATTTGGGGTGAGGCAAGAAGTGCTATTTCATGCTCCTAGCCTTATGTCTAACCTTCAGGCAGCTTGCACTTAAATAAAACAACAGAGCATCTACATGTTTTGTGGTATAAAGTCAAGTAAATAACTATCCTACACTTTGTCACTCTGGCAGAGCTACTTATGACATAAAATGTGTGCAGTTAGAGTAATATTTCTGAACTAAAATATGAATATATACATTTATAGTTCTCTAATGTCTCTAATATGAGAATTATATTACAATTATCTGCTTCCTTCATTTTTTGCCCAATATATGGGAATTCTATGAGCCAATTCTAAATATGTCTACTCAAAAGTATGTTCCTCCCAGATAGTGCACATAAAATTGCAGCTTAGTTTCTATTTCCTAATATTTGGACAAATATCTTTGCATTGCAGAGTGAATAAGACTTGCACTAAAATGTGAAAATGTGATATAACAAGCAATGTGGATTTAAAAAAAGGGTAATTTCTCTTATGATAAACATAACATGAGGATCTTCTAGCAGTTGTTTCAAGATGAATACAATTCTGTCCTCTTAAGTTCTTAAAAAATGTTATTAGTGGCCTGATTACATATACGAATTATATTCATTTTAAAATATAAGCTCATACTATTGTTCAGTATTTTTTTCCACATTAGTTTAGCTTTAAACTTTCTAAATCAGGTATTTTCCCTATCAACAATCTGATTGCATTTGATAAAGCATTTGCTCAGGTTTGTGCTCTCATTTAAAAATAAATGTGTTAGAAAAAATGTTAAACATTTCCACAAGTCCCACTTTTTGGGAGCAAAGGGAATCAAAAATAGGTTTTCATAATATTTTAGGATTTTATTTGAAACTAGATTGTGAACTCAGCAGGCCACTCTTTTAAAACCATTTTTAAAACCAATTGCAAACATGATTTGCTACATATTATGAGAAGCTACACAGGCATAAACCCTCTTTGGATGTTCATTTCTACCTGGGCTCCAATAATACAGTAACTTATTTTTCCCCCTTGGTTTGATTAAATTACCATTCTTTACATGACTAATTTTAGACAGGTTGATAGTAAGTTAGCCAATGGCTTCTTGTGGTATATGGATAATGTATTTCAAATCAGATAGCAATCATTCAATAAAACAAGAGAAAAATGAAATATATTGCCTATGAAAATAAATCCTCTATTAGTTTATAGGTCTTCCAGTTCACCAGTGCCAGCCATCTGGTATTCCAGAAAATATTCCTGACAGGGACATACTGTTCATTCTAAGAATATGTGTTGGCAAAATTATTCTCTCTAGAGTCTAAAGAAAATGCCAGAACATCAGACTAAATGGCAAAGGATCCATTGTATGCTGTCATCTCCCTGCTCTAGGCCTGGAGCCCTCAACATGTCACCTAGAGACCCAGCATGTAACCTTTGGTGTTAGCAAGCTTCCTTGTCCCACCTGACCTTTTACATATTTCAAACTATTTAAAAATTAAAAGAAAGGGAATATGCAAATCTGCCAATTTTCAGGATCATTTGAAGAATGCCTCTACAATCTACGTCAGGCCCATAAGAACATTTAAATTGTGGGTGGCTACAGTCTACTCCTTTATCTTAAAAAAAAAAAAGCACACTGTCCAGAAAAAGACAAAAAGTAAGCAAAAAAGAGGTGACAGGTGGCATTTTGATAAATTGGTGCTTTGAAGCTGATTATTCCCCCATGGCTGAATTTTATGAATGAACACACACACACACCGCCTCTCCAAATCCAGCAACATTGTGAGAGTGCCCACATGCTCCCAAATTTCCAAATGTGCCTTTGATATCATCAACATTTATTTTTATATTTATTGGTTAGGAGTGGCATAAAATAGTCCAACTTTATTTTGGGGATATATATGTATGTATGTATGTATGTAAATGTACACAAACACACACACATCCTTTAAGATCCCACAGCTACCACTTAAAATCTATATATTGTGGTCTGATTTTACAATATAATGATGTTGTTGCCTCTGAATGCTCTGCCTGGATGTGCAATATCTCAGATATTGAGGTGGGAAGAGATTTATTATATTCTGCCTCCCATTGACTCAGAAGTTGATAATAAACAATAATTAAACAGTATAATTGCATGGACAGTACTGTAGGATAAGTTTCTTCTCCTTAAAGTACTCCAATAAAACACTTCTTCTTTGTTTAATTACAAAAAGAATTGCCACAAGAGATCATCAAAATCTTGTTTTCCTTTAGTTTAAAATGTACCAGTTATCTCCATTCCTTTTTATTTTTTTATTTTTCTCCATCCAACTGGTTACTGCCTCTCCCACCTCACCCTCCATCCCCCGTAAATTATATTAGCTTTGGACTATTTTTCTAAAAGGAGGTGGCCAATTAACTGTTTGAGCCAGTTTGGTGTAGTGGTTGAGGCATCAGGCTAGAAACCATTAGGCCATTAGTTCTAGTCCCACCTTAAGCACAAAGCCAGCTGAGTGACCTTGGACCATTCACTCTCTCTCACCACTAGGAAGGAGGCAATGGCAAACCACTTCCAAAAACTTGCCAAGAAAACTGCAGGGACTTGTCCAGGCAGATGCCAGGAGTCAAAAACTGATTTGAAGGCACAAATAAATAAATAAAAATCAACTGTTTACTCACATTCTAATAGAGCATAGAACAAGAAAAGACCCATTCATCCTAGGACCTACCAGCCCAAAGTTGGAAGGAAGGAGAACTTGTTCTAGATTAAAATTTAGTAATACATTATTTAAATGCAATCATTACTTTCCAAAAAATAGACCATTATGCAAATGGCATTGTATATATTTCTCTCCAGACAATGTTTCAACAAGAAAATTTCCTGTATGAATTAAGGAACCTATTTATTATTACAGAAACTGGTTTTGTTTGAATTAGTATAGCTAAATCCTAAAACCTCTGAAAGTGCATGCATGTCCAAGTTAATATCCATCATTAAAAATAAGCACCACTGATTTATCTTCTATCTTGTCTACATATATGCTTCTTTCTGTGTAGATATATGATATCAAAAGTTTGTGTAAGTTGAGATAGCAAATCTGTGAGAAGCAAAGATTGATCAAAGAATGTCACTAAGGAAGGAATGCTTGCTATGGAATTATCATGGTTGCAACTGTGGGAAAAGGTTAATTTTAATGCCCTGCCCATACTTCTTTGCCGAGGAGAAAATTCTAGCTCTAGAGAAAGAAAGATTTGTATTACACTCTTACACTCCAAACAGCTATTGTTAAAATTGTTCTTATGTTATCCACTAAGATAGGTTGTTTATTCTTTTCCCGCAGGGCTGAGGAGGAGTGAGAGCCTGTCAGAGAAGCAGGTGAAAGAAGCTAAGTCTAAATGTAAAAGTATTGCTCTCTTACTGACAGCAGCACCAAATCCCAATTCCAAAGGAGTGTTGATGTTTAAGAAGCGTCGCCAAAGGGCCAGAAAGTATACTTTAGTTAGCTACGGCACTGGGGAACTAGAGCGTTACGAAGACGAAGGTGAAGAAGACGAGGGTGAAGAAGGTGAGAAGGAGAACACTTTTGAAGTAACCTTATTAGGCACCAGTGAGTCAGAAATTGATGAAGATTTCTTCTCTGACCTGGATAAAGAAGACCGGATTGTGACATTTGACTGGGACACTGGGCTACTTGAGGTTGAAAAAAAACCCAAACGTGGGGACGAGATGTCGCAGCTGCTTCCAGAGACCAAGGGCAAAGGGGCACTCATGTTTGCCAAAAGACGTCAAAGGGTAGACCAGGTCACTGCTGAACAAGAAGCAATGAAGATGCAAGGAATGCATAGAACTGTGGCACATCGAGAGGCCACTTCAACAGAGAGCACCCAAAATATGAGTTCTTCCTTTTATCAGGCAAAACAAGAAGAATCTACTAGAGTGCAGAAAAGCCACGTAAGCAAAAGCTACATAGAAATGAACCATAGTCATAGGACAACATTTCAGCAAAATGGCATCGGAGTTGTCCCAGAGATAAATATGACACATCCACCTCCTGAAGCTGTTAAATCACCTACTTCAAACAGAACAGCCAAGCCTTTCCCTGGTGTTCAGAACAGAGCAGCAGTTCCATTTTCACCCCCCAGAAGCATGGTTACTCCTCCCTCTGACCTACCTGCCCCACCTCCTTATACTTCAGTCAGCCCACCACCTGAAACATTATATAGAACTGTTTTGACTCCAGTGGCCACGAGCATTACTCAGTCAACATTATGGTCTCCAACAGAATCAACAGAGCAGATTGCATCCAGGGATGAACGGATTGCTGTACCTGCAATAAGAACTGGAATATTACAGGAGGCCAAGAGAAGAAGCACTGCAAAGCCTATGTTTACATTTAAAGAAGCCCCCAAAATGAGTCCAAATCCTGCTCTTTTGTCCCTTGTACAGAATACAGAAGGTAAAAAACCTGCCACTGGTGGCTTTGAATCAGGTCCTGAAGAAGACTACCTCAGCTTGGGAGCAGAGGCCTGTAATTTCATGCAAATCCAGGCAGCCAAACAAAAGATCCCACCCCCAGTTGCTCCCAAACCCTCAGTAAAGGTTTCTCCAACTGCCACAACACCTATTTCACCAGTATGGTCACCTCCAGCTGCGGCTGTCACTCACGCTCCTATCTTTCCAGTTCCAAATTCTCCAGAAGTAGCAAGTCCAGCAGCCATCAAAATAGCACAACCAGCTTATCCCTCTCCACAGCCTCTGCAACCTCCACAGCCTCCCAGTACTCTTAAACTGGAGTCTCCCTTTAAGGGGGCTCAAGCTTCATCATCCCACCAAAATTATATCCCCAAAACAACACCCACCACTCCATTAGGAAATGCTGTTCTTGCTGGTGGAACGGGGCCAGCTTTTGAGATGCCCCCAGCAATGAGTGGTAAAGGGGCTCAGCTCTTTGCTAAGAGGCAATCACGGATGGAAAAGTATATAGTAGATTCAGAAACTGTGCAGGCCAATCGGCCCCAGGCTTCATCCCCAACTCCATCATTACCAGCATCTTGGAAATATTCATCAAATGTTCGAGCACCACCACCTGTAGCTTATAATCCTATCCAGTCTCCATCTTATCCTCCTGCTGCTACCAAGCCTCAGTCAAACTACTCTGGAGCTACCAAAACTACCAAGAAAAAACCTAAGAAACCATTAAGCTCCTTGGAAGTTATGAAGCATCAGCCATATCAGCTTAACGCATCTTTATTTACTTTTCAACCTCCATCTGATACTAAGGAAAGTCTCCTTCCCAAACATCCTGCCAAGTTTGATTCAGTGTCCACCTCGAAACAAGCTGTACCATCAAGAGTACTCAATGCTGGTTCTCCCTCTAATGTTCGAGCATCTTCAGTATATTCTGTACCAACCTACAGCTCACAACCATTCTTCCCATCGAATGCTTCTAGTCCTGTAATCGAGTCCTATACATCAACAGGCTGCCCTACATTTTTGAAGCAAGAATCAGCAGCATCTCCTATATTTGCTGTTCCCAAGCCAAAATTCTCAGCCAAGAAAGTTGGTGTCACAGCACAGGTGTGGAAACCGGCAACCATTGAAGAGTAAAACATAGATACAACTCACTATTCACTTTGCTTGCCATGAATTGTTTGTAATCAAATCTGACACCCAAAGTGATCCTCAGCTTACTTAATAATTTTCAAATATATCACATAAAATCGGGGTCCAAAAAAGGCTTAAGCCTGAAAATTTATGCACATTTACCTTGGTGTAATCTCCAATAAACCCAGTGATAATTACTTCAGGTAACTGTGCATAAGTCAATTATTTTACATGAATCAAAATGAATATTAATTTGCAAAATTATATGCGTTTAGGTGTACAATAATTTTTACTACTATTATCCAAGCAGGCACATAGAATATTCTATAACAGTCACGTACTTAGTATTAAGTAAGCAGAATGTTAGGTGTTAGTGCTTCAATACATACATACACAATGGATTTTGTTCCAGCATTTTATCGATTAGAACATAGTTTTCACCAAATTTTTCTCTCGGGGAAGGAGAATATGCTAGCCCGACAGCCCGAGTACAGTCAACAGATTTATTTCTAAAGAAATGGCAATAATATCATTCATGAATGTTGTGTAAGCACAGAGTATTTGACCCAATTCTGCAGTTAAATCCTTATGAAAATCCTGTTAAGCATCCTCATTGTAATGGGGTGATTCCTACTGTTAACTTTTTATACTGCATCTATGTGTGTGGGAATATCTAATTTTCTTTTTGTGTTCCCACAGTCAAAAGTTGAATATGTAAAACTAGTAAAATCAAAGCCACAGTTCCTTGATTCTCAGCTTAAGACTACAGATGGGCCAGCAGAAGAAGAATATGATTTTGGGAATACTCTTATGTAAACCCTAAGCCTTATATAGACACTTAGATAATAAGGCTGTGTTTCACATAGTCCCATGATCCTATCCCCAAAAGAGAATAATTTGTGTATGTTAGCACAGATAGGTTGCTTCTTTTTGCTCACTTATGATACTTTTACAGAATGGGGTCTTCAGAGAGAAAACTAGTAGTTTAAATATGACACGCTGTCATGAATTACCTCTGATCCCCCACTTCTTGCAACCCAAAGTACCTATTATGGAAGATTATTGAAAGTTTGGAAGAAGACCGATATTAGGAAGAAGCTTAGGCTGGAGAAGTTCACATGTTTCCCTTTTTAAGCAAGGTTGATCTCATCGATATTAGCATAGTTTTTTGATCATCAGAATATTATATATCACTAGAGAAAGACAATTAGAACTCTTGAAGAGCCAAGAAGATAAGCTGGGTTCTACAGCTTTGGAAGTGGTGCAATATGTTATTGTGAAAGCAGTGACTAAAATCTGAACGGACATATCCCTGTATATCAGTTTTGCAACCAGAATAGTTATGTGCCTTAAACCTGATTGAAATATGATATGCCTTGACTCCTGACCTCATCTTTCTGCTGATCACTTGGGCACAGTCTTGTTTTCACTTGGGGCTTTCTAATCTTGCTTCTTCCACTTGTATTTCTTTTCACTTTATTCTTGCTTTCACTCTGCTTTTAATTAATATGTCGTGGACCAGGAGGAACAAGACACTGTTACCATGCCATGTTCTGCTGAGAACTAGATTATACCTGTTTACTTCAGGCTGTGGATATGAAAGAACAATATTTTTTATGTCCAGTAATGATTCAATCTGTTGGTGGATATTTACACAACAATGCACCCAGATGAGTTTAACCTAGTTTCACACACTGAGTTGGTTAAGAAGTAGCTAATGGGTGGACTTTTCCCATTCTTCCACTGACTTTGTTTGCTAATGTAAAAATATTTTAGTTAAACCAGTATAACAAACTAATAGCATAGTCCTATGTATTTTACTAAGTAATTCCTACTGTTGTCTGAGGAACTTACTCTCAGAACGTTGTCCATAGGACTGTGCCTAAATAACATGAATTAATTTAAAACTAGGAAAATTGTACTGTTGGATTGAGATAAACAGCAAAGATGGTGAAACAACTGAATAGTAAGAATTCATGTAAAGGCACTGACTACTGATAAGCAAAACTTATGAAAGTCTGATTTGGGAACTGCACAGTGCTGATCAAGGTTGGTGTTGTCTATTTTGACTGCTGAAGCTCAGGTGGAGCTCTTTGCCAACACTGCTACTTTGTCCTGCTAACTGGATATGCCAAGGAGCTCCATTGTCAATAATACATTGACAGTTCTTGACTCCTTGGATCTCTTTGAAATGTGAACTGAACTGTGCTCTGCCTGCTACTCTGTTCACAATAACTACTTGGCTAGAGCAAGACATGAAAGACACATATTACACTAATATGTCTGGCCATTAAAAGAAAGATATAAAATTAATTTCAGAAACTTCTGATTCAATATTACTAAAATGTCAAAGGTTGTGAATCATATAGGTGCAACCTATTAGCCATTCCCAGTAGTCAAAATTACTTTCATGAGTTGTGTCCCAATTATATTATCTAAGTAAAATGTCCTTAAAGACAATGTATGCCCTGGCACACAAGAGCATAAACCAATGTATGGTTTCCTGATTTCCAGTTCCACCAGCGTGGCATGATATCATGGTTAAAAAAGAAAAGGGAAGCCATACAGTATCTGTTATATGAACAAATTGTTGGAGACTGTGAAATTATAGACACACAGAAAACTGAGAACAGCATTTCCCTCTATAATATAGATGATAATTTTGTCTTTGTGAGGTTGAGGATTTGTGAAGGTTGAAGGTCAAATTTAAAAAGGAAACGAATGTGAAATGTGCCTCATAGTGCTATGCATTTGGAAAATATTTAAGAAGAGATTTAAAATTTTACATATGCAGATCAAGCATTCCTTGACAATACATATCTTCTCTATACTGCATGAACAATGGCTGAACTAGCACTTTGATCTAAAATACATTTGTCAAGTGTTCCTCTGGATTCCTGCAGGGCCTGTCTGGTGTTCAGAGTGCTAGTTGGCTTTAGATAAATTATTTTATCTGAATTAACCAATATTGGAAGTCAAGGGTGATTGTATAATTTTTTAAAATGAATCGGCATATTCTGCACAGAAATGTACACAGAGGATTCTTTTCAACACAATCTAAGATTATATGGTACTGATAGTTTAATCCTCTTGAGATCTTTCTGTTCATTTTCCAATTGCAACTTGCTGTTTTTCTCTAACATTAAAATTGCTCCTTTCTTCTTTATTTTTCTTTCATTTCCCACATTTTAATCTGCAATTTTAAAATATTAGATTGCCTTTCTTCCTCATTTGCTTCCTTCCCTAAAGTAGCTCAGAATACTGCGTTAAGGTGGATCAATAACCACTGAATCCATATTCTTGAATCTGAATAAGCTGACCCTCAATTACACTAACTTTTTTTTTTTTTTTGGTGCCTTCAGGCTTGATTCCTCCTGGACAATCCCATGCCATTTTCTTGGCAACATTTTCAGAAGTGATTTGCCATTGCCTCCTTCCTAGAGCTGAGACAGAGTGACTGAACCAAAGTCACCCAGCTGGCTTTGTGCCTAAGGCAGGAGTAGTAATATTATTGTGTCTTTCTACTGAACACTGAGCAAAGGAAATAATCAGGATAATTTCCCAGTGCTGCTGGCCCATCACATCATTCTACTTCACTGGCTCATCCTCCTGAGGGTGGTCAGTTGCCCATATTTCTGTTACTATTCTTCTCCGCTTCTCAAGGTCTTGTCTTGAGAATCCTCCAGCTTTAAGTAAGGTGAATAGCTCATATCATATCTGTCAGAATTGGATTATGAATTGAGCTGATAGACTGGGATCCTATCAATATGCAGGTGGAAATTTTAATTCAAACCCATGATTCTGATCTCATTTATTTAAAAAATGTAATGTGTTAATATAAATTGCTTTTTATTGAAATCTATGACTCCTGAACTAGACTAATGAAAGCTTTGAGGCCTGAAAGTGTGATTGAGCCAGTGTGCGCCAAAAAAGTTAAGATGACAGTCGTGATCCTATAACCAAAGCTCTACTCCTTTGTATGTGTATGACATGAGGAAATGTACAAAAGGGTTATGACCACCATCTTGACTTTTTTGACCCCTATTCCTCCCAAATGCCCTTTGACTGACCGAGTTATTGAGAATTATGCTTTGAATATGACTGGAAGCACTCATAACATAGCATGATTCATCCACAAAGAAAGTCCACAAAATAAATATGTATTAGTTTCAACTAATTGTAAATATTTGTTTGAATCAGAGATTGCTTCTATATAAAGGTGGCTTGTATTATAATCCCTCCCCAGGTTTCTTCTTAAATAAGAATATTACGCTTGCAGTTATAACGTGTTAACAGAAAATGCTCTTTTCAAAATAACCACCCACAACAGCTACTTAAGAAAACATTGTGGATTTGTACCATATGTCCGTTCAATGTATACTTTTAAAGGGCACTTTCTTGAAACTCTACTATGGCCCCCTATATATTGCTATGACACTGGGAAAGCATGTTCTCTTCCTGAGTTGAAGAGAGCTTTAGAATGCTTTTCATATTTTACTTCACAGGGAATGGTTCCCAAAGGGGATTGGTAATAGAATACAGCGCCTCTCACCTCTTGGTCAAATATGGCCTAGGGTAGGAATAACTGAAAGCCCTGACCAGCTGCTGAGTAGTGTGAGTGACTTCAGTGAATGGTATCTGTTCCTACAGTTTAAATAAACTGATTACTATCACTCCTAACCACAACTCAGAAAAGCACTGACTGGCATTCTTATCGAAAGGCACAGAAGTGCCAAGGAAAGATAGGAAAAGAAATCCTGGCTGATGGCTTTGTAGAATATTCTCAAATCAATCTGAATAATCCGTCAAGGAACTGCCATGCTTTGTTTTATTTTTGAAGTACCCATGTTTTCACAGTTGGGGAATTTTGTAATAATTTCATTAGAAAAGAAACACATTGAAAGGCCAGCAGATAAGACAAGGAACACAAAACTTTGGAGAGTTGTGAAAGTTATTAATCTTCATAGCATTTTACAATTGTTGCTCTGTCAAAAATATTCTCTACATAATAGTTTTCATGCTTCAAATCATGATTAGGCCTCAAGTGTTAAAGACAGAAATATATATTTCATCCTATTCCTCCAAAAGCTGATGTGATGTTAGGACAACCTGTGAGGTAGGAGTTGTATGTTATGCTGAATGATAGGAATGAATGTTGTGGAAGGATCCTTCCAGGCACTAAGTAGTAGGTGTTTTCCTGCCGGAGTTCCTTCTTCAGTTGCTTCCCTTTCCTATTTCCCAAGGTTATTATTCAAAAGGACTACCAATTGGCAGAAATGGCCTATGGAAAGTGATTGTGGAGGAAATTAATAATTAACATTTAAGCATGCACACATACCAGATAGCCACCTCATCAAACTCTTGTACTCCCTACATTCATCTTAACTGGCAAACATGAGTGTGGGAAATAAGCAGATTGTGTAGTTTCTCACTAAGGAAGTAGGGAAGCCTTAGAACAAGGTATTTTCTTGGCAACATAAAAATAGGAAAATGTTACTGAAGTTACCGGAAGTGCCTTCAGAGGGCACTGGGTTAGAAACATATCATGATCTTTTTTCAAATTACCCTACCTTTCTATAGCATGCTTATTTGGAATATAGAATTCAGTAGAATGTATTTATGGCACGCTTTTCCAAAATAACCCCTTCATTGTAAGAGGGCAATGTAAAGTGACAGAGAAGCTAAAGGGGCACAATTCAGTGGGTATTTTTTGGTGCCCTCACAGTCTTCCATACTTTTCCAATCCCTGGTTAAAATTCTGAGAGCTTATATACCAGAACTTTACAGGAATGAAGGCATCACATGAGGTTAGAACTATATAATCATACAGGTTTCCAGACCTTTTTGGTCAGAAATGATCAGCGAATGGAGTGCAGATACATCTCTAGGGAGTAGCTTTAGCACTCAAGAAACCAAGGTCTTCAACTCATCACCCTCATTCTCATCCTCAGTTCACTTTATATCCATCTTTCTGCCCCCAAATAATTATTGTTTACTTTCATTTATCTTGGTAGTATGCACTACCCATTCACTAAATTTTAGTGAATGTTTTTATTGTTGTTAGCTGCCCAGAGTCACTGGTCTGAGATGGGCAGCTATATAAATTGAATAAATAAAATAAAATAAAAATAAATTTATTGCATTTCTATGCAATAAATAAACTAATCCAAATATACATTGCTGTTGTGCAGGTGTAAGCACTTTCTCTGACTGCTCAGCTAATTGGCAGCACTTAACTCTCACTGGCTGATGAGAAAAAGCTAAGCAGTTTGGATCTGGTTAGTATTAGGATGGGGTAGCATCTGTATGAGTCATGGAGGAATCTATAGCCATAATTTGGAACAATGTCACCAGCTTCCCTAATAGTTCAAGTAAATTCAAGGCTACCATTATCCCAGGTTTTAGCAATAATAAGAAAAAAGATTGCTGTAGTCAATATCGTTGGCTAGAAGTAGGCATAGATATTTAAGACTTCAATTCTCACTAGCCCCAACCAGCATGACTGAGGGCAAGAGTTTTTGGTAATGTTGGCTAAAACATCCAGAGATGAAAGGAGCAAAAGAGAGAAGCATCATAATGGAAATTACGAAGGTGAATGTGTGGAGAGACTTGTTTATTCAAGGCCATTCTTGAAAGGAGGGATAGGTTTGATTTATAAAATAGAGTGGGGCAGAAGATTGAAAGTAGGAACGGGTTACATTGTAGTTATTTTATCTATATTTATACTCTGTTAAAATGAAGAACTAGAGAATGCTAATCTAGATTATAATCATAGCAGGAAAGAAAAGGTTAAAATTATCTAATGTGTCATATTAGGACTCTAGGAAGGAAGGATGGATGGATGGAAGAAGCTGTACTTCTTAACTAGTCTTAAATTAAATAAAATTTCCATCAGCCACCCATCTCTGAAACAAATAATTGCATAACTTTTAGAAGAGGCTCTTGAAGACAGATATATTAGTGGAAAGGAAAAAATGAAATAAAGCAGAGGCAAGCATTGATTTGTTAAAAGGAACAGCCAGATATTTCATCTTACCAAAGAAGACCACTATTCCTTACGGAATGCTAACTTGCAAATTATGTAATAAGCATACGTTTACTGATATTATTCTGTGTCTTGGGGTAGGCACATTTAAATTAGTTTATCTCACACCACATTCCGGTTTTGAATGGTATAGGCAAATATTTTAAAAAGAAAGTCCTGTTACTCTCAGTAAATCAGTAACTGGTTAGGATGTGCAAAAGTACAAATTCCAAATATTTTTGCACAGCAATACTTATTTTATTCTCTATGACAGTAGTATTACTACATGTCTTTTAGACTTAAATCCCCAGAATTCCTAGGGAGCACAAATAAAATCCAGGAGAAATGAGGCTCTTTCTAACTGGTAAGATATATGTGAATACTGTGTGGACATTTCTCCAGCAGGTCTTGCAAATACAATAGTGGGATTCTGTTTGCAAGTATCGTTGTAGGCACAGAAAAGGACCCAACTTTGAAACAGAAAGATGGCCTGCAAGAGAGAATTTCTTCCATACAGTATCCATTCCCTCACCCTAATGAGCTCTCTGAATTACAGAGATGCTCAGCTGTTCCAGCCTTTCAAAAAAGAATCTCCCTGTATATTCTAAAAAGGTGAGAATGCCAGGATATGAGACAATGGGGCTGGTTCTGGCAAGAACACTGGAAGATCACTTTCTATGAAGGGTTTCAAGATTGTTTTATGCAACCACGTAATTCTAAGAGATGTGAGACTGACTCTACTCTTACAGTGCGTGCCTATGTGTGTTGTAAGTCATTATTGCAGAAGTTTAGATTCTTTTAAAAAATAATAGTGAAAAAATTATGCCAGCCTTAATGTATATATTAAGTGACATAACCTGCCAATTAATTTCTGACCAAACTCTGACTAATAATAGGTTCAATAACTGCATCCATTTGCAAACCCCCTTGGCGTCTTGTCCTATGGAAATCATTCTTGTGGGATATTACTCCTGGTTTCCAGAAGGTGGCAATGCTGAATGTTTCTTTATTATACAGACTAGGCTGTCGCTTGTTTTTAAGCAAAAGAACTCAAGTGAGTAACACTGGACTATTATGAAATACATTTATTACAAGCAGGAAGCTTGTGGTACTTTTAAGTCAGCAATGGCATAATTTGATGTAATTCTAGTGTTAATCCATGTTGATTTTATATGTATAACCTTCAGGTTTTCTGTTTCCATTTCCCCTCTCCTGCTTTCTTTGTCTGTGTTTATTCCCATTAATTAGCCACTTTTTAAAAAAAAATTATCAAACCCAAAGCTGTGGTTAACCTTAACTATAGATCATAGGAAAAAAACCCTGAATAATAAACCATGGATTGAAATTGATAATTCTTTTTTAATCTTATTTAAGAACAGCTATTGGGTTTGGACCTAATATAGCATGGTTTTTTTTTAAGGGAACCATTTTTCAACCATAGAAGAAGAAATGCTGAGGAGCCCAAGGCTCTCCCAAGCCAACTGAAGTATGGCTACTGTTGTGTTTTATTATTAAACAAAGCTGTGAAAGTTCAGTTGTAATGTCTTAGCATTTACTGTCCTATTTATTTTAATGCTTCTAATAATTCATAAGGTTGCTGATCAGCCTTTACTATTTTGCCTTTTATAATCAGTTTGAACTGGGTGGAGAAAGACATGCAGCTAATTATTGCAAAACATTTTACTATTTTGGCTCAGGTTGAAACTTCCATGAAAATTTGACTATCTTGGTGCTAGGCATTTGTTTACCCTTTTGATCCTTAACTGAGATCTCATTACAATAACTTGATTTACAATAATTGTTGTCATTATTTACAAGATTCTTTCAAGCATGCACTCCCTGCTAAGAGAATTTTCTACAGTTATTAAAAACTAGATCAGCAATGAAGATACAAATCTTGGTATGTGACTTCAGACCCGAATGAGAATTGTTCATAGGCTTTCTGAAGCAGGATATGTTAATAAGCTGGGAGTAAGCGGTTCCATTTCAGGGCTGCTTATATAACAGTGTAGAATAAAATAACATTAGAGTAGATTTTTGGGGGTACTAAGACAAGCTCAAAATGCAAGTTAGATGCCAAGTTTTATTTAGAAATAATGTATTAGAAAATGATCAGCAGCTAGAAAATATGTAGAAAAATCTTGATTTTTTTTTTTTAAATCCCCCACTGCCCTGATTAGGGTTCTTGGTGCTTCCGATTACAAATTTAGTTAACAATTTATACATTTTGTGTTAAGACCACCTATAAATGTAACTGGCATAGCACTATAGACTTTATTGACCATTACAGTAGTTTGACGGGCATTTTCTTTATTTCACGTTGAAATATCAAGCCATTAGAAAGCCACACAAATAAATGTAGGACATTAATAAACAGTTAATTTAAAGCAATCTGGTTTAGCAAGGTTAACAATTATGGCTTTAAGCTGATGCAACAGTGCAACAGAAATATAACATGATATCATCATGTCTTGTCAGGATGACCTTGGATTATGTTCTGTTAGCAATGTTGCACCAGAACAGTTATGCTTGTGTAATGCTAAGTCAGAATGTTAGATTGCAGATAGTGTCCACAATTTATTTTTAGGCTTTCATAGGTTGATATTTAAAGCATTGCAATTCCCGCCCCCCCCCCCAGTTTTCTCTTTGTTTCCATAGTTTCAAAAGGGTCACAAAACCAGACAGTGACAACTTTGCAGTCTGTTATACCAATTCGTTCACCTTTATTTCAGTCAAAGACCAGCATAAAAAACAAGAAACAATCAAACATCACCATAAGGAAAACATCAGTATTGATGACTATGTATATATGGGTGTATCATATTCTAACATATTATTATTAATACTAAACTAAAAAAGACCCCAAAACTAAACTATGAATAACAACAACAACATCAAAAAATTATACCAATTCTTCTCCCCACTTTATTGTTTTAGGTTCTTGGTCTTATTTTCCACTGCAACTCCGCTGCATTTCCTTATTACTTCACTATCATTCCGTAAAATTGTTCAAATGGAGAAAAAAGTCTCTGAAGAGCAATGGCCTCATTTCACACCTTGTTTAAGGGGTTCATGGACTAAATTCTATCCATAGCCCTGACTCTAACCCTAAATTTATTTTTCCATGACTATACTAGAAAGTAGAGAGCCACTATGGTATAGTGGTTAAGGCATCAGACTAAAAACCGTAGACCATGAGTTCTAGTTCTGCACAAAGCCAGCTGGGTGACCTTGGGCCAATCACCCTGTTTCAGCCCTAGAAAGGAGGCAATGGCAAACCACTTCCAAAATTTTTCCAAGAAAACTGCAGGGACTAGTCCAGGCTACCGCCTGGAGTCAAGACTGATTCAAAGGCACCAAAAACAAAACAAAATAAAACAAAAACTAGAAAGTACACAACAGAGTGACTTCAATTCATTTAGTATACCATTATTAATATAGCTTCAATTTCAAATCCTATTTGGTTATACTGCCTAAAACTAAAAAAACAACAAAAATAATATCGTTTCTACAATGAAATTTTATACGATGGAATGGTTTATTTCAATCTTCAAAAAGAAAAAAGAAGAGACGATTTTAGCAATATTAGAAATTGTTGTTGAATGATTCCATGTTTTCCAGTGAATATGTATTCCATCTGTTTTATATGAAGGTTTCCAATTTTTCTTTAAATCTTATGCAGATTGGTGGAGGGAAAATCCGGTGTGACAAATAAATATTCCTGGAGGTTGATGGTGCGTGGAGTCCGAGTTCCACCTATCCTTCCTCCTATAACAGGGATGGGAATCTATAGCACCAGAGCAACACGAGGCCCCTAAGGCTCATTTTTGGGGTCTCAGAGCCCTTTTATATTATGATTTCTAAAACTTGGCAGCAGCCATTTTGAGCCAGGAAATCCACAAACACCGAAGGGACAGAAACTGCTTGCTCTCATGAAACAAATGCCAGTCATACCCGCTGCTGTGACTGAGGACTTAGATCTCTGTATTTAGAAAACTGTGGTTTACACTTAGAAACAAGAAAAAAATAACTATATTTATAACTTTGTTTATATACAATTTAGCTTCTATCCATCACTGTCAGATAAAAAAAATGAAAGCTTGTTTGAGTCAAGCTCATCTCCTGGAAATTTCATGGATACATCTATTATTTTTGTAACCCACCCAGAGTCCCCTATTGTAGGGGAGATGGGCGGGAGAGAAATCTACTAAATAAATAAAATAAATAAATAAATTAGTTTTCTTGGTGACAGGGAATAATGGTTTTATTATTGCCTTTTTCTGGAATATTATTTTGACTTCCAGTCTAGCCTAAAGCTTTAGTATAACCTGGAGATCTCCCATCCAAACACTCAGCAGGACTGATTTTGCTTAGCTTCCCGGCCAAGACAAGGCCTGCAAAAGTTAAGCTTGAAAGATGAATGTTACAAGGACTTACTTCTCAGACTGGCACAGTTTACCGAAATAAAATCTCAGCTGTGTTTTATTTTGCTAGTCCAGTCAGTAGCTTTTTTCCCAGTGCAGCTGTGTATCTCATCTCACATGTTTCCTGATTGAATGTGGCACTGCCATGGATCAGATGGTGTAAAACCTGGAATGGCATCTCCCAAAATGCACTAGTTCGTTGACACTGAGGATTAGTTTCTTATTTTAATGTTTTCTTCAATTTGTTAATAATGTCTGCTCACAGGTTGTGGGGGTAGTTTAATCAAAAAGAAAAAGAAATATTTATGAAATTATGTTTTTTTACAAATACACCTTTTTAGCAAAAAATGCACCTGCTTTTTAAAATGTTTTTCATAATGCATTATTTTTATAAGACTGAAAAGCTACTTGGGTATTTTAAAAAGCAATGTTACAATTTCAGATCAAGAGATAAAAAAAACTATTTGCTTTATTTTTGGAATCTTTCTCACTGTTATTCAAGAACGTAATAACATCTAAGATTTTGTTGTTTCTAGGAAAGAGGCAGTGAACGATCCTTATCAGTTCATGGATGGCCTCCTTCCGCCTCTTCACGATCCATGTCCCCTGTTTTTCCCGTGATGTTCCAATCTACTTCTGATCATATTACCAAAGCACCTCCAGCAGTTGACAAGCCTGGAAAGAGGCTGACCCCTTGGGAAGCAGCAGCTAAGTCCCCCCTTGGATTTGTGGATGATGCTTTTGGTCCCCAAACCATTCAAGAATCTATTGTTGCAAATGTCATGTCAGCAGCTCGTAGGAAAACATTATCTGCACCACCTGATGACTGGAAAAGAAAAGTGGCTTATGAGCATCCAGCTCCAAGTGCCCATGCTAAATTAGCTTCATTCAGAAGGAGCTTTTCAGCAGCCACATTTCCTGCCAAGAGCTCAATGTCTGCACCTAGCTCCATTGCCCATTGTGGCTCCCGTCTGCAGCCTGCATACTATAGCCAACGTGCCCAAACTGATCCTGGTATGATCTCCATGGAATCCAGGTCTGATTACTGTCTATCAACAGCTGACTCCAATTATAATCCACATCCAAAGGGATGGAGGTGTCAAACATGAAAAGCAAATGAGCCTGGTGGAGTTTCCTTCCTTGAAGGTCTCCATCTTCTAGAATGAGAAGTGTGAATAGATATTTTCTGGCCTGGTAATATCAAGATTTATCCAGAATGGGATACAGTGTTCATGATTTGTCAGTATTATAAAAGATCTTGATCCCAGTTTTATTTTGTCTTCTGTATGTATGTGTGTGTGTGCTTGAGAGAGAGTGACAAGCACAGAGAGACAGACATAGGATGGAATTTAGTTTATATAAAAGCAAATCACAAAGTGGTGTTTTGATGTGCTTCCAGATGTGAACTTTTAAACTGGGAAGAGTATTATTGTGCAATATCAACATTTGTGAATTATCCAATTAATCATGATAAAGAATGTAATCTTAGGGCTCATCAAGACAGTTTTTCCCTTTTGTTTCTTATACAAGCCTACTTATGGCTAGCTAAAATGTCTATCTTTACCACTGGCCATGTTGTGATATGTTGTTGTGTTTTGGTCTTCTTTTTTGGCTATGCAAATGTTATCTCTAACCTAAAGAGTTCAGTTGCATTGTTTTTATCTTTCAGAGACTCAGATAGGATTTTTCCTTATCTGGTTAGGGAAAAAATGATAGGGTCTAAGGTTTTATTAGGCTGATATTCCAAAATTTTCTAGCTAAGGAAACACACTTCAGTGGATGAATGTAGGTTTTGCTTTCAGAAGGTCCTAGATGACTCCTTAGCATCTGTAGTGAAAAGCCTTAGATAGCAGGTGATGGGAAAGTCTCCTTGCTGAGATTCTGGAAAGAAGCTATCACTGTGAATAGACAATCTTATTTTCTTGAAGGCACCTATATACTCACCTTGTGCTCACTCATCCCAAGTTTGTTTGTTTTTTTGCTTATATTACACGCTTGGGGAAACACATCATCACAAATATCCTCAGTGTCAGAAAACCATTTTTATGACTGCAGGTATAATAATAAAAGTGCAATTAAAAATGAATAACACATAGTGTAGAATACAGCAGATGACAGGAAATGGAAAGTCATTATATTTCCCCAACTTAATTTGTGATGTAAATCAGTCAGGATGGGTGGACAACTTGTATCCTCCAGAGAGCGCTACAGTGCAACCCCAGCATCTCTCACACTGGTCGTGCTAGCTGCTGTGAATTGTAAATCAGCAACATCTGGAGGATCACAGATACTTTAGCCCTGCCTTGGAGTATTGCTGTTTGTCCTCTATGTCAGTCTGAGTTACTGTAATCCTGTGAATTTAAATCCATTTCATTCGCTTCTTTGTTCCAGGCATAAGCTGTTTTGCTTCTAATTTCTTTCTAAAAATGTTATTTGGCTAGACATTCCAAGTAAATAAGATGTGAAGATACTTCTTTTCACATACATTCAAAAGATAATGAAACAGATTGTAAGACACAGTGTTGCCTGAAAAGGGCAGGGAGAGATGACTTAAAAGAAAAAATGCTTTTATGGTATCTTCATTTCTGCTGCCACAAATCTTATGAATGTTTACTCAGAACAAATTCCACTAAATTCAATGGTACTTTCTAGTAAGGATTAAGGTTACAGCCTGTCTTCATACTGCCTGGTCTAGTTCATTCCTTTCTAAAGAGCAATACAACCTTTCTAAAAGAAGGAAATTTACACTATTTTAAGTTGGCCGTGCAGCATATGCTTTGGTGCCAATGCCACTCTTTTTCCAAGCCCAGTATCTGGAATACTATTTCAATTTTTTAAAAATGGCTTTTTAAACTGAGACACTGAATAGTTCTTTGGCCAGACAGACATGCTGGGTGTCTGGAAATCATGAACCTCATAACCAGCTCAAAGAAATGTGAAGCATAAGGGGGAAAAACCATTCAGGGCGTGGGTGTAAATAAGTTACATGCCTCAGTGTAGAAGTAAATTAAAACTTCTACATAGGAAAAGAAAACAGAAATTCTCCAAGCCAAGAAGTTCCCATCAGTTCCTGCATGAAGACCCCAGTTAAATGGGCTGCCAGTCACAGCTTGGCAAATATATGAAATGGGCTGTTTATCCTGACTGGTCCTATCACATACCAACCATGACAGCGACTCCCTTTAGCCTCAAGGCAATCTTGGATTATCTTGGGTATATGGTATGTAAAGTTATAGAATGTCATCCAGGATATATGGAACTGTTCATATCCTTCCCTGCAACCCTTTCACATATTCATAAGTGAATACCCAAACAGGGATTTGGTTTGAAGAAGAATATTTATTTATTATTTTATTTATTATTAAATTTATATGCCGCCCATCTCCCCCAGAGCTTAGTATACAGCAACTTCCTTTATTATGGTAAAAGATACCATTTAACTTTATAAGCTGCTCAGAATCAAGGCAGTGAGATGGGCAGCTATATAAATTTAATAAATAAATAAATAAATAATGAACAAAAACTCACAGTACTCAGAAAGATAATAAAAATGTTCTTTTTTAATCAGACCAATTGGATTTAAAAGCATTTTGTAATGCTTATAGGGCTAAACTATTGTGGCTTACAGTTTCAATGGCATTTTAATAGGTAGCCAGAAAAAGGGAAATGTTAAAAGTAGTGTAAACATGGTAGGCTATTTTCAGAAGGCCACCTGTTTAAGAAAGGTCCAAGACATGAAAAAATTATATGTAGTCAGGAGGGAATGACCTGAGGATGTCGTAGTAGGTGACATAAGCAGAAAGCAATGGTATAGATTTCAGTAAAATGCGTAGGAGGCACATGTTGCAATACTTATGAAATATGCAGCTCCTTTGGTGACTAGGGAAGTTGCATGCTTTTTGTGAATTACTTATTCATGTTGTCATGCAGTGAATCACATTCTCCTGTGCCCCTAGTACTGTAGATTAGTATTTGTCATATGACTGATTTTTTATTATATGGGCAGAGCTATTTTTGGATAAAAGTAAGTGTTTAGTGGTTTGATGGTAGTTTAAAGAAACTCATTAGAAAAGCATATATAAAGTAATTTATGAATTAGTTTAAGCAAAATAATTAGTTTTAAGCCAACTGAGATTCTTTGATATCAAGGTTAATATGGGCAATCATTTTTTTTAAGTGACAGTAAGATCACCAGAATTCTGATCATTTTTCACGGTCAGAAGTTAACATAGCACTGGTGGAACGTGTATGTCTTCAAGTTTCCAGAAATGCTTTATTTTAATCTGCAATTCTATTTTTACTACAGTATACGAAGTATATACAGTATTATTTTCTATTGACCTTAGTGGGACTTGCTCTGTTTCAAGTCATCAGGTCTGATTCAATGTTCTGCTTTTCTCTTCGGCTGTGATTAATTATTTTATGAAAATTTTAAAAAAATATAAATTTAGCTTGAATGGTTCAAAGCACAAAATAATACCTGACCTCAACATAGATACTATGCTTTCTGCTCTGAAGGAGGAAAGGAATAATTATTTCCTTTCACTTTCTGAAAGGAAGGAGAACTGCCAAAGAACAGCAGGTAATGGGGTTTACCTTTCCTAAAATCTCAGCTTCTTATTCTTGCTAGGAAGTAAAGGGTCAGTGGGGCCTTTGGATCCAGACTAAGTTTCCTATTCTGCTTTAAAGAACACAAAGGTGGTTTTATGTTTGTCTGCATATGTATTTATGTGTTAGACACATCATCAGAACAATAACCTTGGGTATGGTAATTTTAAGTCTGCCATGACACATAACAGGCCAAAGGAAGGTCACGAGATACGTAGAGGATTGTATGTTTCTAAGTATCATGTGAGGATAAGTGTGAAGTTTTGCTTCATTTATTCTAATGGAGCTCCTCTGACTATTCTGTGGTTTGATTGAAATTGTTCTTCTCTTTATCTAAAGTTATCAGAACTGACTGCATTCTAAGATGTTAGACAGACTATTGTCACAATGTCATGACATTAATTCTCAGAAAAGCTCGAGACAGGAATAATCCTATTTAAGTCAAACTAAAGCAAATTTAAACAGTTAAAAAAAAAAACCTTTTAAAATTTCTGGCTGTGGACTAATGTGGCATTTTTTTCATGGTCAGTCGTGTTTAAAGTTAAAAGAATAAAAATGAAGATCCATATAAGCTTAAAGTACTAAAATACTGTGATAGAAATCAATAATTATCTAAGAGCACATGTATAGAACTAAATAGAACCCTCTAAGACTGTGGTCCTAAAAACTAACTCAGTGTAATTTAATTCCATGTGGATATGAATACATATGATATTTAGTATAAACATTCCTTCTTTTCATATTGATAGATCCTTACCACTATTCCAGTGCTGGTTTGAGTGTTAAACTTAATGCAGTTCCATTAGCTTTGGGACTAGAAAGATATTTCTTAGTTTCTTATTTCTTTCTTGGCAGAAAGATATTACTGCCAGAAACAGGTAACAGGGAAAAATGGACATTTTTCCTGCATGGATATAAGTAAAAAATAAATTTCCCCTGACTTATGAAAACACAAATAAATGAGACATAAAAAACAGTTGTTTGCCATCCATCCACTGTACTAATGTACAGATCAAATATTATGTATCCCAGTGCTTGTCTTAAGAAAGAAGTAGTATTTTGAGTTTTGCATTGATTTATATTTTATTCCTAAAATGTATGGTAATACATTTGTATAACCTACAAGCAAAAATATTGAGGCCCTTTCTACTGTTGTGCTTTATGTCTGAAAAACAAAACGTTTAAGTCTTCTACTGCAGTAAAAGATCTAACCTAGATTATATTTCACCTGCTGACAAACAAAAAGATGTATTATGATTCAGAAGAAGTTTCCACTTAAGAAATCACATTAGTAAAAGTTTGTTTTAACTAGCTTGCTGAGGTTTCCTGTGTATTTTGCTCTAATTAGGAACACCAGACTGGACTGCAAAAATCTAAGGAACCATTTGATGGCAGAAAACAGAGTTGTCTGGAATTATGTAGTGGTTGCCTGGAATTTCACACAGCAGAACTGGTAGACCTCTCTCTGATCAAATACATTTACTTCCCCTTAATTCTTAGTACTTACCTTAAGAAAACTTGCTGACAGAAAACCTAAGACAGCGTTTTCTAAAAAGGTTAGGCAAAAGCAAAAATATGGAAGTTCTAATTAGAGCATCCTTCCCCAATCTGATGCCCTGCAGATAAATTGAAATGTTACTCCCTAAATTCCCAGACATGGAAGATACCAGAAAGCTGGATTAAAACAGAAAGAAGATCAAATGCAAATTGTTTATTTTGAGAACATATTGACTTCACCTCTCTTATCCTCCAAAAACTGGCAAGTGTCCCCACTGTCATGCTTCTTCCATGGCCAGTGGGAAGACACAGGAATCTGGAGCCAGCTGTTCTCTCCTCCACCCCCTTCATTTTTTCCCTGCTGTAGCTTTTATCATCAAGAGGGGGGGAAATGAAAAATCCAACCAATTACTGTGTTGGAGAAGTGGCAAAGCTGTTGTTGATGCAACTTTGGAAGACAGGGTGGTGGTGGTGGGTGGTGGTAGGGTGTCATGGTGCTTTTCAGCTAGAGGAAGGGGAAAAATCCTGGGAGACTAGACAAGGTTGGAGTTCCTACTAATAGAAAAACACTTGCACTGCTGTTCCAGAGGAAATGCTGTAAAATGGTCTCTGCAGTATTTCTTTTGAATCAGGAGCCAGGCTTCCCAAGCCCTTAGAAACCCCACAGTGTGTGGAAATGGGGGGCAGGCATCCAATCTCAGATTGGAGTAGTCCTCACTTGAGAATAGCCAGAGTCTCACTTAAAGAGTAAACAAGTATGGATTTTAGTGGCACATAGTTTGAACCAATGATACTCTATATTTATTGTGCATGGTGTGATTCACTGACTGCACATACAACAGTTAATTGCATAGCTCTATTCTGAGTGGCCATTCAGTCACTATCAAAATCTGTCAACATGAATAACAATGCACAGTTTGACTATCACGGTAAAAGCAAAGTTCTCAGAAGAGAGCAAAAAAGATAAATAATATAAAATTTAAAAGTTGGTAGAACTAGTGGTTAGAAAACTGAAGATTACAGTAGCGTATGTTCAATGCACTCTATGTTAAAACAGGAACCTAGATTTTTAGAAATAAATCCAAGTTCCCTACTACATCCATTCACTTATTTCTAAACTAACACTGTAGGAAAAGTCACCAATGTTGCCAAACACATGTGTGGAAGACATCATTAAGCTTTTGTTTGTTTGTCTATTTTTGGATGAATATCTTTTTACTGAAGTAAGCATGAGGTTTATATGAATTCTAAATAGCCACTCAAAGTATTCTTTTTCCTTGTGTTATTTCATAAAACATGCCCATCAGCATTCAGGTATCTGTTACAGACATCCTAAGACCTCAGAGATCCCTGCATAAAGACTCCAGGGACTGTGAGAGTTGAGTTCCTGTATTTATAGTAAAACAGAGATATCTTTGTGCTTATTTTTATTAGCTTTGGTGCAAGTTAATACCTATTGCCACTGCCTCTATGTAACAGGTAACTTTTATACTGTTATTAACTCATTGTATTTCACTTTCACCAGCTGATAGATTGACTGAAAAGGACACTTTATTAGAATGCATGATAGAGATGTAAAATTGTATCATCTAATAAAAATGGTTTTATCAATCAGATGGGAGACCTAATTTTATTTTCTCACAATTCATGTTTGTCTCAACATAATCCGAATTCATTATTTTGACCCACATATTTTTATATGTCTTTAACCCCTTGCTTTTTTCAGTCTTCAGTTCTAATACTGAAAGCAGTATTAGGTCCTGTGACATCATATCAAATGCAGCAAGGGTCGTCTATGCACTAACCTCTGTAATATCATCAAAATAGATTTAAGTATCTCTTTCTCCAATATATAGGGATCACTTCTGAAATTAGTTTCTGTACTTTTCTGAATTGTTCATATGTAATATTTCTACATGAGAGCCATTTTGGTGTAGTGGTTAAGGCGCCAGGCTAGAAACAGGGAGACCATATTTCTAGTCCCACCTTAGGCACAAAGCCAGCTGGGTGACCTTGGGCCAGACACTTTCTCTCAGCCCTAGGAAGCAGGCAATGGCAGACCACTTCTGACATCTTGCCAAGAAAACTGCAGAGACCAGTCCAGGCAGTTGCTAGGAGTCAAAAACTGACTTGAAGGTACCAAAAAAAAAAAATCTACACAAACACTTGTGTCTATATCCAAAAGCTCCTAGAGAAACAAAAACACATTTCCATAAGTGAGGCTCTGTGAGTCTTACCTGCAATTTTCAGATGCTGTTCTCTAAGTTATACATCGTATAAACGATCATTCACCTGGAGATCAGCCTGGTCCCAACCCTACTGTTCTTTTGTAAGATTACACATTATTGTATCCTTTTGGCATTTATTTACTAATATAATTCTTTTAAAATATTCTCTTGCACACTTAGAGAAGTCTCATTAATGAAGGAGTCAAGCATATGCACTGATGTTCTCTTTTAGATCTTCAGCAATCTCTAAGGAAGTTTTGTTGTGCAGAGCGCAGCAAAGCTCCCAAAAACCTGTGCTCAGGAAAAATACACATCAGCATGAGAGCTTGCAAAATGCAATGTCCATAGTTTGTTCTCCCAAGAAAATCCAGCCAGAAAATATATACTAACTGGTTTTATTGATAAAAATGCAAAATTCCATAAAATATAAGTTACATACAAAATATAGGAAACAACAAAACTTCTTCTCGTAAAACTTAGCATCCAAGACTTATCCACTACAAAGTCTCTAGCTAAAAACTCTCAGAGAAGAGGTACACTACTTGGTTATTAGTTACAACTACATAACCCATAAAACCTAACTACATGGTGGCTAAAACTATACTGAAAGGCTGGGCATATAGCCCTCCCATTATACTGCCAACATGTACCCCCCCCCCCCAAATAACTAGCATACACACACCAACAGGTGGCAGTAAATAGCAGTATACGTGCACAACACAGGATAACAGGTTTTGTTTACATAAGCTACATAAGCTATATAGACATAATAATGTTGTACAGATAACGAGATGAATTTCTTCCCATGAGAAAATCCTGACAGGTTTCTGAAGTGAGATGGCACCACTTATTTAACCCTATCTGCAGATAATTTTGAGGGTACATTTTTGTGTGAATTGGACAAGATCCTAGTACATGCAATGAATGAATAATGAATGAGATTCTGCTCCACTCCCCTACTCCTGCTGCCTTATGTGCAACAGCGTTTCTCTCAAAGAGTTCCACAAACTAGGAATGGACTCAGGTTTGGGGGTTACCGTTACTTGTAGTAGGCTGCTTCAAATTCATATGTAAAAGTGGAGCAATTGGTTTATGTCCTCAACATGGTTATTTGGCATCTTAAGAAAAAGGGAAAAAATGCAGATACAACACATGCATACGTACTTGGGCAAAACACCTTGCCTATCAAAGTTTTCTCTTCCATACGTCTATTACTGTCATGTTGTTTACATTTATATGCACTTCCTCTAGAAGAATATATAATGTTCTATGCAACTTTGAATGTAACTTTGAGTTTAATTCTCTCTTATATAGAACAGAATCAGTTACATCTTTCTCAGGCTTTATACACACATGCACACAGATGTGTGTATTTGTGTGTGACAGAGGCAGAGAGAAAGAATTAAGATATTGCAAATAGCTATTCCTATTTTAGCTCCTTCTCAAATACATAGGTAGCAAATTATTGGTTAGTTCTTCACTGCGTAGTTAGTAGAACATTCAAGAACCTTGGTTCCTTTAATTTGGTTTTTAAACGCACTGATTTTCTTCTGTCAGGTCACACAAGACATAGTTCAGGCATCAGTCTTCAGATATGAGCCGAATAATACAAACTGCTCCAAAGGAAACGTATGCCATAAATTAACTGGTCCCTTAATTGTGAATGCATAGAATATTTCCATGGTTAACACTAAATATAGAGGACTGTCGAATATGTTTAGAGTTATTCAATATAGTTAATAAAATACTACGCTCTCTCATATTTAATCAGGTACTTCCTGATATTAGCAGCCAGCTTGGCTTTTCTTTCTGTTGCTATCCACTGCTTTGTCCAGAGGTTGCGTGCATACATGGCAAACTTGATAAGTTAAAATCGGACTTACTATATTGAAATACTGCTTAAGATATATTGGCAAATGAAGAAATCTGTCTTAATAGCTTCATTTTATTGAGAAAATATGGATCAGTACTATGTTTGCAATATGTCATTAGGATATTACATATTTTATTTACTAAATTTGTGTGTGTGTGTGTGTGTGTATACTGTATGTCTTTAATATATTTATTTTAAATATGAAGGGGAGCCCATTCATATTAAGAGTCCAAAATATTGATTGCAAATCTATATCTGCCCATTAGAGGGCAGCAATATCTCGTAACACAAGCTACATTCACACTATTTAAAACACATGAGTATATTCATACCAAATTCAAGTACTGTAGCTCTGTGTCAGGTCTCATATTTATTCTCTGATTTCGCCAAACAAGATACATTTAATCCGTCCAACAGGCATAATATTTGAAAAGACTAAAGTGGAATGGAACTGGGCCCTATGTCTTTTTTCTCAAAAATGGGATTCATTGTTTCTTTTCCCTTTCTTCTTTCCCTCTCACTGATTATTATGTGAAATACTTTTGCCTCAGAAGAATTTGCTTATTTTCTTGCTTGTTGTCTTCTTTACCCAGGTGATCAGACTTATCTTCACTCATGAACGGCACCCAACTAGTCTTCCCCTGCTTTCCTGGTTGCGGATAATAATAGTTTTAATTCAACTTTCTTGGAGAGTTACAGGTCGAAGAAAGGTATAGAAACATACTTATCTTTTTAACAAAAGGCCTAGGTTGACCAGCTTGGAATGGTGCCAAACAAACTCATTTCTGTTTTAAATCTTAGCAGGGAAACATCTGAGGATTTAAACCAAACATGCTTATTTTCTAGAGATCCCGTGGCAGTCTTACAGTCCTTTAAATTTGTGGCATGAATGCTTTAGTGCTGAAATTTCATATAATTTAAGGAGGAGACTCTCTTTCATTGCTTTGAGGTACAGATATTTTGACTGTTGTTTTCAGTTACTTCCAATTTTTGTGATCCAATAGAGATCACTTCACCAGGACTGTAACTGCTTTGAGTTCTTGTACTGTAAACTCATGCTTGTGTCATCAATGATAGTGTCCACCCATCTTGTCTTCTGTTGGTCCAGTGGTGTCCACAAAATCCTTCTGTCGGGCCAGTGGCATCATGCCACAAGCTCTGCCCTTTTTGGATGTGCGTGAGACATCACAATTCACAAAGAGAAGGGGTGGGGCTTGCATCACAACACTGGTTTTGTCAGGCTGCCCCTCTGTGAAAGACACCATGCTGTTCTTTTGTTTTTTGTCAATTGCCTCCAACTTTTCTAAACAGGTGCTTGGTATCTCTATGATAGGCCAAAAAAGCAAGCATGAATTGACTGTGAGATCATAACCAATTTTCAAAATTATTTTTGACATTTATGCATTGTTTAGCCTTGAGCCATCATTTGAAGTAGTTGCATCATTGTTCCCCTTATGTTTTGATTACAATACATTTGTTAGCTTCATAAGGTAAGGATTACATTGTTAATGTGAATCAGATCTGTTTAACATATTACATAGAATTCTCATGACTGTGAATCAGAAGATGTAGCTTTCAGTTCAAGTAAGGGTTATGACCAAGTCATTTTGAAAGAACACATGGGAAGATGTAGGTAGTACAGGCACTGGGTTTTTGTAGACCTTTGGACAAGATATCCACTGTGGTTCTCAGTTCATCTGCTTTTCAATTCTGCCCTAGTTACTTCCTCATTCTGAAAAATAAGGAAGTGAAGTAATTGGCATTGGCAGGGTCAGGCCTCATTAGGTACTCAACTATGCCACTTATGTCTGGTTACAAGGCTATACAGACCAGTTTTTATTACTTCTTTTTCATAGCTTTAGTTGGCCCACCAGCAGCATTCTTACCTTGAGAAAGCTCTCTGTCAAGAATGGCATCACGTGTGTTTGTTTACTTGTTTGTTTATTTATTTATACATCACATTTATATAGCCACCCATCTCACACAAAGCAACTCTGGGCAACGTATAACAATTAAAAGAACAAGTGAATAAAAACAGGCATTATAAAAAGATTAAAAAATTATTAAAATAAAAACATCATCACAGATTTAAAAAAATAGATTTTAAAATATACAAACCCCACAGAGAGAGCAGAATATCAATTACGGTGGAGCCATCTAAGAATGTCTCCGGTTCCCAAAGTCCCTCAGGCCTGATGACACAACCAGTTCTTGAGGGACTTCCCAAACAACAGCAGAGAAGGGGTGAGCCTCACTTCAGGGGGGGAAATGTTCCACAAAGAGGAAGCCCCAGCAGAGAAGGCCTGACTCCTGGGACCCACCAGATGTAAGTCCCTGGCCAATGGAACACATAGCATACCTTGCCTGCCAGATCTAATGGGACGGGCTGATGTGATCGGGGAGAGGCAGTCCCTCAGATAACCCAGCCCCATGCCATGAAGGGCTTTAAATTCAACCAGCATCTTGAATTGGACCCAGAAGCAAACTGGCAGCCAATGCAACTCGTGAAACAGAAGTATAACATCTTCTAGGAGCACACATAACTGCCCGCGCTGCTGCATTCTGCACCAGTTGAAGCTTCCAGATATTTTTCAAGGGCAGCCCCATGTAGAGCACATTACAGTAGTCCAATCTGGAGGTGACTAGGACACAAGTGACTGTGAGCAGAAACTTCCGATCCAGGAAAGGGTGCAATTGCACACAACATGAAGTTGTATGAAGGCCCTCCTAGCCACGACTGCCACCTGCTCTTCGAGCAGGAGTCGCACTCTAGGAGGACCCCCAAATTGTGCACTGGGCCTGTCCGGGGCAGTGCCACCCCATCCAGCACCAATGATGGTATAGTCGCAGAACCAGCAGGACCCCGAACCCAAAGCCACTCAGTCTTGCCAGGGTTCAGTTGAAGCCTCAGTCTTGCCAGGATTCAGTTGAAGTTTCCATTCTCTTGGCCTTTAGGAAAAAAAACTTTAAGACATACCTCTTCATTCAGATCTGTTTCATGTAGGTTTCTGTTTGTGAATTATGAAGGTTTTTTAATACATTTTAATGATGTCTTTATTGACATTTAGTTCACTTTTGTGAGTTTAGCTGAGTTGATCATAGGACTTTCAGAAGGATGTTTGTTTTTCCTAATCCAAAATTCAGATTATATCTATTTTGTTTGTTGTTTGATTGCCTGAGGGTCCACCAACTAAAACAAGATGCAATAATGGCTGGAGCCAGAGAAAATTACACACCTGTACTGGAATAAACACAGGTCTGATCAGATATTCCAGTAGCCTAATTTTTGAAGGGATGCCTGTTACTGTTGCTACTTTTAACAACTGACAGAAAAACTCTTGTTTAACAGCAAATCAACAAAAAATTACTTGTAGATCATACTGTATCTGTTTCCTCCCTCTGATTAAAGCTGCAATAGCTGAAATCTTGCTTGTTGCTTATACCAGTGTTCCTCAACCTTGGCAACTTTATGATGGGTGGGCTTTATGATGGCTGGCTGGGGAATTCTGGGAGTTGAAGTCCACCCATCATAAAGTTGCCAAGGTTGAGGAACACTGGCTTATATTACTTAGCCACCTTTCAAGACCACGTCTTACCAAGATTTAAACTCTAAAACCAAGATATATAAACATCAGTAAGCATCATAAAATCTTTTCAATTAATAACCAAAGAGAACAAGAATATTTTAAAGCCTTTTTAAGGGCTGCCAGATGGAACCAACCATATCACTATCAAGAGGAAATTCTCTAAGACAGAGACTATTATGAAGAGGTTGCTATATTATGTCACAACTAACCTATGCATGGCTTTCAAAGGTAACTCTGAATATAACCAGGATCATACAGATATAGTTAGGCCTTCAATGATCAGTGTGTAATATTTCTGCAAATATTATAAAGAATAGATACAAAGATTTAATTCTGAAACAAACCAGCCCACATGAGAGCTTCATTCCACAGACTTGGTAATTTCTAGGGACTGTTCCTCTTTGCACCTGCTCACAATTTAATCCATTGTACATTATGGTGTGGACTATGTTCCAGTTACTCAGAGTAACTGGAATATGGGTTGGAATCCAAAACTGAAAGTGGTATATTTATTTATAGCATTTTTATTCTGCTGCTCGGCCAGAAAGGATATTAGAGCACTTTATGTAATCTGTGGAAAAGTTTCTGCTTTTAAGTGCACAACCTTTAATGTATTCCACAGGAGGGGAAAGGATGTGGGGAGTGGAACGAACAACGTAGCTCAGGTACCCATTTTTATTTTTATTTTATTTTATGTTGTATTTATTTTTGTACTCTATATTTTATTAGATATATAAGAAATTGGTCAAGAAGAAAAACAGAAAGAAAAGTAAAAGTAAATAGGAAAGAGATTTACAAACATTATAAAGTTAGATAAAAAGATTTTTCAAAGAAACATTAGCTTAGTCCTACATTTTAAAAAATCTTGTATTCATGTAGAACTTCAGATCATATTAAAATCAAATCAGTATGTACTGATAATTAACAACAATGAGTATGAATTAAACAAATGATACTTTACAATAATTCTATCCTTACTGGCAAAGCAAACAAAAATTTAGATATTAAAATCTTATGTTAAAGGAAACCTAAACTTTTAGATTTGGCACCAGTTTTTAAAAATTAAATCACGTTTGTTAAATATGAGCACTCAGATAGAATTTAGGATGATTAAGAATGGAAGGTATTTCAACAGAGTAGATACATTGGCTTTCCTTTCCTTTCCTTCTTTTCTCCTTCTACTATGACCTGGTGAAATGGTTCTATGATCATAGAGAGAGAGATCTGAAGATATTTCTGGAGGATTCACACCCCTGCTTATTGACACTATATTGACTGTTCCATTTTACAAGGTAAGCTGAAGCATGAATGTCCAGGATGAATATGATATCATACACATGGAGACACAGACACACACATACACATTGAATCACTGCAAAGTTGCTAATATCAAGTTTGTGCATGCTTTGAAATAGGCCATTTCTGATCATACACAGATGATTGTGCTCATGTGGCTGTCTCTGATACACAGCTGTTCATGAAACCACTGGCTGTTTCTCTGTAGGCAGAGGATATGCAATCTCTCCAAGTGAACTTTTCCTCTACTTCCATCGTGTATGGATTTGTTCTCTGAAACATGAGAACAAATGAAAACAAGGCCCACAGAGTGCAACTGCCTACACAAGTTGGGCACAGATGTGACTAGAGTTGCAGTTGTGTAATAGGTCAATGTTGGGTTACCTCTTTTGCAGCTGAGAGTAAGAGGCAGCACTGCCTGTGTAATGTAATGTACATACAGTTTGGTCTTCCAGCTCCATGCTGTTACTCTACATCCTCTAGGATCCTTTTCTTCAAGCACTTTGCGTCATTGGCTCTGAATTAAAACACCTTCCAGGTCAAGCAATGAATTTCCATGGCTAAAGTGCACACTCTATTGGCATTCTGCTCGGCTGTTTTGCTTTTAAGAAAGAGCCATTAATAGAGGGTGTGCTTGGCATTCTTTTCCCACTCCTACGTCTTAGGCCACTCCTCGCCTGAAGCATGTACTATTTTAATTTATTTCTTACACAATTACTAAGTTTCAGTCCTGAGAGTACAGGGTGGGTCACAAAGTATTCCAGAACTAAAAACTTACAAGCAAACCATCCAAATCCCTCGGATTCAAAATGTGATTGAAGTTGTAATCTTATCACATTTATTTGGGAATAAACATCTGCTCACTAAGGGACTTTTGATTTAAAATGTATATACTTGTTTCCCCATGCCAATGTAAGCTGGCCCACTAAAGCTCAATAGTACATAATGCAATTGTGTCAAAGTATTTTTCAAATATTCTAGCTTTAATTACATTAAGACCACGCAAATTATTTGGAGAGGCACTCTGCAGAGTGAATGAATCACCCTCTCAAAATGTCAGGCCTAGCCCAAGGAACTCCAAGAGACAATGCAAATTCAGTTCAGCTATGTTTATTAGCTACAACCTCTAACAAGAATCTTCCCAGACTGAAACCCCAGCTCCCAAGTAATGCCAGCCACAACATTGTGAATTCCTCAGGGAGGTGCCAGTCTCATCCTCTTGTATCTCCCACACTCCTCAGGAGATGTAAGAAAATGTTTTTCTCCCTGAGCCTGGCCTTCATAATTCCATTCCATCACACCAAATCAGAGCATCATAGTGGCATAATGTCAGGATTCCAGGTGAAGTGGAAGCTTTCATATTATGCAAAAACTCCCCACTGCAGATGACTGCATAGCATTTGTGAAGACTGGCTCATCATGAAAATGGTTTAGAGGCACAGGGACTCCTCACATGTTATATTCTACACTGAGGTGTATCATATGAACGATGCTGTAGGTATGCAATTTTTGTGGCAGTTGCATTCTGAGTTTTTAGCCAGCCCCACGTCAAACAAATTATAATAATCACGCTAGAATATAATAAAAACATATCTTATTAAGGTAAATTAGTAACTTATTAATTTTAATTATACCCCAAAGGTACAGATTTGCAGTAATGTTCATACAAAACTGACTGGTACTGTCCTTCCCGTTAGCACAGAATGCTGCAGGTGATCCAGGTATGACTACAGTTAGTAATTTAGTCTACGGTGACTTTGTATCCCTAAAAAGTGTTGTGCAAAAGCCTCAACTAGCCAAACCATTATGAGTGGCAGAGACAATTATCTGTAGCTCTTTGGATGATGAACTTGGCAGGTGCAAAAAAACTGCAACTTGGAATATAAAAGGATTAGACAATAAAAAGCATGAATTAACAAATTAAAGAACAACATAGATATGACTGTGGAACTAATAGAAAGGGAAAAGATGTAATCCATCTGAAAAAGATAATAAGAACTTCTGAGCAAAGTTAATGAATTCATAGAGGGGAATGAATGTGTAGGTTTAACTATAAATGAAAGGTATAAAATATACCTTCAGACAGCATGAATTGGTGTTACCTAGGTTGTTGTGAATGCATATGAAAGTAGGAATGCTATAAATGTTGATGTCCAGGGAGGGAAATGATGAAAAGGAACTCATAAATGCTGTGAGAACATTTAAAAATGGTAAGGCTGTGGGTATAGATGGTGTGACTGAAAAAATGTTAAAATATGGATGTATTATATGTCTGTTGATTTAACTCAAGAGAATATGCCTGAAATATGCAATGGTATGCATAAATACGAAGTTGCAAGTTGGTTGCTGAACATTGTAAGAATGGAATAGGATGGAAGTGCACATGAAAATAAATGGAATGCTTTGCAAAAGGTTCAGCAATTAGCAGGGAGTAAGACAGGAATGTCTGATATCCCTTAGTTATGGATACAAATGTAAGGAGCATTATGATGATGATAGCTAGGATGAATATAATGTGTACTGATGTATGCAAGTTGATTCATGTTCTTCATTGAAAATTAACAGCAAATGTTAGATCATGTGATAAATGAGCAGTGTGGAATTAAAAAAATAATGTTTCAAAAATCAAGGAAATTGTGTTTGACAGAGAAAATGGAATTAATATGAATGCTGAATGAATGTGGATTGAATGCAAAAGTAGCTGACCACTATGAAAGAAATACATTGAAATGGTTGGGTCACATTCAAAGAACAGATGAAGATGAAACTGCAAAATGAATGTTATTAATAAAGTGAGTGGACAGAGAAGAAGGGGAAGTTTGAGAAAGTTGTGATGAGATCCTCAAAACAAGAGAGGTGAGAAATCTAAATAACAAACAGGAAAGTATAAAGTGGTGTGTGGACATAATAGAAGCAAGGATGGTTTTCAGAGGTGATGGTGCAAACTAAATTTATTGTAGCTCTAGTTCCCTTTTCCCCTTATTTCATGCCTTTAATTTCTTTGACTTACTATTTCTCTTTTTCTGAGTTTGTGCAATGTTGCTTACCCAAAAAGGAATAGTGTGATGGTCATATACATATGCACTTACTTAGTACACTTACTTCTAGTTCTCATTCAATATATTTTGCAACCAAAAGCAAGAACAAGTGCCATGTGATCACAGGCCCCAGACAGATGTGACAGGACAGCTTCTTCCTCTGCACCTCAGGGCAGAAAGTTGATTGAGAGCACAGAGCAAGCCACATAAAATACACAGTGCTGTCCTCATTAAAGACAGAGAAAAGATTTTGCAACAGTAATACACACACACACACAGAGGCTTTTTAATACATTCATAGTGAAGTTTGAAACATAACTGCTAAAAGGAACTTAGAGTGACTTCAAAGAAGAAGAAGAAAAAAGAACCAATATCCTTTTAGCTACCATTTAGTCCAAGGTGTAATAATCAGCTTGATATTTTCAATATTTCCTTTTAATTTCTAATTGCAGTTGCCAGCTGATCCCCTAATAAAGTAGGCAGTAATATTTAACCCTGCTGTAATGGATGACCAATAGACTCTGTGATTTGACTTAATTATCATATTATCTTAGGCTAAAACTGTACGAACAAGTTTCTGTTGTAATAAGAAAGAGCCCAATAGGCCCTCTATATAGTTCTTCCTGTGCTTATTTGGAATTGTCCCCGCTTGCTGATTCTAAAAGGACTGGCTTGGCTCGCAGGACTAAATTGCTTTCTTCCCATCTGTAAGCAGAAGGAGTTGTTATGTGACAAGCTTCGTCCTCTGCAGGAAGCAAATAGCCTTTCATTGCTGGGTTGCTCTTTTAGGTAACAGATTCTTATAGCCTTTCTATCTTGTTCTAGTTTTTAGCTAAGGTCATTTCAGTTTTCATGCCATGCCATTTTTCAAAGGAATTAATATTTTTAATTCAGATAACGAGAATTCTGTTAAAGAGTTGTGCTTGATCCCTGACCCCATTATAGTAACTTAGAGCAAGAAAAAAAATTGTTAAATATATTTAGGTCTTTAGCAAAAAATAACTAAACAACAGTAAAAAAAACCCTACACTTAGCAGAGGCAAATTAATTGCTGGGGAGAAAAGTCCTACCCAACATATTTCAACAGAATGTCTTCCTCAAGGACAAATATACCTAGCAGTGCATGTACAATCTGGTTAACATTGATGCCAAATGCAGCTAGGAGCTGCCAAGGAACCACTCTGTCCCCAGCTGGGGAACAGAGCAGAGCTAGCCCAAGGGAAGTCACCTTCCCTGACTTCTTCTCCATGCTAGTCAAGGTATATTTTAGCCATGGCAAGAGACATTATTGTGGCATGTGAAGCATAAAATTCCCTACTTACATCTCCCTCTCTTGGGTAGTAACTAAATTGTTGTCTCCTTTTAGGATATCCTATGAGCTTTTCCATAGGAAAGCACAGCTCCATTTTCCAAGTGAGAGGAGACTCTGATCAGATAATATAGTAGCTGGAGACTTACAATTGTAATAAATTATTGACTTTTGTCTCCTGCTTTAATTTTATGCCCTATAGAAGCAGCCTCTTTTCTACAAACTACTCTTTGCCGTTGTGATCACCTCCAATTTCCTCCATCTCTTGAACTCCTTAGCATATGGAAACAACAGCCAACTTCTATTACAATAATTTCCTTCCAGACTTTGTTAAAGAGGCTTATTTTAACAATATGATTTTTTAAAAAATTTACAGAGCAATAAAGCTTGAGAGTTCTAAAAATTTTTAGTTAAATCCTTTAAAAAAAAAATACAACTATTTAATTAAAAAATGAATTGAATACAGCTGCCTTGTTTCTGAACTTTCTACCTATATCTTCCAAACTTTTTTTGAAGAACTGTAGGATGAACATTTAAAAGATAGCTTTCTTACCCATTTTCAAAACACAGTCCTCTAAGTATTGGAGAAAGGATCTCTGTTGTGGTAACTAAATTATGTAGCTCCCTCTACAAAATATTTTCTTTGTTCTTTCTTTGCTGTCTGTCAGATATCAATGTCATGTATCCACAAACTTTTAATCATATAAGATATCCTTTTAATTACTGACTTTATTTGCTTTTCAGTTGCTGGTTTCTTTCACCATTTTGACATCTTATGGTGAAAGGCAAGATGTAGAATTATAAAAATAGATATTAAATATAATATAAATAAGCAGAGAGATGCTGGTCTGACCACCAGTCTAATGTCTGTCACACACCATGCCTCGTTTCTGTATAATCTTATGACTTAGGGTCTGGCCCTTTCAATAGCCAGAGCCTGAGCTCTGGAATGTGCTTCCTCTTCCTGAAATGCATGATGGGGGATTTATAACAAGGTTGGCTTTTAAGATGTTGAAAACACATTTTAATCAAGTTTTAAATTGAAATATTTGATCATTTTAATTGCATTATTTCTATGTCAAAATTCCCTGGAATATATGATAATTGCCATATGTCTTGAGTTATTGGTGATGCATGCTGGATAACTGAGAAAGCCAAAGAATATTACAAAGAAGTCACTATGTGCTTCATTGATTATAAAAAAGCCCTTGATTGTGTCAATCACATCAAGGTGTGGAAAGTGCTCAGAAAAACTGGAATCCCAGAATGTCTCATTGTCCTCATGAAAAACTTATATATGGGTCAGCCACAGTATGGACAGAACATGGTGAAACAGCCTGACTCCAGGTTGGCAAAGGAGTGAGAAAAGGCTGTATTCTCTTCCCTTATTTATTCAGTCTATATGCTGACTATATATTAAGGGAAGCTGGACTGGAAGGAGAAGAGTGTGGTTTTAAAATTGGAGGAAAAAGACATCAATAACCTGTGCTACACTGATGACTCTACCCTAATAGCTGAAAATGCAAAGGATCTGCAAGCCCTAGTAATAAAGGTCAAGGAGAACAGTGAAAAAAATGAGACTAAAATTAAATATAAAGAAGACCAAACTAATGACAACAGGCAGAACAACCAGTCTTAGAATTGGCAATGAAGATACTGAAGTGGTGGATAGCTTATGCCTTTTAACAGTAAAGGAACCAGCAGTCAAGAAACGTGCTGCAGACTAGCACTTGGTAGAGTAGCAATGAAGGCTCTGGAAAAGATATTCAAATGCTGTGATGTCTCTATATGTACAAAGATCAGAACTGTGCAAACCATGGTATTCCCTGTGACACTCTATGGAACAGAAAGTTAGACTTCGAAGAAACAGGATAGGAAGAGTATTGATGCCTTTGAATGTTGGTGTTGGAGAAGACTCCTGAGAATATGGTTGGCAGTCAAGAAAACAAACCAATGGATCATCAAACTAATCAACCCAGAATTGTCACTTGTGGTACAAATGACCAGGCTCAAATTATGCTACTTTGGACACATTATGTGAAGACCCAGCTCCCTGGAGAAGGCTCTAATGCGAAGAGGATGACTAACAGCAAGGTGGACAGACTCAGTTACAGTGGCAATGAGTGCATCATTGGAAGAGTTAAAGGACCAGGTTAGGGAAAGATCATCATGGAGAAAGTCTATCTATGTGGTCACTAAGAGTCAACAATGACTTGATGGCATTTAATTATCATCAACATCAAATGTCTTGAGATGACTGATCCTTGAAAGCTTTTTGTGTAAAATGTCCTTTTAATAGAAGTACAGGTGAAACTCGAAAAATTAGAATATCGTGCAAATGTTCATTTATGTCAGTATGGCAACTCAAAAGGTGAAACCAATATATGAGATAGACGCATTACATGCAAAGCGAGATATGTCAAGCCTTACTTTGGTATAATGGTGATGATTATGGCATACAGCTTATGAAAACCCCAAATTCACAATCTCAGAAAATTAGAATAGTGTGAAAAGGTTCAATATTCTAGGCTCAAGGTGTCCCACTGTAATCAGCTAATGAATCCATAACACCTGCAAAGGGTTCCTGAGCCTTTCAATGGTCTCTCAGGCTGGTTCAGTAGGAATCACAAGCATGGGAAAGACTGCTGACCTGACAGTTGTGCAGAAAACCATCATTGACACCCTCCATAAGGAGGGAAAGCCCAAAAAGGTAATTGCAAAAGAAGTTGGATGTTCCCAAAGTGCTGTATCAAAGCACATCAATAGAAGGTTATGTGGAAGGGAAAAGTGTGGTAGAAAAAGGTGCACAAGCAGCAGGGATGACCGCAGCCTGGAGAGGATTGTCAGGAAAAGGCCATTCCAAAGTGTTGGGGACTTTCACAAGGAGTGGACTGAGGCTGGAGTTAGTGCATCAAGAGCCACCACACACAGATGGATCCTGGACATGGGCTTCAAATGTCGTATTCCTCTTGTCAAGCCGCTCCTGAACAACAAACAACGTCAGAAGCGTCTTACCTGGGCTACAGACAAAAAGAACTGGTCTGTTGCCCAGTGGTCCAAAGTCCTCTTTTCTGATGAGAGCAACTTTTGCATCTCATTTGGGAACCAAGGACCCAGAGTCTGGAGGAAGAATGGAGAGGCACACAATGCACGATACTTGAAGTCCAGTGTAAAGTTTCCACTTTACACTGTGTTGATTTGGGGAGCCATGTCATCTGCTGGTGTTGGTCCACTGTGCTTCATTAAGTCCAGGGCCAATGCAGCCGTCTACCAGGAGATTTTGGAGCACTTCATGCTTCCTTCTGCAGATGAGCTTTATGGGGATGCTGACTTCATTTTCCAGCAGGATTTGGCACCTGCCCACACTGCCAAAAGTACCAAAACCTGGTTCAATGACCATGGGATTACTGTGCTTGATTGGCCAGCAAACTCACCTGACCTGAACCCCATAGAGAATCTATGGGGCATTGCCAAGAGAAAGATGAGGGACATGAGACCGAACAATGCAGCGGAGCTGAAGGCCGCTATTGAAGCATCCTGGTCTTCCATAACACCTCAGCAGTGCCACAGGCTGATAGCATCCATGCCACGCCGCATTGTGGCAGTCATTGCTGCAAAAGGGGCTCAAACCAAGTACTGAGTACATATGCATGCTTATACTTTGCAGAGGTCCAATATTGTTCTATTTCCAATCCTTGTGTTATTGATGTCATGTAATATTCTAATTTTCTGAGATTGTGAATTTGGGGTTTTCATAAGCTGTACGCCATAATCATCACAATTATACCAAAGTAAGGCTTGACATATCTTGCTTTGCATGTAATGCGTCTATCTCATATATTGGTTTCACCTTTTGAGTTGCCATACTGACATAAATGAACATTTGCACGATATTCTAATTTTTCGAGTTTCACCTGTATTCATTTTGCTAGAAAATGAAGGAGTTAAGCATTTTAAGGTCCTATTAATTTCAAAGAAAAAAAAACAGTCAATGTTGCTTACTGTTTTTTTATGTCCAAAGGTATTTTTATCATGTAGTGAAGGACAGACACCAAGACTCAAGGAAGCCTTTCAAAAGATGATTTGGTAGGCATTTATTTGTGAAGGTAAACTGCAGCTTTATTTAGTTGTAGCCTACTACTCGGTTTAGTTTGCATTTATTACTCTCTCCCCAAAGATTAACAGAGACTAGACAACCTGTGATCCATTGGGTCATCATTTCAGAGATATTTCCTTACCTAAGCAGAGAAACAGAATGACCAAGGGCAAAAAAGCAGTGGGGACGTAAGCAACCTGAGACGTGCTTGTGGGAAGCTGGTAGGGAGTGTCAGAAATCCTTCCTTCCTTCCTTCCTTCCTTCCTCCCTCCCTCCCTCCCTCCCTCCCTTCCTTCCCACTTATAATATAGGCTTGCACCATTTGCCCTCCTTCAGGACCTCTAGGAGAGCCCCAGTGAAGCTTCCTCTTCCTCAGCTGACCAGCAGAACTGCCTGCCACTTTGCTGGGGGGAGGTGGAACAAAGGGAGCTATGGACAATGAGGAAAACTGCATCCCTGCTCCCCATTCTGGTGTGCCCCCAAGGGCCCCCTCTCTCATAGAAGGAAGAGGGCTCACCCATTGACTGCTGGCACCCCCCAGCCAGCCCTACCTCTCCAGCAGGCACCCAGGCTGCTCCCTCGTCCTTCCCTCAACACCCACTATTTATATATCAATCAGCATTTCCAGTCAAAATCCTTTTCAAGGCATTACTCAGAGCTACTGAGAAGTGAATACATATTTCAGTAAATTACCCCTTCTGACAGCACTGCAGTCCAGTGTGGCTCCATATCCCACAGAAACCCTTCATATCCCACAGAAACCCTGCCAGTCCATTCTATTCTTATTCTTCAACTTTTCCTTTCCTGTATCAACCATTATATTTATTTGTTTCCTTTTAAATCCCACTTGGAAAATATTGCAGAGTAAATTGTTCACCAGAGAAAGGGGAGACAGAAAGATCAGCATGATGAATGAGCAAGTCTTTCTAAAAACTATTCATACCCAGCAACAATGTGACAATTCTAAAAGGAGAAGGCATCACTTGTTCACTTCTTGGTGGTACAATGGGTACACCCTTCACACAGTGGGGAAATTGAAACATATGATGTAAGATCTTTCTTTGTTAACTTAAAGGGAATAAAAATTAACAATATACCGTATGTGTTTAAAAATAAGATTGCATTTCAGCTACCTCATTGCCCTTCCACTGTAACCTTGTCCAAGTGGTTTTGCCAAAGCAGCAGTGAGCATTCTGTCCAGGGACTGGCTGTTCACTGAGGTCACAGCCCAACATAGAAAGGATTGAAGTTTCTCCCCAGTGCTTTGCATATTCGGTTCTACAAGTAAAGGTATCTCCTGATTAGTGCTTGTTCCAAATTGGGATGAATAAAGTAAAACCACACCTATGTTGCTTCATCAATACTGAAGTCACTTATTGAGTAACCATTAAAATACAATCATTTATGTGTGTGTGTGTGTCTAGGAATTATATCAAGCATATGACACATGGAAGTAAAATATTTGTAGAACTTAGTTCATGAATCACCTCATAGTATTGTGTAATACAGAAGTTTTATTGCATTCTGAAGAAGTTTTCCCAGTTTATCCTAACCTTAGTATTATTACTACTTAAAATATTTTTAGAGTAGATAGGTAAAGAATTGGTATGGGAACCCCCAGGCATTGCCCTCAAAGTTGAAACACAAAGAAGTCAGCAGATGTAGCCCAGATGCTAAATATGTCAACAGTGCAATATGGTAGATAAAAAGGCAATTCAAGGTGCACTGAAAAAGCCTCTAGATAGCAACAAAAAATCTGCTTTGATCAGACTTAACCTGGAATACAGTTCTGGGCAATGTAGTTAACAGCAGTGGCAACAAACAGGAAAATGTCCAGAAAAGGATGTCAAAGACTTTGAAGGGACTGTGAGCAAGCCTGTGAGGGGAAGGTTAAAGGTCTTGGGTATGTTTAGCCTGGGAAATAGGCAGTTAGATAATAAGATCACTAACTTCAGGTCTCTGAAGTGCACATGTACAGTGTGTACCAATGTCCCCAAAATTAGAGAGCTCCATATATGAAAACTTAAATTCCCAGACTTGTCAGAAGCTGGGGAAGACTGGCATACATGATACCACAAATTTATTTTATGTTATTCCAGAGAATAAAAGAATAGGGATGTTGTAACAATAAATTTCCTTTGGAAACTTTTTCAACGACTCTAGCTTATAATTTCAAGATAGTTGACCTTGCTGTTTTGCTCTTACAACAGCTTCTGTAAAATAAATTAGTTGTGAAATGATGACAGTTCATCTTTCCTATCTTATCTATATGATCTTATACAAATCTTTTAAGTATTTGGAGCTGTACAGCAGCACACCTTGACAGACTGAAGCTTTCTGGATCTATTTTTTATAATATTTCAAGTTATTTTTTATAACTTCTAGTTATGAAAAGCAAGTGACCAGATGGTTTTCTCTAAAGCCAAACTACCCTATTTTGGTTTGTTTTCTAAACACAGCACACCCTTGATTTTCTGAACTCAGTAACACACCCCATACTCATCAAAAGCCCCACCCCATGCTTTGGCAGCCCAACAAAATATAAAACTGAGTTGCAGGCCACAAATGAAACCCTTGGAGAACTCTCAAATCTTAACCAAAATGTTTTAACATATGCAATCATTGATATCTATCAACGGGATCTGCATCTGCTGGGATTCCTGGAATATAATCTATATCTCATCCTGCCTAGTTAAGAATTGCATTCCCCCACCTTCCCTTGCTCTCAAAAATTAGTACCTCTTCTGTGGGAGAATATAGTTGTTCTCTGGGGTGATGACCATTCAAATGCTAAGTTTGTTTCAAGGCATTTTGTAAACTTCTAAAAACCCATCTGTGGCCAACCCAGAAATTATGGGAAATAAATGTGCAAAATAAAACAACAAGTAGGTCTGTTGGTAAACACTACGGAATGCAAGCTGGAGATTTCCTCCTCTGAAGCTGATCTGCTGAGTGGATAGCTGCATACCTTCTTCTGAAGCAGATTTGATGTTGGGAATGGGATGGAGCTTGCCCTGTCTACAGAGGGCTCACTGGAGAAGATAACTCTTCTTCTAGGCTAGAGAGGTTATTGTTTTAATGGCTACATTAATCCATCCACTAAATATGTCTTGGTTTTGGTTTAGCAAGATGTCTACCCACTCATTACATGTGGCATTACATGTGAGCCCAGCTGCTGTGAATTATTCAAAAGCCACAGTTTAAAAACTGTGGTTTAACATCATGTGTAAAGGAACTGACTTACATACAGACTAAAACATTTCTGTAAAATACAGATAACATCAAATCACTAGCAACAATCTAAAACTCATTGTTGTCTACCACAGTAACTCTAGTTCAACAATCCAAAGAAACATAGACAAGAAAAGATTTCAGATGATGTTTTTAATTCACAATAAAAATCCTTTCATATTGTTTTTAAAAGCTCATAAAGAAACCTGTAGGATCCTTGATCATGAATTTTTATCATGTAGCATTTAAACATGCGCACTACACACAATGGGCAATATAAGAACTCATTAAGATAAAGGACAACACAGATCCAGCTCACGTGGCTTGGTCCACCCTTCCATGTATGTTTTTTTTAATATGTATCTGAAAGGGTAAAGCAATAATGATGCAAACATTTCTGTAGAAAATGTAAATGTCAGAAAAAAACACACAATGTAAGTTTATTTTCCATTCCAGTAGTTTTAATCACATTCTTCACAAAAATGATTCATCCTCTGTTCTTCAAAACAATCTCTCCAAGGGTCAGAAAACAACCTACAGTTAATAGTGCCCTTAAAAGCACATTTCAAACACAATCTCTTCCTGTGAAATTTTACCTCCACTGAAATCACAGACAGAGACTTTGCCAAGCTGAGTTATTTGGCTTTTCTTTCTGAAGAAAAGCACGAACACTTGGCAGAACATGCTGACTCTGAGAAACTTTGCTTTGAACTTCGACTTCCTTGGGGAATGAGAGCTTGGAAAAACTAACATGAAACGGAAACAATTTTAAAAAACACCACAAAAAGATGGAATATCAAAAGCTGTTGCATATTAAGCAGATATTTGATTCCTTCAAAACTGCATTCTTTTCTTTTTCTTTGGAACGGATTTAAAAGAGTCAGTGTTAAAGGCAAAACCAAAGAGGCATTTCAAAATGTAAAATTTCTTCCAGTGGTGGATTTCAACAGAGAGCTTTTTTGCAGAAGACAAGGCACCAGATTTTCATTTATTCCCTCTGCTTATTACAGTCCTGGAAGCAAAAGTGGTCCCCATTATCATTTGGCTTCTCTAAATTTTTAGTATATATTAGTCAAGGTATTCATAAAATCCACTTATTGCCAGCTTTTTCTCATACCAATGCATTACAGGCCTAAAATGTTTCATAAAATCTCAATTGAAATCAAAAGCAATTTAATTAATTAATTAATTAATTCATTCATTCATTAATTCATTCATTCAAAGTTCATGTATAACATATAACAAAAACTATTATTTCTGGGGTGTTCAGATAATATCATCCAGCAATATGTTTGTGATATCAAAGTATTACAATTACAGCAGGTTTGTTTTTAAGTGCACAACTGTTCTTAAGGGCCTGGTGATTCTAATTTTTTATTAGGATTGAATGTTCCTGAATATTTGGCAGAAAAGAATATTATTATTGTGAAGTTAATCCTTATATGCCCTGCTTCATTTAATCAGTAAAAAAGCAAATAAATGAAAATTTCCTCTGTCTGCATGTCAAGAACCATTAAAGTATCATCATGATTCTAACATTTAAGAAAAAGGGAATATACAGCAATAGCAAAATTAACAGTATACATCCAGAACAGAAGGTTGTCTAAATTTAAGCAAGAATGGCTCCCCTATGTCTAATATATGTCACACAACAAGGCAAACTAAAACAAGAGTATTTTTTTTAAAGGGGGAAATAATTGATGCAAAGAGAGTACAGGTAGTCCTTATTGAATGACCACTTGTTTAGTGACCGTTTGAAGTTATAATGGTGCTGAATGAGGGGGACTTACAATGGCTTCTCATAGTTGTGGCCATTGCAGCGTCCCTGCAGTCACATGATTGCGATTTGGGCACTTGGCAACGGCTCGCAATTTCTACGGTCGCAGCATCCTGCGGTCATGTGATTGCCATTTGAGACCTTAACTGCCAGCTTCTGACAAGCAAAGTCAATGGGGAAGCTGGCAGGAGGTCGCAAATGGCGATCACATGACTGTGGGGTGCTGCAACCATGCAGGATTTGCCTAATGACTGGGACTGCTGCAACTGCCATTATAAGTTAGTGCAGTCATGTGGTTTCACATTTACGACCACGTTGCTTAGTGACAGGGTTGCCAGCCCCAATTACCATAGTTAAGTGAGGACTATCTTTAATTAGAAGCAATTTCAGTGTTTATAAATATTTTAATGCAATCACCAGCTGGGTACAACAGGAGGGAATTTAGAATTTAATATTGTTTTTACTTATTGTTCTACTTTTTAAATAAGCATTTGTTTTATTTATTTTAATGTTTTTCCCATTTTTTCCTCTTTTCTCGTTTTCCTTTACTTTCCCTTTACATGTTTATGAACATTTATTTTTGGACAATGATAAACAGCAGTGGGGTCAAAATTAATATTAATGTTTAGAGTTTTATAGAGTTTTTAAGGTATCATTTAAAATGATATGATTAACCTAGTTCTATACATTGAATTGATTTAATCAATGAAATCACAAAATTTAAATGTGATGATACTGTCAATCCTTTGTTTATTTACTAATATTTTATTCTTCATCACCATGTCCTTGTAACAGACAATAACAATAACCTTGAGGAACGGGAGGAAGAGCCGCAACCCAGACAGACAAAAGTCAGACAAAAGAAAATTGAATCTGAGACAGAAATGTAATTGGAGAAAGTATCTCAGACTTGACCCTCCCTAGTTCTCTTGAAGATAAAGGGGGGGGGGGGGAGGCTCATTCAGAGTCACAAGATTCTGTTACCGTAACCTTATAATAAAAGTAGTATTAGCATTTATAACTTGAGTTTCCTAGTCTGGCCTACAGCCCTTTTCTATCTTTTTTTTCTTTTATATAGCTATTTGTGCTGTTTTTTAAATGTTTTAAATAAATTATTATTTTTCAAAAAAGAAAGGAAAAAGTAAATCATTATTTCACCAGTGACGTTTATTCCCCAACTTTCTCTGAGAAATTCAAAGCAAGTTACACATAGTTTCCCAGAAAGCCCTATCCAAATTCTGGACTTCACCAGAACGATGTGTAGAATAGCATCTTGTACCAAATATTTGGGCACAGGGTTATCCCTTTTAAAACAAGGCTAGTCAAAAGGCCATTCATGGACACTGATTGGCTTACAGGTGTTTCCTTTGGCACCTGCCAGGCTTCTTGCCCCACTGGCCTTGCTTTTAACATTTTTTTTTAATAAAAAAGTAAATGAATGGGATGCTGGGATGCTGCAAAGTCAACTGACCTGCATCTATCATTAACCTACATGCAGAAAAAAAGGAAAAAAATTGAGAGCAACAGTGGGATTTCTGGTATGTTGAAGACATAAGGTAGGCAGGAATGCTTGGGTAAAATTAAAAAGGGCAAAAATATCCTAATTACAAATGAGTATATGACAACAATGACCAAATACCCAAACATTTCAAGACTTTGCTGATAAAAAGAAAAAGCCTGGCTAGTAATTGCAGAATGGCTGTATGTGAAAGGCTGGGGTACCCAGGGCACCACTGCACTGTTGCTGACTGAGTTGGGAAATCCTCTTAACCACAAAAATGACCATACAATAGGATATAGTGAACAGGAGAGCAGGGAAACCCATTTCTCTGGGGGTTTTACAAGTGAAATTACATAAACAAGGGAGCTATGGATTACTTCTCATGTACTTCTCTGTGTTACGTAGACCTATCATAGCACTATGGTTGATTAAATGTCTATCTCTGGAACCTGCACTTTATGAATAGAGAATTGAAGATGAAATACAATAATCTGCCCTAAGCAAACATCTATATCCATGATTGTAATAGAGTTAGAATCTGGGCCTCTAAAATATACCCAGAATTATAGGACTATAATTTTAATAACCACATCTGATAAGTCAACAATCCCCAGAACTGCTGGGTATTAGTATCTCTACATATATATTTATTTGTGCCTGACAAGCTCTCTGCCCCCTTTACTTTCAAATATTTTAAATATTATTTTAACTTTATTCAAAATTTAAAAGAAAACTAGCATGATGCAAAGCAAGGCTCCGACTCCCAAAATTATCTCTCTTTTCCAGAATGGCTTTGAATTTTATATTTACTGTATTTTATTTATTAATTCAATTTATATGGCCCTTTATACAACTTAGACAATAAAAATGATATATGGCTGAGAACTAGATAATCCGCTTCATCCAGAGTCCTCTGAAGCTGCTGCATGACCACCTTCTCAAACACCTTCCCCAAAAACAGGAGGTTAGAGACTGGATGAAAATGGTCCAATATGGTGCGGTCCAGCGATGGCTTCTTGAGGAGGGGGAGAACCAAGGTCTCTTTAAGAAGCAAAGGAACAATCCCCTTCCTCAAGGAAGAATTCACCAACACTAGAATCCACTCACACGACACCCCCCAGGCCGGTTTCACCAGCCAGGAGGAGCATGGGTATAAACAGCAGGTGGCCAAGTCACAGCCATAAGGACCCTGTCCACTTCCTCAACTCCAACAGGTTCAAACTGTTCCCAGATAACAGGGCAAGGCTCCTCCCCAGGTATCTCCCTGCACCTGCAATAAGGTCGATCTCCAGCTGCAAGCAAATTCGAGTGGCTTTGTCTGAGAGATGCTGAGCAAATTCTTCTGCATGGCCCCCTCTACCCAAGAGGGTACATGTCACTCAAAACAGGGCTGCAGGACAGCTATCTGCAGACACAATATGAGCGTAGAACTATTATCACTTTGCCGTCCTTACCACCACAAGGTAGGCCTTGATAATGGCTCTAACCCATGTCAAGTTCATCCTCAGCTGAATGCCAGCAACATTCTAGATGTCTCTTCTCCTATTTCATCTCTCTCAACTCCTCTGTAAATCATGGGGAATGATGGGATCCAGTAGAGGGGAGAGGTTGCATAGGTGTGATCTGATCCAAAGACTCAGCAGCTCTCTTATTCCAAGTGGCAACTAAGGTTCCAGCTGGACTGTGTAGCAGACCAGCAGGAACAACCCCCAGCTTCCTCTGAAACACATCTGGGTCCATTAGTCACCAAGGGTGGACTGATCTAATAGGTCCTACCTCCCTGCAGTGGATGTTGACGCAAGAAAATCCCATGGCAATCAAGGCATGATCTGACCATGACAAAGGGGACACTGAAAGCTCCACCAATTCCAGATCACATTGCCACTCCTCCAACAGGAAACCCAGATCAGGTGTATGACCACTGTCCTGTGTCAGGGTCTCGATGACCTGGGATAGACCCATGGCTATCATGGTAGCCATGAACTCCTGAGCCACCTCAGAACCCACTCCCAGAGAAGGCAAATTGAAGTCCCCAAGACCATAAGCCTAGAGAACTCCACTACCAACCCAGCCACAGAGTCATGGAGCTCAGGCAGGAAGGTGCTAAGCAGCAGGGAGGCTGGTACAGTAGCAACAATCCCAAATGATCCCTAGAACCCAACTTAATGTACAGGGTCTCACATCTGGCAACCTGTGGAGCAGTGCCCCTGAAAGCCTCAAGGGACTCCAGGATGACAATCACCACACCTCCATCCTTGTGTGACAGAATGTGAGGGTGACCTTGGAAGATGTGGGGAAAAGATGCCACGCAGGGAAATCAGATAAAAGAGAAAGGAGTCCACAGCAGAGTAACGGCCAGAGAAGAAACTTAGGAAAGGCCTGCCATAACTACTCAGGTGGAAAACAGGGAGGGTGGGAGATTTGCATTTCCAGACTTGCAAGGTTCTGTTAATGTAGCCTTATAATAAATTAAAATTAGGTTGTCTAGTTGTGTTTCCTGTCTGGTTTACCCTGCCATGGAGTCTCAGCTGATTCCACACATGAAACCCCTCTGGACACATTTCCAAAAGGGCTACCCCCTCTTCTGGACCCAGCCAGGTCTTAGTAATTCATGATTAAATCACAGATGAGGAAGGCCTTATTACAAGCCAACTTGGCATTTAGTAGCAACAGCCAAAAGCCAGGGCCTTTGAAGGTTTGCTGAATGGGTATAGGGGTTGAGATCAGGAAGCTGGAACATGAAACCAGTATAACATATTGGGCTCAAATTCCCTGAGGACGGCCTGCTCCCCATCTCCCACCATGCCGTCTCATGCCTGTCATCACCATAATATTTTTGAAAATAACTAGACAGCCCATGAGCCATTGGGAAATTGTTTCAGAGATATTTCCTTACTTCAACAGAGAAACAGAATGACCAAGGGCAAAAAATGGAGTGGGAGTGCAAGCGACTTACGATTTGCTGCTGGCTTCCCCATTGATTTTGCTGTGGGAAGCTGTCAGGGAACGTCAGAAATCTTCCTCCCTCCTTCTGTCCCTCCCTCCATTTCCACATATAATATAGGCTTGCACCATTTGCCTTCCCCTCACGAACCTCAGGAGAGCCCCGGTGAAGCCTCCTCCTCCTGCTCCTGCTCCTCCTCCTCCTCAGTTGACCCACAGAATTATCAGTCACTTTGCTGGGGGGAGGTGAAACAGAGCTGTGGATCATGAGGAAAACTATACCCCCGCACCCCATTCTGGCATGTCCCCAAGGGCCTCCTCCCTCAAGGAAGGAAGAGGGCTCATCCATCAACCACTGGTGTCCCCCAGCCAGCTCTACCTTGCCAGCAGGCATCCAAGTTGCTCCCTCATCTTTCCCTCAATGCCAACACTGTTAAGAGATTTAAGATTTCTGCCTCATTTCCAAAGCAGCCAATAGCTGCTCACCCATTGGGCCTTGCCACCAGCTGATTGGGCACAGGGGACAGAGGGAGAAGGGAAAGAGGTTGGGGACACACCCAAGATGATCATGTGACCTGGGCTGACCGTGGTGGAATGGCAGCACAGTAGTGCTGAAGCAGCCACAAATGTCCCAAATTTCAATCTCAGGGAGTCATAGGTCCTGGATTTTGGATGCATTCTGTGCATTAGCCCATTTGAGGTACCTTGGTTCAAAAATTGTTGCCCTATGACGCACTGTTTTGCCCAGATGAAGGTTACAGACATGAGAGTTTTAGTAGTATATACTGTAGATTTTCAAAGTATTTGAATTTAATAGTAGATAAGATTAGAGGTTTTGAGTATTTATAGAAACCAAAAGGCAAATTATAAAATCACTTTTTTCTTGCTTTATTCTCATTGTTGATTCATTGATTTCATTTATAACCTGCTAGAATCAAAAACAGTCATGGTAAAAAAACTAAAACAAAAATCAGAAACAATTAAAATGAAATCAACCCCCCTCCCCCATTCAAGTAATCAATAAGAAATAAAAAAAATTAAAGATGGCCAAGTTTAACTAGAATGCTCTGCAAGCCAGCTTGATCTTCAGCATCTTCCTGAAGGCTATCAGGTAAGGGACTTAACTGCCTTAAGAGTTAGAATGTACATGCATTATTCTACCTTTGAATCAACCCTGTGGTCTCCTGAATTGCAATCAACATGCAACTATTGTTGAAAAGTCAAATAAGCACTGAATCTGAAAGGTGTGGATCACAATAGCCCTTGCAATATAAAACCAAATAATGCCAAACAGATTTGCTTTAAGGCTGGCAGCTAGGATTAATGGGTATTGTAGTCTTACGAAAAGCGCAAGATTAGGATAATTCTAGGAAGTTCCACATATGTTTGCAAAAAGGAACATAGTGGAAAAATGTTGAAAGGAAACACTTCATCTTGTTGATTGAAAGTCTGTAATATCAGCCTAATATTGTTGCATTTACTTAGATAATGTCTAGTACTAAATGAATCAGTTTTTAAACTCTTGCCTTCAAGAGTTATTTCATGAAATATTGAGGTGGGGGTGGGGATTAAGGCTAAGCTTAAAGTCACATTGCACTCGTGTTTATTTTTATCCCTGTGTTAAATGTTTATTGTTTTACTAAGACAAGGATGAAGAGGGTGGGGGGAGAATAAAACAAGAAAAAAAAACTTGATTATTGTCCTTATGTTTGCCTCTCGCCATACTTGTTTTTCCTTTCTGACTAATTCTGCAAACTGGGCAATGAAAATCATCCCATAAGAGCAGATGTGGAAAGTGCTGGCTCACTCAGGCCATAACTCTTCAGAGGAAGAACTGAGGTCAGTATTGCCCTGGCCTCCAGATAGACAGATGTCTGCCATCTAGAAAAGTATTTCCTTTCACAGCAATCCAATTCATTTATGGTTTTTCCTGCTGTGCCAGAAAAACAAAGCTTTCGTAGAGCATGTTAATATGCAACCAAGTCTTGTTAGCATGTGGAACAAATTGGCAACTTTTTAAGTCAGAATAAAGTTCAAAATTTGTTCAATTGGTTAAGTATTTAAACTGTCATTTTCGTTGCAACACACTAATGTGCACCCAGCCTGTAACTATTTTCTATTGTGATCAGAACAACAGCGTTTAGAGCAATTTGCTTTTAATAGATTATTGTAAGCCTCTTTGACTGCTTTTTTTTAAAAAAAGGAAAGATGAAATATATTTTCATTAAAAAAAATGTTGTCAATAATTTATAATGGACACATCTCTCTGATTGTAATGGAAGCAAAAGAAGCCTTGATTATTCAGAAGATCAGAAGGTAGAATGGTGCATGGAATATACAGAACAGGTAGAAGATCTACATAGAGTTGCAAAAGATGTCCAAGAATGTCCAATTCCCTATACTTTTATATTAGCAAATAATACTGTTAAGAAATCTCTGCCATAGCTGGTTTGCAGTGACTACTCAGCTTTCAGTTTTAGTATTATTTGTCTGTATATCTTCTCTACACAGCAATTAATAAAAACTTGGATATTGGAGTTAAAAGTTTTAAGCTCCTTCTCTGCTCCTTTTCTATTTGCAGAGTCAGTCTCTCTCCCTCTTTCTCTTTCTTCACCCCCCCCCCCCGCCCCCCCAGCTCCATTCCGAACTGGGATAGTCAATTCAGGCATCTCTTTCTGTGGCTTTTGAAAACTAATGCAAAAATTGGTAGAGTTCGGCTCTTAGCGAACAGACATTTTGATTAGGTTTCATTGGATTCACGAGAGCTTTGGTAGAAAATACCTGGCTGAACTAATCTCATTCTTATTTAAATATGGCTATGTTCCCAAGGTTAAAAAAAAAAAAAGTATGTTTCTAGAGGCAATTCACAGGAGATTGTTTAATGATTAACATTTATATTGTTAAGCCTATAGGTAAAAGTTCTCTGTGCCTACTGGATATCCCTTTCTTTTTTTGAATTAAGGCATGCCAGAGTAGGTAAACAAAGTAGAAAAGGTATGCAGAACATGGCTTCTGAAATTCTTTCCAATACCTTAGGGTCACATGCTTTGGAGGGGGAGGCTTAAGAGTAAAGCAAGTAGCAACATTCTGCTCACATGCAAGGGGGGAATTTTTCTGGATTCCCCCCCCCCCCGCACAGCTCAGTTGGATCCACCCCATCTTTGAACTTAGTGTTCCAGTTTCTTCTGTCACACCAAATTTGGCCCCATTCTCTTTTGTTTTTGGAATGTTATACTGCTGATGGACAGAAAGAATTCTGAGCCCCTGAACAAAATTTATTTCCAGCATTTTATTGAGTTGGAAGGAATAAAAAGAAAGTGAGATAAATAGGTTGAGATTTTGAAGAAGAAACCTATTTTCAAGAAGAGAGATCAAGCCTTAGGCCCCTGCAATGTGGGGTGCCCCAGGGCTTGAGTCTTTCACCTCTTTTAACAACTACACGAAACCACTGGGTGAGATCATCTGACAGCATGGAGTACAGTATCATCAGTACGCTGATGATACTCAGCTATACATCTCCACCTCTAGCTAGACGAGTGATGCTGTTGTGGTGCTGACTGAGTGCCTGGAGGCTGTAAGGGTGTAGAATGGGAGGAAGTGGTGTTGACTCAACTCTGACAACATGCAGTGGCTTTGGGTTTTTGGCCCCCCAGGCTTGGGTGATATGTCATCTTTAAATCTAGATGGGGTGGCACTCCCCATGACTGAGCTAGTGTGCAATTTGGGGGTTCTCCTAGACTCATGGCTCGAGGAGTAGGTGGCAACTGTGGCAAGGGGGGCCTTTGCACAGATTCATTTTGTGCAGCAACTGCACCCATTCCTGGACCGGGAGGCCTTGCTGACAGTGCCTTGGTCACTGCCTGCTTGGATTACTGTGATGCACTCTACATGGGGCTGCCTTGAAGATTACCCAGAAATTACAACTGGTCCCCTAGGTTCGCCCACATTACACCCCTGTTGAGTGAGCTGCACTAGCTCCTAGTTTCCTTCCAGATACAATTCAAGGTGCTAGTTATTATCTTTAAAGCCCTACATTGTATGGGACCAGGTTACCTCCAGGACCACCTCTCCCTGAGGACATCTGCCCACCCTACCAGAGTAGGTTAGCAAAATATGATTTAGAGTAGGCACACTCTGGGTCCTTTCCCTTAGATCCTGCCATCTTTTGGGACCAAGGAAGTGTGCCTATTTGGCTGCAGCCCCTGCCCTATGGAACATACTTCCCACTGAGATCTGACAAGTCCCTACCCTCTTAACCTTCTGAAAAGCACTTAAGAGCTTTTCCCCCAAGTGCTGGGAAAGGGTGAGATTGGGATGGGAGGAGAGTATTGTAGATTGCATTGGAAAGTTTAGCTGTGGTGCCAGGTCTTTTGGTTTTACAGACAGTCCCCAGGTTAAGAAATTCCAACTTATGAACTCATACTTATGAACGGGCTGCCTATTACTAAAAATGTTTTCATGAACTGCTGAAGCTGCATGTTTCTAATATACAGTCTGTTTTCAGCACTTTTCAGCAGTTCATGAAAACATCGTGTGGCTTCAGCAGTTCGTTAGCTTGAGGAAGGAGAACGTCGTCTACCATTTTTAGTAATAGGTAGACCATTCATAAGTACGAGTTCTGACTTACATATAAATTCGAATTAAAGACAGACTTAGGAACAGATCTCATTCTTAACCTGAGGACTGCCTGTACTGCTTTTATTTCATTGATGTATATACTGTTTTTATCCTTGGGTTGTGAGCCACCCAGAGATTGGTTTAAGATGGGCGGCCATATAAATATTTTAAATAAATACATAAGTAAAATACGTCATTAAACAATATACTTTTCAACTGTAATTATTTATTTACTTTTACAGAACATGTTGACTGGCTATACAACAAATTACAACATTCTTCATATATAAGAATTCACTGACTGTAAAAGAATGTGTGGATTGTAATACTGTAACACTGCAATTGATGGGCAGGCAATCTTTGAGTTGAGAAAATGGATTGAGATCAAAAAGATTAAATGCATACAGCAACTAGGTTTTGTTTTTGTTTTGTTTTGCTACTGTTACTCCTTATGATCTTTTCAGATGACTGGCAAAGTCCAGAGCGCAGTAGGAAGAGCTCCGTAAACAAGTATGGTATCCTGATCTTACACAATGAATTGAATGAAGCATTGCTGCCGGGTGGAATAAAGTGCTCTGATTGGATAGTTATGTTTCAGTTGGAGAATTAAGTACAAGAGGTATTTAATTTCCAGTGGAGAGGAACAAATGCATTACTCTTTTTTAAAGGGGGTAATAATAGGTCTTTGTTTTGAAAATGATATAACCCTAAAGTGCTGAACAGATGCAACATAATTTGGTTTCCAGTTCAATTACTTAATTACATTTCTCTTTATCTTACCAAACAGTCTTCCTCCCAAAATAATGTTATCCTTTGACCCTGCTGGCCTCCAGAGAGGCAGTCAAAATCTGGCTGTTTCCCTGGGCCTTTGGGTCATGTTGAGCTGGAGCACAATTAGCTGATGGTGTTATCACTGTTTGGAAGCCATTTTATTGCATTGTTCCATTATTGTCTATAAGTACAGAGTATGTATTGTGGTTCTCTATTCTTTTTGTTAGGTCAAGAGTCACCTTGGTTGAATTGGATGGTCATATTAACATTTTAAATAAAGATAATACTAATACTAATAATATAAAAATATGTAATAATTTATTACATGTATAAGGCCACCAGACTCAGTGTGGTAAACAGAATTCAAAACCTCATAAGAACACACAGCCAAATACAGAAACACACTGGGAGAATATACAAACAAGAAAATTCTAACCGTTCATCGTCAGCCAAAAGAGATCACAAATTACCTTGGCCATTGAGCTGCTTGAAAAGACATTTTTAAAAACCATTCCTAAAGGACAGATGTGTCAGGCCAAATGGACCTTGGGGGATAAAGGGAATGGTATTCCAGAGGGCAGGAACAGAAATTATATGGTGATAGCATGTTGATCCCAGTATTTCATTATCTATAAGCCCTAAATCAACTGGCTACATTTCATCTGTGCTGTTTCTGTATGAGCTTGAGCCAACACATTGTGACTGTTATCTTTAGCTGTAACATCATGTTCACTGTACCACTGAACATCTATGATTGTTAAGGATTATAGCATACTCAGGAGGAAAAAATGTAAGTGGCATATTGGAGAGTTCAGTCAACTATAATTAGCTTACTTTTTAAAATGGGACTGGCATGTCACAGGCAGAGAAGGAAAACATTTATTTTAGGTTTCTATAGCTTTTCAAATTTTTAGTCTTACATAAAACATAGTAAAATTCATCTGATTTGTTCTGGTACTACTAAGATCTTGGCAGCAATACATATGGCTAGCCCAAATAAAGTTATACAGCATAAGGCAAGAAGCAATCTCTAAATTATACACAGCTTCATAAGTTAATGTAGCAAGTTGGAATTATGTTTACAGGAGGAGGGAATACCAAGAATCTGTAAAATGGTGCTGCAGTAGACATGACAATGAATGGTGGTTAGCTAAGCCTAAAGGTCTTGGGCAAATTTCATGAAAGGTCAAGAAAAAAAGTATGCAATAGTTAACAGGTTATTGAATGAAGCTTAGTAGAGCTGTTTTAGAAAAATATATAGCAATGTGCACTACTATATATACTAAATTACATACTGCCCTCTCTGTAGGCAATGGTTATATAGCCATTGTAGCATTATTGTAAGAATATTCTTTCAGCTATGAGCGTATCACTCTGGATCAGTTCAGTGTTTACAGACCAGATGCTGATCTGTTAATTTTGAAAACGAGAACTGCATGATATCTGGACACTATTACATTTCCAGGATTAACTATTTCCCTTTTTCCGCCTAAAGTGAACATGAAAATATGCCAAATATAGTTCTGTTCAATAACAAAGCTACAAAAGTAGAGCAACATGGAAGGTGTGGTAGAGCTAGCATTAAGAAAGGTCAAGGATGCTATGTCAAATGCTACCAACATTCCAGTGGCCTGTATTAAAAAGTGGGGTCTTACTTTTAGGTGTGAGGATTTTTTTTTTCCAATACAGGCAACACTGAATAATTTTAGCAAAGTTTTTGTCCAGGTGCTAACTTTAGCTATTAGTACAGAAGCATGTCTGTATCTGTCAATTAAGGAATACTCCGTTCCATTTCATTTTGCTATACGTTTAGTTGACCTTCTTTTTATGTGTCTTTCCCCCTGGTTACAACAGAGAATAGCATTCTCAAAGGTGATGACAGGATGAGCTGCCCAAGTATAAGTGCTCCATCAAATATTTCAATGAGCTGTGGAAGAGATGCATATGCTTTTGTGGTGCATGGAGCGGAATCATTTCTGTTCTCTTCTTTCGCCAGGAAGATATGAGTGGTTGGATGTTTGCATCTATAAATAGCCACTTTATGTCAGCTAGATGCCAATCTTTTTGAAGAGGGTCAGTCCCCAGTTTGTCTTGGTACTAGGCATCATGCAAACCCTAGAAGAAGCATAGAAACCTCCCAGGACTGGATAGGTCATCCCCATTCATAACAAATTCCATAAACCCTGCTCAAAGCATCAAGATCACTGTTTTCCCGAACAATAAGGTAAGTGAGTATATTGTTTCCTGAAATAAATGACATTGATTGTCCTAGGAGTTTGAATGCTTCAGCTTGCAGCGATAAACAGGCAATTTACTGTAGAGAGGTACCGCAGCATTTCCAAGATGGTTCTCTATCTAGATTGTTGCTTATTAGTAGGTGCTGATTCAAAGATTGATGTCTTCATTGATTTTTAGTGGCCCTGTAACAGAAACTGCAAATACTTTATTGTTTAAAGGTTTCAAACAGAAAAATAACCTTGAAGTTAATTAAGGATATATTTATTGCATTGATGCAACAAATACAGACATTCACTCTTTCGTAACAACAAAAAAAAGTTGCCCACATTACTGCAAAGATGAACATCTACAGAAGGAAGTAAGAAGGCCAATCCTCACCTTGCACATAATTAGTTTAACAAAACCAAGCAACAGTTGATGCTCTGAGATGTATATGCAATGTGGTAGAATATGCCTCCTATATTGGTCAAGAAGTGAGATTAAAATATAGCATTTGTAAACTGGAACCTTGATTAAAATGCAAGCTAAATGCACTTGACAATACTGAATTTGACTATCCTGTCTTTTCCTAGTAAGAAAATTTTTGCTGATCACGGCAATGCTCTCATATTCTGACTTGGTCAAAGAGAGAAAGCAGCAAGCATCAGCCATCATGAAGGAGATCCAGCAAAATGGTACATAGTTAAATACCTACTATTATGGCTGGTGTCACGTCTAATCTTTCTTTTTAATCTTACAGCAGTATCTCTCCTATGGCTTGGCCTCTGTATATGTTGCCATAAATAATCTCATGCAGCTTTTGAGCTGCCTATGGTAATGAATCCTTTTGTAGTGTCTTCTTTTCCTTTGAAAGCTATTTTCAGATGAACAACTGTTGTGGAGGAATGAAGTAACCCAACAGCTGATGCCTATTCTGCCTAGAATTGACTTTTGGAATATTTTTTGAGGAGAGGGCTAATGTCTGGACACTGTATAATAGAATTCCTGGAAAAAAAATGTTTCCATCTTTGACTTGAAACTATCTTTAAGAGTAAATATATGCGTAATTTCAAAAAGCAGGATATATGCAATGTAAATTATCTTTCAGTCTCTGCCTCATCCACTCAAAGGTGGGTATAGTCATATCCAACCTTTCAGGATATACTTCCCAGATAATTTCTTTTAAGAAATATTTTGCAACAGAATCTCATGTTTGCCATCACTAGGATGGAATTCTGAAAGCCTTTGTTTGGCTGATCAAGACCGGCCTTCTTTCCCCCCAAAGCAAAGAATTATGTAACCTTCCACTGAACCTCAAAGAAATAATTCAAACATTACTCCTTCCCTCTGATATTAAAAACCAGTACTGAGATCTGATTTTGGAACTTTTTCTAATACATATCCACATGTGTTCAAGTAGAATTGAATAGTACCTATCCATTCAAACTTAGAAAATTCCTTACCTTTCTTCAAGACAGCCCAACTTACTTTAGTTGTTAAAAACAAAACAAAAACTCCCAACTGCACTGCAAGTAAACTGAATGTTACAATATGAAATTGTATAATTTATAAACTGAAAATAGTTTATCAATATTATACTAATTATTGTAGCTTCTCCTAAAGAACTGTACTGATTTGTCATCTGCAAGCTATGAATGTTATTCTAGGGCTGCCAGTATCAGTACTAGCTGCTAAAAAGATCTAAGGTCCATACTAGATGTGATATAGAAAATCTGGAATCAAATCTCTTGATTCAATATAGTAAGGTAAAATTATCCTGGGAGTGTGATTTTCCACCTTCCCAAATTCTATACAATTTTACATTACGGTATTTTAATCCAAGAATTCCATTTATACTTGTAAGGTTTAAGACAGGTATTATAAATGTTTCTCCTGCATCAGATATAATACGTTATGAGTTCATTATAATTTGATTTTATAAACAACACTCTTGCCCTGTTCATTTCATCTCATAGGTGAGTTTTTTAAGTTGATGAGAAAAATTATGCTTCATCACATCCACATTTTAATGCAAACTTTTATTTATGTTTAATATTTCAATTAAAATTATTGGCCAAGTTCACCCTGACAATCTATTCAGTACAGAGCAGAAACACTACAATAGGCCTAGAAGGCAGACAAATCCATATACTTCCTATTAATGCTCTCTGGATACAAAATTGTTTTTAAGCCTAATGTAAGAACAATAGTGGCCATTTAATAGATTTTTACCCAGGAAACCAGTTTACCCGGAGTGAAATCAAGATGTAATCATTTTATACATTTTGATTCGTGAGGAAAACAAGAATGCACGACATATTAGTATCACTTATTGTCTTAGTATCATCTCTTAGCTGGAGTTCGCATGCAAACCCTGGTTAGGTCTGAGTGCATATTCTGCAAACTGAGGCCCATCATGATTTCTTATTATAAATCCTGAACATTCCTAAAGGGTTTGTATTGTGCAACATAATACACTATATATTGGAGAATAGGCCAATCCGTAACAGTATAGAAATTGCACATTTTTGCCTTAGAATATTAGAAATGATAGTGAAATTTAATGCTTTTAAAAATCAATTCATTTCAATATCCATAACTACCCTTGTAGGAATGGATGGATATTCAAATAGTCCACTATCCTGCTCTCCACAGTGATGAAACACTGGAATGTCTCTGGAAACACACAACTGTCCTCTTACACAGTTGGCCCTAGGAACTAGTTATATACGTTTGAATATAAAGTTCCCCAGAACACATAATTTCTATAGCCAGTGATGGACCTTTCCACCATGAAATTCTTGTATTTCCTATCCCTCAATCCCTGTCAGCATGGACATATGTGACTATAGTCTCCATGCATATTAACAACACAAACTTTTGATGTCACCTGCAAAGAATGGATTTCATGACTGTAGGAAGCAGTGTTGTTGTTATTATTTTCCTTTCTCAGATCACAGATGCTGAGCCTTGCCATAATTATACTCTATACAGTCTTTGTATAGTAATTATACTCAGCAAGTCTTATTTGCTCATCTATGTAAAGGTAGTCTTTTGCACTGGAATTCATGTGAAAGTGATCAACCAGCTTTATTAGTGGCAAAAATACTCTGCCATTGAAATGGAGATATTGCCATATTAGTCATAGCAATGATTTAGGAGAATTCTCTTAGAAATGTGTTTTATTTTGTAGAATCCCCTCAAATGGATCTTGGAAAAAAGGTTAGCATCCCCAGAGACATCATGCTGGAAGAACTGTCACTACTCAGTAATCGAGGAGCAAGGCTATTCAAAATGCGGCAAAGGAGATCTGACAAATATACATATGAAAATCTTCATTTTTTATCTAGCAAACCAAGAAATGTGAGTACTTTATTTTTTGGTTGTAATGCAGCATGAGAGACCTAGGGAAAGTCATGAGTTCCCAAACTCAGTAAAGCTGATCAGTTATGTACTTAATTTGCAAGCTGCCCAAATACTACTGAGTATCTGGTAAATTTCCAGATTTGATTTGATTTAGCTCTGAGGGTCAAAATGTAGATATGCTTTGGCTTAAAGGTATCACTTACTTTGAAAGGACTGCCTATAGTTTTAGGACAATTTAATTCTAAATAGTGGTCAGCGGCAAAAAAGAGTGTTCCAACTGCAGAGAAAGAAAGCACTTTTGGATGTGATTGGGAATGGGAGATAGAAGTAGCACCTGCTAAGGATTCACCATCACCAAACCTGGGGTTGGGACTGGGGAGAGAACAAGAGTACAGTTACTTGCCAAGTAAACATCTAGATTGGCCCTTTGAAGTGAGTCCTTGGAACCCTGTAGATGAATCACAAAAATGCTAGCACATCTTTCTGTATGCATTTGTGCTCATATCTCAGGGAAGATCAGCATGGCTGATCTTTCTGTCTGAAGAAAAAAATACCATTTTTCCCGTTACAAAATATTATTCTTTGCATACTTAGAAATTCAATCCTACTAAGCAGAAGCAAACACTGAAGCAAAATAACCACAAATGAGAAACAGATGCACTTTGTTTTCATAATAAACTGTAGATAGGCATATACCTCTGAACTTCTTTTCAAGCATGTTCTAGGACCCAATTCTGTATTTTCCTGGGATAATTCCTAGAATCTAGCGTTTCCTTTTTTAATAGTAAATTTATTAAAAATTACAATTACAAAGATAAAAACTAATACAAACTAAAAAGAGTAAAAGAATAAAAAGGAAAAATAGAAAGTGCAGAAAAGAAGGAAAAAATGGAAAAATAGAAAAGGAAGGAAAAATAAGAATATAGTAAAGAAAATATATAAAGAAGTGACTTCCCCCTTCATCACAACAAGTATAAACGATTTCAGTAACTTAGCACCTTCTCTTAGAATACAACAAATGATCTCTTCTTCCCATATCCCATCTCTTATCTATAAACACATCCTTAAAACATTGTCATTTCATCCTGAGCAGCAAAAGTCCATTAAGGGTTACCAGAGATAACAACAGGTCTATGTTAACCTTGATCAAATAAACCAACTTTATATTCCTTTCTTTTACTTTTAACAATCTTGATCTTTAGTCCCTTCAAATAATATCCCAAAACTTGATTTCTTTTCATGTTTTCTTTGTCCCTTCTCACAAAATTCTTCAAAGTTTTAACAAGTCTCTTTTGTAAATCCAGTATAGGAAAATTATCCAGGTCACTCTCTTAGTTTGTTATTTGTACATCCCTTTTAATTATTAAGATATCAGCCGGTTTCTTTTGTATGTCCAGTGTAGCATCTTTTCCATATCATTCTTGTAGCCTGTTATTTTTAAATTCACTTTCAGATCAGTCTGTCTTGTCTGGTAAGACTTGTTCCTCTTCCATAACATCTTTTAAACACAGTCTGTCTATAGAGGCAGACACTCTTAAAATTAACTTCTGGGTCCATCGTTCAAAAATATCCTTCAGTGTGTCCAATGTTAAACTATTTTGCTCCATTCTGTATTAGTAAGTAAAATGTAAGTTTTTTTCTAATAGTAATCATTAGTTACTTCTTTTCCCTCTAGTGTCCAACCTTCAAAGTCTCATCTTATTATGTTTTTTTTTTAAAGAGAATTCAAAACAAAAGTATTTTCCCATGGGAAGGATTCTTATAATTAATTCCAAAATCTTATTTCAAATCTATCTAGACCCTTAGTCCATTTTTAACTTTCCAAAATCAAAGTTATAATTATCCTTTTGCTATTTATTCCAAAAGAAAAAGAAGAAGAAAAAGCAGTTAACAAGCAATTTCTGAAAGTGATCAGAAAAGGAAGTATGTGAACCCAGTGTCCTTTTTAAAGGTGTCAACATGGTTTGAGCAAGATGGCTATTCCCTCATCTCCCAGAGCTCTAAACCTGCTGGAGATTGCTGTCTGGCAAGGAGCAACTTCCTGGAGCACTTGTGGGCAATCTCAAGTTCTTTCCTTGTCTAGAGAGTAATTATGAAGAGATAGTTTACACCGGCTCTTCATTCCTCTACGGTTGACCCAAAATAGAGATTTACCTGCTATTTTAAACTAAAGTTATTCATACTGAGATAAACAAAGGAATCAGAACAGAATCTAGAATTCCATTTCCTAAATCTATCAAGTGTATTACTGAGATCAATGGCATCAAATCTGCTTTGTACCATATTAAAGAATAATCTGGGTGATGCTGGAGTCAGGCAGCATATTATTATTATTAATAATAATTAGATAGCATACTGGACTCTCATGTTAATAAATTCCAATCAGTAAAGAAAGTTTCTGACATCTATAAAACATATCATATGCATATAGCAGAATTCTATAATCCCCTTGCAATCTCTTTAATATTTTCAGAATGTCAAAAGCAAGAAATTCTAAAACTAAATTCAAAATAGAGGGGGCATCTTTGATGTACGCCATGACACAACTTAAAAGAAAAAAGAAACTATTAAAGATCATACACAATCAAGGGACTAACTAGAACATATATTTCCAAAATTCAGAACTTTAGGAAAATATTTTTAGTCATCAGATGACAATTTAAGGGAAAAACAAAACAAAACAAAACTGTAGCCCTGACCATCTAAAATCATCTGACCTTGGTACAGAAGGAATCAAGAGAATGGGGGAACAGGGGATCATTCTGCAGTTGATTTCAATTATCTCCTGAGTTTAATGATGCTTATTCCAAAGTAATGACACATATGATTGCAATAATGCTAATCCTAATACAGTGGTGGTCATGTGGTTGCCACTGCTGAGTGTGTGTGCTTTGTACATACACACTTTCCCAGTGAGCTGCTGAACTTCAACATTTGCAATCATACCACTGAAGAAGCAAGATTAAATCTTTCACTGAAAGTTGAAAAGCATTATCAGATTTATGAGGAACGATCATCTCTCATAAATGACAAAAAATCAAATTATTCATGACCTTCATACATTCTACATTTTCCTTACTTTTTAAAAATCTGATACCCATATCATAATAATTTGTCCTAGACTAGTAATTCTAAAGAATGACATAGTGGAACCTGCTTCAGCCTTTTCCTAGAGGATTCTTGTTTTCAAACTCTGTTGTTTCATGTTTCAATTTTTCCTTTATCCATGGAAAATTGTACTTTAACAGAGCCTGTACTTAACAATCTTTTCATTTCAATGTCATAGCTAAAATTAGCTTCTGACGTTTTAGAGAGCTCTAATTCTATGTTAACAAAACAGTGATTAAGGCTTGGGATGCACTGTTGGAACTAATGAGCCAGTAGAACGGGTGGATAATCCCAGCCTGTCTTTAATCTTCATGCAGTAGCCAGAACTAAGGTTATTATTATGATTGCCAATTGAGATAATGTTGGGAAAATTCTTTATGGATATGATATAGAAATTCAGCAAGCAAAATCAATAGAAGTTTAAGTGTACTGGTTTTTAAAACCAGATGTAAATCTCCAAATGCATTGGAAGTATAATTCCTGAAGGCTATGCTGGCTGGGAATACTGGAAACTGGAAACCCAACACATCTGCCCAGCAGCACACTGGGAAAGCTGTTTTAATACTTATGGAAGAGAGGAAATTTCAGCTGCTTTGTGTTTGTAGGGAAACAGATATTTTTAACACTCAGATTCTAATCTGAAAGCCAGCCTCCATCTTGGTTCCTAAAGACAACACAGTGACATTACCCCCACTTTGTTTCAATCATTCACAAATACTTTTTGTTTTCTATAAGGCTCTTTGGAAGATAACTAACAAACTTTTTTCAATTCCCATAACTGTTAGACACTTCCTTGCTTAGACCTTCTCATAAATGTGATGTGTGAGATGTCAAAATGAAATTTCCCAGTATCTTTTTCTTGTGCCAGAAGCAAGCTTTGGGGACTAATTTTAGATCAGGACCTAAAAATATGAAAGTGGGGCAGTACATGTATGTTTTTGCCTTTATAGGAAGAGTTAACTTCAGGAGAGCAATTTAGATCAGGTCCATGGTGTATAGAAAACAGAGCTCCCACTCCCCAATAACCTGGCCGCAAATTAAATCAGACCACTTATCTGATTTAAATCAGACAGCTTTTAGCAGAATAGTATTTTAAGAATCTATGTATCCTTTGCATTATACTTAATGTAGCCTTCAATTGTTAGAAAATTAAAATTCCCTTCGGTATATAACAGCTAAAGACTTCTGATCTGACTAGCGTGAATTGTCTAGAATCCAAATACCATGCTGAAACCACTGTGTGGTTCTCCCACTTCTTCTAGTAGTGATCTTGATCTCCAGGAACTCCTTCTCTCTTCCCAAAACCAACTCCTGGTAGTTCCGAGTTATGGGTAGCAGCAGTCAGATTTCTCAGCTCTTTCTTGCGTAACTTCAAAATCAAGGGCACTGCAGCAACCTTGTGGTTTTTCTCTCTCTACAAAGAAGCTACTAAAATAAATGCTATTGATTAGGCTTTTATGATATTTTATAATAAACTTGTTTGCTTAGAGCAGTAGAATCCTATCATTCTCAGCATGCCAGATAGTTTCCATTGTAGTTTTGAAAGCCAATTAAATCCCTGTGGCATCCCCCCACCCCACCCCCAGCATCCCTTAAGCAAGAGTAGTAATTATCCAGTTTATCCAGATGCTATGCAGCTTATGAGTATTTGATACCCAGGTACCAGAGAAAAAAAGGCAAAAATGGCCAGAAAGCAATTAAACTGAGCAGCTATGCTATCATTTTCCCAGTTAGGGAAAGCTGAATAGCTAGGACACACTAAGGCACCTCTCTTAATTAGAATTTTCAGTTAATAGATGTGATTTTTATTTCTATTCAACTGTAGCGTAATGAGATCATACAGTTTGTCCAGTTGGATGCTCATGGCATGGAACCTAGCCATCTAAATGCACCAATGACACCTCCTAATACACCTGATCCAAGGGGTCCACCCAACCCTGAAACTATTGCCCCAGGTAAGCCATTGCACAGCTTTTGTACTAAACAACTTTAAAAAACAGCAAAGAATTGGTAAAGTCCTTAAGGCAACATAGAACTAATCTTAAGTACCATTCCAAAAAGATGATGAAATGTCTCTGTTCACATCAAAATAATGTAGATGAATCACAGTAGCTACTGTGAGGAGAGTGGAACTTTCATATCCAATGTTTAAGGATTATTCCACAGTTGAGATAAATAAAACTCCCAGATTTTGTTTATAGGGGTAGTCCCACTAGCCTTTTCAGTAGTGCAATAACCAATATAGCCATATAATAGACAGAATTGCTAACCTAAAATGTAACTGTGCAGAAACACTCCAGTTAGGGCATTTTACAGGGGAAATATTGTAAGTAAAATATTTGCACTGGGATTTAAACAAGCAAGCACAGTGCTAGAAAGTCTGGGAAGAATTATAATTCAGCATGGAATACAAATCTTACATTTAACTTCCAGTGAATAAGATCAGGTAGCAGGTTATACTAATTACTATTAGTAAGTTTCTAACTCAATAAAAGACAGCTTCATATTGACTGGGTACGTCGAAACAAAGAAAAAGAGAATTTTACAGAATTAGGTAAGTTTCTTGGCATTAGATGGGGAAGAAGAGGCAAGTTTTGTTGTCATTACTTTAGTACACTGAACTTATAGCCAGGCATATGTATTGTGATTCATACATTGCAACACTCATAAAGAAATCAGAACTATAGAAATCCAGTATTGTTAGAATACATTACCCATTGAATATGCTGCAAGATTCTCAGGTTGAAGATGAGCAAGTGTGAAACTGATCCAAACCTGGATAGAAATCATCATAAATGTACTAACTGAACATACAAGGAAATGTATTTCCAAAAATATACATACAGATGAAACGGGTTATATTCCCAAAAGGAAGCTAATGGACATTAGATTCCCAATAAATGCATTAGAATATATTAAAAACAAGAAAAAGAAGGCAGTTGTAGTAATTTTTTGGATGCAGAAAAAGCCTTTGACAATTTGGAGTGGACTTTCTTGTTAGAGGTCCTCAATAAAATGAATCCAGGAGAAGAATTTAAATCTTTGGTGGAGAACATATATCAATGGTAAACAACAAAGATTACAGCAAATGCAATATTCTCTTCAAGTTTGTTAATAAGCAAAGAAACAAGGCAAGGGTGTCCGCTCTCCACTTTACTACAGTATTTCTAATTGCTTTAGAAGTCTTGCCAGATAAGATCTGAAAAGACAAACAAATAACTGGGATCAAAATTCAAGGATAGGAATATAAAATGAAATGCTATGCAGATGATGTCATACTAACAATTATGCAACCACAAAGCTCTATAAGACAGTTGATGAAAATAAACAAAGACTTGGCTAATTCTCTGGATACAAAATTAATGAAAAGAAAACAAAGATAATAACAAGAATCTAACTTTGAAGAAGAAGGTTTTGTAAAAAAAAATAGACTAGCTGTGAGATAACAAAAGATCCTGTGAAATACTTAGGATTTTACTTGACAGGATGTAACAAAGACATATTTCAAAACAATTATAATAAATTATAAAAAGAAAACAAGATCTTGAGATATGGAAAACTGAAAATTTTCTTGGCTGGGACATATTATGACAACAAAAATGAATACATTGCCTAAAATGAACTTTCTATTTCAAAAAGCACCAATTCCAATCTCAAACAAAAGCTTGCAGGACTGGCAAAGCACCATCAACAGATTCATATGGGCTGGGAAAAAACTGAGAGTAACATTCAAAATTTTTCAAGACTTAAAAGAAATAGGTGGACTTGCATTTCTAAACTTTAAATTATATTATCAAGCAAGCTGTCTCATGGATAACAGTACAATCTCCAAATGGCAGAATATAAATTATAGGAGATGGCTTGGCCAAAGGTATTAATGGTACAAAGAAACAAAAGAAGAGAATTTGAAGGGATATATTAACATTAACATATAAGCATTAGCAGAGAAAGTTTGTTAAAAATTTGAAATCTTCTAAAAATAGGGATAAATCTGGCAATTTCACCATTAGCATCATTGTCAAGTGCTTTTTTACTTCAAGGATAATTACAGTAATAAATATTTAATTGCATATGCTACATCTAGATTCAGAAAACAGACTAAAGACTTAGCAAGAATTGCTTAATGAAGAAAGAAATTTACCATAGTAAATGTATTTACAAATAACTAGAAGATAAAAAGGGACTTAAAGAAAGAAGGATGAACCTTGAGAAAGACAACAGAATTTGAAATGCTTATACACAGTCAAGATCATCTACTGGGAGGCATTTACAATTTGTTATTGAAATATGATACAGAGCTGGAACAAATTAAAAATTTCATGATAAGGTAGATGTAAGATTTCAAAGAAGTAATTACAGTGGAATAAGAAGAAGAGCTATAGAAAAAAATCAGTAAAATGGTTTACAGGTGGTATTTATTGTAGCATTTTATCATGTCATGCAAAAAAAAACCAACCTCAAAAGTTTTGGAAGGAAATGCATCACAATATTCAGAAAATCTTAAATATATATATATATATTATTTTTAAGCATCAATGAAAAGTATGTATGATATAAGCTGACAATGGTAAAAAATAAACCTGGAACAACATTAGAAAAATGAAACTCTGCCGATGATACAGGATTGGTAGCCCAAAAGTGGTGAATGTGCAGCAGTGGCACATCTGACGGTATATATACATAACAGAAATACAGTATAACAACATTTAAGCAGGACTGGCTGCCTTATATATGATACATAATACAGTAAGGCAGATTTAGATATTTGAAATACAGCTTCTAGGAAAGAGTCAACAGACTAATTAAAAACAGCAGATGAAGTGACTTAACAAGAGATAAGCAAAATTTTCCAGTGTTTAATATTACATATTAAAGGCATAGCATAAATACTTAAATAGTAGTTAGTGGTTGGGGAAAAATAGTAGAAGGGAAGGGGAAAATATGCCACCAAATTCTCCTTTACAATATTTTTAATCTGTTATAGTTTGTATTCTGCCTTTTGTATTTCAAGTCTTCACTCTTTTGTACTTTTTAAGTTTATGCAATATAATTTAAAAAAGAAATCAACGGAAATGCAGGATGTCAGTATAACAGAAGAGTAACTTGGCATTTCTATAGCACATAATGTTGATAATACTTATAACCATGCAGTTCTTACCAACATGCATTGCTCATTTAAATTCATCTGGTAGATTTGTGATATGCTCTATGTCAGATTTAAATCCAGGATTCTAACTCCCCAGTTCATAATATAACTTTTTATACCTTATGCTACCTCAGCTCTTACCAGATAAAATGGAATGATAGCTCTGGGATTTCCAACCACTAGGAATACTGGCTAATAATTTTGGGAGATATGTTCCCAAAAATTTTAGATTTACAGAATACTTAGGACTTTATGTTTGCTTCTGAAGCTTCTAAAGCAAACATGACTTTGTTTTCTAAACATGTTTCTCAGTATTTTGTTGTGTAAGTCTTTCCCACATCTCTGATTCATAAATCTAGAATTAAATTATGCAAAACAAGCAGTGGATGCTCATTTGTTAACCCATAAAGTGAGCTTCACACTTATTGTATGCATTCATCTACTATGAAGTCTTTGCAGTAGCAATGGTTATTCTGCGTGGATAGGACACAATAATACTTTTGAATACAATATTATGCATATTATAAAGACAATACCTCCAAAACAGCAATGTGATTTCAGGAAAGAGTTCTGACTCTTCCCTTGTATATTTATTGTGGATTGTCTGGAAGGATTTAATTCAGATGGATATTTATTTTAAGCATGTTTGGATTAGAACTCGGTATTATTACACTTCATGCAACTTCCTTGCGTTGATAAATGTCAGACATTGTCATATTCAATTAAAAAAAATTTTTTTAAGGTCACAGAGTCTTCTTTCATGAACAAGCAAGCTATATAAATCTATCATTTTGTTGTTCTTGCTGCTGTTACTGATAGAATCTAACATTTTCTAGATGAGCACAACGCCAATTATATCATGTTTAGCTGGAATACACAGGTTTTGAGTCAAATAGAAATATTTGAAGGAAATCTTCATAAGGGAGTTACTGAGAGGACAATTTGGTTTTCTGGTTGCAAGAACACTTTCTGCTGTTGTATAAACCCCTTACTGTAAAAAGACTTGTTTTATTTATTTGAAGGCATCAGGATACAAAGAAGCTTTCTCTTACCTTGTTGAAAACATGAGCTGTGTAATTTGTAAGAAATAATTTATAAATTGATCATAGCCTTTTTCCTCTTATGAATGCCACATAATGGATTTGACTCAACCTTTAAAAAGGAGATTTAATTAAACCTGGAATTGTCATCACAATTTCCTGAAACTGAGCACTATTGAACACAGCATGACTTACTGCTGAATAAATATTGATAGTGTATTTACATGCTTTAAAGCATGGGACCAACTGTATTCTCATGCCTGCTACAACTTATTGTTCTTAAATGGTAAAATTCCCATTAAATAGCCAGCATGCACCTGCTTTAAATAATTGGAAGCTACATAATAAATGTTGCCTTGAATCATTGCAGGAAACCAGTTCAAGAGTGTCTTCTTGACCAAAAAAAAAGAGTTGTGCCACTTCAAGAAGATGAATCAATCCAGTCAGCTGTTTCATTCCATTTAGCCATCCCAATCCAACACTTTGAAGCACATTTTTGATCAATGGTATTACTTCACTGAAGCAAAGTGCCCCCAAATATCTCTTCAGCCCTAGTTTTTACTATTGTGCACCAAGTTTGTCTACCCTTCTCATAGTTTTACTCTTCATACATATTTTATTAAAAAAATAATCTAACAATGGTTTTCCTGATCTTCATTGCTTCAGGTGGATTATCTTTTATTAAATTTGCTTGTCACTTAATTATTTTTAAAATCCTGTCATTTCTTAACTACTTTAAAAATCATGGGTGGTGGGGGAGGTGACAGTGACATTGCAAAGGCAGCTAATTAGTGCATGCCTGGCTTCTGCTGGAAATTAGCCAAGCTGGTTTCTCCTGATCTGGATTCTTCTGGGTAGGTTCCTCATTTGACTGACCTTGATCACTCAAATTACATATGTCCATCCATATCTATATGACTGTAGATGTTTAGATCGTTTTATATTTTTATATTATAGGGAGGGCATGGCTAAATCTTGGGGGGGGGGAGGTTCATGTATACAAATTTTGTATCTGACATCCTAATGTTAGTCTTCTCCCACCCATCCTTTCCAAATATGCTTTTTCTTCATAATACTGTCAACATGAAAATTCTGGTAAAACCAAGAATTTTGGTTTTGCTGTTTCCAGAGCAAACCCACTGTTATTCAATAGGAATACTTCAGAAGTACAGAACACAGAATATGACTTAAAACCACACATTTTTTAATCATCATTAAAAGGTAATTATAATGTTTTATCTGATTCACAGGAAATGTAGTAAGAATGAATTGTCTAAATATATTGGAAGACTGCTATCATCAAATTCAAATGTATCTCTATCCTCCTAACCCTAACCCTAAAGGTTACTCTGGACCTTTGAAGACAATTCCTCCTGAGAAGTTCAATACTACATCGGTGCCAAAATACTATCAATCACCTTGGATTGAAGCCATCCGTAATGACCCTGAGCTGCTGGAAGCTTTGTATCCTAAATTGTTTAAGCCAGAAGCAATACCAGAACTACCTAACTTTAAGAGCTTTAACAGGTAATCTTAAACAATCATCAGATTTTATCAATGTGGAAAAGAATAACATAAAGAAAATTATTGTGGGTTTTAAGACATGAATATAAGGACATTTACAAAAGGATTGCAATTGTCTATGTTCCTTTAGATAGATTCATCAGAAGCTTTGAGCCATATTTATTTATTTGATTGATTGATTGATTGATTGATTAATTAATTAATTTTTAAACCGCCCATCTCCCCCCAATGGGGGAACTCTGGGCGATTCACAATAAACATATGAACAGTGGTTTCTAGTGAACCTAAGAAGGGCCCTGCTGGATCACTAGGGGCTGTTCCATCCCATACCATGGCCAAGCAACTGCTTGTAGGGACCTGACAAGCATGGCTAGGAGGGCAACAGAGATGGGAAAAAAGGAATTTAATTCAACCACCCAGAGTCATTGGGAATTGGGCAGCATATAAATTTACTTACTTACTTCTAATTCACATTTGAATGCAAACTGATCTAATTTTGTGTTTTCAAACCAGCACATGAACTGAAACTTAGTTTCCATTCAAAACTTTATTTCAAAGCTTGCGATATAGTTAACTGTATTTTTATAAAAAAAACATACTGGGCAAACTCTGTACAAAAATGCTTCTCAAGTATTCATGAACATAATTATAAAAGATATTAAGGAATTATTGCAAAAACTATTAATATAAGGTAAGATTGTGCCTGAAATATGTGTATTTGGAGAAATAGGCATCAAAGTATATATAAATTTCAATACAAGGAGAAATTGAGAGAACTCGAAACTGACATATATAGTATACCCTTCTTTAGGTATACAGGGAATCCTCACTAACTGACCACCCATTCAAAGCTATAATAGGGCTGAAAAAGGAGGTTTGCAACCAATCCTCAAAGTTGCAGCTGTCACAGCATCCCCAGTCATGTGATCATGATTCGGGCATTTGGCAACTGGTGTCCATTTACGACAGTTGCAGCATCCCACAGTCACGTGATCACCATTTGCGACCTTCACAACTGGCTTCCAACAAACAAGATCAGTGGGGAAACTGGCAGGAAGTTGCAAGTCATGGTCACGTGATGTCGCACTTAACAACTGCAGGTGATTTGCTTCATGACGACAGCTGGAACTAATATAAGTTGGCATGGTCACGTGATTTCATTTTATTACCATGTCGCTTAGCGACAGAGTTGCCGGTCCCAACTGTGGTTGGTAAATGAGGATTACCTGTAATACCTTATATTCATATCTCAAGTGCCAAATGCTAGGGAGCAACAATGGAAAAGAGAAATAGACTTTTTCCACTATTTCTCCCTAGAAGTTATTATTTATGATGCTGCCTGTGATTCATGAGGTAGTTTACTGCTGTTAAGACTACTAACTAGTAAATGACCTCATCTTGCAGGAATTTTTTCAGTTTTTTAAAGCTGTCTAAATTGGTGATCTTCATCACATCTGATGTCAGTTAATTCTGTAGTTAAATTATTTCCTATTTATTGTGTAAAAAAAAATTTCCTTTACAAACAACCCCAGGAAGAAACACAAAATCTCAGTCTTGCCCATGTGTATGACATGATCCACTTCTGACTTTACATCACTACTGTGATTCCCATTGCTGCCTTCACCATCCATATGTTAAATATTTGCTCAACCACCAAATGATTGCCCAGGCTCTTCCTTACTGTATATAGGTCACTATTTCCTCTCTCCCACTAGTTTTATAGATGTATAGGTTCCATATTAAGCCATTTTCAAGCTTAGGGATTGGTGTCTGCAAAGGCCTGTGACATAATTAATTCCACACATTTTCATATGAACTGAAGATTCAGGATGTTGCAATCAGTCCTATTCAGCTGGAGACTGAACTTTGTGTGCCCTTTTGTAATTCTTTTAAGCAGATGATTAGGATTTTTAAACAATCAAAACAGATAAATGCATACAAAATAAAGTATCATATAAAAGGAACACATATACTATGTTAAAAGATTGACCAAGAAAAATACTATTCACCAGTGAAATTCTAATCTGTAGCTTTTAGCAGACGTTCTAAACATGTTGACACTGACTGGAAATATTTTGGGAGTGTTTTTATAAAATATCCAGGTTGTGGCTCATGCTTATTCATACTCAATACAGTAATCTCATTTATTGAGACACTGTGTCTGTCTGTTTTTTAATAGCTTGTAGTTAATGCCAAGTGACTAATACATCACACACACAAATGCACACACACAAAACTTACAAAAGGTAGCAGTTCACTGCTACAGAAAACAGGAAACAGATACTACACGCTTCTAGCAGCTGGTCAAGACCAGCGTTTCTGTTCTGCAAAATAAGGCATAGCAAATATCTCTTAAGAAAACTAACCAACAATTGCAGTTGACTACTAAAGGCCTGATAACACATCATACTAGGGTTCGTGCATCACACTAGGATGTAGTTTGCTTAATCATGGTTTTCTTAATAAACCTCTTGCCTGGACTCATACAACATACTAAATCTTGTTTTAAAAGCACAGTGGCTAGGCTCATTCAACATATTAAACCTGAACTAAAAAACCCAACTATAGTTCAGGGTGCTGAATGTATGAATCTAGCTAGCATGGACACATTAAACATATGTACTATCAATAGGGAATCTCTTATTGTTCCTTCAGTTGCCACCAGAAGCCATATATATATACAGTTGCAAGAAAAAGTATGTGAACCTTTTGGAATTTCATGGTGTTCTGCATTAATTTGTCATAAAATGTGATCTGACCACCATCTAAGTCAAGAGTATTGACAAATATAATGTGCCTAAAATAATAATACAAAAACAATTCTGATCCTTCATGTCTTTATTGAGAACAACCATAAAAACCTCATAGTGCTAGTGGAAAAAGTATGTGAACCCTCGAGTTGATCTCAAAAAAACTAATTGGAATCAGGTGTTAGCATACCTGGAGTCTTGTTAAGCCTTGGAGGTGTGGACTAGAGCTACGTTGACTGATAAAAACCACTCAAACTTTTTGAGTTTGCTCCGCATAAGAAGAATACGCTTATGTAAGCCATGCCTCGCCAAAAAGAGCTTTCAGAGCATCTATGATCAAGAATTGTTGATTTACATAAAGCTGGAAAGGGTTACAAAGTGATTTCAAAGACCTTAGAAATTCACCAGTCTACCGTTAGGCAAACGATCTACAAATGGAGACACTTTGGGACTGTGGCTACTCTACCAAGTGGGCTCCCAGTCAAAATGACCCCAAGAGCACAACGAAGATTCATCAATGAGGTAAAGAAACAACCCCGAGTGACAGCCAAAGATTTGAAGGCATCATTGGAACTGGCTAACATCTGTGTTTATGAGTCTACAGTATGTAAAACATTTAACAAGCAGGGTGTCTATGGCAGGACACCATGAAGAAAGCCGCTGCCTACTACAAAGAACATTGCTGCATGCCTGAAGTTTGCGAAAGAGCACATTGACACTCCACAGCGGTATTGGCAAAATGTTTTGTGGACTGATGAAACGAAGATTGAACTATTTGGAAAAAACACACAGCACTATATCTGGCGTAAAAAGGGCACTGCATATCATCATGAAAACATCATCCCAACCGTAAAGTATGGTGGAGGAAACATCATGATTTGGGCCTGCTTTGCCGCATCAGGGCCTGGCCAGCTTGCAGTCATTGAGGGGAAGACGAATTCCCAAGTGTATCAAAAAATTCTTCAGGATAATGTGAGAATGTCTATATGTCAGCTGAAACTCTGTAGAAGTTGGGTGATGCAACAGGACAATGACCCAAAACACCGGAGCAAGTCCACAACAGAATGGCTTCAGAAAAACAAAATCCGCCTTTTGCAGTGGCCACGTCAGAGCCCAGACCTCAACCCAATAGAGATGCTATGGAATGACTTGAAGAGAGCCATACACATGAGACGTCCAAAGAATATGACAGAGTTAAAGCAGTTCTGCCAGGAAGAATGGGCTAAAATCCCTCCTGAATGATGTACAGGTCTGATCCACAGCTACAGGAAGCGCCTGGTTGAGGTTATTGCTGCCAAGCGGGGGTCAACCAGTTACTGATTCCAAGGGTTCACTTACTTTTTCCACTAGCATTTTGAATGTTGAATGAGTGCATTCAATAAGGACATGAAGGATCAGAATTGTTTTTGTGTTATTATTTTAGGCACATTATATTTGTCAATACTCTTGACTTAGATGACAGTCAGATCACATTTTATGACAAATTAATGCAGAACACCATGAAATTCCAAAAGGTTCACATACTTTTTCTTGCAACTGTATGTGTGTGTGTGTATATATATATATGTGTGTGTGTGTGTGTGTGTGTGTGTGTGGTTTTAAGAACAATAAGAACTACAACACATTAGAACCAAAAAAGTGAAAAAGAAAGAACAGAAAAAACTAAAAGTGCAACAAGAAAAGAAATTAGAAGAAAATAGGAAAAAAAGAGCAGGGTATAAAGAAAGATATAAAGACATAAAGAAGTGGCTTCCGATATTCTTCACAGCAGTTATAAGTATAATTATATTTTAACCCCTCTCTCTAAAGTTACATCATGACTCTCTTCTTTCCATAATCTATCCCGTCTAATCATCAAAACCATAAATCACAAATTCATTTTTTTTTCATTTTTATGCAAAAAGTCCATAAGGGGTTTCCAGTCACCAATAAATGTAGATATTGTCGTTTCTCTAATCAAAGAAATCAGTTTGTCCAGCTCAGCAAGATTTGTCAATTTCACCAACCATTCATCCATAGTGAGTAGGGCCAAATCTTTCCATCTTTGTACAGATAATAATCTTACTGCAATAATCATATACTGAAATAATTTCCCATGACTCTTTTCTAACTGTGTATCCATCAATTTTAAAAGGAAAAGTTCTGGCTTCAATTGAATATCAATCTTCAAAATCCTCTGTATCAATGCATGTACTTGAATCCAAAATTGTTTAGCTTTTTTACATGTCCACCAAGTATGACAGAATGTCCCTTCATGTTGTTCACATTTCCAACTTACATTTGAAGTGCCTTTATACATTCTAGATAATTTATCTGGCATCTGTACTAATGATATATCATTTTATAAAAATTCTCTTTAAGATCATAATATGTAAATTTCAACCCTTTTAGCCCTATATTTTCCCATTGCTCCATCTGTATGTTATAACCAAAATTCTTAGCCCACTTTATCATATATTCTTTAACCTGTTCTTCCTCTGTCTCAAATTTCGACAAAAGTTTGTACATTTTAGCAATTAAATGTTCATCATCAGTGCACAATTATACTCCAAATTCTGTCTTACTTTGCTTCATACCATAAGTCTTTTTGTCCATTTTGAATCTTTCTGATAAGTGTAAGTGGGAAAGCCATTGACAACTATATCTTTCTGCTATTAGTTGCTCTCTTGATTTAATCTTATATTTCCCTTCATGATTTTCCAATAGTTCCCGCTATGTCAACCCGGTACATCTTTGCCTGCTGTTTCCCTTCTGTGGAATGCTTCTTGAGCTGAGATCCACAATGGTATTTTCGGGCACAACTGGGTTTATATTTATTCCACATCCTCACTATGGCACAACTAATAACATGATTTTTAAAATCCACATTCATTTTAACTTTATTGTACCATAAGTATCCATGCCATCCAAACCTTAGGTCATGGACTTCTAACTCTAAAAGTCTCTTGTTTCTCAGCAACATCCATTCTTTCATCCAGACCAAACAACAAGCTGCAAAATACAACTTCAAATCTGGTAAATCCAGTCCACCAGAAGTTATAAGGAGCCTCTTCTAGGTTAACCAGAATTGGCAGGATAGTCTGAGTAGATGTTCATACTGTACCTATTAGGTTTGGGCATGATCCTCCTCTCAAGGACTTGCCCATCTTTGGAAAATGCAAAATGAAATTGACTGATGTGATTTCATTATTATACATCATAAATAAAAAAAATCAAAGATTGTATTCAAATATTTAAAACATACAATTTCATGTGGAGAGTGTTCATACACTTTAGCTCTGTTTTTTTCTCACAAAACTAGAAAGGCAAGGAAGAAAATAAGATGACATAATTGTTTGTTGTTGTGTCATTCTCTTAAGAACAAACCATTGTTTTACTACATCCATGCAGTCATAAATCTCCTTACATTTACAACTATGAGCATAATCCAGCTAATGGTAGGGACGTCAATATCCTATAGGCCCTAATAAAAATAACGAGGAATGAAAAGTACTTTTGGGAGGCTGTGTGCAAGATGGTATCTTAATTAAATTACAATAGTATGATGTGTTTTTGCTTTTAAATCATAGAAACAGAGGAAATAAAGAACCCAATCATGGCCTTCTGCTGGGGTGGGTAGGTGCTAGTGAGTCATGAGTCATGACACATTTGATATCATCATGGCTCACTAGAACCCAATACAGAACTTAAAGTTAACTTGGTGGGGGAAAAAATACACAATTCAGAAAACTCTGTATATGAGGTCATTGCAGGAACATCAAGGAAATGTAACTCTGAATTTATAACTGCAGTTGTATGCTTATTGCTATCAAGGAAACATGAAGGTTGACTCTCCTCCATGCTCCTCATTCAGATTTGGAAATTATCTAAACCCACAAAGCTTGGTGTTTTCTAACTCATTTTTGTTTGTGACTGTAATAGAACAAGCTCAGATAAAAAGACTGAATACAGCTGCAACATCCGCTCAGTTATCAGGCATAACCACATTGGAATATTTTTATGTCTAGCTGTGACAATTCAAAAGGAGCTGGAATAGATTCAGAAGGCAGCTAAAAGGGTTTAAGGGCTGTTTGTTTTTATTTCATTACATTATTTTTTTAATGTATGAGTCATTTGCTGCCAGAATAAGTCTCACAGCACATTACTAATAACAGTAAAATTCATTAAACTGACATAATATCCAGTAATTTTTTAAAAAAAAGATGTAATGAAGCAGTAGTTGATAAACAGTATCTGCCATCTTAGATTTAGTCCAATCAGCAGCAGCAGCAAATTAAACTAAACTAAACTAAATAATAAAAAAGACTGCAAACATTTTCCTACCATAATCCTGATGGTGGCCATGAAATCAGCAGCTAACCTGACAGGATACTGAATATACTGGATACTGAAATCATAGTGGGAGTCCTACGTACCAAATCCAAGACCATCTCCATTGCTTCTAATAATAAGGCAGCTAAGCACTGGGGTGAGTCCTAGTCCAAAGGATCCCTATCTGTCCCAAATGAGCCACACAAGATGCCAACACTGAAGACTGGTACTGAAATAGGCAAGAAGCCTGAAATTCCTGTAGAGAGTCTCCTGCTCTCTCAAGTGACTTTCTTTTCCAAACTTCCTTTAACATGGTGTTTCCACCCCCACACCTTTTTTTTTTCTTGTTGACTGACTGAATTCTTTGATTTGGGGAGCTAGACTCTTCTGGTAAGAAAAAGATAGAGACCAGAAAAGCCTCTACCCAACCAGGATTTGGGAAAAAATGGGGAGGGGGGAATGGGGAGGGGGAGGGGAAGGGGAGAACAAAGCCAGTATTTATTTATATTTTATTTTATTGTTATTTTTAAAAATCTGTATGGCCACTCTTCTTAAAACAACTCTGGGCAGCTCACAATAAAATGATAAAAACATAAAAACATATAAAAAGCTAAAAATTAAATACCTAAACATCCTTCCAGTTACTGTGTTGTCTGATCCTAGTGATACATTTTACCTTTACTAGTTATGACCCATAACATTTCTAAAACATACTGTATGACTCAACTTCCCAAAAGACAATGTAAGGGATACAGTATTTGGAACAACTAATACCTTCTGCAGAAAGCCACTCCCCAAGCCTTTAAGACAGTTGTGTTAATTGATCTCAGGCTTTCTGTGTAGTTTGGGTATACGTGTAGTACTCTACTGTAGCTTGGATTTTCTGCTAGATCTCAATAAAGCTGCTAGACCTTTAATTTTTAAATTAAGTCCACAGGTTAAAATTAAGTTCCGAAGACACATCTCTTCATCCCATATCCCATTCCTTATCTATAAGCAAATCCGTAAGACATCAACTTTTCAATCTTGGTGTCAGCAAAAAGCCCGTAAAGGGTTACCAGAATTTCATTAAAATATGTTTATTTTCATCTTGATCAAATAAACCAACTTTATATTCCTTCCTTTTACTTCTGAAAATCTTAATATTTAATTCATTCAAATATTATTGTGTGATTTGATCTCTTTTCAATTCTTCTTTGTCCCATCGCGAACAAGGTTTTAAGAAACCTCTTTTGTAAATCCAATGAAAAGACATTATCCAGGTCATTCTCTTGGTTTATCATTTGCATTTCCCCTTTAATTTTGAAAATTTCAGCCAGCTTCTTTTGCATATCCAGTAAAGAGTCCTTATCTGGTCATTCTCTTGGCCTGTCATTTGTATTTCCACTTTGAATAACTTCTCTGTTTTGTAATCCACACTTTTTTTAAATCCATATTTCTGATTCCATTATCTCTGCATCAAGCAAGATTTGTTTCACATCTGTCATTCCTTCTTTAACATCCTTTAAACATAGTCTATCTATAGAAGCAGACGTTACTGATATTGTTGATATTTCTGGCCCCATTCTTTGAAGATCTCCATTAATATTTCAATTGTTATATTGTTTTGTGTCATTTTGTAAATCCCAATCCTAATCAAAACCAAAGACTTTTTTTTCTTTTTGCCTGGAATCTTTAGTCCCCTCTAGTGTCCAATTTAAATCATAAGGTCTCTAATCTCTGTTATGACTTACAGTAGACAAAATAATACTGGTTCCCATGAAGAGCTATTTATTTTATATAGCTAGTTCCAAAATCTTATAGTAAAAGTTTCAATATTCTGAATTTGTCTGGACCCTTAATTCATTTAACTTTGTTTCAAGATCTTATTTAACTTTTTGCCATTTATTTCAAATTCTTTAAGTTCTTAAACTTATAGTTAATTTTTATTTTGTTCAGACTCACCAGGTGATTTTTCAAAGATGTTGTTTCAAAGATCTCCAATAGCTTTAAGATGGTTACATAAGCAATTTCTGAAAGTGATCAGAAGTCAGGCTAGTGAACGTAGTGTCTTTTAAAAGGCTCTGCCATGATTGTGAGCTTGATGATTAATCCCTATATCTCCCGGCACTCAAACCTGCAGGAGACCCGCTGTCCTGCAGTCTCCTCATAAGGAGCAGCCATACAGAGCACATGTGGCATCTCCTGTCCTCTCCTTGTCTTTTGCCACAGTTGTCATCTCTGCTCTCCACAGAAATGTCTTTAGCTCACCATGCTTCCACCAGAAGTCCCAGGAAAGATCCCGATATGTTGATGGGGTCAGTCTATTGCCTTTTCTTAATGGTTTGTTGGATAGAAAATCCAGTAAGGATGCATGAAAGTATCAGGGGCATCCATAGGGGTGTCAAAAAAGTCAAGCTGGCAACTGCAATCACACAATTGAAATTTCAGCTCTTTTTTCCATCCGTCACGACCTTCATCTTGACTCTTCCGATCTCCTCCCCAAAACATGATCCCAGATGAATCCAGCAAATCCTATCAAAAAGAATGAACAAACAAATGTGGCTCTGCAAACTATGGGTTTTCACTGAATATATGACTAAATGAAGATCATTTATTCAAGAAATCTAGTTGAACTGAATTAAATGCCATGTAAATAGCATTCACACTGTAATTTGTAAATAAAAATCTTGACAACTTGAAAAACAGACATCTTTCTTCATGGAAAAGAATCGTTTTAGTAACATTGTCCTTCCTTGAAAACTAATGCTTAATGTCCTTAGAAAGCAAGGGAAATATATCACAATAGAAGACTCTGAGCTTTCTTTGACCAGTTTCAGACTGTAATTGTGAAATATCAGCTGCATGGTTTTTCACCTTTTAGAGATAGGAAATTAAATCAAAACTGTAAAATAAGCTTAATTTATTTGGGAAAAGAAAAAAAGGAAAGGAAAAACAACCCCAAATAAGGCTACAATGTGTTTTCATCGACTTTGCATCTTCAATCTGACTACTGCACTCTCTCGCTTCCCCTTAAAAGGTAACTATGTGCTCCTGGCCATGGAAATGTCCTAGGATTTCATAATTCACCTGAGTCAGCTTAGAAGAATATCATGATACACCTGTGTGATTAAGTTATCTCAGAACTAACCTATTTATTTAGGTGGTGATGATGAAATTAACTGCAAAACTCTTTTCTCCACCCCGTTTTTCCCCAGTATTAAGCCATTTTTTCCCTAGTTAAGGAAATATCCAAAATAGAACCCTAAGTTAGTAGTAAAGCACTGCAGAATGCCTAGATGTAACAATAAACTGGATTGACTGGTTATGCTTCCTACCTTGTTAAAGAAGCCAAATTCCCTTCCTGAAATGGATTGTTTTCAAAGCAGTAAAGGAATCCAGCCCATCTGGATATAGTTCTGTGTTACTAATCTCCATTCAGCAAGCCTAATCCTGTAACACATGAAGCATGTCTTGTTGACTGCCAGTACCACATTTGAACAATTATTAAATGATTGACAGTACAATAATCCCCTAACAGCCCAAAAATGTTAGACAAAATCCCAGCTATTCAGCATCCATTTAAGCAGGGCAAGCTGCCTTTAGGGGCTGATGGGCACCTCTGGCATTCTGAGATCATATTACAGGCTCCCATAAAATGGCTACAATACTGTATTCATGAAACACTTTCTTTAAAAGGTAGCTTGTCCTTTAAGTTGAACTTGACACCTGGTGACTTCATGAACACGCCCATGTAGTCTTCTTGTCAATAGCAATTAGGGATATGCCACTGCTTTCTTCTGGTATATCCATCTAGGCCTGATGCTGCTTAATTTCCAAATCCAGATGAGGTTCACCAGGTACTGCCTCTTTTTCTAAATGGAAAATTGAGTAAGTTCTTCTGCTGTTCCTTTTAAACTCTCATTGCCCCAGGATGCTCCCTACCAGCTCAGCTCAGCTTATTTGTTTTTCTGGGGAGGTGACATTTCTAAACAAAGCTCTGGACTGCAGCCATGGCCATTTATACATCCTAAGACTCCTATGGCGCCTCTCTGGGGTCTAGAGACATTCTTGGAAGTAAAGATAATAGTACAGGCTATCATGTTGCTTTGCAGCATGCCAATTTCACCACTATTTAATTTTAAATGATTAAAATATTGTGTCTTTAGTTAATGTACCTTTTACCTTAAATACTTTCTATTAAGAGGATCTATGGGTACATACAGGTACCCAAAGCATTAGACTGCCTTTCTCCTTGAAAATTCTAGGACAACAAACTAAAGTAGATATGGAAAGTGTTTAAAAGGAATGAATATATATTTAATATGTAAACAAAGTAGTTTTCTTGCATGCAATTTCTTAATGAGAACAAGAGAACAAAAAATAATAGGCCTTTATTCAGAAGATTATTTAATCCCACTTTCCCTGTACTTTAATGATTGAAGCACAATTCTTATTCCCCAAATATCTCTTCCTTCCAACAGAGTCATTTTTCCCACTGGCTATATCTGCATTTCCTGTTAAGCCATGGTTTGTATAATAGTGTTCACTGTTTCATAGTGAGGATCCCACTTATTCTTAAAGTGGCATGGGGGAGGCAATCCAAGAAGCGGGTAAGGCTTAAGAAAGAGCAGGGCCAAAACTAAATTTATTTTAATTTAAATATTAATTAATATTAATTAAGTCACTGAAGCATATTTTCTATTTTTTTCCTTTCTTCCAAATTAAAAATTATGGTTTCTGATTTTAATTAACCACAATCTCTACATAATTCAGATCTGGAAATTATGGTGGGTTTCACATGGAAGCAAACTTCAAAATCCATGATTTCAAGTGGTTTCTTTGATACTGACCCACAGTTACTGTTTACCACAGCTGATTGTGCCAACCTGGCATACATTATCTTTAGCTAAGACTAAAAGACTTGTCAAATGCACAGAAGGAATAGAAGGGCAAACATCAGCTCAAGTTGCATTGGGGGTTGTTTCTATTCATTCACAGCTTATGCTAAACGATTTAGCATCATTTGCAAATAAAAAGTTTAGATCAGGGTTCCTCAACTTCAGCAACTTTAAGATGCTGGCTGGGGAATTCTGGGAGTTGAAGTCCACCCATCTTAAAGTTGCTGAGGTTGAAGAACCCTGGTTTAGATAGTCAATGTGCTTTCCAAATCAATTATGTACTGTAAGTGGGGAGAGAAGGTGGGGATATGTAAGCCTGCAATTAAAGTACATGTTGCCTCTGGGTTGTCAATATCATTAATATTTATAGTGGGGTCCTACTTACCCTAGACAGCATTGCTGACTTTCTTTAAATAACATAACTGTTTTTCTGATGGATCCAGCTATTCTGGAGCTGATCTGGTAGTTTTTCAGAGATACTTGCTTCTGGAAAACTGCCAGACCATTCCCAGAACAACAAAATCAGCATGGTCTGGAAGAACAAAATGTTCCAGAATTACTCAGAATCTTCCAGCCCTAAAATGAATCTTTTTGCACATATGTACTGATTACCTATCCCTGAATACATTAATCCTCTGAACAGAGATAGTCCATCACTATCACAAGTCACAAAACTAGTAAAAAAATCAAGGCCTAGGATAAGTTTATGCTGCATAAAATACCTGTACTTCCTTGAACTCAGTTAAGGAGATTTTATTGTCATTGGGATTTGATTATACACAGTGAGTCAGACCTCAAATTACATGTTTAGGTTACATGAAATATAGAGCATTACAACTCCTTGACGTCATCTGTATGATTACTTCAAGGCATTTACTCTTGTCATATTGAACCATGTATTAGTTAATTACTCCTTTCTTTGGTTGATCTAGCATACAAATATGTATTATTAATATATTCAATAATATTACTTTAATATATTAAAATACAATGGACTTTTCATAAATCTGCCAAATCCATTTATTATATCAGAGATTGGAGATTTTGTTCATACTCAAAATTATTGGGAGTCAGACAGCTCATATAGGTAATCCTTGACCTACGACCATTCATTCAGCGACTGTTCAGAGTTATGATGGTACTGAACAAATGGTGATTATGACTGGTCGTTAGAGTTCCGGCCGTCCCAGCACCCCTGCAGTCATATGATTGCTATCTTGGTGCTTGGCAAACGGTTCATACTTATGAGTGGTTGCAGCACCCCACGATCACGTCACCAATTGCTTTTTTTAAATAGTAATTTTATTAAAGATTGTAATTACAACAGTAAAAACTAATATAAACTAAAAAAATAGAAGAATAAAAAGAAAGAAGGTGCAGAAAAGAAAAAAATAGAAAGAAATAGAAAAGAAAGAAAAAGAAGAATATAGTAAAGAAAAAGAAAATAAATATATAATTAATCACCATTTGCAACCTTTCCTGCTGGCTTCCCTAGAAAGTCAATGGGGAAGCTGACAGGGAAAGTTGCAAATGACTGGGGTAAGTGTCCCCCACCCATACACCCTTCCCCAGTCCCTCTGCGCCCGCACCGTGCCAGCCAATTGTGCACTTCCATGCACCCTCCCTGATCCTCCTTCACACCTGTGCACCCTCCCCAACCTGCACCATGCCTCACACACCCTTGCACACCCTCCCTGACCCGTGCCCCTTGTATATCCCCTCACACCCTTACGCATCCTTCCTGATCCACACTTCTAGTGTACCCCCCACACCCTTGCATACCCTCCTTGACTCACACCTCTCACGCACACCCTCGCACCCTTCCCAAACCAGGGCTTTCGCGCACCCTCCCCAATCCATGCCACACCTCTCATGCACCTCCATGCACCCTCCCCAACCCACCAGCAGCCACTTACCTGCCTGCCAGCCTGGGACTTGCAACTTCCTGTCAGCTACCTCACTGACTGTAGTTGTGGGAATCTGGCAGGAAGTTGCCTCACCTAACAGTGGGATTCAGTTAACTACGGCAACCAGGACTGCAAGGACTGCCATCACTAAGCAATGCAGTTGCACTTTATGACCGCATTGCTTAGTGACAGAAATTCTGGTCCCAATTGCCATCATAAGTTGAGGACTACCTGTATGTCTATTTGCAGCAATGTCATTGACAAACTATGACTATTTTTTTATAGTAATTTTATTAAAGATTATAATTACAACAGTAAAAACTAATACAAACTGAAAAAATAGAAGAATAAAGAGAGAGTAAAACGTGCAGAAAAGGAATAAAAAATAGAAATAGAAATAGAAATGAAAAGTAAGAATATAGTAAAGAAAAAGAAAAGAAATATATAAAGTAATAACTTCCTGGCTTCATCACAAGTATGAACAATTTTAGTAACCTATCACCTCTTCTTAAAATACAACAGATGACCTCTTTTTCCCATATCCCATCTCTTATCTATAAACAAATCCACAATGCATCGTCATAGTAGAAAGGTTCTAGAGTACTCTCTCCTATACACATGGCATCCTGTACAGTGTATGGTGAATTTCAGTTAAATGCTTTATTGAAGCCAACTTAAATTACGCATGTTTTTCTATAACTTTAGGTACCCTTTTGATTTCTGTTCAATTAACTATATGACTTAAGGAATGGAAAAGCAAACCCCAACCTAACATTTTATTTCCTGAAGTGATTTATAGCAGGATTTCAGTATCATTAGTTTTCATGAGAGATCACAATTGCTTTACCAAACCAACTGTACATTGGGAATTATAATAATCTATCACAAATAATTGTTATAAAACCAGTCACCTCTCCCATACATATCTGTTAATGTACAGTTTGTGTGGTTTGTTATAGAAATTTTTAATGGATTATCCAGGCAACGTCATCATCCTTTAGTCAACAATTTTACTTCCATTCTGTTTCTCTTCCAACCCCTAGCCACCTTAACAAGGAAAACCTGTTTAGACAAAATGCCTTGAAATGGAAATATAATAGCTTAATGTGTGGATATTTCATAGCATGTTGTTCTCATAGATTTGAATTAAGAAGGTTTGATGTCAGACATAGTTTTCATCCTTGTTCCTCTTACATCTCCCCCATGTATGCAAGCACACTGCAAACTAATGCATGCATGTTTATTATATTTGTGCATTGGAATGACAAGCTACCAAATATCATTTTGTAATTGGCTCCATCATGCCTCACTGTTACCAACAAACAAGCTCCATGTGATCTACCAGCAAAAACAAACATTTTGATTTTTAAAAATTCTGTATGACAGCCTCATTTTAAATAAAGTGATAGCAAAGCTTCTAGCAAGTAACAACAAATAATTGCTTGTAGGAAAAATTCTTACTCTCCCACAATTATCTTACTGGCTCTTGTTATAAAAGGCTAGCTCACGATGATGATGATAATAATAGCTTATTAAATTTATTTAATAATTTAATAATACCTTCCTTTATTGGTCAAAAACCTTGGAACAACAGTATTCTGATATTCATGTAGGTAGACAATGTTACAAAATAAATGAATATGGCTATTTTAAGAGGAGGGGCAAGAAGGCAGCAACCTATAGAATTTGGCTATTAAAAAATTAAAGCTGTATGTACAGAATCCAGAATATATGGTCCCCATTATCATAGGAGTTGAAGTTGGCAATCAAGAAGTCTATACAGTTTGTCTCAGATATGATGAGCTTCTTTGTTATATGGTGGATGGGATGTTACAGTTTCACAAACTACAAAAAATGAAAAAAAATCACAAAGTAGATTATTTCTGTCTAGATACAGTAAGAGAGACTAAGCCTGCATACTAAGGTTGCAGTTCTATACCACTTACCTAGTACAGGTAGATGTATTTCAAATTGCACTGAAGTCATTCTAAATAGGATGACAAAGATTTTACAACACAAGGAAAATATTTTGAAAATACCCATTTCAGCTGTAAATTGTAAGGAAGAATAAGCATTTGTCTTATTTGTGTTTTGTCACCATCATTTACAGAGTTGCCACTCCTTTTGGTGGTTTTGAAAGAGCATCAAAACTTATCAAGTACAAAGTCCCAGATTTTAATTTTCTGCTGCTAAATGATCCACGATTTATGCTCCTTGCCAATCCACTTTCTACCAGGAGGTCATTCAACAGGACTCCTAAAGGTTGGGCCAGTGAGAGTATTCCCATAACGATAACTATACAGGCTACAGAAGTCAATGGTGTTCCAGAGACAGATGATTTGTGAAAAGTACATCACACATCAGATTCAGCCTGGTAGTGTTTTAATCTTTTAATATGCTCTACGTCTGTTCCAACATCCAATTTTATGTTGAAATGTAATATGATCTGATGATGTAGTTGTATTCTGGGAGTAACTAATACTGTTATTCAGATCTAATACCAATAAAACGATGTGGCTAATATGTTTAAAAAAAACCCTACATTTGACTCTTTCATTCATCCTTTACATTTTACATATTAAATATAGTCTGGATTGAGTTCACACTGGTCAATTTTTATATTAAGAGGTAAGATGATGATCAAAATTACAATGATATTACTGGGTTACCTATCAATCCTAGTTTGATTAGACTTGCTTACTGAGATATAGTGGCAAATGTTTAGGCACTCTTAAACTATACATTTCAATGAACCCATAATTGACCCAACCTAGTGTACATTGTTGTACCTGATGTACCTGGGTGTACATGATATAAAATTAAACATGACACCATTTTGTGAATCTGAATGCATACTTACTATTTATGTGCAGATGTGAACTGACCAAAGTAAGGAGACAGTGTCTATACTTTTATATGTAAGTATACCACCAGGAACCTAAAAAAAATCCTCTCTGGAAACAATAAAATGTTTGCATGTTGTATTTTCTAGGACAGCATAAGGAATCTGCAATTTAACATAAGCTTTATTAAACTGATGTTAAGTAGTTCTGATAATTTTATGCATCTAATTTCAGTTCTGAAAGTGTACATAAGGCACAATGTCATGTATTTTTTAAAATGAAATGCTTTCAAGTGTTATGGTCACATGTTGCATAACTACCTATGAATCTATGCACAGAACTTTATTTGCAGTTGTCCATGGTGAGGATCCATGTCTTCCATGGCTGCACAGTCACACAAGAAAATCCATGTAGCCACACGAATGCATCAAATGTAAGAGAGCCGTAATTAAGCACATTTTTCACAGCCAGCTTTGCTCTGGTTAATGCACATTCATTTATCCACAAGAATCAATCACTGAGGATTTGATGTGATGGGGATGATGTATTATGTTGCATATATTATTTCATCAAATGTATTTCTGACATGAGCTCTCACTGTTTCATTGATTCATAAACTGCTTATAAACTGCCTTTTCCCTGCAAATGTGCCCTGGGAACCCCTTTTTAATGTCATGTCTCTAGGACAGCACCTTCATCTCATCCCCAGCCCATGAAACAAGCTTGAATTGTCCTTAGCTGTACTGGTGTTAAAATATTGTTTTCTCCCTTATTCTGATACTGTCAAAGGCCTCAACCTGTTAACTTTGTCCTGTTAACTTTGTCATCCATTATCCTGGAGCAGTCACATGACTACAGTGACTTGCAACAGGAGTAAGATAGAGGTCAACAACCTGAACACAGAATGTCATGCTGCTGTAGTTTTCTCCCAAATGAAGGATGGGTGGATAGTATTCAACAGCAGTAGGAAGTTGTGTGATGCTCATGTGTGAAACAGAATGTGAAATGAGAACACCTTTGAAAGGGAAAGAATGCAAAACAGATTGCATGTATCATAAGACCTACTTTTTCAATTTTTCAGTTCATTTCAACTGCTGGTACTGGCCATATTTTAATAACTATGCTCAAGGCATGGGAATCAACATCATAAAGAATTAAACCTAATGTATTTGTGCAAGAACTAAAACTACTTTGATTAGTCCTGAGGAACGCAACAGGCTATACTTTAAAAGTTTTTAATTTGGGGAATGAAAGCAAGTCATACACCAGGAAGAGAGGAACAGAGCACTCAAGTTAAGACAACTTACCCAAGGCCTTTATATTCCATGAGAAGCTGTCATGTGGCTGCCTGCTTTTGGCAAGAGCTCATTATCATCTCGTAACTACACCTGATTGCCAGGGAATCAACAGAGCTGCTCTACTGGTTTCCATCAATTCTTTTGATCCCTTCTCTAGGGAACAAGTCACTCTGTTCCTTGTAGACCAAGCTATACAAGGCCTTTCCTGCTACCTTCCAAATTTGTGTTTGCTTCTTGCTATTATTTCATATAAATAACTATTTTTGGTCTAACACTTGGACTGATATTCAGCCCTAAAGAAATATTTCTGACATTTTGAAGATGACTGTTCACATTTTTTTGTCTAATCCACAAACACTGCATTTTTCTGGTTTGTTATACTGTCAGTTTTATGTTATATGTTCACCAGGTTATTATGGCTTTTTCAACATACCACTGTGACTCTAGCAACTGATTTATAGAATAAGCCATAGCTGACTGGGGCGATACAGAACACTAAGCTACAAATCATAGATTACAAATCAATATGACTAAAATAATACATTACACTAAGCCAAAATTAAGTTTAATGTTATTGGCTTAGTGCAATGTATGAATTCAGCTGCTAAGTTACAGGACAGGGTGGGTGGGGAAGGGTGATTTCCAAGCAGCATTTAAATGAGACTCACTTTCTAAAATAATGAAGATACAATTATGTGCATATTTGTTAGACAGCAAATCTAATGCTGTAAGTCCTAGAAAACTTGTCTAAGATTTAGTTATAAAGGATGCACTTAAATATGTTTATCATTTTTGCAAATGATAGATATTATAGAAAATTTTGAATATAGAACTTGACGTTAAATTTAGTAAACTTGTTTTATGAGAAAAAGGCAGGATCTGTTTGTTGATGAAGCCAAATGATGAAACAGCTAAGACCTTTAAAAATGTGATAAAATGACTAAAATACCATCTTTAAAATTATTTTAAACCTTGCATACCTAATGTAAGTTATATAGATAATCCAAATACTTACCTGAGAATGAAACCTATTGATCTCAATGAGTGTATTGCTTGAGTAGGAACCTCACTATTAAACTTCACATGTATTTTTTTCAAACAAAAAGTTCTGAAAATGGAAATACGTGTAATGAAAGGGGACTTTAGTTTAATGAACACTAGAGTCTCCTATATGTCTGCAAAACAAAATTGGTGGCATGCTTTCTTTTAACAAAATAATATCTTTTCTGCATAATGATAGCTAGTAATCCTTTCCAAATCATCTCAGTACAACCTTCAATAGTTGGATAAAGAGGGTAGCTTCATTATTTTGCAGTCTTTACATTCTTCAATAAGATTACCTGCAGTGTTGTACACTGGGTAAATTTTCCACTCTATTATTTATAATTTCAATAACCGCATGCACATTGCGCTTATGTCCCAGTTATTTCTATGTAACTATTTCTTCTGATCATCCTTGGTGTTTGGTTACAAAAATAAATTAAGATTTTTCCCATTCTGTACACATGTTTATTTCATTCAAATTTGCTAAAACTAAACTCAGATATTGAAACAGAAAGAAAAAAAAAACCTGAGTATCTCTCCAAAATAAGAGGTATTCCAAACGGATGACATAAATATTTCCAGTCTTTTCTTTATCAAAAAATGCTTTTAAAATCTTAAGTTTTATAGAAACAGAAAGTTAATCTGATTGAATGGGAGCCCCTCTTTGTAGAAGATATTTTGGGATTCAGCCATAAGATAATAGTGATCAACAGAATCTCCATTGTGACACACTTATTTTAAGTAAGAATTTTGGGTTGCTTCTTCTACATTAGACAATTGACTGAAATTGCCATGATTTGTTCATTCACTATAATGCACTATAAAATACAGTACAAATACACACACACACTATTCTTCTGTCTTTTTAAATACAGAGGGTATATAGTGAAAAGTAACTAACACAATTCAGTACTCACCTATTATAATTTGTAGTGGTTATCATTTATGTTCCAATGTAATACAGTTTAAAATGTTTTTAGTATGATATATATACAGAGAGAGAATGCTATAGAACTGTACCACAATGTTATATAATTTTCATAAGATTTAAAAATTGCTTTCTGACCAGCATTCATCTTGTTGCTAAAGTCTTTGCTATAGGATTATGTAGTCTAGAGCAGTATATCATCATACAATAATTTATAGCATAGTGGTATTAAATTACTTTTACTGTTTCCTGTTTAAATAAAATTATAGCTGGAAAAATCATTGTTGTTCTAATTTTAAAAGTATTTAAAAGTCCATTGTTGCCCACTGTAAAGGTTATGCCAAACATATGCCAAACATGTGCCAAACTGAAATTGGTCTCACTCACATAAGTGCATAAGTACTGGTGTTAATGAAACAGAGCAAGGTGGACATACAGAAAGAGTAATATTCCCAATAAAGAAGAAAATCAAACACGCTTCTACTTAAAGTTTGCAGCAAAATAAATAAATATATAAACAATTATTTTATTATAGTTGCTAAGTTGCCACTGAACTATAAACTTTAAAGTTCAATATGTGAAAATATTAAATATTTTCCTCATAATACAATTTTAAAGTTTACAGTTATTAATGTATTTACAGATATTAAATACATAAGGAGTAATCACAGAAACTATTGTGATTGTGTTTACATTTGATCTAAACATAGTCATAGCATATGCCCACTTGCATCTTTTTTTTGTCTTGCCCATTTTTTGGAATGCAGCCTATTGGATGCCAAGTCATAGGTCAAGTGTAGCCCTCAGCATTATGAGCTTCCTGTATTTCCCTTTCTCAGATATCTCTCCTTTAAATACCTTATTAATTTATCTGCCTCATTCTAATGGCTGCTATCTTCTACACATGCCTTTCCTCACGTTTCTGATTCACAACTACATGGATACTGTTCCCTCTTCTATAACAAACTGTGTATCTGGGTTCTCTGTGCCTTGATTTTTTTATCTCCTTGGACTTTTTCCAACTCAGCATTCTTTCCACAGGTCTAGGATTTTTGGCTAAGCCAATCTTTTGTTTTCTTCACAGTAGCTTAATTTTTTTAACTCTGTTTCATTTACATAGCCATTGGAATGTTCATCAAATTTCCATGACGAAATTTGTATTTACTTCACAATGAGTATACGCATCTAGACTTGAACCAGTATTTACAAATGAGAAAAGCAAGTTTCCTGAGTTGACTTGTCCCATGTTTTGTAAGAGAAGGAAAAGATATGCAATTAGAAGGCACTGAGACACAAAGGAATTTGAGTGAGGGACTGGAGAGGATATGGTTATCCTATCTGATCTGCAAAAAACCAGATGACCACTATATAGCACTAGATGCATAAATCTATCTCTTTCCTTCAAACTAATAGTCATCTGTACTTTTGCAACCTTGATATACTACCTCTAGAGAAGATGGAGAAAGCTGAAGTTATTAGGTGAAATAAATAGAGGAAACTACAGACAGTACAGTTTTAGGATGGATAAGCTGTTACTGAAGTCTCATACTCATTTTCCATGAGGATCAAATTCTGTCCATGCTATCCAGAGGGAAAGGAAGGATCATCAACTGCCGCCCGGACTTACCTCACAGGCAATGGATAATGTAACACCAGGAGGAGCAGTGTCTATCTCAGCATTTTGGATGGCATAACAGTGAGTCCCCTTCTGTCTGCTGTATCTTTCAAAAAGAGCTACTTTCTAATGATGCTGCAGGTATGTATTCATATCACCTAATGGTGGAGGTAAGGGGGCAGAACTAAATGCTCCATACTTCCCAGAAAACAATAGTGAAGTAAAGGCCACGTCTGCTATCTGCCACCATAACTTACCTGTCCACTTCTGGAAACAATGCTGGGCCAATCCTGTCCCCATCTGAAACAGGTGACAGGGCCACCATGACTACAATTCAAAATTGGCACGTGCTCCTCTGAACTCCCACCATGCATTCAGCTGGATCTGTATGTGCTGTTGTTCACCGTCATGACGCATGGACTCATATCCTCTTACCAGTGAAGACAAGCTGCTCCTCCTTTGTAGCAGCTTGTCAGGGATTGCTGTCTATTATGGTCTATACTGCTGAAGCTTGACAAGTTCGTAAGTACAAGCAGCAGTAAAGATATTAGAATGAAATATTGTGGGGCACAAAGAAAAAGCTTTATCTACATACTCAGTTTTGGCTAGATTGCAAAACATGAATGAGACGGTGTAGTTGTCTGGTGGAGTTTTTCCTCCCCCCCCAAAAAAAACAGTTTTGATGTATTCAAACAACACACTGAAGCCAAACTAGCTAACCTCATTGTGTGAATCCAGGCCATACAGATAAATTTTGGTACAATGTGTCAAAACTCAGAAAATTGGTTTGAATAAACCATAATTAGCCATAGGTCAATAACAGGTCCATGCAAAACATGTTAGCTGAAGCAAAACACCTCAAAACATTACAGCAGTTACATGCTTTGGAAGATTCACGAAATTGTTTCAAAAGCTGCTTCTAGCTGCACGACTGTTTCACTAGAGATTCCAGTGGAAGTTTTGTCTGCATGCCCCTGCAATCAACCAGGAGCTGCCTATTTTAATGCTTCACTGCTGCTAACTTATTTTGTGAGGCACCTCTTTCCAATGTTTTGCAACCATAAGCATATCATGGAATCATAGAATCATAGAATTTTGGAGTTGGAAGGGACCACATGGGTCATCTAGTCCAACCCCCTGCAATATGCAGGAAACCAATTAAACCATCCCCGAGAGGTGACTGTCCAGCCTCTTCTTAAAAACCTCCAGAGATGGAGAACTCACAACCTCCGTAGGTAGACTGTTCCACTGTTGTACAGATCTAACCGTCAGGAAGTTTTTCCTTATATTTAAGTGAAAGCTAGGTAGCTGCAGTTTGTACCCATTATTTCTGGTCCTAGTTTCTGTGGCCATGGAAAAAAATTCTGACCATCTTCCCTATGGCACCCCTTTATGTACCTGAACACTGCTATCATGTCTCCCCTCAGTCTTCTTTTCTCCAGACTGAACAGCCCTAGTTCCTTCAGCCTGTCCTCATAGGACAAGTCCTGAAGTCCCTGTATCATCTTTGTTGCCCTCCGCTGAACCTGTTCGAACCTGTCAATATCCTTCTGGAAATGTGGTGCCCAGAATTGTACACAGTACTCCAGGTGTGGTCTCACTAGTGCAGAGTAGAGGGGAATAATGACTTCCCACGTCTTTGATATAATGCTTTTCCTAATGCAGCCCAAAACTGCATTAGCCCTCCTAGCAGCTGTCTCACACTGCTGGCTCATGTTCAGCTTGTTGTCTATGACCACACCCAAGTCTTTCTCCGATGTAGAGCTTCCAAGCCATGAGTCCCCCATCCTGTATGTGTGCCCTACATTTTTCTTCCCCAAATGTACTAACTTACATTTCTCCCTGTTGAAGGACATCTTGTTCCTTTCAGCCCCGTCTTCCAACCTGTCCAGGTTAGATTGCAATGTCATTCTTTCATCCTGGGTGTTTGCCAGACCTCCCAATTTTGTGTCATCTGCAAATTTGATGAGTAGCCCATCAACCCCATTATCCAGATCATTAATAAAAATGTTGAATAATACCAGCCCCAAGACCAATCCCTGTGGGACCCCACTGGTTACTGCTCTCCAACTCGATGTTGACCCATCAAATCGTGCAAACATAGCCTGTAAGCATACATCTAAATCAGGGAAAGAAGGAAGGAACAGATTGTTTAGGCTAAGCTTATGCAGCACTCAGAGCCAACCAGAGGTTAGCTTGTTCCTGGCTTTGCATGTGTTTCTTATGTTATAAGCGAGTGTCTTGCTTATAACCATGATGTTTAGGCCCACTGTGGGAATCCAATCCGTTGTGATTCATTTCGGTAAACCATTCTTAAGCAGAGCAACCACATTCATATGTGAACACAATCCTAATCTGATTCTCCCCATCTTGCACGTTCTCCTTCAAACACGCCACGCGCCAGCAGCCGCGCGCACCAACCTGTACACCCAGCTTCAACTTCCGCACGTCCCCGCCGGGCCAGACGCCGCATTCACACGGCAGGAGCCGGAGGCAGGAGCCAGAGCTTCGAATTGGCTCTTCCGGCAGTGTCCTCCCAGCTCCGCACTGCCAATCACTTCCCGCGTACCTTCCTTGTGGTTTCCCTCTCCCTCCAATCGGAAGCCGCCCTCTCTCTGGCGTCTGGAGGAGGCCTGACCCCTCCCGCGAGAGTCAGCTGCTCCTCTGGCCCGCGCGCGCGCCTCCCGAGCGCTCCGGGACGGTTGTTCCTCCGCCCCGCCCCGCCCCGCCCCGCCCCCTCCAGCCGTGGGCGCGCGTGCTTTGCTGGAAGCAGGAGGAAGAAAGTTACTGAGGCAGGAGGGGGGCGGGGGCAGGGCGATGTGGGCGGGGGAAGGAGCCTGCCCGCTTCAGGCGCAGCCGGATCGCCTGCTGGAGTCGCGGTCGGGATGGGGAAGAGCGGCCGCCGAGGCAGCCGGAGGTGAGCCCCCGCGGGAGAGCAGGGATTGGAGTTTATCTCGAGGCGGGCGCCGAGTACGTCCCCGCGGGACGCGGGCGGCTGCTTCTGAAGCGAGGAGGAAGAGCGAGGGCGTAGAGCCCGGCCAGGAGAGAGGGCCCCGGTGCCGCTTCGGCCGGCCGCTACGTCGAGAAGTGGGAGCGAGGGAGGCGAAGGGGCCTCGGTGCCCCGCTGCCTGCGTGCGCACGCACACCTTCGCACCAGAAACTTCCCGGCGCCAAAAGGTTTCCCTTGGGGCGGCAGGTGCGAAAACCTTGGGGGTGGGGAGAGTCCAGGGTACTTGCTGTAAGGGCGGCTTTTCCCTTCCTTTCCTTCTCTCTTGGTTGGACGCAGCTTGGTGGAAGGGTCCGCGGGGCGAGTGGGCTGAGTGTGAGAATGACGAAGGTCGAGCCAAGAGTGGGCTTCCTATCTTCTTGCCGCCCCTTGACGTTGCTTGATGGAAGTCCCTTGATCACTGAGATGTGAAACGAAGAAGCTTTTTATTTTTTTTTATAATCCCCCCCCCTTCCCCGTTTCTCCGTTGTGGTTGCTGCGCCTTACAGCTGCCTTCATAACTCTACTCCTTGTTTACCTACCTACGCATCTTCTCCCATGCGGTTCAACAATTAGTGTGTTGACTGTTAGCAACATGGAAAAGGGCCTCCACTCTACCTCTTGCGCTTTAACCTGGAGCCTTTTGTAAGTGTGGACTGTGGGATACCAGAGGATTATCCCCCCTCATGCCCTTCTCCAAACATTCGTAGTTAACTGGCTATCGCAGTAGGGGAAAGAGTAGGGAAAGCATGCGATACCAGTGCCAGAAACTGCAGTGTTTGTTTGCAGTAAGGAATTGAGGTCTGTCAAAGCTGAGGTTTGTTGAAATGATCTGGTGCTCCATTATTTGTGATACCCTCATATTTGCAGTGCTTAAGCCAATGCAGAGATCCTGTAGAATATTCAGGCACTTAACTGTATGAAAGTTTTCAAGTAGATACTTACCACTTTTTTAGTTTTATGTCTTAGTGGATTATTAAATGTACTCGAGGTGCACTGAAAAATAAGAATAAATATGGTTTGTATAAAGAATATTTAGGATATTGTATCTATTAGTATTCACATTAAAGGTTTATAATGTTCAGTTTCAAAATTAATTAAATTGTAAGCAATTCAGTTACATTTTAACCATGGATGTCTACATTCAGGTTCATGGGAAGTGTATGAAATCTGTTCTATATATTTCTTGAAAACTGTACATATTAGTACAGGTAGGTATGGATGTGTCAGATATCCACTCCTTAAAATGTTATTGCTTATAACATAGGATGCAGGAACAGATTTTGGTGCAGTTTAAAAATGTTTTAGTAATTTAAGAACTACAAATGTATTTTTAAGGTTAGAAGCTAATACAGATTTAATTAAAGTTGGTATTTTAATTTAATTATCATTATATGATAGAAATACTTTAGCAAAAGTATATCTTTCTCTTAAGAATACTTAACTGAGGTTGTTAGTTGCATTATATTGATGCCTTGTGAAATTTACATTAAATGTATGATTGCCACCTTGTGCATTTAAATTTGACACATAGGTTATCGGTGCTTGTTTCTATTTTTATAACCCCCGCTCCTCCAATTATTAAAGAAATTTTACAAATTACTAAATAAGACTATTCATGTGCTTCTCCGTTATGAATCAGTTTCCCCTAGAAACCTGCGAGAGTTGAAATTAGAGGGAGGGGGTTGTGAAATTAACTTAAATAATAATTATCATTTTTATTTGAAAGATAGATGCACAATCCCTTATTGAATACAGTCATTCACTGTATAGCATACAGATACAAATTATTTTAGCCATAACTCCTGCTCATTTCATTCTCTATATATGGATACGGTTAAGATTTATATGCAGAATCCTAACATATATATACATGTTAAGATTCTGCATATAAATCTTAACCTTATCTGTGTGTGTGTGTATGTGTGTGTGTGTGTGTGTTCAGGGTATCAGTGTGTTGTGCCCATGTAAAAAAACTAATTTTACAAATAAAAAAAGCACTTTCAAGATGTTAGCAAAATAACGAAGATTTTTCTTAAAATATTAAGAAACATAATGTATGGTTTTAGATATTCTACTATAGTATAGTAATTAAAATAGTGGCTGAAGATAGCCAAATGGCAGTACCTAAAATTAAAAAGCAGATTACAGTAATAAATATGAATATGATTTTAATTAATATGATTTGAATATGATTTTATTTCAATTGTTATTTCAGTGGAAATTGCTAAGATAGTGCCCGATACATTCCATACTAGGCAAGATGATTACTCACAATATGGACTGCTTTTATTATTGATAATGGAATGATGACTGACACAATAGAGAATATGTCAGGGATAGCTTACTCAGATGGCTTGTTAATACTATCTAAGAACATAAGAGTTATATTAATCACAAAAAGGGTTCTATGTAGACACGCTGTTTTCCAGCATAATTACCAGCTTTTTCCTGGAAGTCTATACAGTAAAAGGATATATATGCAGTAGCTCTTCCACATTGTTCTGCTCCTATTTACAGCTATGCTATCATACTCCACTCGTTTTCTGAAGGCTAAGCATACCCACCTCTTCAGTCTCTCTTAATAAGATTTATTTGGTAGTCCCCGAACATCCTCTCTTTTTTCTTCTCTGAATCAGTTACAGTTTCTCTGAATCCTTCGTAAAAGGTGATGCCCAGAACTGGACTCAAGACTTAATATAGTGTCTGACCAAAAAAAATGTCTGATTTGGAAATTATACTCCTATGTAGCTTCAAACTGCATTTGCTTTTTTTCTAGGCGTCATTCTGCTAACTCATACTCACGCAATAGTTTGACACTCAACTATTATTCCAATATTTTTTTCACAAGTACTGTTACCAAGTTAAGTATTCTACATCTTGAATTTTGTTTTCGAAACTTTTGCATTTGTCTCTGTCAGATGTCACTGTTATTTTCAGCCATCTTGCTCATCAAGATAGTTTTGAATTTTATTTCTATCTTCCAGGGTGTTAGCTGTCCCATTCAATTTTGCATCATTTCCAAATTTCGTAAGCATACACTTTTGCTCATAATCAACTAAGTAGTGATTAATATCAAGTTAAGGCTAGCTGATTACCTTGTGCCTTCCTCCCTCTAAAGGAGAAAGTTATCAGAAACACGGTTCATAAATTCCTAGAAGGATCGTGCTTGACACTTCGTCTTCCAACAGATGATAGCTTCCTGTAACTACAACTTTATTTTTTTATTGTATCTATATAGATGCTTTAAGCTTCTTTGAAAGATCCACAATTTGCTTTTTGAAGGTTTCAACCATATCGAGTAATAGTAGATACCAACAGTATTTCTTTTATTTCATTCAGATGATTTATACAGTATTGCCAAGTTTATTAATTTGGACTCCTGAGAAGCAATGGATGTATTTAACATATAGTGCAATTCCTTCTCTATTTCTATTCTTTCTGTTCCTCCTGAATAAGTTGTGTCTTTTAGTTGTTATAATCCAGTCATGGGAAACATTCCACCAGGTCTCCATTATTATATTTACTGTTCTGTAATAAAACTTAAACTCATCGTATTTCTCATATTACAAACATTAGTGTATGGACAATAAAGGCTGTGTATTTTATGTATCAGTATTCATACCACATGTGTATTTTTCACTGAGTAGTTTAAGAACCTCCATTTCAATACACTCTCTTTCTACAGTAAACTGTTCTTTATCTGAGATCCTCATTTGAGGAATTCTGTTTCTAACTTTTCAAGCCCTTCTAATGAAGATTACCATGCTCTGACAAAACATATTCCTTCCAATCCTTGTGAGGTGCAGTCTGATTCATACCAATAATCTATCTGAATAATTCCAGCCATAATCCTAGGACCCAAATCTCTCCCATTGACACCATTTGTGTAACCAGTTCTTTCATTTTTTTTTTACTTGAAATATTCTTTCCCTTTCTAGTCCTCCATGGAATAAAAGGATGAATGAAAATACCACCAAAAACTCAAAGATCTTGAGCTTCTTTCCAAAACCATAATGATGCAGTTGTAACTGTTCTTTGCAATCTAAAATCATTCTTTGCAGTTTATATTAGCTCATGTTAGAAAGCTTTATACCCCACAGTTTAGAAAGAATTAAGATTAAAAATTAAATGTAGCAAAACCAAATAGTACCTGGTAAGGATTTAGGTTTTTGTTTTAATATTGCATGTAAAAAACACTGGCCTGACTGTAGTTCAGCCATAATCATATCAGATATTTAGAAGATTACCATAGGAGTTATAACTGAATCCTGAAATAATGTGAAATATGAATATTTAGGAATAAGCTTTTTGCATAGACATACAGAACAAGTGACAATATGAGTAGATTTCTGTATGACTTTGTTCTGGGAGTTAATTCAGAGTATTTTAAAAATTGAAATGCAGCGTTTATAAACTGAAGAATACATTCTCTCTGAATAAGGACTTCATGATTAGAATGTCTGAAAAGTTTTTATTAGTTCTGTAATAAATTACATGCAGTAAACACACACAAACCTTCCTTCCCTTTACCTCTCATTAGCTCTTACACTTGAATTAAGTGTGGCATACCCAACTGTCAGCCTTTTGAGATAGATCACTGGTAGATGATGGAACCCTATTGTTATAGGATATTAAAAAAATATATCTTGAAAGCTTGATAGAGATTCCCCACTCCCTTTATACTAATCAAGGTGGTGGGACCCTTTTCCTTACCCCCTCCTGTCTGTCTGGGCTAAGCTGATGTTTACTTAACAATCGTTGGATTCTTTCTCTAAGGCCATCTCCGCAATCCTCTACACTGACCAGACTGCCCGTCCCTCTCTCTTTCTAGTGCCTTCCTTTACCTTAGCTACTGTACTTGACTTGAAGCCTGACCAACTCCCAATTTAGTCTCTTTAAATTGGTTACAAATGGCTTTAAATTGATTTTCTGTAAACTGCAAGCCTCTCTGAATATGAAAAATTCACACATTCAGTTCTAAAAGTTGACCAGCATTTTTAGTTAACTTATCATTGTTGCTCTTATTAAAAGGAAATAGAAAACAATTATTTATATTTTGAATAGTTTTGCTGATTGTAAAAAAAAAAAATTCTTAGTATACTGCTGCATTCATGAACTGTCATGCAGCAATAAGAAACATAAATGTTTTATAGATTTCTTAAATACTAAGAGATTGTGCCAGAAATATCTATGGAATACATGTTATCCAGAGGATAGTCAAAGTTGCGCTGGTTCTTTGAATAATTTCATCATTTTGTAGACAGTAAACAAAATGCTATGAATAAATATTGGCATACCTGTGTATAGGTAAAAACATATATAGTTTAAATACTTCTATGAATTTTAAATTATACCAAATGTTAAAACTATTTTCAAACAAGTTAATTTTTTTTCATTAGCTTTTCTTCTCCATATTGTCATATCTTAAGGAACAAAAATATGCAGGTCATATAGAAGACTTCATTTGGAAGCTACAAGTGTATTTACATATTCTGTGTCTTCTATATTCAGCTTTTCACATTTGCTTTATATTAGGGTTACCATATTTTAACTTTTGAAACCCAAGGATGGGATTATTATATAATAAGCCACACTATTTATTTTATTTATTTAGAAAATTTATACAGCCACCCATCTTAAATACATAACTATGGGTGATGAACAATAAATACAAAGACAACATAAAAACTCATAATCCATTAAAATAATACAGTCTACTTTCCTGAATGTATTTAGTTTTGTTCCTTTAAAATGTGAACTGCAGATATCTCAATAAATTTTTTACAGTTTTTTTAGTTACTACCAATAGGGCTAACTGGAACTGAAGAAGTTTCAAATCAATACCCTTTGCCCTTTACAGACCACTGTCTGTTATAATTCAGATGTTTCTCCTTCTTACAAGCATTACTTGTACAAGACTTGTACAAGACTTACAAGCATTACTTGTAAGAAAATCAAAGTCTCTGCCACTTGTCAACCAGTATTTATGGATACAAAGTTTCCTACAACTTGGAAACAGTTGTTTGTCACACAGCTCAAAGAATACTCAGTATTACTGACAGTGAAAATTCTTTTAATTGATTGCAGATTAGTAGCATCATTTCTGAAGTATCAGGTCCTGCCTTAATCTCAAGAATTAAAACAGTGATGTCACACTGATTTTGCATATCGCTCATTAATTGATTAGAAGTCCATATAACAAGCATGCAGGTTCCTATTTTTCTCAACCTCATCAACTTAGGTTTGTCATCATCTTAATAGAATAAAATTCAAATATTAAATTCGTCAGATAATGAAAGCTGACTTCCTGAAGTTTCTTCCCCTAATAAGTTATCTCTGCCTTGATACAGTTATGAAATTGTAAGCCCATGATCTAGTATACCAATGTTTGTTAAATAATCTCTTTCACATACATTTTTTCTCTTTCTTTGCAACAGATCCTCAGAAATTGAAATCACAACGTTCTGACCTGATATACTATTGTTTGTGGCACAAAAGTATGAGATTCTAGTCCAGTAATACCATAATGTTTTTTGTATGGTATGAAATTAAAAGGCTATGCCTTGGTAAAACAGTGTTTCTAGCTGAATTACAAGTTCCCCACCCCAATAAACCAGTATTAAGTGACCTGTCTCTAACAAATTTCCCTGAAGAAAAATAAAGATTATATCAAATGATAAACAAGGACTTTTCCAAAACTGCAAACCTCTCCCAATAAACCAGTATTTGTTAAATGATCCAGCTATATAGAGAAAGGGAGAGGAAGCCACACATCTTTGGCAAATAAATCAGTTTATGTGATATGAAATCATATGTCTCTGGCAATTCAGTTAGTGTTTCTTGTATTAAATCATGTCTCTGGTACTTAAGTCAGTGTCATGAAAACACAAGGCTCTGCCTGATAAAGCTATATTGATTAAAAGCTGACAGCTTTCTTCTCTGAAGCACAAAAAAAAAGTATAAAATCAAACTCTTCCCCCAGTGGTGCTTTTGAAAAATAGTGGCTCCCTATGCCTATTAAACTAGCATTTAAGTAATCTCTCTCTCTGAAACAAAAATAAGTATGAAATCACCACTCTGCTACTAAAACCAATATTCACTTATATCAGAAGTTTTTCCGAGCTTAGCCAAGTATGGTGTGAAATCACGGTGACACTTAAATCACTGTTTGTGATATTAAATTAGAAGTCTCTATCCCAATAAACCAGCATTCCTAATAAATCACAAGTCTCTGAGTAAACAAGGAGGTCTGAAATCAAAAGATTCCCCAAGGTAAAATTGTGTGTGTGTGTGGTGTGAAACCATAAGTTTCTATAACTAAGCCATAATTTGTGATAGGAAATCTTAAGTATGAGAAGTAAACCAGTGTTGGATTAAAAAAAAATCTACTTGTGTTTACGTGATATCCTGTCCTCCCTGAAACGAACAGCAACACAAAGCCTGAAGCATGCTTTTGGACATCTCATTACCCGCAGTACCTTTATTTATATGCTTACCGGCCACTCCCTTTCTTCTTTTGCTCACTAAGTAGGAGGTATCAAGCAAAGTGTCAGTCCCAGAGGCTATAACTGGGAAGCTCTGTTCGTGTGCTTTGTTACTTTGACAGAGGCCTCCTTACGCCGTTTCAGTCTTGGATATTTTTATTCTCTGCCTTATAGATCATGACTGGTGAAGAAAGTATGTGTATACAGTTGTAACTCCCTCTCTCCTTTTCTTTTTTCAGATTTTGAAAAATAATATGAAGTATACATAGAATTATTTCTGCAAACCAAAAGAAGAAATGTGATATATTTTGCCGATATTGAGAAAGAAGAATCAGCATAAAATCCCTGCATAGAATACTAGCTAAGAACTCCTGGGTTTTGATAGTTGCTATTATATTTTAAAAACCTTTCCCAAAATGATATTGCATTCAAAGTTAAAAGGGAGATGAATATTACAAAGATGATCAATCAGTATTTTCACAGTTTTTCAGATTACATTAACTTTATTCACTGGAGTTTCTGATATTTTTATGCTCTATTTTGACTTCAGATTTTAAAAAACTATTTTCATAAACCAAATAGAGCATAACAACGTTATCTAAGTGCAAGCTCAAGACTTGGAAGCATGATCACAGTGCCATACTTTTTTTAAAGGCGATTGTCTGAATTTGCCTTGTTCTGCTCAGCTTCCTTACATTTTACTTTATAAATCTGTATTTATTTCCTAAATAATGGCATGGGTAAAATTCTTGAGAAAACCTGGAGGAAATCTTGGAAAAGTATATCAGCCTGGAAGTGTGATGTCCCTGGCTCCCACCAAAGGCTTATTAAATGAACCAGGACAAAACAGTTGCTTTCTTAACAGTGCTGTACAGGTAAGGAAGAGCTACATCAATCCTTGTACTAAATGTTGAAAGCATTATATTGAAAATATGTTTTATTGGAGATATGTTAATCTAAATTCCTGTTATTGTGTGTCAAGGGTTTTCCATTTCATAATTTTGATTAGTTCTATATCCTTTGTAAGAGAAAAGTCTTACAAAAGTGGCAACAGAGTAAATGATTACTCTGATTATTCATAAACTACAGTGTAATTTTTATTTGGTTGTTTATCTAAGATGAGATAATAAACAAGAAAAAAATATTGTAGGACCAGACCAAAGAAACCAAAACAGGAAGTACCAGAATGAAAGGATAAATTTCATACGATGCTAAAAAGATACTTATTTTGAAAAAAAATATATAGTACAATGGATTTCAGAGTTCTTCATCGGGGCAATGCTTAATATATATAGAGAGAGAGAGATTATGTAAAACTCAAAATATAGCCTAATGCTATTTAAAACAAAATATAAATGCATATATAAAAGCTGCTAAAATTATATTAGAGCAATTGAAATCAGGCTGTATTCAATACTTTTATTAGTTAAAACTAAATTTACAATATAAAATACTCTATACCACCTGCACAACCCTCAGGCTGCATGGAGGCTGCCAAGCAGTCTTGTGCAGCCTATTGGCGTTTTTAAAAAAGTAATAAATTTGCCACTTCCCTGAAAGTTCACTGTCAAACACTCCAGCACTGCTGCTGCTCCGCTGTCTGGTAAACAGCTGATTGGCACACCAGGTATTCCTTTGTGGTGTGCAGTGATTTTTAATTTATCAATGTAGCCCTTTCCCCTCTACAACTGTGCAAGCCTGCTCTATATCGTAATAATATTCCCATATTCTACAAACATAGAGTTTGCGAAGTATTTCATCACATAAACATTCAAAGATAAACTTTGACTTCTGTGAAAGGTTTCTGTGACTTCATAGTGACTGATTGAGGAAGCAGCCAGATTTTTTTAAAGCTATATGTTTAAATTCTTCCAACAAAAGAATCCATGTTTGGGCATTTTACTGTTTCTTCAAACACAATTTTTGCCATATGTGTGACATTTTATTTCTCTTTTAATAAAGGAAATTTGCTCACAAGGAGGACAAGCTCACAAGGAGGACCTAGATAAAACATTCGGTATAAAAATACTGAAAACATGCAACATTTATGCATGTCTTGACACATGGAATTAACAAATGCCTATTGATTACATAGTGCAAAGGCCGGCTCCCAAAATAGGCATTTCACATAATTGTAGTTGAAGTAAATATTGCTTATGTATGGTAATGAGCTCCTTTCAGAAATCTTAGTCCAGAATAAGATTGTAGAATATTGTTAATTCAGTACAGAATTCCAAAGATAAATTGTAATAACAACAATTTAGCCAAGTTACTAATACTTCACAAAAATTAATAATTTTTGCAATATAAATAGTAGAAACCTAAGAGTGTTAAAACTTCCCAAATGTGAAACTTAGATGTACTATACATAGTGTTATTAAAGTGCCAGAAGATTTCTCCCAAATTCACGTTTATATAGTTTATATGGCCCTTATACTATAGAACTGAATTTATATGTCAGTTTATGTTGGTTATCTTTGAATCTTGGAGGATATATAAAGTTGAATGGAATTTTAATTATTGTTGATAGGAGATGATATAATTTTAAAATTATGCTTTGATATACATATATTATAGATATTTTTCATATAACATTTTTATTGCAAGGCCTGTGTGGTTGTCATAACATCCTGTAATATACAGTGTCCTTTCCAGGGAAATATTTGTACTTAGAATAATAATATTTTGAATTACAGCCAACATCACAAGGACTTCAGTTACTGGATTTGGAATTTCTTGTACTTTACTACTACCCACATGTTTTCCAGATCTCTCTTGGAAAGTTCCAAAGCTTTTGGAGCAGATTAGATTCTTTCTCTGTCCCTTCCTCTTCAATTCCCCCTCCATTTTGCTAGTTAGTGGGGAACAAAGTTGGTTACAATGATTGTAACATTGTACTTGTTTGTGCTTATCCTTCTTAACAGAATACTGTTATTTTACAACAATCTAACTGTAGTTGCAATCTTAATTAGTCAAATAGTAATAAGAATTATGTGGATCAGAATTTCATAAACTTTACTAGTAGAGATTATTTATTTATTTATCTGTCTATAGTTAACATTTTTAAAGCTGTCAAACTTCTCTTTCTTCATTAAAGCCTTTTAATATTAAAATAAATTATTAAAGAAAATGTGGATGCTGAATATTCTTTAGAGTTTTTTGCTGTTCTGTCCAAACTTAAATGTTAAGCTGAGAATATTATAGTTCATAAATCCAAAGTGGAATTTCACTGAATATATGTAAGTGAAGTGTACAATGGGTACATATTGCTCTAAAAGCTTTTGTATCTAACTAAGCTGACAAGAGTTTCCTTAACTGTTCTAAACGTGTTTCTTCTTTCGCATACCTTTCTTCTGCACTGGATTAAAAAAAAAATAAGGAGAATTTGAGATTTGTGCATGGGAAGAGTTACATGGTCTGGCAGACCCTTATGTTTAATAATTGGAATTGGTTCTGAAACAATCCACAGTTAAAATTAAACTGCATCTTCTCTTAAAAATTGAAATGACTGTGTATGTGGTTCTTTGATGTGAATTATAATTTAGTGTTAGCATTCCCTCATGTACTTCATATTTGTTCCTAGCAGGAAGTGACACAAGTTTTTTTAAGTGGAATCTCTGGCTTGTTTTTGTCCTAAAATCTGTGATGTGTTCTTAGTTTAAAAGCCTGCTTAACTGCTGTTTCTACTTCACAAACAATATAAAATACAAAGGCTGGTGTGGATCTTCCGGGTTGTGTGGCCGTGGTCTGGAAGTTCTGTTTCCTAACGTTTCGCCAGCATCTGTGACCGGCATCTTCAGAGTGCAGGAGCACAGACAGGAGCAGTTCTCTCTGTGCCCAGGATGGTGTGACCCTTTTGTGGGTATTTATAGAGATCTGAAGGGGGGGAGTGGGTTAATGAGTGGCTGCTTGCCCTAGTATCAGCAGATCTGTGTATCTTCCTGTGGGCCAGGCAGGGTCCCTTCTTCTATTGAGTTGTTAACGAGTGGCTGCTGAGGGTGATTAGCATGTTCATTGTGTGAGTTGTTCGCATGTCCTGGTTGAGCTGAGTTCGTTGACCTTTTGCAGGCTGTATTTCTCAGGAATGGTAGCCAGGTTTTGTTGATTTTTAGACTCTCCTCTTTTTTTTTTTTATTGAAGCTGTGCTGGTGTTTGTGAATCTCAATGGCTTCCCGGTATAGCCTGGTGTAGTGGCTGTTGGAGTTGTCCAGTATCTCTGTGTTTTCAAATAGGATTTTGTGTCCAGTGTGCCTGAGAGCATGTTCAGCTACTGCAGATTTTTCTGGTTGCTGTAGTCTGCAGTGTCTTTCGTGTTCTTTTATCCTGGTATGGATGCTGCGTTTTGTGGTCCCGATGTATACTTGCCCGCAGCTGCATGGTATGCGGTATACTCCTGCAGTGGTGAGGGGATCCCTTTTGTCTTTTGCTGATTTTAGCACTTGTTGTATTTTTCTGGTGGGTCTGAAGATTGTTTGGAAATTGTGTTTTTCCATCAGTTTTCCCATGCGGTCTGTGACCTCTTTGATGTAGGGCAGAAATACTTTGTTGGTGGGTGGCTGTTTTTCTTCTTGAGTCGCATGTTGTTTTCTTGGTTTGATGGCTCTTTTTATTTCATTCTTGGAGTAGCCATTCGCTTGCAGGACCCAATTAAGGTGCTTAAGTTCAGAGTTTAGGAATTGGGTTTCGCAGATGCGATTGGCACGATCCATGAGGGTTTTGATAATGCCTCTTTTCTGACGTGGGTGGTGGTTGGAGTTTTTGTGTAGATACCGGTCTGTATGGGTGGGTTTTCTGTAAACTTTGTGTCCTAATTTGAGGTCTGGTTTGCGTATGACCAAAGTGTCTAGAAATGGAAGTTTGCCATCCATTTCTTTTTCCATAGTGAATTGTGTATTGGGGTGGATGCCTTCGACAATACAATATAAAATACAGTATGGAACTATTGGTTTAATCATTTGGAGATATATGGAGTGATCAGGTAAAGTCCATTCTTCTTTAAATCACAGTTTGGAAGAATGTTGGTCCAATGTGACATATGAATGTGACAACATCTATTGTAATGTTTGTATTCATTATATTTTATGTTCAGTGAAATGATTACGGTTAACTAAATTTATGGGTACTATTATATGTGTTATTATATATACACACACACATACATATAATAGATATATCTAACTATGTCCTGTATGAATAAATATAACAACCCAAGAAAATTATTAGGTAAAATATTGTGTAAACTTATATGTTGATTTAAACAGTAATGGACTGGGTGAGTGAAAAAAGGCTGAATAAGAAAAATTGATTATCGCTTAATGTTTGTTAAGAATTATTGCAGATTTCGCTAAAGTAAAGCAAGACCTCAAAAGCAATGTAATTGTAGCATTTCATGTTGTCATGGAGTATTTGGAGCAAAAAATAGCAATTCTTTGTTGGCAAAAATGAAGGGTAGTTTTCTCTTCTTTTTAGGTTTTATGGCAACTTGATATATTCCGTCGAAGTTTAAGAGGTCTCACAGGACATGTTTGTCAAGGTGATGCCTGCATATTTTGTGCTTTGAAGGTAACCTCAGAATTTTCTTATCTGCCTTGTATAAATGAGGACTAATTTTGGCAGTGTAATTTTCATGAAAATTACTGATTCATTGATTTAACACATATCTAATAAGTTAAATTTAAAATTGTAAATAACTTCTAAAAGTAGCATTTATTAATAGTTTCAATTGCTTTTAATCAAATATTCTGTATATAAATCCTGAAGCAGAGATAGGCATTTTTTTTCTTTCAAAGGATATGTTTCTTCTGGTGTAATTTGTTGATTACCATATAATAATGATAGCATTGTAACATTCATCAGAAAACCTTTTTTTCTGATACCCTTTATTTCCCAAAAACTGGTGACTCCAGCTAAAAGATAAATAATCCATGGCAGATACCTGGACTGATTACTTGTACAGGTGTTTTGAAAATAGGTTGAAAGGTGCATGAATTATCTTAAGGGATACAGATTGTCTACCTTTTGTCTAAAACAGATGTAGATTAGTAAAGGAAAAGAACTGGAAAAGAAAAACAAGTAAGTGCCATTGCTGGATATCAGTTTGTACTTCATTCATGACTAGGAATATTATGTTGACTCATTTTTTGGCTCTTCTTGCTTGACTGCATATAGAACCCATGCTCAGAGTGAGTATACCAGTTGCTTAAGGAGAGAGTGAAGATACAGCTTTCATGCCATGGTTATAAGAAAATATAGTTAGCCACTGTGGGAATTGAGTTGCTGCAGTATACTGAGTGTTGATCAGTTGGCCTTTTATGATTTCCTCACACTGCAGCAGGAGCAAACTCTGTTGCCACTGTGGCTCAACCTCTCTGATCTCTTGTTGAAAGTTCTATTTTCAGTGAGCTCAAGATGTCAAGAAAATCTTTGATGGAGAAAAAAATAATTAAATGTTATATATTTCTAGTGATGATAAAAAACGTAATAGGCTATTTCACGTATAATTCTCTCTTATTGGAAGGAGTAAGCACAAATATGTTTGAGTATGCCACACAAATTGCCCCAGATTTGTTCTTGGCTTATTAATGTGATTTGATAGCAGAGGAAGCAGCAGGATTCCTATTCAAACATATTGTAAACAGCGATGGATGCAGATTTTGGGCTCATTAACCTCTCAACTTGCAGGAGGAACAAAACAAATGGATGATGGCTTATAATGAGCGAACATGTTCAGTATTATGTGTTGGATACATGTGCTCTGTTCAAAATAGCCATCGTTACAGAACTTTGGTCTGTATTAGATAGGGAACAAGTTGCCTTTTAGCTGTTGAATATGAACTTCCAGAAGCCATAGTCAGCTAACAGTAAAGGATCTTAGTTCTAGTTCAGCAGCATCTGGAGAATCACAGGTTCCCAATACCACCTCTAGGTGCTGGAGCCTCTGTTATGATGTATTCAGATATACTGTACTGTTCCCAATCAGTTAATAGATAAAAGTATAAATATTGCTGTTGAATTCCAGACAATATTTTCCCAATTCCAACACAGTCGAGAAAAAGCTCTCCCATCAAATAACATGAGACATGCCTTGGCTGAAAGTTTTAAAGATGAACAGCGATTTCAGCTTGGTTTTATGGATGATGCAGCAGAATGTTTTGTAAGTACCGTAATATTAAAGTATTTTTAGATACAGTTTTGATTGTTGAAATGGCTGTAGAAGAGCCATATTTGATATTTCAGTGAAAAGTCTAATAAGCTTTAGGAATGGATGAGTCAGTTTAGGGCCATACGCTTTTAGACTCTAAAAAGTGCTGTATCAACAATGATGATCCTTTTTTGAAAGATTATAAATAAAGGTAATTTGCAATACGAAAAAAATACTTGTTTGAGCTGTTGTATACACCCAGTTAGATAGAATTGGGTCATTAGTTCACTTGACATAAAGATTATAATTCTGGATGCAATAGGGGGTCCTTTAGTTTGTTTCCAATGGCTACTGTTCCTTCATCCTAAGCATAGGAGCCTAGAGCAAAGGAGCGTGGTTTATTTTAGAGTGAAACAAAAGTTGTTCTTGCTGAGATAAAAATGGCTATATTCAAACATATATGCAAGCCATCTGAAGGCTTAATTGGTGAAATGTTTGACAACCTGAAGGGCCAGGTTGGGGACAGATAACATTTGCATATGTCTCCCTATGAGGCCTCTTAGAGTCAACACCAACTTGATGGCATGTCATCATCATCATCATCAAAATAAATCAAAACATTTACTTGTTTAGGAGAATATCCTTGAGAGGATTCACTATCACATAGTACCAAGCAATGGAACAGATATGTGTACTTCTAAATCCTGCATAACACATCAAAAGTTTGCTATGACATTATATGAACAGGTAAGATTTTTGTTCATATTTATTTAATTCCTTTGACATTTTAAAATCTCTAAAAATTAAAACTTTCTTTTATTTACAGTGTGTATGTTGTACTTGTGGGGCATCTTCAGACCCTTTGCCTTTTACAGAATTTGTGCGTTACATTTCAACAACAGCATTATGGTAAGAAAATGTCTTTGTGCTTTGTCTTTTTCTCTCCATTGTTCTCATAAGTTGACAATTTTAAATTCTAGTGAGAAGTAGAGCTTAGAGCAAAGATACTAGCTTTGATGAATGACCCAATTACCTCTTTATCATGTTAAAGCTGAGGAACATTCACATCCAAATGTGTCATCAGTTCGTAGGGGAGGGATATATTTATGTTCCAAAATTGCCATAATATTTGTTGTCAAATGAGAATGAAATATCTACTAAAACTTAGATGATGTTTATTGGTAAAGTCACTAATGCATTGAGCACAATAGCATGTATCACATGCTCACCTTCTGGTGATTTGATGGACAAGTCTACATAAATTTCTTCACAACTGTGCAAAAGTGGTTTGTGCTTGTTTTCTTAGATGTTTTTCCAACTGTCTAGCTTTACAGCATTAGGATTTTCTGGTGGTCCCTCATTGAAGTAGTAACAAATTCTGCTTACCTTTTTAAGGTTCAGTAGTTGTGTATGGTGGCAGCTTCTTCTGACCTTGTCTGGTCATGATCAAATCTTGTTTAAGGTTACTAGATCAGCCTTTATTTCCATTCTTCAGGAACGAAGATAACAGCTTGAACTAATAGGAAGTTGCTTCCTCCCGGATGATGGAAATCAGAATTTAACTAAACTATATCACAAGGCACAGCAAAGGAAATTTTGGAATAAGTTATCTTATTGTCCTACATGGAGTGACTTCCCATCAGTCCAAGCTGTCATCCTGTTTCCAATAGAATGGACATTTAGAGGTAAGCTAGATGTATCCTTTCAACCAGTATAATCTTGTCATTTTGATGGAATGGGCTAGTAAACATAATTTTTAGACATCATCACATTTGCCAAATGTTAAGCCCATAAATAATGCTTTCTACAAATGAAATGTCTAAGGAATGTTGAAGTATAGCATTTAAATGTTTTACTTTGTCAATGTAATCCAGCCATTTTTAAGCATAATGGGGATGTCTACTTTGCAGTACATTTGCATCAAAATGATCAGAACTGTTCAAACCATATTTTGATTTCCAGAAGCATTTTTTTAAAAATTACAGTCATAATAATAATAGCAAACTGTTGCAGTTTTGAACAGAGCTCAGTTCATAGGCTGCTAAAGTGCTCTGTGTGGTTTTAAACTCCAAGCACCTGATTTGCTTGAAAATATATACATTCATATTTACATAATACATTTTCTTTTCTTGTACCTTTCTGTATTTGTAATATCCTGTAAGATTTGCAGAGCCCTAAATAGATCTAAATTTGTAAAAGAAATGCACTTTTTTCTAATGTTGCTCACCTTCTTTCATGTAAACAGTAAAATGTCCACCCTCAGCCATGGAGGTTCACTGAGCAAATTCCAGTCATAATCTCATCCCAACCAACCACACAGGGTTGTTGTGTGAAAGAATAGGAGGAACAAGTGCTGCATATGCTACCTTGAGCTCCTTAGTGAAAATCAGAATATAAATCTAACAAATATAAATATAACGTTTTATTTATTGCAGTAACAATATGGGTTAAATCAAAATATTTCATTTACAGCAATGAAATTGATAGAATGGTGGAAAGGAATGAACGATTCAAACCAGAAATGTTTGCTGAACTGCTTCAGACTGCAAATACTACAGATGACTTCAGGAATTGTCCTGTAAGTTTACCAAAGAAATATTGTTTTTCTATTTTGATGTGAGGTGTTTTTTTTTTCCTGATAGTGATAAATCCAAACTTTTCATGTTAAGTACAAAGGGTTTTTTTTTTTTAATTTGGCTTGATAGATCAATGTAGCATACTATAATCTGCCTTCAAACACATAAACTGTAAATCAAATTAGTACATTTGTTGACATATAAAATTAGGACAAGATCCTGGGAAAAATAACTCCTTGAAACAATATATGAGGACCATTAATTATTTGTTCTTGGCTCTCAGATAAAATAGTTGTTTGAAAAAGGTAAGATATAATTGTTTTTTAAAATAATGAATATCTCAAAATTCATTGTGCAGATAGTCTTTATATTACTGAGTATAAAAATGATCATTTTGGAGAATTTGACGTTCAAATAACAATTGTCATGTATACATTTCTGGTAAAAATCATATAGCTTATTGATATACATAACAATTAATTGAAATTAAATAATTTAGTTTTATAAAACACAGTGGTATACCTTGATAGTTATTAAATTAGATTATCTTACAATTTGTTTTTAAAATAGTTTTTTTCTTGAGTAGTTTTTCCATTATGCCTGTGTGAGGGTTGCAGAAATATCTGTCGCTGTGCCATAGTAGTGATCAAAAACCAAATTACAGTAATTTATTTTAGTCTCTACAGAAACTTACTTTAGAGAAAAGCAGCAGGAAGCTCAGATGAATTGCTGCATAATTGCCAACATATTTAAGTTTAGTAACTGACCATTTAGATTAGAAATAATGGAACATGATGTGGATAAGCTGGAGATCTTGTCTATAATAAAACATATTCTAAATGAATTTTATGTGGTTTATAAAGATCTTGATATTCGAAAGCATCAAACCTTACCATTTATCTCCTCTTCTCTTTTGTAGAGCAACTGTGGCCAAAAAATTAAAATCCGTCGTGTTCTAATGAATTGTCCAGAAATTGTTACAATTGGATTAGTCTGGGATTCTGAACATTCTGACCTGACAGAAGATGTCATCCGGAATCTGGCCACACAACTTTATCTTCCAGGGGTATTGAACATAATAATCAATATAATTATTTTTCTTTGCCCTCTCATTCATATTAAAAGAATTTTGAAATTTATGATAACAAGGTTCTCTGTCTTGTCTAATAGTACAGTCCTATACTCAGAAGAAACCCAGTCAAATGAAGTTGGGATTTCTTCCAGAAAACCATGCATAGGATTGCAACTTGAAATAAAAAGGATTTTTTAAAAACTTTATAAATAGCTTGCACTTGAAATGGCCTCTGTTCATTCATTTACCACAATTTTTAATAGGGCTACAGTTTTTTTTTAATTTAAGATATGTTTCACCTAGTGTTGGATGTTTTAAAAAAGTCAGAATACAACTTTTAAAATATGTGCTGCAGTTAATAAGAACAAAATAATAAAAATGTATAAATGAATACATAAGAATGTGTATGTCTATTTATTATAGAATGTATAAAACACTTCAATAATAAAACAGCGGAAACAGAGATTTAAAAAAGAACTTAAAATTCAAGTTTTAAGTAAAATTCAACTTAAAACCACAAAATGGTTAACACATAATCAAAAGATACATTTTGAAAAGTCCAGCCAAATAGTAGCATGTTTCCCTAGCTTTTAAAACAGTATCATCATTGACTCAAAGTATGAATCTTTGAGAAGGACATTCCATAAATAAGATTCTTCCAGGTAAAGTTAATAGACTAGATAAGTATAGTCCCTTTTACAGTCTGCTTTTAGGGACTGATTTCCAGTGCAGTACTGAAAAATATTGCTCCAGTTTTTATAATTACAAATCTGTAGAGATTTTTGAATAAATGGGATTATATTTACTCTATAAGCTTTACAAAGAGAATACAGTATTCCTTTTACCTTATTTGATGTCTAAAAAATGTGACACCACAGTCTCAAGCTCTCTGAAGAGTTATATGGCCATTTTAGGTGCTCTAACATAAAGATCTGTATTTTTCAAACAGCCAGATGCTATTATATATGCATGGTAGCTCTTTAAATATTAAAAAGAGAGAGAAATGGGCTCTCTACACCAGCTGTTTATGATGGACTTGGAGAGGTCAGCATCCTAGCCAAAATTATTCTGACTACTTTCTATCTTGCCTAGGATCTACTGGAAGATAAATACATAATATAGACCCATCAGGATTCCAGGCAGAATTTGTTTTAACTTCTAGAAGCTATTCATTGGTCATTCCTGCTTATAGGCTGGAAGACTCAGACCATCAATCTAAGTGATGAGAGCTGAATCAAACAGAACATAACATTTCTAATGAATAAATCAGTTTAAAACCATCTTTTTAAAGGAATCAAGTTTGAACCTGGGAAAATAACCTGCTCAACTGGAACCAGAGGGGTAACGCAGAGTGCCAAATGACATGTCCTGGGAAAATACTTGGCAGTGAGTGCTGCCTGATTAATTGTTTAGTTTATTAATTAACCCGCTAATTGTTTAATTAATAATGGATTTTAAAATAATTTTATTTAAAATACTTCCAATTAAGCGGAAAACTTTGGCAAACTCTATATTGGTTTGTTTACAGATAAAATTCCTATATGTATATTAAAAGTTAATAATTTAGAATATAAAAAGTACATTTGACAAATATTATAGCATATTGTCACCAATTAAGATTAAAAGTACAATTCTATAGCCAATTACACAGAAATAAGTTCCCTGAAAATAGCAGGATTTATTCTGAATAGGCATCTCTAAGATTGCAGTATGCTGATGTCAAAGAATAATTGAAATGCTTTAGTTTCTCTGCTTTACTAAATGCAGTTATAAACTGGATGAAATCTTTCAATTTGGTTATGTAAATTCGTTGTTTGTCCTCAGCAATACTTCTTATTAGCTTACCTATCTATCATTTTTACAGTTGTTTTATAGGGTTACTGATGAACATGCCAAAAACAGTGAGCTTTTTCTTGTCGGGATGATATGCTATGCAAGCAGACATTACTGTGCCTTTGCCTTTCATACCAAGAGTTGTAAATGGGTGTTATTTGATGATGCTAATGTTAAAGAGGTAAGTTAGTTATGATATTGTATTTTATATGGAGGCATTCAAATATTTCCTAAAGATGAGAGATATTTAATATAACATTCTGACAGCCTTAATTTTGATATGAAGATATTACTTCACATTTCTAAGCATGCACATTTTCTGACCTGAAATGAAAGATTTAGTTTTTGTTCTAAGTCATGCAGGGAATTTGCTGCCTCACTGACATGCATTACAAAAAAGGGCCATTATAGTTCTTATTTTTCACATGTCTAAACTATTTAAGGAAATTTTAATGTGTTTGAATGTATACATTCACGTCCAGTTTATTTTTAATTGTATTATGACTTTTTTCTTACCTGAATTAAGTGATTACTTCTGCATTTGGGTGAAATCTTTTTTAGGTTGGAACAAAATGGAAAGATGTGGTGTCCAAGTGCATTCGGTGTCACTTTCAGCCATTACTACTATTTTATGCAAACCCAGATGGTACACCAGTATCAACAGAAGATGCACTTCGGCATATAATTCACTGGTCACATTATAAAGCCTCTACAGGCAATGGAGAAGAACTTGGTAACAGAAACTTGAATCTTTACAAATTCATACTTATTTAGTAATATGAGGAGGTGCTTAATGTAGTGGTGTTGATATATGGAAAGGTGGCCTACCAACATTATATTCCCACTCATTGGGTTGTACCTAGAAGTCTTCCTTGGTTTTATCCTCAGACTGACTACGTGGCAGGTGGGGCTAGAGACAGTTAGCAGCCCAGAATTTTCCAGCGAACCACATGATTTGTTTTATTTTACTTTATTTTTGTAATTTAGCAAATTTACAGGTGAAACTCGAAAAATTAGAATATCGTGCAAATGTTCATTTATGTCAGTATGGCAAATACTCAAAAGATGAAACCAATATATGAGATAGACGCATTACATGCAAAGCGAGATATGTCAAGCCTTACTTTGGTATAATTGTGATGATTATGGCGTACAGCTTATGAAAACCCCAAATTCACAATCTCAGAAAATTAGAATAGTGTGAAAAGGTTCAATATTCTAGGCTCAAAGTGTCCCACTCTAATCGGCTAATGAATCCATAACACCTGCAAAGGGTTCCTGAGCCTTTCAATGGTCTCTCAGGCTGGTTCAGTAGGAATCACAAGCATGGGAAAGACTGCTGACCTGACAGTTGTGCAGAAAACCATCATTGACACCCTCCATAAGGAGGGAAAGCCCCAAAAGGTAACTGCAAAAGAAGTTGGATGTTCCCAAAGTGCTGTATCAAAGCACATCAATAGAAGGTTATGTGGAAGGGAAAAGTGTGGTAGAAAAAGGTGCACAAGCAGCAGGGATGACCGCAGCCTGGAGAGGATTGTCAGGAAAAGGCCATTCCAAAGTGTTGGGGACTTTCACAAGGAGTGGACTGAGGCTGGAGTTAGTGCATCAAGAGCCACCACACACAGATGGATCCTGGACATGGGCTTCAAATGTCATATTCCTCTTGTCAAGCCGCTCCTGAACAACAAACGTCAGAAGTGTCTTACCTGGGCTACAGAAAAAAAGAACTGGTCTGTTGCCCAGTGGTCCAAAGTCCTCTTTTCTGATGAGAGCAACTTTTGCATCTCATTTGGGAACTAAGGACCCAGAGTCTGGAGGACGAATGGAGAGGCACACAATGCACGATGCTTGAAGTCCAGTGTGAAGTTTCCACAGTCTATGTTGATTTGGGGAGCCATGTCATCTGCTGGTGTTGGTCCACTGTGCTTCATTAAGTCCAGGGTCAACGCAGCCGTCTACCAGGAGATTTTGGAGCACTTCATGCTTCCTTCCGCAGATGAGCTTTATGGGGATGCTGACTTCATTTTCCAGCAGGACTTGGCACCTGCCCACACTGCCAAAAGTACCAAAACCTGCTTCAATGACCATGGGATTACTGTGCTTGATTGGCCAGCAAACTCACCTGACCTGAACCCCATAGAGAATCTATGGGGCATTGCCAAGAGAAAGATGAGGGACATAAGACCGAACAATGCAGCGAAGGTGAAGGCCGCTATTGAAGCATCCTGGTCTTCCATAACACCTCAGCAGTGCCACAGGCTGATAGCATCCATGCCACGCCGCATTGCGGCAGTCATTGCTGCAAAAGGGGCCCAAACCAAGTACTGAGTACATATGCATGCTTATACTTTGCAGAGGTCCGATATTGTTCTATTTCCAATTCTTGTGTTATTGATGTCATGTAATATTCTAATTTTCTGAGATTGTGAATTTGGGGTTTTCATAAGCTGTATGCCATAATCATCACAATTATAGCAAAGTAAGGCTTGACATATCTCGCTTTGCATGTAATGCGTCTATCTCATATATTGGTTTCACCTTTTGAGTTGCCATACCATAAATGAACATTTGCACAATATTCTAATTTTTCGAGTTTCACCTGTATATACCCACCCATCTCACAAACATGAGTTTTGGCAGCGTGCAATGAAACAAACACTTAAAAACAAGTATAAACAACCATTAAAAACAATTAAGCATAAATATAACTAAGACCACAGAGAATGGACCAACATCCTAAACACAATATAACTACTTTGCAGGCTGCCTGTTCCATGGGATCCTCAAGGCTGCTGGAAAAAACATGTTTTAAGAGCTTTCGGAAAGGCTAATAGGATCGGGGCTATTGGTTGAATGAGTGCTTGAACCTTGGTGATGTTACATTAATGTATTAATGCACAATTTCTTGAGGTCAGTGCTAGGGGGATAGATAAGTTGCAGGACCTTTCGTTATTAGGAAATTAATAAGCTGGGTCTGAGGGCTATTTAATTTTTCAAATGGAATGGAGTCCAGATAGTAAATGGCAAAATGAATACATGATTCTTCAAAATGCATTTTTAATTTCAATCAAATGTAGTTTTTAAAATAGACTAGATTTCTCAAATAATAACTAAATTAATATTTTTAAAATCTAGATTTTGTTAGTCTGAAATGGAATCCTACTTTAGATTTATTTGTAAAGGATGAGGCTTGATCATTCTTCAAATATTTTTCCTATTGTATTTAAACTATGTAGCGTGCCCAATATAACTTTTATTCAGGCATTTATTTTTAATTTGTTAGGCAAAGTATTCATTAGAAAATCAATTTTAGAGCTAAAATACTGTAAGGAAACTTTTTCTTCTTAAAAGTAGTTATCTTTTTTAACATTCATTTTTCCTAGGGTTTGAGAAATCTACTTTTTTTAAATCAGATTGCGTAAAGGAGAATGGATTTGAAGAAACTGTTAACCAGAAGAGTAAAAAAAATCAGCTAGAAAACTCTGCCTTTGCTCGGAACTCTACTCAAACTACTGGTGTCAGAGGGTCAGGTACATATACACATTTTTTAAAATTACTAGGTTGAATTATAGTTGGGTTAATTACAAGGTTGATCATACATAATTTTTGGTTGGGTCTTAAAAATGTATCTACTACAAGTCATTATACATTATATAAACTAGTCTACATAAAAAGTCCAGCTAACTACCATCTACAGTGATGCTTAAAAGTTTATAAACCCTTTTGAATTTTCAATATTTCTGCATAAATATGACCTAAAGCATGATCTGTTCTCCACACAAGTCTTAAATCTAGATAAAGAGTATCCAGTGAAACAAATGAATCAAAAACAATATTTGGAATTAGTTTCTAGTGGTCTGACTATTCCAAATATGGTTGAGTATGGAGAGTATAATATTTAAAAACCTAGATTGTTTTTGAAATTAATGGGTTCTTACCACAGAATTTAGAATATAGTTTCCACTTTCTCCTGGTAATAGTCTTGTTGCTGCTTCCTTCATCCCTGGTCTGATTAAGCTTTTGAAAGTGGGAAGATATGAGAACGAACCCATATATGCTGCTGCTTAAGTTTATTGTTTTCACTAGCTTCTTTGGGAAAAAAAAGAAACCTCAGAAATCTTCTCCAAAGTCTCTGAAGAAAAAAGGGAAAACTCCCGCCCTCCCCCCAAAATACAGGCTTCTCCCCCCCTGCTATTTTTTTTTAATAATATGATTGGAATCTGCTAAACATTTTATGTTGCAGGAAGTAAACTTCTATATATTTGCTGAAGTTCTTTTCTTTCGTTGGACTATCAAAAAAGTTTAGAGAAGTCTGAATTAGGTTGCCTTTTTGTCTGTTCCAGTACTGTAAATATATAAAGCATAGTAGCATTTATTGCTGCAGGTAAATTGGGACATAATGAGCATAGGGAAAAAGCAAAAGACATTTCCAGAGAGTGTGCTCAGAAGGCAGCTGAGATGAAAAGCTACCCATCATCACTGAGAAAGGATCCTGACAGAGGATCAAGGAGAGAATCTGGAAAACAAAAAGGTAACAGAAATTTCCTGTGGCTAATTCCTCCCGTATACCCTAACCCTATCTAAGTTTGCTTTGAAATTCTAAAGAACTTGAAAGAATTTTTTAAAAATGAATAAACTTTAAATTTGAATATGTTAATACTGTAAATAATTTGTACTCTGTTCTGGTAATTTGTTTAAGATCTATCTGGAGAAACACACACTAATTTTAAGCCAGGATCACCACCTTCTGGAACTGGATTTAGGCATCATTCTAATGAACGTCTATATGGTAGTCATGGGAGAGGACATTATAGACATGAAAAGACGCACAATCAAATTAGACCCACTGTACAGATGTTCAGCTCAAATAAAACAGAAAGTGTTTCTGATGGAGAGAAGATGAACCGCATGAAAACTGACAGCACGGCTGGTTATGAAACAGATAGTAGCCAAGATTCCAAAGACAAAGGAAGTGTCAGCAGCAGCAGAAGTCGAAGCAGAGGTTGGAAACCCATGCGAGAAACACTGAATGTAGATAGCATCTTTATTGAGTCTGAGAAAAAAGAGTATAGCTCAAAATCCAAGCTAAATGCAAGCAATAAACCCAAACGTGAAAAGGAGCAGAGTTCAGTCAACTGCCCCAAAGAAAATCAGAGTCAGAAAGGTCTGATGACTATCTATGAAGATGAAGCAAAACAAGCAGGAAGCCAGAATTCATTGGATTTGGAAAGGAAAGGAAACAGAGAGAAAACCACAGGATTTATAGAGAGAAAGGTTCATAGTGATAATTGGCAAATACAAAGGACTGAATCTGGCTATGAAAGCAGCGATCATATTAGCAATGCATCTGCTAACTTGGATTCACCAGTTACTGAAGGAACCAGCCTTGTTGATACCAACACTCTGAAAGAAAATATTTCCTGCAGGTAATGATATCAAAAGTATATTTGTGTTTATACAAAATACATGTATACTGTAGTGTAATAATGCCAGAACTCTCTACCAGAAATCTTAACTTTTAAAATGAAATTCAGTATTTCCTTTCATCATAATAGACTTTGTAGTATTCCAATTCCACTGGTAATTGAAAGCTTGGGAGAAGAGAAATACAAAACTGATTGTCTAATAAGTAGAGTTGCTTGCATTGATTTTCTGTTTATATTTGATTATCAAAATATAAATTATCAAATAGAAAATATTTGCTTATTAAGTTATTATCTATGTAGATTTCCTGTACTAAAGGGAAAAGAAACTTTTAACACTTTTTATTAAGATCCAGGTTTAATATTATTTTTATTTAAATGGCAGTATTTGAGGATATAGTCTTAATAAAAATACTAAGACTATAATCATGTAAATCTTGTTGCTTCCCTTTTTTCCATTTAACTTTTCCATGGTTGTATGTGTTCTCTTGATGCTTCTGCTTTGTATTGCCATACTGGGAGGAGTGAGAGAAAAGAGGAACAGGTTTTTTGGGGTTATTTTGTTTGTTTGTTTTTGTTTGTTCTATTTTTTAAATATGCTTCTTTGTTGAATTTGTAGATTCCTGTGTAGCAAACATTTAGGTGTTTTGTAAAAATTTCAGTGGAATGTTTCAGGGTTAGTGAACTCTGTTACACTATTTGTACAGTCTGCTGATAATTACTGTATCATGTTTCATAGTGATCAAAACCTATCAGTCAGATATTCTGGAAATATCTTACAGTCTTCCTCCCAGCAGAACAAAAACTCTTTGGAAGGTAAGGTTGCTATCTGTGTTACATAAGTATTTTGAACTGTTAAATGATATTTGACTTCTAAGACATTAATGCTTCATTAATAGTGGCAATAAAGGTGCAGTCCTAATGTCAGACATATTTAGTTTGACTAGAACATAGAGTCAAAATTCCTGCTGAGCTGTGTCTGATTTTAACCATGCATGGATCTTCATGTCAGCAGAAGAGAAAAATAACACATCTATTTTTATATTAGTTGGAATTCTGAAGGCACAGCAGTGAGCTGCTCTCATTGAATGTTTGCCACAATGATACTATATTGGGAGTGTTCAACCACAAGCTTGCACTGCCACCTCCTGTTCAGTATATATAATACCTTAGTAACAAATTAATAGTACTTTCATGGAGTTTCAAGATATTTTGTTAGAGAACCTAGAGCGTTACATTTTTATCTGATTTAAATTAGTACCATACTGTCAAAAATGTATTTATGTTGGCTTGAAAATTTATTTAGAAAATGTTTTCAAAACAATATCTTGCAGAATGACTTAATTATATTTGGCACTTTAATTTTAAACATTTACTCATGTGTGTCTACTTTAATTACCATTATGCTTGGCTGGGAACACAAATAGCAGAATTACCCTTTTAGATCACATATCTGTAGATGTAGCAGATTTTAGGATTAGGCTGTCATATGGCTTTTTCTCTTAATGTTAATTTTACATGTTGTTTGTTCATAATATGTTCATGTTGATGCTTATGCAAGTAGTCCTCATTTAGCAACCACAACTGGGACTGGCAACTTGGCTGTTAAGTGAAGCGGTCACTAAGTGAAACCGTGACTGTGCTTACAATCTTACTTCAGCTTTCCTTTGCTTTACAGACCTGCAAGGTTCATAAATGTGAGGATTGATCATAAAATTTTTTCATCACTGTTGTAACTATGAACAGTCAGTAAATGAGGCAGTTGCTAAATGAGGACTATCTGTAGCTAGAGTTGGAAGAGGCCATTAACCTCTGCAGTATAATTCCTGCTTAGTTCAGGAAATCAAATTAAAGCATCCCAATAGATAAGTGTCTGGTCTCCACTTGAGCATATCAAGTAAAGATGATTTAGATGCTGTTATATCCCCTTTTCTCAAAATTAAACATTCCCAATGTCTTCATATCTCTTTCAAGGATTTAGTTTCCAGTTTTCTGAACATTCTTGTAGTCATTCTCTGATCTGTTCCAGTTTCTCTGAATCCTTCTTAAAATGTACACTGAACTGAACACACTGTTGATGTAGCCTAAAATTGCATGTGGCTTTTTTTTTTTTTGCAATCGCATTACAACTGCTAATTTATATGCAGTCTATAATCATCTTCACTATTCCAATATCCTTTTCACAAGTACTATTATCATGCCAAGTATGCCAAATATTCCCTATCATTTACCTGTGCATTTGTATTTTGTATTCTATGGGAACAACTTTGAATTCATTCTATTATTTTCAGTCTGTTTCTCTAAACTATCAAACTTAAGAATTTTATTTCTATCTTCTTAAATTCCTTCCATCTTAAATTTGATAAGCACTCTTCTCACCTCTTCATCTAAGTCATTAATAAAAGTGTTGAAGAGCAGAGGGCCCAGGACTGATTTGCATGGTGCACCCTTGATAACTTCAGTCCAGTTAACTCAACAGCCATTGACGAGCACTCTGAACACATTTTTCACACTAGCTCAGTATCCGTTTAATGATCATGCAATTGAACCCACAGTTAACTTGCTTGCTAAATGATAGTGTCATGGGAGACTTAATCATGCTTTGCTGAAATTTACAAAATTCCCACAATCTACTAAGGAAGTTAACCAATTAAACAGGTTAGTTGGCTAAGACTTGTTCTTTTAATAATTACCACATTGCTCCAAAGGGGCTTACGGCTCATTTTTTCCTGATCTGCTGTAGAATCTTTCCAGGTATTGATGCCAGACTTATTGGCCTATACAGGTAGCCCTTGCTTAACAACCATTCGTTTAACAACAATTCAAAGTTATGACTGCCTTGGAAAAAGTGCTTTACAACCTGTACTCATACTTACAACCATCGCAAACTGTTGCACCCCCCAGTGGTCATGTTATTGTGATTTGCAACCTTTTTATTAAGCAAATCACCATGACTGTTAAGCAAATCATGTGGTCATTAAGTGAATCATGTGGTCATTAAGTGAATTCCGGCAAAAAAGTCCATTGAGGAAACTGGATTCACTTAATGACCACAGTGATTCACTTAACGACTATTTAAAAATGGTCATAAAATTGGGTCTGGCCACATGGTGACTCACTTAACAACCAATTTTCAGGTCCCTATTGTGGTCATTAAGCCAGGACTACCTTTAGTTCCTTTTGCTTTTCCTTGGAGATTAGGCAATATCAGCTCTATTTCGGTTGTCTAGTACTTCTTACTGGTAAAGATTGAGCCAAAATAGAAGTTTAGTAACTATGTCTTTTCTTTAAGTCCAAGTTACACATTGCAGTATACATTTGAAATCAAGAACTCCAGCTTTTCATTGTCTTTCTTCTAGTATTCCAGTTTCTCTGCTTCCTTCAAATCTTGCTCTGTGTTTACAGTAATAATCTAAGAATGTTGAACCCATAGCCTTGCAGGTGTTGGTGACCTAAACTCTTAGCAGTTCCAGCCAACATTGCTAAATAATGAGGAATGCTAATATTGTAGTTTGGCAGGATCTTGTGTGGGGATTCTCCACTTCAGTTGTAATTCACCAGCAGAAAAACCAGTGACCAATGGCAAAAAACCCTGTTTATTCTGAAGAGTTTCATAAAACATAGAATTGAAAATGTTCAGTGAGCTAAATACTATTGTTGGCCTACATCTGTATCAAATGCATACATATTTTTTCCTGTTGAAATCACTGGGTTTAAAAGAGTATGTTGATTTTCCTGGGATCTGAAAAGATCTGTTGAATATCTTATACCTTATTCACTATTAATCAAGGAATTTCAAAGGATAATTTTAGAAAACAAATGCGAAAAAGTGTTGATACTTTCTCCTTGAATTTCAAAAATATGAGTGTTAAACTGAAAGGTTCTGTCTGTACCAATCTTAACTTAAATAAATCTTTAAAAGTATAAAGAAATGTTTTGAAATAACAAAATACTATTTTTCAGCACCGAAGAAAGGTCAGGTTAACACACATATTAACTACAAGCCACATAACTTATCACCAACTTCTCATCTGCAGATACACAGGTAATTTTTAACTATGCACCATATGATGTGTAGCAGGGATATGTAACTTTTGGGAAGTTATTACATTAAAAAAGGTAAACTCATTAATATATTTAAAATGTTTATATATTTAATGGAGCATCTTTGCTGCTGCATTTTATACTCACCATCTTCACTTCTACTCATTAAGTGTAATAATTGTAAGTATTCAGACAGAATATTAAAGTTCTTTAAATGCTTTTTCATGTTTGGAAATTTTAATATAAACTCGCACAGGTTAGATTACAAATTTTGGATGGTGGATATTTGACAAACATGACAATTTATTTGACAGACAAGGTTTTTAATTGGCATTCAGAACTCTGAACGCATTAATCTAGTGCATTAATGTATATCTGTATAGGTGCCTAGATGCACTTTGAAGTTCTGAAATTACCCTCCATAATTCTAAATAGCACCTCCTCTCCTCTCCTCTCCTCTCCTCTCCTCTCCATGCTATGATGCCTTGCTTTCAATTTAGATTGGTAGCAAGCTTTCACATTGGTGATGCCTATGTTTGGAAATGACTTCTATAAAAGTATTATGTGGAGTCCTCTATCTTTCCAATGCCAGATAAAATCAGTATTACATATGTGAATATTTGAACAAAAGAAGAAAATGACATACGGTAACTTACCATTTTAGAGATGTTAAATACATAGCCAGAAAGAGAGGAATGCTTTTACCTACATCATCTTTTCTGGAACCATGAAAAAAATCAGTATGAAAAACAAGTAAGTTATTGTGGTCATGTAGGTAAAAGTGTTGAGTAATGCTCACATGTTGCACTCCTCTGTTGCTGTCCAGGCCATTCATTATCACAGATACAGGGCAGCCTGTGTTCATAAGTGTTCTTAGATCAGTTACATTCTATTGCTTTCCTTCATAAATATATTTTTTTTTATTTGTTCAGAAAAAAAGAGGATTATACTAAAGCACTATATTAGGATGGGATTTATATCTATATAAGAACAGCCCCTTTGGATTAGACTTTTATTAGTCCAGCATTTTGTTTTTCATAGTGGCCAAACTGCGTCCATGCTCAGAAGCAGACAATGGAGACACATCCGTCTTCTGCTGTTGTTCTTCTGCAATTAATATTTAGAAACATGCTACCCCCATTCTGGAAGTAACATTGATTCTTTAAGACCCTTTGATAGATCTCCATGAATTTATCTAATCCCTTTTAGGAACCATCAAAATTAGTGGCCATCTTCATGTCTTGTGGTAATGAATTCCACAAGTTAATTATGTTCTAGGGGAAGTCTTGCTTCCGTTTCTATATTTTAAATCTCCTTCCAGTTAGTTTGATTGGATAACCCCTGGTTGTAGTATTTTGAGAGAGGAAGACAAATACCTGTCCACTTTTCCCATGTCATGCATGATTTTATAGACCTCTATCACGTCCCCTCTCTTTTTTCTAAGCTAAAGAGTAGCCTTACATCACAGGGAAGATGTTTGAACTCCTGATTATTTTGGTTCTCCACTTCTTCAGCTTTTCCTGCTCTATTATATCCTTTTTCAAGAGGTGCAACCAGAACTGTACATAGAACTTCAAATACAGAAATACATAGATTTGTACAGGGGAATTACAATGCTGGCATTTTTACTTTTAGTCATTAATAATCTGTAGTGTCAATTTTGTGCTGTTCACAGCCACCACACATGAAGTTGAAACCTTCATTGTATTATCCACTATAACCTCAAGATGTTTTTCCTGGTTTGTTACAGACTGGTCAGATCCATTGATGTGCTAATGAAGTTAGGGTTTTTTGCCTGAGGGTGCATCACTTCACACTTCCTAAATTTGAATTGTGTTCAGTCAGTTTAAATCAATCCTTCCAATGGTGTTTGATTTTGCCCACTCTCAGTTGATTAATATAATCTGCAAACTTTGTCAGCTCACTGCTTACCCCTAAGTCAAATTCATATAACATAAAACCACTGATTCTAATAGAAATCCTTAAGGGACTTCCTTTCTTGCCTCCCTTCATTTAAAAATTGTCTATTAACTCTTACTTTGCTTTCTGTTTTTTAGCCAGTTAGCTATTTGCAAAAGCACAGGTCCTCACATCCCTTGGCTGCTACATTTACTCAAAAGCATTTGTTTAGAGCTTAAATCTTTAAAAAGGCTTTCTAAGGACTTGTTGGCATTATCAGAAAACTCTAAAAGTGGGTGAGGCAAGATTTATCTGCAAATTTTTCTTCAGCAAGTCTTCCTCTTTGTTTTTAGTTCTTTTTTCTTTGATTACTCCTTCTACCAATTTGCCTGAAACAGGTGTTAATATGACTGACTTATAATTCCTTTTTGAAAATGTCTAGCTTCTACTCCTTTGTGACTGAGTTTGACTTGAGCATTGGTAAGCTAATGAAGCTATTATGAAAGAATTCCAGCAACAGCTGTTTATCAAATATAATCCCTGCTTATAATAAAAACAATGTTCACATTCTTGCATTTTCTTCTGTCTGTGCACGTAATGGGCCTGAAGCCACTCTTTTTGGGGCATAACAGACAGTTTCCACCTATCTTTTGTTTTTGAAACCAGGCTAGTCTGGTTTCAGACTGTTTGCCTCTGGCTTTCTCAGAAGGGCTGTCTCATTATCACCCTTCACACTTTCAGAAATAACACAAGTGACAGATTGCTGGTAGTGGGCACCTATCAACAACAACCTTTCATTCAGGCAACTTTAAAAAAGGCAAAATCCTCTGACTCAGTTACTCACCCAAGGTTACCCAAGCCCATCCCACTTCACAATAAGTAGAACAACTGTTGATGTTTGTCCTGCTTAGCTGGTGACCCTGGATGGAAGGGAATATGAACACAGGAAAATCCACCAATCATTGTCCTTATATTGTCCCATAGTTAAATCTGTACAGGTAGGATCACTCTCAAACCTTGTTATTTAAGCAGATTAGAGCTTGGCCGTCGGGACAGCGCAGATTATATCCGCTGGCTAAAGACATACAATAAACATGAGACATGAAAAAGAGACCAGCAAAGAATCTGTTGTTTTGGGAGTAGGAATAAGCTATATTTGACACTATACAATAAACTGGAAAGCATTCCATCTTCTGATGACTTTCTGTTTTTAGGCTACTGCTCCCCCATGAAATAACAAAAATTATTTTATTTTAGTGATTTTAATTAGAACTGGATTGCAGTTACTATTTTCCAGTAGTTATTTAATACTTACATCCTTAAATACTTTGCTTTCTAGGACTGATGTACCAGATTGCAATAAGAAGTCTTTACCTTCATTAACAGTGCAAACAGCTTTAAAAGATCACATTGAAAAAGAAATGAAAAACAGTACAATAAGTGAGCAATGCTCTATGCCATGGTCCAGTGAAGATGTACCTACTGAGACAAGCATCTGTAGTGCTGACAGTTCAGTTTCTTCTTATATTGGGGAGAATGGAACCACGTCTGAAAGAGTTCAAAATAACTGTGAATCTTTATCTACCCATTTGCAACTCCTCTGTCCAGTATCTCATACAAGGACAGTTAGATCCATGCCTACTCTTGCATTTTTTTTACAACAGAATAAACCCAAGCCTTGCTATTCTGAATCTGCTCCATCCACTGGACATAAAGTTAGCACGTACAGTAACAAGTATGATGATGCAACAGAAGCAATTTACCAAAATCTGCCACCACCTTTACCACCAAAGAAATATGCTCTGGCTCATTTGCATGGTATAGAACAAGAATCTACTGTGGATTTAAACTCAACAGAAGTAATGTGCACAAATCCTCCAAAAATTGAAAGGCATGTTGCAGGTACTACTTCAAAAAGTATACCAGAACCAAGTTCATTTGTGGATGAAGAAAGACTTAAAGCATTCCATTTGAATGAGTCCTCTAAGACAAGCTTTTCACCAAGTTTATTAGGAAGTGATTTATGGGCTGTATCCAGTAATCCTTCAAACAAAAGGACTTGTCTTATAGAACCAAATGCTAGTTCCCTGGATGCCAATGCAAATGATGTTGTATCGCTTACTACTTATTTCTCAGTTGATAACTGTATGACTGATACTTATAGGAGTAAATACCACCAGAGACCAAAACTGTATTTTGCAGATACTTGTGGGTTAAACAAAGAGAGATCTTTGTCACCCACTGGAATGCAGTTGGACACTGTATACCACCACACTTCTGAATCAAATCATCCCATAGGACAGCAGAAACATAAATCTAGTACTGGAAATGTGTAATAGGAAAAATGAGTGATTTGGGAATGAATATAAATCCTTAGAACTCCAACCCAATGTGTTGTTTACATATCTCAGAGATACTTCATTTGGAAATTACACATTACTGTGTTTTGCATGTGCATGCGTGATTAAGAAATATCAAAGAGGGTCTTATGCGTGTGGAAATGCCAATTTTGCATAAGTTAATGCATAATTCAACCAAAGTGGCTATTCTTTTAAATGGTGATTTATAAAATATTTGAACTTGCTTTCATATGATAAAAAGGCGCAGCTTTTTAAATAGAAAAATTAATATCATTCCTTTTTAACATGACTTGATCTGAAACATTTCAAAACACCACACGTTGATTTGAAAGTAGTTTTTGGATCTGATCTCACAGTTGGTTAAATTTATTACAAACTGTAGCACTTTTATAGATTACAAAAACCTAAATCGTGTATCCTTCCACTTTCAACTCCCATATTGTTTATACAATAGAACATTTTTAAGCATCATTGCTTAAATTTATTTTGAATGTTGAAGAACTCTCACGAGGAAAATCTTTCACAGATTTGAAATGGGGAGGATTTATTTTATTACAATATATACTCGCAGATAAGCCCATTCACATATAAGATGACCCTTGCGAGTGTATACGAGTACAGTAATTTATACTGCTTTGGATTAAAGAAACATGATTGAAATATAAGGATTATTCTTATGCACCAAAGGATACATGCAGTAACAAGGTAGTATAATCTTTGTAATGGCCTTGGGAGTTTTGCGCCCTTATGAAAACTCTGTTCTGTAAAGTTTGTCACAAGAAGAAATTTTCAGTGACATGAATTGTTTACATGCATTATTTTTTTTTTCCATATAAAGGCACTTTCAAGCTTGCTATGTAAAAATTGAATATAGTCTACATACACTGTACTACCTCAGTATGGCAATGTATGGATTTTTTTTTCTTAGTGTATATATCAGAGGTGTAACAAACACTTCAATTTTGAAATGTCCCCTTTCAAGAGAAAGATATATATAGCAGTTTATGGGTTGACATAGATGGGCTGCATGTTGTAGCTCTTTTCCAGGCTTTCATGTCTGATGTCATTCTGTAGTTATGACTTCCCTGTGAACTGATTAGCTCCAGGGCAAAACCTTTCACAGTGTGAAATACTGCATTTTCTACACAGTTGTGAGTGTATAAAATTGGCTCCCTAGGGAGAGTGGTTCTTGCTAAGGAACTGTGAGCAGCCAGAGAGTAACAAGAAAAGTATTTTTAAGGTACTTGAAAATTCTGGCTCTGAATTATCTAGAACCTTTGCAAGATAGTGAAAAAGTGCATTTAGTGGGTATTCACTTCCCCTTATATTCAGGTACTCTTAATTAGAAGTTTAATAATCACACTACTGTTTTGCCATGTTAAACTGGCAGGATAGGAAATTTCATGACAGACTTATTTTAAAACTCATATGTTAGACTAATCTAGAATCTATTAAATGCTGGAAGCATATGCTGATATTAGAACTATGCACAGAATGATATATATAATCATTGAAAACTTACATTTTGTAGTAGACAAAAAAATAATCATTTATCTGTTTTTCTTGAATCAGTTATCCAGGATCTCATTATCATCTTTTAAATATTTGAAATAATGCCTTAATAAAGTCTTAGATTTTATTGTAATATATATTACAGTAGCTAGAGTTTTAAATAGCAAGTTTCTCGCATCATACAGTACTTTAATACAAAAATTATGCATAGCAGTTGTTTGTAATAAAAGTTATTTAAGTATATTGTTGGGCTGCAAAAAATTGTCATAGATGAATTGTATAAATATATTTTTATATTAAAGTTGCTGTGGAGAATAATATTTAAATCATTGCATGTATAGCAAGTACTCTGATTTTCCTAAAGTCTTATTTGATACTACCAGCAGAGGCATAAACATGGATTCAGATCAATTGGGCCCTGAAGATATTCCTTTTTAAAGAATTAAATGGAATTCACATGCAGTTGTTAGGTAAAAATGCATTATATGGCACAGTAGTTTTTAAAATTCTTTGGATAAGTATTTTATATTAAAATAATGGTTACAAAGATGGTCCAGAAAAAAAAATGCAAATGTCTTTTAGTTTTCAGTATGATAGCTGTTATATTTTGAAACACTCCATCATAAGTTAGCACTGCAGTTTGATTAAAAACAAATGCAAATTTGTGACCTTAATCAAATGGGGAAAATCCTATTACAGTTGGTGGTTTTGTAAAGACTTGGGCCTATTTAGAACATTATTAGTTGTGTAGTACCTAGTGTAAAATAGGGATGCTTGCATGCTTCCCTACAATAAGGAATATGACTGCATTGAACTTCCACATTTATGTTAATGAGAAAGTCTTTCTACCCTTCTGATTATACCCTCTAAACTTTCAGAGAACAGATAATGTCTGAATGAAAGCCAGATAGGTCTAGTGATTAAGATGCAGGAGCAGGAGCAGGAAGACCTGAGTTCTTGTCCTGCCTTTGACACAAAAGCCAACTGAGTGACTTTGAGCCAATTATTTCCTCAGCCCTAGAAAGAAGGGACTGGTAAACCATTTTAGAAACTATTCCCTAGAAAATTGCAGTCAAGACTAAGTTGAAGGGGCGGGGGGGGGGGGGGAGGATGAAATACCTTTTGTTTACACTGACAGTATCTTATTTTTTTCTCCATGTCTTCAAATTAGCCTTGACTCCTGGCAACTGCCTGGACAAGTCCTTGCTGATTTCTTGACATTTTTAAAAATAGTTTGCCATTACCTTCTTCCTGGGGCTGAGAGAGAGTAAGCTGGACGAAGGTCACCCAGCTGGCTTTGTGCCTAAGGTGTAGAAGAACTCAAGAGTCTCCTGCTTTCTAGTCTGGTGCTTTAACCACCACACCAAACTGACTCTCAGTCTTAACTATGAATGTAACCTCTACATTGAGGATTTCTTGTTATGCAGCTGACTTAGCTTTTGATCTTGTTGGTATCTATCATGCTTCAGAGTGCTTTTTCAGAAGATACTGCTTTATTTAAAACATGTATATTTAATACATTCATGATAATAAGTGACACTGAAAGAAGTAACTTCATCTCAAAGTAAGTGTAAAATTACTGATTTCTGATAACTTTTTTAAATTGAAAAAATTCTCATTTCATTCCTGATATGCAGGTAATATGTAATAATGTAACACCTTCATAGGTAAAAATGGAGCTACAATAAGTACTGGAATCAAAGTGTACAGTTGAAAGCTGTTACTGAAATTATTTGAATTTGCAATATTTATGTAAACACAAATGTGAATTACCTCTGTTAAGAGCATTACTATATTTTAAAAATGTAAAGCTAATGTTAATTTCCTGTATAAATGAGAAATGTTGGATTTGTGAGTACATGTCCTTATTTTTCTTTTCTTCTTAATCTGTTCAGTTGTGTCTGATTCTTGGAGACTGCCTGGACAAATCCCTGCAGTTTTCTTGGCAAGGTTTTTCAGAAGTGGTTTGCCATTGATTGCCTCCTTCCTAGGGCTGAGAGAAAGTGACTGGCCCATGGTCACCCAGCTGTCTTTGTGCCTAGTCAGGACTAGAACTCATGGTCTTCCAATTTCTAGCTTGATGCCTTAACCACTATGCCAAACATGTCTTTTAAAGGAATATAAAAGTCTTAATAGACATTATTTTGCACAAATTTATTGCTGTCAAATAATGGCACCTTTGTCATAGCTTCTCGTTTTTTTATAACTGTACTCTTGATATTTGCAATATTTGATTTTTTTTAAACTTCTTTGCGGTATCTATTTTTATAATAGTTTCCTTTAGACTATAGATTTGTATGGCTTTTGTAATATTAAATGCATTTAACATTTCTTATAGACGAATATATTTTAACACTTTAATCCAATTGCATTTTTCTGCTGGTACCTGCTGATAAAATGAAAATACACTATACAATATCTTTCTGCTTAGTTTACAGATGTGTATTTTTCCCTGACACAGGAGCAGCCTAATTGGTATTTGTTAGTTTTATGTTTAAGAATGCAGTACTCCTTGGTTTGAGATTGTAAATATTTGCTATCGAATAACAGTGACCAAACATCTGGTAAAGACTCAATACTTCCATTCTGCTCCATATCATATTAATTATCACCTCTGAACTGCAGTTGATTTGTATTTCTGTAAAAGCCAATGAAATGTCCAATTCTGTCATATGAATACTTGTTGAATACTATGTCTTGTTTAATCAGTTTGGTAAGATTTAGAGATAACTGTGTCCTTGGTTGCATCTTTAAGCACTTAAATAAGCCAGTTTTCATTTGACTATGCTAAGTTTACCAAGACTCCAAATTTAAAATGGGCAGGGGTGGACATACTGCCACTATAACTCAGAATTGAAAATATAGGTCAACTTACATAACACATTCTTCAGTACTGTGCAAAAGTTTTAGGCAGGTGTGAAAAAATGCTGTAAAGTAAGAATGCTTTCAAAAATATATATTGTAATTGTTTATGTTTATCAATTTACAAAATGCAAAGTGAGCAAACAGAAGAAAATTCTAAATCAAATCAATATTTGGTGTGACTACCCTTTGCCTTCAAACTAGCATCAATTCTTACACTTGCAGAGTTTGTACACTTGCACAAAGTCAGGGATTTTGTAGGATTAGAGTCAGGTGTATGATTTAACCAATTATACCAAGCAGGTGCTAATGATCATCAATTTCATATGTAGGTTGAAACACAGTCATTAACTGAAACAGAAACCGCTGTGTAGGAGGCTTAAAACTGGGTGAGCAACATCCAAACTCTGCTACTAAGGTGAGGTTGTGGAAGAGAATTTCATGTCACAGGTCATACACCATGGCAAGACAACACAGCAACAAGACACAAGGTAGTTATACTGCATCAACAAGGTCTCTCCCGGGCAAAAATTTTAAAGCAGACTGGGGTTTCAAGATGTGCTGTTCAAGCTCTTTTGAAGAAGCACAAAGAAATGGGAAACATTGAGGACCGTAGATGCAGTGGTTGCCCAAGGAAACTTAATGCAGCAGATGAAAGACACATCATGCTTACTTCCCTTTGACACTGGAAGATGTCCAGCAGTGCCATCAGCACAGAACTGGTGGAAACCAGTGGGACCCAGGTACATCCATCTACTGTCTGGAGAAGTCTGGCCAGAAGTGGTCTTCATGGAAGAATTGCAGCCAAAAAGCCATACCTCTGACATGAAAACAAGGCTAAGTGACTCAACTATGCACCAAAACATAGGAGCTGGGATGCAGAAAAATGGCAGCAGGTGCTCTGGACTGATGAGTCAAAATTTGAAATATTTGGCTGTAGCAGGAGGCAGTTTGTTCACTGAAGGGCTGGAGAGCAGTACAATAATGAGTGTCTACAGGCAACAGTGAAGCATGGTGGAGGTTCCTTGCATGTTTGGGGCTGCATTTCTGCAAATGGAGTTGGAGATTTGGTCAGGATCAATGGTGACCTCAATGCTGAGAAATACAGGCAGATACTTATCCATCATGCCATACCATCAGGGAGGCATGTGATTGGCCCCAAATTTATTCTGCAGCAGGACAGTGACCCCAAACATACAGCCAATGTCATTAAGAACTTTCTTCAGTGTAAAGAAGAACAAGGAGTCTTGGAAGTGATGGTTTTGCCCCCACAGAGCCCTGATCTCAACATCGAGTCTGTTTGGGATTACATAAAGAGACAGAAGGATTTGAGGCGGCCTACATCCACGGGAGATCTGTGGTTCTCCAAGATATTTGGAACAACCTACCTGCCGAGTTCCTTCAAAAACTGTGCAAGTGTATCTAGAAGAATTGATGCTGTTTTGAAGGCAAAGGGTGGTCACACCAAATATTGATTCAATTTGGGTTTTTCTTCTGTTTGCTCACTTTGTATTTTGTAAATTGATAAACATAAACAATTACAATATATATTTTTGAAAGCATTCTTACTTTACAGCATTTTTTCACACCTGCCTAAAACTTTTGCACAGTACTGTATGTTACAAGATATATTCAATAAAGATGGAAAGATAGGTAAATCATAATGGGGTACAGATTGTTTTACCTGTATTCACATGTGATAGCCTTTTCATTCAGAGCACAGATATGAACCTATAATCCTCTAAATGCTGTTTCTTTACAATTCTGATGAATCGTGTTGGACCCAAATAAAGTAAGTGAAAGTGAATTTAATTCTCTTCATAGTACTTACAACTTCCTTATATATTGCATTACAATAAGTTGGCTTTCTTGACTAAGACAATTAAGAGAACCTTGTATTTTAGGGCATACTCTCATTCTTTGTTTATTGAGACTTTAGAAATATATTTTTTTTTCTTCTCAAATATTCAGCTTCTCAGAGAAAAAAATGTATTGATACCATCATTGTATTTTGTAAATGCAGACCAGGTTTCACATTTACATAATTGAAGATTTGCTTATTTCATTATTAGTTGAGGGAAGAACAATTTTAGAGCATTAATTTAGGATTAAGGACACAAATTATTAAATTTATTAATACATTTGATTCAATCACTCCAGCCCTTTTTACTGCTTGGCTACATAGTAAATTATTTGGGAGTGGGAGACACATCTACTTATACTGGTTGAACAACACAGTAATACTGAATTTATTTTAAATATAGGGCCACCCAAATTTCTGACAATTTTAGTTCAAGCACACACACAAAAAGGGTTCTGGAGGAAAAGGTGGTGTTTTTTTTTCCAGTTCAATACCATATGAACCAGTGGCAGAACTCTAATTAGAGTAGAACCTCTCCCCCCCTAACCCCCACCAATGTTTCAGATCTTGTGCTCAACACAACATGCAAATATATACAGCCCAAATAGAATGTAATTAATTTAACACTTAAATGCCCTTTGTCCCAGTCTGACAAAATGGGGAGAGTCCATTTACTCTATGATCTAAATGTAATAAATTGTTCAGTTGATACACGGAAAGTAGAGCACACAACTGATACATGGAAAGAAAAACACCTATATTTAAATTATGAAAATTAACATGAATGTCTATAGGCTTACTCCTCGATCTACTTTTATAACATGAAAATCCTTAAAGATCTATTTTCTTGTCTAGCTGCAGATACTTTCAACAGAAGGGCAAATCCGAAGTACAGTGTGGATTAGGACCAGATTAGACACAGTGAAAGCTGTTCAGGTGTTTAGTCTCTTTACATTTACATACTATAAAAAGGATCATAAAAATACCACCTACATAGTCCAAGTCCATCCTGCTTCTGAGGGGGCAAGCCTGAGCACAAAGTACTTTAAAACTCCAGACAGGACAAATGATGTTCCTTGCATATGAAAAGAACATATATAAATTCTTTACATAAAAGTAACTAAAACACAGCCCTTAGAATTGATCAGTTTACATTCTCTATTATTTCATGCTAGAAGCTCATCCATAGCTATAAATTATTGTTATAAAGATACTTGTCTTCAGTCCACCTGAATGGTGACACCCACAGTTAACTGCTGAAAATAAACAACTTCAAACTTAATTGAAATTGTTCTGTCACTTCAATAACAGCTTTATATTTAATATAAGGCACAATCTGCACTTCATGTTGAAGAGTAATGTGAAACATCACAGTTCATCATAGTTCAAGTTCATTAAACAAAATACCACATCCAATAGGTCAGCAAAAATATGTCAATAGTTCAAATATAGTAAGAGGAGTTCGTATTTCTTGAGCTGTTGTTATATTAGTTTTACAGTGTTCCTTTTATTTTGGTTCTGAAGCAAAAGCAGCTGAAGGAGTAACATTGGCTGGTTATTCTTGATGGCAATCTGGTTGTCTGTTGGATAAAGAAAACAGAAATTAGACCCATCAGTGAAAAAAACTGTAGCCAATATAATCCTGTAGGATCAGACTTAGGGCCTACGTAGTATAGCATCATCAGGTGCCTGACAAACCTAAAAGTAGGACATACCTTATTCTGTAGTTCCTTGGCAATTGATTATGAATAGATATTGTGCCTCTGCAACTGGCACTAGTATATAGCTGTTCCAGTTTTTAGCCACTGAAAACTCTCCATTCCATGAATGTTGGTCCCCTTTTAAAGCTATTTAAGTAGCTACTGACACTTCTGGTGGTACCATATTATAAACTATAACTCATCCTTTTGTCTTTGATTTTTCCAGCACTGCATAATGCTAAGGAGCCATAATCTGAGCAGTTCAACTGCTTTTAAGATTTAATAAGTGACACTGCCTCTAGAGTGTCACTTATAAAGCCCAAAACAGACGCCAATATTATTTCTTCTGTGGCATAAAGTGAGTTACATTTTTGTTTAGCCTGTCTTGATTGCAGCATGTAAAAAGCAATCATATCCATTAACATATAAATGGTATTCAATTTTTTTTAATTGCAAAGAGTTCTATCATCTTGTTTTCTGAATCAGTCCAACATTCTCAACCACTACTCCAAAATGGAATTTTGAGTGAGACCATATAAGTTGATTAGCATGGTTACAATATCTTGCTCCAAAAGAATTACAAGCTGTAATTCTGAATTAAATAAAACTATTTTAGTCATTAATCCAGTGATAGATAAGTAGCATAAACAAACTTTCAAACAATTCAAAACTATGAATTTTCACAAGAAATAGATTGTTTTGAAAACCTGCTACCTTATAAATACAATTGTCCAAAAGTTTTAATCATACAGTATCACTTCCTCAGAATTAGACAGGATTAGTAAAATATTTATCTCCCACATATTCTCACAGTGTTTACTATTGCTTGTTGTTATATTACTTCCTGAAATGCACAGCAATAACCTTTATACTAAATCACCCATTCTTTGTCTCAGCATTTTTAGGTGCCATCTAAGACTTCTTAGTAGATACAACTTCAGATAGCTGCAATCCTAAATTCTTGCCTTTCTTGCCAAAGGCTGGATTTGTGCTGCATGCTACAACTTAAAAGTGGAGTTCTCTGACCTTGGTTATTTGTAGACATTTCACTACTCAATCAGGCAACATTATCAGTGTAAATAAGTGTGAAGTTTGCTGCCTGTGGGGGTGTGGTGATCGAAACTCCTTAATCTCACAACACATGGACAAATTAAACCACAGATTCAACTGAGAAACTATTAGAATCTTAGACCAAGCCAAATGCAAAAATGCTAGGGATTTCCTGGAAACATGGCATTCTTACAAATCAGCCATCAATAGACACATGGAGATAAACCACATTCACGCACCATTCAAAGGAGACAAAACTAGGAAGGAAACAAAAACACAAAAAACCCCACATCCGCTCCAGCAGCCAACGTTCAGGTAAGCAGGGATTAACACCAGGGAAACAATCAGGCAAAAAACAATCAAGAAACCACCAAGGAAACCCCACACTCACTCCCACCAGTGAAGTTACCTAGTCTGGTAATAAAACATCTGCAAGCAAACAACCAAGCTCAGAGAGCACCAAGGACTCCGCAGTTCAATCTTGAGCTACAGATATTCTCTCCCACTTAACTTAAAGGACTAGCTATTTAGTAGCAAAATGCTACTTAAGAATTAAATTGCTCCTTGGCAAGAAGAGAAAGCAAACGAAGGTTCCAAAGACAAGCAACTGGGTCCTGGGTTGAAGGAGCAGAGAAAGCACATGTATCAAAGGAAAGGGAACTTACCTGCTCCAGCTGAGGAAAGGGGGATACCTGGACTTAGGCAGATGTATTAGTTGTCTTTCTTTGGTTAAGGTTACACAATGTGTTCCTCAATCTCACAGTTTCCTGTTTGATCGTTTTCCTAATAAAACTATCTGGCGAATTCCTTTTTTTTTTTTGGCCCCCTTGCATTAAACTGTTTTGACAATTGAAGGCCTATTAGGCTTTTTCGTCTTAATACCGATCCTTTAATTACAGAACCAGGTGGGATTTCTGCTTTGCTCGATCATCTCCCAAAAACCGAGCAAGATACCTAAGGCGTCGCCCGTCATGGAAAACTGACTAGGTTTGGATTATTGCGTAGCAAAGGGAAAGGCCTGATGTGACTCGGGGAGGACAGGGTTCACCCCGTCCCGCTGCAGTTCAGTGATCGTGTACTCACAACCGAAGAGATACACCGCGCTTCACAAAGCCCCAACCGTCGGCTTCACACTAACTGCGAAACTCAAAGCGATCAGTATCCTGATTTTTCCTCCCAATCTTGAATTCGTGCTCGGGGCCCGGTGTCACTCTGGCTGGGCATAGTAAAGGCCCCGCCAGCCTTGGGGATGTTCCCAGTCGTTTCCCCGGTCTCAGGAAGAGTCCCTTCGTCCCCCTGCGCCGCTCAGCCCCCTTGACTCACCCGCTGGCGCTCCCGTCATGGCAACAGATAAATGAAGACGAAGAGCGCGAGGTCGAAGAGGACCATCAGCCAGACGTCCAGCCAGTAGGACGTCCCGGTTAGAGTGGGCCCGCGGGCGATGTTTCCCGCCGTCCCCGCCGCTTCGGCTGCGAGCCCGTCCGGGTGGCGCTCCGTCTTTCGGCGGCCCCGTACCTCAGCGCCCTCCGGAGCCTCCATCATCCGTCGCACGGAAAGGACTCACTCCGACGCGAAGGACGCCCGAGGGACGTAAGGAAGTTCTGACGATAGAGAACAAAAAAAGAGGCCCGGGAGTGACGTTTCCGGTAACGACTCACTTGGGCGTGGTCTGTTTAACAAAGAAGGAGATCTGTGGTTGCTGGACCGTGACGGTGAATACGGAGTAGAAACTGTGATTGACATAAAAAGCTGGGGTGGGTGCCCGTGGCTGTGCACAGAGATAAAAAAAGGAAACGGAACAAAGGAAAGGCATTTAAGGTTTTTACATTGCAATTCCCTGCAACGTTGTGTTATTTTCACTAAGGCTAAAACAAGCAATCGTTTCTTGTCGCAGTAGAGGTTAATTTATAGCAGCGCTTTTCAAACTTGGCAGCCGTTAAGATGTATGGACTTCAACTCCCAGAATTCCCCAGCCAGCATGCTGGCTGGAGAATTCTGGGAATTGAAGTCCATACATCTTACAGCTGCCAAGTTTGAAAAGCACTGATTTATAGGGAAAACTCGAGTCAGCAAGCAAAAGACCAACAGCCTATCTCTAAAAAATATAATAAAGTCGCTTATCCTTAAGATATCAAAAAGGTATTGTAGCTTCTTAGGAATACAGTTTTATTATGCAAGACTCTTCGTGCTGATTAAGAAATAGAGACTTCATTTCAGTTAATTATTTTGCTATCTTTCTTAGGGCAGTTGTTGGAACTCTTCGTGCCCTAAAGACCATGCAACACAGTAAAAAGCTGTGGTAGTTTCGTAACATGCATTGCGGGCTAACCACCTGGATCAAAAGTGCAACATTTTTCTCAATCACTTTGTCAAAGCTCACTAGCTATAGATAGCATCTTCTAGCACCACCCAGCCATTGTTGTGGCAGAATAAAGCCTGCCTTCACAAGTAAAGTCTGGATGTCACTAAAGGTGCTATAAATCATGAAGGGAGAAATGGTCTTAGCTTTGTCTCTCAATTAGCAAAATAGGTTTAATACCTCCGGACTACCTGAATTTTCCATTTTGAAGTTTATTACATTCCACTTCTCATCAGTTTTTAAAAATAATTAATTTTAGTGGATTGGGAAGGTCACCCAACTCCCAAATTACTCTGGTATAATTAAAAAGATAAAAAATAAAAAAGATATTGTATAAAGTATGGAATCTGAAGGACAGTAGTATTCTAGTACACATATTTAAGGAAAAATAATAATTTAATAAATTTTTGAGATTCTTTGAGAAGTCCCTAATGCTGAGAAAAAGTGGAAGAAAAGAGCAGAGGATGGCCAGCAACAAGGTGGATAGACTCAATTATAGCAGCAGTAGGTGTACTGTGGAAAGAACTGAAGGGCCAGGTTGAGCACAGATCATCCTATAGAAGGTCTATCTATGTAATCATTAAGAGGTGACACTAACATAACAACAAAGAATCAAGAGTTCTTGAAAAAGTGTGTCCCAAGCAAAATTCTCCATCCTCTCTAATCTGCATCTGTATTGTGATCTGCCCTGGCAAATATCAGAAATCACACATGAAACGAAATTGCTATTGCGATCTAAATTGGATATGATTTGTTAAATTATATGGGGAGAATAGGCATTGGTGTATTCGATCTGTGTATTAATAGATGCACAATTTTAAACTATCAATAAAGCTGTAGTAACTTACTTTCAAAAGAAGGGAAACTTGGCCTACTGTTGGAGTTCAGGGATTTCTCATTGCTCAAAGACATATGGTGGGTATGATTTTTAAAAGCACTTCACAGACAGATTAACTGAAATGTACTGATTGGATATGCTTTCTTATTGAATGAGGCCATTAACGTGAATATTGCCTTTTTTTGAACAATGAGTAGTTAGACCAAGATTGACTGACTTATCACAATTGAAACTGAAAAAGTTTGTCTGGGTTTGCTTTTCATTTTAAAGCCAGATTAATTTTAATACAGATGAGGCAGAATTTCCTGTAGTTTTATTTAATGTGTAATTTCCAAATTTGTACTTCTTGAACCTGGAATTGATTCTTATGTGGAAATCTGTATTTTTCTTAGTTTTGCAATACCAACTCAAGGGGAAAGAAGAGTACAAGACAGAAATTAGAATTCATTATATTATGTGACATGCTAGCAAACATGTCCATGTAAAGGTGTGTACAAAAATTGTTCTATTAATTAAAATGTACATGAAAATAACATTTCTGTTAACATTTTTAAGAAATCACAAAATGAAAACTGATGGGGAAATGTGCCAAACTGGAAAATCTTAGAAATAGGTGAACTTGAACCAAGCTAATATATTTGCATGGTACTTGGATCAGACTAGCTAGTTCTTATAAGTGATTTATTGTATAAAGGAGCAATTATTTATTTTAAGTTTATCCACACTTAGTCACAACAGCAACAAAAGACAACAGCATCTTCTAGAATAGGAGTAGAAATCATGTTTATTTTTTCCCATTTATAAAAAGCAAATTTTATATTTAGGCTCAGCAACACCATTTAGTTAAACAGTCATGGAGCATAAAAGATAAATACATCTTAACTGAATATTAGAACTTATTTACTTTGCATTCGGTTAAGAAAACGTTGTTGCTGTAAACAAAGCACAAGTGCTCTTCTATTGGATTTCAGTCTCCAGTAGTAGCTGTTTATGCTTTCTTGAAGATTCTTTTGGCTGTTACTCCTTCGTAAGTGTAAGTCTGAAATGATTTAATTATTAAAAAGCAGGTCAGAATATCAGCAATATTTTCAGGGTTTACAGGGCTGAGTTTTCCAGGTATAGTTTCAGTCTATATTCCAGAAATCAGCCCTTTTTAAGGGGGCATAAATAGGTCAAAATCAAATGTTTATTTTTAAATAATACCTCATCAGTAGAGGACACATAGTACTGCTTGAACAGTTTTGATTAATCCTAGTATTTACTCAATAGTACAGAGGCTGCTTTCAGATAGACAAGTGCTCCTGGAATTATTAACTAAATAGTGTTAGAAGTTAAGTTCATTCCCAAGCCAGGCTACAATAAAAGGCAGGAAGACACTTGTGGAGGGATCCTGAAATTGTGTATTGCAATAAAGCCGAAATCAGTAAGCAGGCAGAGATAAGCTGGGGACACCCCGGGCCATTCCTCACCACCTCTCTTATAGATTGCTAGTTCAAACGTTTAAGCCAATCATTAACCCTGAGAGTATAAGGCATTGACCAATCATATGCCCTCTCCACTTGTTTATGCTTTTCCCTTCCCTCTCATCTGTGGTTAGCCACAATGGCCACAGAGGCAGTGCCTGCAGTAAACTACAATGCCTAAGTCCTTCACTTTCTTTCACACAACTTTTGCAACATGCTCATTCAGCCATGACAGATCTAGCTCTTCCCTGCAAAATGGCCTCACTGCTGCTCATTATAACCTTTTAGCTTCTTACCAATTCTTATGCTAGTTTAGATATTATTGTAAGAAAATATTCCAACACTAGTATTATCTAACAATCTCACTGGTTTCTTAATTGCTTTGTTACATAAAAGGTACAACATGTGAGACAGGATATAATTTAAGTCTCCAAGTAGAGGAAAGCCTCATCTGTCTTTCTCGTGTATTTCTGTTTTTGAAGTAAAATAAAACCTTCACCTGTAAGTCTTCCAGTTGTCACTTCCTCTTGCAAAATCCGAGCCCACACTATTAGGGTTTGATCTTATACAATGATAGGCGTTACTCAGGACTGAGTTCAATGGAACTCACGTCTGAATATGCATGCTTACTTTTGTCAGTCATACTGTACCACAAGATTATTGGGATAGCTTATCTTTGAGGTGTCAGCTTTCCAAGGATACCACAATATTATGAGATGGCAAGAAGGAGAAACTTTGCCATGTAAATTGTATGAATTCCTTTTCACTCATATTTGCCCATCCTTAAGTTAACATTGATTTGGTACCACATGTGTTTTATACAGCCAGCTTTAATTCCTTCACTAGATCTTAAGAAGAAATTTCGTTACCCACAATTTCAGACATTATTCATTATATTAAACCACACATTTCATTCCCAAGTCTTCAGCTGGGAAACATGATCATACACATAATTTCCAAAGCATGAATAGCTTCTTCATGCTTCTAAGGTAAGTTCAGAATAGCCAGATGATATAGATAGCCCTTGCCAAAGAAACTTTATATTCCTGAATGCAATATCTGTATTAGGCCATTTAAGTTGTACAAATATCACTGCAACCTTTTGAGTTTCAAGAACTTTAATCAAATAGACTGTTTAGAGGGACAAAATGGAAGTGATGGATTTAAAAAGGGCTGATCAAATTTCTGCACACACTTTTATGGCTAGATGTGGGAGGAGCCTTCAGACATGCAAGCTGGCTATTAAGTGCAGAGTGACATTAGATCACGATAGGAGATGATCCAAAGTTTGCTAAGAAGAAAAAGGAACTAAATATTTTCATTTCAGAAAAAATACACATTTCAGCTGTTAAGTTTAACACTGCTTCCTCCTATCAAAACACAAAGATGCTGGGGAGTGGAAATGGCTGTCAGCGATTGCTTTTTATATTCATAGAGTGTCACTGAGCATTGCAGCCTAACTCTCTCTACTAGTAGCAATCCCCTGCTATTGTTCATTAAATAATTAAAAAACAAAACACATATAAATGGGGGCAGAGAAAGATCACAGGCAATTGGGAAAGGCAAAAATAGGCAAAAATAGATCATGGAATGGAATTCTGCAAGGAGCACTGCATGTGGCCAGGGTTCTTGATAAGGCCCCACTTATGATTCATACATTTTCAAACATTTTAAAGTTGGTTTTTCATGTTTTGAATTTGTAGAAGAGATTGCTTTCTCAGGTTATAATCTGAATTTTTTTCGCTTCACCCCAGAACTGGCTTCTCAGCTATTTCTTTTCTTTTAATTGCAAGTAAATGTTTAAAAATAGTTTTAACAAAGCGCCCTCTCTCTCTCTCTCTCGTTAAATCTCCTCAGTTCCTTGTTAAAAAGCTAACATGATTTCCTATTGTTGTTGCTAATAAATCTATTTAAATAATTAAAAAATATATCCATGATACACTTACCTGAATCATTTCTTCTCCTACAATTTCCCGCAATGCTTCAAGTTTCTTCCCATTATCCTTCCGGTTGAATGTGCCTATCAGTTGGGTGCCTTGCAGCTCCCAGGCACCCTACAGTACACAGAATGCATGCATGAAAGAGAGAGAAAGAGAGGGGAGGGAGGGGGGGAGGGAGGAAGGAAGGAAGGAAGGAAACAACTGTTGATGTGGTTGAACATATTTGTAATTGACCATAACTAAAGTGGGTGTGTATTGGAATACTTTGCTATATAGCCTCTCAACAATCTTGCCAGCTAACACAGGGGATCAGAAACTAACTCCTGTGAGAAAAGACTGAGGAAACTGGGAATGTTTAGCCTTGAAAACAGTAATTGATGTGAGTTATAGTAGCACCCATCAAAAGCCTGAAAGGATAGCATACCAAATAATGCTATGATAGATTTCCTCTCATTCCAGAGTTCAGGAAATAGAACAAATTACAGGAAAGCAGATTCTAGACTAATGTTGGGAAAAAACATAACAATAGAGTATTTCAGTTATAGATATAATGTTTCAGAGAGGCAGTGACATATTCAAACAGAAGCTGAGCAGATGTCTGTTGGGAATGCTCTAAATTAGACTCCTGTACAGAATGTGTGTGTCAGGAGAGTTCGTGTACTCAGTGACACCTTCTAACTCTATGATTCTTTTTTTTTAAAAAAAGTTTTCTTACATTGAGTTCAGTTCCATCAGCTAAGCTGTAGTCAAACTTCTCTCCCAAAATGAACACTATATCTATGGTGCGGAAATTGCTGGATTCATGGATGGTGAACTTGTTTCCTTCTTGTTTGATTGTGAGCTTCAGGTTGTCATGGGCTCCAAGCTTCCTCTTCACTAAATTAATACCTATGAAGGTTAAGATGATTAGGAGTCAATTACACAGCAGGATTCTTTCTCTCCCAACTTATTTTTAAACAAATTGTCTAAATAGGTTGGCTAGAGCTGGACAATTTGGAGCCAGTCCTCTGTAATTCTTATTTGTTTAGGTTTTGGTTTTCAGGGTTAATGCAGCCAGTTTACAAGGATCTGTTTCTAGTTTCTTAGGAATCTTTAATCAATGTCCAAATTATACATGATGTACGTCTCAGACTACTAATGTGGTATCTCTTCTCTTTTCTATATCTCCCAGTGGTTGAGTTCACAAAACATACTAACTCCAAACCAAACCAATTACATTATATCTCTTGTGATGTGTAAGCACAGTCTTTGAGCAAATACTCTCTAGCCCCCCCCCAACAAGTGTCAAATGCTTTTTTTATGCAATCTGAAGAGAATCCAGAATATTGTCAAAGGTTTAAATTGCTTAGATCAGCTAAATATATATGATCTAATTCTTCTGAACTAGGAAACCATGTTATTACAAAAAAAGGAAGCTCTGGGTGCAAAATTAATTAAAACTGCATAGCATTATAAAGTATTTAGACTAGTTTTGTAATGAAAAGCCTAAGGAAAGAACCAAAGGAAAACTGGGCATCAGTACAACCACGGAGATGACAAGTACTGCTTAGTAAGAACCAAAAACGATCATTCTAGGGTCAGAAACTAATGGGAAAATACATAAGCATAAATTCCATTGAAAAAGGAAGTATGTACTTAGAGGCAAACCTCTGAAACAGTGTATGTCAATGTTTGATACAACAGTAATGTGAATGTTACAAATGGAGGATGGAATCAAAAATCTTGCTGGAAGACTTTTGACCCTGATGTCCATCTGCTGCATACCATCTTCCCCAGACTCCAGAACAGAGTCTGCCCAGACTGGTTGTGAGATGGTATGTGAGCAGGAATTAATTATTGAAACTAGTTTAAAAAAACTAAATACTTTCATTGTTTGATATTTGTGTCCACAGTCTACTGTTGCCCAGGATCCTAAATCTTTTAGCATTGATCCCTGAGTGTAACTGATCTTACATCTGGATGTAGAAAGGTTAGATCCCTGAGAGTCTCTGACAGTTTCTGGAAGCCAGTTTTCAAGAAAGTAGGAGTCTATTAAGAAAGTCAGCAATGACTTCCTACCTATAACAGCAGGATGACAATATAAATTAGGGAGAAAAAGGAGGAAAGAAAATTCTTACAGAGTAAATCTGTACAAAAAAGTAAAGAATGGGGTTGGATATATTTGGAAGCAGGAAAATCAAGTCCCCAAGAGTTGCAGAGCCAACATGCAAAAAACAGCTTTGGAGACTTTAGTTTAAGCCCTTCTTCAGTCATGAAGAAAAAGTCATTTGTCAAACCTGTACATTTCTATTTGTGACAAGAAGGAATATACGATCCTAAAAACATGCAGGTTTATCAGCAAGTCTTTGAGGGAAGGAGAATAAGAAAAAGCTGGAATGAAAGACCACTGGTTAATAGTGAACAATAAAGAAGTATGCCAGGGATTAACAACAAGCTTTTTGAATTGCATCAGTAAAGATTTTTTTTTTCACAAGAAGCAAGGAAATGCATCTCTTACCCATTACTTCCATGAATTTTTCATAATTTTCACTCTTCTCTACTTTCCAGGTGCCATCAAATGCCATGGCTGTTAGCTGTTACAAGGAAGCTTAGAACTAAAGAGAGTTTTCTATCCAAACTAAAGTAAGGCTTTCTGAAGGGGTGATTTATATTTTTACTTATCTTGAAAGCAATTCATACACTGATGTGGCTGACTAAAGTGCAATTAGTCACGTGACCCTATAAGATCAAACTACTAGAATGTATTCTAATCCTCCATAATTAGAATAAATCTATTATATATAATTCTAAATGTTGAAAGTATTGCCTGTATTCTTTGCTAGAGTTGTGGTTACTAAGTACTCTTTTTCTCTCTGAATAGGATGAACAACTTAGAAAAATAACCTAAGAAGACTGCTGGTAAGGAGAAAGAATGAAAATCAAGATGCTGCTTTCTTTAAACAAAGCAAATCTACTGTACTGTTGCATTTTGTCATGTTTTTATTCCTGATATATGCTTCAGCAAAGAGAACAACTCTGCACTCCCTTTCAAATATGTGTTCACTCTGGCAGCTGTTCTACTGAGTAAGACAAAGATACAAACAATGGGAGACAGATTATTTACCCTGGGAATCATTGATTATGGTTTTCCTGCACCCTAATCATGTAATGAAACTGCTTTTTCTGTTCTGAAATTTAGGAGATAGTTCTAAGGCAGAAAGTGATTTTAATATAGAAAGCCAATCAAACCAAATCCCACTGAGCTGAGTAATGATGTGCTATTTGCACGTACATGTGTGTTCATAACCCCCCCCAGCCCCTCTCCCCCTTTAATACAAGACTGATTTCACAGTAACTGCATAATAATCCTATTTTCTAAATGTTCTATCTGACTTTTTAATCTAAACAGCAATGGAATATCTGAGCATCATGTTTGAGGAAGTAACATATTTTAAGAATTTTAGGAGTTAAAGCTGGACACAAAATAAGAAACATAAGAAATGCAAACCACCATATCCATGTGGAGTAGTGACTGTTGGGGAAGAGTGGGAACAGAGGCTCTTATTCCTCTTAATTCCCTGTCACTGCTGCAAGATAAATATTGCTCCACAAATCTGACATGAAGGCTGGCCTATATTTACTTGGCTAGATAAATTTTGGCCCTGGTCTGTTTAGATGTCTGTTCAGATTGCCTGACTGGACTTAGGCACCTTTCAGCTACAATTCTCAACCTATATTCTCACAGATAAGATAAGGACTTCACTACGTTGCAATCAACTAAGCGAGATAAGCAATTTGGGGACCATGATACAAATGATGAACAATCATTCTTTCTGCAAAGTCTCTTGATGTACCTGTCATTATGGCCAGAACTGTCAATGCCACCCTTGAGAGAATATCAATAATCTGTAATGATTTTGCAATTGTGCATTATATCAGCAGGTAATTTTATGATTAGTTCAAGCAGAAAAAAAAAAAAACCTTCCATTCACTTCAACTGTTCCAGAGCAGTAAGAGAAGGTTTCCCGGAGAATAAAATGCAAAGTGACTGATGATTTCTGGATAAAAAGGAAGTAATGCCTTAGATATTTTTGAATGAGCAGATATAAAGTCCCTCAGAAAATCCAAAAGTGAGTTTGCCAGATGACTGTGAAGTGCTCAGATTTTGTTTCCACTGTTGAGGTTTGCTCCAGGATTTTAATAAGTAGTCTGAATATAGAGGGAATTCAAATTTAGCAGGGTGCACTTATACACAAGGATAGGCTTTGTTTTAACACATGCCTCTTACAAATTCTTTAAACACTTTAAAATGTTAAAATGTTAAAATTAATAGCCAGTATTAGACCAGGTCCTGTAGTACAGGTAGTCCTCGTTTAGTGACCACAATTGGGACTGGCAACTTGGTCGTTAAGCAAAGTGGTCGCTAAGTGAAACTGCAACTGTGCTTACTTCAGCTTTCCTTTGCTATACAGACCTGCAAAGGTTGTAAATGCGAGGATTGGTCATAAAGTTACTTTTTCATCACTGTCGTAACTGCAAAGGGTCACTTAACAAGGCAGTTGCTAAATGAGGATTACCTGTAAAGTGAAAACTCCAGAGTTAGATTTATTTAAAGCTATGTAAGGAAATAGAGGAAATGCAAAGCTACAACGAATTAAATTACAACTTGTATTAACTAAATGAGAGATATATAAGGCAGATTTAACAACTTGCAAAAGAACTTCTGGTGATGTGAAAAAAAAACCCTGAAATCATACCTGAGACAGATCAAACCATGATTATTTTTTTTATAATATATGGAGAAAGGTAAGCAGATAATTGATGCTTAGTACACAGATTAGCTCAAATTTCTTTCAACTTTTTAAGGTGTTGGTCACATTTGGAATTTGTGAAATGACACGGATACCAGCACAAAATGCCTTTCTTGGATGAATCCTTTATTAAATGGCTGCCATCACAAAATACCTATTTATAGGAATACATATATTCTAAGAATGTTTACAGGAATCAGAACATATGTTTCACTGTCAAATCCAAACCTTTGAACTTACTAATTCAGGATCACATTCCTTTCATCTTTCTTCTCTAACTCCCAGTGCATAAGATTCACTGACCATACATTCCTAGCACAGACGACATGCCACAAAGCAAAATGCAACATGCTTCAAACTCTTTCTCAATTTGCATTCTTTTACTTTCAGGATTTTCTTAAATTATTAACTTCTCCCTGGATCACCACTAAATGTTGTCTTGCATATTAACATTGCAACACACCCGCACAAACACATGATTTGGTGTAGTGGTTAAGGTGCTGGCCTAGAAACCAGGAGACTGTGAGTTCTAGGCCTGCCTTAGGTATGAAAGCCAGCTGGGTGACTTTGGGACAGTGGCTCTCTCTCAGCGCAACCCACTTCACAGGGTTCTTGTTGTGGGGAAAATAGGAGGAGGAGGGAGTATTAGGTATGTCCACCACTGAGAGAGAGAGAAAGAGAGAGAGAGAATATACATTCACCGGCAAAACTTTAGCCTGTTCTAAAGCTGTCTGCCATTTTTCTTTTCTAAGACTGTTTTCTCTTTCTCAATCTAGGCTCAGAGGAATTCTCTAGAACTAAAGATAGCACCTAGAGCTTTGCTTTGAAGTCATTCCAATTGCCAGAAAAGAGAAAAAGTTAATTCAAATAAGCACCTCAACAGGTACCAAGAAAGTTTGGGTTGTAATCCCAAGTTTAGTACATGGACATGGCTTAGAGATCAGTAAACAGGAACCACCCATTTCTTGTTTTTGTATCATAAAGGTGGAGGAACTTCCTCTGTAGATTTAAGGATGATTCTTAGAGACTTACTCTCTCTAAAATAATATTACAGAGAGTTTTAAGGTTCAAACAAGTTATGTTAAGAGACAGAAAGAAAGGACCTGCAACTTCTACATTCTTAGGCTGTAGCAATTCAATCCAGCAAGAATTGCATAATCATATTCTTTTGGAATCTGTGTTACTGTCACTGTGTCCTTTCAGATAATGTTTTGTTTAAGGTCCACATATTCATTGAGATAATGATCGCATGTCCTTGATTGCCCAGTAATAATTTGCAGATGAAATGTTTCATGTAGCACAGTTACTACCTTCTTAAGGCACTAGGAAATTAAATATTAACCAACAGAGACATCTAATCAGCTAATCACTGATAGTTAAATGTATAAAGCATAAAAGTTGCACCACAAAAATGAAATGATATTCCAAAGATCAGAGATCAGATTCCCTTTCAGGGCCTGAAATATACGTAATTTGTCACAGAAAAAAGGTTTAACATAACTAAACTGAATGGGTTCAAACCCAGAATTTGGTTTAGAATTTTAAATAATGCATCCTACTTCTAATCATATACTAGTATATATATAATACTAGCCCTTGTCTCAGTAAAGAAACAGTGAAGTGTGGAATACAGATGTTATTATCAAAAGAATCTACTTTTTGATGATGAATAATTTAGCTATCAGAGGAGTAGCCATGTTAGTCTATTCCAGCACAATCAACATTATCAAGAACTTTTCAAGCAGATGGGAGTGCTAAACTGGCCATTCTAAGAGAAGTAGAAATCTTCAATTTGATGCAAGTCCCCACTTCTAACCCATCTGCCTTTTTCTTGGGTACACCTGGCTGGATTACTGGATGTTTTGGCCTTAGGCTCCTGTTGCTAAATGCCAGGAGACTCCTGGGACTAACATGGGATTGAAAAACAAAGCAAGATAAATAATGAATATTAAATCACAACAGCATAATATAAAACCTCACAAACTAATACCAAAAGCACAGTCCTGTGAGTAACCGAGCCCCTGTGAAGGGCTTTATATTCAGCATTTTAAATTGCATCCAGAATCCAACAGGAAAGCAACACAGCTCACAAAGTACCATGACCCATCTATAACTACCTGTGCCACCATAATCTGGGCCAGTTATAGCTTTTGTGCTCCACATAGAATACATTTCAACAGTCCAATTGGGAGGTCACCAAGGCATGAGTTATCATGTACAGTGCCTATTGAGCCAGAGACAAATGCAATTAGCACGCAAAATGGAGTTATGCAAAAAGCCCTCTTCACCTTGAGTACCATCTGATGTTCAAGCAGGAGATGAGAGTGCAAGAGGACTCCAAATTACATACCAGTTCTGTCTGGGGGAATGAAACCCATAATCTCCAGAAACACCCAATCTCCAGAACTGGGATCCCCTAAAACCCACAATCACTTAGTCTTGGTTGGGTTCAGCTGAAGCCTGTTCTTTCCTATTCAGGCCCCCACAGCCTCCAAACACCGGGAAAGAACCTTGACACATCACTAGGTTGGCTTGAGGTAGAAATGTAAAGCTGTATTTCATCAGTGTATTAATGATACTTAACCCCATGTTGACAGCTGACATTGTCCAGCAGCTTCATGTAGATGTTAAATAGGAGTGGAGAGAGGGTGTAGCCCAGAGGAGTCTGTGAGCCTTGCGAGGTAGACCAGACAGGAAACATGGCCAAATGAGCTAATTCTACTTAACTGTAAGGTAACATTAACAGAATCTTGCAAGTCTGAAAGTATATCTCTCCCCCCATCTACTTTACAGCCCAATAAACTAGAGAGGGTTTCTTCTGAGCCTCTTGTCCCACCCACATTCCTTTTGCAGTCTAAGTTGCCTTTTATCTGATCATTCACTTGGCTGCGTCTCTTCACCTTGTCTCCCAAGGTCATTCCCACATACCATCACAGAATTCCACAATGCAAAAATCTAAGGCAAGATCTCATCCCAGATCTGGAGATGGATTCTTTAGGAGGAGGCAGATCACTGGATTTTTAAGAACTGTGGGAACCATCCCCTCCCTCAAGGTTGCATGCATCACTACCTGGACCCAACCACCATTATCTACCATGAGGCCTTACCCAGCCAAAATGGACATGGATATAATGTACAGGTGGCTGCACTTACAGCTGCAAGGATCTTGTCCACTTCCTCAGTGGGACCAACGGGATCAAACTCTTCCAGATAAGCATGCTAGACCATGCCTCAGCCAATTCAAAAGGACCTGCACAATTGGAGTCCAACTCAGTGGATCCAAGTGACTTTATTTGTCAGAAGCTTCAAATAATCTCTACAGTGGCTTTGCAGATGTTTCTCAGGCCCATCTCTATCTACAAGAGACTGTCATCCTGAAGAAGGCTGCTGGACAACTATCTGCAGACATAATAACATGATAATAGATATGATAATGGCCATAAGGTAATTCTTAATCAAGCCTCTTACCCATCCTTGATTGAATTCTCTCTTTGTTTTTTTTCAGCAGCACTCTAGGTGCCTCTTCTGCCATTTCATTTCCTGGAGCTCCTCTGAAAAGCAGGGAACCTTTTGGGATGCATAAACAGAGAGATAGTCTGCATAGGCATGATCCAATCCGAGGCTGTTGCCACTCCTTCATTCCAGGCAGCAACCAAGGCCTCAGTCAAACCATGCATTAGAGCCTCAGGAACAACCCCATGTTTCTTCTGGGCCCCACTGGATTCATCAGGTGCCTAGCACAGACTGCTTTAATAGGTCTTTCCTCTCCATAGCAGGGAATAGTTGCAGAGAACTCTAAGGCCAGCAGAGAATGATCTGACTATGTCAATGGACTTATTGTAACATCCCCCAATTCCAGATCATGTCACCATTTCCCTGAGACAAAAACCAGGTCCTATATGTGCCCACTGCTGTGAATTGGCCTTCAAAAATCTGTGTAAGTTCCATGGTGGCTATGAACTTCCAAGCTACCTCCAACCCCATACCAGAGAGGGCAAGTGGAAGTCCCTCAATTCCATAAGTCCGTGGAACTTCACTGCCAACCTGGCCACAGCATCAAGCAACTGAAGCAGGAAGCTACTATGCAGGAAAGGGGCTGGTATAGTAACAGCAATCCCAACTAATCCTTAGAGCCCAACTGTATCAACAGAGTTTCATACACAGTTTTCTGTGGGGCAGCACCTCGGACAGCCACCGGAGTCTCCCAGATGACAATAGCTAATTTGTCTTCCAGGGGAGGTATGGCAAACTGAAGATGGCTCTGCAAAAGCAGAGTCAACAACTGCGACAAAGATCAAGGAACTGGTGAGTAGACTGGTTCCTTGGAACCTCTCTGGATAAGGAGAGGACAGGAGATTGCCCACATGTGCTCTGGATGGCTGCTCCTCACAAGGAGACCACAGAACAGCAGTTTTCCATGGGTTTGAGCACTGAGAGACGACAGGATTAGCCATCTTGCTCACAACCGCAGCAGATACTTTTAAAGGACACTAAGTTCGTAAATCTTACTTTCTAATCACTTTTGAAAATTGCTCATTAACTACTTCTAAGCTATTAGAAACCTTCAGAATGACAAGTTTGAACGCACCAGGTTAGTCTGCCTTCAATCCTAAACAAAATAAAATTTTAATCATAAGCTTAAGAATTTCAAAAATCTGAAATAAACAGCAAAAAGCTAAATAAGATTGTGATCTTAGAAAGTTATTAATGGACTAAGGGTTCAGATAAAATTGGAATACTGAAACTTTTACAATAAGATTTTGGAATTAATTATAAAGTACAAACAGCCTCTCATGGGAAATAGATCCTATTTTGGTTTTACAAGACACAACATGGATAAGCAATTTCATGATTTCAAGATGACAATAGCTAATTTGTCTTGTCTTAGATTTGTGGCTGGTCCCACACTAAAACCTTGTATGGGCACATTTCTGAGAGGAGAACAGCCCCTCTGTGCCCAACCAGGTATTGGTAATACATGCCAGGTCAGACCTTTCATCCATTATCAGATCATGGATGAGGGGAATCTTATTACAACAGGGCTACTTGGCATTAATAGCAACAGTCAAAAGCCTGGGCCACTGAAGTTCCAATGACCAAGCACTGGGGCCAAGAACAGCAGAGTAGAATGTGGAATTGGTAGAAGGTACTAAGACTACATTCCCTGAGAGCTGCTGGTCCCCAGCTCCCATCATATGTCCTGCCCATCACCACTGTGATGGTGTTGCCTGCCCCTCCTCCCTTGGACATGTATGTATGTATTTATGTACACAATTTTTTCTAATAAGTGCAAGGTATGTACATTACCAAGCGAATATTTAAATTGGACAGCAAGTACTCAAGGACAGCAAACTATTATTATTATTATTATTATTATTATTATTATTATTATTATTTTAAAGAATACCAGAGATGGGATTTTAGGAAAAGCCATGCAAGCAAAATATACATTCTTTTGGTATGACTTCTCCTAAGAAACTAATTTGCAGAGAGAGAAGAGCAAAAATGCAGAATAGAATTTGTTATGTAGCATCAACAATCCTCCTCCAGGACTGAAGATCCCTGCTATAATGAATAGAAGCTGGAATGATGGATTAAATGGGCTGATGGCCTGACCTAGCAGGGTTCTTATGTTTACCCAATTCATGATTGCAAGAAATCACATATTTTCTGTAACATATGTCATTAATTAATTTGTAAGGAATAGTAGGTTCCACTTCTCTAGTCATGCTGTAGATATGGAAGGACATTTTTGAAGAAATTTTCCAGTTCTTCCCCATAAGTAATTTGCCTCTCTTTTACCTTTTTGCTATAATGTTAGCTCCCTCTTGTGGTTCATGAGATAAAATTGTATTTGCCAAAGAAAATAATTACTGTACATGCTTAATTTCAGTTGGATCAAATTAAAAAATGGGAAGATTTAAATAACAAATAGGCCTTTGGAATAACATTATAATTTGCTCTAAATTAATAATGTAATGAACTTATAATTACCGTAATACATATATTTAAAATATTTGCGTTCCACACTCCAACCAAAGTTATAAACACAAAACTGGAAGGTGTCCTGTGATTGGCCTGCATTTTTCAATTAATACTTGGAACAACAGCTGCTTAGGTAAGCTAGCTCTTCTTATTTACTCTTGCAAGTTGTGAGCCAAAAAACTTTTTGCTGTAACCCCTATCAGATCATTATTTTTCTCTTTTGTCATGCAAATTCTAAATTAAGTGTCCATGCACAAATTAGCAGCAACAGTGGGTAATATTTTAGATGAAAGAGAAGGGCAGGCTTGAGCAATGAGCTGAAATGAATAGAATGGAATTAGGATGGGGAAGACCTAGCTTGACAGTAATACATGTAAAAGGAATCTGAGTGTCTTTGCTGACTACAAGTTAAACAAAAGCTAGCAGTGTTAATGAAACTTCTTAAAAACTCAAGTGTTATCTTGGGGTGCATTAACAGAAGCACAGAGTTCAGCTCATGAGAATGAATTGTTCCACTATACTCTGCCTTCACTGGACCTCATTTCAAATACTGTAGTCCAGTTCTGAAACCACAATGACTGTAGTCCAATTCAAAAACAACAGTGACAAACTTCAGCAACTTCAGAGGAGGTTTACAAAAGATGTGAAAGGTCTGGAAGTCAAGTCTTACAAGGAAGGGTTAAAGGATCTAAGTATATTTAGTTTATACTTAGAAAAGTATAAACTAAATATACTTTTATTTAGATAACTAAATGGAGCTATGCTATTTTCAAATATCTAAAGGATCATCACAAAGAAGAGGTAATAGATTTTCTCTATTGCCCCTGAAGGCAGAACTAGAACTAATGGGTTGAAAGGAAGGAAGTTCAGGCTAAAATCAAGAGGAACTTCCTAATTATATGAGCATTAGCCAGTGGAAAAGGCTGCCATATGATATGATAAGTTCTCCTTTGCTAGAGGTCTTTAAGCAGAAGATGGTCAGGTCCATTTTCCAGTGACTAAAAAGACTGGATGGGCATCAGTTAGAGATGCTCTAGTGGATCATGAGCTGAGCAAGAGGTTGGACTGATAACCTGTATCCAATTCTGTGATTCTCCAGGTGGCTTACAATAATAAAAGGAAATTTATCACATTTTTTTCAAGTAATAATGACAAAAAAGGTGTTTTAATAAAAAAAAAAAATTAAAACAATGATGCAACATCAACGTTCTCAAACTGCTAAGTAAAATCAGCGAGAAAAGACACAACAAAATAAAAATATCTTTATTCTCCTCCAAAAGACAAAAGGAGAATGAAGGTGGTCTTGTCTCATTCATCCAGTGATCCATTCACTGTTTTGTGTGAACAGGATCAAGAGCTTACAGCACTTTAGAGAGATCTAAACTCTCTTGAGATATGGATAATGACAATAGCTACTAAACGACCTTGTACACAGAAGTGGCCAACTTGCAATCCTCCAAGGTCTTTGTGCTGCCCCCCATCCCCTTCTCATAGGCCTGCCCGTCCCAACTTAACAATGTTGCAGCTATGATTGCTAATGTCTTGAAAGGCCCTGCAAGGCCCAGCCAGTGTACAAAGCCCTCAATGCAGAAAACAGAGAATCTGATACTCAGTTTTTTATACTGAGCAGGTTCCGTTATTTCTGGTATTCCCAGGTAATCTAGCCAGTTCCAATGGCTATAGACGAAGGCTGCCAATCTCAGCTGCAAAAATCCAGGTAACCATTAATTGGCTGCAAAAAGTTAATATTGTCTATCTCTTTGCTGCCTTTAAGAATTGTCCAGATTTTTCTAGTCCAGATATAGTGCCATACTATAGAGCAGTGTTTCTCAACCTTAGCAATTTTAAGATTTGGACTTCAACACTCAGAATTGAACCCAGGACTTCAACACCTTTCCAAGTGACTCTGGGTGGTGTACAATAGGGTTAAAAAAAATGTCAATAAATAGATTAAAAAGTATGAAAAATATAAAAAACCAAACTAAAGCAGAAAATAATAGGTGAAGGATGTAAATATATCATTTTTATTAAAAAAAATTTAAGAAAAAGGAAGATAAAAACTAATACAAACTAAAATAGAGTAAGAAAAAGGAAAGAAAAATAATGAAATCGAAGAGAAAGCTAAAAGTGCAAGAAAGGAAAAAAAGAAAAATAGGAAAGAAAAAAAGATATAAAGAAGTAGCTTCTGATCTTCTTTACCGCAGTTGTATAAGTTTACCTCTTACTCTATGGTTACAACATAACTCTCTTCTTTCTATAATCTAGCCTGTCTAATCATCAAAAACATAAATCATAAGTTCATTTTTTTCTCTTTCATGCAAAAAGTCTGTCAGGGGTTTCCAGTCAGCAATTGTCTTTTCTCTGGTAACGGAAGTCAATTTAGCCATCTCAGCAAGTTCCATCATCTTCACCAACCATTCCTCCATGCTGAATTCAATGCTGAATCTTTCCATCCTTGTGCATATTTGCTGCAGTTATCATGTACAAAAACAAAGTTCCATCAATCCCAAAAGAAAAACCTCTGGTCTCAATTGTATATTAATATTTAAAATCCTCTGAATCAAGGTATGTATTTGAATCCAGAATTTTCTATCTTTTTTACACATCCACAAAACATAATAAAATGTCCCCTTCTGGTTGTTCACATTTCCAACATAAATTGGAAGTGTCTATATACATTCTAGACAATTTCTCTGGTGACATATACTAATGGTGAAACCAAGGGGACCCAGTATTATTCAGATAATTGAGACATATTGTATATATTGTCTTTAGCAAAACTAATTAATATGATACTTCCTGCATATTTTGTACCTTCTAAAAGGCTGAAAATCAATGAACAGATATTATCTTAACAAGTGGGAAAAAGGATTTATGTACAAATAATGCAGTACAAATAAACAATATCTTTTCAGGTCTTCCATTCTTTTCTGGCTCTCATTTTTTTTAAGTTGAATGTTTCCTTTTTAATATATTATTGGTATATATATACATTCCAGAGAACAGCAAGAAGAGATAAAAAAGGCCTTCTTAAATGAACAATGCAAAGAAATCGAGGAAAACAATAGAATGGGAAAGACTAGAGATCTCTTCAAGAAAATTGGAGATATCAAAGGAACGTTTAGTGCAAAGATGGGCATGATAAAGGACAAAAAAGGCAGGGACCTAACAGAAGCAGAAGAGATTAAAAAGAGGTGGCAAGAATACACAGAAGAACTATACAAGAAAGATCTTAATGTCCCTGATGTCCATACTGGTGTGGTCACTGACCTTGAGCCGGACATCCTAGAGAGTGAAGTCAAGTGGGCCTTAGGAAGCATTGCTAACAACAAAGCTAGTGGAGATGACAGTATTCCAGCTGAGTTATTTAAAATACTAAAAGACGATGCTGTTAAAGTGCTGCACTCAATATGCCAGCAAGTTTGGAAAATGCAACAGTGGCCACAGGATTGGAAAAGGTCAGTTTATGTTCCAATTCCAAAGAAGGGCAATGCCAAAGAATGCTCAAACTATCGCACAATTGCACTCATTTCACATGCTAGCAAGGTTATGCTCAAAATCCTACAAGCTAGGCTTCAGCAGTACGTGAACCAAGAACTACCGGATGTACAAGCTGGGTTTCGAAGAGGCAGAGGAACTAGAGATCAAATTGCCAACATTCGCTGGATCATGGAGAAAGCACGAGAGTTCCAGAAAAACATCTACTTCTGCTTCATTGACTATGCAAAAGCCTTTGATTGTGTGGATCACAACAAACTGTGGCAAATTCTTAAAGAGATGGGGGTACCAGACCACCTTACCTGTCTCCTGAGAAATCTGTACGCGGGCCAAGAAGCAACAGTTAGAACCGGTCATGGAACAACCGATTGGTTCAAAATAGGGAAAGGAGTACGACAAGGCTGTATACTGTCACCCTGTTTATTTAACCTATATGCAGAGTACATCATGAGAAATGCCAGGCTGGAAGAATCAAAAGCTGGAATAAAGATTGCAGGGAGAAATATCAACAACCTCAGATATGCAGATGATACCACCCTAATGGCAGAAAGTGAAGAAGAACTAAAGAGCCTCTTGATGAGGGTGAAAGAGGAGAGTGCAAAAGCTGGCTTGAAACTCAACATTAAAAAAACTAAGATCATGGCATCTGGGCCCATCAATTCCTGGCAAATAGAAGGGGTAGAAATGGAAGCAGTAACAGACTTCATTTATTTGGGCTCCAAGATCACCGCAGATGGAGACTGCAGCCATGAAATTAAGAGACGCTTGCTCCTTGGGAGGAAAGCTATGGCAAACCTAGATAGCATATTAAAAAGCAGAGATGTCACCTTGCCGACAAAGATCCGCATAGTCAAAGCTATGGTTTTTCCAGTAGTAATGTATGGCTGTGAGAGCTGGACCATAAAGAAGGCTGAGCGCCGAAGAATTGATGCCTTTGAACTGTGGTGCTGGAGAAGACTCTTAAGAGTCCCCTGGACTGCTAGGAGGTCAAACCAGTCAATCTTAAAGGAAATCAACCCTGATTGCTCATTGGAAGGATTGATAATGAAGCTCAAGCTCAGATACTTTGGTCACCTAATGCGAAGAGAGGACTCTTTGGAAAAGACCCTGATGCTGGGAAAGATTGAAGGCAAAAGGAGAAGAGGACGGCAGAGGATGAGATGGTTAGATAGCATCACTGAAGCAATGAGCATGAAATTGAGCAAACTCAGGGAGGCAGTGAAGGACAGGAAGGCCTGGCGCAATATGGTTCATGGGGTCACGAAGAGTCGGACATGACTTAACGACTGAACAACAATATATATACATACACACACACACACAAAACAGATGCTTTAGCTATAAACATGGCAGGATGACAATCCAGTAAATAGATCAAGATTTTAAAATAATTTATTGAAAGACAATGTAGATGCTATCTTTAAACCCCATCTTGGAACCAAGAAAAACAAAAAGTTATTTACAATTCTGGAAAATTGCTTCCCTGTATAGGAGACGCAGTCACTGACCTTATATTGTCCAGAAGATTTCCAAATCCTGGAAATCTTGGTGAAAGTATTTTTCCTTCCATGAACTTCCTTGAAGCCCATCTCTCTAAAGCAAAGTCATAAAGTTAGCTTTTGAATATACATTTATGATAACATTCAGAACATTCTTTCTTGCGTTGTAAACCCTCTCCTAGCCCATTTAGATACCTCTTAAAAGGTAATTGTTTTTCTTTGATGAATCTCTCTCTCCCTCTCTCTCTCTCTCTCTCGTCCCAGGCTTCTGTAGTATAAAAATCATTGATGCTTATTCCCAAGTAAGTATCTATAGTGTTGCTGTGCCTTCAAGTCAGTGTTGACTTCTGGCAATTGCCTGGACAAATCCCTGCAGTTTTCTTAGCAAGTTTTTTCGGAAGTGGTTTGCCATTGCCTGCTTTCTAGGGCTGAGAGAGAGTGACTGGCCCAAGGTCACCCAGCTGGTGTCGTGCCTAAGGTGGGACTAGAAATCACAGTCTCCCAGTTTCTAGCCTGGCGTCTTAACCACTACAACAAACTGGCTCTCTAGTACATCCAATATCAGGTCCTTAATGTACCTGCTAAACTTATCCAAGATCTTATCTTCTAAATTATGTGAGTTTTCTCCTGTTTGGTCTGACTGTAAACAATGTAATTTGGTGTTGCTTGTCAGCTTTTCTAAATTGATCTTGGTTTCCAATTGTTTCCAATAAGTATATGTTCGAAATGCTCACTTATAGTCTAATTACATTATTATCTGAACTGCCCTTATTATCGATAGCAATAATATATTGAACTTTGACTGTGGCCCCAAAAGCGGCATTAGCAATTTTTTAAAAAGATCATTGGGAATTATATAATACATAGCAATATATCAAAAGTTTAACTGAAACAACCTTCTTAATATCTTTTCCCACTCATTGTCACTGATAGGCCTTGCAATCCAAAAGCCAAACTTCTATCCTACATGAGTGGGAATCAAGCAACAATTTCTCTGCTTCTTTCTATTTCTCTCTGCAGTGATCTTTGTGCTTCATGAAAAAGAGAGATTGGTGAATAGAAGCGAAGCAGGAGATGCACATCAAAGGGTGTATACTGTATATGTGTGTGTGTATGTATATGCACAGTATCAGTCCAAGGATCTTAACAGATGCAGTGGGGGAGAAACATGTTGATAAGTAGCAAGGACAATCATTGGTTGTTGGCTTGATCAGCAGCCCCTTCTGATGTTCCCTACTACTGAAATAAATGGAACATAAATAAAAAATTGCTAAGGTGCCTGCGATCACTAATGGCAAAATAGCAGTGAGAACGTTCAAAGTTTAGGTAACGAACTGGTAATCTAGATGCTGTAAGCTGCATATGATGAGGTTTTATATAGAATTCACCCCAAGTCTCATCTTCCAAATCTTGCAAGAGTGGGAAATTCTGTTTGTCAAGAAATTTCCTGATTCCTGCTTTAATCACATGATGAGTCATGAAGTCATTTAAATGACTTTCTGGAGCCTTAACACCTGGCTAACTTCCCAGATCCTTCATATTTTGGCCATTCTTCAAGGGTCAAGTGAATGACATTTTCTCCTGGTTCCACAGTCCTTTTCCTTGTCATAGATACTATTACAAATTGGAGGACCACATTTCACTGAGAAATAGGGTCACCTCAATGTCTTCTATGACTTTGCCCTTGTAGTATATTCTTCCTTGTCTGGCTTTTATCTCTTTCTATCTCTGGTGCAAAGCTTGTTTTCCTAATGCATTTTTTAGTATTAGTCATTATTTTACAATTTGTTATTTCTAAATATTAGATGTGTAGAAACATTGGGACTCCAGAAGGACTTCAAGCTTTTCTCTAGGGAGGCTGTCCTATGCAGTGAGGTGCTTTGTCTGGGGAGTCCTTCTGATTCTTTCAGGGAATGTTTTGTATGTTATATGGGGCAAAGATGCTGGAGTAGATTCCATAATATCATCATAATTCTTCTGCTATTTCTGTGTTTCTGTTGGACTTTCAGTGCATGATAATATGAAGGAGTCAGAAACCCTCATGATTAGCAGCTTGCAGCAAAATTACCAGGTGGCAAGAGGAGTGGCTGTTGGTGAAATGCAAAAGCTTTCCCTCCAACCTGACATTCTACACTTGAACAGTCATTAGTACTCATGCAGCCTATTTCAAGGCTTCCGGACTTGCTACTTTTACAGGTCAATTCAGTGATCTTAGATAAACCTGTAGACAACAAGCCACACAAAATTCTTCTTCTGAAAGATATTGCTTAAGATGCTATGTATGCCAAGACAAGACTGATAAGGAAAAGAATGTAGACAAAGATATTCACAAGCAATGAGGCATAAGTAAGGGGGCTCAACAGAAAAGAGAAGGTAACAGAAAGCCCTTTCATCTCTGTGGTGGGTATAAGTAGGAGATTCAGAACTGGGTGATCTTACAGGACAGTCTTGATCACCAAAACCTGCTGTAGAAATATTAAAATCTGGACAGTATGAAGGTTCACTTTCTGGCCAGTGTTCTCTTATTTTGTCTTCTGGCTCTGGAGGATTCTGAAGCAGCTCCATTAAAAAAAGAGGCAAGTGACTTAAAATGGCAATGTGGAGGAATATTGTCATACCTTTCAACTTTTGGATGGGGGGGTTGGAAAGGGTTATTCAGAGTGGTTGTCCACTTTAGATTATTTGAGCATGGTCTGGCAACAAAATAGGAAGCAATTCTGGAAAGGTGTTTATTCTGACAGCACATTTATTATTTTCCATCAGCAACTTGTGCCCTTTCTTGCTGAGCTTAAAATTCCACAGTCTTCTTTACTATTTTTTAATTCTAAAGCAATCATTTCCCTCTCTTATTTTATTCTTTTAGAAAGAACAGGATAAACTAAGAAGAACGGTAAGAAAATGTTTTGCAATCTTTGAGTATGCACTTGTGTGTGTCTTATACTGCCCATTTCAATCATGCACATTAAAGATATGTAGATCACAAGCAACTACCTTAATGGGGTGCTTTGCCTTGCAAAGGCTGGTTTCTTTGTTTTGATGCAGTGAAGTAATGTGCAGAGGTACATGATTCTGTCTTGATGAAGAGCTGAGGCAGGACTGATCTACCTCGATCAGCTGCTCTAACTCACTAGCAGTAGTGTCTGCACCATGGCAAGATCTGCTGGTAAGATGATGCTTCCCTTTGTGATGTTGCTTTGAAGGGAGCTTTACTTTAACCACTAAGGTGGAATGTGGTTCATTTGGTTTTAGCTTGGCATGTTGTGTGATGCCAAGCCATTGTGTTTATTCAATAAACCATCGTTTATGTAATAAAATAATGACTCCCTTGAGTGAGTTTGAGTCCTGGTGACTTCATGGATATGTTCTTACTGCTCTACTGTAACCTTCTTCTGGGATGTTCAGTAAACCATGGTTAAATAAACTGTAGTACAGTACAATTTGTAAACATATTTTTTATTTTGTGTTTATAAAAATATATATTGGGAAAATGCATATAAACAGTACATTATTTTAGGTGCATGAACATATCAAAAAGTCATGCAGCCAATAATTAACTTTCATCATTATTTCAAATTTGGTAGGCTCAAAGCAACCTGTTCAGTTACAGCTATGGTGGTATGAATTGTTAGCTTTGAGCACTTCAACTGGCATCTCATTAAACCTAGAAGGCCTTCATTCCTGTCAAGATGCACTCATGTGTGCAGTAACCAAGTTCAAAGTGAAATTTGAAATGTACAGTATTTTTATTCATTTTGGGTTTTTTTTTCCCACCATAGATTTTAAAAGTAGGTCGAGATTGCAAAACTTCAGGTTTTCAACCAAAAGACGGCAGCATTTGCTTGAAACTTACAGTTGTGGTGAGTTTCTTGTTTGTGGATGATCCATAACTTTCTGATAGAAAACATGATTAATGCATAAAATATCTCAGGTACAGTCTTTGGCAATTCCAGTAGAAGAATCTCAGATCTCAAATCTAAAAAGTTTTTGTCTGATATCCTGAAGAACAGCTGCCAGGCAGATGGAATCATGAGCCTTATGGCAGCTTTGTTTATCTCTCCAGGGTCAACATCTATATATCTGCGTGCTTTTTTGAATGACCAAGGGTCACCTTGTTTGGGTAAGGGCAAATGCTCATGAAGTTTAAGCAATTCCATGTGGATTCATCTTTGAACTTTCTTTACTGTGTAGACATTTTCAAAGGAAACTTCATTACATAGGATAATATACTTCAGTCTGCCGGTTTGCTCAGGAATGAACAGACAAAAAGAACTGAACTGAAGTGAAGACTTTTCTTTATGAACTGTTTGCAGAGAGATCTGCAGCACATGGATAAGTATCATCATGCTTGCCTGTGCAGGCATCCACCCGGGAGGAACAACTAGAAGTCATTTCTTTTTGGGTATCAGCATCCCAGTCAGACAATTCATCCCATTTCCAAGACCAGGAGCAATTGTTACCATTGTTTCCATCTCTTCATTGTCAGATGTCTACAGATGTACTGCAGGGAAGAGTCTTGATCCTAATCCCTCAGAGCCTGGAAGCACTGAATGGCTGTTCTTCCTTCTCTGATGGATGCTACAATGTCTGTTCCACCCTAATTATCTACCCTGAATCTGCCAGCTATTACAAGATATAACGTACTCTGATTATTCACATTACTTTGTTAGTTTGAGATACTAAATGAAAGCTATTTAAAAACTTGTATTCTTTATTATAGCTGGCTAATCTTCCAGTTTAACAAAGGAAGCATGGATGAGAATCAAGCTGCTTCCAACTGAGACTGGGGAGAAGAATAAAAGCTCTTGATTACCTTATTGACCAGGCTAGAAAAGTATAGTTCTGATAGCTCTATTTTCATATGTATCATTATATGAGAATTCCCCAAATAAAAGGAAGACAATAGCCACTGTTTTACACTGGATAATAAGTCACTGAGCTTGTTGTAAATATTTCTATTCATTTTGGGTTTTTTCATGCAGTTCTGTTAATAAAGAAGATAGAGTAACCACATTTTTCTTCCAGGCAGGTGTCAGTGTGAACTTTGGTGTGGTAAGTCTCCATGGCTTTCTTTGCTTTCAAACGTTTATGCCACAACATTGTCTTTAATATTACTTAACAAAAAAGTGAATTTGAAATATTATTCAGTCATCTAGATACTCTCAATATGCCTATAATGACCCAATTTTTAACTAAAAAAATACAAATAATCATTTTCATTTAATCCAGTTTCATAGCGGGTTGGAGCAAGTGGGACAGATTTATATTGATTTTGGCTGCGGAGAGAATAGAAAAGTTTCAAGATAACATTAAATAGCTTGGAATGCAATATAGTGGAATTTGATAAGATCATAAGCATTCTGATTGATATTGATCCTTTAAACTTTTATACTGTGTTATACTGTTTTCAGAAATTAAGACATTCAGAATATTCCTCTTCTACAGGGCTATGAAAAAAAAGATGAAAAGAAAAATGTGAGTTTCTGTATAAAAATAATCCTGCTACTGAAAAAGGCTCCTATCTGTGGAATATTTAATCCTGTAGATTAGCAGGATGATTCCTTCAATCAGCAACTCAAATCAAGCCAAATCTTTATTACGGTCAAAGACCAGCATGAGATCAGCAGCTCCTTATTCATTCCAGGACTGTCTTCATTAGGGCTGGAGAATTCACTGGACAGAACACAATGAGAGAGAAAACAGTCTACAGTGAAAAGCTGTGGAAAGTCACTTCCCTATTCTTGCCAGTGAACAGTATCTTGAGCAGCATATATTCCTTCTGGATGGGCATTGCAACACCTCCTTCCATATATATCTACCTGAGTACTTCCCTAAACTTCATATCCCTTCCTTTAAATGCTCCTGCCAATTGGAAGCCTTGCATACAGGGCATTCTGGGGAGAAAGTACCCCTACTGTCCACCTTGATATTTCAAAACTTATAAGATCCAAACCCAAAAGACTTAAGAAGAAACATTAGGTGGCTGCTTTTCACCAGGAAAGAGGCTCATATATAACTTATTTTATGTACTATTCTTCCTGTGGCATTTCTTGCTGGATTATATTATTTTCAGTGTTGCATTGTTTCATTCATTTTAGTCTTTGAAGATTTACACTTTGCTTAGATAACTCCAGTTATTGGGCAGATTAGAGATCAGATCTACTAACACAGTGGAGTTGGGTTACTGAAAAGCAGGTTTTACTGTAAAATTCAAGGATCTCAGCAAAGATCTTCCTTTTCATATCATGAAACAGAGTCATTCAGATATTTGTTCATTTGCATCTCAGTTAAATTGCTAGGCCACAAACAGTACTGTGTTTGTCTGAGAATTACTTTTTCATATATTTGCCTCTTTTTATTTCCAGAGGAAGTATGGCAAAGATAAACATGTCCTGGCTATTATTGCCCATTTTTCTTAGGTCTGTATTTGACATTGGTTCTGCCCCATTAGACAATTTAGACAGATATGCATGTCTTAGACCAATCAATCTTATTATGCCAGTAATCTGAATTATGGAAACATATAGAAGCAAACACCTTTCCTCTTGCTTTGCCAATTGTACATAAACTTAGCTTTAATATGGGTTATGACCATTCTTTCCTTTTATATAGCCAAGCTTCCTATCAGAACTTAAAATTTTCCCCCACAATAATCTTGGCTACTGCTGATAGAGATCCAAATGGTGCTGCATCTAAGTATATGCGCAGATGGTTGTAGCTTTTATAGGTTTACACAAAACAGTTTATTTATCATTTAAATACCAGTTCATCCTTTAAATATAATTGGTTTTTACTGTTGTGATCCTCATGTATTTCACTTTCACTCTAGATTTCCTTTTAGAAGAAAGTGCTGAATGAGAAAGTAAACTAACCTTTCCTTCCTTCTTTTTTCAGAGTGAAAAGGAAAGCAAATCTGTAAGTAGTAGTAGTACCTGCTGTTATTATTGTGCTATTTCTTTTTTTCCTATCCTTCCAAGCCAATAATAGGCTTAGCAGAGAGCTTCAAAAGATCTTCTTTTCCTTCCACACCTGACTGAATTAAAAAAGCAGTAATCAAAAGCCTGACATTGAGGTGCATATCTTCTGTTGATTCAAGGGCCACACATGCTATTCTGTGGCCACACAAGGCCATACTCCAAAAGTGGGTTGGACTAGGAACCAGAGTGGGTGGGGACATTTCCCCGTTTTAAATTTCTCCAGTTTATTCTTTAGATTTATTTTTTTATCCAATATAAAAGTACTTAGGCCCTTCTCCATATTTACCTCTGTAGCAAAATTCCAAAATAATATGTAAATTAAAATGCTGCAGGTTATTTTGCCACCAGTAGAGGGAGGGATGTTGGAAAAAAAATAGAGTGAGAAGAAAAGCAGAGAGAGAAAAAGAGATGCAGGCTGGGGACACTGAAAGAGGAAGCTGAGAGTAGAACCAGATGGAGAGAAATGTAGAGTTCAGAATAGCAGAAATGTACAAAAACCATGCAGAAAGGTGGACAAAGGGAAAAAGTGGTGAAGGGAAATGCACTGTAGAGTAGGCACAAGGGTAGAGAATATCAGGGACCAACAGGGCATCAGAGATGTCTCTCAATCCTTCTCCAGCCCCACTCTCTCTAGCCACATGCCTAGTCTAAAGCACATATCCTTTACAAACTTAATTTAGGATTGAAAAGGTTTTCAATAGCATAGGTTCCCTTAAAGTTAGAGGAAGGCAGCAACATAGCCATAGCAGGGATGATGGGAGTACTCCAGCAAGATCTGTCAGGCTACAGATTTCCTACCCTTAGTAAGCAGGTTTGTGTTGACTTTTTTCTGAGAATTTTTTTCTGAGAAATAAAGAGGGGACACAAATGCATTTTATTTCTATGTTTTTTTAAAGAATAAAAATGAAGATGGTAAGCAAAACCGAGGACAACAGGTGAGGCATCATGTACAAGTCATTACTTTGATTGTCATCCACCAATGATTATCACATACTCCCCAAGAAAACTCAAAACAGATTTTTTTAAAAAATCACTACCTGCATGAATTAGGGAGTGGAGGGGGGTGAATTATCTGAAGTTCTTGCATGGCCTCTTTAAAAAATTAAGTAAATATTTAACTTTCAGAAAATACTGACTAAATATCAGGGAGAGAAACAGCAGCTGGAACAACAGAAAAAGAAGCTGAAAGACTTGAGAAAAACATAAGGTATGAACAGAAATGGAAATACTAAGTGTATGTAGGTAGCTAGGCAATTTGTATATTTAAATTTGTTTGTTAGAGAAATGCATAGTGCCATGTGGTAAACTGCTGTTAAAGCTACTGATGATCTGAACTACCCATTCAACTGGTATACAGTAGTCATTCCTGACTATGAATGAACCTCCTCTGAGCCACCAGCACTGCATGCCAATTGAACATGTTTAATTCAGTTAGTTACTTGAGGGATTTTTCCATCCTACAGGGGATTTCTTTTATCTTCTCATGCTTCTACCAGCTTCTGGATTATGTCATTTTGATCACAAACGGTCTACTTTCAAAGAACTGAGTTCACAATTGGCATGTAGTCATATAGTGATGACCCCCAGTATTTGAGCCCAGCACTGGCCTAATCCAAATTGCTGGAGTACTTTAGAGAATCATATCTGTCTCCATCTCATATAGAACTAATCATACCTTTAGACAGATTTCTTCATTTAAGCAGAATGAAGTAATCACCTCAGGAAAAAGGTGCTGAAGAGTAATGAGGGAAGCTTCTTAGTTGTTCTTCTGAACTAAAACTGTTCCCTTCTGTTAAAGGACAAATGTCTGTTTGTATGTGATATGCAACCTCTCCAAGACTCTACAAATTAGTCTACTGGTTCAAGTGTGGTGGGAGAAACGGTTTCATCCACAGTTACTGAAGGATCACTAAATTCAGTTGAGCAACTAGTAAGGCATCTTGGGTTGTTAATGTTATATGAATTGCCTCTATGTAGTTGTGTTTCAAATGATGGTGCAGCTGTATTTTACCAGATTTATTGGATGTAACCATTCTAGGCTGATATGAAATTGATAGGTATTTGCAATGTATCTAACAATTACTGCTATCTAAAAGAGGCATTAATATCTACCTATTTTTATCCTCTATAGAGTGAACTTTGAGAGACAGCTTCAAAATCACTACTAAGCAATGCTTGGTAATCTGCAGTTAATAATAAAGAAACACCAATGGATCAAGATATTAAATGAATCTTTGGGCTGGTCTATGAACTTCTATTGCAGTGTGATTTAGCCAATTAAAAATATACCCTTATGACTGAATCAAAACCTGTTTCAGCTCTTTCAAAATTCTAAATAAATCTAATACTTCTAATACTTTTCTTGTTGTTTTTTACAAGAATGAAATATTTTTTGTGCAGGCTGGACCTAGAAAGTTTTTCCCTATCTGAAAGAAAGTGGATTACTAGTTGCATGCTGGAGGTGATCTAATAAGCATACATGGCCCACTGTAAATATGTTGGCTAAGAAGGAAATTCAGTAAGGGGATCCCCTGCTGAAAACCTAATATTCTACCTAGGACCCCCCAAAACAGTCTTATTATAAGGCTGATCCCATCACAGAATTTTTAGAGAAGCTTAAGACTGATGGGGTGGGATCAAAAGTCCAAAGAGAAGGAGAGTTCTGAGGCAGTGAGAAACATCTATGCTATGGACAATGAACATGGAAACTCTTGAAATCTATACTTCCAACTTTCTGAACACATTATTTTCCCAAGAGGATACATAAGCTATAATGCCATATTTACCCATTAGGAAGAAGAGCCTTTCTTCCACAAAATAATTACCAGTGAATTGAGGAAATCTTCTTGTATTTACTGAGTAGAATAGAAGCTGTTGAAAACAAGGGAATGGACATTGGAATATACTAGAATTTCATTAATATACGAGCTTGATATTCTCTTAGGTTTTCTATAAATTGAAATACATTAGATAGGGTATTATTGCATCATAGCCATAATCTAAAATTCACCAAGCAAGCAGCATCTCAACATTAATGTATTCCAGTTTATAGAAAAAAACTAAGGAGATATCAAGCTCATGTATTAATGAAATTCTGTAGCTTTGGAATGGAAGTGGCCAGTCTACCTATAAACCTACCAGGCTCTCTGCAAATGGTGGAAGCTCATAATGTGTTCCCCTCTTGAGTTTCCAGTTCTACAGGCCCTCCCATCTTTCCTTTCAGATGCTCCAGGCAACATGCGTGGCTGCTTGCTATTTTATCTTCACAAAAACCTGGTGAAGTAATTTATAGTGTTAGGCACTAGCCCCAAGATGCTCAGGGATCTGAGAGAAACCTGGCACAAAAGGAAGCAAGAGGGTAATTCTTTTCCAACCTTGCATCCTCCAGATGTGCTGAAACTGCAACTTCCCAAATCCTCATTCCTCATAACGAGGCACCAGAAAGGGGAATGGTGCCCAGACATAGCCCACTTGACTTTACCTCATAGTATTTTTAGTAATGTTGGCTTGCTAAATGAAATGCATGCTCCTTGGATTTGCCTAGAATTTTCCACAAATCCTGTAGCAAAAATGGTTGTTTCAGGTCTGGTAGGAAAATCATTAAAGTTGCTCAGAGGCCTACTAGCCTGTCTATGTTGCATTAGCAGAACAACAACAATCCTGCCCCTCCAAAAGATGCAACTACCAAGGAGTGATGCCAATTCATTCCTGATGTACGAGACTTGGTTTTAATTATGTATTTCATTCTCCTTCTCTTGAATGTGATAACGGCATGGTTAGAATGGCTCAAAATACATTGAATCTCATAGCATAGAAATACCTGAAAAAATATTGCTCAGATTGGCCAAGAAATTGAACGCAAGGGTAACCAAGCAAAATTAAAAGGATATTTTGTACATTTAGACATTGACATATACACTTATCCATATTTTTAAACCAGAAATTGAGAAATTATTTTCAAGAATATGGGATTTCAGAAGTACTACAATCATGCAATATGCTTTCTTTAGAGCCTGAGAGTTATGTATCAGCACAAAACCAGGAAGTTTTAAGATGCTTTATGTATACATATGTTTTATCCCTGTATAATTTCAACTTTTGTTATAGTATTTTAAGTAGGGGAAATGAAACAATAATGAACAAAAAAAAAAGAACTCAACTGAATAGCCATTTAAGAGAAAATTATTTAATAGCATATTTAATTTCCCAGGTCTCTTAGCTACCTTAAATAAAAAGTGTTTGTGACCCAAGAAAGTGAGAAATCTAAACTTTGAGGAATCCTTCAAAGATAAATATGCCTTTAAAAGATAACATCAAATATATAACTAATAGAAAACAGTGTGTTCAGAAACACAAGCACACACACACACACACACACTGTATTTGTTCAAATGTTTCAGAAGAGCAGAAGCTTATTAATACAGCAAGTGATGTATAAAGGATTTCTATAAAAGAAATGCATCTCAAAATCATGAGTGTCCTTACTGCATTGCAAGGAGACATATGCCCTCTTCAGTCATTATAATGTTGAGCAAATTTTGCATGCAGGGAGAGGAGATTAGGGCAAACATATCAATACTGCCTCCTCTATTTTCTTTGCCTTTTGCTCACGCTGGGTGTCTATCCATGGAGACTCTCCCAGTGACTTATAGAAACATGAAAAATCAAGATTCTAAATCACAGGAAAAAGCTACATGATTTTATCTCTATCTCCTGTTCTTATCCCCATTCCACATGTAAAAGGCAACGAGAGTAGAAGTGGAGGAATGGAGGCTACAAGTTCATCTGCCTCTTTACATAATACAGCTTATAGAAAACTGCAGTGATTGCAGAGACAGCATCCAGGTCTGTCTCCCGAGTTTTTACAGAAAAAGGTTAAATATAATTTTAATCTGACTGGAGTAAACAGGGCTCAATGACTTCACCAAATATTTGGGCGAGTTTTATGAAAGTCAAGAATATTGTCCAGAGTTCACATCAAACATGCCTGATGATAATGTTGTATCCTAATTCTCTAGGGAGCTTTGTTTTTCAACTGTGTGATTTAAAAGTATAAACACTGGAATGTAGCAAAAACTATATACATACAAATACACATGCAAACATACATACGTATTTTCAAGTTGTGGGCATATATATAGATTATACAAAAGAAATCCCTTTTATGGAAAATACATTTCATATCAACATTCTGTCTCAGACAGTTCCCATTGTAATAACACACTAATTCTGGTGACCTCCTTCAGTGTTACAAAGTTAACATAGAACATACCCCTTGGAAAGCATAAATTTTGGAAATGTTGGAAAGCATAAGTCTTGGAAATGTTAGCTAAGTCATAACTCTTATTTTCAGATTCATTCTACATACACGTTAGCCTCATTGTACAACTGCAATATCAAGTGGCTAGTTAAATTTATGGAAAGGACAGCACAAATTCAGTATTATAGATTTAGATTTCTTTTCACTGCAATTTTTCAAGGGGAAGGAACATACATTTAATTACGCATTAAGGTTATCAATGCTGAATAATCAACCACTGAGAAATAAAATTATATATATGCATCATCGGCCCCATAAATGCTACTGTGAAACAAATTGATGGTCACTGTTTTGGGGAGTTAACACCTAAAAGCCCAATTGTCTTAAGCTGAAAGCTTGGGCTTTTTAAAAAAGTTCTTTGGAAACTTCTACATATTCCACATTTCATTGATAAGCTTTACATATGCCATATACTTAAACTGTACAAATCCAAATATCCATGAAATGTTATCAATCACAGATCTAATTTTCCTTCAACATTCAACAAAAATTAGCTTGGTTTTGAGTTTAATCCTTTTGAAAAATACGTTTTAATTGATATACATATTACAATTTTCAAATGTATTGTTTCTGGTTTTTACAGATGTGTGAAACTGAAGTCTCCAACAGTACATATGGTAGACTCTATAAAATAGTGAGGCTGACAACTAACTAAAATAATTTGATTTGTCTTTATAAGTGGGTAGAACTAAGTTCCTGTGAGGAAATTCTTCCTGAATCCTTAATAACTTTTTTTAAAACCTTCATTAAATTTATGATGTCATATAATAAAGGAAAGACATACCCTAATGCTATTCATCTTTATTTCAGAATGACTATTTAAGTGGTATTTATTTCAAGCAAAACATGAGCACTGCTTGACTTCAGTTTTTCAAAAATTAATTCTGCAAGGCCACTGCTTACATATAATCTGTCTTCCTTAACCTGACTTTTAATAAAATTACTTATGCTACAAAACTTCAGTAATGAGTTTTACTCATGTAAATTAAAGCACAATTAAGGAGATTCTACTATTCCTAAGAACTATATTTAAATAGTGGTGTGCTACCTGTTCCATGTTAGTGATTGTAAGAATATAAGCAAATTGATGAAATTTTATATTAATATTTCCCCAGATAGCAGGCCTGAAAAATTCACTTGCTAGATTTTAGCCATCTGATTATATAAATTAATATAATAGTTTTAACTAATCAGTTGGTTTTTGCCCTTAAATATGGAAGTAGGATTTTAACCTATGCTGGTATTCTTACAAGGGGCACCATGGATTTCAGATCAATTACCCCTGAATAGGAAAGCTTTCCCTCAAATAGGTCTCATTTAAATTGCCACATCAAAGAGAGGCCTCAGTTGGTGTGAAACTATTCAACTCTGAAGAAGTGTGTGTTAATATTTCACTGATCTGAGAACAGCTTAGAGTAGCCTGCTTAGCTTTGGAATACTGCAGGGTGCCAGAGACTAATGAAATTATATTGATTTGTCATCAATGGCACAAATAAGCTTTTATAGAAAGGTCAGTCAAGTGGTTGCTAATATATTTTATCAGATGTATGAACAGGAGTGGAAAATATAGGGAAAATACATGCTTCAGTGGTTAAGGAAGCAAAGTAGAGTATTTTCATTTGACTAACTCATGACTTTAAAATGTTGCAATCAATAACGGCTGCAATAACCTCACCATTAGCCAAAAAAGCTAGTCTTGAGTCCCAGAATGGAAATCAATATTTCATAATGCTTTTTATTGCACACAATAAAAATATACTCATGCTAACTGAACTTATTTGTACTACCTTCCAAAAGTTAATTCAGGTCCAGAGGCTTGTAAATAGGCTCTTAGCATGATAGCCGATAAGAGAATCTTCCCATAGAAGTCCCTACTAAATAAAGCTCCTGGTTCTTTAAGATGAGCTCCCTTTGCTTCTTTAAAGATATAAGGACACAATGAAGTTGAGAGGAACCAGATGAAAGCTTTTACCTCATTAATAAATTAAGCTGCTGCCCTAACTGTAAGCCTGACTGTGGCCTGAGGGTAATACTAAAACAAAAGAGTGCAAGAGTTTTTTATATTTACCAAAAACTAAAAGATAATTGGCAGGTTTTTTTTAACTTCTAGTAGTACTGCCCCAAAAAGTATATGTGAACAATTTATTCACAAATAATTCTGCCAATCCAGATGTTGTTTCTGACATGGTTAGGGTTACCAGAAATCTGAACAGGCAAAGGAGGACACAGACAACTGGAAAGGAGGACAAATGGGGGAGAAAGAAGGACACACTGTTTAACTTTCTTCATATCTACAACAAAAATTACAGTGAAAAACTGCAAAAAAAAAAAAAAAAAAAGCACTTAGGCCTACAAGTGTATGAAATTATTTTTTCCAGCATCAAAAAGACTTTTTCAGTCACAGGAATGCTGTAGACTCGGCTAGGAAGCAAAAGCCTTCAGCATGTAACTGATTAAGGTGTTGTCAATTTAAGGCAGTAGCACAAGCTGATGAGAGGGTGCTAATTAAGGTCACAGAGCTGAGCTTGTTAACTTGCATTCAACACTCATTAGGAAAGTGCTATGCCAGGGAGAAAAACCACTCAGGAAGAGATAGTTTGTTAGATACTCAAAAATCAAGTATTTGATTTTAAGGCTGTGCCTGCTGGATGGAGGACATGAGGACAAAAAGGAGAACATGTCCTCCTTTGCCAGACATCTGGTAACCCTGGACATGGTCATTCTTGAATGCCAGCAGGATTTGTTTCATCTAGGCCTTTCCCTGAAGTTACATTCTTTAACTTACTTTAAAGACAGAGTTCCCTGAATGCTTTTGGACATTTCCATTTCTGCATACTATTTTAAAAACTTTGTGATTGGGCTTCTTCAGATTCAAACAGTCTTATGAAACTCTAGAACATTCTTCACTTGAAAAGTCACTCATTAAAAAAAATATAAACAGTTGTTTTTAAGTAGCACCAGCTATAACTCCTCTCTGATCTTTTTAATTTGATACTGTTTAACGATGCCCAGAATAATTATTACATTTTAAAATAAGCCTGGCTTTCTTTACTAGTGTACATCATTGATTTCATAGGCTTTTCTGTTCTACTGTTCTGCTAGGCAGGACAATAATAAACATGGGAACTGAATTAGGCTTCCAATACACTGAAGATTTCCTGTTTCCATCTTCATAACTTAAGTATTCTTCCTTGCAGTTTTAAGTAGTTCAGTTTTAATTATGTTTTTCTTAAACGTTTCATTTTTATTAAGGAGCTCTGGACAGCTTCATTTGCAGATCCTCCTCAGCGGCTGTAGCATAATTAGTAAAATTCAAGCATTCTCATGACAGGAAAAGGCACAGGTGCAGCATATTCCCTTGAGACTTGTACTTTAGCCCTTCAGGCTCAGCTTGCCTCACCGGGGAAACAACGGCTTTCTTGGAACAAGCAATATTCAATTCAGTGCCCTGTTCCTCCCCTGTCCCAAGCAAATGCTGGCCAACTTGCTTCTCTGGTAACTTCTAGCTTTCAAATGCAACACTGCTTTTTCATTATTTACATTTACAGAAACAGACAATATAAAAAAGGTGCCACATACAGTAATCTTTAAATTACTGGCCATTGACCAAAACTAAACAACTATATACAACTCTATACCAAGAGTTTTCTGAAGCAGTCCTAAAAATTCTCCCCTTCCATACCACCCTATCAAACTGAGCAGGGCTAACTGGACCTGCTATTTGTAGATCTATTAGAAATATACAATTATGATACATCAAACTACAGAAAAATAATTCATATTGTGTTTTTGAATGCTGTGCAAAAATAGATGTTTCTTATTTAAAATACAGCAGTGGCAAATTATGCATCTATTTCTTACAGTGTCTAGCAAAACATTAGGTATCTCCAAATTATTATATATAAATATCTTCTTTGTAAACCAATATATTCTAATGAACGTCTATTTCAGTTCCGTTTGGGCTGATTGCTTTCTCCAATGATCAAGTTATTTTCCTGCTCTTCAGCTAAAGCTTGCCATTTCTGCCTGTTCTTCCTGCAGCCCTCAAGCAAAGGGTAACAGGCCTCCGATATGTAGGTTAATGCCTGCAAAACAGAAACATGAATTAGATTAAATCCAAGGGGAATCGAGGCTAGGGAGAGACCCTCTCTCTCATCCTGCTTAAAAGGAATACATTAGGCCCTGAAACCAATGTTGTTTGGCTGTTCACTCTGAAATAAACTAAAAATGAAATATGCTTTTAAGGTTTTGAAGCCTTTGTCTTCAACAGGTAATTAACATCATCTGCTGATACCTAAATCCTTCTGAACAGAGAATGTAGTTTTCAATTCAGCACTTACATATAACCCAGATACAAATGATTACACCATTTCGACAGTTTCATGTAAACTACCTCATAGAGTTGTAAGCAGATAGCATCAATAAATCCAACTTGCATGCTGGGAATTTTGTTTTTCTTTTCTCGGTTCATTAAATCCTGAAAAAAAATCATACAAAGATTGAAACAAGATTAGTTATAGAGCATCCAAAATGTGACCATGTCCAGTACTTTGCGCTTTTCAGTCAGGAGAAGTTGGTCCACATTCAAATCACAGTTCAGTCTTAATAACCTACATAGCCTTGGTAAGCCAGTTTTGCTCAACCCTAATTCATTTAATTGTGAAGTAGGAATTTTGTTGAGGAGGTTCAATCCATCCATGTTACCATAATATTGTTAAATGAGCCAGGTCAAAATCCCATGAAAAAAAAAATCTTGGGAAACAGAAAAAAAAGGGATGTAAATGGAAATATGCACTTAAATGTGGCTTCATCATGCCTTTGGTCTCAAGAGATCATTTTTCATATGGTTTAAAGTTAATGCTGAGTGGTTTGTAATAAAGAAAACACAATAAAGAAAACATACGTATTTTCAAGTCGTAGGGCATATATACAGATTGTCCAAAAGAAATCCCTTTTATAGAAAATACATTTCATATCAACATTCTGTCTCAGAAGTTCCCACTGTAATAACACACTAATTCTGGTGACCTCCTTCAGTGTTATAAAGTTAACATAGAGCATAATCCTTGGAAACCATAAATCTTAGAAATGCTGGCTAAGTCATAATTCTTATTTTCAGGTTATTTTATATATACATTATCCTCATTGTACAACTGCAGTATCAAATGGCTAGTTAAATCTATGGAAAGACAGCACAAATTCAATACCACAGATTCATATTTCTTTTCATTGCAATTTACAAGGAACACACATTTAATTACAGGTTATCAATGCCAAATAATCAACTACTGAGAAATCAGATGAGGTTTATTGTGTATCTGAAATGAACATCATTGGCCCCATAAATGTGACTTTGAAACATACTGATGGTCACTGTATTGAGGAGTTAACAGCCCCCGAAAACACACAATTAAGTTGAAAACTTGGGCTTTTGTTGTTGTTGTTGTTAAGGTACTTTGGAAACTTCTACATATTCCACATTTCACTGATAAGCTGATTGGTTTGTAATAATAAAGGAAACAGAGTTAGTTCTAGCTATATTTGACAGAAATGTTTGTATGAAATGATAAAAATGCTTTGTAAAATGAATTTCTAGGACAAAATGTGCTTAAAAAGTTGTGCTTCTACTTACTGTGGGCTCAATGTTAAGTTCTTTTCTCTCTTTATCTCCTTGGTCAAAGAATTCTGCAGCTACGAGTTCAGCAATCTACATGATTTTTTTTTTAAAAAAAGAAGAAATAAATGCTTGCTATCTTTTTCAGTAAATATAATCAATAGATAATAATCTTTGTATCTCATATAGCATAGTAGTTAAGACGTTGGCATGAGAACCAGGTTCAAATCTCTGTATGATCACGGAGCTCCCTGAATTTTGCTAGCCTCTTTCCCTGAACCCCAATGGCACACTAGGGTACGGTGGTATAAAATTAGGGGAGAAACCTACTAAGTCATCTTAAGCTCTCAGAAAAAAAGGCAGATTATAAATGAAATGCAATAAAATAATGTTATCAAATACTTCTTGCTTCCAACCACTGGCAAAGATCCAGATTTAAAATAAATTTCACTCAACAGTGCACATGGAATTTATATAACAATTAATGAAAATGAGAGCCAGTTTGATGTAGTGGTTAAGACAACAGGCTAGAAACTGGGAAACTGTGAGTTCTAGTCCTGCCTTAGTCACAAAACCAGCTAGGTGACCTTGAACTAGTAACTCTCTCTCAGCCCTAGGAAGGCGGCAATGGTAAACCACTTCTGAAATCTTGCCAAGAAAATTGCAGTCACCAGGAGTCAAGACTGACTTAAAGGCAAAAAAGAAAAAAGAAGAAATAAAATAAAATAAAATAAAATGTATGCCATACTATGCACTATTTTAAAGGCTGTCCTTCTAAGGATTTTTACCCTGATTTCAATGTGTCATATTTTATTGCAATGTCAGTTTGTACAATAATCTACTAGGCAGCAATTAATATCTTTGCCAAATGCACAGTGGGTTCGGATGGGAGGAACAGCAGGAACAACATGTTCAGGGAAATGAGGAATCTGATCAGGCTCTCGGTAGACACTTACCCGTTGCTGAACTGGCCATGGTTTTGTTATTGCTGATAAGTCACATGCAGTCATCAGCATTGCCCTGTAGAAACCATATGGTCATACTTTTATACATTTCAAAAAGCATTCCACTTCTGCAGCAAAATAAAGATATCTCTGATATCCCAAATTTCATTTAAAAATCAAAACAAAACTTTGGAAACATGACAAAGTCATCATAACATGAATGGCTGCAAATGATAATATTCATTATAGTGGGACTTAAAATATTGCAGGAAGGAGTGTTCCAGCTCATTACTCTAGTCAACCATGGCTCCTTTCCAGATTGCTAGCTCCATGTTCCCTACTACTCATTTTTTCTTTTCTCTCTTCTAATCAGTCACAGATTTCTGTTTTTGGTGGCCATTCTTGATCCTCATTAGAAAAAAAGTATAGTTCAGTGTTTCTCAACCTTAGCAACTCTAAGATGTGTAGACTTCAACTCACAGCATGCTGGCTGGGGAATTTTGGGAGTTCAAGTCCTCATGTCTTAGAGTTGTCAAGTTTGAGAAACACTGGTATAGCTGAAGTTTTGTTTTAACCTCTTACTTTTTTCCTCAAAGATTTTCTCTACTTTTGCAAACTTATGGCATTCGCCAGTGCACTCTTGCTTCTCTTAAAATGCAACCTAGTACCTATACCCAGGTCTATAACTGCCACTGGAAAAGGCTAACAGTAGCCTTTTGGCATGCCTGTTGTGCCTCTGGCACCCAATGGCTTGCTCTGCCAAAAGGTAGGCTGGGATTCAGCAGCTAGAGATGACTGGATCTGTGGAGAAATGTTCTAGGAGCATAGCTGGAAACACCTCCCTAACGTAGTCCATGCTTAAAGCATACGTGAATGTCCTACAAGTAGCCTTGACCATTGCACTCACTGATTTACATAAGTATGTATCACTGTATATCACATCTTTCTTTGCTTCTCTCTCTGATCTGATTCATTAATGTAAAGGCAAAATTGCTTCCTTTTTGATGACTTACACATTTAATAACAACTGCTGCTGCCAATGCTGGAATGCTATAAAACCGTGTACCACTAAACAAGGAAAGACTTGAGGAACTGCTGAGGTTCAGTGTTCTGAAACCAGATCTGTGCAATTTACAGTCTCTGCCTGTGGCCAGATCTTTATCCTCAACGTCTATTTGTGACAGCTCAGTCATTCATTTATCATGAGCATTAACAAGCAAGATAATATGTTGCAACAGCTCATGGTATGTTGATCGGTCAGTACTGAAAAGGGCAAAGCTCCCGTCAGGCCACATGCATAAGATCATAGAAACTATTCTCGTTTTTTATATACAGCATGCTATGAAGCAAAGGTGTCCTACATCCCTAATGAATCTCTGATTCTTGCTGCAGGACTAACTGCTGTTGTAAATGTAAACTAACCATTCTCATGCAAAATAAAATAAATATTTTCTCTGAAAGCTAAGAATGCCGATTTTAACAGATCAGTGCTTTTAAACAATCGACTTTCATCCAAAGAACAATATGGTATTTTGTCAAGTCATGTTGGGAAATAACCTTGTTTGGCAAATAATATGAGGCCTTACCAAATCATTAGAAGCAAGTTATTCACCCACATTTGTGCTATTTTTGTTCTCTTACAGCCCAGCCTGATCACCCAATGAAAACAAAGCATCTCATTGCTAATTCTAGAAAAAACCAGCTAGACTAGAACAATGTCCTTTAAAAAAAACTTACAAAAATAGTTCCTTTTGATAAGGGTCTTGTAGGCTAAACTGATTATTCCTCAGAAGGTCAAAAAACTCTCCTCTTCTTCTGAAAAGCATACAAACATTCATTATTTATTAAATGCCTGAAAATGAAAATTAGAACACTTTTACATTCTTAAAAAACAAAGAAAAAAAATCACATGTCCCAGCATAAAGTCTGATTACAATATCATAACGGCAACTTACTTCATGTACAGTGCTAAGTCTGTGGCAAGAATAGCTTGTTTGATGATTTTCAGTGTTGTCTTGTATTCTTCAACAGAAAGAGCGCTGAGAATCTGGTTGCCCTTTGTATAGAAGAAAACAGTGGAACATTCATGACAAGACTGCATTGACTATATGATAAAGTAACTGTGACAGACTCTTGTTAAATTCTACACAGTACACACAAATTGTTGCAAATTTCCTGAAAAAAAAAGGAATAGGATTTGCCTGATATTAATTCTCTCTTTGTGCTCTATCAAATCCTTATGCTGTTCTAACTTCATGCAGGCCCTGGGAGAGCTTCATAAACAAAGATGTATTATTTAAATATGTTCTGCTGATATAATTTCACTGACACTTTGCAGTGAGAATAACATTGTAGCTCATGGCAAAGTATAAAAATCTTGTTCCAGATATCTGTATTTAAGCCTGTAACGAAAATGAAATAAGAGTACTTCCAACTGAGAAAAACATGGAAACAAAAGTAATTGAAGGAATAGGATTTTCATCTTGAGCTGAAAATATTTTTAACTTTTTGTTTGGTTATTAGCAAAGTTCACTAGAGGGAATAAAAATTGATGCACAAGTCTTGGCCTTAGGAATTATACCTGTACAAGTCTTTACTTCATAGTATCTTGCCCCCTTAATTACATTTTATACTGTTTTAATTTTAAAAAATGGGAAGCTAACTTGCTGTAGAACCACCTCAAGGACTACTTTTATTTACATGTTGAGCTTTAGTTAACACTAGACCCTCAGGCATTCTTAGAAAATAAGAATTGTAGGAGTCGCAACACAGTTATTTTTTTTCCTGAAATAATAAAGATGAACTGAGAAGGTGGAAAGTAGTCAGCTAGAGGGGTTGCAAGGAACAACCTCATTACTTTGCTTCAGACAAATGAGTATTTTATGACTGGCTAGATTCCCCATGTTAACTATTTTGTTACAACACCCATAATATGTTCTTAATTTTTTAAATTAGCTCACTGCTTCCACGAGGTTGGAAATCTTGCTAATACTATGAGTGCTTATGGCTCCTTAGAAATATTAAGCAGAGTTCTTAAGTGTAAAAATATTCTTTTGTCTTTGGGGTTGAGCTAGTATGTGTTAGCAGGATATTAGCAAGGTCTCCTGAGCTTATCAGGCAGCATTGGAAAAGCTCAGTAGTTCCTAGAAAAGCTTAGAATAGGGTTAAAATATACTACTGGAAATTGTTCAAAAACTAAATTAGGCATGCTGTCCCTGTAAATACAACCACGAAACATTTACCGGTGTGTTCAGGATCATCAAGCACTGATCAAAATGGTGATGTTCCATTATTGAGTGGCAATACAGCTGTGCAAGGGGGTGCTCACTTCTGGAAAAAAAACAGGTCACAGAATTGTCAGGAGTAATTAATTACAGATGCACAATAGCTTTTCAAAGTTGTTTTGAACATATACATATACATACACATACACCAAATACTGAGGTGAGTGATAATCCATCTCAGTTGAACAGCATTCAGGCCTAGGAATATGGGAAATAACATTCCCCTGTTCCCATCTGTAATAATTAATTACTGAATATGGCTGAAAGAACACAAAATCTTATTTATCCTGAGATCTACACAAATGTAAAATGGCAATTGTGCAACTAGACAGAGATGACTAAGAAAATGAAGTATAAAATATATTAATTTTTGAATTACAGAATCCTCCAAGTTTCAGTCTCCAATTAACTTTGAACGTCACCCAGTGATCTATAGCAAGTATTATGTGTTAATCTAACACAGGGGAAGGGAAGGGAAGGGAAGGGAAGGGAAGGGAAGGGAAGGGAAGGGAAGGGAAGGGAAGGGAAGGGAAGGGAAGGGAAGGGAAGGGAAGGGAAGGGAAGGGATTTACTGGTGTGTTCAGGATCATCAGGCACTGATCAAAATGGTGATGCTCCATTATTGAGTGGCAATACAGCTGTGCAAGGGAAGGGAAGGGGAGGGAGGGAGGGAGGGAGATTGTGTCTTGCATAAATGAGAAAGGAAACCTGAATGGGATCCAAGTGTAAAAAGCTGGACAAGTAGTAAGACATACTAGGATATTACTTTTCTCCCATATGACCTGGCTAGGGAGAAAAATGTATCCTGTTTTCTAAGTTGCCTAGCAAAGCTGATAAATTCCCCATTTCTATGAACAGAAAGAGGAATATATAAGGTATGTCTGCATAAATAATAGTCTAAATAATAGTATCATATTTATAGTCACACTGTTGTTCTTGTTATTAGAAAAGTTCCATGTTTAGAAAATGTTCACAGCAATTTCAATCAGTCTTTCTTGCAATCTTATCAGGGATATCTGACTGATCTCTGTAGACTTCTTGGCTAGAAGAACATTGGGATATGATCCAATAAACCAGCCTACAATGCTCTCTAAATGCATTAAGACAACAACTCCCACGAATTCCTAGCGATGATGGATGAAATTCTGGGAGATGCCCCAATCCATCTGGAGGGAGTCAGGCAGAAAAGACAGTGGTAAATTCATTTTTATCTACTCTATTTTCTTAGAGATGAGATTGGAAGAAAAGGGGAACCTTATATCTGCAAACAGATTTTTCAAATAAAATCCATTCCATGTTTTTTTTACTATGAATTAGCTTTCTATTTTGCTTTATTTTGCTTTTTTTTAAATTACAAATTTATTTCTAATTTTGAAGCAGATATTCTCAGTTTTCTAGTTCTCACAAAACCACTGATCTTTATTTTGATTTATTTGTACTAGCTCAAGGGCTTTAAAAATATTCCTGGAAACATTTTTGTAGCATTTTAATTGCATTTTTGAAAATAAAATGCCATGAAAATGTAATGTGTCTTGCACTTTTCTAGATAATTTCCTGAAAAGGATCTATTCCCTAATAAATACAATAAAAATCCAACTGGTTCCAATCAGATCTTCAGACCGATAGATATCCATGAAAGTGGAGCAGAGAGATAAGACAGAACTCTTCTCTTTATACGATGACTAGTGTTCTTTCTACCATTATACTTTGTTTTTATAGAAAGTTCCAAAAAGTACATATCATGCTTTAAATACTGGCCATTGGGTATTGCATGAGAAGGAGGACACCTTTTTATAATAACTTGTAAAGCAATAATGTTTTGGAAAATATTACTTTTTTGACCTAAACAATGGCAACTGTAAATGTTTGGACTTCACCAATAATTATCTTCCCTTCCCCATCTGATAGCAATTGCCACCAATTGCCTGTGGAACAGGAGGAAGGGAGGCCGGAGACCTCCAGAATCCTATAGGTCCGGTTTCTCTCCTTTCCCTTGCCCCAGGATCATTATGACCAATTGTTCTGTGGGAAGGATTTCTGGAGGGAGGAATTGAGCTGGAGATCATTGAGAAACCTACTTAGTTGGACTCTCCTTTCTCTTTATGCCACCAGGATATTGCTACCAACTGACTTGTGAGAAAGATCCTGATGTTGTTAGGTAATATTTTTGTATTTGCATTTAAGATAGTTTAGATGACTTGTTTTTTTAAAAATAAAGTATAACCCACTCATCCAAACAATAAAACCCTGAAAACTCCAGTTCCACCTATAGGAAACCCTCCTACTTTACATGATCTATCATCTCATCTATTTTGCATAATTGTTCTGCCATTGCAGTTCTCATAATCCAAAATAATTTAAATCTGGTCCCTGGACACCAAAACATTTCCTGCTTTTGCTTTAAAACATCCTTGACAAATACCTGCTCAGCATCCCTGAAAACCTTCAGAGAAGATTCCACAATCTCTCTAGTTAAAACGTGTCTAAAAGTTATGACTGAAATGTTAATTTGAAATGAAAAATAGAAATATCAAACTGCAATGTGCTTTGCTTTTAACTCCCATATACTCACCTCTGTATGTAAGAATTATTCACTCCCCTGTGATCTAAATCATGGCTCAGAGCTGCAATCAGCAAAGAAAGTACCTCAACATCAGTAAGCTTGTTCTGTACAATATGAAAGAGAGAGAGAGATAAATGATTATATTTGCAAAACTGCTTGACCTGGTACCAATGTGTTACACATTGTTTGCTTTCTTACTTACTTTGGCTGTTTTGAATGCCTATACAGTTTGACATGCTCACTTAGAAAGTAAATAGATTTATAAATATGACTATTTTTGTTGAGTAAAAATAATAGTTTTAATCTTAACACATGTATTACAAATACATAGAGTTCTGAATTTTAGCACAGAGTCTGGATAGTAGCCCCCAAAATAATCAACATCCAATTTTGTATTATATAAAAATTTACATTTGAATGGTCTTTTCTCATTGGTTACAAATCCAACCAATATTTAAAATAGCTTACCTTATTCCAATCATACTAAGTTCATTTTCTACTCTTAGTTATGCAACCCCGCCTCTGTTATGATCCAAATTCACTTGGGCCAAATTTGGAAGACCCAATTAAACATATGCAAACAGCAAAGCCTCCAGAGCTTGGTAGATGGAGAACTTTGATTTGCTTTTGGCTCTCCTGAGCTGTACCTGTTCCACAGGCTTCTAATTCCATGTAGAGTTGAACTATAGTCTCTGTATAAGGATTTCTACTTGTTTGCTTAATCACAAGCTGAACAGCATTCCATATACAGTGTAAATATCTAATATTTTTAGAATAGGGCAACTGACATCAGAATAGCCATCTGAAACCTAAACATTGATTTACATAGGCTTTTAAGCGGGCAACCTGAAGCCTCCAGGGTACACAAGGTGACAGAGACTTTTCTTTTTGCCTGGATTCCATGGCAACTATTGCAAGTCAGCAGCACAGCTACCTCCCATTTTGAGGCAGTTTTTGCAAGTCCTAAAGTATGCCTACAGTATTTGAAAACAAATAATGAAAACTAATCTCATCCCCACAAATGCTTTGAACTGTAGTGCTGGAGGAAACTGTTGAGAGTTCCTTGGATAGTGAGAACGAATAATTCAGCACTAGTTACAGTAAAGCCAACTGCACACTGGAAGCATTAATAAGTTAAAGTTTAGCGATTTTGGAAACATAATATAAAGGCAAGAGAAGGCCTTGATGCTTGGAAAAATCAAAGCCAATTGACAAAGAGTCTGACAAAAGACAAGGTGGGTAGATATTATCACTAATGTCTCAAGCATGAGTTTATATAAGAACTAAAGAAACCAGAAAATGGAAGCAATTGAACAAGAACTATTTCACTCCTCAAAAAAATCAGGAAAGAAAAATCTGGGTTTTGTCTATATGTATGACACTAGACTAACCATCTTAGCAGTTTTAGAACCTGGTCACCAAAAGGTTGCCAACATATGACCTAGAGAGTACTGCCTCCACAGATGTACCTAGAATTATATAAAAGATATAATAGGCAGATTGACAACTTTGCAGTCGAGTTACTGCAGTCAAAGTGGCAGAGCTCTAAAGAACCAGAGTCACATATATCACTATCGCTGCTTTCAGGAACTGACTGACTGATTAGGTGCCATCAAGTCAATCTTGACCACACATACAGATTCTCTCCAGGATGACCTGTCCCCAACTAGGTTCTTTGGGTCTTCCAGCAGTGTAGCTATCAGTACGCTGAGTCCATCCTTCTTGCTGCTGGTCATCCTCTTTGTCTCTTTCCTTCCCCCTTTCCCAGTATTATAGACTTCTCTAGAGAACTAGATTTTTGCATGATGTGTCCAGTGTGTATGATAATTTGTTCTTGAAGTGAGAACTCTAGTGAGAACTCTAGGTTGATTTGTTTGATGATCCATTTGTTTGTTTTCTTGGCTGTCCACAATATTCTCAAGAGTCTTCTCCAACACCAGAGTTCAGAAGCGTCAATACTTTTCATATCCTTCTTCAATGTCCAGCTTTCACTTCCATAGAGTGTCACAGGGAATACCATGGCTTGCACAATTCTGAACTTTGTATGCACAGACACATCACAGCATTTGAATATTTTTTCCAAGATCTTCATAGCTACTCTACCAAGTGATAGTCTGAGGCATATTTTTTTTTTGACTGCTGGTTCCTTTACTATTGATGGTTGATCCTAAAAGGGAGAAGCTAACCACCACTTCAATATCTTCATTATAATTTCTAAGGCTGGTTGCTATACTTGTTGTCAAATGTTTGGTCTTCTTTATATTTAATTTTGGTTCCATTTTTTCACTGTGCTCTTTGACTTTCATTACTGGAGCTTGCAGATCATTTGTGTTTTCAGCTACCAGAATAATATCATCAGCACAGCCCAGGTTATTGATGTTTTTTTCCTCTTATGAAATATGTTCATCTTTTAGTGATGTAGTCAGGATATATTGCATGGAGATGCTTAAAATCTATGAACTAGCTCTTGGTAAAATTTCAACATGATGTATTGCAATATCTAGTTAAGGTTTTAAAAACAGCCTTAGTATAAATAAGGATGTCCAAACATACCTGAATTTTTCCTGACTTTAAAGCAGCAAACATGCACTGGGCTGTGTTAAAAGCATGTCTCCAGTTGTGATAAGCGACATTTTTCCGATAATTTTTCCTCACACTTAAAATCCATCTGCAAAGGACCTTTCAAAAACATCATTATTCAGTTAAAAGTATGATACAGAATAAACACCATTGTTTTTAGATAAAAAACCCAAAGCCAATTTATTAACAAATCAAGCAATTTCACATCTGGCTTTTTTATACATTTTGTGAAACTGAGCTGTTAAAGTAGATTTTAACTTAGAAAGATGAAATTAAGAAAATGAAATGAAAGGTGTTTTGGAGCACATGGAGTCATGAATACAATACTGTGTGCAACTCCATAAACCAAACATGTTCTTTCTCAGGTTTGTACGGGAGTTGCACAATCCTAAGAAAAGGCTGCTATAAGGAGTTGTGAGTGGGTGGTATGTTTGCACCCCCAACAATCTAAAGTAACTTTTTACCTTTGAATTTAAAGTGTTGAACAACCCTACCGATCAAGTCTACTGGTTCTACAAGGTTCTTGGTTTATTTGAAGAAATCTCTATTGCACTGTTTGAAAGTGATAAGAAATTCTTCCTTTATGTACATATTTGTCCAAAGGTAAAAAAGGGAATGCCTAGGAAGGAGTAGGCTGATTAAAGCTGATATTTCCTTACATGGGCCTAATTGCAGGGAGGCTCATTCTGACAAAGTGCTTGCATATCAAGTGCTAATTTGTTTTTCCACCATATGTTAAAGATTTGACTTTTTTTTTAAAATAGAAAAATGGAAATCCCTCACTGCAATCTGTTCACTAGGCATTCAGAATGATTACATTTAAAATTCCTGAATTTATAAAATAAGTTTTGGAACCATGTTTTCAGGCATTGCTTTATATTTGAAGCCTTGTCAGACTTTGTGCCAGGCATGGCAATATATTTTGACTTAACTCTATATTCAGGTACCCACCTAAAGCAGGAATTCATAGGCATGACATAGCTAAGCAAGCTGCTTTATTGCAAACAAGGTAGTGGCTATATATACACCGAAGAACTGCCTACTGCAGAGGACCAAAAACAATCTCTCACCTCATATGTAAGGTTTGCATACTAGCTCTGGGCAACTGTTAGTAGAAGACAGCTCAGATTTCCCCAGATTTAGAAATGTGGAAAATCCGAATTCTAAAATCTCAGGGAGAATGTATAGATAGCGGAAATTCTCCTCTGCAGATAGCAACAAGGATATGACAAGGATGGTAAGAATGGTGAGCAAGCACATAGCAAACACATATGTCCCCACTTCCTCTGGAGCTTATATGCATGGAAAATGACTGAAAACATTTTTCACAGATAACGATGCATTTTTCCCATGACCTCATAGATGATTTGAAGTGTACTATTCATTTTATATCCAGTCATATATCATATCATATCATATCATATCACATCACATCACATCACATCAGTCATGTCATGTCATGTCATGTCATGTCATGTCATGTCATATCTTTATATATGCACATACACACACACACACATTAAAGAACATTGCATTGCAGAATATTTGGCTACATATATTGTCATGCCTGCGATCTTACCTCATGTTTTATTTGGAAATTTTGTACAAGGTTAAGGTCAGTAAACATCCGGATTGTGCACAGAGAAGTCTCCATATCTGACAGCTCAAAGTCACTGAAGTAAAAGTCAGTGAGCCTGAGAGATTGTGCAGATGGTACAACAGCAGCCTTGAAACAAACAAGAGCAATAGTGAAAAATGATGCTTTCAAGACACTAAATAAATAGATAAACTAAAGCAGCGTGTGACCAGGATGTAATCTTCCAAATGCAATTCATCTAGATTTATTGAAAGCATTTCTAGACAACAACAGGAGTAAAATCTGGTTTTCTTACCATAATTCAAGTTACCATACTGAAATATTCTACCACAAAAGGCCATTTTGGCTTTAGAACAATTTTAGCAGAAGACAAACTGTGATCTCCAACCCAGAGAGCAAGAAATGTGTTGGGGGGGGGGAAAAAAATCCACCTAGCTTCTCTAGTTAAAAGTTAGGAATTACTTCTGAACAACCACAGGAGAGAACTGTTCTTCCCACAACAGTTAATACTGAAATAATTTAGTCTGATTTTATGAAAGACAGACTTTTACTCCATATGCATGATGTATGTAATTTTTATATACATACATACATACATACATTCACACACACACATATAAAGTGTTGTTTAAAACAACACTTTAATATATATATAAACTGAGCTTTTCTGAAGGGGCTTTTTTTTCCTTCTGGGAGGTAGAGTAGGTTCTACCTTTTTAGGTGTGCTAAGCCAGTTAAGGTGTCATTCTTTCCTTCCTTTTCTTCCCCAAAATTTAGAAGTTCAACAGCACAGTGGGGAAGAGGGAATCTAAACGTAGCAACAACATAATTCAAGAACCACAAAGGTTGCTCGTGCCTGCTATAGATTTAAGAACTTTCTTTTACACTCTGACTTATTTCTGAATTCTGCATGAACACTTTCCAAATCCTACTTTAGAATTCAATTAATTTACAATTTCTACTGTAAATCTTGACACACAATCTTTTCCCACACCTTCTGCCCATTTCTGTTCCTGCACTGCCCAAATAGACTGAGAAAGAATGTAGAAGATACTAGTGATGGTAGATTTCCTTGCTTGATTTTTAGTACTATTGTAGCTGCCTAGACTATATCCCATAGAGTTGTGTATGGGATGCAACTTCCAAAATGGCTATTGGGGTGGGGAAGCAAAGGCTACAGCTAAGAAGGAGTGATACCGAAGACTTGTCTGGCCTCCCATATGCACAACTCTGGAAACATCCTAGCATAGGGAAAAGGTTGGTTAACATTTCAGATCACTGGAAGAACAGCTGAGCTGGACCTTTAATGAGCTTCCTAATTCCTTCATCTTCTTAGTATATTTAAGTAAAAACATGGATTTATATGCAAGTACTTGTAATTTGAACAGACTACCAGCTACCCCCAATATATGTGTAATTTTAACTATATACTTGTAATGTAGGAAAGTGCATGTTTTGAAAGGGGGCACATTATCTGGTTAACATATATGAAACTCTTGGCTAAGAAAAGCAAACACAGAGAGGTTCTTTGTATAAACTAGATGACCAATGTTTCTTACTAAATCTGAACTCAAGTTATATATTTAAAACATGCTGGTTAAAAATCAGCAATCTCAGGCAAAATTTTATGTACCTGAAAAGTAAATATTTGTTACCAAATTTAAATAAGCACTAACATGAGAAAAACTAATGCCAGAATCTTTCGCTGTTAGCCAAATGAACACAGTCATGATCTTGATAACTACCTAACTCCCAAAGGTCTAGCCTGTCTATTGGTATGTAGACATTTTAGTTGCTTTTGCAAGAAGAAGGAGGAAAAAAAGACCCTATAAACATGAATTGAATGCAGTGGCATGGGTAGTTATGGGTGCCTTCCAGTATGCCCATGTAACACCACTACTTTGCAAGCTGCAATGGCTCTTTATTGGCTTCCGGGTGTGATTCAAAGTGCTGATTATCCCCTATAAAGCCCTGGCAAAAGTCTGAATTATTGTCTCTGCTTATCCCACAAGATCCAGCATGCTTCAAATCCCCTCAGTGAAACAATGTCAGCTAATGCGACGTGGGAAACACACCTTCTCTGTTGCAGCACCTGCCACTGAGATTCAGATGGCTTTTTACCTCACCCTGTTGACTTTTTAAGGCCCTGAAAGTCTGTTTTTTCCCCTGGGCATTGGGCTAGAGTGCTGAATGAACCCATCCAGAAATGAAGTGATGTAATGGGAATATGCTGTGGTGGGCCTCAGTTATTTGGTCTTGGGTGTTTGTATGTTTTGCATTTAGTTCTTTTATTTGTTATGCTTTTAACCATAGGTAAGCCACCCAGAGTCTCTATTGCGAGTTGGGCAGCCATATAAATCATCTAAATAAATAAATTAATATAAGTACATTGCGGTTTTATGTTGAATACATTTATGCCAGTGTTGTCCAAACTTGGCCACTTTAAGATGAGTGGACTTCAACTCCCAGAATTCCCCAGCCAGCCATGCTGGCTGGGGAATTCTGAGAGTTGAAGTCCACTCATCTTAAAGTGGCCAAGTTTGGACAACACTGATTTATGCACACCATGCATACCTATCATTCTATTCTCTTTGGAGGTAAGCAATATTATTCAAAGTGCGGAGAAGGGGTCAGAAATAGCAAGCAAAAGAAATTAAAGAGGTAAGAAAAGAAATGTAAAATAGCTGAATTTAGTTTATACCTTCTACCACTCACTATATCCCTTCATACTGTTCTAACTTTGCTTCATATTTGACTCATATTTGTTCTTTAGCAGAGGAGAAAATATACCTAACCCTCCCTGCCCCCAAAGTTATCCACTGCAGCCTGAGGACAGCTCGTGACCTTGCTGGACAAATGCTGAGACTCAAAAAATTTGGCAAGACCTATTGCTAGTAAGGTCTGTCAGTGCCATTTTAAAATGGGTGGGCCATTTTAGCCCACTGCAGAACTTTTAAAATAAAATAAAAATATAACAGATATTCCTTAGTAATGTTTACATAGGAAGTATACCCAAAATGCTGTTTTAATTGAAGATATTGTATGTAACTATTTTTTAAAATACAGTTCTGGCTCCCACATGCTGTTGTTATCCAGTGAAAATGGTAAATTTTGAGTCCAAGTTAATGTCAAATAAATTTGAATGGAAATTTGAGGCAGACTCTTTTCATGCAATGGTTTCCTAGAGAACAAAGGTATAAAGTGGGAATAAACAGATCAGCATCTGCATCTGCCCTGGTTATAAATTTAGAGTGTCCCTCTGGAAATATCACATTTCTGCTAGAGAATGTTTATCTTCCAAACCTCACAATATGTTCCTAGATCAGGAAACCTAAGAAAAAAGAAAAAAGAAAGAAAGAAATTCTTCCCCCCCCCCCCTACATTTACAGAAGACTAACTCATGAAAAAAAAAATCTGCCTTTTAACCCCTGAGCTGGTGCTGACCGGAGGGAGAACAGGATCTGAGCACTAATCCTGCTTCATTCAAAATTTAGTCACTGTTACACCTAGAAAAAGTGTTGGTTTACCTGGGGCCAGGTTTTTCCTCTTGTTTTCTGTTCAAAATTGTAAAGCTGGGTAGGGATTTTTCCATCAGAACAATCTAAAGCAGTTTGCTTACAAAGAAAAAGGGGCTTAGGCTCATCTACTGAAGCTAAATTTTGTGAAAATATAGGAATAATAACAACAACATATTTCTTTCTATTCTATAGATGAACTAGAGAATTCACTGTCATGCAATGTAATGACAGTTATTAATTTAGTTGTTTTTTAAAAGGAGATAGCTACCTTCATAGGAAGAAGGACAGAGCAATCAATGAGTTGATGGCTGGATACAGCTTCTGGAATCAAAGAAGCACGCACAAGGGGGAGTGCTAGCTTGTCCTGAACCTTGAAGACTACCTCAAATTAATTTTAAACAAAGCCGCTACTTTAGGACATCTTCATCTTGAATCTTTAAGTCAAGGACAAGAATAACCTATAGCAACTGACTTTTTTAAAAACACATGCACCCTGTTCCATTGCATTCTCAGCCAGTCATGGACCATCATTACATGTATTGGAGAAAAAAGAAAATGGCATTACCGCTGTTACCTGAAGTTCCCTTGTTTCGTCTTCAGCGGCTGATGCATGGTAAGAAAGCACCTACAGGAAAAGGAAAAAAAGGCCCTAATCTTTCAGCAATACTTAAAGCAGTAATAGTAAAGCACTCTCTCAGTAATGATTCAGTGTAACCCAAAGTAAGGAAGCAGGGTAAACTGTCTGCTGAATTTTGCAAACTATGATTCATAGACATGAAGTATAGACGCCTTCACTCCCAAGCACAACTTTTGCAAGAGTAACTAGCCTGAAGTCATTCAGATGGCTTTGTACCTAAGGCAGGACTATAATGCAGTCTCCCTGTTTCTGACCTGATGTCTTTAACACTTCACCAAACTGGCTCTCCTGCTATCCATGGTTAATGTTAATTAATATATTTCTTAAAAAATAATTTGAAAACAGCATTAAATGTGGTTTTGCAAATTAATAATTTTTAAAATTTATTTGATTCAGAACCAATTCTAAATCATGGTTTAGCAAGTTAGAGAAGGATAACTCATGCTGGGTGAGGATTTCATGTTCCTAATGATGGTTCTTAAACCATTTTTTGTTAATTACTAGCATGACCTTGGAAGTAATGGCAGTGCTTTGGATGATTCATTAGTAGCAAGAATTGGGAAATTTAATCATTCTTGTATCTTCAATGTTTACTGATACGCAACAGTAAAATTAATTTTAAATGCATAGCACTGAAACAACAAATACTTAACTATTTCTTTAATAAATCAAAATACATGTTTCTGCTTGGTTTTTTCATATATTAATTCAAGACAGAGCATTATGATCATATTACTAGTCACTGCTAGCATAGAGGACTCCTGAGGTCAGCCATAGGGAAAAAAGTAACATCATTGCTTTAAATGAGCAAAGAACTATTTGTCTTTTATGAAAAACAGCTGAAAATCTTCCATGCACCTATATGAATGACAAACAGCTTGCAATTTTGCTATAATTATAATCCTAACAAAATTGTCATAATAAATTTTCTTTTTCCAACGGTTTGTAAGACAAGCATACAAGAAATTCTGTCTTAGGAAAATCTTGGCAGAAGTTTTGTCTGTGTAAGATTTTTAATATTTGTAATTTACTGAATAAAATTAGAATTATTTAGAGGTATGAGTGAAGGAGAGAAGAACCTTACTGTTCGGGTTGGATTTGTGTTTAACTGCCATTGCATGCAGCTGAAATTATAACCTCAATCTATAGCACTTTTTTTCATAAGGATATATTTTTCCATTAAACTGTTAAACTACTTGAATTAGTGGAGTGCAATACACTCAAGGCTGCGTCAACTAATTTTCACATACTTTAATGAGAGAATGCTATAATTCAATGCAGTCAATACACCTAAATACAGTTGTACATGAAAGCTTTCCCTTCAGGACCAGTGGTAGAATCTGAATTTTAGAATTATTGTACTTTATTTATAATGTTGATGCAAGGGCAGCCAACATCTACATTATCTAATTTCTTAGATTACTTTGGAAGATGGTAAGAGCACATCAGGATCTCCTACTGGCATCTCACTCATACCACATTCATTAAAATTAATGGTAACCAATTCAAAAGCTAGGCAAGATGACATCCCTCCTTGATATGGTCTGATGAAGTTAGAAGAACCCTACAGTAATCTTGCTGTTGCTTTAGGTATGGCCTTGTTTGAAGGGCTAAGCCAAAATCAACACAGGAAACCACAGACAGGAAAGAGATGTCCCAGTGCCACAACCATGTCTTTTTTAATGCAAGAAGACAAACCACCTATATTGGTCACTCTTGCCAATATGCAATATGTTTAGGGAAGGCAATAGTTGTGTTCACTGCTGAACCCCAGGAGAGCAATAATCCACCGGTGCTGTGCAAGCACATGGAGATACAGAAGCAAACAGTCAATAAAGGAGATCCTCAGTTGGTAGCTGAGCAACATTGGGCTTGCTTTAAAGTCAGCAAGAGAACTCCAATAAAGAAACAGCTGTGAAAGTACATAAAGGCTGCCTTGATTTATTCTTACCTCTAAGGTCACCATTTGCTTTGCCATGGCTCTTTCCACAGCTTCATACATCTGGGTGTTCTGGATCCCTAAGCCACAGAAGATAACAAAAGCTTCCAAAAACTGTTCATCGTTTCTATTGAAAGCTTTTATTTTGCCTGAGTTTTCTTCCATCTTGTTTGCAAGTTGACAAACTCCTGGGTCATAATAAAAATAAAATAAAACAAAAAGGTACCTTTGAAAAAGTGGGACATTGGTTAGCATTAATCACACATTTATACTAAGAGTGTAACCTTTCTTCATAGAAAGAAGTAATTAGAAATTTATCATTTAAACCTTTAACTGGTCCAAGTTCTCAGACAGAAATTACATATTCTGCCAGTCAGCCACAACGTTTTTTAGAACATTAATTCAGGCTGTGCAGCAGTTTGATTTTGAATCTTCATGTATTCTTTTACGTACTTTAATTCAAAAAATTTAGCAAGCTTCATTTGAGTCAGTGGTGCTTACTTCTCCTTAAATAGGCATGGGAGCTTGCTGTAAACCAAACATCAAACTGAACCTTATAATATCATCTTCTACTCATACCAAGTCTTCGTCTCCATTTTCTTCTTGGATTTTACTATTAATAGGCCTTTAGTTTGATGAAGTCCCTAAAGACAATTTGTCCTTTACAAACTCATTAAACTTCTGTAAGCATGCCAAAATACTGTAATGAATAACAGGTTAGCACACCCAGGGCTTGTGCATTCTTACTTAAAAATTGCAAATTATCTGCATATTAATCTTCATATTAACTACAGAGAAAATATCACTAGTTTATGAATGGACTGATTATCTGCTGTATCCAAGTAGGTCTCTGGGTATCATTCACTGTAAGTGCTTAATGTAGCACTTTTCTTCAATTAGGAATATAATTTGGATGCTATTATCTGGAAGTACAACAGATCCATGAAACTGTAGCTTAACCAAGAATTTATCCATATAAGAACTCATCACAGGTCATCCATCACCTTTCAGTTTAAGAATATTTGGTTAAAGAAGCAAGCGTGGCTGAAATTAGAAGACACTGCTAATATATATATACACACTCACAAAAGTCATAGTTATAAGCATCCCACAGAAACAAAGCAAATGGAAAAATACAGATAGAGTTGAAAATAATATGTAAGAACTCCTGAATGCCATCTAAAGAATAGTTAGACAAATACAGTATCTTTGTCATATAAATATACACAGGAAGAGTGCACGAGAGCCTTATATTTTATTCAAAAGTGTAGATAAACCAGGTGAACGGTTCAAGTGGCACTGGATTGCAAGTAGGATGAAGTTTAGTGTATGCCAGACATTACAGATCTAAAATACTTATTGCTAAAAGTTTACCATCAGAATATAATCATGAATTTCACAAATTCATCCTGTTTGTGACATCTAACTTCATTTGTCATTACAGTTGTGTAAATATACCTAATTACTTAACTGACCTGGCAGCAATCTCCAAATCCTACAGCATAAATAACCAGGCATTTCTTATCTATGTTATACAACCTTCTCTGTTCAATCACACTGATGTAATTCTAACTGGTCAGAGGTGAATGACCATTTTGATGCTCAAACTAGATTGCACAATGTTTTCCTAATTCTGACACAGGGACAGGGAGGAAAGAATAGGCATTCTTTAAAAAAAAAAAGCAATCGTTTTCCAGCTTCTTTTCTAGAAAAGAATAACTTGGATTAAAAAAAAAAAACCTACTGAAATCAGGAGAAGTTTCAGTAATTAAAATTGCTTGCTTGCTTGTTTATTTTATACTGTGCTTATCCTTCAAGAGCTCCAAGTTGCTTACGTGAAATCTCCCTTCATTTTATCCCCACAACAAACTGATGAGACCAGTTGGGCTGAAAAAGAATAACTGGCCCAAAGTCAGTTTTTTGATGAGTGACACTGGAATTGAACCTGGGTATCCTCAGTCCTAGTCCAACACTTTAATCACTACACTGGCATTTGGCATGGCTTAAAGATGCTGAGAATAAGGTGGTATGATTACCAAGTGACCACGCATGCTAATTTTATTTTATATACATACTAATTTTATATGCATGCTAATTTTTACATTTTCAAAAATTATTACTTATTTATTTAGAATATTTATATGGTGTCCAACTCAAACCATGTGACTCTGAGCAGTGTATGAAATCATGAAACAAAAATACAAAAGAAGAATCATACATGCCACTAAAAGAAAACAAGATAACTAAATGGCGATCAGAACTAAAATTTGTTGTATTCTACCAAAAGGGAGCTCTGCTCACCCTAACCCAAGCACCCAGGTCTTAACTGCCTTCTAAAGGGTTAAGGGTGGAAGATTGTTCTAAAGGGCAGACTCACCTCCTGGGTCCCACAAGGTGACCATGTTTCAGAGAAGGGACCTGGAGTGTGTCCTCCCTGTTAAAGCATGTGGGATGGGCAGATATCCTAGGGAGAATGTGGTACTACAAATAACCTGGTCTTATACCATGCAAACTGGTAACTATTCTTTTTTTTATGAGATTTATATCCTGCTTTATTTTGAACAGTTTAAGGTGGCATACATAATGCTCCTGACTCTTATTTTCCCCACAACAACTACTTAGGTGAATTGGGCTGAGAATGACTGGCCTAAAGTCACCTAGCTGGTTTTCATGCCTAAGACAGGACTAGAACTTACAATCGCCAAGTTTCTAGTCCAGAACCTCAACCCCTACACCAAACTGGCTCTTTCTTTTCTTATTACAGTATAAGCTATCTCAATCTTTTGAAGGATTTTATTAAAATCTTTATAATAAGTAACAAATTAGTAAATGAGCTTTTCAGTTAAAATTATTTATGTCATCCAGGAAAGCTGAAGCAACTGATTCATATACTGCCTGATTTATTTATACATTGCATGCAAAATGATTATTTGTTTGCCAAATTTGTAGAGATCATCTAATTGTATGTCTTCTTTGGACAGAGTTAAAGGTTGGAGACAGAGTTAAATATCAATAGAATGTTTATATACAGTAGCTTGCCCTATCTGTGTTGGTGGGGGTGTTGCAAAGACAGAACTGAGAAGACAGCAACAGATAGCAAATGCCACCTCTGCAAAGAAGCTGAAGAAACAGTGGACCACCTAGTTAGCTGCTACAAGAAGATCACACAGACTGACTACAAACAATGGCATGACAAAGTAACAACAATGGTGCATTGGAATATATGCAAGAAATACCATTTGCTTGCAAGCAAGAACTGCTGGGACCACAAAACAGGCAAAGTAATAGAAAATGAAGAAGCTAAAGTAAAAGGCAGCTTTACTTGGAATAGTTTACATCCTGCAACGATACGTTTAACACCATCAAACAAAAATATCTGTCTATCCAAGGTCCTTGGGAAGGACTCGATAGGTACATAAAAATGCCAAATCCAGTCTAAATATCTGGCTGACTGTACGACCAACAACAACAACAATAATAATACTGAACAGTCAGGCCACGGCTATCAAGCATCAAAAACATCTGCCAGGCTATCCCACCTCCTTTACATGGACGATCTGAAGCTGTATGGAAAAACACCATCTGAAATGAAATCGCTGCTCAACACTGTCCAAATATACAGCCAAGATACTGCAATGGAGTTTGGACTGGACAAATGGGCCACCCTTACAGGGGAAAAATAGTGAAAACTGAAGGAATCAAAATTCCCAGTGGAATAACATCAAGAGTCTGGATGAAGAAGATCACTACAAATACCTGGGCATCCTTCAAGCTGACAACATCAAGGGCATTGAAGTCAAAAAGAAGGTTAGTAGTGAATACATCATGAGAGGGAAGAAGACCTTAAGTTGATACTCAGTGGAGCAAATACCATCAAGTCAATTAACACCTGGGCAATTCCAGTCATTAGATACACAGTTGGAATAGTGAACTGGACTCAAGCAGAACTAGAAGCCCTGGATAGGAAGACCAGAAAAACAATGACAATGAATTCTTGCCCTTCATCCATGCAGTGATGCTGACAGACTCTACTTACCAAGGAGCATAGGTGGGGATGGAATGTTGCAAGTACACCAGACAGTTGAAGAAGAAAAAAGGGCATTAGAAGAATATCTGAAGGACAGTGAAGAAGATGCAGTGAAGCTAGTACACCATGAAGGCTTACTGAATACTGAAGAGACCAAATTGGTCCACAAGAAAGACCATACGAAGAATAGAAAAGAGACATGACAAGGCAAAGTATTACATGGCCAGTACAAAAAAACTAGCAGGCAAAGCAGATAACTACAAGACCTGGCAACAGCTAAGAGCAGGCAAGTTGAAGAAAGAGACAAAGGGGCTAATTCTGGCCACACAAGACCAAGCCTTAAGAACAAATGCATATAAAGCTAGAATTGGAGACAGCAGAATACAAGAGAAAGAACTGGAGAAAATCACAAAACACAAAGACCTGCAAATTGAAGTAGAACAACTATAGCAAAAGAAAGCAAAGATAGTACCAACAGTAATAGGTGCCTTGTTTGCAATCCCAAAACATCTTGACTACCACTTGAAGACCATCAACATTGACAAAATCACCATCAATCAATTGTAAAAGGCAGCTTTACTTGGAACAGATTACATCCTGAATGATACTTTTAACACCATCAAAAACAACATCTGCCTAGGTCCTTGGGAAGGATTTGATAGGTGGATAAAAATGCCAAATCCAGTCTAAACATCAGGCTGACTGTGCGACCAACAATAATAATAATATGATGGAGAAGGAGGAGCAGGAGGACAAGGAGGAATTGACTGACAAAAGCTAAGAACAGAAATACCTGTAGATGAATTTGGACAGTGTGATGGAATGGACTTATGAAGGCCAAGCTCAGGGAGATAAGCTGTTCTTAGCCCCCAACAGGAGCGCAGGAAGTTCAAGAAGATGAGGCTGGCACTTCCCTAAGGAATTCACAGTGTTGTGGCTGGCTGGCTTGGGAACTTGGGTTCAGTCTGGTGAGATTTCTGTCTTGAGGTTGAAGCTAATAAGCGCAACAGAACTGTATTTGCATTGTCTCTTGGAGTTCTTTGGGCTGAATCTGACAGACAGGCAGTAAAGAACATTTATCTAGTACTATTTGAGTGCTTCTCAGGAGCAGCTGGGTAGAGCTTGCTGGTATAAGTCTGTAGTTTAATAGGAGTAAGGCAGCAGAGGGTAAATGAGAACGGTGCAAATTTTGCTTAAAAAATGGCAAGACTTCACTAAAACAACACTGATTAAGTTGTGCCTTGTGACAAAAGTAAAAGATACAGATTTGATCCAAAGATGCCTTTCATTTTCATAAGAAGACTTCTTAAACAAGAGCTGTTTGGCATTTTATGCCAGCACATAATGTGGGACAAATGAAACAAAAGTTCAAAGATGTGTTTCCTTGCCAAAGAATAAAACTTGCTAATGATAGATTGATTGTATCTATAATAGTACTCCATGAACTCTTAAGGAGTTCTAAAATAGCATTAGTGACTATTTTCCCTCTGCTGAGGATTCTGTGAGCCCAACCTTATTGTTGGCTTGGAGGGAAGTGCTCCATGCCACAGCCCACACAATGCTAAATTCCAGAAGCCACTGCTCAGGTAGGTACTGTACTGGGTCAAGATCATCAACTAACATTAGGTGCTCCACTTTGCAGAAACTGAAGTGTTTTTGTATGGTAAAACCACGTTTGCTTATTTGTTTCATAATTTTACATAAACCAAGGAAATTCTTCTGTAGCCACAAATTCTCTGGCCCAAAGGATCTTATTGGGAAGGGTGCATTTATATTTATCCACTTTTTTCCAAAAATATTTATTTTAGGTCAGTGTACAAAATATGCTCTCATTACACCTTAATGCTGTATTCATTTGTTTTTATGACATATGGCTGTCTATACAGATGAGTTGTTAGTGAAGAATAATCTTAGGAACTTCACACGTTACATTTTTTAAAAAATTTCCAATGGAAATAAAATATCACCTGCAATGCATAAACTGAAGCATAATTGAAAATTTCAAAATGTTATACCTATCACTTTATTCTTCTTTCCATTTTTTATAGGTGTGCAGAGCAAGCTTTCAATGTGCTGGTTTGTACAGTCTGAATGTTCGTTCTGTTAAGGAAAAAACAAAACATATTATTTTATTAACCTATATAAGAGAGCCAATTTGGTGTAGTGGTTAAAGTGCTGGCCTAGAAACCTGGAGACTGTGAGTTCTAGGCCTGCCTTAGGTATGAAAGCCAGCTGGGTGACTTTGAGCCAGTCACTCTCTCTCAGCCCAACCCACCTCACAGGGTGCTTGTTGTGGGGAAAATAGGAGGCAGGAGAATTAGGTATGTTCTCCACCTTGAGTTATATATAAAAATGTGGGGTAAAATAATAACAACAACAACAACCCCCATAGAGGTACTATCTTGATGTGGTTGTGGGGCTTGAGAGCTCCAAGCAGGATGAGAGCTATGCCAGAGGTTCAACCATACTGAACAGGTCTCATCAGAGGAGCCAGACAAAGAGTGTCTCTCCCATAAACAATATGGTGAGATGAAATTTACAGAAACCTATGCTGGATCAGTCATTGCCCAGGTCAACAAGAACCGTGCTAAGTATTCTAGTTCCTGGACATCTAGTGACAAGTGGGCTACAGGACTCAGAACTGTTGGCTGAGCAACCAGAGCCAGCAACTGCAGAATTACTGGAAGAAAAGTTGTCTACCCGTCGCAAATATACGAAGACAGAAAAAGAAATAATGATCTACTATTACAAATCATGACCATCGAGAAGAGGATATCTGAAAAGAATGCACCACTTCTGGAAAGAACAATATCCAGAATCAGAAATAACAGAACAGAGGCTAGATCATCAACGTTGATTTATAATATGAAATAAAGTATTCACAGAAGTAGAATTGGAAGAACTACAAAGGTTTCCCCAGGGCAAAGAAACCAAAGCCTTGCCAGAAGTAGCTCAGACTGTAGAGGCAAAGCAGGGGGAGTCGGCAGTAGAGGAAGCCAGCATAACTATTGAACCATTTTCATTCCCAAACCAGGCATCCTCTCCTCCGTCTTTTCCTCAGAAAGAACAAAGTCCTCTAACTAAAAAACAAGAGGAACTGAAACAATAACTGAGCATCAAGAACAGCACAAAAAGGACAGAATAAGGTTGCCTGCATTGGAGCTTGTTACAAAGAAAGAGCTAGCACAAGTATTAAAAGATGCCAATACTGTAACATCAAATATAAGCACCAGCACACTGCAAGAAACAAACCAACTAATGTACAGCATGGCTGCAGTCATAACTGAATACAGTGGTACCTCAGGTCACAAACTTAATTCGTTCCGCAACTCTGGTTGCAACCCGAATTGGTTGCGACCCAAATCAAATTTTCCCATAAGGTTCAATGTAAATATGGTTAATCCGATCTGAACCATATGTTTTTTTTTTTAAACCACAAAAATATGAAACAAAGTACAGTACAGTACGAAGAGAGAGAACGCTAACCTTGCTCGAGGAGACTTCTGGCATGGAGGACAGGAAGTTGGGTGGGGAGGCGGTTATTGTTTGGAGGGAGAGTCCCCCTCCCTACAGGAAGCCACGACCACGTGTCATGGCAGGAAAAATGGCCGTGGATCCTGTTCGTCACCCGATGTGGTGTCCGCGAACGGAAGCAAAATTTTGCAAATGGTGCTGTTCGTGACCTGAATTGGTCGTGAACAGAAGCGTTCGTGACCCGAGGTACCACTGTACTTTGGATGCAAATTCAGCAAACAAGAAAAAAAGCCAAACAACGCACCACCAAATGAAAGATCAGGCTGGAAAATAAGATCAGCATGCTAAAATCAGATGCAAGCAAGCTAGAACAGATGAAAGAAAAAATGCTGAAGAACAAGAAGACCAAAGAATATCTAATCAAGAAATATCACTTAAAAACAAGGAAGATCAAAGAAGTACTGGAAATAATAAAGCAACAAATAACAGCCGTAGCCAAGAAGATCAGCAGAAAAGAAGCTTGAATTGCACAATATAGGCAGAACCTACAATTTCAGTCGAATCAGAAACTTTTCTACTAATCCATCAAGGGAGAGACTGCAATGAGCCAGTCAACCCCTGACAAAGAAGAAACAGTGCAGTACTGGGGGCAGCTATGGGACAACCCAAAGAAATATAATGAGAATACAGCTTGGATAAAGGAGGTGGGTAAGAATAAAAAAGAAGCTGAAATGAAAGAAATCATAATAACAGCAGAAATGGTGGAGAAAAGGGCAAGGAAGATCAAGAATTTGTCAGCACCAGGTGAAGACGAACTGCATGGTTTTTGGTTGAAACATCTGACTCGTCTGCACCCACCCATTGCCAAGAGAGGCTAATTCTGTCTGCACAAGGCCAAGGCTTAAGAACAAATGCATACAAAGCCAGAACTGAGAAGACAGAAACAGACAGCAATGGCATGTCTGCAAAGAAGACTGAAAAAACACTGGACCTCCTAGTCAGCGATGCAAGAAAATTGCACAGACTGACTACAAACAATGGCATGACAAAGTAGCAACAATGGTGCGTTGGAATATCTGCAAGAAATACCATTTGCCTGCAAGCAAGAACCAGTGGGACCACAAAACAGGCAACGTAATAGATGAAGTGCTGAATGAAGAAGCTGAAGTACTCTGGGACTTTAGAATTCAAACAGGCAAACACCTGCCACACAACACCCCAGACTTAACAATTGTTGATAAGAAAGACAAAAAAGTCTGGATAGTGGACATTGCAATACCTGGAGACAGCAGAATACAAGAGAAAGAACTGGAGAAAATCACAAAATATAAAGATCTGCAAATAGAAGTAGAATGACTGTGGCAAAAGAAAGGAAAGATAGTACCAACAGTTATAGGTGCCTTGGGTGCAATCCCAAAACATCTGGAGCACCACCTGAACACCACTGGCACTGACAAATCACCATCAGTCAATTGCAAAAGGCAGCTTTACTTGGAACAGCTTATATCCTGCAATAATACTTGTAACCCCATCAAACATCTACCTATCCCAGGTCCTTGGGAAGGACTTGATAGGTGGATAAAAATGCCAAATCTAGTCTAAACATCAGGCTGACTGTGTGACCAATAATAATACTAACTAAACCTAAGTGTATTTGTGCACCTTCATGTGACTCTTGACTTATGTCACTTGTCTGGACAAGCCCATGGAGTTTTCTTGGCAACATTTTCAGAACTGGTTTGCCATGGCCTCCTTCCTAGGGCTGAGAGAAAGTCACTGACCCAAAGTCACCCAGCTGGCTTTGTGCTTAAAGCAGGACTAGAACTTGGAGTTTCCCAGTTTCTAGCTTGGTGCCTTTAACCCCTATACAAAACTGGCTCTCAAATATAAATATATATAAAATACTACAAATTTTGAAATATTTTTGATCTTTTAGGGTTTTAATACCCTGAATTTTAAGTTGTACTTCTAAGTTACTACATATCATTTGTATAAAATAATCCTAACAGATTGGATACAGATTTGATCATATATAGAATACGGATCAATGGAAATCACACAAATTTTAATGGTCTTGCTCAGAAATGAGTAAGTCTGGATGCAACCCAATATTCCAACTGAATATTCACTTACTTGTAATTTTTTCTAGGATTCTCTTTACAATTTGTTATCCTTCCAACAAGCTCATGACAGTTGATTAATAAACATTTCTATGTCCATAAAGTTACATAATTTTCCATGCTGCATTGCTTATCAAAAGTGCAATATGGAAAATAATTGGATACAACTGTGCAAAATGTAATACTGTAGCTGTCCTTTAAACAATCTTGATAGTCTCTGTATCTCTCCCTCTCTGTCATGCAAACACACAAATGATCTAGATATGTATTTTCTAGCACTTATAATAATAAATATAATATTTATAATAATAATACATAAAAATAAATGCACATACAGATTTTTGAAACAGTTTACAGCCCCAGCTGAACCTCATTAAATGGTTCACTCAGCCATAATCCCTTTCCTTATTGGGTGACTGACGAACAAATGGTGGGAATAATGCTAAGAAGTCATGATCCAAGCAGGGTGAAAGGAAGGCTTCCAAGAAAGCAGCCACAGCTAGGCACTAGATGTCCATATTACATACTGTTATATCTATAAAATATACTCCATACAGTTTATGTCAAAATGCACTTGCAACAACAAAAGCAATAACTAGCAAAACCAATTAACCCACACAACATATAAGACGTAATAAGACATTGCTGCTGAATGATACTAAGATTGGAAACAGTTCATTCAATTATAGCTCTATTCTTGCGTGCCAGCTTGTTCTAAGCTCACTAGTCAGTATCAGCTTTGTTAGTAAAGTCAACCAGCCCATCCCTCTTCAGCTAGGGTGGAAATAGTTCAAAGAAAGAGCAGGATCCTTGTTAAGAAGTAGGGAACGAGGAAATAGCAAGGCCCTCCACTGATACAATGACAGATGGAAAAGCAGGGCCAGGTAGGCAGTGCAGTTCCATGAAACTAAATGGGGATCGAAGCAGATGCTACAGCACAGCATGAGTACATCTGTTTACATTTTCTAAGCTCTTTAATGACAAAAATTCCTGGAAAAGGCTGTTACATAAATGATATACCATATGTCTAGCCAATTTCTGTACACAGGCTCATGTTACTTACTGTCCAAGGAAATCTTTTGTCTTGGCGCACATGTGGAATATTAAGAGGCTCCATAGTATTCTTGACATACTGGGCATACATATAATTAATTTGGTTTGTATCATTGTCTCTGTTGAGATTTAAAAAAGAAATGGATTCAGTTCACTGCTTTTATTACCTACTATTATTAGTGACTATTGGAAGCAAATGTTAATGGCCAGCTAAGCAAATGAAAAACACGTTGTATTAATGGTTGATGTTCCAAACATGTGCTAGATAGGTCTTATGAAAGCTCTGGACACAGTTACCATGCTTGAAATCAGGGATTTTAGTGGCTATGATGCTTGATCCAGAAACTTTCCATTCAGGAGCTTAAGGAACATGTCTTTGGGAAGCAGCCATGATAACTTTCAACATAACCTTTGTTTTCAAGAAATGCCTCTGCATCCTATGGGGAGATGTATATATTGTACACCTACCTCCCTAATCAATCTTTGGCCTATTGCCAAGCCCTCTCAGAGATTCAGGAAGACTTGTGCTATTTCTAACATTTGAGGTCCCTAGCCATAACAACATTAAAAATGACATCATTTAACATTTTAAAAAGGTCAGCCCAGAAATGTATTACATATTAGGAAAAGTTATTAATATTCTGCATCAGTGTTTCGAGGCATTATTGGGCTGGCTGAGGGTGAATACGGAGCTTAGATACCTAATTCCTCAACTATGTCTTCTCCAATATTTTGGGAATGAAATAAAGGGTTTCTGCAGTGCCCCCACCAAAATTATGAAACGTGATTTCCGAATAACTAACTTGGTATTCTTTTTAATAGCCTTGTTGATTGATAAAAATATTTTATTCAAAAAAGACATTTGCTCCACAGAAAATATCAAATTCATTTTAACCTCACATTTTAGCCTTTTCATATGCTGTTTTGTTATTACATTTATTTTTCTTTTATTACGTTTTACTAATTTTTTTTGTTATTATATTTATTGATTATAACTGTTTTAACTGCACTTCATAGTGTTTTCACACTAGTTAGCAAGATATAAATTCTCAAATAAATGAAAGAAACTTAGCTTGAGGTACAGCTGAGTTAAAAACATTAAATGCAAACAAGGAATGTAGTCTACTGGAATGACAGGCATGCAAAAAAAGTGTAGGACAGGTATTTTCAAAATCAGAATTAATGATATGCATTTCGAATTCTGACATGTTTGTAAAGCTATAGTAGATTTGCTTTGTGAACAACAGAAAACAGATGGAGTCCTTGTAAATGTTCCCAACACTTTATGCTTTCATATCTGAATGCATATTTATTGTGCTAAGATGGCTATATGCTTCTGCAAATAAAAATTTAAAATAAATCTGTCCTCATTAGGATATTATATATTATGCTAAATATGGACATATGTTTTCTTCCCTCCATTGTTATAAATGACTTTTTTCTTAAGACTCAGTCTCTGCATTGATATACTCAAAAGACTTTTGCACTGGCCTGATCATCTTCCATTTTAAAATTCGTACATGTATATCACTATTCACTAGGCAGGTCACAAGAGCATTTCAAAGACAAGGGTCTAAAGCTCTTTTTACAGTTATGGAGATACAGCTAAAAATAAACAATTTCGAAGCATCTCTCAGCAGTGCCTAATGTTTCACAAATTTGGTATTATTAGCTGTTTTCTGTTTGAATCATTCTATCCTTTTGTTTGTTTGTTTGTTACAAAAAAAGGACTCTTTATAAGGCCTATGAGCTATTTTATTGGACGAAATACTGGTCTGTGTAGTGCTTTTTCAGAAAGATTAATTTGCAGACCTCCCTGTAATAAGAATTCCTAGGTTATTAAGGTTGTAAATGCATTTACTTGATGCCTCATTTTATTCTGTTGGAACCCAAAAATAAAAATGCATTAGTTAGTAAACTATCCAACCAATAGAACTAAAGCAGTTTAAGTGATTGGTTCAGGAGTAAAGTACTTAAAATGGAGAAGCTGAATGGATTTCTTGGATGTGCAGATCTGACACACATGACCCACAGAAGACATAGAGGGACCCTTTGAATGAGTCTGTGTGACTTAGTGGTTAGCACAGTAGACTAAGACTGGGAAAACCCTAGTACAAGTCCACACTCAGCCATGAAAGCTCCCTGAGTGACTTTGGGCCACTGATTATTTCTCTACTCAACCTATCCCCAGTTCATCACCTTCAACTCCTGGAGAAAAAGCAAGATGTTTATTTCTTTAAAATATTTTATCCCTTTATTATACTTTTAGAAACACTCACAGAAAATATGAACCTAATAAAAACATGAATAACCACAGATCAGATACCAGCAGCCCTAGCAAGGGGGTCAGCAACATAGCACCCATAGATGCCAGGATACCTGTAATGCCACTAGATGGCAGCCACTGAACTCCAGCTTTAAGGAAAAAAGAAAACAAAAACAAAAACAAAATTGAGAAGTTCCCTCTAAGCTCAGCCTCATTAGATTCAGGATCTTTCAGTGCAGTCCAATAACAGAAGAAGATTCACTGGCTAAAGAATGTCCTCTGCAGGACCAATGGCAAGTTTCTCTGTATCTCCTGCATTCCTTTTCCACATTTCTAAGTGTGAATTTTATCCTGGAAGACTTAATTAGCACACATAAGAACTAGCTATAGGTTGGGGCCACCCACAAATTCTTGGTGTAAAGTGACACATTGTTCCAAAAAGGAAGCAAAAGATGTATATGCCACATCTCCAACTCTCCCATCTGTTAATGCTGAATTCCAGACCAAAATGAACACAGCCTCCTGGGCATGCTTCCTTTGCAAGCCTCACTCAGACTAATGCAAGATAGCTATTTTGCTGCATCTTCATATCCTTTTAAATGGGGTTATGCCGGTCATGTTACTGAGTGCTGAACTCTGATGGCCGAACTATAAGAAAAAGCATTATTTTTGCGAAGCAATGAAAATCTCTCAGATCTAGTCATTTTACCTTTTGTGAGTCTCACTGGAATCTTCTATTTCCTCATATCCCATGTGAAAGACACTGGAAAATGAATCCTAAAAATGAGAACAAAGTCTGGGCTTAGTTAAAATGTATAGTAAAACTGACTGTATTTCAAAAGCACATAATTAATTCATTTATTTCCTGCCCAGTGAAAAATGACTTCAAGAAACTATCAACTGTTTACTGTATTTCATAAAGTATTTTAAGACCCAGGATAAACAAAACTAATATAGTACAATGTTTATACAATATTTTCTAATTTATATAGTATATTAGGCTCCATTTAATCCCCCTACTTCATAATGAGCTTCAACCTATATGTTGAAGATGATGATGATTCAAGTACTATCTTTCTTCAGATAGGGTATTTAATATTACTAATAATTTAAAAAGTTCTTTAAAATCTGATAAAAAATAGTAAAAATCACCATTAATTAATTTAAACTGAAAAGTTTTAACTTCTTTTTTCCTAAAAAAAGAAGCCAGGGGACTGTGTGCAATTCCAAAAAGTGTGCTTTCCATAGCTTGGGAGCAACACAAGAGAAGGTCCTCTCCCATTAATCAGACCAACAAACCTTGGGAAACAATAGCATCTTCAAGAGGGCATCTCTGATTGACCTTGGCTGAGTAGGTTCGTATTAACATTAGCAGTCTCTAATAGCCAAGCCCAAGTCTGTTATTGTGTGAAAGGTCAGTACAACACCTTAAATTGTGCCCATGAGCAATCCACAATTAGTGCAGACCTTTCAACATGGCATCATACGCTTCTAATATTATATTGTGATTGGCAACCTAATTACTTATCAGGCTTCCGAATACTATCCAAGGGTAGTCACCATGTAGTAGTCAAATCAGGATGCAACGAAGGCATAAATAACTGTTGGCCAATCCAATTGGCTGAGGCACTATCTGTAATTGTGCACATATACACTTTGCCATTGGCACAACTGGCAATTTGCCAGTTGGAATAAAGTTAGAGTCCATACTTACTGAACAGTCTTCATCCACTATGAAAATAGTGCACTTCTGCACCTGCATGAAGGAAATTATGGTGGCAGCTATCTTCTTCAGAATGACTTCTAAGGACTGCTGTTCCTCAAATATTAAACTGGCGAGATCAAGAAGCACCTGCAACAGAAGAAAAAAGAGATTAATGTAAGTCAAGTTCATCACATTTTAATCATCTTGAAGGCAGATTTTTTTCCAATAGCTCCAGGGCTTTTTAAAGAAAGCCATATGATTGCATTAAGGCAAAGAAGTCATGAATTGTTTCTTGCAATTTGAACAGCATGAACTTTACAAGTTCTTCTGCCCACATATTGGTGAGAGTTTTACACTTACATTTTTTTCAAAAAGCATATACATTTTGACTTTCCAGAGTATCTACAGTCTCCTTCTTACAGAATCTATAGAACAATTTCCCCAGGAAGAAGTCCTTACAGTTCCTATGAGCATTTTGCATTCTACTATAATATTATTCAGCACCATAAAAAGGACATCTTCCAGTAGGCATTCTTTAGTGTTAAGAAAAGTTGTTTGCTGGTTTATTAGATTGATATCTCATCTTTCCCCCAGGAGCTCAAGGCAGCGTAATTTTACTCCCACAACAACAACCTTGTGCAATATGTTGGGCTGAAAGAGCACAACTGGCCCAAAGTCACCCAGGGAGATTCTGTGGCTGACTGGATTTGAACCTGAGTCTCCCCAGACCTAGTACAACATCTCAATCACTATACCTTGTGGGTTTTTTCCTCTGACTATACCTGATATCTAATTTTTTAATCTTGAGATCTGAGAAAAAGATGGAAAAAAATTAGACTTTGAAGAACTACTGTGAAATTCCCTTAAATTTTACCCTTCCACAACTCCTTAGTTAACACCAAGGATCTGTATTATATCAGAAGGAGTGTGCATGTACAAAATCTCATTTTTTCTCTTCAGAGGAAGAAACTGATGACATTAGGTTGACATTAGATTTATATTCTGACTTTCTACCAAAGAAAAATAGTGCTCAATTCATAACATCAAATAGATCAGAATGTCTTTGTTATGATCACTAACTAGAAAAATATACAGTTATACAACAGAATTTACAGAGCTCAAATGGAAATTTATTAAAAATTCTAATTAACATAGGAAGAAACATAAAAATATAATGTAGCAATAACAGACCAATTGTAAAGTGCTACAAGATTAAATACTTATAACTAATTGCTACATTATTAGATATATGCAAAGGTATAAAAAGAAAAACACACTCAGTTATAAAATAGAGTAATATAAAGTGACAAAATTTTGGATAATAATTCCTCATACTAGTTACCAAATTACTTTCTTTATTTCTAGTCAGGGTGAAAAGTAATTGTTTTGTTTCATTACTTGTTCCCATGATGCAATCTCTGAAACAGAATTTGGCAACTTCAAAGCAACTGAGAAGAAATGAAATATAGAATTTGTCTCATCTTCCAGGGAACTTATTTGAAATGAGTTAAATACAGATGGTGAATTTCACAATAAAATCAGCAGCATAACAACCCATGGCCCACAGTTTCAACAGGGACAAAGCCTCTCTGCAAAGGGAATAAATTGTGATCTTCATTCCAGTAAAGCTGAAGGCAGGGTATTACAGCATGCTCTGGTAAAGGTTCTATGATATTTTATAGTAGCAGGATAATTATTTGCCTCAAAAGGTTTACTTAAACTCCCCTTAAAGGAAAATCCCAGAATTATATCTCTACAAATCAATATATATTATTTGCTGTTTGACCATTTCTTTAGCTTTGGTAAAAACCAAAGAAAGCAAGCCTGTTATAGGTAGGGCAATATTTTGTAATTTCACCTCCAAGTTCTGCTTCCAACTTGAGTAAACACAGTCTAAAAATGTCAGTGGGACTAAACCCTCATGGAAAATTTTAAGTCAGTAGATGATCTTTCTTAACCAAAATAATTCTTCTCTGGAACTATATAAATAACAGTGTCCCTTCAATCAAAGGGACACTGAGAGATTCCAAAAATAGCCTTCAAGAATATTTTTATAGTAAATTTATTAAAAATTACAATTATAACAATAAAAAGTAATACAAAATAAAAAAAGAATAAAAGAAAATATAGAAGGTGCAGAAATGAAAAAAAAGTAGAAAGAAAAATAGAAAAGAAAGAAAAAATAAGAATATAGTAAATAAAAAGAACAAATGACTTCCCTCTTCATCACAAGTATAACCAATTTTAGTAACTTGTCACCTTCTCTTAAAATACAACAAATGACCTCTTCTTCCCATATCCCACCTCTTATCTATAAACAAATCCATAAAGCCTCATCACTTCAGTCCTGAGGTCAGCAAAAGTCCATTAAGGGTTACCAGAGTAAATAACCTATCTATTTTAACCGTGATCAAATAAACCAACTTTAGATTCTTTCCTTTTACTTCTAACAATCTTGGTCTTTAGTCCTTTCAAATAATGTCCTAGAACTTGATTTTTTTTTAGTTTTTCTTTGTCTCTCCTCACAAAATTCTTCAAAGCTTTAACAAGCCTCTTTTGTAAATCCAATATAGGAAAATTATCCAGGCCACTCTCTTGGTTTGTTATTTGTACAGTGGTACCTCAGGTTACGAACGCCCCTCCTTACGAATTTTTCGAGATACAACCAGCTCTGGCCCCAAAAATTTACCTTGACATGCGAACTCCGCCTCGAGCTATGAACTGGATCCGCGGCCATTTGCCCTGCTGCCACGTGGTCGCAGCTTCCTGTGGGCGAGATCGCGGTAGCAAGGAGACGTTCGGTGAGGCTTGTGGTGTGTTTTGTGGCGTTTGGAAGGTTTTTGGTGTGCTTGTCAGCATGGCACCAAAGAAAATGCAGAGCAGGCTTGGCAACTGTTTAACCATATGTATTTACATTGAACCTTATGGGGAAATTTGCCTCGTGGTGCGACCAAATTCGGAGGGTGGATTAGCCGTATTTACATTGAACCTTATGGGGAAATTTACCTCGCGTTGTGACCAACTCGAGTTGCGATCAGAGTCACGGAATGGATTAAGTTCGAAACCCGAGGTACCACTGTATATCCCTTTTAATTATTTAGACATCAGGCAATTTCTTTTGTATGTCCAGTATAACATCTTTTTCCATGTCATTCTTGTAACCTGTCATTTTTAAATCCATTTTCAAATCAGTCCCAACATTGTCAGGTAAAAATTGTTCCTTTTCCATAATATCTTTTAATGCAGTCTACCTATAAAGGCAGACACTCTTAAAATTAACTTCTGGGTCCACTGTTCAAAAATACCCTTCCATATGTCTAATGTTAAAATATTTTTGCTATTTTGCATTCTGTATTTGTAAGTTGTTCTTCTCCTTTCATTGTAATCTTTAGTTCCTTCTAATTCCCTCTAGTGTCCAATTTTTAAAGTCTTATCTTATTATGGTTTTTTTTTTAAGAATTCAGAACAAAAGCATTTTCTCATGGGAAGGATTCCAAAATCTTATTTCAAATTTATCTGGACAGTCCATTTGTAACCTTCTAAAATCAACATTTTAATCACCCTTTTGCTGTTTATTATTAAAAATATATATTTTTTAAGTCCTTAAACTTGTATTTAAAACTTCTTTCATTAAGGATTGAAGGAAACTCACCCAGTGCTGCAAAACGTGTTGATCCAAAGGTTGTTAACAGCTGAAAAGCAGTTAACAAGCAATTTCTGAAAGTGATTATTAGAAAAGGAAGCATGTGTGAACCCAGTATCCTTTCGAAGGTGGTGACCAGGGTTTGAGCAAGATGGCTATTCCCTCATCTCCCAGAGCTCTAAACTTGCTGGACACTGCTGCCTTGCAAGGAGCAACTGTCTGGAGCACTTGTGGGCAATCTCAAGTCCTCTCCTTTTCTAGCGAGGAAATATCGAAAAGCCAGTCTACTTGCCAGCTCTTCATTCTGCCATGGTCATCTACGTTTTTTCGGAACCACCTTCAGTCCGTCATTTCTTCCCCAGAAGTCAGCCTTCAAAAATATAGACTGAACTGTCTCCAGAACAGAAAAGCCCTTACAGATGCAGGCCTGTGCACCAGATAACATTGTGGCAGCTGCCTTGCCCCCTAAAACCATAATTGCAAAGGGGATAAATAAATCCCATTTGGAAGACAAACCTGAGGACCACCTTTGAGTGGACTACATAACATGAATCATCTGTGCCCTCCAGGAACATAAAGCCTGGAAGAAACCTAGGTATCTAAACATTTAGCTTGCTCTATTTTATGTCCATTGATCTGCAGACATATGTTGTTAAACACTTGGAGAAGCCCATAAGTTTGGCCTTTTCTTCAGGACAACAGGAAGTAAAGAATGAAAGAATGGTGCATCATCTGGACTCAGCAGGGCAGGTACCTGTCTATTAGCTTTCATGGTGGGTAGATGCTAGGATCAGAAATATCTTTGACCCATGAGTTGATGTAGAAGTTAAACAAAAAGAAGGTTAATATATAGCCCCACTTCATCCCTTTGCTTGAAAATATTGAGCACGTAAGATGGCCCTGAGTGGTGCAATGAAACCTCAAGCAGGTCAATTGTATACTGAATTGCCCTAAAGTCAATCTGCTGTTCCACTAGGATGTTCTCACTATCCAGGCAATCCCTGAACATCCAGCAAAAATGCCTTGCATAAATTTTACTAATTATACTAAGTAGAAAATATGGGAAGTCATTATTTCTATTGCTATAAAACCAACTTAAATATTTTTGTTTTTGAAGTTAAAATTCTGCTTTTTTCAAGGGACTTTTTTCCTAATGGTGATAATCCTAACTTACAGAGAATCTTGATTTTGATGCTGCAAGGAAAACAATAAAGCATAATTTCACGAATATTTATATTTGTTATGAGAAGGTTGCTACAGTACTTATTTATAATCATTATATTGCTGTAGACCACCAATGATTTTCTATGGAAAGGTCAACTCAAGCCTTAATAGAAAGACTGAATACAATGGAGAAGAAATGAGAGAAATCACTCCTGTTCAGTGTGTACCACCACCATCACCACTATCACCACTTTTTTCTTTTTTTGTTACACCGGTAAATATAATGCTTAACATAAAGCCATTTAAATTCATAAGTACAAAATACTGGCAATCAAAAAGCATTGTTTTTCTATTTTCTGCAACAGAATATTTGATTTTTTTAACCAAATATATTCTTTACCAAATATATTCTTAACCTACTGGAGACTTATATCTAAGGATTTTTGACTCTTTAAGTTAATGTGCATTTAATTTCTTCCATAATGCTTGAACTGTAGCTTGAGTGAATGAAACTATTTTTGTAGGGGAATTCTCACTTTGTTAATGAGAAACAGGAGATGCTGTTGAGAAAATAGGGCAACACAGAATTATGGATCTAGTTGTGATCTTAGTCTGGTATGTTGAAAGCTTTTGCAAGCAACTTCAAAATCCTGTCCCACTGGAAAGCTTGGGAGCCCTGTCTACCCATTTGATTCCTACCAATGTTTCTGCATACTGATATGGGTAAGCCAAGGTACTTCCCTCTGTAAACAGTGGCAGAATATAAATAATGCTTTAACAAAGTGCATAGGTAAATGTCATACCCTCCAAAGCATGCTGAAAGACCTGTTCTGCCCTACCAGCTATAGAAAACACCATCTTAATATATGTTGGAGGAGCCTCAGAGTCTGAACAAATTTACAGAATAGGCAGGAACCGGGCTTATTCCATCTCTATCTCACTCCAGAATATAGAATATATGACTATGGGGAAAGAGTTGTTCTGACTTTATCTTCCTTTCATTTTTGTTTCCCTTTAAGCATCTGACCTATCCCCAGAAGAATACACACTAGAAGCAATATACTTTATTCCAAATTTCTTCCCACTTTTAGTTTTGCACACTGAATTATATGGAACAAAAATACATGTTCTCAGAACACAGTAGCCCTATTATGAATCCAAACTTTCTATTCAAAGAATTCAGATGGCACAGTATTATAGCAAGGAAAGGTGAACTCAGACTGGATAATAGATAAAGACATTTCCCATGTTCTGGTTATAATAAGGACTACAGAGTAGCTAGAATAGGTGTAGAAGCCCCAGCCTATGAGCCAGATGCAGACAGCAGAACCTGCCTTTTCAGTCAGTGGTTCTTTGCCTCACCACAGCAATTACATTTTGGAAAAAGATATTTCCATTGAGGTCTAGCATAAATGTGGTCTGTGTTGGTATTCTGGTGGGGACTGCAACCAACAAGGGAAGAATTAACCTTCCCTTTTCAATGCCATCCTCTGCCATACTGCAAGTTTTATTGACACATTGACATCATATATTGTTGCCAGGAATCATTAGGCTTATGTATGTATTCCTTGATAGAAAGTGGGATGAAGTCATGTCATCTTCTTCTGGGAATAATGATGTTTGTAATTCAGCCTTGGCAGCTGATAATATAAAGGTTTAGTCAGAGTTTACAGCATTCCTCAAATGTACTTTTGCATATTACACCATCTCCCTTCCTGATGGTGAGGGCAACACCATTGTGAGTTGCTCAGAGCTAACATCAGATTCTAAAGAATTCATCCTCAATACTTGGAAACTCCTAGGATTTTAAGTATTGTTTGTAAATATCTCACAGAAATGCTTAAAGAGCCCAGCAGAGTTCTAGGATGCTTACCTACCCTTAGTTGCTAATGAGGCTTCTGTAGTTTCTGTCACCTCCTTCTCTAACATAGCCAACCTCTTCTTCCTCATCTCCAGTCCTTTTTCAAGGTTAGATCTCAGTGCAGGAGGCTGGCTGCCAAGATACCCCTGTGCCTTTAAGCCCAGCTGCCAATTATGGAACCAAGTAAGCCCAAAACAACACACAGTACACATTGGCTGTATCTGACACACATACTATAACCCATTATACATACCACATCCAAAGATATGACTTCTTTACCTCACCTGATTGCGTCTGTTTTCAAGAAGGGAAGTCTCATAGAGCTGAGCATTGTGAAGAACAATTCCACAAAATGCCAGGTAAGCAGCAAAATCCTATAAATTGGACATCAAAAGTTATATAACTAGAGATCCTTAGATTAGGAGCCCCAAACTTCGAAGAGTTTGATTTGTATCTTGAAATAATCCAGTGTTTTGCTGATATTAATAGCACCTCTATTATTTGATTACGCTTGAGGAGTTAGAAGTTCGTTATTTCCGATTCCTAAGCACCTTACTTTATTAGCAAAGAGTGCTGTTTATATCTGTCTTAAAATATCCAGTATTACGTGTAACTAGATTCCTATTGGTAAAGAGTTGTGGTGAATTTCGCAAACACAACAACAGATGCAGACAATGGCCTGTCTTGTGTGAAATATTAAGTGTAGGCGTACATTTTTAAAAGCCAGAACTGAATCTTGTTCAGGTAGCAGAGCATGAGGTGTTTTTGTTCATGTTTTAATTCTGATGTCCCACAGATGCTCATCACAAATACTATTAAAAAGGATGAATGAATTCTTATTTTGTCCCTGCCAGAATTGTCAGCTACTATTCAGCTCTGTTTAGCGAACTAGATTTTTCTTGTAAAATAACATAGCTTAAAAATGGCTAAATAACAAATTCAGGTCACTCTGCCTTAAGCACTTTTAAATTAATTCCATATCTTTCAAAATATGGTTTTCTCAAGTTATTCAGTTTATTTCTTCTTGTATGAGCTGACCAGCAATTACAACAGCAAAACACCTTTAACAGTCATTTGATATGTTAGATTTCTATACCAAGTACTCATTCTCAGAATTACTTGAGAATTATATTTTAATATAATTAAGCTGAAAAATAAAGGTGATTTAATTTCTGAAGTTAAAGGAATGTTTATTGAAGAAAGTGGTAAGAAAAGAGAAAAAGTTCAGGCGGTTGCAGAGAATTAGCAGGAACAGGTAGTCAGCCATAAGACTTGTGCTGGTGAGTGTTGGCAATGACTGAAGAACTTAAGATTTTTTTTCCTGTTCTTCTGTTTTTTCTTCTGTGCTGGTTACTTCTGTTTTCCATAGCTTTCCTACAGAAGCTTACAAGACATGAAGGCAATAATACTATTTCACTAATGTCTCCTAATGATTGGTATTGAAAAGCATGTTATTTTTGGTCTTGAACCCTTGTGACTTTATTAGAATGAATAAGGTTATTTTCCACAAATTTGTCTAAAACTCTGCTTAAAGATAAGTTAGTAATCACATTGTGAAAAGCAACACTTCCTACATTCTGTCCAGCTACATCATTCAGCTACATTAGATGGCCCAGTTCTAGTGTGATATTCAAGCAAACTAAACAATTCAGGATAAAATCAGTATAAACGAAAGAGAAATTAAACTAACTTCTTATACTAACAACTTCTACGTAGCTACATTTTAGGGAAATTTTAAATTTCTGCATAATTTTCCTATCATATAGGAATATGGAATGATAATATAGAGCATGTTTTTTTAAGTTTTAGATATTTACATACAACAGTAATCTACTTCCACATTGCAAACATTAGCAAAGTATTTGAGATCTAAATAGTTTACATTCTCTTGTTCCTCTGTTATAGATTTGATTTTTATTTTGGGACTTCAGTGGTACTTCAGTGGGTTCGTGTTTGGTATTACTAAAACAAACATACAATAAATAAATACATAAAACAAATGCCCTTATAGATACATTTGTCTTGCTGTAATTGCATTTTCTCTGTCTTTTTAATTTTTTACAGGTTTTCTCTTATTTTTTAAAATCTCTTTTCTATTAAATAACTAAAGCAAAATAAATAAATATATAAAAGAAGGACTTTAAAACACCAGTGTAAAAAATTATTATAAAAGCTGCCTATGGAATTAAAAACAAATGCCAAGCCACACAAAAAAACAATACAAAGATAATTTTAAAAGCTGGGGGAAACATCAAAAGCTTGCTCTCTTTCTAAAATTATATTAAGGTAGGCACCAGCTAAGTGTTTCTGTAGAGCACAGAAGGGCACGAGGCTACCAAGATAAAGTATGCGCTTTCATTGTGACCATATCCTGCACTTCAGATGGCATGGGAACATTTGTTAATAAAAATAAACTTGTAAAATATACCTTCTCATCTTGCTCAGTGAATGTTCCTCCACAACCAGATTTTTTGTTGATTGCTTGTGCCACACCAACCACCTGATTAAAAGTCAATATAGGAATATTAGTTTACTCAATAGGGTTTCAGCTAAAGGGCATAAGGAAATCAATAGTCACCTGAGATGCCCATGTCTTGTTGTAAACTTTATTATTATTTTTGAGAAGTAGTATGAAGTGAAAAACAATGCAATAGCAGTATCCTTATTTTTAAAACTTACAGCTGCTCTCTTATGCACATATATTTAAGAGTAAGCTTTACTGAACTCACTATGGCTTACATTTCAGAAGACACAAAGTACTGTGCTGTGAATCTATGACGTCCATCTAGCCTTACTTCAGGGTAATTCTCATTGTCTTATTTTGCTAAAAGTTGCTTCCATGTAAAAAAAATCATTGGGTCAGGTACTTACTTTGTCTTACTGTGGTTTGTATAGATTGTATCCAAATGAAACCACCTAAATGACATAAGGGTATTTGTATACACTAATACAAATGTTGAGGCACTTAGAGAAATATGAGCCACTCAAAATATAGACCTATGATCAATCTTCTTTGGCTTCAGAGTAGCACACATAAGTCATTGCTTTTCAAATTTTAGATCCTAAGCCTTCCCTATCGAATTCTGAGCAATATTTTTCTTGCAGTGAGATGAGTTCATGAATAGTATTATAATAAATCTGTGAGAGCTATACTTCAAAATGTGAATATAAATCCTTATTGAAATTTGGGCTTAATTTGTGGCCATAATATGGACATATTGCTACTGCTCAAACTTCAGGTAAATGTACTTCGCTTTAGAAATATTATGCTTTAGAGTAGCCTAAATCGACAAACTGAAGAAAGAAATCCTTCCTTCCTTCCTTCCTTCCTTCCTTCCTTCCTTCCTTCCTTCCTTCCTTCCTTCCTTCCTTCCTTCCTTCCTTCCTTCCTTCCTTCCTTCCTTCTTTCTCTTTCTTTCCCTTTCTTTTTCTTTTTATTTCTCCATTTTATTTAGATATATAAAATTTGACCTTCCCCTTCTGTCTTCTGACCACTTCTCACAGAACAGCATCAACTTGATGTTATTTCACAGATTTGTATTCCTACATCACTCATAGGTCTTATGTGGAGAATCAGCGCCAGATTATAGGAACTGCCAGATTATAACTCTAAGCAACTTCAGCCAACGTGGCCCACCATGGGGGTAGCTGAGAAAGAAAAAGGAAATCAAGGCTTGTAGTTTTCAACAACTGTCCTACATCTTCTAAGTCTTTCCTAAACTGGTGCCCACCAGACTGGTTGGACTTCATATACCATTGTGGAAATCAAACACATATGGAAGGCATCAGAGTTTATAACTATCAGCCAAACAAACACAATGTTATGATATGCATATTTGCATTTAACGTGCATTTTTAAAAAGGCAAATAGAAATTATTTGGGGATGGGGGGATGGGAGCAGGAAATGGAAGTTTAACCATTCTTTCCCTGCTCTGGTCCTGATAAAAAAATCTTATTTTAGAAATTGTATTTGTATTAGACGAAAGTCCATGTTGAAGGACTGATTTTTGTCATCAGAGCAGAAAATGATTCAACTCTTTTTGTCCTGTGTAAGCCTAATAATTATCCTGCTTCTTCCACTGCTATTTGTATTGCTTAAAATGTGCCCATAAGTAGAGTTTAATTAAATTACATCTCATTTATTCCTGTGATTGTTCCCAATGACAGATCCCAACAAAAGCTATTTCAGACAGATTCTAAAACTTCATTTAGTTCCCCCAGGCCAGGCTAGGCCATTAGTCAGTTCTCCTTCTTGGGACATAATATGGCTTTTGATGTTACAAAAGCCATCTGTATAAATAAGAAAAAAGTTTCTAAATGTTCTCATTGTACCACAAAGCTTTATATGGCTGTACAACAGTGCTCAAAAAATAACTCTATTAATACTCTCATGAAGTGAAGAAAAAACTTGTTGAAGAGTTGAGAGTTACTTTTCTGAAGCTGTACTATGTTGACAAAATTACCTTACTTTGCAAACAACAAAGTAAGCAATAATTAATCACCTACTGCACACACACCTGTCTGACACATAGCCATCTTTATTTCCCACAGCACGCATTACCCAGATTGTGGCTAGCAGTCAGTTGTGTTACCTGGAGATCTTTCAGTATAATTATTAGTATGATTTGTTAAGTATATCCCACCATTCAAAAAAAAAAAAAACTCAGAAAACACACAGCATATTATGCAATAAAAATATTACTCTCATCATATAATCTGCCCAACAGTTGTTGGAATTAGACAATCACTTCATGTTACATCTGTATTATATCAACTGCCCTCCTTGCTAGTGTACTTCCAAACTTAATTTAAAGGATGGTTCCAACTTTTGAACAAGTGGGGATCATGTTACTTAAAGAATGGCCTCTATCTGCTTGCATGAATGATATATTAAAATACATATATAGCAAATTTTAAAAAGCCTTTTTCTGTAACCTGCCAGTAATATTCATGATCTCTCCCTGGTTTACTTATTAAAAAGGAAATTATGTTCAAAATTCTCTGATTTCCTTGGGAGATGTATGCTTGCCTTTTTTTTTTAAATGTTTCTAGGCAACTGTATAATTTCAAATTACTTGGAATGTCTAACCATATTTTTGTGTACATATAACAACTCTGCCAGGTTTTAAGTTTATTAAAATAAAATTACCTATCTTGTGAGCATAAATTGGAAGTCTTACAATACATTTATACAAGTATTTCCTATATGGTTGCTACTATTGGGCCAAATGAGTTTTCCCAACGGAAATAGCTGTGCACCTGTCATCAGCCCAGCCCCATTTATTCCCAGCCTCCCTCTTTCCTTTGCAGAAAAAGAAGATTTTCCACCTTTCAAAGAAGATCAAGGGGGGAAGGAGAGGCACATTTTTCATTCAGTCATAAAGTCACCGAAGATGAGCAGTTATTGCAACATAATCCAGCCTTTCTTCTGTTCATGTTTATTTGCCATTTTAATGCTCTTTTGACCAACCTTCCAGGACAAAGAAGTGCACCGTTACATTTTCTGTAGCCCTTACCGACAGAGAACTACTCCCAAGAATAATACAAAGCCTATACAGTATTGAAAGCTTGGAAGCTTTCTTTGAAAGCAAATTTGTCACCAAGTAAGCACCTTAACCTGTTGATTCAAAGGGGAGAAATGTGATGCTTTTAACATTCTAGGTTCTCCCAAAGAGATTTATAGATCCAAAACAAGCACATGCTTCAGCTGTAATGTTCCATCATTATCTTCTCCCCCGAACCCTGGTGCATCTGTCCCCTCTTCTGACAAACCAAAGCAGGCAGATAGTATCTAGAGAGAATTTCTTCTACAACGTGCAGCAATGTGTGACTCTTGATATAGCGCAGCCTTCCCCAAGCAGGTACCTCCTAGATGCGTTCTGAGATTAATTCCCATAATTCACAGCAGGCACGGAAAATTGAAACTTTTGAATTCTAACTTAACTGGAGAGCAAAACAATAAATTTATCATTGTTGCAGTACTTGCCACGGGACCAAATACTGATCTGCTTGAAGTGATATCTAGGAGTGTTTTGACAAAAAGCGGGCAAATTACTTCTCAGCTGCAGATGTAGAGTCCAGTTCAGTAAAAAAATGTCAAGAAAACACCATCACCATGTAAGTAGAAGATTAAAAGATATGGCAAACCAAAAGATGCCATAATCAGGACGTATAGGATCAATGTATAAAATGGGTCTTTATTATACTTTAATTAAACCAATATTTGAAACTGAGATTCAATTAAACATGTCACTTTTGTATTTAAAAATGGAGGAATAAATATATACATGTGAACTGGTCATTTTATAGCAAAATTCCATACTACTACAGGTAGTCTTCGCTTAACAACCACAACAGGGACCAGAAAATTGGTTGTTAAGCAGGGCAGTCATTAAACAATCACCACACATAACTGGACCTGATTTTATTACCATTTTTATGACAGTGGTTAAACGAATCACTGCAGTTGTTAAGTGAATCATGTGGTCGTTAAGCAAAACCAGCTTCCCCAATGGACTTTTTTGCCAGAATTTGCTTAATGACCACATGACTCACTTAATGACCATTGCAAAAAAAGTTGCAAACCGTGATTGCAATGTACTAGGTTTTTTAAAATATTGTCAACCCCTAATCTAGAGAAGTTAGATCAACAGATATTTGCAACAACACTTTTTCTGTAATAGCACCCTTCTGAGAAGCATAAGCATTTGTTCCTGATTATGATGATGCCCAATGATGTCATATATGTAGATATGAAATGGATACAGTTTGCATCACAATGTACATTTTGTCACTTGCACTTCCTTGCCCCCCCCCCCCCGCCCTTTGCACATACCTATGTTTAGGAAATCCCTCCCAATGGAAGCAAACTGATTCCTACCTTGCTATTAAGACTATTTTTTACTATTGGATTTTCAATGATATGATATTTTGTTTCCATCTACTTTTAAAGCTGTTGCCAAATTTTATTGAGAAGTTTTTTGTTTTCCTTCTGACTACCTTGCTTTTATGATAAATTTTAATTTATATTTTTGGTGTGTGTGTATGTGTGTATTCTTTTATGGCTGCTGAGGATACAATTTAAAAATGTAATTTTAAAAATACATATATAGAAATTTGAAGATATGAGCAACTTTCCATGTTCCTCATATAGAGTCTTAATGGCTGGAACCCCAATCCCAATACCAAAGTTGTCTAACCACAATCTGGTGGGGGGGGGGAAGTTTGTTTGTTTATTGTTGCTCATGAGCTTTGCGCTCTTAGGAAGCTACAAAAATATATACAATAAATAAGGCTGTAATTCAGTCTAGTGACTTTAGCACATTAGCAGCAAGTTCTTGCCCAGAATTCACCCAAAATAGAATTATTTGTGACCACTAAAGTTTGGAAGGGATATGAAACAGGAAGCGAGACCTTCTGCTATTAATGTAGATCTCAATAGAAGATCTTTTGCTAGGCACACATATGGAAAAGTGCGCTCACCCATTAAGCACCAAAGTTCCAGTAGCCAAGTTGTAAAAGTGGAAAAACATTTTCAATATCTCAGTGGTTAAATGATGATTTATAGCTCACACCAGCCTTCCAAGGTACTGGCAGCACAAATGTGTTCATTGTTCTCTAGAGTCAGTATTGGAAGCATTTTAAATAAAACTTTTATTCTCATATCTATTGCATAAAGCCCAGCTCTAGTCTTTCAAGGTTAATGGTAAACTCCTCTGGGCTTCAAAAAAGTCATGCTGTTTGAAGAATGTATTCAAACCAAACACAACCAACAACTGGGCAATGATTCTGCTAACACACACACACACACACACACATCTACCATCACAATCTTGCACATTACAGAGTTGCTCCTTAACTCCCTAAACAGGATTTCCCTAAAGCATTTTAATAGAAGCAAAGTTGCTTTATGTTATATCATAACTCGAAGAACATACAGTTCAGATCACTATGTGTCAAATACCTTTTATCTCCACAAAACAGGCCCCACATAGAATAGATAGCCCTGCATTTCACGAAAGAAACCACTCCTTAGCCTTCCATCAAACTCCTGTTATTATACATTTACACCCTGCTAAACGCCTCACATGCTGCAATTTCTTCCATTTTCTCCAAAGCAAATGAATATCCCAAGCGAGCAAATCTTCAGCTCTTGCATATGCTGCAACCACAGCTGTTATAAATAGGCTCGCTTTTACACAGCTCAACCAATTTTCCAAATATATTCATACATTCAGTTTTTTTCACATGACAGGGTGATACCTGGGCAGTTTACATATAGTAAAGATTAGTCCAGAAATAGAAACCAGTTCTTGTTAAGTGCAATGTATAAGGAGTTGGCTGTTTCAGCAACTTCACCAAGAATATCTTGAATGTGTACCTGTCAGGAGAAACTGCAATGACATGGAAATGATGAAACGTGCAATGTGCAATGTGATGTCACAACATCAACCCTGTCTTTTTGGATTTGCATCCTAACGTCAGGCACAAGTAGATAGGTTTACAGGCTTGCGCTGTAGTATCACAATGTATGTTTCATTGCTTCCCCGCCCCCAGCAGATTGCCTTGCCAGGAATTAGAAAAACTAAGAGTTAAGACTAGAGATTCAGTTGAGTTGAACAATGCAGGTAACTACAACTGAAGCAATTTTCTAACTTCCCCAGTGTGTTTGATAGCAGTCCACCAGAGCTCAGCTGACATGCAGATGTTGGCTCACAACACTGTACTTTTAATTCTTATTAGCTCTGAACCATAGAAAACTGAAGCCTTTCAGTGGTATCACTGGCACTCTAAAGAATCCAAAAGGAGAACACTCTCACTCTATGTAAACAGTTTTCTACCATGAAAGGGGAACTTGTGGTTATTAAAGAGCTGTGAGGAAACAGTAAAAAAAAAAAAGGGGGGGGGTTGGTGGTATGTTAACACAACCTAAAACGTCCATTCAGCTGGAGGAAGAGGAGGAGGATTACTATGCAGGTTCATTTATTGTTTGGGTTCAAGTGCAGACACTTGGATCTGTTATAGGATGGATTGTGACAAAATGAAGGTGACCTTGAGAACTCTCTTGCATGATTGTTCTTGGCATTATCCTAACTTAAAGGATTTCTTGATGGGCTGAGTTACACTGTTGGGAAAATAACCCATGTTATTTGTCAAGATATAATCAAAGTGTCCAAATTCATGGCAAACTTTAAATATTTTTAGTGTTACTCTAAAAAGGCTTTCAGATTCCCTTCAGATTCCAATATAATGCTCATTTCACATTAGTTTAATTATTTTGGATTTTTTCAGAAAATCAGGATTTTATGAGGTTAGGGCATATTTACATTCAGGGATTTGATAGCTAAACAGCACTAGCTCTTTTTTTGACCAACACCACTGTACAGAAAATGGCAGCCAATTAATGATGACCTTGATTCACTGAGTGATTAATTGATCAACTTGTATGCCACTTCAATTCTAGAGTAAGTCTAGGCAACTAGACCTGCCTCGTCTCCTTCAAAATTGCACATGGGGACATGCCATGTTTACCGCATTTGAGTTCCTTTACCCAATCCATCCAGGACTTCAGTGTGGCAAGAAAAGAAGGGCTTAGAGGCAACTCAAATGTGAATCCCATGCAATGAGAACACAGCTTGGTCTTCAAGTCCAAAAAGAGAAAACCAGACATTTGGAGAAGAACATTCACTGCCATACTTGATGCCTCTAACTGACAGAAAACTGAGGAGGACTGAAACATGTTGCCTTCTAAATTTCCAGCCAAAGGAACTTTCGATTGGGTGGAGTTATCATGATCTCTTAGTGGATCAACAACCCTGTCTACAAGGCACGTAACGTAGAGAGTAAGGAAGATGATCTTGACGGAAATATGCAAAAACCATTACCTAGGCAAAAAAGGGCTGAGATGTTTTTTAAGTTGAGAGCAATGATAACATTCAGAAATGGCTCAAGCAGAGGCCACCCTGATTCACTGGAGTATAAGAAGGGGGAGAGGGCACAGTACAATCAGACTTGCAAGATTCTGTTATAATAGCCAATCTCAATAAAAGTAGTTTTAGCCTTCCTATTGATTTCCTGATCTGGTCTACCTAGTGATACTGACACATAAGTTACAAAAAAGGGTAGAGGAAAAACACTTACAGAGGAGAAGCAGGACTTTAATGGAGCAAACAGGATAGTGTGGAGGATTGCCATAGCTATGGCAGCCAAATTGTAACCACAGAGCCTACTGCGTGTGCCCATGCACGATCAAAATTGCTCAAGGTGCCTGTTACCATCATGTCATATTGACCAGGACCAGAACGGTTAGTACCTTTTTAATGATTTATTTGTTATATATTTAATCCATTCAATACCAAGAGTTTCCTAAACTGACTATAAAGCAGAATAGTGGGCAAGGGGCAAAGTTGCTAATGGCAAAATGCAATTTTGCAATCTTTTTATTCTGCCCATTTTGTTTTTTCTTTTACTGTTTAATGCTAAGCTACCATTTTGTTACCAGGGTAGTATCATTGTGTGACCTGTGTAATTATACAAGCCTGCTTTAATTCTGTTCTTATATGGGATCTCTCCCTCATTGCTCCCGACTGCGGTACAAGTGGAGTCGGGGACAAAGCCTAGCTTTGTATTAGGGTAGGACTAAATAGTGCTCCTGATTCTTCATCCTCACCCCCATAATGGTCATCATTTCTGCTTATATCCCACATTTTTACCCAGTAAGCACTGTTAAGAGAACACAAGCTGTTCTTCTGAAAATGGTTTTAATTTGGTCTTTACTTAATATTAAATGTAGTTAGGGAGTCAGGAAATTTCTTCATCTGCTCTGCTCTTCTTTGAAATAGTTCTTTTCTAGCTTCCGGATGGAAATGACCACCAAGCTGTCTATGATAACTGTTTCCTTTCTCTTTCTCCTGAGCGCAGTGTCTATCACTGCTCTTTTCCAGAAGTTTCATTTGCTTCAAAAAGGAAGCTTTTCATTGTGTATCATCTGCCACAAAGTAATGCCACTTGTTATTTTTTGCTTAGAATAGACAAGCTGACTTTTTACCCCCCCCAAAAAAAAACTGCCTTTCCCTATTCCCCAAAAGCCTTTCTCCACAGACCGCAGACATTTCTTTAGCATTGCTAGATGCATTCAAAGTTTTATTTTATCTGGATGTTTCTTGTTGCATTCTTGTACAGACGGATCTCAGATTTCATTCTGTGAAAGCTACTTCTAATTCCAAAGGGAGCATGTGTCATTTTTTCCCAATGTTATTACTGACCTAAACATGTCTGTTTTTTATTTTGTTACTTCCTGAGATGAATTCAATAAAGACAACCCAGGGAAAAACTCTGCTAAATCAAAGAATGCTTCCAGGGGACAGAAATACATCTTTGTCTCTTTTAAAATAGAATTTACATTCACTTGTAGAATACACTATTTTTTAAAGCTATACTGCTACTGTGGTCCTGCTGGAGATTAAACTTGAAAACATTGTTCAAGCCAATTAGCTATTTATTAATGTTGACCTTTCAAAGAACTTTCTTTCCTCATCAGGTCACTCTAGAGGGCATTCTAGAGGGTTTTCCCTCTTTTTTAATATCCTACAGAATATAAGAATACATAAAGATATGTATTCAGTCAGCTTCATTTTGTCTGCTTTCTCACCAAGAAGCACATTCTAACCTATAATTCACTCACCCCTTTTTCTGTTTCATACTAACAAACACTCTCCTCTCTGTGGTCAGACTTTAAAAATAATAAAATAACTGCCCTGTCTTTAAATGCAAAAATCACTATTATTTTCACGGTTGTTTATATTTTAAATTTCCATTGTATCAATGTCAGCTTTAAGTATGACTCGACATAGAAAAATAAACAAGAAATGCCTTTCGATCTTTTGTGAAAAAGCAGCCAGTTCTGAATGAAGAGCTGTAAGGACATATATAGAGGATGGAGAGACATGTTTCAACATTGATTCAGCAGAATGGGCAAATGCTACAGCCACTGTCACTCACAGACACCTCTCCACTGTTCTTAATATGTTTTAAACAACAAGTTCTTACAAGACTGAGCTAAGAACCATCGTCTGTTCCAGTGAACGGCTCACTCCATCCAACTCCCTAATTCTTGATAAGTTTCTGAGCACCCCCCATGCCAAAGTTTTTCAAAGCTATTGCCAATATTGGTTCAGGCCTTAAATAAAACTGCATGTTCTGCAGATGTTCAAAAGAAAAACAGTGGCCTCCAAATATAAAATTATGTTTACCTTGCTCTTTAGCCCCAAATAAGGCCATGAAAGATTCTCAGAATAAAACAGTGAGGAGAAAAAGCACAATAAAATGGCTGGCACAATAAAATTTGCCAGAACACAATTGGCAAGATAAAACAATTAACTTAAAACAGGTTAAAAGCTATATGAGGTTAAATGGGTGAACTGAACAGTTTTTTCAGCTTGCCTCATGGGCTAATCGAGAAAGAACCATCTGAATATCTTTACGGAGGGCATTCCAGACCATGGGTACTACAGTAAAGAAGGTGCCATCTTTCCATTTTTATTGCAAATAATAAGTACATCTCTACTTTATTCAAAAGAAATAGAGAAAGAGGCAGTAAACTATCCTAATATGAATTCCAAGCCAGTTCAGTTTGAGAATTCCAATATGAAGAATAACAGAATGACTGTTAATTATCACTTTGTAAAAATAAAAGAAGAAACTCCCTCACAGGAATTCCATAAGTCAGGCACCAGGACAAAAAAAAGAGTAAAAATACGGATGGGTTATTCATCTGACATTAAGAATAGACAGGCCTTCAATAAATTCAATCAATAAAAACCCACACCAGCCAAATTCAAATTCAAGTTTGAATTTGAACTTCAAAAATAATATTTTTTGAAGTGATTCTTTAATATTAAATATTTGGATTTTCCAACTGTTTTGTTAATAGCCCCAAAAATCCAATTAACCACTGAAAGGCAGGATATAGAAATTGTAATTTTTTTTAATCCATTCAGTTATGTCTGATTCTCAGAGACTGCCTGGACAAGCCCCTGCAGTTTTCTTGGCAAGGTTTTTCAGAAGTGGTTTGCCATTGCCTCCTTTCCAGGGCTGAGAGAAAGTAACTGGCCCAAGGTCACTCAGCTGGCTTTGTGCCTAGGCAGGACTAGAACTCATGTCTCCTGGTTTCTAGCCTGATGCCTTAACCACTTCACCAAACTGGCTCTAGAAATTTTAATAATATCTAGCAAAATGCAATACTGGACTTAGGTTTGTTTAATGCATTATGATGATGATCATGAGGAGAAAAGCATGATACAGATAGAACCAGATTTATCATATATTCCATTTTTTCCTTTGTTCCTTTAAATCAGAACTGTGTATTATTCCTCCTGTTTTGTCTCTTCCACCAAAGAACAAATATAGCCATGTGTTTATTTGTTTTTAAAAAGGCACGTAGTTCTCCATACACAGCAAGGCTATTGTCTCCAGCACTTGTTATGCCCAAATGCACAGCACATAGAATTGTTGGCACTACATGCACCCAGATGGCCATGCCACTGAAGCATCACTTGTGGGAGTTAGGTGTGACAGTGAAAATATGCTTGTGGCTTGATTAGCAACTGCTGAAAGGCATAATATCTTTGGACGGCACTGGTGTCAACCCGCACAGAAGCAACTTCCTTTCACTCTTCATGATAATGGACATTTTCTAGGCTTTTTGTTTTGGTGGCAAGGAGACAAAGAATGAGAATTTTCTTATTTGATAATGGCTTTAAGTAGTAGAAAAGATAGCTAAAGTAGATTATAATTTAGGGGCTGATTCAGGAACCATACCTCATTCCAGAAAATGTCCGTTATTATGGTCAGAATGATGAAAACCTTCTGGTAAGAGAGTTGAAAGGCCAGCTTTTTGTATGAAACTTTCCAAAATGTTACCCTTCCCTTTAAAAATACACAGAAGGGAATGGAACCCATTATTTCCCTTTTTTTTATAGCTTATCCAACATGTTCGCCTATCATTTTGTTCCATACTTTTAAATGAAAAGGGGGTTCTAATTTGCTTCAGCTAGTACTCTTCTTATGCTTCAGAAGGCAAATGTCAGGAGCTATATCAAACCGAGTAGTTAATTTAAACAATTACACTAGCTCATGAATACTTCAGTCTAAGAATGTCGTCAGTTTTCCAACCAATTTAAAAGATGACCAGCTATAAAGCTGCTACTAGCCAGATTCCCCAACGTGGTATGGCTCAGGCACATTGGGATTTGAGCACTTTGGGACTACTGGAGAGGAAAGAAAAAGTTGCCATAGACCAATGACTCCTTATGGTCTGCCATAAACATAGGTTTGCAAGCTGAAGGCCTGACACATTCTTGTTTTGCTTCAGCCGCTTATCTGAAGAAAGGATAGACTGAACAAAATATGGACCTCCTGCCCTAGATTTTTGAAACCAGACTCCCAACTCTGGTCAACTCAGTTGTTTGAGTTGATTGGGGGCCAGTTTTAATGGTTGCCAAGATATTTCTGGGTTTGTGTTTTCCTTTTTTAAAATTTGGGCATACAGGCACTTTTCCAAACAAAGTGATGGGCACAACCAACCCCATGTTTTATTTATTGAAATCTCTAACGGCCTGGGAAGGTCCCAAAGACATGCTTGGAATAAAAATGATGGAAGAAGTTGGAGCTTTATTTTGCGGCAAGCATGTTTGTTATTTTTAAAAGACTAGCATAATCTAAGTAAATAAATAAAATCAGCCTGGCAGGCATCATGAGAGTTGTCCACAGATGCACCCTACCTATTTTGCTCTAGGATAATGAATGTAATACAATTTACTTCCATCCTGAATTGTCCTGGTCTGCTTCCTTGCAGTTTTAGAGAACAATTGCTGAAATGCAACAGGCCTGTATGAAGCAACAGATTCATCTTGATGAAACAACTTGCCAGAAAACATTGCTTTGGGCCGGGTCCTGGGAGAAGGCTGCTCTTAGCCTTCCAGAATGGCTGGCTAATGGAGCAGCCACAGACCTCACCACAGCTGGAGGAATTGCAAAGTGCATCAAGAAAGCTCCAGGTGATTATATTATTATTTTAGAGCATCTTTCCCTAATACTTACCAGGAATTCTCACTGTTGCATTCCCACCTCTGAGGGGACAAGGGAGGAGAATGCTATTTGTGTGCCAGTGCCATCAAATCATCGTTGTTACAGGCCAGTTTCAGTAAGTTAAATTTAATGAATAATAATTCTACAGCAAGAGCTTTGCCGCTATGATAATATTTTTGAAACAGTACTTAGTTTATTAGCTTTTATTAGAAATATTAACATAATGATTTAGATAAACGAATATATTACAAATGGACCAAAACCTGCCTAGATGTTACCTTTGTGCATTCAATCCAGCAGGTGAGACATGAGCAGCTTTCCACTTACCTAGTAATGCTGGTCAAGTAGGTGATGAGATAATCTCTGTGCTTACAACGCAAACCTAGCTCTCACTGGGGCTGATTCCATGTGAGATGGAAACCTGGTGAAGGAAGATTCTAGTTCATGTGGAAGTGTTTGTGTGAATGTGAAACCCCCCTGCTGAAGACAATCACACTATAAGTTTGTTTATCTCACCAGTCTGACTAGAGAATATTAGTTTCTACTGAACGTTGAAAACTAAAGAGTCTAAAATAGTCCTCCTTTTTAATTATACCACTTTTATATTCTATTGATTTCTCAATAACCTACATAAAACTTCCTTGGAATACCAAATTTGTTGAACTAAAAACAAGATGAATTAAACAAACTTGGGTATTTACAGAAGGAAAATACAGATCCACTGACATTGCCAAAAATGGCTAATGCTATTTGGAAAATGACAGCACTGAGAGGAAAAACTGGCTGTATACCAATTCTTCATACTTTATGGAGCAGATCAAAACTTACTCTGTGGAATGTACGCAGATAAACTTTTTTTTTACTAGGCAAGCAAAAGAACAAACAGTTTAAAGAATCAAAAGCTAGAAATGTTACAATGGAATAAAAGGAAGATGCTCAAATTTACCTCTTCTCTATGGTTCTTTATTGGCATACAAAGAATGCTTTGTGTTTTATAGCCTGTGATTTGGTCCACTTCAGCATTGAATCGGGGATCCTGCCAAAGGAAGAAAATATGTAACTATGCACACCATTTTTTCAAAAATTGTTCCCATTTACTCCATTCAAAGAACCATAGGATATCTAATTAACTATTCCCCTTGAAAATGATATTTCCATTCTGAGACAGTGGATAAGAAGATTCAGTAATCAAGTTATTATTTAGGGATTTCTGTCCTTTATTTCAGAAAACAAATTTCCAAGGTCTGTGCAGAGTCTTTTTAAAATAAACCAATTGTACAGTAATATATTATTTTTTATCCTAGGTAATGTCGTTACAACCTGTGGTCGCAACAGTAAATGTATTGTTTGATTGATACAATAACTTAATTTAAAAAAGGAAAGGATCTATATATTTTATTTTTATTTAAATATTAAAAATAACCATATGGATGGTTTAGATGCAGGGTTCAGGTAAAGACCAGGTGGGGACTTCTGCAGGACTGGAGTTACAACCAAACAGCTCAAGTTCTTTCAAACTACGTTTCTTAACATTTACATTCCATAAAATAATGACTCCCACAACGACTGAAATGCTACAACAAAAAAGAACAAAAGAATTAGCATAAACTCTGATCTATTTCCTTTTATTAGAACAAAAGCATATTATAATACTTATGAAAGGCATAGGCTTTTTCAAAGATTTTCTGTTTTTAGACAAACACAGTAAGGTGTATTGAATATAGTACTCTTGTGGCCATTGGACTAAAATAATGAAAAAGAAGTTGTTCCTTTTCAGGAAAGAATGAACAAATTAAATTATGCCATTTTTATTTATCCTAGGCTGAATTTATTTATAACATGTATATAGCCGCCCATCTTAAAAACTCCTGGGGGTATTCTATACATATTTCAGCATACTGACATGTATTTTTAAATCAATTTCATCCAGCAGAAACATTTATCTTAAAAGCCTCCAGACAACAGAACACCATTTACTATTTTTGACTATCCCTAACTGTTGAAGGAAAGCAAAATTCAGTGTTAAAAATTTCTCCACAGTCCAGAGTTTCACTTCCACTGAGGCTCCACGTGTAACAACTGCATGTATTTTCTCCTCATAAAAATCCTAGTTTCTTGATGTAATGTAGGAAAAAACTGAGATCTAACATATATGATATTATGGTCTTAATTCCTGTTGTTGGTTGCCTACTTGTTTTCTGAAGGGCCCAGGGGAAAGAAGCTCTCTAGTTATCAAGGATCTCTGCTTTGTACTCTTGATAAATGGAAACCAAACTTCAGATGATGTTTTCAATGGTAGGTTTCCCAACTGAGATCCAGAGACCATCATGTCCATCAGCGCCTCACACAATCTATTCAAGTGATCGGTAAAAGAGCTGCAGAGTAAGCAAGAATATCAGGGCGTGACTTGTGTAACTGCCCATGCACTTTATTAATGTCCCATTCTCAGTTAAAGGAGCGTTTTTTTCCCAGCCTGGTCTTAGACCCTCTATTTTCTTAGTTGGCCAGTATTAAAGAGAAAAATTGAATAAAATATGAGCTATAGATGTACTTAATAGTCTTTAATTTAATTTTAAATTAAGGTAAAAAATATTAAATTTAACAAAAATATACTGACAGCCTCAGAAATGTTCAAACAATCCACTGAGGGAAAATCGTTTAAAAACCCTTGCTTTAAATTGATTCTAGAGCTCGTAATGTGACACTTGGGGAAAGTATCTGTTAGGTTTATCAAACTCAACCCATGTAGTGTCTTAAACTCTGCTAAAGCAGAATTAAGATGATACAGTTTAAACACACATGCAGTGAAAACATGTATGCTTTCTTTGGCCCTTCAAAACCTGGAGAATTAATGGATTCTTTTATTAATTTCTAACTTCTATTTTCATTAACAAAACAATTCCAGAATCTACCATGTTTTGCACCTTACACTTTGTAGATCCAAACTCAACATTTATTCCGACTGATAGCTAATGTTCAAAAGCTTCCAATTTGTAGGCTTATGGACATTCTTTGTTTTCTATAGAATAGGAACATATTTAACCTATTTAGCCACTTTCCTTCTCAATGCTTCCTAAACCAAATGTCCTGAATGGATATTTGGCTTCAAGTACTTTATTGCTTCTTTTGGAAAGCTTCATTTAGTATTATAAAAGATCCTTAGGTCAATGTTTCATATACTGCCAAGCTACCGAATAAAAGTATTTGGGTCTCATCGAAGCAAATGTCCTGAACCAAATCTCCCAGCAAGTCACCCTGAACAGTTATTTTATGTGGGTTGTTTAATTAAAATAAAAGCCATTAAAATGTTGCTCAGGAGAACACTTGTGATATGTTGGCATGTAGTACTATCCTATATTTTAATCTGGAGAAAAACATAACATTAACATTTGTAGAGACCGTGGTTTAATAGCAGATGTCATATTTGCATCTATCTACTGTAAGGCTCTCTATCCTTTTTAGTTTGGGGCATAATGTGGAATATAAGCCATACAGAGGAGGAAGAGATCATCTTGAATAGAGGAATTTAAACTGAAGTTTGTGCTTGTACTATCCTGGAGACCCATTACTTCCAAATGGACGCAGTATTCAACTAGAGTGGCTAATATTTGGTGATACGCTGTCCTGTGAGATCATTAGAAGAGAAAGGGCCAGCACAAAGCATATGATATAAATGTTGTTCAACATAAACAGGGACAGGGTGAATTTCATATATATGCTTACAGGATTTGGGGTCTCTAGTAAATCAGTTCACTGACAATGCCTTGGTCAAAAACACTAAATTCATGCTGGGAACCATCAGGGAAGGAACTGAACAACAGTGTGGATATAATTCTATTGGGCAGCCACATAGAAATACTGTGTACAGTTCAGGTCACTGTCTTTAAATTGGATATTTTAGAATTGGAAATCATACAAAAAGGACATAACCAGAGGTCTGGAACAAATTATCAGTGAAAAAAAGTTATGAAAATTGGAGCTTTATGGATTAGAAAAGGATTGATTGAGGAGATAAATTATAGAAGTATTTAAAATGATTTATAGTATGAAGAAAGCAGATTAAGAGTTTTCTTCCAATAAATCTCAATTGAAGGACACTGAAGACAGATAAAAAGTAGAGGAAAGGGCAGCCAAAATGATTGGATAAAAGCTACAGAGATCTTAGCTTAAAAGTGAAGCTAAAAAGGACAACAGGAAACATTATAGGGTAAATACAATAACAGAGGGTATGAAAAACACAGCTCGAGAGATGTTTTTCTTCATCTCTAACCATGTTAGAACTTGCGGTTTCTCACTGAAACTTAATGCAGGGAGATTCAGAAGCAGTAAAATTAACTTGAATTGGTTAAACCACCCATTTAGATGGTTTTAAAAGGGGGTTAGACAAATTATTGGATGATCAATTTATCAGTTATAAAGTTAATCAATTGTTAATCTTAATTCCTGTACCTTCTGAATAAACCATCTGCTGGGGAACATCATTAATTGAATAAACAAATAAACAAACAAACAATGAAAGAGAATTAACTTCTTCCTTCTACTGCTTGTGGGTTCCCTGAATACATTTACCTGCCTAATGGTCTTATCCAATACAATTCTTACATTCTTAAGGATATACACCAAAATAAAAGAGAAGAACTGTTATTTGATTGCCTTTGATGAGAGGCCATCTGCATTTAGTTCTTCTGAACTGTTAGCTGGCTAGCAGCCATTCTTAGAGCTTTTGATGTTAAGAAAAATAATATAAATAATTGGTGCCTAAGCTCGTGGTTTTTCCCCCCCTTCTTTTTCTTCTTTTCATTCCATTCTCCTTGTGTGCTCTTTCTTTTAGATTATAAACCTGAGGGATAAGTCTTTGGTCATTTCCTCACCCTGATTTATAGCACCTTCTAGCGTCACCCAACCATTGTTGCACTGATATAGTAATGAGGACAGGCTATATATCACTTCAACAGTGGCTGGTTGATGATAGCAGATGTTATAAAGCATTTGAGAGGAAATGTTCTATGTTACAAATGACATTTGTAATCCACTTTAGGAATAATTTGTGCTAAAGAGTGTTCCAAAATATTTTAAATGTATATAATACAAGATAAAATTACTACAAACGTCACAATTTTAAAAGGGAGCTATTCATATGCAAGATGGATAAGCTTTCAGTAGCTTCTAGAAGGAAGGATCCTTCTGATGTTGGTGAAAATGTGCCTCTGAATACCAGTTGCTGGGGAACACAATTGAGAGAGTGCTATTGTTCCCCTCTTTTCCCATTCACAACTATAAAAACAGGATGCTGCCTTTGGTCCAATTCAGCATAGCTTTCCTTGTGTCAGGGGTTTTTCCCCCCCCTGCTCTAATCTGTTTAAAAAGCAGCCCCTCTAGATAAAAAGGTTCACAAACATGCAGCACATACAAGCATCCTTTATTTACCTCATAGGCATTCTTGATATTCAAAGGCTGGCCAAAAGCTGCCACATGGCCTACAATTCCCTTGTTCCATTCCAAGCGGATGCAGTTGTTTGAAGCTTCTTCTAAGGTGGAACCTTCTGCGACATCGAAGAGTCGGCTGATAAGAAACTTCTCATTGGAACTGTCCTCACAGACCAGAAAGAGGGAATAGCGATCAGCAGCTATGAGTTCATGGATGTGCAAGAAAATTTTGTGACAAAGGGCTGTGACATCCAAGTGACTAGAAATATCCTTCACCAGTTCTAAGAGCCTTGAGCATTGATCCCCTGCATTGGATCCAAGCGTCCGAGATTGGAGAGGCATCTGTTCCTTCTTTTCGGTATCTGACAAGAAACTCACTGTTCCGACAGAATCTTTGATAACAATGGGCCTAAGAGGTCTGTCAAATTCAGAAGCAGATATCTTCCTAGTTGGTGGGGTGGAATTAGTGCTTTCAGCCCGTGTGGTTTGGTAAGTGGAACAAGAACAAGCTTCACTGTGATGTTTGGTCCCTTCCTTGCACACTGGAATAGTATGAACTCTCTCAGAAAACCATGCATTGACCATCTCTCTGCATAAGAGAAGAATACAATAAATAAGAAGACAATCTGCAGAAGTAGTGTCGATGCTATGAGAAAAGAAGTACATTTGTACAGCCACATGCTTTTCCTCAGGATGTTCTTTATTTAAAACTAAAGGCTGAGGCTGCCTGGAATGTGCAGCAAGGGGCTGGCAATGTCTCTGAAGCCCTCAATGATATCTTGCAATGGCCTGGGTGAAAAAAACAGTCATCAAAAAATTGCAAGATTTTAGCATCCCATGAGATGTTGCAGAAGACCACTGAAAACTTGAAATCTCAAGATATTTCATGTTTTTAAAAATTATTTTAGTTTATAGAGGAAATGGTGGGCACCACTTTATCAACCCCTGATTTAGAAATTTGTACTTCATAAACAAAATGCTCTTTCACATCAGATTGAATGATTAAAGGTTTTTCATATTTAATCTCAGATGCTCCTGTATACTTTTCCTTCCTATTCCTAATGAATTCAGAAAGGTAATAGATTTGAGACATAAACTAACAGCCAACATATAAAGTAGACCTACCTACATATGGTGCTTTAAAAAATCCCCTCACTAAAGTTATGATGCAAACCATCCAAATGTTATACCATTTTTCATGTCAGTGTCAATTATTCACATTCTGGTTATTTACATTAATTTATTTATTTTGCAAACAACTATTTATGCAGGTTGCATGGAAGAGTACTGAAATCCTATTTCTTGAGCTCTGGATTTTTTGTTCAGTAACACCTTCCTTTCAGTCAGCCTTCAATCATACTTAAGTTATACTCATACAGCATTTCCAGTGTTCATGAAGCAATACCTATATTGTGTTGCTCATTGATTAGATATCTTTTCATTCCAAAAACTTCCAGTTCTATTCTTGATGACTCTATGTAGGATAGGGAAATATTTCTTTCAGAAAAGTTGCAGAAACATTGTCAGTCATTGCAGACAATAATAATCTAGATAGAATAGTCCTTTCATCCTCAGGACAAGGCAGTGTTGCTGTTCCAGTCTACCACTTTGCGAGGACCATGTAAGGGAAAAAAGAAGAAATCAACCCTGAAAGCATAGGAACATCAACACAGCTAAATTGGGACTGAGAAGTGGACATAGAATACAAAATGGTATGACAATGCAAAGTTTTGAAGCACTAAAAGCAGAATGGCCATATTGCTTCACTTCTCATGCCCCTCCCAGACTTCTACTGCAATGCTCACTAAGGGAACTTCCAAGCTAGGAAGGTCCAGTCAAGGCCATGGTAAATCCTCTCCAGACTGCTTGTTTGGTTGAGGAAAGCCAATTTCATGGAAGAGCTCCTTTTATGCCTCTGGGTTCCCCCAACCTGTCTCAGTTGACGTGCCAGTAGAGAGAAAGGAGAAGTCCTTTCATGCTGCTGGCTACCTGGGAAAAGACCTTGAGACCTTCTTCAAGAAACACTATGGAAAAAGACTGAAAGGAGCCTTCTCCCACAGCACTATGAGAAGTATTTTCAGGCTGGGTTGCACTGAAGGCCCAGCCTCTAACCCTTGGCATGCACTAAACATGTGAGAGCTGGGTATACTCCCAAAGCAACCCAGCCTGAAAACACTTCAGACAGCATTGGGCGAGAAGGCAGAGAACAGCCTTCTCATGCAGCAATGGCCCAAATTAATTAAGGTGAATTGGGTAGCTTCTTTACTATGGCAAAGTGGATCAGGACACCAGCATGGCTTGAATCATGTTGTCAAGTGAATCTTTATCACTTTGCACAGGCTGACTGCATTTCACTTGGACAAGAGTGAAAACAAGGAGGAGAGGTGAAATGGTGTTATTACAGTTGATAGAAAGTTTGGCTGAACAGTTATTCTGTACACACGTCAACATTTTGCTAAAAGTTCTATTTATAAGAATGAATTCAGAAGATTCACAGCACTGAATTATGCAAGGAAAAACCCTCAGTGATGGCTCTGTGGAAAAGCATAGTACAAGCCCTGGGTGTGAATTCAGAATGGAGAGATGATACTTTATATACAGATGTATGCCTTTCTGCTGTAATAGGTATACCAGGCATGCCGTTATTAAAGCTATTTCAGGCATTTGTCATATTTACAGAATAAAGTACAAAGGACTGCTGTTATGCTATTCAATTTTTCTTCTTCTCAAAGTACAGCGCTTGGAATTCAGTAATGTTACAAGGCCTGATTTGTACAGAACTTTATTCTTTACAGATGGTGGGGCAATGACTGCCAACTTTGCAGATTGTAGTTAGACATAAGCTTCCATGGAAACTAAAAGATTGTGGTTTGTTGGGGGGAGAGAATAGTACTGCTTTCTGGACCTGAGTTCTAGTTCATTTGTGCCAGATTTTAGTGGTAAATGTGCGTAGGAACATGATGCTCACCAGAGATGGTTTGTTTCCTTCCTACAGGACAATAAATCATCCTCTACTTTTCTCACCTTCTATCATAAAATGCTGTAACCAAACAGGATTCTTGCCTTCCATAAGTCTGAAAATGTTCACCTGATATGACCATTTAGAGAGAAAACTAGAAGAGAATTCTAATATTTGGGGAAGGAAACCATATAGTACCCAGTAATTATGGTAGTAGAAACACTGTTACAACAAAAATAATGTGTGTGTGTGTGTGTGTAGTCCCCTGACACTAGGAGAATAAAATCAAATGGGGATGGAGAGACCCACAGTACTCTCTCCCAATTTGAAATGGGTCCAACTAAACCAGATTAATATGGATTTTTGCCTGTTTTCCCCCCACATAACTAAACTAATTTTAAAATTGTGCCAACTACTAATCAACTTGGTACTCTCAAGTTTCTCTGCTTGGTTTTCTCCAGCTATGGTTAATTTACAGCAAGAAAAATCTGTCTGACTTGAGCATAACCTATACATAATAAAAATTATACAAAAACAGAAGAATTATAATAAAGAAAATGTGTTCTAACTTGTCCTTTCACTATGCAATCCTATACATGTCTGCTCACAGTATGTCTTGCTGAGTTCAGTGGAGTTTATTCCATTATATCAATATGGAGAACTGTAGCTTTAACCAGATGTTTTCCAGTGGGGAAAGCTGACATATTCCCCTCCCAAGAGTTTTAACATTTATATAAATGCCATTAGATAGCTCTCACTTTTAAATAAACTGATTTTAGGAGTAAAAACAGATGCTTTTTTCTCAGTGTGATATTCCTTTCTCATGATAGATCAATCCAGCTTTCTAGCAACAATGCTTATAAGTATGCAGTACCTATTAACAGTTAGTAATAAGGAAATGTGGCAGCTTGAACACAAAAATCAAACTGGAGTTTGGGAGATCTGCTTAGTATGTAGCAAATGTAATTTGATGGATTTTCCTTCCAATATACAACCTCATTCTTAATCCAACAATACCAAAACATTAAAGGTTAAGAGTAGGACATACTAAAGGCATACTGGATAGTACTGGTCACATTATGTTGTGCTCATTTCACAATCAGATAAGGATCTTTTTATTCACTACCACATAAAGCCTTTTTTTTGTCCCTCTGGTTTAAAGTGCTTTTTACTGCCTTCCCTTGCCGATGGTTTACATTTAGTTTTATTTGTCTGGCTTTTGATATCTTTCAGACTTTATGCTATCATCTTTTTGTTCTTATTTTATTATTTATCTTGCATGGTTTATAGCCCGCTCAACATAAATGCCTCGAAGCAGGTTACAGCAGATTACAATTACAAACTCAACAATAGAAAAAAAATCAACATTCTAAAACTACAACAAGAATAATAAATAAAAATTTCTCCAACGATGGACACCAATAAAACTTAGCTAAGGTTGAAGGTTCAGTGAAATGAAACTCTCTTGAAAAATCTTCTACAAATGACAAAGGGGAGAACTTTACATTCCATTACATGGAGATAAAGAGTTCCAAAGTGTGGCGGCCACTGCAGAGAAGGCTTATTGTCTTGTTTATGTCCTGCTCACTTCATAGCAAAGAGAGACTCTTGGAACTTCCTGAGATGTTCTCACCAGACAGGCAGATTCAATTCTGGCAAGGCAATGCTTGAGGTTACCAAGTACCCCCCTGTATAGTGTTCATAGGTCATTACCAACCCATTAATAAACAGCGCAGTGACTTAATGAAAGAGTTAATCCTGCCATGGCAGAATTGACCCATCAGCAGTTTCACTGCCACATTCTGGACCACCTGTAACTTGCAAATTATTGCAAAGGTGGATGTCCTACGTAGAGCACTTTACAGTAGGCCAGTCAGGTGGTGAGCAAAGCATGAGTTACTGACACCAGAGCGTCCTGGTTTAAAAAGGATTATCACTGGCCACAGCTTCCATCTGCTGTTTAAGCATTAGCCATGAGTCCAGGGGATTCCCCAAGCCATGCATCAACTTCTTCAAGAGGAGCACAACCTGGCACAGAGGAAACACTGGAACCAATGTTCCTGGGTATTTACTGATGTACGGCAACTCAGTCCTGGACAGATTTAATCTGAGATTATTTTTCCCTGTCCATTATTTTGCCCAGATTTTATAGCTATATTTCACAGACCACCCAGAGTCTTATGGATATTAAGTGGTATAGAAATGTAGTAAATAACTATGAGTAAAACATAAAATAACTACACACATCACAGGACCAGCTGTACTAGTATTGCAACCAGATACATCTTTGCAGATACTTAGCATTCAGATATTACAGCCTAAGAACCTCCGTATACAATTTCTTCACCCAAAAAGAGTGCTGATTTTGTGTGTGTGTTTTCTTCCTATCTTCAGCAGATGAAACAGGAAGAAGTCAAAAGCATGACATGGGGAAAGGCACCAGCTGCACTGCACTGTACTTTGTGTTTGACAATATACACATATTACAATATACGCATTCGAACAACTAAAGGTTGCAACTAAAGCTTTTACTTAATTTAAGACAACATTAAAAATTGACAATTGCCCCAATGGACATCGAATTAACCAGAGTCAAGCTACAGTCAGTGCAAAATATCTTTTTGTATAGAATTATGAAACTTAATTCTTCCTTCTTGCCAACCTTTATTTTTACTTAAGGCAAACAGAGTGATCTGTTTGTTAAAGTAAGAATACCAAAAAAGTACCCTTGTGTTAAACTGTTATTCTTGGCCACCTAGCAAGTTAACTTATGCAGCTTAAGATCTAATTATCAAGAGTGCAAGAATAGTAGTTTAGCTCTATTAAGGATTTCTCATTGTCAGTATGAAGACAAACGTAGTAAAACCACAGGAGCATAAAGGTCAAGATTGCAAACAAAATAAATAGATTTATTTACTTTTCTATTTTTATTGCCTTCTGATCCCATCCTCAAAATATCAGAAAAGCAAAACAAAGCTTAAGAGTTACCAAGTGGAAGTCATTCTGAGAGGGAATGATGGATCATGAAGCTGGAAAACATTTTTTTCCCTCATTTTAATTGGTTTATTTCAACACTGTTCATTAGGAATGGGCAAACCATGGCCTATGGGTTGAATACAAGTCCAACTCTATTCTGGCTTTCAGGATCCCCCTCTCTGAGGCTGCTGTTGAAAATCAGTGATTAGTGCCATCAAATTACTACTGTGTGACTTTTCACTCAGTAAAATAACTAAATAAGCAGTAAAACTGTTCATAGAGCCTCTGAAAGGCTTAATGCACCTAATTTACTTCCAAAATTGTGAAAAGGGGCAGAAAATTGTGGTCCTGCTGCCTCCTGCAATGTCACCAGTTTATCGGGGTACCCACTGTCATTCTTCAGGGCCAAAATCAAAAGAAAGGGCAGCTTTTGCTGTGGGTTTTCATCTAGCTCTGCAAGATGATAAAGGGGAGAACAGAACTGAAGGAGGTGAAGTCCAGAATATCTAGAGAGCACCAGGCTGGGAAAGACTGATCTAGCCCAGCATGAGCTAATCTCAAGAGCAGTGTTTCTCAACCTTGGCAACTATAAGATGTGTGGACTTCACCTCCCAGAATTCCCCAGCCAGCATTGGGGAATTGCTGGCTGGGGAATTCTGGGAGTTGAAGTCCACACATCTTAAAGTTGCCAAGGTTGCTCAAGAGACATATATTAATTGAAGCAAACTAACCATCAAGTACAGGGGTACCTCGGTTCACGAACTTAATTCGTTCCACAATTCTGGTCAGGAGCCGAATGGTCGCGAACCGAATCAAATTTCCCCATAAGGTTTAATGTAAATAGGGTTAATCCGTTCTGACCCCTACGAACGTGGTCGCCAACCGAATTGGTCGCCAACTGAATCAAATTTTCCCATAAGGTTCAATGTAAACAAGATTAATCCGTTCTGAACCATATGTATTTTTTTTTAACCACAAAAATATGAAACAAAGTACAGTGCAGTACAGTATGAAGAGAGAGAACACTAATCTTGCTTGAGGCGACACCAAAAAGCTTCACAGCAAGTGCCTGTCTGCGACCGCGATCTCACCTAGAGGAAGCCACGACCACGTGTCAGTGCAGGGAAGATGGCTGCGGGTCGTGTTTGTCACCTGATGTGGAGTTCGCGAACAGAAGCAAAAATTTGCAAACGCTGCTGTTCGTGAACCGAATTGTTCATGAACAGAAGCGTTCATGAACCGAGGTATTACTGTACATGGTTTTATGAAACTAACTTTCAGCCCTAGGCCCCAGCCTTAATTTTCTGGAATTAAAAATTCACTTCATTATGGCTTATTAGAAGTCACGAAACATTCTGCCAACTGTCAAAGCAGAAGCAAGAACTTGTTGTGAAACTTATGTGAAGCAGGATCACATATGCTTCTCTCGTACAATCAGAAGCCCCTCTTAGCATAAATGCTAGATCTGCTCCTTTAGATCTTCTGATGATTTAATCTCTCTCTCTCTCTCTCTCTCTCTCTCTGTCTCTCATCATATGGATTTATTTTGGATCCAAGGTTTATAGCAGGAACAGCGATATTTATTATGTTACAGAGCAATTCTGCTGTAATTATGGGTTCCTTGCTTGTTAGAGAACTTGAAACAGATTAATGAGAGCTTTGGGGATGGAAGAAGGTAGAATAAAGCCAAATCAAATTTTATTGCAAAGTCTGAAATAAAAATGGTCATTTTTTTAACCCAATAGGTTTAGCCTCTTGCTTAATTTAGAAACTGCTGTGGACAAACTTATACATATGGTGCAGGAATAGGATTCAAATACCTATCTGCTGTTACCCTGGGCAAGTCACAATCTTTCAGCCTAATCTACTTTACAAGGTTATTTAAATGCCACATCTCACCCTCTCAGTTTTTTAGAAACAAACAATGGAGTGAACATGCACAATACCCAAACAGAAGTAATTCCATAGAGGAAATTGCATGAATTTCCCCACCTGTTTGTCACATGTGAAAAATGCACATGAACATAGAAACCACTGTCAAATATTATTATCTGCAAGGCATATAAAATTGATAGAGATGTTTTTCATATAGACAACCCACATACTAGACATGAGCTGCAGAGATGACACTTTTGGCTGGGAAATTTCTCTTCCGTCATGAAAGTGTTCCCACTGAATGTTAAAAATTACATCTTAATATATATATATATAAAAAAAAAATAAGCATAATATAAAAGCAACACATGGGTTATAATAAAATTCTTCATGTTGCAAATTTCTCTTTCTCCTGGTACTAACACCCCCCCACCTCACTCTTTGAAAACATTCTAGCACAGTTATAAAAGACTTAAACTTTAAATAACCCTATAAAATATCGTCATCATCCACTGACAGACTGGTTCTTTGCCCAACTACTGGGTACTCTCAGAACCCTGAATCATAGTGCATATCTATGCTGTTTTTTTTAATCTATTTTTACTAACATATTATTACGGAAATGGTAAAATTAGGATGCTGCATAATTAGTTATTAACACTACAGCTTCTAAGTTGATATGTTCAGTACTAAGATGTGCTCAATCTTTAGATCTTAGTACTAAGACATGGAATACCTCACTTTCGTATTCAAAAGTGACTGAATTCTGAATCAAATATTCTTTCTTTCAAAACGTTTAAAAAGAAAAATGAGATTTCAGGCATATTCGCCTTTAGAGATTTCATGATACAAACTTTGATAAAGTACACTGAATACTTTTGAAAAAGCAGGGCACAATTCTTTCTAAATTTTAAGTGCATTAACACTCAACACTGTCACCCCTACATTTCTTTCTTTCTTTGAAAGCCTAAATCCCAAGAATCATCTGATTATACCTTTTTATCGTTACAATGCTTCATGTATACAATATCTTCTGCATATACACCTCTGAGAAGCAACATGTGCAATTTACTTATATAATCTGAACTTCAGCACAACTCTGATATCAAAGCAACATATAAACTTTCCCCTTATGAAAACTAAGTTAAATGTATGACGATATAGATTATCGTAACCACCACGAAAAACACCTTAAAAGCTGTAACAGAATAAGGCAGCATTGAACTGCAGTCCTTTCTCCCCTCTGTTATTTCAGACACAAAATGTATTTTAGCATTCCTAAGATTTGCAGTCCTATCTATCTGGAAAAACCTCTAAATAATACAGTTAAATCTATTTATAAGTGAACTTGTATTGAACTAGTCTAATGATTCTTCCCAGCTAAGTATGCATATGTTTGGAAGTTCCAGCTGCAATCCTAGGCACATTTATGAGGAAATACCCCAGGAGTTATTTCTAAATAAACCTGCACAGAACTGGACTTGACAATGTGAGCCAGGAATAATGACTAGGTTCTAGTATTATTTCATGATTGCTAACTACATTATTTTAAGTAAGTCTTTGTTACTCCTCTCCTGATCAATGTCTGCAGGAAGCCAAAAGAGGGGAAGTGGTAAAAAATCTCAACTTGTGTAGAAAGTCATCCGTAAACCTCTGTGCTAATAGAAAGGGAAGGATGAAACTCCTTTCTGTACACAAAATAGGAAGGAATAAGCTATACCGAGTCAACAGCCAAACTACTCAACAAAGCACAATCTGTATGCCCAAGGAGAACAACTGAAATAGCCCTTTTGATTTTCCATTTCCTATACCAGCCTTAATTGACCTGGTGACTTCCAAATGAGTCAAGACTGCAATTCCTAGAATTCCTAGGAATATAGCCAATGGAGAGAATGGGAAAGCTGCCCTAAAATGCTTTTTTTTCCCCCCCAGATTTGCCTTCCCATTTGTTTAACCCTTTACCTGTACCTGCAGTATACAGAACTGTTTCTTGTAAGTAGAGAAGCAGATAAATAGATAAAATTATGTCCCTAACAGAGTTGGCAACTTGATGTTCTCCAGTAATTTGGGGATTTGGTTCCTATTGGTCCCAGTCAACGTTTCAAGGGATTATGGGACTGGTAGTTAAAAATAAGTGATACGTGCCAAGGTTGCCTACCTCTGCTTTAAGGTGAAGTTGGCTGCATTGTTCCTTAGAGCAGGGCTTTCAAACTGGGTTCTACAGAATCCAAGGGTTCAATGAGGATGTGAATGGGTTCTGTGGGGCTAAGGGGGAGGGGGAGTTTCCACAAGGGACTAAGAGGGGAAAAATCCCTCAATGCAAAGAACCGTATGGGGAAAAAACACCTCTCTACAAGGAGCTAACCTTTCATAGAGTTTTTTTTCCCTTAGTCCCTTCCAGAGAGGGGTCTTTTTTCCTTAGTCACTTAGGTACAGTGAAACAGGTGAGGCTTGTCAGCTGATATTCAGAAGCCCCCATGCCTCTTGATCAGATCTTCTTGGATTTTTTTTTTTTTTTAATGAACAGGTTCCACAGCCTGAACATTTTGAAACCCCTGCCTTGGAGCACAGCCCTATAGATGTTGATTGAACTCAAGAGACCTTATTCTGAGGTAGGCAAGGTACTTTCCCAGCATCCCATCTAAAGAACTTGTGTAATCAAGCTGTTCTCATTAATAAGCCAGCTTACTGCAGTGAGAATAGGACAAACTTTCTTGCACGTAGGCCATCAGTCCTGCTAATTAGAATGACACGTGGAGCTGTACAAATCTAGCATGATTATACAAGCTGCTGAGTACCCCCAGGGTACTTTTCTCCAAGAACCTTGCCAGAACTTTGATCTAGTAGTAGATCAGATGCACTGACTCTAGAAGTTATATAATATACTGACCCCACACACTTTTCAATCTGTCATAGTATCATGGCTTCAACTTGAATAATGCAATAAAGTTGTTGCAATTTTTAAAAACAACAACTAAACACAGCTTTGAACTCTTAAGCAGATTATTTTTTCCATTTTTCACAGGTATAAGCTTGCAAAATGAGCTTTGAAAGCTTGATTTACATCAAATTTACTCTCCTCTTAAAAACAAACAAACATCAAGACCTTGCTGAATGCACAACGTACAGTTTCAGGCTAGTTTCAAACAGTCCAGAAAGTAAAAAGTGAGGCCTACCACATATATGGTATTGTGTTTTATATAACCTTCACCATTATAAATCTTTCTTACAAACATAAAATGATTCATGGCATTAAAAAAAGATGATTTATTTATGACCATGACTTAAAAAATAAAAGAAATCCAGCTTTATTCCAACTATCCATAGGAGTATATATTTGTATTTGTTCAGACTGCTTTTGGATTCTTAGACTGCAAACCAATATGGAACACAATAAAATCACATGCATAGGATTGTGATCCCACACACTTTTACATAAGAGTAAACCCCATTAATAGATTTCTATTCAACGGAGAATCAATATAACTGATATATGAAGTTATTTGTCTGAAAAAGTGATGTTTCTCAAAACCAGTATAAATGGAACATCCCTGATTGTCATCAATAAATACATTTTAAAAAGAATGACATATATACACAGCTATTTGTACCTGTTTAAAAAAAATACTAGCACAAATACAAAATTCTACACTGTTGATTCATATGTACAACAGTATAAGCAGTATATCAAAGTGGTATAATTGCAGCTATTAATAAAGTTTTTCCAGTTCATTAATCATGTTATCTTTTAGCCAATTCATGAACTAGATGAATTTATTACATTATCTTATTGCCATTATTGCAAATACTGGAAGAACTGCAAGAAAATGTACTTATATTTAGAAGGAAAAGCCATCTATAGTAATTAATTTGCATTCCATACAACTGTAACAGCCTAATTAAATATGACAAGTGTCCATGAAATTCAGTGATTAAAAAAATGTTCCTCACCCATTAATCAGCTAACATTCCATCAATTAATATACCAATTAAAAGTTGTTACCCTAGCTATTGTGCATACACTAATAATAGCCATTGCTACATAAATAAATAGACTACATAATATTCTCTTCATTTTCACTTTCTTCATTTTAATGGTTATAGATTGCAAATATCATAATTTATATTATGTACTAATGTGCATGAAACCTAGGCTCTGGAACATACAGCAGCAATATGCAGAGGATTGAAAAATGCATACCCATATTCTAAAGCCTGTGACAAATTATTAATTTTTAGATGGCATGCTACTGAATTTTGTTTAATGTTTGTATTTACAGAAGCATATACATGACATTCTTACCATAAAACACCAGTGTTTTGCAAGGCTCGTTTCAAATACTTTCATTCCTTCCTCTTGCATAGTTTAATTATCCTCTCTCCCTAGTCCCAGATCCTATGGGATAGTAACTTCCACTGTATCTATTGCCCTTCGGTATATTTTAAATGCTCTGGACCGAGAATGGGGTTTAAGAAACCCAAATTATGTACAAGAATGCAGGTTCCTAAATAAGTGCTGCAGGACGGGTGCAATACCTGTGTCAGGTTTTATGACTATAATTCCACTCTGGTTTTTGTTTTACATTCCTCTTGGAGAGAGGGGGGCAGCCTACCTGCTTCGACTTTTTCCCCTTCTTGAAGGACGGGGAGGGGAAGCATGGGGAAGCGGAAAAGCCTTCTTTAGCCGCAGATGGGCTTCGGGAAGGCAGTGACCCGTGCAACCTGCGAGTCAATAATTAATGGGAACCTCTCGTCTTACCACACCATCGTAGATGGAGAGGCACACTGGCGTCAAACTCATTCAAACCCCATCCATCCCCATTAAGCGGTCGAGAAAGCCAGGGGGGCAGGAGCAGATGGTGGCAGCCGCCGGAGCGGAGCGGGGCGGGGCGGGGGGGCAAGAGTCCAGTCTGGAGGCGCCCAGAAGGTGGACTTCGCCAGGCCGGAAGACTTGGGTTTGGTTTGCCGCGCTCACCTCTCCGCGCCAAGCCACCCGGGAGCTCTGCTCTGTTTGCACCGCCTTAACCCGCTTTCTTTCTAACGAAAACTATTCCGAACTGAAACCTGACTCCCTTTCTAAAAATAGTTGAAGTGGCGCGGGCGAAACCCTCCGCACGAAAGACTACCTCGTTTTGTCTCCAAAGGGCAGCATGTCCAACTTGAGATAAGGAAATCCGGGCGAGCTCCTTTGATCTCCGCTTTAGATCTCTGCGAAATTGTCTCCGAGCCTCTTCCCCGTCCCCCAAACCCCACCCTCGACTGATAACTTCTTGCCCTGGCCTACTTCGAGTCGCTACAGCGCAGCGCTGCCTCCTAGCGGAGGAGGGCGGGCGCGCCGCCGCCGCCGCCGCCGCCGCCGCAAACAGCTCCCTCCCCGGCTGAGCCCTCGGAGCTGAGCTCCCGAACGCGCGCCTAGGAAGCGAGGGTCGCCCCCGCCCCCGCCGCGACCCTGCTGTCGCGTCGCAGCTTCTTAGCCAGAGCACCGCTCTTACTGCCCGGCTCCTGAGTGACCCCAAACGTCATCCCGGTTACTGCTGCCAGCAATGCGATGCTTCCCCCTTGTCCTTCTTTAAGAACACGTGTATCCCGCTTCCATGTACCCAGCCAGCAGTGATGCTTCCGAGGAAAGGGTAAAGGTCCTAGTACTGTATTTGGGTTTCATGGTATACTGCCTCGGCACATGGCAGTATACCATATCTGTGACGTTAATGTGTTGGCTCTCCGTGGCTTTGCCTCGTCCTTCTGCGCAAGATAGGTGCCCCCAATACTGAAAAGCTTTAGTCACTCTCCTTTGCTGTAGAGAGGCCAGTTACCTTCGAGGTCGCTTGTTCTATCCATCTAAATGCTAGTGAGCGGGCCGCAAAGCAGAAAACTTCCGTATACTAACAAAAGTTTGTTTTTTTTTTTTCTAATGCCTCCTTTCCTTTCTTTTTCTTTTTGGTTCTTATTTTTCTTGCGATTTACCCACTAGGTAAGATAGAAGCGCAATAATCCTCCATTAACGATTCCATGAAATTGGGATAGCCTAAAATAAAATATGATTTTTATTTTATATTAGGTAGCAACTAAGAAGGGATTCATATGGATTACAATCCAACCAACTAAATCAGGGCTCGAAATAAACACTTCGTAGGTTTGGAGGCTAAATGGAAACTCGCTGTACTGCTTATAAAATCCGACGGAAGGGTCACGTGCTTGCTCGGGTTGTCAGCCTTACGAGTCTAGAAAATATAGTTATTGGCTTCCACAGGACTTGGAGTCGGGTCTCAGCGCATCCCCTTTTCCCAGCCACCAGGGCCTCAGGTAGGAGCTGCCGTTCAACACATCCGGAGAATCTCGACTTGGGGAAAGCTGGCTTTTCAGGTTTTGAGGGGGTTTCTATGAACAGGCTCCCAGTTATGCTGAGCGCGCGAGAGCGTTGGCACGTCGAGGCTGAGCTGGTAACTTTTTCGCGTGCGAATATAGCCTGTGAATGTCTCCGCTGCTGCGAAGCGAAGTCCCTAACAAGGCGCTGAAGGGGAATGGGAGAGGTCATGCGCTCTTCTCCCATTCAAAGATCTCAACTAGAGCTGGGCACAGAGTAAAGCCTGCCAAGCGGCCAGCCTGGGTTACACCGCAGCGAAACCCCAGAGAACTATTTGCATGGGGAACTCCGAGCCTCGACACAGAGCGCCTGTTTGTTTGCTGCTTTCAGCTTTGTGGAAAATCCTCGCCGCTGCTTCTCCTTTTCCAAGGAAGGGGAGGGAGGAGAAATTGTTCTCCACCCCCTCCATTTCCCAGCCCCCCGCCCCCCCCCCCGTCCGCACTGCACCGCACCGCCGGAGCAAAAGAAGGTGCTTCTGCGCTTACCTGGTGGCTTTTCGAACAAAGTAAGAGCGGGTGAAGTCTCCGTGATCGTCCAGCCAGGCTTCCACCGCCTCCTGATGCTGGGGGTGGCAGCCGCCTTCCATGATCGTTGGGTCTCCGCGTGCTCCCTCTTTGCCCCACGAGGCAGCTGCAAAGGCCCGTCTGGCCACCTCTGCTGCCGGGGCGCTTCCTCCCCGCCTCCGTATCTGTTGTCGCTTTCGCTCCCTGGTCCCACGCCCGTCCCTCCCCCGTCACTCCTGGGGTGCCCGTTGGCTCTCGCGCAGGCGGGCCAGACGGGTCTCTGCCCTGGCCTGTCGCCCCCACCCCCAAAGCTCGCTCGTGTCCGGCTGCTGGGCTCCCAGGTGCCTGGCCACGGTAGCCGGCAAAAGGCCAACTCCACGCCTCCTCCTCGGAGAGCTGGGATCCAGCCAGCCCCTGATGTGCAATCCAGCCGGCTCCACCCCTCTCACTCGGTGCCCGCTGCAGCGCGCACCAGGAGGGACTCTGGCAACCGCTCCCTCCCGGAGCCTCCGCGGCGCTGCCGGCGAGCAGGCCAGCCTCTCCCGGCCCTTCCGTTGCGCCCCTTCCCTTTCTCCCCGTCCCATCCCTCTTACGAGCTTCGAGGGAAGGTGCCGAGCTTCGAGGGAAGGTGCTGTGGAGAAAAATCGGATTAGATTTCTCTCCACCCAGGATCTAGTAGAAACATGGGGAACACAAACCTGGACTTTTAGTTTCACTGAATAAAATACTAGCGAACTATTAAAATCATCAAATGAGTAAAGACCTCAGTAACTACCCAATCTAATCCTTTGACAGTTCAAAAAAACCATTTAAATTTTTTTTTTTAAACTCTTAAAAGTCTGTAATAATATTGTAAAAAAGTGCCCCACTGAGCAGTCTTGTTCTATTGCCAAAGAACTCTTCTCATTACCTTCATTTTTTCCTTATAAGACCTGGGGAAAGGCTGTTATTCAGAATTAGAACATAACAAGATTCTTGCTGGATTAAACCCATCTAATGCAGCATTCCATTTCCAAGAGGGCACCAGCAGGACATTAATACATTAGGTGTGCCCTACGCTTAGCTGTGTTTCTAGGTAGCACTGGCAAAGACTCCTGTCTGCCTGCCTGTCAGCCAGGAGAGAGCCCACTAAGCTAAATAGGCACAGAAGGCACCTTCCTCTGTCCTTGGAATTCAGTGCATTATCCCATCCTCCCATCCGGTAGCATAGTTTTAAAACTAGAGGAAGAAATATCAGTAACCTGTGCTATGCTGATGACGCTACTTGATAGCCAAAAATGCAAAGCATCTGCAAGCTCTAGTAATAAAAGTCAAAGAGCACAGTGAAAATAATGGGACTAAAATTAAATATAAAAAAAACAAGCTAATTACCGTAGGAGATAATTCAGGAAGAGAAGCTGTCTACAAGGTTGAGTCCTGGAATCTGGGGGAATCTCAGTGCTTGATGGTCTCACTGGTTCTGTTTAACATTTGTATGAGGCCACTGGGTGAGGTATTCCATCAGTTCAAAGTCTGGTATTGTTGGTTTGCTGATGATACTCAGTTGTATATCTTGACCCAGATCTGTCCAGTGATGCGGTCAAAGTCTTGTCCCAGTGTTTGGAGCCTTGAAGGTCTGGATGGGGAGGAACAGATTCAGGTTCAAACCAAAAAGACTAAGTGGCTGTACAGGTTTTTGGGCCTCCCAATCCCAGAGAATCTCCATCTTCAGTCCTGGATGAGCTAGCACTTCTCCGTTTGGGTCTGGTGTGCAATCTGGGAGTCTTCCTAGACTCTCAGCTCAAGGAGCCTGGCCAAAAGACCTTTACACAGATCCACTTTGTGTAGTAATTGCATCCATTCCTGGATCCAGATTCCCTTCAGTCATTCATGTCCTTGGCACCTCATGTACAGATTATTACAATGTGTTGTACATGAGGTTGCCCTTGAAGACTACTGGGAAACTGCAGCTGGTCCAGAATGCAGCATTATAAGCAATACTGGGTGTGCTACACAATATGGCCATGTAACACCACTGTTCCGTGAGCTACACTGGTTGCCAGTCGATGCAATTCAAAGTGCTGGTTGCTACCTATAAAGCCATTTATGGCATGGGGCCTCTCTATCTGAGCAGCCACCTATTACCAATAGTTTCTTTCCATCCTGTATGATCAAATAGAGTAGGTGTGCTCTGGGTCCTATCCTTTCAATTTCCTTTCAGGTATCATCAGGCCACATTGCTGAAGACCTTGTGTTGTTGACTTAGCCAGGGAAGTCTGAATGACTGTATTCAGCAGCCACAGGGTGATGAGTGGTTTCCTCCACAGTGGCTCTAACCTTTGGCTCCTTTGCTTCTGCCCAAACAGAGAAGCTGCAGCAGGGAAGCAGGAGTGTAAAATGGCATCTTTACATAGTTAAAACCAATCCTATATGTTGTAATTATGCCGAGTAACTAAACCCCCAAAACAAGATTTGGCAAAATGTGTGATCAAGTGATTGAATGTCAAGTAACAAGTTTGAGAGAAAGTTCTTCCAGAGAAAACGATGGCTTTATTCAGAAGGACAATTCATCTGGAGTCCTAGATCAGCTTGAGCTTTGTTACCTCTGTTTAGAGAATGAAGTAACAAAGTGCAGGTATTTCTTTTCTCTCAGGAACATAGGAAGATGCTTCATCATGAGTCCATAACATTCAGAAGTTAGCTGTCTGAAGACTGGGAATGGCTCAGAATGACTGACTGACTGAGTCTCAATCTCTCTCTCTCTCTCTCTCTGGATAGGATTGATTGATTATGTGCCATCAAGTTGCTGTCAATGCTTAGCATCTATATAGATAGATTTTCTCCATGATAATCTGTCCCTACCTGGTCTTTCAGTGCTTCCAACAGTGCACTCATCACCACTGTAACTAAGTCTGTCCTTGCTGCTGATTGTCCTCTTCCTCTCTTTGCTCCCACCTTTCCCAGCATTAAAGCCTTCTCTAGGGAGCTAGGTCTTCACATAATGTTTCCAAAGTAGGTTACTTTGAGTCTGGTCACTTGCCCCTTGAGTGAGAACTCTGCTTTGTTCAATGCTTTGTTCGATGATGCATTGGTTTGTTTTCTTGACTGTCCACAGTATTCCCAGGAGTCTTCTCAAACACCAAAGTTCAAAGGTGTCAATACTCTTCCTATCCTGCTTCTTTAAAGTCCAACTTTCACTCCCATAGAGTGTCACAGGAAATACCATGGCTTGCACAATCCTGATCTTTGTAGGTATAGATGCATCACGGCATTTGAATATCTTTTCCATAGCCTTTATGGCTGCTCTACCAAGTGCTAGTCTGCAGCATATTTCTTGACTGTTTGTCCCTTTACTGTTGATGGCTGATCCTAAAAGACAGAAGGTATCCATCACTTTGATATCTTCATTGTTAATTCTAAGGTTGATTGTTCTACCTGTTGTCATTAGTTTGGTCTTCTTTATATTTAATTTTAGTCCCATTTTTTCACTGTGCTCCTTGACTTTTATTACTAGAGCTTGCAGATCCTTTGCATTTTTGGCCATCAAGGTAACAGTGTCATCAGCATAGCACAGGTTATTGATGCTTCTTCTTCCAGTTTTAAAACAATGCTACTGGATGGAATAATGATGCAAAATAAGCAGGGCTGAGTCATGCATGAAGGTAAGGCTGTGCTCCCCTTTGAGGGGGAGTCTGGATTATTATTTTTAAAATATACATTTTAAATCTACAGCCTTTCTGAATTTCCAACTTCAAATACTGCCAGTTTTCAAGAGTTGTTATTTGAAGCAGAGGCATCCATGGGAGGATAGAGGTATAAGTAAAAAAATATCAAGATGCATGGTGGCTGTGACACTTAAAAAGGGGTAGGGCTTAGACTGTGGAGTCACCCCTATTTGGAGGGGTCTCACAGGGGCAAGAAAAGGGACCAAGAGGCCATTGTGGCCTTGAGCCACAAAGTACTGATGCCCACTAGAAGGTGTTAAGAGTTGAGTTTTTTGTATCTCTCCAAGTCACACTGGGGCCCAGATCTGGCAGCCTTATAAATTCTGCCTGCTGCAGCTGTCCAGCATTTTAGGCAGAACTATTTCCAGTCCCATATAGACTGGAAACTTTGGTAAGTCAGAAATATAAACAAATAAGGATATTTTCAACTTGTTTAGGTATGACTAGTTCTCATTAATTATGTTTAATTGTCTGCTTAGGAAATATTGTAACAAAGCTTTAACAGGTTAGATTTGGCATGTATGTTCTCAACTGTGGTTTCTATTTTTATACAAACATACTAAATGGAACATAATTAATAGAATTTGTCATATTCTATACTTATGTACTCTGTATACATATACAGAGCTCCGACTAGCAGGGTCCGGGAGGCGGGCCTTCTCTGCTGTAGCCCCCGCCCTTTGGAACATCTTGCCCCCGGAGGTGAGATTGGCCTCCTCACTCTTGGCCTTCCGGAGGGATTTGAAGACCTGGCTCTGCCATCTGGCCTGGGGTGCGGAGGGAAGACATCAGGTGTGGGGATGGCTAGCCCCTTAGAGGCCTGGTGTTTGCTGCTCTGAACCATTGGCCTCCTGGACTCTTTCTTTTTTAGTAATTGTTTCTACAGGTTTTAGGTTTTATGTAATTGTATTTTTATTTATTGTTTTAATGAGTTGTGAGCCACCCAGAGTCCCCCATTAGGGGGAGATGGGCAGGGATAAATTTAATAAATAAATAAATAATAAAAAGGCCATAATTAATAAGATGTGGGGACCTCACATAGCTTCACAAGCAGGTCCAGTGCAGTGTACATGCAAGGCTTTTTGATGTAAAGGTACTTCCATACAAAGACTTTGAATCAGCTTGAAACTCAGCACTAGACCTCTAATGAATCCACAAGGCTGGCAGAGATCAAGAGCTAAGCAGATTTATTTCTGGCTGGGCTTCAGGGTATTTGAAATCACACTACAAATAACTTTCCTTTTGCTACTCTGAAGCTTTGAAAAACTTGTGGGGAGACTGCTTTCTTGCTGGACCCATTTGGGGTCAAAGCAGCTTCTTCCCCTTCCCCACTGCCAAGATGTCTTGTCAAGGTGCCATTTTTTTTTACATATTTTTAAAGTGCATCAAAGGGAGGTGCCTTTACAGATTCACAGTTCCCCTCCACCCATAGCTACTGCTCTGATTTTAACTTTTTTGAAAAATCACTGGATAAATGCACCCAACATAAAATAAACATTCAAACTGCAATGGGGCACTGACTGAATGCGCATTTTGCATTTTCGTAGTTTGTGTTGGTGGTTGGATGAAGGAGGATAAATGCTTTGCTTGTGGTTTCCTTAACAGTTTGACAGTTGGCAGCAGTGAAATTAACCACAGGCCAGCAATGTTTAGGACCTGGGGAGTGGAAATGGTGGCAGAATAAAAATGCCCCTTGTATGCCATTAGGCAAGTGCCCTCACCTCTCCAATCAATGCCAGCTATGACTACTGGGTACCACCATTTAACTGTCTATAATTCCCCAAGCAACCTAATATTTTAGCACCGTGAGAAATTTGAAAAAAGATTTCCATAAAAGCACTATTGCTGCCTTACTCTTAAGGGACACCACTGGACAAGAAAATTGACTGAGTGTCACCAACAGGCCCCTTACAGTGGCTTCCTCAACCCAATCTGGAATTGGCTATAAATTCCCAATGTACTTTGTTTAGTTTAGGCTTATATTGTGAATTTAACAATGTGTTTATTCAACAAAGTGTGGTTAAAGCAAATCATGACTTAGAATGTAAGAACTCTGAAGGTTTCAAACCCACAGGATACAACTTTCAGTACGCCAGCTACAATGGTCTGACCATGACAAATTAATTACATTGGGTTTATACACTGCATTGAGCTAAGATTTGTTGTGCAAAGTATCATGGCCATAATCATAGTGCCAAGTAAGTCATGGTACTGAAGCATAACCAGAAATCCACAACCTAAGATCCCATGGACATAGGCTATTCTCAGAAGCCTTGGTTGTGTTTCTCAGTCTCTTCAGAAGTTGCCACCAAAATGTAATTTTAATATGATAAAAAGGAACATTATTACATCTCCATTGTATTGAATTATCTTAATATAACCTATATTAAATTTAAATTAAATCAAATTTATCTTTTTTGCCTGACTTCACCTTTTTTGGCCTAATCCAGACTCTGCCTACATTTGGTTCTTAACACCAAGCATGGCTCTTGGTGCAAAAGATGTTGCATAACTCTGACATAAATCATGGTGATTGGAATTATTAAAGAAAGTTGTTGAGGAGCAGTAATTAGGACAGTACAGATCACATAAGAAGCCTGAAAACAAATAGTTTCCAATGCAAATGGTACCCAAATGGAAGGAAAACAACACTGATACTGTTATTCATTTCCCATTTATCTTACTGTATCTTGTGCTTAACATTCTAAATCACTATGAAATGTTTGAAACAATATGCCCTAAGACTTGCCAGTAAGAAATGTAATAAGGATGCCCAAAGTGAGAGCTCTGAAGCATCTTTTCTAGATTGTTGTGGCTGAAAATGAACTAATGGGCGGTTACATTATTTGAATCAGGAAATAGTCAATAATATTATTTATGATAAGCACATCTCATACACATAAACAAAGCTCAAAGGGGCAGAGTCTGTACAGAGAACAAAGTGAAAGGGAAGTTGCTCAGCAGCTGTGTTTGCAGTTCAAAGATATCAACCATCACAGGCTTAACATGAAACAAATGACTGTCAACTTCAGCCTGCAGTTTGCTGTGTATTCCTGATAACTCTGTGCTATGCAGCTCATACTGAATATTATGGATTTAAGCAATTGCATTCCTGAAAAGGAATTTTTATCTTTATTTGTTTCACTAAAACTGATGAGCAATGATAGGAAGCAGCTGGGGAACAGACACGCTGATCCTCTGAATTAGAAAGTTATGATGAAGGTTGACAGCCATATCAAGATTTTCTTCGTCTATTGGCCTCTATTTCAAAGCATGTTTTTACTCCCTTTAACATATACCAAATATAAAGAAGTCCAGAAGTCAGCACTAAATAATGCCCACTGAACTCTACATCCTTGTGAAGCCTATAGAAATCTATGGGTTACTTGGAAAACATTTGCTTCCTGTATTTTTTTGCTAGTCCTACATAGAGAAGCCAACCAGACCTAATCTTCAACCATGGCAATATGATGGTGTCCTCCATTCCACCTAAGGTCACAATCTAGTTTAAGGAGCACAAAGCCAACTAAATAATATAAAGAGATCTGTCTTTCACTGTTGTCTTTCCATTCCTCCTGATGCCTGCCCCCTGCCCCCAATGCAGCAGCAGCAAACATCACATGAGCAGAAACCATGCACACACACACAGACACACACACACACAAAATGCATCCTGGTATGTGTGATCTAAGATGGTTGCCCCTCTGTCTGCTTTCCTGTGACAGAAACATTGGAAGAAGACAACTAAGTGGGGCAGCCACCTAAGTCTAGCAATTAGTAAACAGCACTCTAGCTGTAGCAATTTACCTTCCTTGCTCTTTCTACATTCTGGTATTAGCACCAGAATCACTTCTTTTTTATTAATATTTTTCTATCTCCCACGTGAAAGTGCTAGATTGATAAGACTGCTATTCTTAACCTTTAACCCTTCCTGGGGATTGCCACCTTGATGTAGCAGAAACTTTTCTAGATGGAAAATGTTTTATTTATTTATTTAAATTTATTGGCCACCCAACTCCAGTGGACTCTTTGAGAAGTGATTCTACTAGAAAATGAGGTAGTAGAACAGCTATCAAATAAGAAAGCTCAAGGCAGAGATTAAATATACAACTACTAGAACAATGTGGGTTTTTTGGATTCTTTGGTCCTGAAAGTCCAGTTCTAATGATGTTACTTACATCACTGGTATAGTATTGCCAACACTAAGAAGTCTATGGGCAAGATACTTCCCAAGGGCATTCATATGTGCCCATATACTCCCCATTTCTCCCCTCCCCACGGAGAAGAGCAATAGCAAGGAGACGGAACGAGCCAGACAACTAGTGAGCCAGTAAGAACTAGATGATGTCAGGACCTTGTTTGAAATTCTCAAATAAAAAGTGTAGGTGAGCTTGGAGGGCTCCAACTTATAGGGCCTGACCCTGGTGGTCTTCCACTTGCAGCACCACTCTTGGTCTGAAAGTCATTCCTGGTGGTCCCTCTGAGTTCCTCCGGATCCCACAACAGTGGCCCCAAAGAAGGGAACCACTCAATCCGAGTTTTGAAATAAGGGTGGGTGCACTTCCACAATAATTTCAGCTACTCTGGGTAGGACTCACAATTAATGGGAAGTGAAATAAATCAGGTAACCTCCCCCCTCTTTTTTTTTAAAGGAAAAAGATTAGCCAGCCATATGTTTTTCACATAAATCAAACCAAGACACTACTGGTGGAAGCCTGAGAGTTATGGAGAAAGTTTTGGAATGTACCCTGGAAGGAGATGTTTAATAAAAGGAGACTGCTACATGCCAAGCTCAGAGGACCCTGTAGCATTTCGTTTCCCCTGAGGCTAGCAACGCCTTGATGTGTTGTTCCTACCCCACCACCCATTCTAGACATGAAGCTCTTAATTCAACGGTCTCTGCAAGAAAACCTGGAGCCCATGGCTGTCTCTCCTGTAGAAAATTGACCTCATCGAGATTATTTGGAACTTCGCTCCGGTCAGGTAAGAGGAGGGAAAACAATGGCAAAGAAGCAAAAGTAGTAAGAATAAAAATAAGTCACACACTATTTAATATATGTAGTCTAACACTATCAGAGTATCAAATATGTTGTTTTTGCTGACTTTTCTTCCAGCATCTATTTCAATAATTAATAAACATTTCCTTCCTCCATTCAGGCTTATGAGTCTCATTGCCTGTGGGAATAATTTCAGCCAGTTTCCCACTTCTACAATAACAAGAATGTTTTTTCAGTGACTCAAGAAAGGAGGACACCACATCCAATTTCCAATAGTATGTCCAGATTATTTCCACTGTTGTAGTGCGTTTGCTAAAGCCATTTTGTTACAGTAAATAAGCTACCTATTGTATTCAACAATATTGTCAGTAAATCAAGGGGTTGACATAGCCAAAACCCAAGTGAAATTTTTTCAAAATCACCTTCCTATGTTTGTGCATTTGTCCATAAATGAGGAAAAATCACCTCCAACAGACCAATATTTCCAGCAATTAAAATGTTCTTAAGAAATAGTTGACAGAGTTTTTACAAGATTAGCCTTCAAATATGCTTTGTACTATATTTAGTATATTCTTTCACAGTAAACTGCAGTAAATAGTACGATGTAGAGTTAAGGTGTTTGACTAGGACCGAGGAAACCCATGCTCAAGCATGAAAACTCATTGGGTGACTTTGCACAAGCCACTATCTTTGAAACCCACTATCTAGCATGATAGTTATTGATGGGAAGAATTGGAGGAGCAAGTGGTTCGTATGCCACCTTCAGATCTTGTAGTAAAGACAGGATATCAATCAATTGATCAACCAGTCAGTAATAAATAAATGCTTCATTAAGATTTTTTTTAAGTATTATAGATTTTTAAAAACAAACCTTTGTTGCTGTTGCTATCTTGATTTATTTTTTCAGAAGAAGTCTGTTAAACATTTTGTTTTTTGTTTGGTATCCCACACTAACTCTATTTAGTAGACACATGAGTTACTTCCACTGGCCTAGTGTCATCAGTTTTTCTTTTAGAAGATTACTGAATTCATCTTCCCTCTCTTGCTCTTTTGTGATACTATCCTTATTCTTGCCTATGGAGAATTAAGTCATCCTGCATTCAGGGAGAGATATTTCTAGACACTCTCAAGTTCTAGTAGTCTCTAGCACTGATCCTACAGTATGTTAAAGAATAATTAAGGTAGGCATTTTGGTAGCAAATTTGGAGTTTTTTGTTTGTTGTTATTACTTTTCTTTTTAGTGCCAGGTAAACTGATTCCTGATTTTAAGGGGGAGAGAAAAGGCATTCTGAGCCAAACCTCAAAGCAAATAGTATCAACTGCACTTTATGAATTCCCTAAAAAAAAAAAAAAAAAATCACTTGGTTTGTTCATCCCTATGTGGAATGGTTGTAGTTTCCAAAGTCAGTTTGTACTGTATCTAAACAAATAAAACAAGACAAAGCATAAATTCTTCAGCTTTATCACTGAAAGCAAAAGACTGCCCATTTCTGACATTTGCTATTAAAACTGGAATGACTTTTAAGACCTATGCATTCCATTGTAAATTAGTATTTTGATGTATTTATTATATTATCTTCTTGCAAATAAATGCAAAATATTTATTTTTGCCCTTCCTCAAAGGTCTTCCAAAGATATGCCTTTTGTTATTGAGTGATGATAGCAATGAAGTGTCTGACTAGCAGAAACATTTGTCATGATAAAAGTAAGAGATGACAATGATGGCAGGTGAATATCTTGGGCAATACAGTAAAAGTCTGTAGTTGCTGGCTGGCTATCTTCCCACACTGACCAGCCCATATCTGTGCCCTGGAATGGCTACCTGATCAGCAATCATGCAATCCTAGTGTGGTTTGAAACAATTCAGGATGCTGCTATAGTTAAATGAGTTGAATCAGATACCATAGGGGAATACTACTAATAAATGAAGACAATCACAGCTTCATTATTGCATTTATCTATTTGTTTATGTTTCACCTTTTCCCCAATGAATAGGATACAATTAATCAACTGATTTCCTATGGTCATCTGCTTTCCCAACCATCTAGTGAGCTAACCATATAGCTTGGAACAGCATCAGCAGGGTTGGCTGTAAGGTGTCCAATAATTTGGAACTGACTGAAGTGAAAGCCTTTTAAATACAGCTCCTCAAACTTAAGGAGACAATATGTATGCTGCCTGAGAGTACTCCTACTTGTCAAGGTATGTTAGGAATTAGTAGCCCAACATAATCAGCTCCCTCAAGCCATCATCTATGGATGGGCAGATTTGAACTCAAGAGCCTGTAGAAGAGCAGAGGAGAAACACGTTATGCAGTCCCAACTGGTTAGAGAGCTAAAATTAACATTGGAACCTGGCCTCAGTGGCCTTTATACTTCAAAGCCATATTCTCCACATACAGAACACACCACCTCAGATGAAAGCATGCCTCTGGGTGATGAAATGCAAAGATCTAGGACTCTAGGCTAGTTTGTTGAGCAATGTTTTAAGGAATCTCACTTTTCTTGAGAATGATGGCTTTTCTAAACAGTGAAGAAATTTATCCCACCTTTAAAAAACATGCTGGATTATTTTACATAAACACTGAGGGAACCAGACACCTTGTCTGGGGCAAAATGTAATATGCACAGCGCATTTGATTTATTTTAAAGCAACAAAAATAAGTTGAAAAAGCACAGAGGTTTATACAAGTTGAGATATGATATAAAGCAGAGTATTATTTGTGCCCAAAGAAGAAAATATAGACCATTTTATAATTACAAACAGATCTAGGCTTCAACTTTGAGCAAAACCTTATGCCTACTGTGTTAAACAATAGAAAAAAAATTCTTGCTGACTTTTTTTGTGGCAAGAGTATATTAAGTTATATTATAAAGGGAAGTTTGAACTCTGAAATGTTACTGAGCATGAAAATAAGCTTTATTCAAGAGATTCTTGTTCCTATAATTGCTTGGTGCCATTTAGACACCAGTAAGATTCCAGTATTAGTATGCCAACAGTCTTGTATTTACCAAACCACTTTAAATATGAAATTAAAACTTTTCCCAATAAATTATAATGCTTCTTCTCCCATTTAAAATACCCCTCCCTCTAAATACCTCCAATGACATCAAATTTGGATTTTCGAAAGCATTTTAGTTCTCTAATTTCACAGTACAAAATACCTGGAAATAAGAACAAAAGCAAGATGGTTAAGAGTTGTATTCTTGGAATGTAGCCTGCTGTTACAGTTGTGAATGCCAAGGAATAAGAAGTATTGATACAATTAATACATTTGCTTAGCTGTTGCAGACTATTTTGTGCCCCATGCTTACTATACCTCAAATAAGTTGAAATGGCAGAAAACATTGCCTAACAAGTTTCTAGACCCTGTGTGCAGGTTTCTGTGTACTTAAAAACATATCTAATCATGACAATTATTTCTGGATCTTATACCAGTGTAAAAATTCAGTTGCACTGTGTTCCACATTTCTTCATAGCTTAAAATACCAAAATTCAGTGCTTCCTGTTTCCTTTTTCATTATAACAGTCTGGAGGAACTGTCTTAGATAAGCTACAGTCAACAATGCCCCATTCATGTGCAAAAGTTGAAAAGTACATTCATTTATGGAGTATAAAATAAAGTACCCTTGATTGCTCTTGGCAATGAAACCAAAAGGTACAGCTGGAGGGTGCTCAGCAATGCTGAAGTTCCAGGCTTTTGGCCAGGATTTTGCCATTTTAAATTCTAGCTGAAGTTGCCATTAGGGCAAAGTTTAACATTCATAATTTGACTGCTTCACTATTCTGGTATAATTAGACCCTCTGTGGCCAAAGGAACGTTCATGGTTTCTTGAAATTTGCACTGGGAGCTGTCCCAGGTACTGCCCTGAATGACCCACTGCCCACAGGAATTATAATGCAAGGGCTTCCCTTTTCACTTTAAGGTAGGAATAGGCAACTTAGTGCTCTCTATATGTTTTGGACTGCAGCCCCCACAAACCATTGCCATCATCAGTGTTGGCAGGGACTAATGGGAGATGAAGCTTAAAGACTCTGGAGGGCCCTGGTTTTCCTATCTTTTCTTTCATGGTATGTGTATCTGTGTACACACAGTCATGTTTTGCACAAGACATTTCAGCTGGGGTGGCAGAGTTACTTTTTTATCACTGTCGTAACTGCGAACAGTCACTGTATGAAGCAGTCACTAAATGAGGACTACCGATTAATTCATTTACAGTGAAACTCGAAAAATTAGAATATCGTGCAAATGTTCATTTATGTTAGTATGGCAACTCAAAAGGTGAAACCAATATATGAGATAGATGCATTACATGCAAAGTGAGATATGTCAAGCCTTATTTTGGTATAATTGTGATGATTATGGCATACAGCTTATGAAAACCCCAAATTCACAATCTCAGAAAATTAGAATAGTGTGAAAAGGTTCAATATTCTAGGCTCAAAGTGTCCCACTCTAATCAGCTAATGAATCCATAACACCTGCAAAGGGTTCCTGAGCCTTTCAATGGTCTCTCAGGCAGGTTCAGTAGGAATCACAAGCATGGGAAAGACTGCTGACCTGACAGTTGTGCAGAAAACCATCATTGACACCCTCCATAAGGAGGGAAAGCCCCAAAAGGTAATTGCAAAAGAAGTTGGATGTTCCCAAAGTGCTGTATCAAAGCACATCAATAGAAGGTTATGTGGAAGGGAAAAGTGTGGTAGAAAAAGGTGCACAAGCAGCAGGGATGACCGCAGCCTGGAGAGGATTGTCAGGAAAAGGCCATTCCAAAGTGTTGGGGACTTTCACAAGGAGTGGACTGAGGCTGGAGTTAGTGCATCAAGAGCCACCACACACAGACGGATCCTGGACATGGGCTTTAAATGTCGTATTCCTCTTGTCAAGCCGCTCCTGAACAACAAACAACGTCAGAAGCGTCTTACCTGGGCTACAGAAAAAAAGAACTGGTCTGTTGCCCAGTGGTCCAAAGTCCTCTTTTCTGATGAGAGCAACTTTTGCATCTCATTTGGGAACCAAGGACCCAGAGTCTGGAGGAAGAATGGAGAGGCACACAATGCACGATGCTTGAAGTCCAGTGTGAAGTTTCCACAGTCTGTGTTGATTTGGGGAGCCATGTCATCTGCCGGTGTTGGTCCACTGTGCTTCATTAGGTCCAGGGTCAATGCAGCCATCTACCAGGAGATTTTGGAGCACTTCATGCTTCCTTCTGCAGATGAGCTTTATGGGGATGCTGACTTCATTTTCCAGCAGGACGTGGCACCTGCCCACACTGCCAAAAGTACCAAAACCTGGTTCAATGACCATGGGATTACTGTGCTTGATTGGCCAGCAAACTCGCCTGACCTGAACCCCATAGAGAATCTGTGGGGTATTGCCAAGAGAAAGATGAGGGACGTGAGACCGAACAATGCAGCGAAGCTGAAGGCCGCTATTGAAGCATCCTGGTCTTCCATAATACCTCAGCAGTGCCGCAGGCTGATAGCATCCATGCCACGCCGCATTGTGGCAGTCATTGCTGCAAAAGGGGCCCAAACCAAGTCCTGAGTACATATGCATGCTTATACTTTGCAGAGGTCCGATATTGTTCTATTTCCAATCCTTGTTTTATTGATGTCATGTAATATTCTAATTTTCTGAGATTGTGAATTTGGGGTTTTCATAAGCTGTACGCCATAATCATCACAATTATACCAAAGTAAGGCTTGACATATCTCGCTTTGCATGTAATGCGTCTATCTCATATATTGGTTTCACCTTTTGAGTTGCCATACTGACATAAATGAACATTTGCACGATATTCTAATTTTTTGAGTTTCACCTGTATTTGGTAAATTTATATAGCTGCCCATCTCACATATGTGACTCTGAGTGGCATACAAAGTTAAAAACACAAAACAATACAACAGAATAACAAGAATAATTTAAAAACATTAAAACAATATAAAACTATTAAAACTATTTAAAAAAACGTAATCAGCAGGAGAGACTTGAAAAAGCCTTTAGGGTTATTAAATATTCATTTGGGAGGGCAAACTAAAGCTGCTTATAACAAAAGACTATGGCAATCTTTGATTTCCTTTCATACTGAATGATGAAAGTTCTTTCTCATTTGCGGCTATTTAAGGAGATGAATAAAACAAAGTAAAACTCCATCCTATCTGCCAGCATCAGGAACATGCCATCTGGTAAATACAGGAAAACCACACTGCCCACTTGTTTATTCAATCTGTTGTGATTTAAATTATTAACTGATTTTTTTCACACATTTTTCTAACTGAAACCCAGAGTGCTTGGGACTATGTCAAGAACTGCATAATGTTGCTGGCTTTGCTTTTCTTTTTTAACAAGCAGCAGATATGAATCAAAATGATCTTTTCCCTTTTCATGTTTTCTGATTCCAATGTCCAAATTGGATTTAATGCATAGAATGCACAAGCAAATCCAGTGGAAGAGGTATGACTTCTCTTAAGTTCACCATTTTGCAATTTTCCCCCTCTCAAATATTCTCCTTACACCATTGGCTTTCATATGCTATATCCTGATAGGAAATCCTAGAACAATAATATAAGGGAGAGCAGGCATAAAGAAGACAAAGTATTTTTTGAAGTAGACAATTTAATTGGAACAAATGCGCAACTGAAATACCGTTGCTTTTAGTGGTAGAAAATAGAATTGCAATCTATTTCTTTCATTATTCAGAATTTAAATAATTATGTGCTTTTTCAAAGCTGATGGAGATTTATTCTGCACCAAGTTTGCAACAGTTAAGGGATAGGTAGCATGTGCAAATTAAGGATCATGCAGAAATGTGTCTCCAAGACTATTTTAGAAGCCCTGTTAGAGGCCCTGTTTAGGACAGTGGGGCCTTCACAGTTGTAGCATCCAGCTCTGGAATTTGCTTTCTAGCACCATCCCAAAGGATGGTCAGGCTTTAGCTTATGCCCTAGTTTTGAAATAGTTTTGAATTGTGATGGATCAAACATGCGGTGTATTAGTTCTTAAGAGAACATTTATCGTCCTTCAACTATCTCATTTGATTTATTGTGAATGTTAAATAATGCATTTAAAAAAAAAACATAACAGTCCAAATACAAGGCTAACAAGCAAATCTAATTCTGAATCATGAACAGCAGAGAGTCGATGAAAAAAAGCAGAACTCTCGCTGCCAAAACGACAATCCTGAGGATGTGGAGTAAAAGCAGAACAATCATCAATGATTGGTTTCAGAAAATATATTACAAAGAAGTAGCACATCCACCAGAAGATTATTGTACTCCTCTTGTTTTCATACTTTTGAATATGGAATATGGTCATATGGATAAAGTAGCAGTATTTTAAGTTCCAATAGCATTACTTTAAGTAATAAACTAGCTGCAAAGCAATAATGGCAAATAGGCTTTTAAATTATACCATTTATCCGTTCCAAAGGGTGCAAGGCCAGTTCTACAAGGAACCTCTGTTCTGTTCATCTATTATCACCAAAACTGCTGTTACTTGGACTCTTCTCTACAACATGTTTTAGTGCTTTCTAGCAGTTACACATATAATCACTACTGGGACAGAATTGCAATAGAGCAGTAAACTTCCATTTCCCCCCTTCCCACCCCTGCAGGATCTGTCTATTGCCCAGATCATCTATTGTACAAGTACATATTGGCACCGATGGGGGGGGGGGGGAGGCTCTTTCCCTGTGCTATTTCTATCTATATATTTTATTGCTAATGGCAAACGAATGGTCACTCATGCCCTTGTTATCTCCCAGATAGACTACTACAATGCGCTCTACATGGGGCTACCCTTGAAGAGTATCCAGAAGCTTCAGCTGGTCCAGAATGCAGCCGCACAAGCTATTTTTGGGGTCCGAAGAAGGACCCATATAACACCTTTGCTCCATGAGCTGCATTGGGTACCAGTTTGCTTCCGGGTCCAATTCAAGGTGTTGGTTATCACCTTTAAAGCCCTACGTGGCATGGGGCCAGGCTACCTGAGGGACTGCCTCGCCCCCACGATTTCAACCTGTCCCACCCGATCTCACAGAGAGGGCATGCTCCGGACCCCCTCGGCAAAAGAACTCCAACTAGCAGGGTCCAGAAGGCGGGCCTTCTCTGCTGTAGCCCCTGCCCTTTGGAACATCTTGCCCCCGGAGGTGAGACAGGCCCCCTCACTCCCGGCCTTTCGGAGGGATTTGAAGACCTGGCTCTGCCATCTGGCCTGGGATGGGGAGGGAGGTTGTCAGAAATGGGGTTGGCTAGCCCCCTAGAGGACTAGTGTGGCTTCCATCGGCCTCTTGAATTTTTTTTTCTCTCTTCTTTCCATTTGTGTAGATGTGTATGTCTTTTATAAATTTTAATTATGTATTTATAGTTTTAAATTGATGTAAACCGCCCAGAGTCCCCCATTGCAGGGAGATGGGTGGGGATAAGTCTATGTATAAATAAATAAAAATAATGATTTTACACTATAATACAATATATCTGTTAGCTTAAAGAAAATCCAACTTGTATTTATTTTTTCACTTGATTTGGTGAACATGGAGGGAGACAGGATGTCTGCAGCCTTGATACTACTGTATCGTCAATCCTACCTGTATTAATTGGAGAAAGTTTTAAGTTTAGGATTAAAGTTTTATTTCTTTGTTAATCTACTAATTGGGTTAATAAATGCACTGTGAAACACACTTGCTAGCAAGATATCCCTTTGGATCCAATGGGAAGGACTTACTCCTAAGTAAAAAAAATATGCACACATTTTCTTAACAATGGATGACAGCCTGTGTACATTTGAACCAAACTGCTCCACATTCTTTACAGATTCTTGCCTGAAGTATGAAATGTGTAAGTCTTTTCCCTCTCAGAGAAAGTCTGTGGAAAGCCATCCATTATCTAGAAGTTTGTCGTTCTGCTTAATATAACACAAAAAAGAAGAAAATGTAGATGGATGGCTGTTTACATTTTCCCATAATCTGGAGAGCACATAGCAGACTTTCACAGCAAATACATTTCCAAAGGCTATAACTATATATAGTTCAAAGTGCTTGGAACTTCATTTTAAGAAATACTGAAAGTACAAAGGACAATAGTTTGGCCCAGACTATCTTGGATCTGCACTGTTCTGTAACAAAACACATTAGCCTTCTCTAACTTTGGCCTCTTGCTTTTCCAGATATGTTGTGACCACAGCGCTGAGAATTAGTGGCTCTGAATTTTTGGAGCACTGCTCTTAACTTATCTGGAGATGCCAGGCTGAAGAGGATTTATTTATATGGCTGTAGGTCAGATGACCTTTTCTTTGCATATTCCCTAAGATACAGAAACAACAGAATATAATAAATAAACCTGAACCCCCCAGAAAAAGTACTACCTCCTTATAATTGTCATGATACAAAAATGCATGCCTCAGGCTTGCAGCTCCCTCTGGGTAGGTTTTATACCAATGGGAAGAAAAACAAAGTAAAAAACCAAAACCATTGAGCAAAACTGAACTCTATCACATTGCTTCTTCAAGTTGTGGAAGCCAGCAGTGATTTTGAAGAGGTGGATTGTCTGCCATGGACCATCTCTTTCTAGTTAAGGTTGTGCGTTTCACTCATTACATCACCATAAACCTCCTCCTCATCCATATCTTCCTCAACATTTAGTTAATTGTTATTATTAACTAGCTATTCCCTATTTATTTGGGTTTTTTTTAATGTGGGGATCTGGGTTTGTTTATTTTGGCAGGAGAGGAAAAGAGCATAAATGAATCATTCTTTTCTGCTTCCTTGACATTCTCTGGAATCTTCCTGCCATTTGGCAAAGGTAACATAAAACATCTTATCTTGCTCACAGAGCTTAGAGTCACATTGGGGAATATAGTATTCTTGCACTTATTTACTTAAATGGTGACCAAGGGGTGTATGTCATTCACTGGACAATTTTTTCCAGCAGTTTGCAGCCTCCCTGACTTTCTATGCTTCAATTCAATCCCAAGGGAAGATATCATGAGAAAGATTCTCCCATTGGACATTTTCACACTGGCAAGGTGGGCAGCCAATGAGATTTCAGAATTATAGAAAGATGTATAACAGAAAGAGCCTAACATCTCAGTAGCAGCCATAACAGCAATAAAATCATCCCAAAAACACCACCAAGAGAAATTTGACATAAATTCTGAAGCACTCTGACCATATGGAAGAGAATAGCAGGCACTTTATAAGGGAAGAATTTTTTTTGAGGAATTGCAAACAGATTATAACACAGCAACCAAAGTGGTATATAAATGTGTCATCTCCAATGATACTTCATTTACTCATAGATACTAGTCTCCTAACTTCATAGTATTTACAGGAGGGTTGAGATGATGAGGAAGGGAAAGTGTAAAATCAAATTACACTGAGCAAGTGCAGGTTTATCCATATGCCATTTCACATAGACAGACCACAGACAAAGAACCTGTGATCTAGATATCGCTGACTTGTAATCATGGTATTCCTCACCATTAGCTATGCTAGCTGGGGCTGCTAGGAACTGTACTATACTGTACTCAGCAATATCCAAAGGACCACAGGTACTCCACTCATGATAGAGGCACTATTCTTCACATGGCTACCGACCAATACTATCCATGTAGTCAATGTTTCCAAACTACTGTCAATGCTAGAATGGCCTAAACACTTGTACTGTCAGAGGGGAAGACAGCTGCAAAAATGGGTTTTCAGCAATGGAAACTGAACTCCCTGTGAGAACTTGAGTACTCCAAGTATTTAATAAAGGAGTATTTAAGAGAGGATCCATTTGATGGTATTTTGCTGAGATAATCATGATAGAGATAAATGCAGATAATCAATACCCAGTCACAGATCCTGCACACCTTCTTTCAGAAGCTAATTCCTTTGCATTCAGTGAAACGTATTTCTACATAAATATGCTACTTGTATCTTTGTAAACTAAAGATATCACAGACTGTCTCTTCACAAGCCAGATTCTTTCTTACTAGTGATTCCATGCCATACACTAGGATGATGGAAGGATGGATGTTCCCATCCTTCTGAAGGCAGGTACCCATTGAAGGAAGCCCAAGGCCAATCAGCTGTGTTGGCTAACTTCTGATATGTGCGATCAGGCTACAGTTCTCTCTATAATAAGCTCTAGTTTTTGATGTTTTACCAAGTGTTAGAGCATTTGTCATTGAGATGAGGGTCTTTTCATTTATAGAGACTTCAGGTGGGCTGTTTGAGAAACAGTATGGATAAGATGCTTGCTAAAGATTACCAAGAGACTTTCTGGTTCAATCCAAATGCAAGCAGTTCCATGGATTTATATAATAAATGGAGATTCCATCATCACCATGACATTGCTCATTTGATGGCTATGTACTGCTCAGACCATGTTCTTTTTTCCTAGCCAGAAGCTATAAAACCACCAAATGCTACCCTTTTTTACCTAGAGCAGAATAGTTCTGGTACATGCTGCTTTTATCGAAACAACAGCCCAAGTTTTCTTTTCAAAATGAACTTAAGTTTACTCCAGCACAAAACCTCTTTGTTCCTTTGATTGGTGATGCAGTGAATATAATCTAAAAGGTATTAATCAATCTGCAAGCCATCACTATCTTCTCACACTATGGCACAAATTCAAATAGTCAAGGTTAGTTCATATATACAGCAAATCTAAGGATTGGGTTTCACTTTCATACAAGTAAAACAAAATGTACAGTTGATTCACTTTCTGCAATGCTGGCAGTGAAAGCCACAAAACTCCTCTATAGTGATCCCGAAAACCTCACGGTCCACATATCTTAACAGATGACAACCTCAAATTCTACTTCACTTGTTGGAACCAAATGTTTACCAGCTGTACTTCTAGACTATCTAATAATAGTATTTTTCCAATAACTGTGCAGACCCTAAGATCATTTCCTATTATATTTATCATTTATTTGGATATTTATCCCACTTAATTCCAGAATCTTTAAACTAGTTACAGTATTTAAAACACACAAATAAAACTAACATAAAATTAGCAAACTGTTAAAATCTTCACTTTCCCATTGTTTCTCAGCTATTCCTTCATGCATTGGCTTCCATGTTCCCAGTTAAAGAATTTTGTCACTTAAAGACCCAAAATACGGAAAAACAGATTTAAACTGCTTGTTTAAAGACCTTAAGAAAAATGTTAAGGATTAAAATTTTATTATACTGCCTACACAATTCCTTGAATGAACAATTTTAAGTATGTTAAGAAACATAATAAGATGAGGACAAGCATGTCTGATTTTGGTGTTCAGTTACGTGGATTCTGTAACTGGTATAACACAGACAATTCTCACAGGTGTACTTTTGAATGCCAGTAGTAGAGGCAACCATATGAATTTGCTCACTGAATGTATGAGAGATTCTACCTATTGGATACTCCAACATCTTTATCCCTGCTATTCATGTCCCCAAAATGTCACCCAAATCCTCATTCTATGATTATTAATTCTAAGATGCAGAAATGCTGACCACTCAAAAGACTGATGAAAGTTAAAATTGGAAAATAACAGCCATTATGGAGGACCACGAGGAATGGAAATTTGGAAGCTTAAGTCTCAAGTTCAGATGGCACCAGATAGCAGAAGATTGTTCTATTGGTTCTCTGATTTGTGCACTCTGACCATAGATGATAATAGAAATTTTGTTGTACGTGGTCTTTTCAGCCCCCCAAATATTAGGATTTAATTTAACTTAATTTAATTTTTAAATTTAAATTTAATTTAATTTAATTTTTTAAAAATATTTAATTGATTCAGTTTAGGCACTGCCTGACTTCCAACTGACTCTACAATAAAATTAATCAGAACAGAAACTAGAATATCATAATTATAAAAGGAATTAGAAAGGAATAAAGAACAAGAACCAATGGTGAGTCCAATTAACCCACCCATATCCTCAAACAAATCTGATCCTAACCCAAGGCCTGGGAGAACCTTTCCAGGGTGGGAGCCATGTGAATATCAGGAACAACCTCATTCCAAAGGGCAGGCACTACGACAGAGAAGATATGCTTCCTGGATCCCAATAGATGATGCTGTTTAACTGAAGGGACCTGGAGCATGCCAATCCTTTCAGCTTATACTGGCTGGGCAGACACCTTGGGAGATAGGTGGTCCCTCAGATAACTAGGTCCTATGCTATGTAGGACTTTATAGGTCACAACCAGTACCTTGAATCGGACCCAGAAGCATACTGGTAATCAGTGCAACTTATGAAACAGAGGTGTCACATGGGCATACTGAGGCATGCCCGTCACTGCTCATGTTGCTGCATACTGGACAAATGAAGTGTCTAAGTGGTCTTCAAGGGCAACTCCATGTACACTGCATTGCGATAGTTAAGCTGTGAGGTGACTAGGGCATGAGTGACTGTCTGAAAGTTTTCTCAACCTAAGAAAGCATGAAACTGGCACACTAGATGAAGCTGTGCAAAGGCGTTTCAAGGATAAAGCTTGGTTACACTTTATCAGATATCATAATCTTATAGGAATATTATGGTATGTTCACTAAATACTGCATGTACTATCTCACTCTTTGGCATGGGAATGAAACTGATATTTCTAATTTATATTAACTGGAAGAACAGTTCAGTTAAAAGTTTTGATAGAAGCAATGCATAGCAGCTCTTACATTTTCTGTACAATATCAAAACATGAACTATGATGGGTTCCTTTTTAATTATATACCCATTACTGGTATACAAGAGTGTGTGTGCAATCAGTCATCGCTTTGGAAAATCAACATTTCTTGTTTGATAAGGAATTTAAGTTCTACATTGTTATTGTTATACAAATGTGGTTTGAGACATTTCATTTTGATAAGAATGACAGGATTCTTTTGCAGTCTAAAAAATTCCAAAAGATTAATTTTTGTATAATTTATAGTGATGCCTGTTTCAACTAGTCTAGGACTATTACAGATATTATGAATTTGGAATGGGCTCTATAGGAAGTTCTGACACACTCCAAAAATCCAATGAATGAAGTTAAATATTTTAAGGGTTTGTGAAGGTTTATTCATTTTTTAAACTGAAAGAAACACATTGTTTACAACTTTTGCTCTCATAATGAAACTTCAGTCTGATTGAACAGGTTCAGAGAAAGATTTCTATTTCTTTTCAGATCATATAAATGTAATACAGTATAAATCAGAATTTATAGTTTCTATATGGCATTTAAATGCTACAATGATTTCCTATTCTATCTTGTCAACTTTATGCAGAATAAAGCTGATCATTTTCTGTGCGCTCCACATATTTGAAAGATCTAGGCATTCTGCTGAGGCAGTAAACAGACATTTCCAATTGTAATATATTTACAGCAGAATTAAAAAAAAACAAACTTGTGGCCGAATAAACTAAGAACATCAAGTTGTATCTATGTACACTTCTATCAGATTCTATGTGGATTTAAACCTGCATTTCCTCCAACCCTAATCCAATATGCCAGCCATGACACTACCACCTGAAGTCCCAGGGCTGCATGAAGCCCTTGAAAGCCTCGCCTTCATCCCTGAGGCTGCTACAAAGACTCACACCTGCCTGAAATTTCTAATATAATTGAAAGGGAAAAATAATTAAATACATAGAGTCGACACCAACTGGATGGCACATAATCAAGCAACTGTATTAACTGCATATAATTATTTTAATTGCAATTAAATATACAGGACATTTAAATCAAATTTAGTTTTTACCTAGGGCCTGCCTACTCTTTAGAGGAAGGCCCCTGGCAAACCACGCAAAAGCCAAATGATGCCGTTCCCCCCACCTCCGGGTTACATACTTTTATACAATGCCATGTGGCTTTTGCAAATTGTATCTTGAGTGTAATCTGACAGCTTGAAATAGGAGCTTAACAGAGAACTGCACTGCAGGCTTGTTTTCTATTATTGTCTCTTCTCAATATGAAGAAAAAGAAATGGATAACAAGGCAGGATTGTGGCAAGGGACAATTCCAGCTTTACACCCATCTACAAAAGGTGTTCAACACCTTTGTATAACTAAATTTAGTAAGCTGACCTTCAGTAAGAAGCACAAACTCATTTTACAAGACCATCATAATTATTCTTCCCCAGCTATAGTTCCTTTCAAGCTACAGTACAATATAGCGACCATTTTCTCATTTACTCTGTAATTTGTATCACAGAGTCTTTTTGTTTTGTTTTGTTTTGGCTCTCACGAGAGGCATTTTAAAAGCATCCCAGAATAACTGCTTCATTCAGTGTATCAAAGGTCCTTACAGTTTTCTTTCATGAAAGGAAAGGAAACATGAAATGTCTTGCAACCAAAAGATCTTGTCATGCTTACCAAATAGTACAATTAAACATTTCACCACACTGAAACTAGCTATTATCATCTGTGCTGCTACCCAGATTTTAAACTGAGAGTGTATCCAATGTTTGGAAAATATTGCATCATTATGAAATATCACACATATTATGCAAGAGGAAATTCCTTCAAAATGTTGATCATAATTACTTATGCTGCTTCCTTAACAATGCTGCTGCTTCATCCATTCTTTCCCATTCTGAGCTCTGTATCTCACAGAAAGTCACTCAAATGTCTACTTGTTAAAATTATAGCATTTACAAGAAATATCTTTCTAAAGTGTTTTCCAGAATTTAATCTTTCATGAGGACAAATGATATTTAAAATGAGACATCATGATCAACATCTTGTGTGTGACTTATTCCTCAGACCCTTTATAAGAAAGACCCAGAAGTTAACTTTACATGCATTCGAGAACTGCTGAACAATTAACAAGAAAAGCAATAAGAAATCTGTAATAAAAAGCTGAAGATGACTCACCAGAGTGTGCTTTTTAACTTGGAAATGTCTAGCTCTGTCAGATATTATTCTAATAATGGTCATCCTGGGCTTCAGCATGAACATATGCTGAGCATTACTATTTAGCAATATTTATATTAGACTGTGTTATGGAATTATTGCTAGAACCATCTTTCTAATGATCAGGTTTTGCTAACAAGCAAAATGAGCAAGCTGGCACAGAGAAAGTTTGATGTGGTATTTTCCTAATGTTGTGTTAGAACTATATTTAAAGCTCCACCTGAGACCAGCAATTTTAATAGGCTATGTTCCTTGGACCTCCTTTGTGCTAAGTAAGATTTTATTCCCAAGCCTTGTTGAGAGGCAACTATTTTAAGAGGAATAAGAATGTCAGCCTCTACATAACTGCAGATTCTGCAAGAAATAGAGACATAAAATTTGTGCTTTGAGGATTGTAAGGACTATGAAGGCACAAATGAAATAAAACAGAAATTTAATAGAACTGGCTTTCCAGGTTGTCTCTCAATATAAATTTAGTGCTTTCATACAAAATTCAAGTAGTGGGCATTTCCTTTTTCTTTCAATACCCTTCTATTGTCAATTAATACATGGCATTTTGCAACTTTAATAAAAATTAGAAAGCTCACCATTTGTGAGCAATGCAGTATTGAACTTACAGAGACAGAAGATCCACACAGTCAGCCTAACCCAAATAAGATAAAGATAAAGCCTCAGTCTAACCCTGGTGACCCCTGTTCACAGGATCTTCCTCAAGGTTACTGAAAGGCTTTTGATGTAACCCAGTTCAGATTCCTTTCTCTCTCTCTTCACTAATACAAAGCAAACCTAAACGGTTCCATGCTGTAGTAAACACTGAACAGGAAGAAATGGAGTTGGAAAGGCATCAGGATGAAGAGCCATGACTGCTACTTTTCCTATCATCTGGAATATTTAAAAATATTTAAAATATCATGCTTACTTAAAAGCTCTATTGTACTCACTCAACATACTGAAATAATTTTAAGTAAACTTGCAGAGGATTTTATTATATTATCAACAGAAAAATTTAAAAGGTATTGTTTCTGAATGTTTATGTGTAAGACTCTAAGCTGAAGTACAGTACTAATGATCACTTTTGCAAGGAACACATTGTGCTCCAAATACACAATTAATAGCAATGTCCCAAAGACAAAGATCAATGTAAGTACTTATTTTTACTCATCTTTTTATACAATATTAAATCAACAGGCAGTTGTATGGAGACTATTCTTGTAATTCTGCTTCTTCTGCTTCATTTTAACAGAAGCAGTGCCATTATTACTGTACTGCTCAGCATGTAACAATGTGCTGCTAACATACTTTAGAAGCCCCAATTATGTTAACGCTGACAAACCTGATTTTCTCCTTTCTAAAAAATAAAAAAGTTTTTTTCCATGAATCAATTTAATTAATTGACCATATATTGTCTGTATCTATCTATCTATCTATCTATCTATCTATCTATCTATCTATTGATCTATCGATCTAATTTATTGACCTTTTCAACATTAGTCCATGGCTTCAAGTTTTAATTCCTTGCACAAAGCACATGACTTTACAAAGACAATATTGTTTGCCAAATGCAATACTCATTCTAATATCCCCCTTCTTCATTTATTCTTACTTACTAGTTCTATTTATTCTTCCAAATCTACACATACTCATTCTTACCTCTTAGTTCAAAGCAACTTGCTGGGATTCCATACATAACTCCTTCTCTTGTATATTTGGAGATTTTTAATGGTTGGCATCAACATCCTTACTTTGTCAAACATCCAGCTGGGGTGTGCTCAGTATCAGTTCTATGTTTCTGCACTGTAGAAGGTTTCTTTTTCATCAGCGTAGGGTCTATAATATACAGGCTACTTTGAATCTGATGTCATGGGAAAAAGTGTTAGCTGGGTCAATGTGGATATTTACCCAAAGATTTTAAAGTCATTTCTTCCTTATGTATAATGTCATCTGCTTGAGACCTTCCCGTTGTACTGCAGTGGCTCTTTCTCCCCATCCAGCTTTACTTTCCAGTCCAAATATAGCACTAGTGAAGCGAACAATCACCAAAAATGACTGTTTGTAGAAAGTACTTGGCAGTCCAAACTCAAACTCTTTCCAAATCCAAACCAAACGTGTCAGCGAAGATGAGACTGTTCTGTAGAATGTTTGTAACTGCCCTGCTCTCGCTCTTGCTCTTGATAGTGGGATGATTTGCTCACTGGTTGTTAAAAATTGTTGAAATGTTGTAGTTCTACTGTCAAGAACTTGAATTGTAAATGGATATCCACTTTCAAGTCTAAGTTCAGATAGAAATCAATGAACTGGCCCTTAGGAAATTATAGTTGTTTCAGACTGTAGTTCATAATATGGGGATTATTATTAAGTTTCAGGATGGTGTCACAAGGAATAAAAGTACAATATCCTTAAATGATCTGAGTGGTGAAGCAAAGGGTTCCTGACTAACAAGTAAGTAAGTAAGTAAGTAAGTAAGTAAGTAAGTAAGTAAGTAAGTAATACTTTCCCTTTTAGAAGAAACAAGTGGGATTTGCAATGACTTGGAATGTGAATACTTTAATAATTGCCTAAACATGCAGCTAAAGTCCAGTGAATAATTGGTCCTTTGTGCCATTCACACACAAAGAAAGCAAACAGTCAAGATCACAGCCCCAGAATAATCCACCCATTGAGATAAATACATCACTTCTACTCCACATTAAAAACTTCAACTTTTCCTTTGCTCCAGGCAACAAAATGTCTTGAGCTAGTCCTGGGCATACAGGAAAGCTGAAAGGAATGAAAACTCTAACTGCCCAATGCTTTACTTTGCATCGTCTAAGGCTAGCAGGAGAAATGGCTGGCAGGATGTCTAAAGCCAACTTCTACTGACTTCTTTCTCATAATGTTTCTGAACCCTGTCCCCAGTGTTCCATCATTTGTAACATTATATGGAGATCCACGAACATTATGAGCTAATTAAGCTGTAAAAATAGTTTTGCACTGATAACTTGCCATGGGGGGGGGGGGAGTTTTTTTTCAACTTCCTGTTAAGCTGCAGCACTATTTCAGAATATGATCCTTTCAGCAAAAGAAAAGCACATTCAGAGATGTGCTCACACATAGCAATTGAATGCAATTGCATTTTGGCCCTCAGAATTATGTGTTCTTTTCCCCCATATGCAGAAACTATTATTCATATATTCTTAGCAAAACTGTCCCTTTCATAAAGCTTCACCTCCCAAATCAGAAGAGTACTTCTGCATTGTTCTGTGGTACTCCTTAAATGTCTTCCATCTTTCTTTTTTAGTCACAGCTCCCTCCAGCTAGTCAACAGGTGAGTGCTAAAAATCAGGTCATTGAAACTCTGCCCTCTTTGCTGTGTTTGCTTTTATATTCTGGAAAAAGAAGCAAAAATATTCACTATGTAGGGTCACTGCAAAGTTGCCCCTCAGAATAGCCAGGAAGGAATGGGGAAATGGTGGCAAAGCAAATGGTGTTTTCATTTCAAGAAAGGAGGAAAAATCTCCAGAACCAAGGCAGGAGTTCTACTAGTGGGCAGCAATCTGCTCAGCTGAAGGCTGTATTTCCTTTGGAGCAGCAGCAAAGCTTACTATCTTCCAGTTGAGCAAGAGATGATCTTCAACATATGAAGATCATCTGAGACCCCATGGAGGATACACTTGAGGTTACAAGAACAGTACTAATCTTGAGTCAATGCTACTTTTGTGGGTAGCAAGGCCTTGAATTGGGTCTATGAATGTGGTGGAACAAAGTATAGCCTAAGGCAAAATTAATTACTCAGTCTGTAATGCCAACCTGGTAAAAGCTACTTCAGTCCTTTTTGAAAACATTTATTATTTGATGCAGGAAAAAATGGTTATAAGAAGGATTAAAAGGTTATAAGAAAGTACATAGGGGAGTTCTAACATTTAGCACACCTATCAGCCAACTTTGGTTTATTTTGTCAGCCTAAAACCAACTGTCAATAATATAACTAGAACAGGAATTGATATTCCGGTGTGCTCTCCATCCACAAAATTATATCACTTATCTTTATTATATAATAACCACAAAGTTCTGTTTAGGATCCAACATATCACATTGTTATTGTTGGCAAAATTTGCTTAGAAATATTATACCAAAATACTGTTTGATGTTCCCTAACTTGTGCAAATGTTTGAAACAGGGGGAAAAGTGGACAATTCCACTTTTGATTTAAAATGTTTCATTACAGGTCCAGAATGGGTTTTCTGTCTCCATTTTGAGACCAGAAATCAGTGAAGTGAATTGTGAACAGAGGGGACAAGCTGACATGCAATCAGTTCCACTGACTCTTTTCACTTTAACACAGAGCGTAAGGACTAGTCCAACCTCCTGTTCACTGAAGCAACCCACAACATCCCTGACAGGTGCCCGTCTAGTCTCTGTTGAAATAGTTCCAATGAAGGAAAATCTCCATCTTCCAAGGAAGTCTGTTCCATTGCTGAACTGTTCTTGCCATTAACAAATTTGTCCTGAAGTCTAGCTGAAATCTACTTTCTTGTCATTCAAACACATTGCTTCTTGCTATCAGAGATAAGGCTGTTCCATAGCAGGTAACAGTTAATGCCAGCTTGAAACCTCAGAGAGGCCGTAATTTGCATGGCTTGTAGGCAACCTCTCCAGAGAGGTCTGTTGTTGCTGTCTTGGAAATGCTGTCATGATTTTAAAAAAAAAACCTAAACAATTGTAAGCAGTATTAGAATAATTGGATGTCTTCCCTTAGTATTCCACATTTATTACTGTTGAAGTATAGGTGTATGGAGAACTAATTTTTTAAAATGTTTTGCTTGCATACATATATTTTTTTGATTGGTTCTGGAGTGCTGAATGCCTCCACTCTAACTTCTGCACATTGATTTGAACAGATCTTGCAGAGCGATTCCTTATGCCTAGCGTTTCTCACCTGGATGTCTTCCAGATATGACTACAGTTCTTGGAATTGCCAATTGCTAACTTGTTAGGGAATTCTGGAAACTACACCTTCAAAAATTGGAAGAGCAGGACATTGCAAAAGACTAATTCAAATCTATCTCGATTTGTCACTCACTTCTGAAGTATTTTTTTTTCATTATGTTGCTGTCACCTTCAAAACAAACTTAAAATCAATAACCATGAGAGATACAAACTGTGCATATCTTGACAATGGAAAATTGCACATCTGTAGCTGTATCTATTTCTTTTCTCGTTACCAGTCTTGAACTGTTGATGACGTATAACAGCATATCAGTTTAACAGCTTCTTTTGCTAAACAGATGGCCTATATTTTTCAGTTTGATTTTTCCAGTGCCTGGAAAGATTGGTGGCTTTGAAAGCAGTTGATAAACAGATGTGATGAAGAGATACTTTTTTAAAAACACTTGTCACAAAATAGGTATATATGTCAAATAGCTGTCTGTATAAATCAAAGAAAATTTTGATAAATATAAATGTTTTATCTTTCTCATTTATCAGCTGCTTCAAACTATGTATCTGTTCTGCCCATTGTCAGAATGTATGTGTGAGATTGCATGCTTTAAAATAAATCAAATTCCTGCAAGGACTAGGTAGTATTTCCTAGGAAAACAGGTTGTTAACTCTTCAGAAACGTGGCATACAAAATAATAATAAAAATTTCTACTTCAAGAAAGCCATCTAAAGAAGGCTGTCATGAGGAAAGATTTAATAAAGTTCAGCAGTGTCCTCATGGGTGTCAACATTTGAAGAAAGGATTTAATGTTGCAATTCAAGTCCCTCCCATTTTATATGGGTGTGGTCTTTTATAGAAGAGTTGGGGCTTGCCTCATGACATTCTGCCCTCCATTTTGCAGATGTTGAGCCTTCCCCTTGCATACCAGATTGTTCAAGTCCATTAAGAAACTTATTCTTTTCTTTTAAAAATGGTCATAACAGATGCCACAGAAGTGGGTTGTGCCCTCTACCTGCAATATTTTACTACATAAAATCAAATCAAGTGTTCTAACTGCACAATGTTGAACTACAAAAATCTGTGGTTTACAATTTGAAACGTTGTGTTATTTTTTTTTTTTATTTTATAAGTGGAGAATAGAAAATAATTGTAAGCTATTCTTAAGAGCAACTTTAAGGTTCAGGTTTCTACTGAAATTTACTTCTGATTCATGAATGTAAAAACTTATCTTCTAAATTATGTTTGTGCTTCTCTGGAAATTTCTAAAATGTTCTTCAGTTGATAAGATTTCTGCATATAATAATGTTTTTAATCTGAGACTAAGATGGATATACATAATAAATCTCTTTGGGGTTTGATTTTTTTTCCTGCAGCTCTAGGTGCAAACAGAAAAAAAGAAAAGATCATTGTTCACTGGCTTCATGATCTTGAATGGTTGACAATCCAGAAGTTAACTCTAAAAGAATGAGCATAAATGAGAGATGCTGACTTGTTTCAAGAAAGTTGTCCCATTATGGAAGTGATTTGCTTATACATGATAAGGAAGATGGAGGTTTATATATATTTTAGCCTTCTTGAAGAAAAGTGTTATAAAAATCTAACAAATAAATACAATTTTAATTGCTCAAATTGACAATAATCAGTCTCAGATGTCTGACATGTAGTTCATACTGTGATAGCATTGGATGAGATATCAGCTTAAGACAAAATGAACAACCCTTGTCATTCAGGACACATGCAGCTATTGGACCCCACAGAGATAGGGCCAAAATTTGGTGGCAATCCCCTGAATGACGATGACACAACTTGCCATGGCTTTTCTTCAAAATTAGAAATAAAATATGTGTATTAAGAGAAGCTTAACGTAAGAAAAAAGCCTAAACACTGACTAAGTAGCCAAAGTGGCTACTTAGTCATGGTTCTATCACCAACCTCCCTACAACGTCAGCCACTGAAAAAATAGGAAGGAAGGGTACAGCCTATTCCAAGGGTAGAATGACATTTCTACATCATGCCTAGCCTTAGAAGAATCTACATGGTTAAGTTTACTTTACCATTTCTTTGAAATTCGGCAGACATTTTATGAAAGTTCTCTAGTCTGTCATCTGTAATTTAAAAGAAGAAAAAGGAGAACAAAACCACTTGACACTTTTGGAATAGTTAGAAAATGTTTTGAGAATAAAGACCACAAGTTTTACCTCTGGATAATCAGTGTCTTTTCAGCTGAAATTTCCCAGCAGCACCTGAACAAAGATAGTAGCCCCAAGTTCTAAAGTTTATCAGTTTGTTCTGAATGCTGCAGTAGTGATTTCAGTGCAACAGCTCATAGAATTGAGAATCTGAAAATTCCCAAGAATAAAATAAAAACAAACAAAAGTGGATATAAACCACAATCAATAAGAGTATGCACAAACCATGGGCACCTACAATGAGTGACAAATACCAGCATGTGGGATATGCATGCTGTTTTCTGAATGCATGGTTTAAATTAAATTTAATCGTGCACTGGCACAAGCAATATTTCAGTTAATGTAAACCATAATTTAGAAAACAGCATGCTTCACCTCAGACTGATTTGCTGAATTTGCAGTTGCACTCAAGGATCTGAATCCACAGCCCAGATGGGAAAACCAGTTCTCTGTCTTGCATTAAGTATAACTGAAAATTTTATATTATATATTTCCTGCTTTTAGAAAGACTGTGAGCAGCATTGAACAATGACAAAGCATTGGGAACAAAGAATCCTGGTAAAACCATTTACCATGTTTAGAAACCACAGCTTTTTTCGCAAAATCACCCACTCCTTTTTCTCCCTACCCTGGAATGTATACATATATATGTACATCTTGAGATAAATATATTGTGTCTTAATCTGAACAAAGCTTTAGAAATGTTCATATTCATATTCAGTTTGCTTTAGCAAAGTCATGTATCTCTTGAATCTGACTAGATTTGGCTATAAACATTTGACACTAAATATATACAAATGTGGCTAATTTAAAAAATGTTCATTGAACATCCCTTTGTATTTGTGTGATGGCCAATCTGAAAATGTTTCAATAAATAAAATAAGCAATAAAATTGTCTGTGTTTTGATTTTGCTTTAATGTATAAACTAAGATTTTATGAATCTCATATGCTGTGAGAGCCATCAGATTCACAAGGCATGGAAAGCAAACTGCTCCCAACACAGGGAGCATACTTCCAGTTTCACTATAGAAAAACTGGGGAAAATAAAACAAAAATCATATATTCTTCTTTCAAATAGTTATATTATTTGTTTATCCTGGTTTAGCAATATGAGCCTTGATATGCAATTTAGAATCAGAAAAAGTGTACCTTAACCCTATGTCAGTCTGTAAATTTCCTGAAGATATAGACATAGACATAAAATCAAAGAGGCAGATGTCTATATATTCCACTATCTTCTCCTGTTAGCACATACAGTATATTTTCACTCCAAGGAACATAAGTTCCTTTTTAAAGGCTTGATAATTTTGGACCACAGTGAAAAAAGGAAAATGGAAGATAAAGGATAAATTTGGCCCACATATATAAACAAACCATGTCAACAATAAGTAACCAAGGCATTAGTTATACAACAATCCCAATGCATTACTAATCTACGGATGCTTACATAAATGGTTGAAAGTTAAGATGATATCTTAAATTAGATTAATTTCATTTTGAATGACTGCAAACTTTCAGGTCTGAAAAACCATGAAGTATGGACAAAAATAAATTCAGTCTGCAGCTGAGCAGCCCTTATTTTTAGAATACAATCTCAGTAATCAGGATAATTAGAAAGAGGAAGGAGGCTATATATGACTAGTACAATTCAGTTCTTCCTCAGATATAACTCATCAAAAGACACAAGTAGGCCAGAATATTATATAGATTGAATAGGTATCTTACTTCTTTCCTGAGAATATTGATGATTCTTAATTTGCAGTATTAGCTAATGTGTGTTTACTTGAAAATAAACCATTTTGTGTTTAATTACATTTCTTCCCAGGATTACTACCATCATTACTCATATAATTCATATGATGAATATGTATCTATATCTGTATATCACATTGGCTTAACTATTAATTTTAATTTTTGTTTAATTAAGTTTTCAGATAAACTCTCTTTGCTGAAGAGAATATTTCTGAACCTATGCCTTCCTACTTGGTTTGATTCTTTTCTTATCTTGAGATTCCACATGATCAACAAATCTTTAGAATTTCATTGCCTAGATATTTTCAGAGAAATATATCTATATTCTAAGCTATCTATATTCTTATAAGCAACTCATAAAGCCATTAGGTTGCTTAAACAATTTATTGCATAAATGATAGCTGGCTGGGTTCTTGCAACATTCAGCTATGGAAACGATCATCTCTAAAACACAGTAGCCAAGTTCATATGATATATTAAAAAAAAACCCAAATCATATTAGTTTAATATGTGAAATCAGTCTGTATATCTTGACATCTGTTGGCAGGTTTAGAATCATGCCACATTTCAATACCTGCACCCCTCCGCTGCACTCCATTCTCCTTATGAGTATAACAAAAGGCCAAAACTAGAATAACCATCTCTATGCTGCAAAAATTTGGGCAACCGTCACTTGGCCTAAAAGACATACAGAAAAACTCTGATCCCTTGCTTCTGACTAGTGACCACCCATATTTTTCCAGCCCAACTGGCCAAAATTCAATTGTAGAGCCATATTTTGCATGTCAAATATTCCAGATTCAGTTCCTAATTAGTCCTCAGGAAAGTGTCAGGGAGGCAGTGATTGGGAGAGGAGGGGAAATGTTGAAAAACCCCTGGAGAGTAAGAAGGATTGAAATAGATGTATGCTCAATATAAAGATGGTTCATACATTAAAGAGGAAAGAACTCCCTACCACCCCATTTTTTTTAGTTGGAAAGTAATTGTTATAAACTAGGGATGCAAGTGGAATGCAAATGGTTTGTGGTAATCAAGAAACAGATAGTTGCACAGAAGAATATAGATATATTTCTCTGAAAATATCTAGGTCCAAGGCTTTCTATTGTTGTCCATAAATTAACTCTGTCTGCTTGTGCTCTTGTAACCTCAAGGCTCACAAATTAGCACAGTTCCATCAAAAAAGAAAAGGAAAGGAAGGGGAAGGGGAAGGGGAAGGGGAAGGGGAAGGGGAAGGGAGGGGAGGGGAGGGGAGGGGAGGGGAGGGGAGGGGAGGGGAGGGGAGGGGAGGGAAGGGAAGGGAAGGGAAGGGAAGGGAAGGGAAGGGAAGGGAAGGGAAGGGAAGGGAAGGGAAGGGAAGGGAAGGGAAGGGAGCACCTGGTAACTAGCAAAACTGGGTGAATATTGACTTTCCTGCAAGCACTGATCCAAATAGAAGCATGCTCTATAATAACATATATATCATTTACGAGGTTCAACTAAAGCCCACAATCTAGAAGCATGTGATATATGGAAATTCTTGGCATTTAACTTTTCCATGAACAGAAAGCTGTGATAAGATAAGCACACCAGCTTCTTTTTCACTTCAGTTCTGCCTACAGTATAACAATATACTTTGCACTCAAATATTTGGTGATTATTACAATATTATTATGTTCCTTTTTATAGGAAAAATGGGATATAAACATTAGATAAAATGGTAAATATCACTAGATGCAAATTCAAACAGCGCTAAGAGCACACCATAAATAATCCTAATGTGCTCCCATCTTCAGCCAAAATCCACTTGTAAGTCAAACATGTCTAAATAAATATACCTTTGTGAGCTAGTGGAAAAAAATGCCTCAAACTATTTGCTGCCTTATGTTGTATGGAAGTTCCAAAGATTAGAAATGGACACAGAGAAGACTGTCCCTTATACTGCCAGGAAACATCTCTATCATGGGGGCAAGGCTGAAACAAGGTGGGAAAAGCATGTAGAACATGGCTTCCAAAATTTCTTCCAATCTTTGTTCCATGGTTGGCATGGGAGGTATTTTTATTTTCTTACATGTAATGAAATAATGTGTTGCATATCTGAAGGTGCGTGTGTCTATTTTTCATTCATACTGCACCTGTATGTTTTTGTGTATGTTGTGCATTGGGAAGCACAGGTGGACAGGATATATTCTGTTTTCTCAATAGCCTCCATCTGGATTCAGCTTTTTTTTGAACATGATCTTTCTTTTGTTGGTTTCTTCCCCCCACTTCAAATCTGGTGGTGTTCTGTTCAGTTTTTTGGACAGTTATATTCTGATGAACAGATGGACCAACAGAGTCCCCAGGCCTCTTACATAATTCCTTACGAAAACCCATTCCGTTGGGTTAGAAACAATAAAAAGGCTTCTCCTAATTGTTTTTATGCTCAGGCAACTCCAAAGATAGATACCATCTTTCAAATAGTCTGATCCCAATCAGCAATTTGAATTGTGCCTGGAAACAGACCGCTGCCAGCTGTTACTTTAACTAATCCCATTTAATGGTTGGCCACAATTTCTGGACTAGTTGAACTTTCCAAAACTTTTCAATGGTTAATCCAGATACAGTGCACTACAGAAGTCCAAATAGTTTGTCACAAAAACAAGGGTCACTGTGGCAAAATCTGGCAACTCCAAAAATGGGCAAAGCTATTCCAACAATATAGCTGAGGTTATTACTCAACAGATAGAATTCCACAAGTACTTTCCACTGCATTATTAATACAGTAGTTGCTGGCTTTCTGAAGACTGGCCATCAATGCTATTGTTATCTATGTATTGAATAATGGCCAGTGCCTCTCTTCTTAGATCTGTGGGTCATTTTTAGTGGTGTCCAAAATTCAATATGTTTCTTCTGAGGTTACTGCGAAGTAATTCCCATTTGTTATGAGAAGTAAAGATTTGTATTATAACTTGTAATGACATGCAGTTGTGATGTGAAGTTGGTTGGATGATGGCATTGTGGCTACCAACCCAGCATGGATTAGTTGGCTAAGGAACACATATTTAACACAATTAAACTGATAATGACTCCTATTAGGCCATTCAAATTGCTGATACAAGGTTAACCCATGTTGAATTACCTGTTTATCTTTTTGTTGTCAGCCTTGACATGTCCCTTTATTTCAGCCTGATCATAAGGAGTACAAATGAATATAGGAAATCAATACATCAGGATGGTGGAAATGGGCAGACAAATAGAACACTGTGATCGAAAAAATAAGTCCAGTGTAATGGTTACATATTAGAATTGGGGAGACCAAAATCCAGATTGCCACTTGCCCATGAAACTCTTTGGGTAATCTTAACCTGAATTATCTACCAATCTAAATTTCAAGACAATAACAAAGTGGAGAGCAGGGAAGTCATGTATTTTGCTCTTTGGAGGAAATGCAGGATATAAATATAACTAATTCTAATCACTTCTGGAAGCCCTGTATGATAATCTTGTTCTTGTAATTCTTGCTTTTTCCAACTATCCTTTCTGTGTTCCATTTTCATTTGGATATATTCATGATATAAATCTGTACTTCTTAATCACACACAAACACATACATATGCATACACACATAGTCTTTGCCAAGATCTAAATGTTCCTGGTATGATGCCAGATAATCACTGTAGCTGGCTTCTCCACACTTGGCAATTCTTGTTTTTGCCCCGGGTTTCTTCTCTCACCAGAAACTTTCTGCATTTTGCCTACTTCACTCTGTTTTAGTTTCCAGCAAAAAAAAAAAAAGGGGGGGGGATCAGAGAACAAGCTACTGCATGAGATTACAGGCAAAAATTAGTAATGAAAGGTCAGCATGAACATATTTGGGTACTCTGAGAAATTCATTGAGGAGAATAGGAAACCAGTTGCACAATCTTTATTTCCTTATTATTTAATAGTTCTTAAGATGTAGAGTTAAGTTGTAGAGCTGCTAGGCTGGATCAGAGAGCACATCTCCTTCCAAGAACCTGCAGACCAGAAGGTATCCAGGAGCACACATACCTTTTAAAAATATTAGAAGAGGCTCTGATCTGTCTCTTCCTTTTCCTTCTCTAAAGATCTTCAGTGAAAGGAAGAAGGTGGGCATAACTGCAGCTTTTATGCACATAGATTATTTTTAAAAGGTGAAATGGATGGGAAGGAAAAAGAAATAGTGCATCCTTTAGAGTGAGGAAGAGAAGGAGAGTGATATGGATGAAGGGGAGAGCAGAGGAGGAGCATCAGAAGAGTGAAACTGAGAAAGAACTGGGGGTAGAGTGGCCAAGAGTTGTGATTCCTGGAAAAGCATTGCCCTTCCATAAAGATATATGCTACCAAATCAGTCTCAGATCTCTCCTTGCCAGCAGTCAGTACAAAAGCTAGAGGTTGCCTTGGGAAATAGCCTCAGAAGAAACTGGCACCCAGTTTCTATAGGGTCCTCCCTCTGTCTGGAAAAAGTTCATATAATCTTATTTCTCTCTCAATATTTTCTCTCCAACAGCCACAAACATTTTTCACCACCAGCCTGCCCTTTCCTGCAGCTATTGGAAACATATGCAATGTTTTTGAAATTGCCACACAGTGTTGAAATAGGTGTGCCAGAGGTTTATACAGCTACATCTTCTCAGAAGTCATTATAATGTTTGTTTTATTTTTAATCCCTTCTCTAATAGTCCCTAACATGCAATTCACATTTATTACCTTTGTTGTGTACTTAGTTGATCTTTTCACTCATGATCCCATTTCTTGTTAACCTCTAGAAGTAAAGGGATTTAAATCCCATATTTTACTCTTTATATATCAGTTATATAAAACTATGTAAACATGTAAATAAACTATTGATTAGGATCCACAATCTATTATTTTTACTTAAGTAGATAATATGATTTTATTTTCTTGTACTAAAATTATTGCGTTTAAAAATCATTAGCATATGGAGAAAAAACATTTCTGAATTAAGATTATAATATATTCTTTGTAACAAGTTACAAATCTTAATATTATAATTTTCATGTCGACGGTTCTGTTTCAACGATAAAAAAATCATAGTGTAAGCCAAAGCAGCTTGTAGATGACAAGAATCATATTTTTGTAATAAAAATTGAATTTATCTATTATGTTGCTGAATTAAAATTCTGTCTTATAGGCTGAAAGGCATAATTTAATAGTCCTGTGCATATGTTATGTTTAGAGTGTATTATAACTATTGATTAATTCATGAATATTGTATATCTACGCCAATACATTTGTAAATGCAACAGTGTTGTTTTGTACATTGATGATGGTGGAAAAATTGGCAGATCAATAGATAAATAAGCAATAGGAATGCAGTTTTAATTCTGTGTTTATTTTAGAGCAGAGGTTCAAATGAAAGTGAAGTGTTTCGTGAATGACTTCACTGTGTATTTATCTGCTAATCCACTAGGGTCAAATAAAAATAAAACAAAACAAAGTCTTGCAGGATCCTCTAATAAATTGTAGCAGGCTGTGTATCATTGAGTCCTTTTCAAGATTGAATTCCAATACTCTGCATGTTAAGGTAATGGACTAGCCACAAAAATGTTAACACAGTGAACCTACAGTATAACAGATGGCAGTCTGGTCCATTCAGCTAACATAATGAATGTTCAAACTTAATAGGAATTCAGAAACTTAGCAATAATGGGTGTATATTTTCTTTCAAATTGGGATTAAAATATAGTACTGCAGTTTGCAAAAGTTGTGGACTCATGCATAATTTTTTTAAAATGTTATTGAAGCACAAAGCCAGTCAAACATAGAACATTTAAAAAAATAATAATGTAAAAGCAAAGAAAAAACAGTAGCTATACAAAAGCAGAAAAACATATGGTTTCAGAGTATAAACATATTTTGTAGAAATATTAATATTTTTGTTAATATTCTTATCCAAGAAGACACTTCTGTACATAGATATAGTGTATTCACACTCCTAGAAGCCCCAAAGCCCTAAAAATGGACCACAATTGCACCAAAATTCACATTGTGTGAGATGGGCAGCTATATAAATAGGAATAAATAAATAAATAAATCAGCCACGTTATTGACTAATTTCAGCAATAAAATCCCAGACGCGTGCTGCAAACTCTGGACGTTTACAATCTCTCTGTTCATCAATCAACTAAGCAAGTTTAGAGTTTACTAAGTTATTAGTGATCTCAGTATTATATTGGATTTTAGATAAAGATTCTGGAAAATGTTCTGCATATATTTTGCTTAGTTAATGGGATCTAATTTGTATCAATTATGCTAATAACGTTTCTTTTTAAAATTTTATAATAGAAGTTAATAAATCGGAAGAATGATTTGTATATTACTCATACATAGCATGAATATACCATCCTTATTTGTTGATGAACAGTTTTCATGTTGTATTTTATTTCCCATCTTGGAGATCCAATATTATTATTTGTTGCTGATTTTTCAATATTTAATTCTTCTACACAGGAGGACTTTTCTATTACTGTGCTCTGAAAACGATCAGTTACTATATCATTCAACAAAATTTTCCCTTCTTTTAAAGGTTCTGGAAATATGTTTGCTAATTGTTGATATCTGCAAGGATATGCACAACTGCTAGCAATGTATTTATTCTTAATTTTTGGAACTGCTAAAAGATGCTGTTGCAAAACTACACAGCAAAAGCTAAGGAAAGGAGACTCAAATAGCAGTTACAAAAAGGTACAACTCACATTTTGGCAGTTATTGAGATAAAGTCTTCGTCCAGAATTAAATTTGTTTAAAGTGTGACCAGTAACCTTCAAAAAATGATGACATGGCAAATTTAAATTCAATTAAAAGATTTCTGTTGGCTCAAGAATTATAAACATTATTTTTTAATACACTTAAACATGTTTTAACATATTGGGTTATGAGAAAATATCTATAGTTGAGCAAGAGGATTGCAAGGGAAGAATAAAATCAGCCATCCTTTATGAAATAACACTGATTAAAAACTTGGGATGGCAATTTTGCACATGTGAACTTTTGGTGCATTTGTATTAATTAAGCATGACATCTCCAAGGGAAGGGCTTCACAGACTTATGCACAGGCACACAACTGACAAGGTAGACAAAACATAGTTCAAGAAGAAACTGAAACGAGAAGTAGGGAATTATAGCAGGAAAGTAAAATAAAAAGGAGCTCTACTTTCGAATTGGATAGAATGATTGGATTAATATGATCCTTTTATTTATGCTAAATACAGTTTCAGAGTGTTTCATAACTATGAAAAATTTCCCAGCGAAATCTAAAATCCTGCATCCTCGATCCAAGTGATACATTTAATTTAATTTGAATCATTCCTCCATGATATAAAGATTGCAAGACATTTATACGAAGTTTTGAATATGATGAATTATTTTAAAATGCGCATGTTTATAGATGGAAAAACACCTATGGACAAGTTTACATGACAAATTATTTCCTATTATCAGGAAAATTGAGGAAGAATATCTCAGTAGTAATTCTGGATGGCACATTCATTCTGAAAAAGACAGATAAAATGAGCTGAAAATACATGCAGACAGGAAAGCAGTTTGATTAAAAAAGAATAGAATATTGGTTCTATGGTAAACTGGGTACTGGGCATATATAGGAATAGGTATAGATATAGATATAGGTATATGTATATAGGTATAGGTACGCATGCACTGAGACCTAATTTTTGTCAGCCTGCTGCACAGCCAGATGTGCTGCACTGTAACTGTCATCGTACCCCTTCATCATGCTGCTGTCACTTTGGATAGTCCTTTATCAGAAACGTGAATATGCACTACTTTTGTACCAATAAAGTATACCACATAACAAGAAGATTCTAACTAATTTGCATACTTTTTGTTTATTTGCTCCAGATTAATATTAATTTGAAAGAAGCCACAGAAAGTATTCATAAGCATCGTTCAGATGACAAAATAGATGCTTTAAAGTATGATGCTCTCTATGTGGTAAACTTTTATGAATGTTCGTACAGGAAGAAGTTTATTCTGCATTTGGAGAATATGCTTGGTATGCTGTTATTAATGCAAGAATGAATAAAATGTGCACACCTATGTGTTGTGGAAAGAAAATGAGGGGAGACACAACATGACACCACCTTGAATCTCAGAGGAAAGCTTGGATAGAAATCTAATGTAATACTATTACTAATGTAATAAGTATGCTAACCCATAATGTGATCACAGACGCCTGATAGAAGCCATGAGGACATCATATATGTCATATCATTGTACAAATCATACATGTGATATTCTTTCCCCTCTTGGAACCCCCAAAACACCTATCAATGTGGTTTCCTTGGTTTTGATTCACAGTGATGTATGAGACATTGTACCATGTAAACTATAAACGGGAGCAGCAAGAGTACCGAACCCTGTGGTACCCCACAACAGAGGGGCCGTGGGCTGGACCTCTCACTCCCAGTCAACACCGACTGGTACTGACCTTGGAGGAAGGAAGTGAACCAGCATAAAACTGTGCTGCCCATGCCCAACTCCCTAAGTCGGCCCAAAAGGATACCATGGTTGATGGTATCGAAAGCTGCTGAGAGGTCAAGAAGAGCGAGGATGGATACACTACCCCGATCCCGCTCCTGCCAGAGATCATCCATGAGTGCAACAAATGCTGTTTAACGTCTACATGAAACCACTGGGTGAGATCATCTGCCACCATGGGATGAGGTATCATGAGTATGCAGATGATACCCAATTATACATCTCCATCCTGGATGATTTGAGTGATGCTGTGGCCACCCTTTTGCACTGACTGAAGGCTGTAGGGGTCTGGATGGGGAACAACAGGCTTCAGCTAAACCCTGGTAAGACGGAGTGGCTGTGGATTGGAGGCCCCTCTATCTGGGGGTTTACCATCTTTGGTTCTTGATGGGGTTGCACTGCCCCAGACAGACCCAGTGTGTAATCTGGGGGTCCACATGGACTCACGACTTCTGCTCGAGGAGCAGGTGGCAGTCGTGGCCAGGAGGGCCTTTGCACAACTTCATGTTGTGCACCAGTTATGCCCCTTCCTAGATCAAGAGTCTCTCTGATCTGTCACTCATGCCCCGGTCTTCTCTCATTTAGACTATTGCAATGCACTCTACGTGGGGCTACCCTTGAAGAGTATCCGAAAGCTACAGCTGGTTCAAAATGCGGCCACATGGGCAATCATGGGTGCCCCAAGGAGGGCACATGTAACATCTTTGCTGAGGGAGCTGCATTGGGTTCCAGTTTGTTTCCAGGTCCAATTCAAGATGTTGGTTATCACCTTTAAAGCCCTACGTGGCATGAGTCCAGGTTACCTGAGGGACCATCTCACCCCCATTACATCGACCCATCCCACGCAGTCCAGGCCTGAAACCTGACTGGAAAGGGCCCAGATAATTTGTTTCATCCAGTATCCTCTGGAGCTGCAATGCCACCACCTTCTTAACCACCTTCCCTAAAAAGGGAAGGTGGCACACTGGATGAAAATTGTCCAGTACAGTGGGATCCAGGGATGGTTTCTCTTTAAAGGTGACCAGGAACACCCCTCCCTCAAGGGTGAATTCACCAGCACCTGGACCCACCTACATGTCATCTCCTGAGCGGCCTTGACCAGCCAGGAGGGGCATGGGTCTAGTTGACAAGTGGTGGCATTAACAGTCTGGAGGACCCTGTCCACTTCCTCATGTCTAACAGGATCAAACTGTTCCCAGATAACAGGGTAAGTCTGTGCCCTAGGCATCTCCATAGGCCATGCCCCATGCTTGGAATCCAACTGGGAATGGATCTGAGCGATTTTATCCTCCAGATGCCCAGAAAACTCCTCTGTGCGGCCCTGTAAATAGGCCACTGGGCCCTCCTTTCCCAAAAGGGATCAGGTGATCTTAAACAGGGCCACTGGGCGGCATTCTGTGGATGCAATACGAGTGGAGAAATATTGACGTTTCACCACTCTTACCGCCACAAGGTAGGCCTCTAGCCTGTGTTTGGTCGGATTCGGTCCTTGTTTTCCTCCAGCAGCGCTCTAAATGTCTCTTAATCCTTTTCAAGACCCTCAACTCCTCCATAAACCATGGAGAGTGTCAGGCTCAATGGAACAAGAGAGGTTGCACAGGTGTGATCTTGTCCAAGGCCTCAGCCACCTTCCTATTCCAGGCAGTGACCAAGGCCTCCGCTGGACCGTGCAGTAGTTCCTTGGGTATAACCCCCAGCTCCCTTTGGAACCCAATTGGGTCCATCAGTCGCCAGGGGTGGGCCAGTTGAATAGGCCCTTCCTCCCTGAGGAGGGGGGTAGCATAAGAGAATCTCAAGGTCACCAGGGCATGATCTGACCATGATAATGGGGATTGATGTAACTCCCCCTTCAGATCATTTTGCCACTGATCTGACAAGAAAACCAAGTCTGGTGTGAGACCACTGTCCCGAGTCGGGTCACAAATAATCTGGGACAGGCCCATGGCTGCCATGGTGGCCATGAACCCCCAGGTTGCCCCCGAGGCACGTCCCAGGAACAGCTAATTGAAGTCCCCTAGAACCATAAGTCTGGAGAACTCCACTGTCAGCCCTGAGACAGCTTCCAGCAGCTCTGGCAGGGAGGTTGCTAGGCAGCAGGGAGGCTGGTACAGCAGCAACAATCCCACTGCTCTCATGAACCCAGATTCAGGAACAGGGTCTCACAACCAGCCACTTGTAGAGCAGTGCCCCTGAAGGCCAACAGAGATTCCTGGATGACAACAGCTACCCCTCCTCCCCTGCCCTGGGGTCTCGGCTGGTGCCAAACTGTAAACCCAGCTGGGCACATTTCCAAAAGGGGCACCCCCTCTTCAGGGCCCAGCCAGGTCTCAGTGATACACGCCAGGTCGGCCTGCTCCTCAGTGATCAATTCCCATATAAGGGATGCCTTGTTGTTAACCGACCTGGCATTAAGAAGCAGCAGCCAAAAACCAGGGCCTCCACAGGTCTGCTGTCCAGGGCCTGGGTCTAAGTCCAGAGGGTCGACACATGCCACCGGTAGTAAACACCAGGGGTGTCTTCCCTAAGAGCAGCCCGCCCTCTGACTCTCATCATAACACCCCCTCCCCGTCACCACCTGAATAGTATGACCCACCCTAAACCCCCCAGGGACTCCAATTCTCCCCAATTCCGGGCCTCTGGCTTCCCTAGTTAGGGGACCCTCCATCCAAACATACAATAACAATCACCTAGTCAATTAAATCAGTCAATCAGGGGTGGTGGTGTGCTCCCCGGCACTCCAGCTCCTGCTCTCGGTGCCATAGAAGCCTTACCTCTCAACCCCTTTACACACCATGCCCCCCACACCAACTTCTCTCACTGGTCAGTAGACAACACTCACACACTCACACACTCACCCACACATTCTCACATCCACCTGAGGACTCCTTCCCTGTCTCTCATCCTAGGGAGGGAGACCCAACTAACCCTAACTAACTCACCCTAGGGAGGGAGACCCAACTAACATCTACTGGAGAGACCCCAACACACAGTCTGGAATCGAACCCGCTGGCTTCCAAGTCCTTCAGGTCCCCCCAGGGGGCCAGAGCCACTGTTCAGGTGCTAGATGCCAAGCCAGTTGTTAGGCCAATGTCCAGGCCTCAGGCTTCCTGCCACTCACACACTCTTGTGCACTCTCCCTGAGCCTCACTGTACTTGTGCCATGCCTTTCTGGCCATTGCGCACTCTCCCTGGCCACTCGCACACCCTCCCTGGCCACCCACACACTCCCTCACTCCTTCTCTCACCTGGCAGCAGCCACTTATCCACCTGCAGGCCTGCTTGTAAGCCGCCTGGAATTTGCAACTTCCTGCCAGCTTCCCCACTAACTTTGGTTGTGGGAAGCTGGCAGGAAGTTGTGAAGAGGTGCTTGCTTAACAACTCATGACCCTCGCTTAATGATGGCAATAGGGACTGCAGGGATTGCTGTCCCTAAGCAATATGGTGATGTGATGTTGTGCTTTGCAACCTGATCACTTAGTGATGGAAATTCCAGTCCCAATTGCTGTTGTAACTCGAAGATTACCTGTATATCAATGAAAATGGTGGGTGAATAAAATTATTTTATAATTCATAAAAGATATGTACTTTTAATAATAATATATTTTAATTCTGGACTTCAGGCCTGGTTAGTTCCAATGGCAATTAATGATATTTCCAGTTAAAACAAAGCTGATTTTGCATGAGTGCTTATTCACACTGATAGTTTTGTTAGAAATGAAAATGAATCTTAGTTTTTAAAAAAAAACATTTATACAGATACTTGAGTATTCTTGGAAGAAAAATATGGTATGTTTGGCTGCAGGCCAATGCATACTTATGTTTGCTTAAGTTTCATGCTCACATAGCTATGCAATGAATCAAAGCTTTCTTTAATTACAAATGAAGCCATTTCCTTTTCTAATAGTATTAGCCAAGGAAAAATTGGCTAATTTTTGTCAGTTAAAGCACAAAAATCCATTTCTAATTATATAAGATAGGAACAGTCTTCTGATATTGAGGCCCATATGTCAGATGAAAATCAGACCTCACAGTATATAAGAAGTTGTTTTTACAACCAAATAACATGTTATTTCAGTTCCATTCTGAAATGCTGTATACATTACTTTATTTCTTTCTACATATGTAGGGATTAACAGGCAACTGACCACCACAAATACATTTTAAAAAGCAGGACTTTTGTGTCATCACTAGGAGAATTCACTGCAAGAACCGGCACCATCCTAATGTGAATAGATTCAGATAATCATTTGTCCCTCCTTGACTAAACATTCATAATGGCTGTGGAAACAGGCAAGTTAAACACACCTCATTCCAACATATTGCAAGGCCACGTCTCTGCATTCAAATGTTTGATTATCATAAAAGGGGAACGGTCATTTACTCTGTGTGTCTTTTCTTGCTGTAAATTAGACACTCCCCACAAAATACAGAATCTAACCCATAAGTCCATTCCATAAAGGCCACAGGAAAGGCCCAACTCACGACCAGAGTTGTCCCTCTTATTTTTCCATAACATTAATTATTTTTACCTAGATTGGTTCCTGTGCCCTTGCATTCCCTATAAGAGATAGCTAATTTCAGAAGGCCTATCCCAGCTGCTGTGCAATGAATATTATGATTGTGCTATGTACACTGGTTTTTTGTTGCTAACGTATCCCTGGAAGGAATCCTTTCTTAACCTCAAAAGGGTACCCTATGTTGAATATAGGGTTCAACCCTGCATTAAAATGGGCTTCTTTAGGATACTTTTTCACCAAGCTGAGTGTTCCTCCTGCAGCCACTGAATTATTGGTAACTACAACTGAGTGTTGATGGAGAGGAAACCTCATAATATAAAATATTCCTTGCCTATTTCTGTGGCTATATGGTTTGAGAACAGACTGCCGACAAATCTCATGGAAAGCCTCAGAAGTTATGTTTGACACGGTGTTTTCACTGCAAAAAAAATAAAATCATGCTTCTTTAAAGGAATATTTTGTTGACCAGCAGAACTTTCTACTGCAAGAAATGAAACAGAGATGAATTACAATAGTTTATAAGATAAATTACAACATGTAACATAGCAATATAACTAAGTTTCACAGCTAGTTATTGTACTGAATGTTTTTGGAAAAACACCAAATTTTATATGTGATTTATATGTGGACTAATATAAATGATTCTTTTCTTATGTGATGTGATATTGTGCATGTTTTCTTATGCACAGTCAATTAAAATATCAAATTACAGTATGCTATAACACAATGTCATTATAATTAATATATGATAGAAGATTATATGAACCCATATGTTCTTTTCTGTTTTTATAATGATTAAAGTAACCTATTCTGCTGAAAACATGGGACCCATGTAATAATGGCAAGAAATAAGTCAAGCAACATGCATTATCTGTGCTGTTCTAGACTGCTGTATTCTATGTTCTGGTGGAATATGTGGTGGTATTTGCATGCGTATATACACAAAAATTTTGCTTAGAATAAAAACCAATATGTTAAAAATATTTATATTCTTTTAGCAACCTACAAAAAGAAGTAAAAAGTTTAGTACTGAACCCCCAAAATAATAGTGCATCTGTCTGTCTGTGGCACATAGGCAGAATCTGCAGATCCTAATGTCTGATACATGCCCTGTTCCATCTACTACCTTTGGATAGGAATGATTAGTTTACACTTAACTGAGATCTAAGTTAAGTTTGTATATTTATTAGTTATTTATGTATTCGTTACGTATTCATTATTTATTAGTTATTATAAGCAGACTATAGATTATAAATGATGGACTAGAAGAAACAGAAATTAGAATTAAAATTGCTGGGAGAAACACCAGCAACTTCAGATATGTTGATAATATTATTTTGGTGTCTGGAAGACTTAAGGAATCTCTTGCTGAAGATAAAAGAAGAGACTGCCAAAATCTGTGTGCTGCTTAATATTAAAAGAAAAACAAACCAAGATTGTGTCAACAGAGAGAGCCAACTCAGGGAAACAAGGGAAGAAGTTGATTTTATTAGCCCAGACTCAAATGTTCACAGGATGTGATTATAGCCATGAAACAAGGAGATGTCTGCCACTGGGGGGTGGGAGGGGAACTATGACAAAATATTGAAACACAGAGCTATTACCCTGATGGCAAAGATATGTATGGGGAAGATTGTATCCTATGGCTGTGAAAATTGGATCATCAGAAACCCTAACCCTAAACAGAGAAAAAAATGATGACTTGAGTGGTGGTGTTACAGAAAATTTTTGAGAACTATTTGGTGCAAGATGGATAAATAATTTTTTGAAGAAAAATCTTGAAAAAATTGAAGGCAATAGAAGAAGATACCAAAAAGATAGGTAGCCACATGGTATCACCAGTGACACAAGCATGAGCTTACAGCAATTCAGAAAACAGTAAAATAATTCTGATCAGATGATGCATCCTGGGTTGTGAGAAGTTGGAAAAAACTTAATTATTACAGATATTCAGTGACTTTTTTGTTATTTCTCATGAATAGTAAAATATCTAATAGAGGTACAGTGAATTTTGTCACATTGAACAAAATTGTCTATGTTCCAAAGTTCTGTGTTAGTCTATGGGACATTTATTCAATTACAACATTCTATTTTTTATAACTGTCATTTTTCTAAGGGAGATGTTGTCATTCAATCTTCAACTCTGCTTATAATATGTTATTTTTTATTATCAGTTTGCTTGTACATAAATACTTACTGTATGTATTATAATGGCCTGTAAAAAGTAATACTTTGTAATAAGATTTCAGGTTTCCAAAGACTTGAAAAAAAGTTATGATTTTTAGTATGTGAAGATTTTGTTGTTGTTGTTGTTTAGTCGTTAAGTCGTGTCCGACTCTTCGTGACCCCATGAACCATATTGCGCCAGGCCTTCCTATCTTTCACTGCCTCCCTGAGTTTGCTCAATTTCATGCTCATTGCTTCAGTGATGCTATCTAGCCATCTCATCCTCTGCCGTCCTCTTCTCCTTTTGCCTTCCATCTTTCCCAGCATCAGGGTCTTTTCCAAAGAGTCCTCTCTTCGCATTAGGTGACCAAAGTATCTGAGCTTGAGCTTCATTATCAATCCTTCCAATGAGCAATCAGAGTTGATTTCCTTTAAGATTGAAGTATGTGAAGATATTTTCTGCCTAATATTTATTACATAACATTAATCGTATATATCTCAGGACAGAAAGTCACACTGTGATGATCTTTCCTCAAAAACTGACATACGTATTGGTTCTGAAATACTTTAACAAAAGGATGAAAGATTTATACAATCTGAAGAGAAGCAAAGAGACTTCTGGCAGAGGCAAGTCTCTTTGACCTAAATAAACCTCCGGGAGAGCAGAGACAATGACTATGGCAAAGACAGAAGAACCGGTGAGTAGACCAGATCTTCGGAACCACTCCAGACAAGGAGAGGACAGAAGATCACCCACATGTGCTCCAGATGGTTGCTGTTTGCAAGGAGACTGCAGGACAGCTGTCTCCCATGGGTTTGAGTGCCGGGAGATGAAGAGATCAGTCTTTAAGCTCACAACCACAGCAGAACCTTTTAAAGGACACTAATTCTCTAACCTTGCTTTCTAATCACTTTCAGAAATTGCTTATTTAACCATCTTAAAGCTATTAGAATTCTTCAGGCAACAAGTTTCAAAAGCCACCTGGTGAGTCTATCTTCATTTCTGAACAAAAGAAAAATTAACTATAAATTTAAGAATAATTTAAAAGAAATGGCAAAAAGCTAAACAAGATTTTGAACTAAGAAAGTTATAAATGAACTAAAGGTCCAGACGAATTTGGAACATTGAAATTTTTACTATAAGATTTTGGAATTATCTATATAACATAAACAGCTATTCATGGAAACCAAAATTATTTTGTCTACTGTAAATTATAACAGAGATTAGAGATTTTATTATTTAAATTGGACACTAGAGAGGACTAAAGATTCCAGGCAAAAAGAAAAAAAAAAAAATCTACTTTTGGTTTGGATCAGTATTGGGATTTACAAAATGACACAAAAAACGCTATAACATTTGACATACTAAAGGAGATATTCAAAGAAAGGGCCAGAAATTAGTAGCCACAATACCAACAATATCAGTAATTAAGTCTGCTTCTATGGATAGACTATGTTTAAAAGATGTTAAGAATGTTAATGAAGACACATGTGAAATAAATCTTGCTTAATACAGAAATAGAATCAGAAATATTGGATTTTTTTAAAATGTGGATTAGAAGACAGAGAAAGCATTTAAAGTGGAAATACAAGTGTCAGGCCAAGAGAATGACCCAGATAAGGACTCTTTACTGGATGTATAAAAGAAGCTGGCTGAAGTTTTAAAAATTAAAGGGGAAATGCAAATGATAAACCAAGAGAATGACCTGGATAATGTCTTTTTATTGGATTTACAAAAGAGGTTTCTAAAAGCCTTGTTCGTGATGGGACAAAGAAGAATTTCAGAGAGATCAAATCCTACAATAATATTTGAATGAATTAAAGATTAAGATTTTCAGAAGAAAAAGGAAGGAATATAAAGTTGATTTATTTGATCAAGGTTAAAATAAGACATGTTTTTATAAAGTTCTGGCAACCCTTTATGGACTTTTTGCTGATGCCAGGATTGAAAAGTTGATGTCTTATCGATTTGCTTATAGATAAAGGATGGGTTATGGGAAGAAGAGATATCTGTTTGTAATATTATAGGAAGAGAAGAGCTACCAAATGTATTTATACCTGTGATGAAGAGTGGAAGTCATGATTTCTGTAGAAGGATATATAGCTCTAGCCAGGATTTGATTACTTTCTCTCCTTTTTCTGTGTATTGCTAGGTAAAGTTCTTTTTTCCTAATACAAGCTAGTGAATTTTGTGTAATTTCAGCCTTTGCTCATTCTTCAGGTAGAACAAGAGGATTTTTTTTTTTTTTTTGGTATTTATATTTATAATCTTCTTCTGAGCTATAATAAGTTGAATCTTTTTTGAGATTTTGCCAGGGAAATTCCTCTTTGTAGCAGATCAGAGCCATCTTATGGTCTGTCTGAACATTTCTTTTGCATTTTCTTGTGGATTTTCTCTTTAGTTGCTGATCTTGTTCAAGATAACTTTGTAACACTTTTTCTATAACAATAAATATATATATTTTAAGGCTTAAAGGGAGGGCATGTTAATGCTGTTTATCTCTTCTGAGATTTGTCCATCTCCAAGGAAATACTTTAGCCATCTGGGTCTAAGTTACACAGCCAAAAGTTTGCATTATAGAAATAAGTCCATTCTTTCACATTTACCTTTTAATCACCATAAAGGCAGAACAGAGTACAAGAGCTCTCTGTCATACACATCAGGATTGGGAAAGGGTGCTAGGTGAAGTGCCAGTTGGAAGGTAGGTGGTGGGTCCCTTTACAGCCCAAGAAACTAGGGAAAGTCCCTTCTGAGTCACTTGCCCCACCCACATTCCTGCTGTAGGCTAGGATGTGAAGACCCAAATGACTTCTGGGAGAGAAGCTATGGGTCATTCAGCAGTCCATCCTCAGCTTTTTTGCCAAACTACAGAGAGAATTCCCACCTTAAACTATGTTTTAGTTTGCAGCATGCTCAGAAGATGTGCTAATGTGGTAATGTCTCTTTTTGCAGAATCACTATATAGATGATATTTCTATACTATATTTCTAGCACCATGTTGAATCTGGTAGCTATTCTGATGGCATAGTGGTGGCATATCTCAAGTAAGTGAAAGCATGGAGATAAGTTTCTGTAATGGTATGTGGTAATGACCTTAGAAGACAGGGTAAAGAGACACAGCCAAGGGAATGGCCAGATAAAAGGCAATTTAGCCCACAGCATGAATGTGGGTAAGGCAAGCAGCTTAGAAGGGACCCTCCTTAGTTTCTTGGGCTGTAAAGGGGATGGTGGGGGGGAGAAATGTACTTTCAGACTTGCAAGATTCTGTTAATGTAACTTTACAATAAAGAAGAACTAGCTCATCTGGCCGTGTTTCCTGTCTGGTCTATCTCGCAAGGCTGACAGTTTCTGAATGTATATGCTATTATGGTGGACAACATATACTGATGGATGACTTGAATATGTATCATAAAGTTTCTGTGTTATACTGCAGTCAAAATTTGATAGATAGTCTTCCTTTTAAAATGTGGACTTACTTTATTTTAAATGTATATTTGGGTATCAACTTTTTAACTTTATATTTGTACCATGATCTTACTAACATGTGATCTACCTTATGTCAGACTGTGATCCCATAATAGGTCCTTACCTAAAATTTGAAGATCAAGAGACTAAATTTTTATAGGAAAAGAGATACAAAATAGAATAACATTATTTTCTATACTAAGTTTAGCCTGGAGTAAAAGAAATTATCCATATATTACCCTTTCATATAATACAGTCTTTGAATTTGTAAAGCACAGCAGAATCTCAAACTCTTAGTTACTACAGCTGAGAGGTACACAAAGCACTTGTAATTAATTCTATATCCCAAAATGGCAAGTATCAGCATGTTCTCCCTACTTGTTTCCTTCGCTAATTGGCACCAAACTGCTAACGATTATTTATTTCACACAGCATAAAAGTCACACTTAAATAAGGAGCACATTTTGTATCCTCACCCACCTAATTCTGAATAATAATATTTTCTAGAACAGCCATTTTTTCCCTATGTCTTTGTGTTATTCTATTTAACCATAATTAAACTAGTGCGTGCGTGTGTGTGTGTGTATGTGAGAGAGAGAGAGAGAGAGAGAGAGAGAGAGAGAGAGAGAGACTGACCGACTGACTGACTGACTGACTGACTGACTGACTGACTGGACTGGTTTAAACTGGGTTTTCTGCTTGGACTATGAAGCTGTTGCAAAAATGGGAGGATCATAACATCTTCTGCTTCAGTATCTAAACACTTAGAACAAATGCTTGTCATGACAACTGAGAATAAACACTACTATGTCTATCTCTGTTTTTTTACGACAAACAGTATCTTGTCCTTACAGACATTTCAAAATGCTATTAGTATTTATACCATAACTGATTTGATAATCTGACTGCTAAGTTAGAGAACAGATAAGAAAGGGTCATCAACATGGCACCTATAAGCACAAGGCAGTCTCAGAATTACAGGTAGCCCTCGACTTATAAGAATTGGGCCAGAATTTTTGTTGCTAAGTGATGCAGTCATAAAGCGCTACCACATTGCTTAGAGACAGCAATCCCTGCAGTTCCTGTTGCCGTCATTAACTGAATCCTACCATTATTAGGTGAGACAACTTCCTGCTAACTTCCCACAACCAAAGTCAGTGGGGAAGCTGGTAGGAAATTGCAAATCCCAGGCCGGCAGGCAAGTAAGTGGCTGCTGCTGGATGGGGAGGTGAGTAAGGGGATGCATGTGGGGGAGGGTTGTGGAGGGTGCGCAGGGATGCTCGAGTGGCTGGCACAGTGCGAGTGCAGAAGGGCTGCAGAAGGTGCACAGGCGGGGCAGACTTACCCTAGTGACTTGTGACCTTCCCTGTTGGCTTCCCCATTGACTTTCTGGGAAAATCAGCAGGGATGATTGCAAATGGCAGTCACATGATCGTGAAGTGGTTGGCAACTGGTCGTAAGTGCGAACGGGTTGCCAAACACTCAGATTGCAATCATGTGACCACGGGGGTGCTGGGACAGACATAACTCCGAGGCCAGTTGTATCACCATTCATTCAGCACCATTGTAACTTTGAATAGTTACTGAACAATGGTCATAAGTTGAGGACTACCTGTAAATCACATTTTAATATGCAAAAAAAAGAAAGAAAGAAAGAAAAGAAAAGAAAAGTCAAAATCTTGCATGATTGCATACGTCATGACAAGTAAGTATACTTGCATAAGAGAGTTAATTTTATTTTTTGACATCTGTGCTATTTTCTTATATTGTGCAATATCAGGTTACCTGAAAAAGTTTGTGACTTCTGAGGAAGATTACTTATGTCCTAAGCTACAGTGTTTGAGTTATATAAATAAGAGTTCCCCATCTTTTGCCAGTACCTAATTTATTGGTTACAATCTGCAACTCACACTCTTTTAAATCTTCCCTTCCAGTCTCTGATTTGTAATTGACTCACATACCATTTTTCCTTACATACTAAGCTTCCAGTAATAATAAATTCACACTGAACTGGAACAACAGATGTTCTGTACTTAAATTAAGAGAACTGTAGCAGCATGATACATTCATAACCAGAACATGGATCAAAGTGACTTTTGATTTCTGTAGATCAGGTTGTTATGGAAATAAGTTCATCTTTTTTTCTACTTAAATGGGATTGGAAGATGATCTCTCACAATGTAAATCAGGAAGGAAACCGACTTTTCATTTAATAGTGCATGGCTCATTAATAGGCATCAGTTAATTACTTTCCCATAATATGCCTAGATGCAGTACACTTCAACTTGTATAAAAATCCTAATGTCTCAGATGCAGAGACATCACAATTCCTTTTTAGATGATATGACAGAGTAATGCAGAAAAATGTTTTTCCTTGTTATGTTTATATTAGGTAAGATGTGCAGGGACCCTAATACTGTTCTTCTGTTAGAGCGCTCTGGGAAGCTCAAATGCCAATGAGAATATGTGGTAACTTTAAGGATGGACAGCAAGAATTAGCCACCATTTTAATTTCCACAATACAGGGGCAGGAGAATATTGGCAGATAGACACAAGTCTCTAGTACTCTAAGCCTAGCCTAGTTAGGTGCTAGGCTAGAAAAAAAAGTAAGGGAGAGCAGGGCAAGGTTCAGTAATAGAACTTGCTAGGATCCTAGCAACTGTCAAAAAATTCTAGGTAATATTTAAGGTGTCCACAGTATAGACTTTCCCTATTTTATGATATGGCACCATGTTCTAATATTAACATTAATGATTGCACTATTTATTGCACAGCTACATCAAATCCTGAAGTCAAATCATAATTTTAAAGATATTTGGTGTTTCCCAATTATGAGTAGAAAATATTTAAAACAATATATGGTATAAATTGTTACATTTAAGGGATTAATATCTAAATACTTTGCCACAAGATGATGGAGATGCAATTATTTTAAGAGCATGGGATCAAATTATAATTTAAGTTTAATGCCATAGAGATTGAAAGAATTATATGTATTTTTAATATGGCACAGAGATTTCCTAGACAACTTTTTCATTTTCACAATTCAGCTACATTGGAAAGAGTACAAATATATACTCAGCTGTTTACATTTAAAAGATATGATTCATGCATACATCATAATTTCAATATTTATATTATATGATGTGTTCTTTAGAATAAGAGCAATTTATGATAGGTCTGTCAAATGAGCAATGTTTATACAAAGTGATATTAACTGAAGACATTTATGTAATCAAGTAGACACTGCATCTCTCTCTCTCTCTCTCTCTCTCTCTCTCTCTCTCTCTCTCTCTCTCTATATATATATATATATATATATATCCATCCATCCATCCATCCATCCATCCATCCTATCAGAAATGGACAACCTACAAAAGCTTCCACTGATGTCCAAATGAAAAGTTCTGCTATATCTGAATTATACCAAGATGAGAGGGAATAACTACTCTAGACAAAATTAATCATGACATTAGCAACTAAAATTATACTCCTACTCAGAATTAGAGGCAAAATACTCCATTTACTTAATGGATCTAAGTCTCCTTAATTCTGTATTTGATTATAGCCAATGATTCTTAAAATTACTTGACAGAAACAGTTAATCCCACAGTATGGAACAAATATGGTCATAGTTATGAAGCTCCAAATTTTACATCATTATAATAGCACTGGGGGCATTACAAGAACAATTTAAGAATAGAAATCAGTTCTAAATTATGGCTTGCAAAGTGAGATACTGAACTTCATGAATACTGTGGAAAACAAATGCTTATTTAACACGCTGTTACGTGTTAAGAAAATAAAGGTGGGAAAAACACCCTCCTCCTGATCGTTTCTTGTCATTAACTGTCTCTCAGCCCCATCTAATTTAAAAGGTGTGGCCATGATTAAAATAAATGCCTCAGCAAAAGCTGACTGCTTAAATAAAATAAATATGAACATGCAATATGCTGTGATTGGTTGTCTGTAGAATTAGCAAATGACACTTCACGTCCAGCAACCATCATAATGGCAAGAAATACACAATTTAATTTGGGAAGATCCTGTGAAGAATTATAGTTTTGTAGTTCTGGCAGTTTGAATACGTTCACTTGCCTACTTTTATATACATATCCTTGTTGTGCAGAGCGTAGCAAAGCTCTCAAAAACTCTGCTCTCAGGAAAACCACACATCAGCATGAGAGCTTGCAAAATGCAATGTCCATATTTTGCTCTCCAAAGAAAATCCAGTCAGAAAATATATACTAACTGGTTTTTATTGATAAAAATGCAAAACTCCATAAAATACAAGTTGCATACATAATATAGGAAATAACAAAGATTTCTTCTCATCTTAGCATCCAAGACTTATCCACAAGAAGGTCTCTAGCTAAAAACGCTCAGAGAAGAGGTACACTACTTGGTTATTAGTTACAACTACAAAACCTATAAAACTACATGATGGATAAAGCTATACACGACTGACAGGCTAGGCATCTAGCCCTCCCATTATATTGCCAGCATGTACCCCCCCACTGAATAACTAGCATACACATGCCAATAGGTGGCAGTAAATAGCACAACACAGTCACAAGATGCTTTGTTTACATTAAGCTACATACAGTAGACATAACAATTTGTTGTACAGATAACGAGATGAAATTTCTTCCCATGAGAAAATCCTGACACCCCTCTCAGCTCGTTTTCGACACAACAACACATGTTACAGGGTGGTACAAGTAACTGATTACAACAATACAGAAACAATTTACATTTGCTCTAATCCAAGGTTTGTTAACATTGCTTCATGTTGTACAATAGGCAATGGTTGGTAAATACATCTGCAAGATTTGCTTCAGATACACAATACACAAGATCAATGAAATTTTCTAACATAGCTTGTCTCACATTTTTATACTTTACGTCAACATACTTTGTACGAGCTCTTATGTTTTCTGTTTTAGCTAACCCTATACAGCCTTGAGAATCTTCATACACTGAATAAGGCAATGACACTTGAATGTTTAAATCAGTGAATAATTGATGAAACCATCTTAATTCACAGACTGCTTCTGACAAAGCTGCAAATTCTGCTTCTGCAGTTGACAAGGCAATGGAGGTTTGCTTCTTTGCTTTCCATGCAATTGTAGATTCACCAAATTTACAAACAAACCCAGTTATGGACTTTCTGTCATTTTCTTCTGCAAATGAACTATCAACAAAAATTACAGGCTTTTCTGACCCACTAGTTGACATTTTAAGACAAAGGTCTATTGTACCTTTTAAATATCTCAGTAATCTTTTCAATCCTTGCCAGTCATGTTCTGTAGGATTAGCCACTTTACGGCTCAAAATCCCAACAACATAGGATACATCAGGACGTGTCCATTGTGCTAGGTGCAGTACAGAACCTATCACAGAATGGTACACTGCAGGTGTTTCACACAACTTTTCACATGTTTCATTTTTTAAAAAATCACAAGTCATTAGAGTTTTTACAGGTTTTGCATCTGACATTCCCATGTGTGTTAACAATTGTTCTATCTTTTTCTTTTGACTTAGATAGATTTCTCCATTTTCAGCTCTATGCACTTCAATCCCAAGGTAATATCTTAACATACCTAGATCCTTCAATTTAAAATATTGCTCTATTTGCTTGGCAAACTCTTTTACCAAGTTTAAAGAACTAGTAGCAAGACAAAAATCATCAACATAAGTGAGAAGTACTGTATAGTCTTTCCCAGTTCCTTTGGTATACACATATTGATCAGCTATTGATTTCTTGAAACCAATTTCCAACAAAGCTTTATCTAAACATTGATGCCAACATCTCCCAGCTTGTTTCAATCCATACAGCACTTTACTCAATCTGTAGACTTTCTGGGAATCATCACATGTGTAACCTGGAGGTTGCTTCATATACAGTTTCAGGAAGCTCAGCATTTAAATCCGCTGTATCCACATCAAAATGATGAACAACCATATCTCTTTGTGCAGCTAAGGCCAACATTACACACAATGACTCAGGCCTAACTGTAGGTGCATATGTAAGATTATAATTCACAAACTGTTCTTGTGAATAACCTTGTGCAACCAGTCTAGCTTTATACTGAACAGTATTATCAGGTAAAAGCTTTTTTCTAAACACCCATCTGGAACCTATGGCTTTTTCTGATGCAGGTAAATCAACAATCTCAAACACGTTCTGTTTTACTAATGCATTGGACTCAGTATCCATAGCTTCATTCCATTTATCTTGCTCATCAATTGGTAAGGTTAACATTTCCTGAAAATTCTGTGGCTCACTAGTTATTTGGCACACCCTGACTTGTTGAATACAAATTTTTCAGATGGAACTCCTTTTGTTATTCGAGTTGACCTACGAGGAATCTCAAAACTCTCTTGTCTGTCCTTTATTTTCTCCTCTTTCTTTTCTACTTCAGCTAAAGCCTCTGCTTCTTGCTTTATCTGCAGAGAGGGGGGTGCAACAGGTGTTTGCTCTCTGGCTAAATCTGTGTGTGACTGCAAAAAAACCTCTGAATTTGCATGCAGCCTTTGCCACTCAGAAGGCTCTTCAAAGCTAGCACTTCTAGAGATAACAATTTGGCCTCGGCCCAGAGAAAATCAATAAGCTTTTGAGTCATATGAATAACCAACAAATCTCAAGTGCTGTGTTTTTGGTTGGTTTTTCCTTCTTTGAGACTGCGGTATTTGTACATAAGCAAAAGTTCCAAACGTATGCAAAGGTTTTAAGCACGGACGTTTACCATACAGCAAAAAATAAGGAACTTCATTTACAGCTGAATTCCAGTGTCTATTAGTAAGAAACACTGCTGTTAACACTGCTTTACCCCAAAAGCGGGATGGTACCTGGGCATCCAAAAGTAAACTATCCTTAATTACCTTCAGAACACCAATCTTGCGCTCAGCTATCCCATTTTCAGCAGACATGCCCACATTTGTTAATCTGTGGAAAATGCCTTTCTTACGTAGCCAATTTTTAAACTCAAGACTCATAAACTCACCCCCTCTGTATGTCTGCAAGCTCCCCAGTTGATATCCATGTCTTTTTTCAACTAATGACACAAATTCTTTGAAACAAAAGAATGCTTCAGACTTCTGTTTCAACAAATAACAAAATGTGAAATGTGTTTTATCATCCACTAAAACAAACATGAATCTTGCTCCCCCTTCACTTGGAGGAAACGGACCAGCTAAGTCAGCGTGCACAAGGGCAAATGGCCTTGAGGAAATCCTGCTGCTTTTTCTGGCGACAGGGGCAGATTTTATCTTAGATTGCTTACACACAGTACAATCAAGAAACTTAGCACACTTCTTGAATCTCAGTTCTGGATACACTTTGGCCATTTGTGACAAACACTTCCATCCGGGATGACCAAGTACTCTATGCTAATGATGGATGCAATCATCATGTAAAGGCACATTACAAGCACAACTTCCAATTAACACATCTTGTTTAGGAAGCATTTCATACAATTGATTAACCATTCTCCCTCTAGCACACTCAGCCCCCTCTTTTGTAACATAGCATTCAGAACCTTGGAACATAACAGAATACCCAATGCTAGTTAAAACAGGGACACTGAGAAGGGAAAAATCAAGTGTAGGAACACAGAGTACATCAGAAACCACTTCCCCCAAACAAGGAATGAACACTTCACCTTGCATGGTTACTTTGGCTACAGAACCATCAGCCAAATTCACTTGTTGAATTTTAGGCTTACATTTAGTTAATAATAACTGCTCATTGTTTACAATGATTTCACTACAACCAGAGTCCAGTAACCACTTATCAGCAGAACGTTTGTCTCTGTTAGAAATCAAAGCAGACACCAGTCTAGTACTCCCTTGTTTCTTAATTGGTGCTTTTCCACGATGGACGAACCTCCTGGAACTCTCAGCAGGCTGATTTTCACAGGACAGTCATTTATAAGGTGCTTGGTAGAATTACAATGAAAACATTTTCTTACCAAATACGCACATTCTGTGCCAGCTGAAGAAGCTTGCTGTTTTAAATTATCAAGTCTTTTCTTAGAATTAGTCTGCATATCACGTGCGCATTGTATCTCTTGCAATCTATTGGTTAGGGTCCTATATTGTTCTTCAGCAGAATTTAAGGCCTCGACAGTATGGTAATACATGTAATTCTGTTTAGAGTTACATTGTGCTAAAGATTTTGTGGTTTTAAAATTTGTACAGATGCTGTCATACAGGCATATTTTCAACAGCATTGCTCTGCATGGTAAAGTTTCTATCCTAGAGGGAAAGTTGAACCAGCACTGAGTAAAAATCACGTATTGTAAAATGCAACTGTGCAAAAAGAGATATGATGATGCTTAATACAATTACAGTCTGCAGTTAAGAAACATTGAACATACTATAAGCAGGCTAAGCAATACCTTAAGCATGAATGGGTTCCATCATGCAGTACATTAATAAACTGTCCCAGTCATTCAAATGGGAACAGCGCATTCAAATCTGGCAATATCATACAATTTTATACACAAAAGATTATTTGGATAGCAATCCCTGCATAGAAAGATAAGGAAGGTGTGCTTGCTTACTCAATTGGACAGATCAATCCTTTTAGCTATTGTCCAAAGCATCCTCAGAATGTATTTTATTTGGAATGAATACATCAAAGTATCATATACAAGATGTAACATCAGAAGAATACTTAGTCTGATATGTTACACCAGTCAAGACTTCCTGTTTCTCAGTGAACATACGCTATATTTTGCCAAAGCTGACAGATTTGGGCATGTACTCGTATGAAGCTTAATCATAGGTATGATCTCAGAATAGTTCTATTACATTTCTCCGATGTAAATGATCTATAATATTTAATCCATATATTTATGTCTGGACAAGTCTACAGAATATTAGCAATGTATTTACTACTTATGTAGCATCAATATTTATATTAGAGCTGCAACTACATAGTGCTTGAGAATGAGAAAGAATAAATACTTGCTTAGAACTTATCCCACCCATGAACTCAAAGAAATAAATGTTCTTAGCTGTGTCTAACTCTGGTAAATGGTTAGGAGTGGCCATATTTAATTATAATAAAAGTGAATCCTACTTCAAGTCAAGTTTGAGTCCTAGCAAACTCATATAGATACCGTAGTTTTCTTTGCAACAATATGGAACTGGTCTGCCATTGCCTTCTTCCAGGGTCTCCCATCAAATACTAATCAGATACGATCCTGGTTAGCTTTTCAAAATCAGCCAAGGTTGGCGAGGTGCTGTCACTTAGTTAGGTTTAACTTCAGTGCCCCCAATGCACCTTGGAGATAAAAACATAGCACGGGACAATTGCAGGTAGTATAGAGACAATGCATGTAATCAATGCTTTGCATTTGGTAAGCATTTATTATTATTAGCTAGCATACTCATATTCACTTACTCTTTCTCCATAGGGTTTGGAGAAGGGATACCTACCACATTCAGCAATCTATTCCACTATGTTAGAATTCAAATCCCAATTTAAATCCATGAGAACAGTCACTGAGTTTATATATTATATTAAGCATAACAGATTTGTTTTTGGCTTAGTTTGATATGTGAACTCATTCATTATGGCTTAATGTTATGTGTAGATCAGACCACTCTGGATCTGAATCCAACTAGTTTCTCAGGTCCTGTCCCCTCATAGGTCCTGTCCCCATTTGCAGTTTACCACAAGATTATCATGCTGTGACGACTCCAAAGTTTCTCCTTGTTTGCAAGATATTGTCCTTTTCTTGCCTCCAGCCTACAAGTAAAATACAGTTTTGAAATCAACTTCTCACCAGACTTCCAACCAGGAAGAGGGGAGGAAAAGTCTTCCACTATTTTATTTGGAGGAGAAGAGAGGAAATATTTGCAAAACTGTGTATTAACACTGTTCTGAAAATGAAGATCTTATCCTTTAGATGAAACATACCTATTTTTCCTCCCTGCAGTGTTCTGAAAATAACATGTGACATTACAGTTAGTTCTTGACTTACGATGGTAATTGGGACCAGCATTTCTGTCACTAAGCAATGCAGTTGTAAAGCGTGACATCACATGATCACATCATTTAGTGATGGCAATCCCGGCACTCCTCGTTGCCGTTATTAACTAAATTCCACCAGTTGTTAACCAAGGACTCACCCCAATCCAAGCCAATCTGGGCTTGGTCCCTCCCAGCCCCGAGCCACAGTAAGATAAGGAACTGCCTCCTCTTCAGCTCCCCCATCCACCTATCTCCCCCCATTTCTGCCCTTTTGGCTGCCCTGCATCCTGCCTTGTGGGGCAGCAAGCAGCCCCAGCACTGCACAGCTCTGGGGCTGCTTGCCACGCTGCAGCTCGAGCTTCTTGGTGCACTGTGGCTCTGGGGTGCAAGAAGCCTGAGCTGTAGTACAGCATGAAGCTGCAGCTGTCCCTGGAAACCTCAGCCACCCCAGCCCACTCCAGCCTGCCTGGAGCAAGGTGCAAAGCTAGTGTTCCAGGAAGCCCTAAAAGCACGGCATGAAGCTGCAGAGCCCCAGAAAGCCTCTGCCAGCCACCCAGGTAAACGAGACAGGAAACACAACTAGATGAGCTAATTCTACTTTATTGTAAGGCTGCATTAACAGAATCTTGCAAGTCTGAAAGTACAAATCTCCTGCCCTCCCTAGTAGTTAGGGCGGGCCCTTCCTAAGTTTCTTTTTCTGGTAGTTACTCTGTTGCAGACTCCTTTCTCTTTTATCTGATCGTTCCCTAGGTGGCATCTCTTCCCCCTGTCTTCCAAGGTCACCCTCACATTCCATCACATCGACCTTGGGAAGAAAGCCAGCAGCTGCCTCGTGAAGGACCAGGCTGGACATGCTTGGTCAGCAGTGGGAGCAAGAAGACAGCAAAGGTGACAGGGGCTGTGGAGTACAGGAGGGCAAAAGGGCATAGATGGGGGGGGAGATGGGCTGGTGGGGGTAATTGAAGCACTCCTGCAGTTGACTGCAGGGGCACTGCAATGGCTGTAACTTTGGTGACTGGTTGTAAGTCCCTTTGTTCAGTGCCACCGTAACTTTGAATTGTGGCTGAACGAATGGTCATAAGTTGAGGACTACCTGTAAAGTAGTTTTTTGTTACTTGTTAGTTTCCCTGCATTTGTCAGTTTCAGTTACTACCCACTCCCCCTTGAAGTAAGAGAGTTTCTCCGAAGGTCATCCGTTTCAGTTATCCCATTCTACAGAACCTAGCTAGTTGCAAGCCATGGCAGGGTATGGTGCTATCTCTGCCTATCTATCTATCTATCTATCTATCTATCTATCTATCTATCTATCTATCTATCACATTATCACATTTTAACTTGGAAGATGGGAAAAGGGGTGTAGGAAAAACAGCAAACTAGACAAAAGAATCCTAGGAAGATCTCAATATGTGCATTTTCTTTACATGTTTCCACCTGTGCCCGTTACTCTTCCCATTTTTTTCTGGCCTATTCTCTTCAGATAAGCAACACTGTTCAATCCTTGCCTTCTACAAATGAGTTTCACCCCACCAGGTTTCATAATAGCATTCTTGCATTAAGATTTCTAGGTTTTCCAGTTTGTTCCCCACACTCTGTATGTTTTTTTTTTTAATTTATTGTAGATGTTTTAACTCTGAAATGCAAACTATTTAGGAACACTGAATGGAGACAATTATTGTACAAGAGGACAATTATTGGCCTCTTGGATCTTTTAATATCTTTTCTATCTCTGTAAGTGTGGTTCTCTTTTTATAACTTTTAATCATGTATTTATGATTTTAATTTGATGTAAGCCGCCCAGAGTCCCCCATTGTGGGGAGATGGGCGGGGACAAGTCCACTAAATAAATAAGTAAATAAAATAAATAAGATTTATGAAACTGAAAAAGAAGCACCTGGAGCTTCTGTACAGCTTGTAAGGCAATTATGCTTTTCATTCTTTGCTCCACCTCCACTGTCAACGTGGGATGTGTGTGCACGTGCATATGTTAATCTGTTCTTAGAGCTCCAATGAATAATTTAACAATCATTACACAGATTACATCAAGCCTAAACTCACTGGTTCTCAGTTATTATTAAGCTGTCTGGAAATGCTCCTGGAATAATTAAAAAAGACAAAGATCATTAAAAGTTATATGCGTTGACAACAACAGCATAGCTGAATAATGACTTAATTTTTATTCCTTTACAAAGGATAATTTTAACTGTACTGTACAATTTTAGAGTGGCTGTTGTCTATGGAACTGAAGATTTGGTGTACAAGCCTATGTATGCTTACTCAAAAGTAAGTCCCATTCTATGGAGGGCATTATGCTGTTACTAAGCGAAACATCATGTGACCACAACAGGCATATGACCTCACTTCCACTGTGGTTGTTAAGCAAATCATCGCGGGTCATTAAGCAAGGTATCACGTGACTGTGACTTGCGATTTTATCGTTGGCTTCTCCATTGACTCTACTTGCTGGAAGCCAGTCATGAAGCTTGCAAATGGCAATCACATGACTGCAGGATGGTGTGACGGTTATAAATACGAGGACTGGTCATAAAGTTACTTCTTCAGCACCGTTGTAACTTCGAATGGTTTCTAAACAGGGCAGTCCTTAAGTGAGGTCTACCTGTAATTGTTTAGGATTGTTACACTTATGTAACAGTAGATAAATCTTAGGATGATTTGCACTACCAAGTTGTTCCAGTTTGACTTATAGTCACTAACCATTTCTTGAGGGCAGAAACACACAATGTTGTCCTCTACACAATCCAGCTCACTAGGAAAGCAACCTCTATTTTTACTATATTTTTGCACATCAAAAGTAGCTTTTTCCAACTTGTACCAACACAGGTAGTGCTATCTGAGTTGGCTACAGCACATTTCACTGTACAGTAGTAGGCATATGTTTCTACTCTACTTGGCTACTGTGCCAAGGGCAGAATGCCCCTCTCCTCTGCTCACTAGTCCATGGCCATTTTGTCCTGGGCTGTGGGGCTGCCTGCTATCTTCTGAAAGGACCTTGAATGGTTAACTTGTTTTGTTTTGTTTTTTTTGGTTCCTCCTCATTTCACCAGTAGATTGATGAAAACTGTTGTTGTTTAAAAGTTCACTGGTAGGATGGCGAAAGGTACTTTGCTTTTTACTATAAGTTCATGAAACAGAAACATGAAAAAGTAAAAGCTTTTCTTTTTAAAGTAGGTGAAATTGACAAGAGTGCTGCCACTTTCCCCTTCTAGCCCAAGTTACATTAAATAATGATAAAAATGTGGTGTTTTCTTTTATTTCTTTAAAAATACACATTTACCAGTGGACACTCCAGACAGGAAGGTGTCAAGTATCAGGGGAAAGGCCATACAAAAGGCCATCAGTGGACACCACGTGAACTCAAAGACCCATCAGTGGAAAGGGATCGATCCTTGCTTTCCTGGCAAGGGTGGGAAGAGTAAAGAAGCAGAGGAATCCATCAATCAGGTTTGGATAAGCAGTTGGGACAAAGTGCCAGGCTATCACCTTGCCCAAAGTGGACAAAGAGGCTGAAATCTGGAAAGGGTTTTCTTAAGCCAGCTTCATTTTCAGATAATTTACTTATAGGAATCAAGCAACTTAAGGCTGCTGTGGGGAAAAACCCTTTTGACTTAAAAAAGACAAGAAATAACAAAAGATCTCCACTCACAAGTGTATGTTTGTGTTACATATTTTATCAGAGACCTATCCTTTGGATTTTAGAAGTCTTCACCCCCCATGCCCTTCTCTGAAAACACTGCTAAATAGAAAAAACTAGAAACTAGAAAAAAACTCTAGAATTTTAAGCAGTTGTGAATGTCCTGTCTCTGCAGAAAAAGAATAAGTTATTGTTTCTTATACTGTATCTTCATTCATTCTTCATATTAAAAGAAAACATATTTGGCTCCTTTAAGAAATGAAACACAGGATTTGCAATGAAATAAATGGTGCAGAAGGCAACCAAGCACATGTCTTATTTGAGCAGCAAATTTAAGTTTAGAATGAGCCATTTGTTTTTAAATAAGTTGCCATCTCCTTGTGATGTACAGTACTAATACTGCAGGGCAGGCATAAATCATTCCTACTCAGTCATGGCTATCTTGGCACTGATATCTCATTTTCTAAGCGCTGGAAACCTTAAAAACAAAACAAAACCTGAAATAAGACCTGCACTAGAAATTCTACAGGTGAAACTCGAAAAATTAGAATATCGTGCAAATGTTCATTTATGTCAGTATGGCAACTCAAAAGGTGAAACCAATATATGAGATAGACGCATTACATGCAAAGTGAGATATGTCAAGCCTTACGTTGGTATAATTGTGATGATTATGGCGTACAGCTTATGAAAACCCCAAATTCACAATCTCAGAAAATTAGAATATTACATGACATCAATAACACAAGGATTGGAAATAGAACAATAGCGGACCTCTGCAAAGTATAAGCATGTATATGTACTCAGTACTTGGTTTGGGCCCCTTTTGCAGCAATGACTGCCGCAATGCGGCGTGGCATGGATGCTATCAGCCTGTGGCACTGCTGAGGTGTTATGGAAGACCAGGATGCTTCAATAGCGGCCTTCAGCTCCACTGCATTGTTTGGCCTCATGTCCCTCATCTTTCTCTTGGCAATGCCCCATAGATTCTCTATGGGGTTCAGGTCAGGCGAGTTTGCTGGCCAACCAAGCACAGTAATTCCATGGTCATTGAACCAGGTTTTGGTACTTTTGGCAGTGTGGGCAGGTGCCAGGTCCTGCTGGAAAATGAAGTCAGCATCCCCATAAAGCTCGTCTGCGGAAGGAAGCATGAAGTGCTCCAAAATTTCCTGGTAGACGGCTGCGTTGACCCTGGACTTAATGAAGCACAGGGGACCAACACCAGCAGATGACATGGCTTCCCAAATCAACACAGACTGTGGAAACTTCACACTGGATTTCAAGCATCGTGCATTGTGTGCCTCTCCATTCTTCCTCCAGACTCTGGGTCCTTGGTTCCCAAATGAGATGCAAAAGTTGCTGTCATCAGAAAAGAGGACATTGGACCACTGGGCAACAGACCATTTCTTTTTTTCTGTAGCCCAGGTAAGACACTTCTGACGTTTGTTGTTCAGGAGCGGCTTGACAAGAGGAATACGACATTTGAAGCCCATGTCCAGGATCCGTCTGTGTGTGGTGGCTCTTGATGCACTAACTCCAGCCTCAGTCCACTCCTTGTGAAAGTCCCCAACACTTTGGAATGGCCTTTTCCTGACAATCCTCTCCAGGCTGCGGTCATCCCTGCTGCTTGTGCACCTTTTTCTACCACACTTTTCCCTTCCACATAACCTTCTATTGATGTGCTTTGATACAGCACTTTGGGAACATCCAACTTCTTTTGCAATTACCTTTTGGGGCTTTCCCTCCTTATGGAGGGTGTCAATGATGGTTTTCTGCACAACTGTCAGGTCAGCAGTCTTTCCCATGCTTGTGATTCCTACTGAACCAGCCTGAGAGACCATTGAAAGGCTCAGGAACCCTTTGCAGGTGTTATGGATTCATTAGCTGATTAGAGTGGGACACTTTGAGCCTAGAATATTGAACCTTTTCACACTATTCTAATTTTCTGAGATTGTGAATTTGGGGTTTTCATAAGCTGTACGCCATAATCGTCACAATTATACCAAAGTAAGGCTTGACATATCTTGCTTTGCATGTAATGCGTCTATCTCATATATTGGTTTCACCTTCCGAGTTGCCAGACTGACATAAATGAACATTTGCACGATATTCTAATTTTTCGAGTTTCACCTGTAGATGGTCTTACATTTTCTCCATCTCTTAATTCTGAGTGGACCTTGTTGCTTGATAAAACTCTTGAATTTCTCGGCTTATCTAATCTGGACACCTCCCTAGATCTTCCGGATCGTCGAAGGGGATCACCGAGATTTGTGTAACCCAGATCTGGTAGGCTTATGACTTCTCAGCGGGTTTCAGTGGGAAACCCAATTTCTTTCTGCTCCCTCCTCCGAGCTTTCAAAGCTATTCAGAAAAGTTCCTCTCCGTTCTTGCCAGCTAACATACAAGTTCTGTAAAAAAAACAACAACTATGGACTGGATTACACCTTTTAAGGGGATGCAAAAACCATAAAAGGACCGACCTAACGTTCCTTACGAAGCAGACGTTTCATAAAAGAGACGCTTTACGGCTCAAACGCGAATCATTTCCTTCAATTTTGCGGCCGCCAGTTTGCGCCTGCGCAGTGCCGTTAGCGCGGGTGCTGCGGAAGAAACCATGGCGGAGTTTGAGTGAGTTTTGATACGTAGCATAATCTGTTTCCATCTCCCGATAGGGCGGTGTTCCGATAAATTTGTGGGATTGTATATTTGTAATTAGACACTTACGAGAACGGTGGGTGAGTTTTCGCTGGATCGGTGGAGGAAGGTCGTTGTGGGAAAGTCTTGATTTCTTGGAGGCTGGGCGTGGATTCTGATGGAATAGGAATGTTTAGTGGATTGAGAACGGGTGGCTTAATTGCGTGACGGGCCGGAAGGAGAAGGAGCAGCAGAATAAAGTTGTTTGATATAAAATGCTGGCTTCTTCGGAGAAAAAGGCGGGAGGTAAAATCCCTGTGGAAAATCGTGCCAAAGAAGTAATTCCTGATGCGTTTAACTATAATTTCGACAGATAGAGGTGTCTATTTTTGCCTTACCTCCCAAATGAGAGTTTAGATCTAGAGGTTTGTCATACTTTGTATCACCCAATGAGCATCAGTGGGATTTAAACTAACTCCCAGGGATCCTTGCTAAGTATGAAGGTCTGTAAATAATAGATTGTGTGTCAGTGAGTGTAAAATAGCTTCTTTCTTTAAATGCAAATACACTGAATTACACTAAATACATGCTGTTTCTTTAGGCCCCCAAAGAAGATTCCTTTGGTGCCAGAAAACATCCTAAAAAAAAGAAAGGTCTATCAGGCAATCAAGGCCACCCAGGCAAAGCAAGCTCTACTTGACAAGAGAAAGGTAGGGGTCACCTAATGTGGGGCAGGCCATGCTATAAGAGGTGGTAAGATGAAGACCCTGGATTGCTTTTGGCAGAAATATTCTCAGACAGGCCATCTGTGACTATGAGATTAAGCAGAAGCAAATACCGAGGATTTTTTTTAAAAAAGAACCCCAAATCTAAAATAATTTGAAAATCAGGTTGGCAAACAAGGTTTGAGTTGACTATTGGAAAAATAGATGCAATATAAATGGGACCTAAGCCGTATCATCCTCTCTTTCTCTGTGGGTTTAAGGAATTGATGCCATATCTGGTAAGTTCTGTGGTTTATCTTCGCATTTTATGCCTCCCTCCTCCAAGAATAGGTGCTGTCTCCTGTCATTCTCTCTCGCAGATTGATGCTTACATTTGACAGAACTTTAACCCTTCCACTTTTCATGTTCCTTATTTATAAAAGCCTAGCTAGAATAATCTTCATATGGTGATATGAATCATGATGGCCTATTGAGATTCAGTTTGGTATAGTGACTAGGATCCTGGACTAGAACTGGGAGAGTATGGATTTAGTCCTCCGGTAGGAATGAAAGCTGAGTGCTATGCCTAAGTGATGTATTTTCATGAAGATATGGAACACTTTTTAACCATGTTAATTTTTGCTATAACAAAACTAGGTTTTTTGTTTCATCAAAACCCAGACATTGTATTTTATTTTTCACTGTAGCTGTCTGGCCCCATTTGTAGTTACCCCTTTATCCCTTTTCTCTGTTATCTAATTGACTGTAACAATTAACCCTTAGACCACTATCATTGGAAGCGTTTTAAAACACTTGGATCTTATTAAAACTGCAGCATATAAATATCAGTGCAGTGATTTAAGTATACATGTGTCTTAAACATTTCCTTTTTTTAGCATCGGAGTGGAAAACAGATCAGATTCAAACGCCTTGAAGTTTTTTTGAGAGATTCTCGGCAGAAACACAGAGACGATGTCCGTCTGCGGCGCATGGAACATAAGCCTGGGCAGCTGATAATGCCTGATGGACACAAGCTGGCATTTGCTGTACGAATTGCAGTGTAAGGAACACTTCGTTCTCTGTACAATTATTTTAACAGCAGTTTGCTTCTACTGCTTTTAAATGTACAAAACTAATAGTGTGTGAAGTAAGTATGGTATGCTCTTACCGATAAGGGAGTTGGAGAGTGTAAAAGAATTATCTAAGTGGCTCATTCCCCTTGAATTGACATACTTTTGGGAAGAAAGCTCTTTCACTGACAGTTGGAATTGTTAAGGTCTAGCAGGGAATTTATTTAGAAAATTAAAATTGCAGATGGCTATAATCTATTGTTCTGTATGTAACAGTTCTACCATTATATATTTTACTGCATCTGGCCTTATGGCTATAATAAACTGATTTGATTTGATTGTTCTACTAGAACGCAGACCCACATGCTCAGATAAAAGGCTACTTTTTATAGGACTAGTGAGCTTGGGATAGCAGAGACCACTCTGTGGTGGTAGAAAAGGTGACAAATGAATTATTTGCCATGCTTAGCATAGGCAGGCATTCCCCCCGACCCCCAAATTGAGCATCTTCTAAATCCTAATGCAGCAGTACACATTACAGTGATACTGATAAATCTCATGGTAGCACTAAAGATTATTAGCTGAGTACTTGGTTAAAACTGAGTCCTCAATTCTAAGATTTACACCAGTATTTAAATACAATTTTCTGCTTTTCAGCTTCTAACATGTCAAACCTTTAAGTCGGGCCACTTTATACTCAAGCTGGTGCTTTCTATATGGTTTAACTATAATTTCTAGAATTCCAGATGCCATGGACTTTCTTTGAGCTAGAGTCTCAAATCATTTGGAGAGTATATAGTTAGGGAAAGACTTGAAACCTGTAATTAATAATTGCATGTGGCCTTTCAAGATATCTAGCTCTGAGAATAGCTATTGAACTAAAAGGATTTTAGTTTTGTGCACCATTGGCAGATACCTATTTTTTTTACTTTGTTAGAAAATTCATTCCAAGATGCAGATTTATCTAATTTGTTTATTTTGATTTAGAATTAAAGGAGTAAGTCATCGAGTGCGACATGTGATACAGAGGCTGAGATTAAGAAAGATTTACAGTGGCACATTTGTTAAATTGTCACCAGCTTCACTAAAAATGCTGCAAACAGTGGAGCCTTATGTGGCATGGGGGTTAGTATATCTTGTTCTTTATTATGTAGAAGTCTGATAGATAGTGAAGCCTAAGAAGGATAACTTAGTTCACAATTGTTCTTCAATTTTTCTCTGTATATTTGTCTTTTAAAAATTAAACTTTTGGATCATGCTATACCTATGTTACCTTTGGAAAAATTATGGTCTTCCAGAGGCTAAAAACCTGGACTTAAGTTAGCCAAAATAGTAAGTGAAGTATAATTAGAAACATATGTGAATGTTTAGTGATCATTACCAGGCAATAAACTGGGATATTCTGTGCATAGTTTGAATGGAGTTGTTTTTGTTATCTGAGGAATTAATGTCTTAATAATATACAGTTTATCTTGGTATTAAACTACATACTAATAGAGTACATTCACTATTTTTATTGTGTATGAATTATTTGGGATATTGCACATCTTCAATTACAGTCATGGTAATAAATTGATGGAACAATCCAAATTTTAGGCTATACGTCTGATATTGGAATGTTGATGTATTCAGCTGGCAGAAAGAAAATAAGAATGGAGATGATGTATTATCTTTCTGAAAGGGCAGTTTAAGAAATCCTCACAATTGTTCATGTTTTTTGTAATATATAAAAATGTAATGTCTTAACAACAAAAGTTAGGTTGCAAAAATATATAGTACAGTACTTTCATTTTGGATCAATTGTTTGGACAAATCATTCCATTAAGAATAGGTTGCAGGTTGTGTAAGTTTTTGTTATTTCTGAAATTATTGTTAGATTTATATTTACAGGTATCCCAATCTTAAATCTATTCGAGAGTTGATACTGAAACGTGGCCATGCAAAGATCCAAAGTAAAAAAGTTGCTTTGACAGATAACATTCTGATAGAGGAACATTTGGGTAAGATATCAAATGGAATGGGATGATGGGACAGAGAACACTGCAACTTTAAAGCAGTTCCTGCTTCTTTGCAATCTGGTGAAGATTTCCCAAAACCTTTGAGTGGTATTTCATTTCTAAAACTGCTTTTTTCTCTCAATAGGAGAACATGGCATTATTTGTCTGGAAGATATTATTCATGAAATTTATTCTGCTGGAAAATACTTCAACGAAATCAATAAATTTTTGTGGCCCTTCCATCTGTCTGTGGCTCGGCATGCAGCCCGTAATAAAATGGGGTTCCAGAAAGAGATTGGTAATCCTGGATTTCGAGGCAATGAGATTAATCAGCTCATACGTCATTTGAACTAGATCTGGGTAGGTACTACAGTGTCTTGCCAACTTTTTTGGCACTGAACTCAGCAAGTGGCAGCCCACTAGACTAATATGTCAAAACAAATCGTCCCAGAAACAGCACTGGTAAACCATTCTGCCAAGAAAACAATACAGATGTCTCCATGAAGTCACCAGATGTCAAATTCAGATTAAAAGAGATCTTTTTTTTCAGTCTTGGCAATGGATTCTTTCTAAAAGTGCAATTGTTCAGAAAGGTAGATTACTCTTAAGAAATACTGTGTCTCAGGATTGTAACGTTTAAAATGGTCTTATCTATGACTACAGGTAACAGTAAGGATCTCTATTTCCCATGCTTTCATTGAGCTAAAGCTCTTCCTTTGGTGTGTTGTATTAGCCTTCCCCATCCTTGCTTCTTCTGTATTTTGAATTAGAGTTCCAATAATACTGACTATTGGTTTTGTTTACTGAGTTCGGGCAAGAGCACATAATAAATGGCCAAATGGATCAATACCGTGGCCAGTTATAAAACAGAAGCCTAGAATTGTTCATACAAGTAGTCCTTGGTTAACAACAGCAATCGGGACCAGAATTTCTGTTGCTAAGTAGTGCAGTTGTAAAGCATGATGCCACATTACCATGCCACTTAGCAACAGAAATTCCAGCACTTTGGGTTGCTATTGTTAAGCAAATCACCATGGGTCATTAAGCAAGACATCATAGGGTCACTATTTTGATCTATTGCTGGCTTCCCCATCGACTTTGCTTGTAGGAAGCCAGCAAAAAAGTTGCAAATGGCAATCATATGACTGGGATACTGCAGTGTCATAATTGTGAGCTGGGTGCCAAGCACTCAGATTGCAATCATGTGACCTTGGGGACACTACAACCGATGTAAGTACAAGGACCAGCCATAACTGCTACTTGTTCAGCACCATCGTAAGTTCAGTTGCTAAATAAGTGGTTGTTAAACAAGGACCACCTGTATTATGTTATCCTCACATTTCCTAATAAGCCGTGTGCAGGAATGGCAGAGGATTCAAGCCAAGGTTTAATCTATTGAATGTTATATTCTGTATAAATCCAGCCGTATTTTAAATACGTAAGTTCCATTTATGTGAAATGTACCCAGTTTTAACCAGTTAGCTCTTCAGAATTTGCAGTATTGTCATAAAGTTACATCTTGCCTACAACTTTCAGACTTGCTTTCAGTTCATTTTTAACATATTTTAAAGCAGTAGCTTTCTTAGCATTGTCAGGAAATAAATGTTATTTAGATGCTTTAAAAAGTAATCTGTATGTTCTGTTTTTCAGAAAAGTGTTTTCAGAGGAAGTTCTGGAAGATACTTATTTGTACTCCATGATGTACATTCATTTCCCAGCAGCTTCTGAGATAATATGGCATAGTATTTTCATAATTTCAGGAGGAAAACCAAGGTAATGGAGCAACCAGGCTTCAAGTGAATTGATATCACTTAAAAGCAGCAAAGTATAATTCTGTGTATTGACCATGGAAAAACAGAAGAATTTGTAAAATCTCAGACACGTGAAGCATTTATGATCCTTGATCTCCAAATTAATATATATTTGTAAAGGACAATGGAGAAAAGATTTAAACCATAGTTCTGCTTCTTGCTTGGAGCTGAACTATATGTACCTTTAGTAATAAAGTGGAACTATTTCTTGTAATATATTTTCTTGCAGTCCAAGCACACTACTGTGTTAACATATTATTAAGGCATAACAAATCAAATATAACAACCTGGTTAAATGTTTGGACTTGTATAATATCTAGTACAACTCTGGTTTAGTGTTTGATCAGACTTCTTGATGGCTAGTCCACTTTTCTAAAATAGACAGTTTTAATCTATTTAAACAGTTTTAAACAGTCCTTGAACTGTTTGTATGAGTACACAATGAAATACATTTTCTTAAAACTGCTTGTTGAATGGTTTGTTAGTATATGTTGTAAAAAATGCAACTTGGAAATTTTTAGCAGGACTGATTGAAATGATGTTACTTAATAAGTTTTAACTACTCGTGAAAAAGAGATTGTTGTTCCTATTAGTCTTGCTTCTAAGAGATCACAATTAAGTTTTAGATTAATTAAACTTAAATAGAAAAACTGAGGGACAATAAGCAATGCAATCAGATGTAAACACTTTCCTACATGTGTATAAATACAATTCATGTAAAACTATTTTATAAAAGAATTGTAAAATATCCTTTTGAGAGTTCCTCAATTTTTGTGCTTAGAAAAGATAAATAATGCATTAGAATATAGCTAAGTACTCACATTCCTTTGGCTCAGTTTATATATGATGGGTTGAATTAGGGATGAGCACAAAATAGAACACTTTATTTTGAACCCAGAGCAAGCCATTATGTTTCAGAAGTTCTGCAGAACTACTTTTGACTCTGTTTGGCAAAACCAAAATACAGTGTTTTGGTGGTTCTGGATTCCAGTGAAAGAAAATCCAGAAAAGACAAGGCTGGTCTATCAATCCTGCATATTGAAAATTGCTTTTGGTGACTTGGACCTTCCTCTACCAAGGAGGTAGAGTTGATAAAAACTTCAGCCTTTTTCAAAGTAATGCTTCATGTTCATCAGGTTTGCTAAAGTTGTGTTTGATGTAAAACCAGAATTCAAAATAATATGCGTAATTTCTGATAGTTTATACTGCTTATCAACAGCCATATTACCCTCAGCTGTATAGGAGTGGCATCTGGTGGAAAGTTCAAGAACTGTTAAATCACCAGTAAACATAACTACAGTAGCCTTAGAAAAAGTTATTAACACTTGATTATAATAGACAACAATGGGTAGCAACCAGTGTGGCAAATTTAAAAAGTTGAATATTAGATGTAAAATTTTACATACTGCCTTCGATTTCATAACTCTACAAATGGCAAATCTGACCCTACACTTCATGGACAAAAACTGATCTGGGAGGCAGATTCTTGGGGGCTTTGAAGGTAGTAGTAGTACTGTGCAATACTCAGATTTAAAGGGAAAAGGAAGCTGGATCCATGGATACCACACATGTTCCACATCATCTTTTTCCCTTTGAATCTAAAGGAAGGTACAGTAAGGGTTATTAAAAATTGCATTCAGAATCTTTTGATTCCTGAAAAGTGCAGTTTTTGTCACTTTTCATATAGAATCTATCCATCAAATAGATTTACAGGTGAAACTCGAAAAATTAGAATATTGTGCAAATGTTCATTTATGTCAGTATGGCAACTCAAAAGGTGAAACCAATATATGAGATAGACGCATTACATGCAAAGCAAGATATGTCAAGCCTTACTTTGGTATAATTGTGATGATTATGGCGTACAGCTTATGAAAACCCCAAATTCACAATCTCAGAAAATTAGAATAGTGTGAAAAGGTTCAATATTCTAGGCTCAAAGTGTCCCACTCTAATCGGCTAATGAATCCATAACACCTGCAAAGGGTTCCTGAGCCTTTCAATGGTCTCTCAGGCTGGTTCAGTAGGAATCACAAGCATGGGAAAGACTGCTGACCTGACAGTTGTGCAGAAAACCATCATCGACACCCTCCATAAGGAGGGAAAGCCCCAAAAGGTAATTGCAAAAGAAGTTGGATGTTCCCAAAGTGCTGTATCAAAGCACATCAATAGAAGGTTATGTGGAAGGGAAAAGTGTGGTAGAAAAAGGTGCACAAGCAGCAGGGATGACCGCAGCCTGGAGAGGATTGTCAGGAAAAGGCCATTCCAAAGTGTTGGGGACTTTCACAAGGAGTGGACTGAGGCTGGAGTTAGTGCATCAAGAGCCACCACACACAGATGGATCCTGGACATGGGCTTCAAATGTGTTCCTCTTGTCAAGCCGCTCCTGAATAAGAAACGTCAGAAGCGTCTTACCTGGGCTACAGAAAAAAAGAACTGGTCTGTTGCCCAGTGGTCCAATGTCCTCTTTTCTGATGACAGCAACTTTTGCATCTCATTTGGGAACCAAGGACCCAGAGTCTGGAGGAAGAATGGAGAGGCACACAATGCACGATGCTTGAAGTCCAGTGTGAAGTTTCCACAGTCTGTGTTGATTTGGGGAGCCATGTCATCTGCTGGTGTTGGTCCCCTGTGCTTCATTAAGTCCAGGGTCAACGCAGCCATCTACCAGATTTTGGAGCACTTCATGCTTCCTTCCGCAGACGAGCTTTATGGGGATGCTGACTTCATTTTCCAGCAGGACCTGGCACCTGCTCACACTGCCAAAAGTACCAAAACCTGGTTCAATGACCATGGGATTACTGTGCTTGATTGGCCAGCAAACTCGCCTGACCTGAACCCCATAGAGAATCTATGGGGCATTGCCAAGAGAAAGATGAGGGACATGAGACCAAACAATGCAGTGGAGCTGAAGGCCGCTATTGAAGCATCCTGGTCTTCCATAACACCTCAGCAGTGCCACAGGCTGATAGCATCCATGCCACGCCGCATTGCGGCAGTCATTGCTGCAAAAGGGGCCCAAACCAAGTACTGAGTATATATGCATGCTTCTACTTTGCAGAGGTCCGATATTGTTCTATTTCCAATCCTTGTGTTATTGATGTCATGTAATATTCTAATTTTCTGAGATTGTGAATTTGGGGTTTTCATAAGCTGTACGCCATAATCATCACAATTATACCAAAGTAAGGCTTGACATATCTCGCTTTGCATGTAATGCGTCTATCTCATATATTGGTTTCACCTTTTGAGTTGCCATACTGACATAAATGAACATTTGCACAATATTCTAATTTTTCGAGTTTCACCTGTATTCCATTCCAGTTGAAACAAATTACTTTATCACCTTGAGTCTCCATTTTGTTCACTTGTGCTAAAATTGTCCTGTTTGCCCTAGAGCAGTAGTCACCACTGGTATATTTATTCATAACATCTTCAAAAGATACATTCCTAACTTGCGGGATGTGTTTGTATCCAATATGCGAAATCAAATAGTTTATTTACAATACAACTACTTTCACTTCAAGCAAATAGATACTTCACTAATTAGGATGACAAGACCAAATGAAAACTACATGCACATTATTTTTTTTAATAAAACATGACATTTACATTATAAATTCTATTACGTAGAAACCACTGACAGAATTCAGTTGTATATTGAAAGGACAGGATTCTAGTCATAATACTGTATATTTACAAGATGATCTTTCAATTCAGATAACCCAGCTGATACTTTAAAAGAACTTAATTACTATTGGGTAAGGAATCTTACAAAAGGACACATATACAATGTTATTTACTAAATCACAGCAAGGTGTCCTTTTTGTAGGCCACCATACTGTTAACTTTGTGTATTGTAGTTGTGAAAGAACGAAGGCGGACTTCTTCAGAATTAGTAATAAATTGTGGTCCTGATTCCTCCCATTTTTCTGGAACAGCCAAGTCTTTGTCTGTGAAAATGAGCAAATCAAATGCACCTGGAAGAAGCACAGATGAATTCTTATTTTGCTATATTTGCACGAGTCTGAAATAAACATCAACTATACTCTAATTAAAAATCCTGGCTTAGCATGTCTGTCCCAGTTACAAAAATCATGCGAAACCCCCAAATTGTAACTCCTGGATTCTTCCATTGTGCTTTACCCATATTGCAACTTTAACCAGCTTCATATTAGCTCAGCTGCTTTCCAGCCATTTGGTCACAGGACTCATTTATGCCATATAGGATTCTTGTGAGAATTGCAGTTAGATAATGCAAGTGAAGTGTTCCAAATATTGAAACTTATATTCTGTCATTAAGCAATATTACTTACAGGTAGTTTCTAACAAAGGAAGGAATGTCACTGTGGCTGTTATTTGTCTGATAACAGATTTGATTTCATCTTGTATAGCTTTCTGAGATTTCTGTCTTGGTGCACTAAAATAACAATAAAAGTTGTCAGTGCAAAAGAACATCAAACATAAATTAAAAACACTATTTACTACTATATTACCTGATTTCAGGCATGATAGACTAACTTCATAAATGATTAACCTGTCCCAGATGTTTACTCATACAAGCATTAAAATCTGCTCTTTCTGTATTTTTTTCTAAATTGTCTGATACATCCTCAGCAAGTATAAGCCTTATAGCCAAACCTAATAACTGCATATTTTGGCCATACCATTAATTATGAAGTCAACCTGCTATTTCTCCTCCTTTGAACACTCTTTCAGTGCTACTGATCACTGGAGTGAGACAAAAACCAGTTAATACAACTATCAGTGATAACAAATGTCAGTATTTGTGAAACAGCTTCAAAACTCTTATTCTGCCTGCATAAGATTTCCACAGCCACCCCCAATTAGTGAACAAGAATGCTCTTGGTTCACCAACTTAGATAACATGTTGAGTAGGGATCCTATGTAAGAGCTGAATAATGTTAGAAACATTAGTAAAGCAAAATCCATGAAATGTGGGCAGGCTATATACCTTTGAGGTAGGGAGGAAATAACTTTGAATAAGACAAATAAAAACCTATATTTTCCATTGTTGGAAATAAATATTATACTTACTTCTCATTTTTTGCAGTTTTATCACATTCAATGTCAAATTGCCATCTTTCAAGAACTTCAGTGGTTTCCTTACTAGAGATCACTACCACCAGCCGCTGAACTAGGCATTCAGATAGCCATTCTAAGAAAAGCAAGAAAGAGGTTTTGTGAATTCTACAAATACAGAAACTATCAAATACATGTTACATATCAAATTCATTTAACTGAGTCAATATTCCCATCGGTTTTACATAAATTGTCAACCACATAAGCTATCTACAGTTCATATTATATAAATGGTGCACCTGACCTATACTGTTCCTATGCCTGAGAAATATTATAAGGCTGTAATATTCAAGAAATATCAAAGCTCTAAGCCATGGATACCTTATCTGTGACTCTTGTATCAACCCACAAACCATGGTTTATTCAGCAGACTGGCTTAATATGCTGAGTAACAGAGAAATTCAAATACAACACAAGACATTCTTATCTATCCTCTGCCATAGTTGGATTATTCTCCTGTATACAGTCGTGTGAAAAAGAAAGTACACCCTCTTTGAGTTCTATGGTTTTACATATCATGATGTAATAAAAATCATCTGGTCCTTAGTAATTCTCAAAAGTAGGTAAATACAATCTCATATGAACAACAACACATGACATATTACACCATGTCATCATTTATTTCACAAAAAGAAAACCGAAATGGAGAAGCCATGTGTGAAAAACTAAGTACACCCTTACTGCTTCCATAGGTATGAAGAGGCTAAGTAGCAGCCAGGTGCTGCTAATCAAATGCCCTTGATCAATTGATCATCAGCAAGTGTGACTACCTCTATAAAAGCTGAAGTTTTAGGAGTTTGCTGGTCTTGAGTGTTGAGGTGTGTGTTAATGCAATGCCAAAGAGTAAAGACATCAGCAATGATCTTAGAGAAGCAATTGTTGCTGCCCATCAATCTGGGAAGGGTTATAAGGCCATTTCCAAACAATTTAAAGTCCATCACTCTACAGTGAGGAAGATTATTCACAAGTGGAAAACATTCAAGACAGTTGCCAATCTTCCCAGGAGTGGATGTCCCAGCAAATTCACCCCAAGGTCAGACTGCAATGCTCAGAGAAACTGCAAAAAATCCAAGAGTTACATCTCAGACACTCCAGGCCTCAGTTAGCATGGTAAATGTTAAAGTTCATGATGGTACAATTAGAAAAAGACTGGACAAGTATGGTTTGTTTGGAAGGGTTGCCAAGAGAAAGCCTCTTCTCTCTAACAAGAACATGGCAGCATGGCTTAGGTTTGCAAAATTGCATCTGAACAAATCACAGGACTTCTGGAACACTGTCCTTTGGACAGATGAGACCAAAGTGCAGATGTTTAGCCATAATGCACAGCGCCACATTTGATGAAAACCAAACACAGCATATCAGCACAAACATCTCATACCAACCGTCAATTACGGTGGTGGAGGGGTGATGATTTGGGCTTGTTTTGCAGTCACAGGACCTGGGCACCTTGTAGTCATTGAGTTGACCATGAACTCCTCTGTATACCAAAGTATTCTAGAGTCAAATGTGAGGCCATCTGTCCGACAGCTAAAGTTTGGCTGACACTGGATCATGCAACAGGACAATGATCCCAAGCGCACCAGCAAATCTATAACAGAATGGCTGAAAAAAGAATCAAGGTGTTGCAATGGCCCAGTCAAAGTCCAGACTTCAACCCGATTGAAATGCTGTGTGGGACCTCAAGAGAGCTGTGCATAAACAAATGCCTGCAAACTTCAATGAATTGAATCAATATTGTAAAGAAGAGTGGGCCAAAATTCCCCCACAACGATATGAGAGACTGACAGTCATACAGAAAACAATTACTTCAAGTTATTGCTGCTAAAGGTGGTTCTACAAGCTATTGAATCATAAGGTGTACTTAGTTTTTCACACATGGCTTCTCCATCTTGGCTTTCTTTTTGTAAAATAAATGACATGGTGTAATATGTCATGTGTTGTTCATCTGAGGTTGTATTTACCTACTTTTGAGAACTGCTAAGGACCAGATGATTTTTATGACGTCATGATATGTAAAACCATAGAACTCAAAGAGGATGTACTTTCTTTTTCACATGACTGTACATACATAATATTGCATTGTTTGACTTCTGTGAGGTGAAGCGGTTGGCTAAAATGGTCCATCCCAAATATCTGAGGACACCTGAAGAATTTTACAACTATAAGGCAGGTAAGCCTGCTATGTACCTGGTCACACTCTGGAATTCAGAGGCAACTAGATCATTAGATGAGATTCCCCTGAGCAGCCTCTTCTTGGTCTCAGAACCGGGGGACTGCTTGAATCTCAAGGAGCTCTAGTAAATGAAAAGGCTGAGCAGATGTCTAGAAAAACGTGGGTGGAAAACAAAGAGCAAATGCAACCAAACATGGCTATATACCCACATTTAGCTGTACTCTTCAGTGATATGTCTGCTCTACGGAGTCTACAGATCTAGTGGCCTTGTTTTTGAATACCTGAATCCTACTGGGCAACAAAGCATTACCTTTTTAGTTTGTAGTTTTGTAGTCAAAAACCAAAAGAAAAAAAAATAGAAATAAATGATACAAACCAAAAACCAAAGTAATACACAGGAAAAAAAAGCAATATAATGTAGGAAGATTGAAGAAAATGATTGAGATGATCCACACATATCTCTAGGTAAAAGCTAAGCCCAAGACTTTCCAATGGCAATAGCAATTGATTAGAACTTGATTATATATCCAGAAATTTTCAGTGAAAAGTGTGAAAACTTTAAGTGGGTATTTCAATTTCTAGCTAACCAGTGCAGCTGGTAAAAAAAGAATATATGTAAGGGCTGCATGTAATTTATAATTTCAGTGTACAGACAGTCCTCTACTTATGAACAGATTATGTTCCAAGAGGCTGTTCATAAGCCTGTTTTGTTTGTAAGTCCAACCAAATAAAAAGTTAAAAGAAAAAAGGAGGCAGGACAGCAGTGTAGGCAGAGGAGCCCTGTCTTCACCTGCCAATGCGAGTAGTGATAGCCTGCAAACTGTGTAGAGCGCAGTGGGACAAGCCGATAGGGCACGGCACGCTCCATCGCCAGGTGAAGCAGCGGTGGCTCCCAGGGCAAAGGTGGCAGCTGCGCGGGAGGCACTGTTCAGGGTGGTGGAGGAACTGGAGGAAGCAGAGGGACAAGCACTTCCTGAAGGCAGAGTGTGCTGCTCTGCAGCTCACACTGGAAACTGCTGGCCCTTTGCAAGGCCTTGCAGGAGGAAGAGTGAAGATCACAGTGTCCCAGTGCATAACAGGTGCTGCCTAACCCTAACCATTGCACTTTGGGAGGCTGCAATCTTTAGTGCCCTGAACAGTGCTTCCTGCACAGCCGCCACCTTCGCCCTGGGAGCCACTGCTGCCTCTCCTGCCTTGCCCGGCGATGGAGTGTGCCACGCCCCACCGGTTCATGTTGTTGCTTAGAGTGGACAACAACTTGATGGCACATATAGAGTGGAGTAAAATGTGGGCAAATGACTTGATAGCCAACTTTGAGCAAATACAAAAGTGCTCCAAACCAAACAAAGATCTAGCATAAAACAAACAGATACTCTCTCATTCGACATCTCAATGACAACTTGGATTATTTTATATGGAAAATGCAGTAGATAATCAAGTTAAATGAACAATGAAAAGAATCAGCATCTAAATGTACTCAATTGCTTGTTATTCCTTTTGCATTGTGTCTATCAGATTGTAGCTTTGTGTAAACTTTGTAGAGCATCTGAAAACTGTAGACACTTGATTCTTTTTTAAAAAAAGCATACCTTTCAGTTGTCCTACAACATTGTTCAGATAATTTGTAAGCTCAGAGTCCGCAGTAACAAGCATGGTAAGCCCATATTTTTGAACACGTGTAAATGTTTCAGCAGGATATATCCCACGTTGATATAAGATACTGTTGATACCATAGGCTGAAAGAGTAAAACATACATATTGTATCTTATTATCTAGAAAGCAATATTATGCCCTCTAATTCTAATCAAGAATTATGCCAAGTAATAGCAAACACAAAGATGTCAAATTTAATACAATTGGTGCTTGCTAATAAAAAAAAGTTACTTATCTTGGCATCAGAAACCTCATGACAGCCCACTATTCATGGGCATTCGGTTATGTTGTTTTATTTTAATATTTATTTTGTCTATGTTTCATACTATTTTAAATTGTACAAAAAACATTTTTATGTTTAAACAAATAAAAATACAGTATAATTTCCTGATGACCACTAATCCATGGTATAAACAACATGGCATTCTACTGCTTAAAAGGTTAGAACGTTGCAATGAAGATTTAAATGCTAAGCCTTGCCCAATCTGGCAACTCCAGGTCATTTTATACTGTGTTTATTATGTATGGCATAGGGCCTGAATATCCAAGATACCGCTTATCTCCAACTGTTTCTGCCCACCCAGTACAATCCAGCACAGTGGGTGCGCTCCAGGTCCCCTCCATTAAACATAGCCATCTTGCTTTCTCTGTTGCAGCCCCCAAACTGTGGAACAGCATGTCCCCAGAGTTAAGGATGGGACTGTCTCTCCTGGTGTTCTGGAAAGCTTTGAAAACCTGGCTTTGGTCCCAGGCCTGGGATTGATGTTTATTATTTGTTCAATGGGTCCTGTTTTGTATTGTTGTTTTTGCCGTCTATTAGATTATTTTAGCCTGGGCTGACTGTGGGATTCAATGTTTTTAGCTGTTTTTATGTTTTCCCTAGTTTTGTATGCCATCTGGAGTCCATTGAAGTTGAGTGGCCAATAAATTTAAATAAATAAATAATGCATATTTTGTTTTTGTTAGCCACTCAGAGTTGCATAGTTAGGATGGGTGGCCATGTAAATTTGCTTAGTAAAAATAAATATTCTTTGAAACCGCAGCTCCCAGAATTCTTAGCTAGTACAAGTAATTTTGGGAATTACAGTCTCAGTGTTTGGAAATGCACTACCTTAGGGAAGACTAATATAACTTCCTTTATTGTAAACCATAGGGATTGATATATAAAAGCAATCCCTGCTAAAATTCTGTATTCTACTTTACTATTCCCTTCAAAACACAGCTTAATACTTTCATTTTAATACTTTGATCCAATTAGTTGTGATTACATTCAAACTCTGTAATTAACTATCCTGATAAAATAGAATTATCTACTTAGTTAACCTTAATGCAAAATGCTAATCTTCCCTTTCTCGATAATGGGAGTTGATACACCCAAACTTCCTAAATTATAGATACAATAGGAATGCACAAAATACTTTTTTGAATCAGTACCAAGGTCTGTTTCATTAATAATTGTTCTCTTCGCCCCACCCTTGCTGTGCATGCACTACTTAAATGTCTCTAGAAAAACTCAAGGGGCAACTATTGTATGTGATTTTGTTTTGGGTGGGGTGCCTTCAAGTCAGTCTTGGCTCCTGGCAACAACCCCTACAAGTCCCTGCGGATTTCTTGGCAAGGTTTTTCAGAAGTGGTTTGCCATTGATTCCTTTCCAGGGCTGAGAGAATGACTAGCCCAAGGTCACACAGCTGGCCTTGTGCCCAAGGTGGGACTAGAACTCACCATCTCCTGGTTTGTAGCCTGGTGCCTAAACCACTACACCAAACTGGCTCTCATTGCATATGATTACTTCGCATGTAATAATCAAGGTGTACTTATTCATAACATTTCAAATTCCGTATAATGCTCCAAACCGCAGGACTTTCTTTTTCATCATGCTCATCAGCTAAAAACAATAGCATATTGGGAAGAAACCTTTAAGAAACCTTAAATCCGTGCAGAAAAATAACAGACGCAGCCAAGATGCAGACTCAAAACTAAGTCTTTCAGATCTCCGTTAGACCTGCTCTTCACATTTTTATTAAGCATTTCTTCCTCACCTGAGGCTGCAGTTACTGCTCCTATTGTACTCCACCAAATTTATTTGGGAGTAAACGTACACAGGGCCACTCAGTTAACTTTCTTCCAAACTACTTTACACCCTCTCGGGGCTCATTTTCTTGCGTTGTACTGCAAATTAAGTTCCTGCCTCCTTGTGCTTATTCTAAAAAGTTAAGTCGGACGCAGCTACTAAAAAGGCTAACTTACGGCGGGGAAAGGAGCACGTAGGAAAAGATGGAGAGGAAAAAGAAGGGGACGAGTGCAGCTCCCCTCGCCACAGCCCCCACCCCATTCCCCCAAAGGCAAAGCCAGCGATTCGGACTCCATTTTCCCCGGTTCCCATTAGAAGAATCCGTCGCCCTTCGAGCTCATCTACTCGGAAGCAAACTCCGCCGGGCGCAAAGGGACTTGTTCCCAAGTACCATCCCTGGGAATAAGCTCACTAAGCAGAAGGGGAGCAGGAGGGATGCGGGTCACTGTCTTCTGACCGAGCCAACTCCCATTCTTCCGCCAGCCCACCTCCCTACTTGCCCAGCCACTCACAGAAAAACTCCGCCACGATCTCGGCGCTGCCCCGCAAGGTGATGCCCTGCTCCCGACTTTGCTGTTTCGCCATCGGCGTCGGAGAAAGTGAGACGGAGCCGGGCTGCAATTCAAGCAGGAAACAAGCTCTCCAGCTTTTCTTTGCCCTACAGGCCCAGATAGGAAATGAGAAGCCTTCCCGCCATCTGTTCAAAATCTAGCCCCGCCTCTCTCACTTCTCGCGGGAGTAAAAAAGGATTGACGCTACCGGGACCGAGCGGCCCGCCGGGGCGCAGGCGCTCTTTTTTGACGAATCCAGAAAAGGTTTCCACGCCTGGGTCACTTTTAGGAATTAATGCGCAAGCGCGAAAATTGGTAGTATGAGTTTGCGCTCGCCCGGGGGATATATTTTTGTGGGGGAGCGGATTGTTTGCTCGCCTTATGTTTTGTCTAATGTTAACGTTTTCTCGTTAATTAAAGTGATTTGAGAGATTACTTGAGAAAAGGACCTGCGTCTTTGCCGAACGATGTTTTTGTTTACTTCAGTCACTGAATTCTCACAGGATCTATTTGTAGCCCCCAATTAATAGTTTTAAATAGTAATGTTTACAAATTAGTTCAGGTTTGCTTTTTAATGTAGTTAGCACTTCAAATGCTAATTTGTCCATAATTTTCCACTTTATTTTTAAGAAATAAACTGCTTCTTACAGTAACTTGATTTATTTGGATTACACTTATTTTAAGGAAGGTAGGGATTTTTTTAGTGGACATTCCTAAAGTTATCCATAAGAATAGTGGAAGTTTATTCAACTCAGAATTGTTTACAGAGAATGGCAATGACTCTCCAGAGTTTTAGGTAGGTGCCATTCTCATGCCTATTTTGAAAGGGCAGGAATTGGAAATACAATAGTGTATGTTCTTCTTATAAAGCAGGTGTCATTCTGCCAAACTATACTTTGCTAGCAAGAAGTTATAGTCTATAATGCTTTTAGGTCTGATACTGTCTTGAAATAAAATAAGCAGATGTAATAAACCATCTAATTCTTTGTTTCTCAAATTTAACTTGTTAGCCACCAAAAGTGCTCATGTCATTAATAAAAAATGTTGAGTTGCCTTAGTTATATATGCACTTATAGTTATGTTTACTTATGTCTTCAGTATAGTATTTTAGAGTTTCAGTGAAGTTTTTGTTATTATTGTCATCTTTTGAATCCCTCCAGTAACTGAAATAGGCTGAATCAGTGAGACTCTATAGTTTGGGCAGATTTAGCACAGACATAGTGGTCACTGTAATTTGGGTATTGTAATTCTAATAAATCCGAAGAGAAACAAGTTGGGGGAGGACAGTAAAGAGGTCTTAATTATAGCAGCTACTTCCTAGTATAATTATAATGAATAAATTTAGGTTTTTGTTCTCTTCACAAAATCCAGACATACAACTTCAGAATGCAAAAGCAGATGTGTTGCTTAGCAAGAAGTTTTTTTTGGGGGGGGGGTTGCTTTTCACATGAATTACCACAAGATGGTAGTGCCTACCTAGGAAATGTTTCTGAGATTTCATTTCATTATGTCAAACTTTGTAGAAAAACTAAGGAAAAACTCTTGAACTTAAAGTTTCAAAATAGACCTCAAGGATATGAACTTCCTGAAATGTTGATACAGGCTGAGAAATTAATATTTCAAGAAAAAGTGTTACTATATTTTTCTGAAAATAAAATAGCTTGTCCATTTGACTTCATTCCTGAAATAAGTCTTTGGCAGCAATATTGTTAGCTGAAATGATTGCAATCAGAAAGTAAATTTGAACAGCATCCTATTATTTTATATGCATTTTTTCCTGTAATCCCTATCCTCTATTTTAAGAGCACTGATAAAAAATATTAAGATTTGCTTGGTTTTTAAATGAGAAAAATTCCACAAACTCTTGGAATATCTGGGGACAAAGGGATCTGAATGTGCCTCTGATCTTTGAATTTCATACTATTGAAAGTGTTGTAGACTGTTCAGCTGTTACTTACATATCATATGATGTGCTGAAAATCATCTTAACAAAAAAGCATAAAAGTACAAATTACCTAGCTGGTCTCATTATCTTCTTTGATAACTCCTGGCTATCAATTATGCTGATAGTGGCCTGGTTGTCATACTAGATGTATCTGTTTGTACTGAATTTTCACCTTCTGTAGCCAAACTTCAGTGAGTATGGGAAAGAACTCTCAATAGGTGAATTTGCAAATGATGAACAGTTCTGCCTAACAGAACTGTCAAAGGGGTTGGCTCAACTTTGTACTGTAGCAAATAGTCAAGGTAGCTAAGAGAAATGTAGGAAGCTAAACAAAATCTAAACATTTTGTTTCAAAGACTACCTCAAGCCTTAGTGACTATAGTTTGATATTTATTCCAGTTAGTTGTATTCCTTTTCTTTGAAACATGTTGTTTTCTTTTAATAATTTTTTAATTGTGTGCCTCCCAGAGTCATTGTGGAGTTTGGCAGCCTTGAAATTTAAGTAAATAAATAAATACTTAGTACTTTGTCATTGCTTTCTTCCAGGATTTTTTTTTCAACTTCCTATGGAGGTCAGCACCTTGAATACCCATGGCTATTCAATATATCACTTTTTCCATCACTCCTGTTATTTGTCCGTCCTCATGCAGGCCAAGAGAGCTAGATTTGGCAATTTTGTTAATGATCCTCTCAAAGAAACTTCATTTAGAAGTTTTGAAATTCATACCATATATTTGTAATTTTTGCAGTGTACATCTCACATGTTCCTCAATAATAAACTATGAACAAAGATACCCATATCAACAATGCAAATATTATCCTAAAGTTCCCTGTTCTACCTTATACTTCTAGAAAGCAGAAATTGCATTAATCACTATAAATGGAAATCTGACATGTTCTTTAAGGCTCCCTTAAGTGAGACTCATATCTTGAACATGAAAAGTTATTGTCCAATTTGATTAATGATTAGCCACACAGAAGTGCTCATCTCCATCCTTTCAAATGTCACCTTTCTCAAGTATAAGAAATTCTTATGATCATGATTTAGCACAAACATTCGTTCTATGCATGAGATAGTTTAAACTGATTATCACTCTGACTTACAAAAGCAATGCAGAACACTTCCATTGCAAGTACATCTAGTTAAAGATGAGAAGTTTTGCTGTGAAAAATTACACAAACCCAGTGCTCACTGGACTCACCCGAGAAGGCCTGGCACCAAAATTAATTGTAATTAGCAATGTTTTGGTTTTTTGTGTCTGTTTTCCTGTCTGAAATTTAAGGACAAATAGCCAAATTGTATTCAGTTAGCTAGAAGTGTTCTCACAGTTTAGAGAAACACATATCTTAAAGAAGATTCACTTCAAAAAATATCAAGATAAAGCATATTAAATATACAAAAAGTAAATACAATTCTATTTGTAATTTTTTTCTATAAAAATCCCTTCCATTCTTTTTTTAAATTAATATTTTAGGATATGAGTATTATAATAAAGTCAACCTTTATTTCCAACTGTCTAAAAACTGAAGGTTCAAAAACAGCCTTTGTATGAAAACTGGTGAAGCATGCATATGATTGATCTATAATATGTTGTATAAAATGAGTAAAAGATGATTTCGAAAACTTTATCTTGCTTAAGTTCTCAACTAACTAAAGGCATAACTTCTACTTTTGCAGGAGCAAAAAGTAGAATGCTCAAGTTTTAAAAATGATTCTTTTCACACTGGGAATAAATATCTGCATTAAAATAAGCATCTCTGGCTTATATCTGCATTGAATTAACACCTTTTTGCAGTGACAATGTTACGGTGAAATATTCTTTGTTCTCAAGAAATTGAAATACATCTATTCTGTGGGCATTTATTTGCACATCCCAAAGTGTTGATAGTCATGTTAGATACCATTTTCATTAGCGTGAATGCTGATCTTGTTACAGCTAATTAAAGACCACATTTACAGCATTTAAAACAGTGCTTTATTGTTGCATTTAAGGAAGACAGTGCATAAATTTAAAGTTAATTCTTTAATGGGCTTTAGGGAAATCTTTAAAATCTGTAGGTTATATTCAGAAAGCGTTCTAGTGTACCTTACTTCATTGCAGATTTTGGGAACTCCAGTAATCTTTCATGAAATGCTTACTACATGAAATTCAAATTATTATGAAAAGTATATAAAATAGCAAGTGAACCTTTAGAGAAAAGATGTTTATGTCATCTGACTTCAAATAATATACTTTTTATTGTTTAGCCATCGGCCTTCACAAAATTTAAAAATGTATAACCTTCTGTACATCAGATGGAAACTTGCTGAATCTATTCTGAAAGTCTATTGAGGTTATCTGCTAGCATTTAGCAATGGCAGATACCTTTCTCAGACTGGACTTACCAATTCTAACAAAATACTTCTCTAGACTCAGTTTTGTTTAAAGAAATGGTATGAATGTGTCACTTTTATTATTTTCAACAGAGCAAGATAATTATCCCAGTGCAGGGATAATTTTTAGACTAAAATCTTTCTGGTAACAACAGGTCTCCAAGAAGTTCCAGTTCTAGAGCAAGCAGGATATTTTGAGCTGAAGTCACATACTTGCATAAGCAAATTCCATTTGTTTCAAATAATATAATTTGGGCAGATGCTATCCTATATGCTCAGTAACTTTAGCCAGTAATTAGAGGCCTCTTGTAAGTTTCTGTAGACCTTGCACCTGAGTCAGATTCTAAGTTCAGAGCGTTATTGACACAATCTTGATGCAATCTGCCTAAATCATCATAAAATATTACTGACAATTCCAAATAGTACAGTGGAATCATGCTGGTTTATTTATCAAATAAAGCAAATTAGCTTTAAAAGTAGGGATCATGCATTTGGGACCAGATTGATTTAGGAGTAGGTTGTCAGAAAAACCTTCAGGGAGTGCGCTATGATATTCTGATGCATCATAGCCAGCAGATTTATGTTTTCCGGCTATCTCGGCAAGTGTTGCTGAAAACTGTATCTCACACTTCTTGCAATTACCTCCCAATACAGTTAATAATGTTCAATGCTGCCTCAGTATCCAAGTTCTTCTGCTATAGCAGTGATACTGCAGATTTAAGGTAACTCAGTACTTGCAGCATAATTTCAGTGAGGAAAAAAGACTGTTGATCTGATTGAACAGCCCAAAATTTTCATTGTTCAGATGACTCAATTTTTCATGAGGGGAAGATTTACTTATAAACTTGAGTATGGAAAGAATGAATAATTTATCTGAAATTATAACTATGATCTGAATCTATGTATCTAATCCTTTGCTGAACCCAGTTTTAAAGAACTGCCTTCATACATCTGAGCAATATATCTTTTCCTAAAAAATGTATTCAATTATTCACATAAAACAAAATATTTTTTTACCTCAGGTATAATCTCTATTGCATATATTATTACCAAATGATGTGGGTAAATAATGAAGGAGTGAGATGTATCACTCATTTGAGATTACAGCTAATGAGGGTACATCTGGATTGATTAGGTGTCCAACTCAAACATAACCAGTTCTCCAACTCTATAGAGGAATGTACGAGACACTGATTTCAAATAACTATTGTCAGAGTCCCCCAAGTCTGAACTAGGCTGAAACTTCTCAGGGACAAAAACAACATGATTAGGAATGAAATCTGGATGGTTACAAAAATACAGTTAGCCATTACAAAGTTGAGAGGCATTGAATGGTATGAGTCTAGTCCTAAATTTATATATTTTAGTCCAAACACAACACTCCCTTTTCTTGTGTCTTTCTTTGTTTAATAGATTTCATATCTTACATTGCATCTTATACAATGTCTTTGGAAATGGCATGTTTAATTTTGCCACATTTCTATGCTGAGAATCTCTCATCGCCAGGGTGAGAGACAACAGATGTCTGACAACAAGGGAGTGATCGTACTCTCACACTCATTTTCAGAATACTAGCTTCAATTGAACAGACTACAACACTGTTATATGCTCCCCTGGGCACTTTCCTTCGTGCCAGGGCGGAAACTTCTCCTGAGACAAACCTTCTGGACGCAAGGTGAGGGTTTTTTTATATCGTTTATTGCAATAAGTGGGAAGAATCTGCACAATCAGATTTGATCTCCAAGGAGCCAGGTCCCACCCCCCCCTCCCTTTTACACCTGGCTAGCACGCCCGCCATTCCCTCCTCGTTTCCGCATTGGCTGAGGTACTCGGAGGTTACATTCTTCGCGACCGCCTCCGTGATGTTTCCTAGCTCCTCCTATTGCATACATTGCATGTTCATTATAATTAGCTCATTACTTAAATGGGGTGTGTCAGTTACTATTCATTGGTCTATTACTCATGCGTACTTTGGTCTTCAAGTTCATGAGTTCATCCATTTGCGGTTACATCAAAAAAAAAAAAACCGCTCCAGGCTTGTCCTTGTCTCCAGTTAGTTTGGATACCTCATCCTACTCACTTCTCTCAACACCAATATGTATCCTGCTGCATGTGTGGAAACAAAACTTAGTTCAAACATGGCCATCATGAAATACTGGACCACTCCTCAGTGGGCAAATTCAGCATGGATATTAAAATCCTCCAGAAAAAGAAACTAAGTAATCTAGTAATCATTTTGCTAGTTCAGAAAGAATATTAGGAACTAGGGTGGACAATAGTGTATACTAACAGCATCCCTACATTGTCTCACCAACCCAAATGCAGCAGCCAGTACTCAAAACGGTCACACAGTCAAGTCGAGCATCTGGTCAGCAAGATGGCATTCCATAGGACTTCCACCTTCTCAGGTTCCAGTCTTAACCTCTTCTGCCATAGAATAGCCTGGCCACCAGGTTGCAATCTCCTACTGTGTCTCCCCTGCAGGTTATTATTATACATAAAATGTATCGCTTATTCTTTCATCAATGGAAATTAATATTTTATAAATAAATAATGAAGTACATAGCATAGGCTATTGGAACATTTGCTGCCATACTAAAAAACTGAGATACATTGACATGTATTAAATTGAAATATGCTTCATAGATGTTACTTCACCATAATTTGCAAGTAACATCTGTGTGATTTCTTATTCTTATATAGAAATACAGAAATATTCTATATTGACTGACGTAATTTGCTACAGATAGAAATTGCTTAATTTTTTTAAAATTTAACTTTATGCCTTTTAAATCTCAGATCCTGAGATCAGCACTATTTATTGGCACTTTGCCCTGCTGAGAATGCCAGTTCTTGGCTATAATAAGCAGCAGCTGATTTTTTCCAGATCTTTCCTGGCCACCTGTTGTGACCCTGGAAAACATTGCTCATAAACACCTTCATCAAAGTGACTTTTCTGATTGACTCAGATTCAGAGGAATTCCAGTCACCTTTATAATATTTAACAAAATATATATTCATTAAATTAAATCAAGTTTAGTCTCTTGTTCTGGAAAGCATCACAGATGCTTTAAATGCATAATTTAAAGGAAGCCATGCTTTGTAATTAACCATTGTCACTGTTTCTAAATTAAAACAAACCAACCCCAGAAATGATACTGCTATGTATAGCTCCATCAAATCACACTTAGACATGAGTATAGGGTGAAAAATAATAATATTTATTTATTATGGCTTGTGAAACAGGCAGATTGTACCAAGATGGCTACACTGGAACAGAAACAAAAAGACTTACAATCTGTTTGAAATACGGCAGTTGCTATTAGCACCCACTAACACTAAAGATGTTTTTGCTATCACGTTTTGGAATCCAATTATGGACTGATAGAATTAAGCTATTTTTCGTATCAAGTAGTATGGAATTCATTGCCAATCCTCTTCAGGAAGAACATTGTAATTGCTTTATTTGCCAGTATTTATTTATTTACATGGGAAGATAACATTGTCTTTTTGCCAAAAATAAATTTTATGTAAATAAAATAGACTGAAAAGCTATGGAAAAATATAAAATGGTTACTGAAAGACACAAGGTGATGCATAGTAAAACCATTGTCTGGATATAGCTGATTATCATGTATGTCACTGCAGGACTCCCAGTTGCTCACTGAACAAATTAATCCTGTTTAATGGGATCTCTATACATTGTCTTTATTCTGAGGCTCAGTCAAGTTTGACAGCTGGCAAAGAATCTGTAAAAGAATATATTCTTTATTCCCTCATTCCATATGCAGAAATGGGGCTTTTTATCAGGACCTATAAAGTGTTATGCCTGTATGAATTACTGATTATGTTCCATAGTGCCTTTTATTCATCCAAAGGCACTAATGTGAAGATCACCTCATCAAGTCAGAGATTTGGTGCATTCTCTCTATTCCACACGGCCTCATCTATCAGGTATGTTCCTCTTATTGTTTACATGCTTTCTGATATTTGGTAGAAATATCATTTTTTGTGTGCATTTGCACCTAATAATTCATGCATTTCTATCATGTTCAGCTCCCAACTGCTTTTTGTTTGGAATAAAACCTCCAGTGGCTAGGCCTTTGAGTCTGTTTTCTCATAAAATACTTTACTCTTGGACCCCTTTCATGTATTTGCTTCCAAACATAGACCTTGCTAATAAATTAGCTGAATGTTGACCTTTGCTAGACCTTCCTCTTTGATTTATAAGAATTGCAATCTTTCTGTTCCCAAGAGTAAATGTTTTGTTTTGTGCCTGTTTTTCGATCTTTAAATACCCTTACTTAGTTTTGGCTGAAGAATCCTGTTTTCCCTAATGGAAGAAACAAGCCTGGAGTGTTATGCTTCTTTTCATGTGTTTACTTTGTCTAAACTGAGAAATTTCTCACTGCAAGGGTATTTAGAAAGTTTAGCAAAAAAAGCCATCTGTTTTGGCACAGAACCTATTTCAGTATATCCAGCTCATCTCCATTACTCTTGATTATTTCCAGTAATATAGCTCCATTTTTCTCATCAGTTTTAATAATAATTTATTTTGAAAAGAAAATGAAATTTTAGAATAAGAAGCTGTCTTACATTAAGTTAGACCATTGGTCATTATCCTGTTCAGTAAGGTTTACCATAACTTTTTATAAGCATTATTATTCTAACTGCACAATATAACAGTGTTGGACTCTTACAGGAAAGGGTCTGTTAATGCAGTATGAAATGTACTTTTTAGAAATTCAATAGTAAAGGCTATGTGGAAGGAATGACTACTCACAGGTACATGGTTGCATGGAAAACTTTTTAAAAGTTTGTCTTTGTCATCTTCAACAAAATAGGAAAAGAAACCTGTCAGGAATTTAAAAATCCATTAACCTTAAGTCTCAGCTGTTGTCTGGTTTTTATTTACACAATAAGTATCCAGAATAAGTGGGTGAACAAATATTGTTACAGTTTTTTCCTCAACCTAACTGCAATGACTATTATCAAAAGAGTGAACAGATGCAGACACCCTTGCCCCACAGAGTGTACAAGCTTTAAGCCTTTTACCTAGAAAATGTAGGAGGAAATAGTGTTTTCCTGCCCTATACCTATTTATAGGTATCTCATTTGAAAGCAGGGTATTCTTGTGTTTAAGCTGAATCTTCCTTTTCATAAATATTATTACTGAGCTCTTATAACAGTTGTTTAGATTAACTGACAAATATTACCTTGGAATTAAAAGTCAATAAACAAATATTCAGTATTTAAATCAGGGGTCACAGCCTTTCCTCTAAAGACTGTATGTCCTCTTGGGCTATATGATAAGTAGGGCAGAGACAAAAGTGAATGGGAATGCTCCTTCTTTCTTGGAAATTCCTTTGATATCTTCTGTCTCCCAAGCATTCTTTCTGAATAATAGCTTCTCCTCTAATCACATCTTTGGAGCACATTGTGGAAAAGTAGACATTATAAGAAGAGTCACCATTGTTCTGACCCATAGACACATCCCTTGCATTTGCCTGTTTTTTGAAATACCCTCGAAACCATCATTAAATCAATTTCTATGTATTGAGCCATACTTTGATACTGATTCATGTTTTTATATGCTTTAATATATTTTAATTTTTATTATATATGAATTTTATTATACAATCATGTTTTGCTTTAAAGGTGGTTGGATTTGGTTGTCACCATTTCTTACTTGATATTTTTCTGATCTTAAATTACAGCCTTTTTTAATTTAAAAGGTTACGTAAAACAATATTGATTTTCATGAATCTTGAATTAAAAATCGCCTACCCCTGGTCTTTTAGATTTCCCAGTGTGAAGATTTAAATTTTACCAGAGACCTATAGAACACAGCCCTGGAATTTGCATGTGTTTGTTCTGTGCTTAGTTCTGAGTATGACTGTGCCAGTGCAAAAACAAGCAGTAATAAAGTTTGCAGTTTAGTCATTCTCTGCCCCAAGCACACTTACACACACTAGACCTAATTCACTCTGCACTCTGCACCTGCATAAAAGGTATTCCTATCCCTATCTCTGAAATATGTAGAATAGGACTTAGATGCGTAATTGGGACTGGGATTGCCATTACTAAGTGATGTGGTCATAAAGTACGATGTCACGCTTACTAACAGCAATCCAGGCAGTTCTGGTTGTCATAGTAACCCAAGACACGCAGGTTGTTAAGTGGGAAGCAGTGGGAGTCCCAGGTAAGGAGTGTGGGGCTACCGCATGGGGTGGGGGAGGCCCTGGAGGTCTGGCCAGGCCATGTATGAGTTAGGGCAGGGGTGTACTGTGGGCGGCATGAGCACAGGGAGACCAGGGAAGGAGGGCATGGGGGGCATGTGAGCATTGGAAGGCCTGGGAAGGAGGGCACAGGGTGTGTGCATTTGGAGAATGGTGCAGACAGCCTCAGGAAGAAGTGCAGCTAGCAGCTGCTTCACATAGGGCCAGGCCGGGTGTGCCTAGTCAGCAGCGGGAGGAAGATGGCAAAGGTCAGCTGGGCAGGGTGACAGGGACGGCTGGGACTTTGTGGTGTGGCACCGGGTTGGCTGGCTGTGGTACAGGGCTTGAGGCAGCACTTCTTAGCAGCAGCAGCACTGGGGCTAAAGTATAGGCCCAGAGGCGGTGGCAGCCAGCTGAGACTGCTGAAGGCCCGAGCCTCTGCTTCAGCCCCGTGCCATCACCACCACTGAGGAATGCCACTGTGCAGGGCGGCTAAAAGGGCAGCGATGGAGGGGAAATTGGCTGATGTGGGGAGTTGAAGCGCCCCGAGGTTATAAGTACAGGCGGGCTTCCAAGTGCCTGAATGTTGATCACATGACCACAGGGACACTGCAACAGCCATAACTTCGGGGACTAGGCGTAAGTACCATTTGTTCAGTGCCACCATAACTTTGATTGATAGCTGAGTGAATGGTTGTAACTCAAGGACTACCTGTATAAGCAATCCATTGAATAACTTTTCCATGAATGCTACACACCTTCAAAATAAAAATGAATTAGAAATAATAATTAGTGGAGGCCATGGAGGTAGCAAAAGAAATTTGGAAGTACAGATACCTTGCATAGGCATAAATAATTATTTTGATGATGGCCTCAATCTTAATACTTTCTTTTAAGGCAGTGTTTCTCAAACTGTGGTCCCAGGACCGCTGGGGGTCCCCCAAGACCCTCTCAGGGGTCTGCAAAATCAAAATTATTTGCCAGCCTATGTTGAAAAATAATAAAGTATTAAAATCCCATCACTCAATCATAAAAAGCACTAGTGGCAACGAATGCATCAATTTTAATTTTTAATATGGTAATTATTGATAAATATAGCCCATACAAACAAAAGCTCTTTTGGGGTCCTCCATCATTTTTGAAAGTGGGAAGGGAACCTGACAAAAAAATGGTTAAGAAAAAAGTTTGTTCTAAACGATTCAACACCCCCTTTCTGGTTTTTCTCACTGACAGTGCTGAGGCAAGATAGCAAAATTTCCATTTTGAAGGAATCTGCTCTCTGGCCTGAGTGGTTCATGCTGGAAACTATATCCTGTTGCTCTCTGTGTTTGTATGACTGTTTGTTTACTGGCTTTTTCTTTGGGTCTTCTATTTAGTTTCGCCACTAGGGAAGGCTGGAAACGCAGCTTGTGGAAATGTGAGAAAAATCCAAACGTTGAGAGCTTTAATTTAGGTGAGGACTCACTTTCCAGGATTGCTCAGAAGGCCTCTCCAGGTCTGCTAGGCCAGCAAGCAGAGCGATGGACGAGCTGGCCTATCCTTTTCTGTGTGTGTTGTTTGTTATTCCTTTGTTGTTTCTGGTTTGTATTCTAAGGTTGTCTGTTTCAATTAAATGTTACTGTTTTCTGAGTGCTTTGGGCTAAGGCATAATAATAATAGTACTAATAACAATTTAATAATGTAAATCCCCAGAAACTGTAATAATTTCAGAAAGAAATGTAATTGCACAGGTGAGGCCATCACTCCAGCAATTAGGGATAGTCAAGGCCCATTGTAGGAATTAGTTATCCTGACAGAAACATCCACTGTGGATTTGAAACCAGCCGTTTAATTGGCATGTGTCCAAACTGAATTTGATTCTTAATTTATACTCTCTAAGATTTTGTCTCTAAGGCTGGGAGAAAAATTATGGATAAGCAAGTTATTTAAAAAGCACAATGTTTAATGTTGCCTTTGAAGAAATTCTGCAATGAAAATATTACAACCAAACTAGTAAGGGAAGTGGCTGGGTGGTGTTTACATGGATTACAATACTTCTTTTTCGTTGTATTTGGTGAAACAGAGGTGAAAACAGAGGTGAAAATAAGTCAAGACATTTGAAATGTTTATAGGAGCATTTATGAGAGCTGCCTAGCTAATGTGCTTATATATTTTTATGGAATAAAACTAGAGCACAGTTTTGTAATAACATTTTATTTATAAAATGCATTTTTCATCTAAAGAAAGTCTGCAATCCTATATGCACCTATTTGGCAGTAAATTTAGTAGGACATGGTCAACTGACATGGAAAATGTACTTGTCTGTGCAAGGAGACATGTATTTAACAGCAAAAGAAACTGAGAATGAGGGATGTTCTAAAAAAATACATTATAACTCTGAGATCATACATACTTCTGGAACAGATGCATATTTATATATGTATATGCATCTTCTTTCAGCAATTTTATATCAAATTGAGACATGATCTCAGATCTTAGGAATTATTATTGGACCAGCTTTTCTGAATTTTCTGATATAGACAGAGGCAAAGCTCCTCCTAAAGGGAAATTTAGTTTGTCCCTTGGAAATATTGGCAAACTAGCTTTCTCAATATTGCTTCTTATGAATCTTCTTATGGAGATTTGGGATGTATTTGTTAATACAATTTTAATATTGCTTAATATTTTAATTTTGTTGAAAGAAACAGTACACTTTTTTCTTTTTTCAGTTTATTTTTCCCCTTAGCTCACTGTTTCCTTTTTCCTTAGCTCATTGTTCTGCCTGTCTGTCTGTCTATCACAGGTTCATTTATCATTGAAGGTTTTCCAAAAGGGAAAAAAGTTTTATCATTCCCCAATATTTTCTAACCTTACTCCCTTCCAAGTTTAATTAATCACAAATAGAATGGAGAAATATGGGGAGATCATTCTTCCTCACTTTAATAGTAATTATTGAAAAATATAAAAATTTGTCACCAATCACTAATTTCTTTTGACTGATTCCCACTGGAATTAATTCTTTACCTTTACCTGACCTCCATCAAACTCCTGTGAGTCATTGAAATTCACTTATAGTGGACTTTATAGCTTTCTTAATGCCGCTATAATTCACAAGTGGCACCTCACTACATTTCAGAAGGGCTAGGACTTTTCAAAGACATGTAGAAATGTGCCAAAAAAGAGGATTATGCAAAATTATGGTGAATAAAGTGATGGCTACTAGTCTTGATAGTTATTTGTTGCATCAATTTTCCGTGGCAGTATGCCTCTGAACATTAGTTGCTGGGGGATATAATGGGCATGCGCTATATTCTGCTTATGGGTTTATGGCTGTTCCATATTCCTGATTGCCCATTGTGGCAGCAAGTTGTATTTAGGACAGGCTTCCTATCCTAAACACAACTTAGATCTTATGAAAAAAAATTGAATTTAAATCCTAGTACTTTATCTCTCAAGAAATTACTTTCTTGTGATGTTTTTGTCAATTATGTTTATTTTTTAAAAATATTCAAGAAGGCTATATGTGCATTTACAGGGAAAGAGACTGAAATGGTTATAAATGAAGTGACACCCATACATGACTTACAGGTGAAACTCGAAAAATTAGAATATCGTGCAAATGTTCATTTATGTCAGTATGGCAACTCAAAAGGTGAAACCAATATATGAGATAGATGCATTACATGCAAAGCGAGATATGTCAAGCCTTACTTTGGTATAATTGTGATGATTATGGCATACAGCTTATGAAAACCCCAAATTCACAATCTCAGGATATTAGAATAGTGTGAAAAGATTCAATATTCTAGGCTCAAAGTGTCCCACTCTAATCAGCTAATGAATCCATAACACCTGCAAAGGGTTCCTGAGCCTTTAAATGGTCTCTCAGGCTGGTTCAGTAGGAATCACAAGCATGGGAAAGACTGCTGACCTGACAGTTGTGCAGGAAACCATCATTGACACCCTCCATAAGGAGGGAAAGCCCCAAAAGGTAATTGCAAAAGAAATTGGATGTTCCCAAAGTGCTGTATCAAAGCACATCAATAGAAGGTTATGTGGAAGGGAAAAGTGTGGTAGAAAAAGGTGCACAAGCAGCAGGGATGACCGCAGCCTGGAGAGGATTGTCAGAAAAAGGCCATTCAGAAGTGTTGGGGACTTTCACAAGGAGTGGACTGAGGCTGGAGTTAGTGCATCAAGAGCCACCACACACAGACGGATCCTGGACATGGGCTTCAAATGTGGTATTCCTCTTGTCAAGCCGCTCCTGAACAACAAACAACGTCAGAAGCGCCTTACCTGGGCTACAGAAAAAAAGAACTGGTCTGTTGCCCAGTGGTCCAAAGTCCTCTTTTCTGATGAGAGCAACTTTTGCATCTCATTTGGGAACCAAGGACCCAGAGTCTGGAGGACGAACGGAGAGGCACACAATGCACGATGCTTGAAGTCCAGTGTGAAGTTTCCACAGTCTGTGTTGATTTGGGGAGCCATGTCATCTGCTGGTGTTGGTCCACTGTGCTTCATTAAGTCCAGGGTCAATGCAGCCGTCTACCAGGAAATTTTGGAGCACTTCATGCTTCCTTCCACAGACGAGCTTTATGGGGATGCTGACTTCATTTTCCAGCAGGACCTGGCACCTGCCCACACTGCCAAAAGTACCAAAACCTGGTTCAATGACCATGGGATTACTGTGCTTGATTGGCCAGCAAACTCGCCTGACCTGAACCCCATAGCGAATCTATGGGGCATTGCCAAGAGAAAGATGAGGGACGTGAGACCGAACAATGCAGCGGAGCTGAAGGCCGCTATTGAAGCATCCTGGTCTTCCATAACACCTCAGCAGTGCCACAGGCTGATAGCATCCATGCCACGCCACATTGCGGCAGTCATTGCTGCAAAAGGGGCCCAAACCAACTACTGAGTACATATGCATGCTTCTACTTTGCAGAGGTCCGATATTGTTCTATTTCCAATCCTTGTGTTATTGATGTCATGTAATATTCTAATTTTCTGAGATTGTGAATTTGGGGTTTTCATAAGCTGTACGCCATAATCATCACAATTATACCAAAGTAAGGCTTGACATATCTCGCTTTGCATGTAATGCGTCTATCTCATATATTGGTTTCACCTTTTGAGTTGCCATACTGACATAAATGAACATTTGCACGATATTCTAATTTTTCGAGTTTCACCTGTATAAGAAGTAACTAAAATAATATGTATAGGTGTGTGTGTATGTATGTATGTATGTACACACACACACACACACACACACAAACCTATACATACATACATACACACACACACATATACATTCATACTGTTGAATAAACCTAATATGGATTATCATGGGACACTTCTTTCCGCCTCAGTGTGAGTGGGTTAGTTCAAGCTCATAGTTACATTTCCTTGTAAGAATGCGCCTAATTCTATAAATGAATTAAAGTTCTGAATTAGCAGGGAAAAAAGGTTGATGGGATAATTGTCTAAATCTTTCTTTCATACTGATTTCCTCTCTCAGATATTAAGTGATTTTCTCTGGAGAAATTGTAGCCTAGGAAATGGCAACAGGGAGTAATAATGGTCATATACTGAATACTTGTGATCCAACTTCATGGTCTGAAGTAGACCAGCCACTGCTAGGCCAAGCAACAGAACAATCACGGGACACTTCCTGCCTGAATGCTGTAGAGTGGCCACTGCGGCGTTATGGCCGATTTATGCCTGGAGCTTTGGGCACTGCTTCAGGCTCTTGGAAGGTAAAAATAATTCATTGTGTCTTGATTATATATCACTGATTTAATGTAAGAACTATGCCAGAAGCACATCATTCTTTGAATACAGATTCAATAGGGCTCAGAATTATATATTGTTCCCTAGAATATATAAATATTTGTGAATGCATCATAATAAAATTTCATGGAAGCTGTTCAGGTTTTGTTTATCATCTTTTGAGACATACTTTGCCAAGGCTTCCATATCTGGCTGTGAAACTGGATGCTTGCTATATGGAAAAAAAAGTGGCAACATAATTCTCTGCTGCCATCTAGTGGTCATCCAGATTTTGGCAACCCAAATCTGGTATTTCTAGTTTTGCCTGAAGTAGGAAGATGAATGCTGAATTCAGTTGACCATTTATCTGATTCAGCACAATATTTCCTGTGTTCTTAAGCTTAGTTGTCTTTCTCTGTTTGACTAAATATATAGCATTGCAGAATTTTAACATTTTTTGCAGGAAAAAAAATCCTAGTACCTCTTTTAGCCCAAACAAGATATCCAAAGTGGCATACAAAAAGGAACATATTAAACAGAGGAAATTTCAGGGTAAATAGTCCTCATCATGCTGAAAACTACTGAAAACAGAACAACAAATTCTCTATAACCTGCCAAAACTAAGCACGTTAAAATGAAGTCTACATTCTTATTCCTTATTTCCTTATTCGTAATAATGAATATAGTTATGTTTATTTCTTGAAAATAGGTATCCAACATAAATATATTTTGTATGCAACACTTTTTTTAAGAAAAAAACTTCATGTTTTTATTTTCTGGAAACCCCTTCCTTTATATTTTCACCGTGTTAAGAGACAGACTCTCTATTTAAAGGTTTTGGAGTCAAATGAAGAATCTGGCTTTCTTGTTCTCAGTATAGTTATTTCAGGCCATTTCTTCATTTCCAGAGGAAAAGAAGTACTGGTAAGTATTGATTTTTATATATTTTTGTTTCTTAAACACGTCCTTTCTCATTGGTATAATGCTTTTTATTAAAGGAACGTTAAAACAATTTCAGTTAGTAAGTGAATTAAGTTAGCATAGTTCCCAGGCACTGTAATAACTTATATGAATAGAATTTATAAACAAACTCTAATCTTAGAGCCAGTCAACAAAATGTTGCACAATTCCTTCTCCTATGATGTGGTAGAATTTACCTCCTGAAAGCTTTGTGATTGACATTAAAAAGTTCTGTCAGCATGATGCTTCTATAACAGAATTTCACAAGCAATGACAGTGAAGGAGGTTTAAAAGGAAAAAAAAAAAGAATAGCTTAATCAATGGATACTAAGGTTAATAATCTGTAGTTGGAAGATTTTTATTTTATCTAGTTAAGTGTTACTGTAAACACAAATTCATTATATTTAGATAGTGTTAGGAAAAAAAAAGATGAAACTAGTAAGCCAAATGATAAATATAACCATTTTAAAAACCTAGCCTGTAGATATATTATTACCTGTGACTGATTCTCTGACACTAACTAAGCATGAAAGGCTGGTGATTTGCTTAATCAAAAGTCATTAACAGACAAGGCAATTGCCAAAGTTTGATCATTCAAGCACAGAGTCATTACACATCCTGAAAATATGAGCTTTCATTAAAAATGTTTTGAAGCACTTAGTTTTTTGTGTAGGAACAGAAAATTGAAATAGCCTATCTGCCCATCATCATCATCATCATCATCATCATCATCATCCCCTTTTTGAAAAACTGTAAATAATAATAAAATATATTAAAACTGTGACAAATAATTTTCAATTTATCATAGGAAATATCATTTTAGCAGGTTTTATCATTTATTTCTCACTTTTTTTAGAAGCGTCTTACTAATTTTCTTAAATGTACTCATATATTAATAATTCCAATGTTTGCAGCAGTATTATTTTACTTAAATTATACCCAATTTTCAGAGCTGCTTCTGTGTGTGAGTTTTGCATTTATTTTAGGAAGGATTTTCATTAATCGGTGCTTCTCAGTGGCTAAAGGTAGTCCGAAAAGCAGATTGCATGTTAGTTGGTTCAAAATTAAAGGTATGCTAATTCATACATCAACATTTTACTTTAAACATTCTCTCATTTATACGTTTCTTTGAATGATTCCTCTCCAATTGGCCAGATTATTTTTTCCTCATTTTTTTTATTTGAATTTACTAAAATTAGGCAAGGCATGTGTATGATGTAAGTACTTTAAAATTCTGAGCAGGATTCTTGTATCATTGGATTGTAGAGTGAATAATGGCAGCTTTGCAATGCAGGTTTGGAGGAGAATGAGGAAATGATGCCTGGTGAGGAAAGGGTGATTTGATCAAACTTCTATAAAAACTTGAGATGCTCATACTAGGCAGGGATAGTCTTTGGATATACTGGAGCTTTTTTTCCTGTTGTGTATTTGTTTCCTTACCTTTGGAGGTAAAACCTATTTTTCCATACAGGTAGTCCTCACTTAACAACCCTAACTGGGATTGGCAACTCCGCTGCTAAGAGAAGCGGTAGCTAAGTGGGAAATCACTTTAACCGCAACTGTGCTTTCCAACTAGAAAGAGACAAGACTATTCAGTTTCACATCTTTAGCTTTTGTTTGCCTTATAACCCTTTGAAATGCTTTACTGTACTGCCCGCTTACTGTCTTGTACACATCAAAGGCAATGCACATTGCTTTCAATGTGTAGAAGAGCAAACAGCTTACTCTCTTGCAATTCCTTCCTGTCCAATCTCTCTGCTCTGTGGGGCAGAGGGAAGAGTCAGGCAAAGGAAAAATTGCCTACAAAAACCATTTGCATTTTTTCTTCCCCCACCCCAACCGCGCAGAATGGAGAGATTGAAGAGGAGGAGATTTCAAGAGAGTACTGTAATTGTTTACATAGCACACCAATGGCTCCCAGCCCAGAGTTGCTGGTGCAATCTCATTTCTTTCGATGTGTAGAACAGCAAACAGCTTATTCTCTTGCAATCCCTTTCTCTCCAATTTCTCTGCTCTGCAAAGGGGGAGAAAAAGAAAACACTACAGGTCAGACACAGGACAATGCATATTGACTGTAATGGTGATCATGTGACTGAGGGATGCTGCAAAGATCATAAATGGTTGTAAATTGACTGTAAAGTTATTTTTTCAGTATCATTATAACAACAACAGTCGCTAAATGAATGGTTAGTAAGCAAGGACTAGCTGTAAATGAAGATTGTATAAATCCAGTGTTCAGGATCTGAAATTTGAATAGATAAGTTTCCAGTTCTCAGTATCACCAAAAGACCAATGAGAAATCTATTTTGACCACAGTGTCAAAGAAGGTAACATTGTATTTAAGAGACCAGGACATACCAAAGTTCTCCTGTTTCACTTTGTACACCAAAGCCAAATTTTCCCATTATTCTAGATGCTATGTTACTTCCAACTTTAGCATTCCTGCCTTCTTTCATTAGACTAATACCTTTTTGTGTGGAGGGGGGAGGGGGAGTTGTGTGGACAAGATATTGCTATAATATCACGTATAGTCAACATGAGATGTACAGTGAAATCTCATGAAGACAGAAGTATTTGATTCAGTAAAATGCTATCTTAAGCTATAATAGTTAAAATGTAATAAAAGCAATAGTAATCCGTTATAAGAAAATTCAAGAGATCACCAAATCAACAAGGAAAAATTAAAAGAATAACTTCTAAAAAATGAACTATTGGTTAGAAATTCAACTTGCTTTTTAGATCACATAGAAAAAGTTGCATAAAGCTGAAGTATGTTATGGCATTAGCTTAAGAAATGTTCCTGTAATTATTGAGACAAATATGCAGCAATAATCAAATTTAGTTTTATTTTCTGTTTGTGAATTTGATCTAGAGCAAACATCGTATGTTCCGTATACAGTTTACTGGAGACTCCAAAGCTCAGGCAGAAGAGCACTGCCATAACTGCATGCAGAAACTAGCTGAGTATATTCCAATTCAAGTAACAGGTGCAGTAAGACAGGAACTATGCCAAGGCCACAGTCTGCTTCTCACTGATGAAAGTCAACTGAAAGATATGGAACAAAATGTACCAGTACAACACGCTGTAAGCTGATGAATGTATGTGGAAGATGATTGGGCAGAGAAATGAAAAACGATTTCCTGCCATTTTGATTTGGTATTGTAGTTTATTCTATAAAATGAAAACAGCAAAATTGTTTAACAAAAATGTTTTGTTCTGAAATTACTTGTTTTCAGTCAGTCCAGGAATGAACAGATTGCTTGAATGCATTTTAAATATTGTTTATGTTATCTTTCATTCATTCATTCATTCATTCATTCATTCATATATATATAAAAATTTATGTAAATTTATAGTGTAAGGTCCAAATTTCAGTGAATGCCAACCTATACACTGTGTTCATTGAAAACTCTTGATAAAGTTCTGTATAGTCCCATTTTTCTTCCAAGTATATTTTTCTTTGCTATTCTTATATTATGGAAGAAAACTATAATCTCTTATTTTAAATGTATTTTAAAGTGCTTAAATAGTAAAGGAGAAATATTCCAATCTTTTAATGCCTTATGGTAGGGTTTCTTTCTTGCCTTGTATCTTTTATGAATTTATTTTAAACACTTTCTAGGTTGTAAATCTACCTCCAACACGTGGAATAATGTCTGTAGCAGAGCTGGCACAGGTATTCCTAATACATTTCTCTGGTAGAAATAAAAGGCTAATTTACTACTGTAGAAAAGTATAATTTTTCAGAAGCCAAAGTTTTCTTACTTTGAAAGTATTTCAGATTTATAAGAGAAAGCGTTTGAAGATGCAACTAAACCAAAACTCGTAAGTGAAAACCTATACACAGATGGCCCTTGTTATTTATAGAGGTTATGTTCCAGCCAATTAACCATGGTTAATAAAACTGTGGGTACTGAGATCTTTTAAAAAATATTTTATAAACATGCAAAAATCTACCCTCCATTTTGCACATGCACAAAATAACCAAAAACAAACTAAAATCAACACATATGCAAAAACTTTCACCATAGATAGCAAGACCTGATTTTTTGTCGTGGTATTACTATATTATAATTCTATATTGTCATTCTTAACTGGTTACTCTAATTATTTTGAAGAAATTATTTAAAATGCAAAATGAAAATTCTGTTGCATTTGGAAGTAAATTTTATTTATTGATTGATTTACTTCATTTATATAGTTGCCAAATTTACTTTTATGTGACTCTTGGGGGCTTAGAATAAAACAAATAAAAATACAAAATACATAATATAAAACAAAAATAAAAATACATAGCAACTGGGCACAATCTAATCCATTATCCATACAACCAGGAGATAAGCTCTAGCCCACACCCAGGGCCCCAGGCTAGAGCACAAAGCCAGGTTTTCAAGACCTTACAAAAGGCCAACAGGGATGGGGCCAATCTAATCTCAGGGAGAATGATGTTCCAAAGGGCAGGTGGCCATGGCAGAAAAGGGTCTCCTTCTAGGCCCCACCAGCCAACATTCCCTAGCTGTTGGTAGCCAGAGCATGCCCTTCCTGCCAGATTGGATAGGACAGGTAGAAACAATTGGGGAGAGACAGTCCCCCAAGAAAACCCAGTCCTAAACCGTGAAGGGCTTTAAATGTGACAACCAGAACTTTGAATTGCACCCAGAAGCATACTGGAAGCCAATGCAGCTCGTGGAGCAGTGGTGTCACATGTGCTGAGGAACTGGCACCAGTAACTGCCTGTGCCGCTGCATTTTGTACCAGTTAAAGCTAGTGAATACTCTTCAAGGGCAGCCCCATGTAAAGTGCATTGAATAGTCCAATTTGGAGGTCACAAGGGCATGCGTGACCATGAGCAGGGTGCCCTGGTCCAGGAAAAGGCACAACGGATGCCCAGCTCTTAGCTGTGCAAAGGCCCTCCAAGCCCCAGCTGCCATCTGCTCTTCAAGAGCCATGAGTCCAGGAGGACCCCCAGATTGCTCACTGGTTCTGTCTGGGGCAGTACCACCCCATCCAGAACCAAATATGGAAGGTCCTTGGAATGAGGAGGTCCATAAACCCAGAGCCACTTGGTCTTGCTTGGGTTGAGCTGAGACCTGTTGCGCCCCATCCATGCCCCCACAGCCTTCAGGTACTGAGACAGAACCTTCACAGTGTCACTCAGATGATACCTCACCCCAAACTTTCAGATGACCTCACAATGTCATGTAGATGTTAAACAGGAGGGGAGAGAGTACTGAGCTCTGAGGCACCCCAGAAAGTAGGGGCCACCAGCTGGATCTCTCCCCTCATCAACACCGACTGGAACTGACCCTGGAGGAAGGAGGAGAACAAGCCCAACACCATGCCACCTACCCACAACTGCTAGAACCAGTCCAGAAGGATACCATGATTGATGGTATCAAAAGCTGATGAGAGGTCAAGAAGAGCAAGGTTGAATGTACCACCCCACTCCCGCTCCTGCCAGAGGTCATCCAAGAGTGCAATCAATGCCATCTCAGTCCCATACCCAGGCCTGAACCCTGACTGAAAGGGGTCCAGGCAATCCACTTCTTCCAGAGCCTTCTGAAGCTGTAATGCAACCACCTTCTATACAACCTTCCCTAGAAAGGGTAGGTTGGAAACTGGATGAAAATTGTCCAGAATGGTAAATTAAATATCAAGATAGAGAAATCTTATTCTGATTAAGCATGTGTAGGAGATTCTTACGAAGAAAAAAAAGTAAATTTAGCTACAATTTATGTCTTCTAGAGAGATAATTAATTGTGCAAAGTCATGTTGATTAAAAAAATCAGCAGAAATCTATATTATCTTAAACTGCTAGGAATTTTTAAAGGAAATTGACTATTCTGTTTTCTTCTGCAGTATTTGCTGATATCAGATGCTCAACGTCCTCTTGCATATCAACAATCCACATGGAGTCCTGAAGATTTAAGCAGTTTTATTCACTTGTGTCTATTGGATCAACACTTCCCAGCATTTGTGGAAGAAGTAGAGAAACAGCTAAAAAAACTTATAGATGGCTAGAAAGCAAAATATTTAAAATGTAATAGTTAAAAGATCATCCATAGTATTGCTGATTGTTAGTTTCTGCAGTTAACTTACTATAGATTCACTACCCCCTCTATTTGCATTAAGATTTGAATATGTGTTATGGTAGCTCTTGCAAGCCAAAAAGGCTATATTACACTCTGTTTTACTAAGGGTTTTCGGATACGTAATATATATATATATTAGTGTAACAGCTGCACCAAATTGTTTTATATACAAACTAATATTTTGTATTAATGAACTAAACCATAATTTGTTTATTTATTTCTGATTAATTTGTGATTCTATCTATGCTATATATATCCAGTAAGGTGGAGCAGCTCAACTCCTTATATTGTTATAGTAATAAAGAATTCAACTACTTTCACCATTATAATGGCTTTAAAGCACTTCATGAAATGTGTTTGGAATTGTTCAACATAGCATTTACATTAAAAATACTTCCTCTTAAAAAAAAGTGCATTAGTTTTCCCATCTATATTAATGTGAATAATTGGAATGTTTAAAATGTGTTAAGTTAGCAACTGCGGTTCTTTTTTTCAGATAAAAGATAGCCTGAAACATTTTAAACTGCTGATCATGTGAGGAATATATTAAAACTCATAGTAACAAATCCAGGGTTCTCAGTTCTCTTCTCTCCCCAAAGAACTCCAATTGCTCTATAGTCAACTGAAGTTAATGAAACCTTGTCCTTATTTGTTGTAAATTAGAATGCTGTAACTCAATTGACTTGAATGTTTCATTCAGAGACATCACAGAAAAATAAATAACTGAATACAAAGGAGGGAACAATGAAGAATAGCAAGCAGGTCAAGCTGCATGGGACCCAAAACCAGTTTTCATCCCTTACAATAAATGACAAATTAAAATAGACAGAAATAGCTACTTTACCCTGGTCCTGTTTTGGTGCAACAAATGATGACCATCCAAGTAATGAGGAATAGTCCTTCCCCTTACTTAGTCATGCTAGTGCCCTAGGTAAACAGCTGGTCTCTGTGCTTACAGTGTGATTGTCTGCAGTGGTAAACCAGCATTACATATGATCACTCACATGTGAGCCACGTGAGCACCATGTATAAAGCAAAGCTCTTCATTGCAGATATTTACATGGTAAACTTGCATATATTCATTTATATCACTGACATAATTAGGAGAGGCATAGGGTTGCTGACTGCTTATATTGGGTAGAACACATGGTAGTAATGCGCAATGGGCACAATAAGTTGTTATTTGTGGGAAAAATAAAATCCTCTTGATTCTCAGCACAAAATGTGACAAATAATCATCTGTAATTCCTCATTCACAACTTGCATTGGACCTCCCATGTCTAAAAATAATGAAAAATGCAAATTGGCACTATTTTTTTGAATTTGTAACAGCTTAAAATGGATATAAAATAAATAAGTCTTTACAACATTCTGTTGTATAGGCTTACAACCAAAATTGTAACAGATAACAAGATAACAACATGGCCTCACAAATGTCCCCAGTTAACTGAAATTAATTTTATAAATTAATCGTCTTTTATAAAATAAGAAAATATTTCATATACCAGACCTCAACTGACAGCTGCAGAATGTTTCTTTTCTCATCCCTGGTAGTTGCAACAAGGTCCCACCTATAAAAGTAGAGGCTTCCAGAACAGGAAGCATGATTGTAGATGTGCAGGCAATTACCGTATTTTTCCGACTATAAGATGATACTTTTTCTAAAATCCTTACCCTAAAAATTGAAGGGCGTCTTATTTAAGGAAGTCAGCCGAGGCAAAACTGCCCATACTTTGTCTCTGCAGGCAGCTTCCTCCTATTGCTAGCCTCCAATCACGAGTGAAATAGCTTGTCTCCCAAACAGACGTCCTCCAATCATGAGCCTTATGTAACTGATGTCAGCTGATGCTGAACAAACCAATTAGAGGAAGGCTTTTGCAGAGAGAAGCTATGGGAAGTTTCACTCGTGCTTGAATGTAATCAGTTATGCAAAAGAGCCTGGAAATAGAGCTGCAGAGAGACGGTTTGGACCTCCTCCCACCGAGTGTATCAGGTCAATGTTAACTAATTACTAAATAAAAATGTGTTCTGCACTATCTTTAAAATATTGATTTCTTAGTTTGGGGTTGGAAAAATGGGGGTCGTCTTGTATATGGGGGCGTCTTATTGTCGGAAAAATACGGTAATATTTCTCCAAAGTGATCAAAAAGGCTCAAGGGCCAAACTACAAAGTTATTCCTATGAAACATATATCTCTAATTGTGATTTGGGCTGTCCCATTTTTTAGTAGGTACCATCTATTTATATGAGGTTGGTTTGTTTCTTTTATCTTTCTCCAAAAACCACAGATTATATACAGATATAGACTTTCAAGGCATATCTTCACTGACCCTTTAAGCTGTTCCTGTTCTGTGCTCAGGGCAGCTTAAATCTAAGAAAAACCTGTCCAGACTGAGATGGCTTGGCAACATTTTGACAAGGATACAGTCCAGACTGCAGATTACCATAGCACCTCATTGGATAATTTCCCTGTTCCCACCCATTCCTGTCATTTCAACCTTTTGTCCTCCATATGGGTGGGAATGTGTGCCTGACAAGACTCTTTATTCAGCTCACTATTTTATGCCTCATGTGGCCCCATGCAGCAGTCATGGAGAATGCAACTTGTTTTGAAGTTTCACAAGGGAAGCCTCTATTGTGCTGTTTTTATGGGGGAAAAAACCCTAAACCAGTAGTTCAGCTTAGTGAACTGATCTATTGCTGAAATCACAGGTGGGTAAAAATTTGCATTTCAACCCTTCAATGGTTAAGTTCTTAAAAAAAGTGTCACACTCAATTGACAAATGATTGCAGGTTGAACATCAAGACACAAATTGTGCAGCAGGGTGGTGACCATGGACCTGGGTGAGGGGGAATTTCTGGCACTCTCACACCAGCCAATTAACTGGTGGTTTGCCTTGAACAAACTAAAGTGCACCAGATAAACCACATGGCAGCACTTGAGGGAACATAGCTTGAAAACACTTTGAAAGCAGAGCAAGAGCATGTACCCAGAAATTGAATTCATGTTAGCTGGGTAGAATTGAGAACAGGACAATGTTATCCCTTCCTGCCTTCCAAAAATGCCTGCTGACCTACTCTGGAGATGGGACAACCTGACTGTAAATAAGCCCTCAGTCCCAACAAAGTGGGAATTTAACTTGACGGTTAGCAGATCTCTCAAATCATTGCTCACTGAACAGAGGGAAACATTCCTCTGTTTCTCACCTTAATAAACATTGGTTTAAATTGTCAAACATATTCTTTAGTTATTTGATCAATGATTTGTAACAGTCTTTTTTTGAAAAAGGATATTGTGTCCTTTATAAGAAACAGAAAATATTGTAAGTAGAAGAGATTCTGGCTAGGAATTTTTGTAAATAGAATTGAACTCCTTTCTAATTTGGAAAGAGCTGCCACAGTATTATACTTTGTTCTGCCAGTTAGTGGAATATACTGTATATCCCTGCAAGCATAATGTATAATAGTTTGAATCTCTTGGACAAATGCATTAATCACAATTTGTTTTATGATGTAAACGATTATCTTTCTTAAAATTAATGACTTATTTAGATCCTTGTTTGGATCCTAGTTCCAGTTTTCTGATCAAACAATATGTTAGGGAACATTATATAATGATTATGCTGACTTTTATTAAGGCTATAGTTAAAAATATGACATATAATCTATAAGCAGTGTTATAGCTAAAAGTTCATTGTCAATTTAAGATACTATTGAATATTTAATTACTTCAATGGTTCACTACCCTTTCTATCAGCATTTGCACATGATTAAATTTCTCCATCATTTTTTATCAATAGCTCAACTTTAGGAAACCGTCTATGGGTAGTATGTGGTCTATCTGTAAATAATAAATTATTGCTGAAAAAAAGCAAATATGAAAGTGAGGATCGAGTACTTCTGGAGAAACATAAAAGTTGAATGCAATTGGAATAGGGTACTTAAGTGTGTGTAGTAAAAAAAAAGATATTTAGTACAGTTAAAAAAGAATAGATTCTGAATAAATGTGAACTGAAAACAAAAGTGAGTGACCAATTAAAAAAATGTTTTGGGATAGTTTGTTCATATAGAAAGGATGAAAAGGGATCATACTAAAAGATAAATATATGAAGGAAGACAGACAATTACTAGATAGAGTTGATCAGATCCTCAAAATAGAGGTAAAAAATCTAAAGAATGAAAGGAAATGTATGAACAGCAGAAATAGTTTGCAAGAAAGCATGGAAAAGTGTAATGAATCATGATGGTAAACTAATTTTAACTATGCTTTCTTTTATTTCTGTTACCTTAAGTTTTTAATTCAAAAAACATTTATTACTCTTTTTCTACTTCTGCAACACTGCTTATTCCAAAAACAAATAACATGTTGGGTATGTACTTAAGTGACCCTCTCTCAGGAAGAAGGCAGTGGGAAACCACTTCCAAAAATCTTGCCAAGAAAACTGCAGGGACTAGTCCAGGCAATCACCAGGAATCAATGCTGACTCTAAGGCACTAAATAAATAAATGAGCTCTATACTGACAGTAATACAGGTTAGAATTACAGGTTACATTTTCATACATACATACTGAAAAAAAAATCTGGAAATACAGTATATTCTACTTGTCTTCTACACTTAATGAGTAATTATTTAAAAGTTAATGAATAATTATTCTACGCTAATTAGGTTTTTTTTAAAGAAAATGAGCAAAGGCATGAAATGTGTTCTATCATGGTAAACAATATTGCAGGATTAGTATGAGATTGAGGGATATACTTGACAAATGTTTTTTTGTTGCAAAATACAGTAAGAGGTTTATTCTTTATCATGTTACCAAATGTGTTGAAAAGTTAAATTTTCAAATGTTTTCTTTTCCCTTCAGTTAGCATATGGAGAGTAATGGGCGTTTTCTATTCAAGGATCTTGGAGACATTTAAACCTGTGGAAATAAATTTAACATAAAATAAGAGATACAGTCAATTACTAAGGAAATATATGGGCCAGGCCTTGATCAAGGGTTGGCTTTGGGCATATTTTAGAGCTATTTAAGATTCTGAAGTCTGGAATTTGATTGCACTATGTTCTGTATTTATGTTATTTATTTGGCTAATATATTCTTCCATGATAGGCTTGAATGAATTTCCAATTGTTTTATTGCACCCATGGAACTATCCCAGCAATAAATTACAAGTGGCTTGTGATTTCCACAAAGCATAAGATTTTACTCTTCTAAAAATTGTTGATGAGTATGGTATATTTATTGGCCTTACATACATAAATTCAAGGAGAGCCTCACACCAGGCTCACTCTCAATTCAGATCTTTTTATTATATGTGACAGACACACTAATTGTGTAAATCACTATGTAATATAATACAGCAGATTCAACATAATCTGCAAATGGGAAAGAGAATTGCAGATTCAATCTACATGAACACAAACACACACACATACACACACACACTGCCACCCACCTGAATAAAGGAATAAAGGAACACAGACTTTAAAATTATAATGAAGTCTTTCACATAGCTTGCACTTTTCCCCAGGTAATGTCTGTCTGCCTCCTGCATACAGCCCTTAGGATTTGTTAAGTCCAGATCAATGATTGGCTATGAATGTGATGAACATCTCAGCCGAACTTGAATGTTCTTCATGTTGCTTTCTGGAGAATTGATGCTGTTCCTGTTGTTTATAACGCATAATAGATGGTACAAGTTTAATTTTGCCTTGACAGCCCATGCTGGAATCATATCTGAGTTCTATATCTGGCTAATGTGCCATTGCCACCTGTATTAGATGTTACCTGTACCATATATGACAAAGGATTTGTCTGTTTATGGACAATTTCTGGATGCCAGCAGTTGAGTAACATCAAACCCATTCATTGGCTAACTTGCTGATTTTTAACACAAATACACAGGTCTGGTTTCAGTAGGTCCAGGCGACAGATTATATATCTTCCCATAAACAATCTTGTGGGTGACTGACCTGTAGTGGCATATGAAGCATTCTGATATGTTAATAAAGATTGGGCCAGCTTTTGTGGCAAATTGCCATTTTACTAACCATGATCTTCAGAGATTCTTCAGTGTTTGCACAGATCTTTCTGCTGACCGATTAGTGGCTAAGTAGTATGCCCTGATCTGATGTGCTAAGTGCTATTACATTGCACAATACACCTAAAGTCCTCTGAAGAAAATAGCAGGCCACTATCACTCACAATTTGTTCAGGCACTTCTGTCCTAGCAAGCAAATTTCAAGGAATGTCTGTCATCTGCAAACTGGTTGTAGATTTCATGAAAAAAAAAAAAACCCACAAAAAACAACAACAGAAAACCAAGCCACCTCTTACCATTTTAAATGGGCATCTACCATCACCAGGAATATCCATATCAGTTCCTCCATTCTAAGCCCCTCTCCATCTCCTTTCCCAGTCATATGAACAAAAGCTGAGCTATGATTCAGGGGTTGGAAAGAATTCCAGAAGCCATGTTTTGCATGCTTTCTCTAATACGTTAATGCCTCCCTTTGAGAGGAGATAATGCCATTGTCCTGAGGTTGTGATTGACTTGCCTGTTAAGAAATCCTCCTGGATCTAGCTATACTTGACAACTATCACCAGTCCCTAATCTTCTTTTTTGGGAAAGATTATTGAGAGGTGCATGGGGAATGAACAACCACTGTGAGGGAGGTTGGCTCAGTGGCTACTTCAGCCTGGGGTGCTGAAGGGCTTGTTTATCTCCGCCTCGCTCTTCAATACATTTATGATACGACTGTCAGAGGCAATCCTTCGGTTCAGGTGCACTAGCATCAATATGTGCCTGATACCCTTTTATCTATCACTGTCTCAGGCCTGGCCACAGCTGCTGCTGAACTCGTCTTGTTTTATGGGGGCTTTGGGAATCTCGATTGATCAAAACAGGCTAAGTTGAACCCAAGCAACATGCAACCTGTTTTGGACGCTATACTTATTTGAAAATAAGCTCAGGTTTTCCTGTCTCTCCTACTGAATATTCTACCCATTTGCCATGTCTGTTCAGCTTCTTGTATACCAGTTATGAAAACCTTGTTTTCGCTCATCATAACTGCCTAACCTCTGTGTTTCTCTTTCTTGGATTTTGTAATTTTCCTCTTATGTATGTAGTTTTTATAATTAAACGAGGCTTTCTGCTGTTTTATACATTTTATTTTTTAGAAGTATTTCATGCTTTTTATTGTTATATGCATCATAACATTTATTGAATATTAGTCCCGTTTCCCTATTATGAACTGAAATTACCACTTTGCCAGAAATAGTGTGTGCAGAGATTGATTCTATAACTAAGAAATGTTGTGCTTTGTTTTGAATATCTATCTGTAGCTAGGATTGGGAATTTTTTGCTTTCATCTTTGAAAATCATGGCTTTGGGTAGATAATTTCTAAGCAAAAGGAGAGGAGAGTTTATTAAAAATTGTCCAGTAGATGGTAGTAGCATAATACACTGTAATAAGTTCTTTAAAAAAAATAAAGGATTTGGATGAAATTAGCAACTGCTATTATACTGCAGGTACATATGAGTCAGTGAGAAGATGATGCACCAGAAATATTTATTTTACACTTTGCAAGTACAAGAAATTTTAATGGGCTCCCAATTCTCTTTATTATTTTAAATAAATCAATGAGTGGAATGAAAAAGTTTAAGATTATATAGACAATAGAACTATTTGTGAATTCAATAATGCTATAGTCCCATTTCCAGCTACTTGATTGCCCCATTTACTGCTTTTCATATAAGCACACAATATATATGGATTTATAGAATCCATAAATGATAGAATCCTTAATCCTGTCTGCAGTTCATGTTCAGAAAGAAACAAGGTAAGATTTTTTTAGCACTTTCAAAGGAAGATCTCTGAATAATCTTCCTTCTTGATAGAGAAGGCAAAATAAGCATTTTTAGGAAATTGTGATATACAGATGTGGCCAAAATTATTTGTATGCCTGCATTTTTTCCAGTGAAATAAGCTGAAAATGACACAGGTAAATGGCATCTATCGTTCTTTATTCCATAGTCCATAGAGCAGACATTTGTGTCAGTTTCAACTTATTTTACAGCAAATCGGGATTCTTTAGGAAGAGTGAAGGGGTACCAATACTTTTGGCCACATCTATACTTGTATTTTGATTGGTAGCTGGGAATATTTGTTTTTCCTTTTTATTTTATTTAAAGTAAAAACATGCCCTCAAATAGTAGTCTTTGGCTACACATAGAGGCTCAGCTGTGCTAATCTTTTTGAAAATGTGGCTGGTATGTTTCCTGATTCTGATGGCTTGAAGTAATTTTTGGATCACTCTTGGAGGTTATTACCCCAAATGCAGTAGTCATATTTGCATCAGCCTATCTGCACAATCTTTAAATCTAGTAAATCAGAACTACGTCCCTATTTCCAAGTAAAGAGGTAGTGAATGTTTGTGTGAGCCTGTATTGAACTGAAAGTACTTTATGAATATTAAGAATAGTATTAATATGAAGAGAATAGAATTCCTGGATCAGTTTCCAATCTGAGTAGTCACAGTGGCAGTAGCATGAACACGCATTTCTATTGTTGTTCAGTAGATGATTTTTCTTTTGTTTTCTTCTTTAAAAAAAACTTTTTAATGTTTCCTTAAAAACAAACACAAAAAAGCTGATCTTCCAATTTGTCAGGTAGAAAGACTGAGTGATGGCTGAAGAACTTTCTATGGATTAGGAAATTCCTCACTTGATGGTGTTTAAAATGTATTGTTTCTAAATCTTAGGTACTTTACCTGCAAAATGGAGGCTAATACTACTGACTTATCATACAGGTTCTATGTTGATTTAATACTATGCTGATTTAATGCAACATACAATAGATGAAAAACAAGTCAAGCAACTGAAAGTGCTTTACGAATATTAAGAATAGTATTAATATGAAGAGAGAAGAATTACTGGATCAGTTTCCAATCTGAAGAGTCACAGTGGCAGTGGTATGAACAGGAAGATTTTCTTCCATAATTCCACCACAACTATCTTGATGACCTTTGCAGTGTATTCAAATGAACAAAGTGGTAATTGTTGGAGTATTCCTAAAACCTGTTGTCATGGTAGTAAGCTTTTGAAAAAGTCTGCCCATCGAACAGAAGGAAAATAGAAACAACCCCTTCGTTCTTCCCGATCATTTTTGCCACAATTGCTTTCCCAATATCTAGGTAATTAAAAAAAGGAGACAAGACTGGAACGGAAGACCCTTCATTTCCCCAGTCTTCCAAAGTTGCTTAGAAATTTAGCCCAGGGAAAGACGTTCCATCTCTCTTTCTACTCCATAAATTCTCTGGAAAACTAGCCTGATTTCAAAGCAATAGTTACATTTTGCTGTATCTTTGCAAAATCTTTGCCACAATTCCTATGAATTAAAAGATTGTTGAAAGTAATGTTACATGGCAAAACAGTGTTTTCAAAAAAGCGACCCCCCCCCCCCCAATATCTTCCTTATGTAGGTTAGCAATAACTGAAATGAGTGGAGAGTTCAAATTTAATGCAGTTACAGTTTAGTTATCAACTGAGTAAAGGAACAGTTCTCCTAATAACAGATGCACTTGTAATACTACTCACAATGTTTGCTACCTGGTGCGGTTTGCCTGCGTCAAGATGAGAAAGATTGTAATATCACATTTGAGCTTTACCAACATTATTCCCTGGTGGAAGAAATGGAGAATTCTCAGCAGGAGGCTAAGTAGATAAATCAGTGCTGCCGGATGGGAAACAGAATGTTACTGGTTATCATTCAGTTGTTACTGCCTGAGGCTGTTTAACTCTATTGTGTTTGTGAAATTATGATTGGATATTGCATATGAAGTTGAACGCCACTTGCTTAATGCTGTTTTTAATTTATCTGTTGAAAGCTGAGAAAAAGGGGATAAACTTAAAGGAGGTGTTAATTTCTGAGCCAAGGGATGGTTGCCATTTTACCAGGAGTGTATGGCATTAACTCCTCTTCTGAGCATGTCATGGATCAGGAGAAATTTGGCCTCATACTCCAAACAGCAGTGGTGCATATGCATAAACCCTTTTATATGTATCCTGTGAACTAGAATGTTAAGTAGAATCAAGAAGAATTAGCTGTAATGTATTTAACATGCTTTAAAATGTAAATCGCTCTCTGTTATATGGGATATTAGTTCTAGTGTGTTGTTGCCGGGCTTGAACCATTTTTGACTTCATAACTCTATTTGGTCTACTTCTAACAGCAAGGCTTTTATGTGGCAGCAGCTAAGGCAAGAAGCACCAATGGAAATAGAAACTTCAGAAACCACAGAATTATCAGATGAAATCCCAATGTTTTGGGGCTGGAGATCATATTTATATCTTTGAGAAAGTGTATGGGCACGATCAAAGAATGAGGATAATGAGAGATGTCCATTCATGAAATGACTATTGTGATAGGTGTGGCCAGTAGAAAAATGGCTATTTCAAGTAAAGACAAACTGGTGAGGTTAGATGACAAGATCTTATTCAAAACCAAAAAGCAAGGCAGAGGTGAAATCAGAACACCATAATGCAGAGCTGTTTTTCTGTCCTAGAATATTGCTCACTTCAACCAATTAATTTCCTCAAATCACTGTTGGAGTTAATTTTCCTAAACAAATGAGAAGCATTATCTTACATTTATTGTATTAGTATACTCTGCAAAGGGGGACGCGGTGGCGCAGCGGCTTAATGACGCTGAAAGTGCCGGCCAGAAATGGCTGAAAGCTTCAGCGGTTCGAGTCCAGCCTCGCGTTAACAAGGTGAGCTCTTGTTTCTATACCCGCAGCTTCTGCCAACTCAGCAGATCGAAAACGTACGTGAGTAGATAAATGAGTACTCTCACTTCGGTGGGAGGAAAAATGCTGGCAGCGGCTCAACAGAGAGACGGGACAAGTTGCCGGTAAAAAGCGCGAAACCGCGCTCGTCCGAAAAAGGGGCGCGAAGCAACGGAAATCCCGCCTCCTGTGCTGCCAGCTGGGCTGACGCTCTAGGAATTAGGCTCTGGCAAAGTCTAATTCCGGAACTAGAAAGATGCAATTGCCTTGAAAACCACTAGGGGGCGGTCACTGCAGGGTCAGTAATGACTGTTAAGCAGATAAAAAAAAAAAATACTCTGCAAGCAAAACATTGTATTTTAGAAAAGATCATCATTGGGATGATGAATTTTCTACATTTTTTGAACACAAAGAAGTATAGTCTTGTATTTAATACAAATAGCATGGTATTAGCATTGGATTCCCATTTAAATATCATGTGTAGGCTTTACTTCTGTGTCTAGCATAAGGCTTTTACAGTGGCCGGATTCACATTTTATTGTAAGTTGTGTTCTTAACCATGCAATTAGCTAGGTTTTCACAAAACTCTAAGCCTGTGTTTGCAAACTGTAGGTTGGGATGTCCCCTGCCGCCAGTGGGGGTCATAAGCAACTTAAAGGGTGAACAGCCCTGCACAAGGGCAGTTGGAGCTCTATTAAAATTTCCTCAAGGCTTTGATCCTTGCTCTACCAGCACAAACCCTAGTGAAAAGTTGTCATACCAAAAAGTTTGAGAAGCCCTATGATATATAGATTAACATGGAATTGTTAAAGTAAATAGTATTTTTATTTGTCACTTAATTCTAACATCTGTTTGTCTTGCTTTTATTTTATTTGTTAATTCATACTCTTTACTATCTACTCTTCTTACATTCTAAGTGTCAGTTTTCCATACACCATGGTTGTCACCAGAAGAGACTTGACCTCCATCACCCATCATGGCTTTGGTCAACCAAGACTTTCTCATAACATTATTTTGTAAGATAAAGATGTAAACTAGTTTGCCAGCCTGAGTTACCAGTGCCACTTGCAAGATGTCCTAACAGTACAGAAAGTACCATTAAGTTTTGGCACATTTGGCCAGCATGCCACAACTACGCCAAATACCATTTTTTTTCTGTTGTACCAGTACTATACTATGCAAGCTAGCTAGGACCTAAAGTGTAGAGATTATGTTTCCCATATGCAATGTACTAACACAAAGGATATGTATTATTGCTGATTCATTGCAGTCTCTCCATTGATGGATTGGTAGAAATATTTCCGATTCAACTGAAATTGGAGATTCCGACTATAAAGTACAATTCAGGTTTCGTATCTGTTGATCTTTTTGGCTATGGCTGTTATTTTCTGCTTTATTATTTCCTTTGATCTTCCTTGTTTCTAGGTGATATTTCTTGATCAGGTATTCTTTGGCCTTCTTGTTCTTTAGCTTCTTTTCTTTCATCTGTTCTAGCTTGCTTGCATCTGATCTTAGCATGCTGATCTTATTTTCCAACCTGTTCTTCTATTTTGGTGGTGCACTGTTTGGCTTTTTTTCTTGTTTGTTGATTTTGCATCCAACATATTCAGTTATAACTGCAGCCATGCTGTACATTAGTTGGTTTGTTTCTTGCAGTGTGCTGGTGCTTATATTTGATATTATAGTATTGGCATCTTTTAATACTTGCACTAACTGTTTCATTGTAGCAAGCTTCAATGCAGGCAACCTTATTCTGCTGTTTTAAATGTTCAGTTATTCTTTGTTTCAGTTCCTTTTATTTTTTGGTTAGAGGGTTTTGTTCTTTCTGAGGAAAAGGCAGAAGAGAAGGTGCCTGGTTTGGGAATGGAAATTATTCAATAGCTGTGCTGGCTTCCTCTACTGCCGACTCCTCCTGATTTGCCTCAATAGTCTGAGTTACTTCTGGCAAGGCTTCAATTTCTTTGCCCTGGGTAGACCTTTGCAGTTCTTTCAATTCTACTTCTGTGTATAGTTTATTTTGTATTATAAATTGACATTGATCTGCTAGCCTTTGTTTTGTTATTTCTGATTCTGGATGTTGTTCTTTCCAGAACTGGTGCATTATTTTCAGATATTTTACAAATACAATATATGATACAAATATGTGTGTGTATGTATATGCATATATGTGTGTGTGTGAGATACAAAGTCAGGATATGGATTATTATTATTGTTGGTCGCACAGTCAGCCAGATGTTTAGACTGGATTTGGCATTTTCATCCACCTATCAAGTCCTTCCCAAGGACCTGGGATAGGCAGATGTTGTTGTTTGATGGTGTTAAAGGTATTGTTGCAGGATATAAACTGTTCCAAGTAAAGCTGCCTTTTGCAATTGACTGATGGTGATTTTGTCAATGTTGATGGTTTTCAAGTGGTACTTCAGATGTTTTGGAATTACACCCAAGATGATGATGATGATGATGATGATGATGATGATGATGATGATTTAGATACCTCATAACAAAAACCCAAAATGGCAAGGTGACTAGAACAAGAAAAGAAGCTATGCAAAGCCTACTGAAGCAAACACCAGGCTCCAGGAAAACATGTAAACTTTTCTGTGGATAAACAGGAAAAAGGCACAGCAGAAATATTATGTACCCCAAGATGGAGACTCTGTCAAGAAGATTCCAAGAAGGGGCCAGCCAGAGGCTTATAAAAGCTGTAGCTCAGATGGGGAAAGAAGATTCTATATGCATCCATGAAACAGTTCATCCATAAGGTCATTTGTTCTGTTCTGCTTCATGGTAATGATGTGAATATGAAAGACTGACAATGGATAGAAAATAATATTTAGGAATATTTAGTCTTACTGGATTCTTTCCTTATGTTTTATACTATATGTCTACTTTTGTCTTTCTTTATACCTTGTTTAGCCATGATAATACATAAGAAATTATCATAGAGTATTTATCTTGCTTTTAGATTTCTCAGTATATCTATAGATTCTGTGGTGCAGACTTGACCATTTTGCCCTGCCTGGAAGTACATTAAGTTAAAATTGCATATAACACTATTACATTCTTTAACTTTATGACAGTTAAAAAGTTCAGGACACTGTTGCTGTGAAAATAAAGCCGCCTTCTAGTTAACTGGACTTCTATAACTTTGTGGATATGTCTGTGTAGTTTTCTTGGCAATAATACAGACACAGTTTGCCACTGCTTTCTTTCTGATTTTTTTTAAATTTCCAAGTCTAGTCTATACCCTTGGTATTTCCTGCTGCTTTCCCTTCCAAGAATAATCAGATTTGACCCTATTTAGCTTTTTGAAATCAGCCAAGATCAGGTAGGTTCTGCATCTTGCTAATCCTCCCATCTAGTCCTGCCATACTGTTTAATAACAGAAATAAACATGATATATTCTGTCCCTCATAATTAATACGTCTAGTTTTTCTGTTAAATCTTATTGCATACATCTAAAAACAAAATAATGTCTCTCCACTATTTATGCTTATCACCCTTAAGAGGTGTTCATTGTAAATAAGCAGGTCCAATTTTTTCTCTTTATGATGCAATCTTATACCACATGCTGGGAATAAATTCTATTGAACTCAATGGGACTTACTTCTGAACATATATGCATAGGATTGCCTTGTTAAAAACTCTTGTAACTTTATTTTAATAATATAAACATTCATATGGTATGAATATAATTTGTTATAAATAAATAAATTGGTGTAATTTATAAAAGAGATATTAAAACAGTTAATATTTGAAAAATGTTTCTTCATTAATTATAATGTCAGGCTTTTTGTTGCTCAAATTCCATCAAGGTCAAATTGACCAAAAAGAGTCATTGGAGCATGACTTAGCTAGAGGCAAATTGAAGGAAACAACATTTTAATGTGACACTAATTAGTGCCTATAGAGCTTATGGATTCTTTTCTTAAAAATCAAAGCTGTTCTAAGAACAGAGAAAAATTATTATTTTACTTATTTACTTATTCATTTATTTTTTAAATTAAATTTCAAGGCCTCTGACTCCTATAATGATTCTAATTATAATAGAAAAACAACATATAGAAAAATATATATAGAAAAAATAATAACAGTCTGGAAGACTACATAATAGCAACAGAAAACCAAAAACCATAGGGACTCTGCAGCCACTCTATTTAAGGCCTTTCTGTTGCCTAGGGTAGCAGTACATTATGGGCCAAACTAAATAGATTGGTTTAACCAACTCTAATAAATGTCTGCAGGGGTTTTTTTTAGCTTGTTCTGAGATGATGGGAAAAATCAGTTTATTTATATGAAAGTACAAAGAAAAATCAGAAATATAATTTATTTTCAAATACATTACATCACTGATAAATATAATTGACTACTTCAGGTATTAAAACTTGGAATCTTTTTTCTTTTCTTTCTTTCTTTCTTTCTTTCTTTCTTTCTTTCTTTCTTTCTTTCTTTCTTTCTTTCTTTTTCTTTTTCTTTTATCTAATGTGAAAAAGATGTTATAATAGCAGAAAGAATAAACCCAGTGGATAAAGAAAAAAAAAGAATGATTATTCTACTGATTATAGAAAACATTTTTCAGCAAGAAGCCAAAGTGAAGAACTCAAAACTTGTGATCAGTTTTTTCCTTTTACTGTGATAAAGAATGAAATTATTGGTTGAAGATTTTATAGCAAAATATGTATGACATATTTTTCTAGCAAAATACATGACAAATATAAAGTATGGACCAAAACTGAAAATAGAAAAAGTATGAAATAACTTTTCTTATTTGGCATGCATAATAATTTATAAGTTTATTTCATAAATTTTTGATGAAATAATTGATATACTAAGAAAAAAACTAAAATATTCATTTTTTAATGTAAGCTAAAATCAGATCTATTATGTTTCAATATGTTAAATTGCCTTCTCAGAGAAAATCTAGCTAGGTAGTTGCTAAAAGTCAACATCAATTTGACAGGTCATAATCGTTCAATCAAAAATGTTAAGTTGCTAAGTCTTTGTTATCAGGAAGAGAGATTACCAGTAGAGGGAATCAGTAGAGGGAATCTCTTAATTTTGTTAAAAGCAGATATCTACCAACAGTTTAGGCTGTAAGTGCAGAGTTTCATACTAAACTTTCTCTCTACTGGATGCAAATATCAGAGAGTTTCAATTTATATGTGCGTATAATGACTCTTCCCATCTGAGTATTGTGCCGCAGGAAACTAATTGACTTTGTATTTGCTAATCCCAGTCCCAGTGGGATTGTGCAAGTGATCATTTTTGTATTGATTTGTTTACAGCAATTAGGAGAATATAAATCTCTCCCAAGAGTAGATAATGTAGCTCTATTACCATATTATACATTGAAAATGTAATTTGTAGTCTAGTTGAAGTACAAAAAACAAAAACAAAACCACATTTGTTCCGTTCATGATAAGAAGCCAGAAATATTAACACATCATCAGTGTCACTGGTAATTATCATTCCAGCACTCCACCATCAATGTTGACCGTTGGCAATCTATCTGCCACTTCAAATGCCAATTCAGCTTTTATCTATCTCTGCCAGCATTATTAAACCAACTGCAACCCTGAAATGTGTAAACTGCAGTTGACTGGTATCAGTTAACCATGCCTTTTTGACTGATGTCCTTGGAAAAGATATAAGACTTCAGGGTATGACCTAATAATTGGGTCACCTGTAGTAGGCAGAGAATGTCATTCCCAATTAATCAAGCTCCTGGTGGGTATAAAATGTCTTTTGTTCTTGTTCAAGGTTTGGACTGGGTCTTGCTTAGAGACATTAGAATGTGTTATCTCACATTCCATCAGCATCACTTTAGGCTTAGTTAACAGTAGATAAACTCTGACATACCCATGGAGCTATTAATAAAATAACATACTTAAATATAACATAGCAGATAAAGACCTTTTCCTTTTATCAATACACCAAAGGACAGATTCTAGGCTCTCTTCCTACACACACGTATCCAATGTTATCCTTGATCCAAGGAAAAAAGCAGTTTAATAAATGAGAGAATATATGTTCTTTTTTTGGTAGAAATTTCTGAAATCTTTACCATCTAGAGGTGAACAACACTTCACACTTCACTATACTGTAGAATAAATCATTTCAATAGCTTAATTTAGTCAGTAAAAGCATATTCTGAAGAATGATAAATCACGTACATGCAGCAGTGGCAGTTTGAAATTTGCCACAGGTATCTAAATGAAAAAACACAGATGTATCTAAATAATAGTGTTTCCCTTTGGTACTGTTTAACATGTCAGAAACAGAAAAAAAGGAAAAGGATGCAAAATGAAATAGCAAAATGATAATTTTTTTTGTAAACTCCAAAGAAATTGTGAAAGTTTTATGGAAGACCCTGAAAGGAATACAGGGTTGCACCATCCCATGATCATTTATTTCAAATCAAACCATACCACAATATATCAGCAAGGTTTCCTTACATCTCTTCTGAAAACATGTAGCAACATGTGACTACTCTGAATTTAGTGTACAAATCATGTCCTGTGTTATCTGAATGCAATAACAATAATGGCTCAGCTGTACCCTGTACATTTAGGTTCCTTGGATGATAAACCATTTTATCACATCTGGGAATAAGATATTATCAATAATTTAGGCAGGAAGTAGGCTATGATAGAAGGAAAATGGAGGGAGAAATATTGTTAAACAGAAAGCTAGGGGAATGGACTGCAAAAATCTTTTGTTGATACATTTTTTCTTTGTTTAAATTATGTTTACAGTTATGTAGCATTATGAGATATGACTACAGACTAAAATTATCCTCTGCCACATACAGGTTTTGTAAAGTTCCTGCCATGATTATTGTTGCTATCAATATGTAATTGAGCATTTTTAGCAGAATTGTGTAAATGTACTCATTTATATAATGAATGTATATCCATGTTATTTAGTAGAACACTTCTTAGAATTCTGTTTGCTCTTTTAACACTGAATTGCATGGAGCTAAGAGCTAGTGCCTAAATGACTTTTAAAAAGTTATTTACTTTCATAAGAGATAGCAGTTAATTGAAGCTTTATGCAAATGTATTGTTTTCAACTTTGCTGTTGTCAACACTGAATTTATCCATCGTTTTAGTTCTCAGTCATCCATATTGTGTGATACCAAAAGACTGCTCTGCATTTCTTGCCTTGAATAAGTATCTGCAGATTAGGTCATCTCATTGCTTATGTCTTTAGATTTTTTCTGCATCTTATTGATTCCAGTAATATTTTAGTTATTGATAAGTAAATAAACCCCTTATCTTTAAGTAGTATGTTTAAAACTAATTGACTTATGAATATATACACAGTCTTCTTCATGCACCATCCCATGATCATTTATTTCAAATCAAACCATACCACAATTTTAGAAAGATAAATACACAAGTAGATTTCATTGTTTGAAAGGATTAAGCCTTAGTATATGAGTAGTTCATACTAGTAGTTTTGTGACAGTCTAATATCAATAGGATTTATATTATGTGCTTTTTGATATAATCAGATTCTTTGATTAAATTATGAAAACATGACTTTTCTAGCAGGATTTTCAATTCAAAAACAGACTAATACTTAGCAGGTTATTGATGATTGTATTCATGAGATTTTTTGTTAACAGTACAACTTCTAAAACATTGCTATCTGACCAAATTTTCATTTCAACCATCATCCTTTATTCTAAGTGTGTTTTTTCAGGATTGAAGATTGAAAATATTATCCTATAAGATGAATGCTTGAATTTTCACTGATGCAAACTGAAGTTTGAATGTTGGCACTATAAAGCAATGGGCTATGCTAAATCAGGTGAAAGCATCTAGTATCACATCTATGTTCCACTGGTAAAAGCTTAGCATGTTGCTGAAGTGCATTGGCTTGTGTTCTGTGAGGAGCTTGGGTTAGGCTGCCCTTTAGTTTTTGAACAAGCAATCTGAACATTTGATATGCAAACTGAGTCCACTGAGTTTACCATGTTAAATAGGTTGTTGAAAGATAGCAAATAATCTATCTTCTAGCACTTGGAGCTCATTGTGCATCCAAATTTCTCCTGTACCATAACTTTGCTGTTGAGACTTTTACTGGTTTATTATCACTGTTATCCATCTGAATACTTAGTTCACAGGCAAAGTTTTGGGCAGGATGATAACCATAAAATGACAAGTTGTAACCATCTTCATTTTATTTCCTCTTTCTACCACTATCTCAGCAACCTTTGAAGTGCTCGGTCAGCCAAAATCTCTATCACTTGTAGTCCCTATTTCATCCCTTTCATGCTTCTGGAAAGTGAGGATAGAACAGTTAGCATATTTTAGTTGAAATAGTCCCATTTAATAACTGATCCTTTCTCTCAGCAGTATGTCCAGAGACTGGAAGAAAAAGATTATGATTAAGCTGAGATAACACATGAAGCTATATAAAGTTACATTAAAGGTGCTCCTCTTTAACTGTAATTTAATCTGTGGTCTAGTTTTTCACTTCACGCAATGTTTATTCATGCTATGACTTAGCATATCAGACAAACTAGAGCATTCAAGATCATGACTCCAAAAATAGATTGAAGTGCTACTCATGGCCCTTGAACTCATAGGCAACGTATACATGCAACAAATACATCATGTCCCTTGTTACCATGCTCTGCTGTTGCCGCTCATCTTTTTCCTCATTTCTTCCTTTTCTCCCTTGCCTTGATGGGCTGTGGTTGGCCTGGTCCAAATCTCTCTTTGAGGAACTGTACTTTTGCCTGGCCACATATTGTCTTGCTAAGTCAATTTTTGTTAATTATGATTTGTTGAATAAACCACAGTTGACAAGGGTTACACATCTCATTTCCTTTTAATTCCGTAAGCTGAACAATGTCCATACACTTGGGATGAGGGAAATGTATGCAAATCTATTTCTGGGAGTAATTTCTTGTTGGCTAGGAACATATTGAGTTTTGTGGAATACAGCAGCATAATATAATATCAATATTGTAAGGGATTACAATTGTTTCATTTGAGGGTTACATCCCCATGATGTAAGGGAAAGAAGTGTGTATAGCTTCATCACCTGTTTTAGAAGTTGGCATTGTGTTCAAGAGTTGACTTGTAATTGGTCAGGCTGGCTGCATGTTAAATACACTTGCGCATAAAAATTGTAGAGTGCAAACACCTGGCATTAGTTCCTTCTCTAGTCTTGACTACCAGCAGTGATATAACATGTAGGAGTCTTTTTCCAAATCCCTTTGGGCAAATTGAAACTAAAAAAAAAACCCTTTTAATATTTCATCTTGAATACATTTGCAGCATACTTACATTTACAAATATGTTGTATTTTTTCCCACCCTTGAGTACCAAATAACAGAAGAGAAATATTAAGCTTTCTTGACACAAGTCCAGATGTTTTAATGAAGGGAAAATATTCCTTGAATTATTTTTATGGGAAAAATACATGGCAATAAAGGAACTATAGAAGTTAGCATTGGCCATTTTTCCTGAGCACCTGATAAAGGTATTTTAGAACTTCTATGGAATATAGGAAGTTATTTTCAGTGGTGGATGTATTTGAAAAAAAAAAATGTTACACCAAATGTCTTTGAAAAGAGCACTTTAAATTACTCCTTTTTGAAGAAGCTTAATTTTAAACATATTTTGCATGGATAGTATTAGTCTAAGCTCTGGATTTATTAAATCATAAGGATCACATATATCATGTATCTTCTTTACATGCCTTTATTCTACCTTAAAATGCTTATAAAATAAATATATTATATATGTTAGTCTCTGAGTGAAAGCACATGGAAATTAAATTAATTTTTCATATGTGGCCAACATGAATAAGTGTGTTTACCAGATTAGCAGGATGTACTGGTTGAGGAAAGGAACTTGCTTTAGATAGACCTGGGCAAAATAGAGGTATTGTCCAAAAGATGGAGCAAGACTGACAGTATAATTTAACTTGGGGCGTCCAGCAAGAGAAAAAAGAATGGCCCAAATCTTGTCAGATCACAAAATCTCATATGAGATTTTAGGATGTCTTGATGTAGGAGTTCGTTGCCTACAGAGGGCTCCAAGACCACCAGTAAAATAGTCCAAAGACTGAATCAGCTCTTGAACTGAGAGTTACCTGTCCCTGGTCTAAAGAGATTTGAGAGAAAAACAGGTTGTTGCCACGATAGCGGAGGTAGCTGCCAAGATGCCAACTCTTTTTCAGGTGCACAGTTATCTCATACTCCTGGAATCACTTTTTATCAGAGCTAAATGGACAACGGAGATAATGTGGCAGTCTATCTAGTCTTTTTTAAATTGCCCAAGGTATTTAAAGACAAGGGAAGAAAGTCATCCTTGTTGCAATCATTGTAGTAAGAATTTTTCAAGGCTAGAAAATGAATTATCTGAAAAAGAAAAGGAAACAAACTAGATACTGCATAACAATAGCAACAATAACTGTGAAGTGCTTAAGATTAAAAAAGCAAAATATGCTTCAGAGCATATGCAGGAATAAACTTAGCGCTTCTCTGCTATCCCTTAAACCAAAGTGTCTTTCCCCCATTATGTGGCAGCTGTGGAGGGCCAACTGCAAGATCCTGGGAAAAGGCATGGATACTTTAAGGACTTGCAGATGGGTGCTATGTTTGTGCCCTCATGCATGTGGATAGCTTCCAAAATCAGATAGCTTTACTGAATTTACCCTTGGTGTGACTATTAAAATACCATATATCTGTATCATGTTATGATGTTTTTATTGCACCAATAGTATCTGTCAGAGATGAAGAGGAAGGAAACATATTGGCATTGTGCATTTATGGAAACAGTCCGTTGGGGTTCATGGCCTGGTGTTTTCTAGATGCATTAGATTCTCATGTTGAGTAGATAATCATGCAAATGTAAACATAACCTTTCCAGAATGCACTAGGTGAGCAAAGTTGGATTGCAACAAGGTGACATATATAGGGGTCTTTCTCATTTGCAGTCTTATGGAAAATTGAACACCCCTCCCCCCAAAAAAGTAATGAATGAAGAAGCAAGGATGTTATTAAAATATCTTCTGCTAAACGCATAACTGTATGCAAAACTAGTACATATTTTATTCCGTGTAGGAGTTTAGCTCATGCCAAGAAACAAACATGATAACTGATTAACTGGGATCTGTTGAACAACTATTTTAATTAGATCAAGCATGTAGGAAAATATATTGAAAATCTATTTATTTCCACTGAAGTAGTGCCAAAGCTTGAGTTCTTAATGCATATCAGATTTTTAAGGTATGAAATTAATTAACATTTGATCCCCTTTCAATATATCTGAGAAGCAGTCCACTAAAGTACCACTCTATATCTTTCATATTTGCATAAAAACCTGCTGTATATTAGACAACAATGTTTGCAGGTGGCTTGCGGTTACTAAAGCAAGAAACTGAAATTAAATTAAGAATTTATTTTACATTTTCTTAATAAGTGCATAATACACAAAAAGTCTACTGCCTGGGTTTAAATTAGATTTACCGTATTTTTCCGACTATAAGACGATACTTTTTTCTAAAATCCTTACCCTAAAAATTGAAGGGCGTCTTATTCAAGGGAGTCAGCGAGGAGAGAACCGCGCGGTGGCAAAACTGCCCATACTTTGTCTCTGCAGGCAGGCTTCTTCCTATTGCTAGCCTCCAATCACGAGTGAAATAGCTTGTCTCCCAAACAGACTTCCTCCAATCACGAGCCTGATGTAACTGACGTCAGCTGATGCTGAACAAACCAATTAGAGAAGGCTGTTTGCAGAGAGAAGCTATCGGCAGTTTCACTCGTGCTTGAATGTAATCAGTTATGCAAAAGAGCATGGAAACAGAGCTGCAGAGAGACGGTTTGGACCTCCTCCCACTGAGTGTATCAGGTCAATGTTAACTAATTACTAAATAAAAATGTGTTCTGCACTATCTTTAAAATATTGATTTCTTAATTTGGGGTTGGAAAAATGGGGGTCATCTTGTACATGGGGGCGTCTTATTGTCAGAAAAATACAGTACATTTTAATGTAAATGAGTACCAGAAAAGTTAAATAATAAAAATATTGCTTTCAGCAACAGTGATTTTAAAATGAAACTGTCAAACCACCTGGGAGATGATATGGCTGTGGAATGGGCAGCTCTCCAAACACAGCTCATATATAATAATTATTTCCAAAGTCAAGCTGAATGGTTTTTCATAGCCTATCTGTATCTTAGGGGGTGACTTCCTGACGTCACTGTTCCATATTGTTAGTAATATTACAAGGAAGGATTAGGACCATAGAAGAGAGGAAACATTAGAACTACATTCAGGCAAGAGATTTTTTAATCATAATAAAAAAAACTGTAAAGGCATAGAATTAGGGCCTAATCCAGAATGAAAATATGCCATTAGCAATATTTTATCACTAAAATTAACATATTTAACTAGGGGGGAGTCATTCAGTTTATAGATGGTGATTTACAAACTAAGAGCATTAAGTTGTCCAGGTGAAAACCAGAAGAAATTTCTCCTTTCAGTTGGGGGCATGTTCTTCTATTATATCAAGTTCATTTATCTGCCACCTAATCTCAATATATCTGGGTAGCTCACAAAGATGTACAACAAGGTTATTCAAAGTATTCAATATCAACCCCAAAGGTCAATGGGACTATCCATTGTTGATGTTGATGTTGTTATTATAATTATTATTCATAGTAATATTAATTAAAGTAGAATTTATTACATTATTTTCACATAAATGCTTGGGAGTTGATGAACAATCTGAAACTTCATAGCATTTTTATTAAAGATTTTTAAGAAGGAAAATAAAAACTAATACAAACTAATATAAAGAAAGGAAAGGAAAGGAAAGGAAAGGGAAGGAAGGAAGGAAGGAAGGAAGGAAGGAAGGAAGGAAGGAAGGAAGGAAGGAAGGAAGGAAGGAAGGAAGGAAGGAAGGAAAGAAAGAAAGAAAGAAAGAAAGAAAGAAAGAAAGAAAGAAAAAGAAAGAAAGAAAGAAAGAAAGAAAGAAAGAAAGAAAGAAAGAAAGAAAGAAAGAAAGAAGCTAATAATGCAAGAATGGAAAACAAAGTAAAATAAATAGAAGAGAAAGATACAAAGAAGTAGCTTCTGATCTTATTTACAGCAGTTGTAGGTACAATTATAAATTTACCTCTTACCTCTTTACTTCTTACTTAATTTACTTCTATGGTACAACTTAACTCTCTTCTTTCTTAATCTATCCTGTCTAATCATCAAAACCATAAATCATAAGTTCATTTTTATGAATTTTTTGTTTTATGCAAAAACAGAAGGGGTTTTGCATAAGGGGTTTCCAGTCAGCAATAAACATAGATATTGTCAGCAAGTTCCATCATCTTCACCAACCATTCCTCCATTGTGGGTAATGCTGAATCTTTCCATTTTTGTGCATACAATAATCTCACAGTAGTTAACATGTACAAAAACAAAGTTCCATGACTTTTTCCCCAAGTATTTGTTTATCAATCCCAAAAGAAAAACCTCTGGTCTCAATTGTATATTAATCTCTAAAATCCTCTGAATCAGAGGATATATTTGAATCCAAAATTTTCTAGTTTTTTACACATCCACCAAACAGGACAAAATGTCCCTTCTTGTTGTTACATTTCCAACATAAATTTGAAGTGCCTTTATACATTCTAGACAGTTTTTCTGGTGACATATACCAACAATACGTCATTTTATAAAAATTCTTTTTAAGATTATAACATAGAGTAAATTTCAATCCTTTCAACCACATATTTTCCCATTGTTTATCTGTATATTATAACCAAAAATTTTAGCCCATTTTATCATATATTCTTTCACTTGTTCTTCTGTTTCAAACTTTCAATAAAAGTTTATAACATTTTAGCAATTACACGTTCATCATTTGTATACAGTTCTATTTCAAACTCAGTCTTACAATGTTCAAAACTATAAACTCTTTTGTCTACTTTAAATCTTTCTAATAATTGTAAATAAGAGAACCATTGACAACTATATCCCTCTGCCACCAGTTCTTCTCTTGATTTTATTTTACATTCCCCTTGACAACAATCTGAAACTTCATGAAGGGGTCAATGAGCTGAAGAGTTTGGGGATATACAATATACAAGATAAGATCATTTAACAAGATAAACACATACATTGTAAAATGCTCAGTGGTGTAGGTAAAAAAGATTTATTCTGAAGCCCCTTCTTGACTGTAATAAGGAAGGGCCCTCTTCAGCTCCTATGGCAATTTGTTTGACAACTTGGAGTTTCTTGAGATGCACAAAGCAAAATGTCAAGCTCCTCACAATGGCTCACAACCAAGAAAGCAAGATTGTCACACCAGTTCTGATTAGGCTGGTTTACTGCCAAGAAAAAAGGAATTCGGTTTCAGAATCTTGGAAACTAGATGTGTGTACCTTGGCCCTCATTTATCAGTGAATAGGTTAAAATGGGGCCTTCTTTACTGCCTTTGATTCTCTTTATAACCAAGTCTTGGTTTAATGTGGAGGGTGATAATTGCTTCTTTGATATCACAAAAATGGCCATCTGTTCTTATTTTGCAATATTTTTTTGAAATGTCCACTTTTCCCAGGCTCAGAGAATCACACCATCTCTCAAAGCTTGTTGAATGACGTACATTAATATTTTATGTGAGAAGATTTTTTAAAATTACTAGTTTTAGAGGCTTCCCTTAAATGCTTTTGATACTGTACTTCCTTTGAGGAGAAACCAGCAATTTTATTCCAAATTTTGTATTAGGTAAAATAAAGTAACATTAGATACTCTATTGATTCCTCCCTCCTCTCCCCCACCCCGCCCTTTGTCTTTGCTTCTGAGTCTGACAGCCTATGTATCCAGCTAGTTGTCTTCTTATTGTTTTCTCAGCTTGCTTGGCGGGGAAGATTGACCTTCCTTTCCTTACATTACATCTTTGTGTGTGGTGGTTGAAAGCACTGAATATTTTTGCCCATCTGTGTTTTAATAATAGAACAAAGGGTATTTTATGTATTATGAGTCACCCACAAAAAGTATCATTTGGACATTGTATTAACAAGCAACAGTCTTTAACATTCAGGGAAGAAATGCATTAAGAATTAGCATACTGATAATTTAATACGATGGTTGAAAGACACTTACGTGAGTCTTTAAAATAAAAAATGTTGACATTTACGTCATAGGAGAAATTCAGGCATGTCATTTCCATTGATGGACTTTTGGGATGTAAATGAGGGCACCCCTTGTTCCATGTGCCCATATTAAAACAAAAAATGTCTCTGAGACATTTTCCATTTTTAAAAATACTCATTCTTATGTCCCTCCCCCCCAAAAAACCCACCAACAAACTGAAACAGAACACCAAATGTTAGATAAGCAAAATACAGAAAAAAATCAAAGATTTGAGCAGAAGGTATGGTTTTATAGAAGTTTAATACTACAAAACTCTTGTAATACACATAACACATCAATTTGGTCCTGGCAGCAGCCAAGCATACATCTCCACATTCATGTCTAATGCCTTTCTCAATCCCAACGGCAAAGCTTCTAAATATGTTGACATTCAATCCATCACATTTTCCCAATATTGAAGGGAGCAATGTAAGTTATGAGACTGGCACTCCTGCATTCCTGATATAAGCCTTAAGCCTAGAGGTACTTAATTTTCTAGCCATGCTCTTCTTTTACAATCCTGGAGTGAGGACATCCTCTGTTTCATTGAAATTCATTAATTTAACTGTGACTGAGTTCACACCACTGGCTGGGTTCATAACTGTGCTAAAGGGCAGTGCAGTTTGCTTGTTTTGACTTACAGTGTTATGTGATCCCCATTATTGTGATTTCTTCAATAAACCATACTGAATACAAACTCAGTTTGATAACAGCATGCTGCAGAGCAGTTAGTAGACCCTGACTGAAGAAAACCAGATGGGAACCTGAACTTTCAATATACATGCCATGATATGTAGAAGCTAGGTCTACATTTGGAGCAGAAAATAGTTGAATAATAAGGGCAACTTAAAAAGGTAACCAAAAAGGTAGTCCCCTAAGCTTTGCTGGGAGTGCATTCTGAAGAGCTGGGGTGGCAACTAACATAGCATGATTCCTAGTCATCAGCAGTCAAGTTTGCAACAACTGTGGGCAAATTTCTCTAGATGATCTCAGTAAGTATAGAGGTTCATATGGAAAAGGGTGTTTCCTCAGTAGCCTGGCCTTAAACTGTATAGGGTTTAAAGCTAATAAGCAGCACCTTGTATTTTGCCTGGATTTTTTTTCCAGGCAGTGCAGTGCTGTAAGCACAGGTATAATACGGCCCTGTCACATTTTTCCCAAGACCAACCTAGCTGCTGAGTTTTCTACCAGATGGAAGTTTCCAGACTAGATTCAAAGACATCACCACATAGAGGACATTGTAGTTAAGCCTGGAGGTAACTGATGCATGCAGCAGTTTTAAAATCACTTGAGACTCAGCCGTCGTATCAACCAAAGCTGATAAAAAATGTTCCTAATGATTGCTTCAGTCTGAGGAACTAGCAGTCTGAGGAACTAGAAAGAGATATGGGTGCAGAAACACTTTAATTGTATACCCACTCTTTCTGCAAAAGCAGAACCCTGTCCATCTCTCTGGAATTATGATCCCTAACAACAAGCACTACTCTGTTCTCTGGATACAATTTCAATTTCATTGATAACATTCAGGGGAGTCGCATTCTTTACTGAAATATGTCACAGAGAAAAATATCTGAGTGCTTTAGCATACTGATGCCACCCAAGTCCAAATCTCCTGTAAGCAGTCCTAGCAATTTCATGTAGATATTTAAAAGCACAAGAAACAGAAAGGAGCCCAGGAAGGCAATATAATAGTTTTAACAGCAGCTGTCTCCAAGTGACACCATGTAAAAGCTACGTAAGAGGTAAGAATGGAACCACTGCAAAGCCATGCTCCTTATTCCCTTCTCTCAGGCAATCCAGAAGAATACCATGGGCAACTTTATAGAAACTTGCAGGGAGGTCGTGAAGAAGCAACAGTCATGCTCCCTAAAGAAAGATTATCCATCAGCTGACAAGATAATTTCAGCCCTGTAACCATCTTAAGCCACTTTGAAATGGACCATGAGAATTTCTTCCTTTAGATTTCCTGCAATTGAGAAGTTACTACTCACTTAGTCACTTTACTCACCTATAGAAGATTAGAGCATGGCCTATAATTAACCATCTCTGAATGTTCCAGAGCAGCCTTTTTAAAAAGAGATCTAATTATTGTTTCCTATAAACAAGAAGGCATCTTTCACTTTATCAGGATGCATTTATGGTATTAACTAACTAAATAATATCTAATAGTCACCTAAATCCCAGCTAGAAGTTACAACCCAAGGTGGGCAAGGATCCAAAGGACAAAGGCTAGAGTATATCAGTCCAAACACTCTGTTAATGTCATAATATCACAAACTGAATTTGATCCAGTCTAACTATATTAAGAGGAATTATTAGGCAGCCTCAAGTTGACTCTACATCAAAAGTGACATCCAGAGTGGCTTAAATATATATTTAACTACAAAAAAACTAATTGAAAGCATTAAGGTTCTTTAATAGATCCATGAGGAGCCCTTATTGACCCAACCTACTAGACAGACTCTGAGGTAGCAACCAAATATTTGCTTTGGGTACCACTTCCCAGCACTCCATATCTCACCAGAGGGGCTTGAATGCCTCTTTCCTGCCTCCTCCTGTTTCACTCTGGAGTAGCCCCAATCACTATTGTTTGTGTTACCATTTTCACTGCATATTTATAAAGATTTGATTGATTCACAGAAGATTACTTATAGGAATGTTCTCATCTCAGTCTTTTTCTTAAGTTAGGCAATAGTACATAGATGCCACAACATTTATGAAGAAATGACTTGCTGGAGAAATGTTGCAGAACCAAAGGAAGATTGACCTCTTGCATTTCGGGATGAATAATGGGGAAGGGAACTGATTTACAGATAACAGCATGCCAAGAGCTTGCTGTCATGGAACTCAGTTGCACACTTCTGAAATTGCACTTCAGAAGATTTAAGAGGAATCAAAGTAACACTTTGAGAGAAAGAAATGAGGTCCTTTGGGTGTTGGCTAAACAAAGAAAGAGGCTTATTCACTTGGCCAATACCATGTCCCTGGCCTGCAAAGCTTTATCAAAATCAATTAGATGTCCATGTCAAACTGTCAGAAGCTTGCACAGCCAAAGTTAAAATAGGACTACCAGATCTGGGCTGCAGTAATCTGATAACTGCTAGATAGAAACAAAGGGTTAGAGTTTTCTGCATCTGCATGCTATCATTTTAGTGCTTGTCCAGATTTTTGCATTCCAGATCTGATAGCCAAGGTTAAAAATAGAGTGAGAACTTCAGTCCAACCTAAGTTCAAGATAAATAACTTAACTATGGACAAGATTTAGAAAGTAAAGCAGAAACATATTTCAAGTCCAAATGTGGTTTACAGGGAGACAAGGCATGGAGTTTGGAAGATTGGCTGTAAAAGAAATAAAGGTTAAAATATTATATGTCCAAGTCTCCATTCAGGCACACCTAATGTGAATCAGTTTTGATTTCAGTAGCTGGGCTACTTGAGAACCACAGCCTATTCCAGATAGACTATCCTATGCAAGGTACTTCATCATAAACCTTCTTCTTCATCATTCTGCCCTCTAGACTTTTTTTGCAATGGCAAATGCATTTGTACCAACGGAATGGCCGAAAGTCTAGGCTGGGGTCTGAATCGTCAGTAGGGCCAACTCTTCCTCAGCTGTAAAACTAGGGCCTCGTCCCTCAGTGTCAGGTTTGTCTGGTGTCTTTTCTTGATTCCCTTCTTTGTCCAATGACTATTCAAATGCCAGAGACACAACTACAATTCATATAAGCCCTCATTCCCAACTGTGATAATATTTGTTCTCCTGGTCTAGCATCCTTACCTCATCTTTTCCTATATTTCCAATGACTTCCAGTACTAAAAATATGTAATAGCCAACTTTGATTAATTGAAGACTGGGCTAAAGTAATGGTTGAGAATGTGCCATCATACAAGAAACTTTTGGAAGAATTCCACTTATTGGCAAACACTTGATATAAACTGAATTGGAGCACTACCATAATGTGTTTATTATGAGCAAATTGCATCAAAGCCTGAAAGAAAAAGAAAGGGTGGCCCCTTGATCAGTAATTATCTAAACTGACATGGACTATGTAATATTTTCTATCAAAAATAGTATCAATTTAAGCAGCTCTAAAACCCGAAAGTCTATCTGAGAAACATGCATGGATTGTGAACTGTTTTATTTTCCTAGAAGTGTTGTCTTTCTTTCCGGTTCCCTGAGACCAAAGGTTGCTACTTCATAGAAACTACTAATGGCCTTCCAACTCCGAACTACATTTTCAAACGTATGTGCTGTTTTGGAAAAAGTCAAGTAAACGTTCAGAGGCTGCAAATGAAAAACACATTTTAGGAGGGGGGTATGTGGGAAGCGGACCTGTAAAATAATATTTTTTTAGATAAAAGTGTGCCACAGGGTCAAATGAGGGTGTGATGTAGTTTTAATTTCCATCCTTTACCTGTAAAGTTCTGGTACAGACTGCTTTTGTTAGTTTAGTAACTAGGGTGGGAATAGAGGGAAGGAAAAGCTGTACAGAGAGATTAATTTACAAACTAGCACAGAAGAATTAGTCACAGGAGACCAACCTCTGAGTGTCTGGCAGCCACCAGCATTCTCTTTGAAGTATCCAAAATATTTCACATGGATCTATATTTTTTCCCTTTTGTTAGTCTGCCTTTTAAGTTTCACAGTTTGTTCTTTCTTGTAATCCTGCAATAGGTCAGAATTAATTGATGTAATTTCCCTTCTGATGCCTCACATTTTAAAGGACTGACCTAGTTTTAATGGAAAGAAGGTAGGATTATTGAGGCTAAAACATCCTTTATAAAATGCCATTTTAAAAAATCTATTTTAAATAAGACCCTTTAAGCAAAAAATGTTACTAAGTCTCAGTCTTATCTGCTCTGAATATTGGGATAAAGATAACAAGAAATATAAGCATTTGATCTTCCATATAGTCTTCCTTGCTGTAGTGTTTAACATCTTGTTTGGATTATTGTAATGCATTTTATGCAATGCTCCTTCAAGTTGATTTGTAATTATAATTAACTGAAACTGCAGTGGGTAGAAATGAACTGGAAGCTAAGCAAATATTATGTAACCAGTCTAACCAGTTACAGATTGGTCCTTAGCCTATTTATGAATACATTTTAAGATGCTCTTTTCACATTTAAAGCCCCAAATTGGGACTTCTTCCGCCATAAAATGCAACATTTAGGAAGATGCCTCCATTCAGTAGCTGATGACTCCCCATTTCCTCTACATCACATCACAGCTTAGCAGAGTAGCCCAATTCTAGCCTTTGAAAGACTAGAGTGAAGAGATAATTCACACACACTTAAATCTGAATCCAAACTATATATATATTTGTGTTTCTAGTAGTAGTAATAATGGTGATGACGTCAATATCCTTTTTTTTTTTTTAGTATCTGCTCTCAAGGCAATTGGCACCAAGTTTTCTTTTGTGCAGTAAGTGGAAAAGCCTTAGCCTTTCAGATTCTTATTTTTAACTTGTTTTAATTCTAAGTTTTATCCATTTATTTACTTGGAAGTTGTTCTTTATCCTAATCTTTAAGTTATTTTGTAACCCATTTTAAAGACTTGCTTACTCTTTCTATTAATAAATATTGTAGCTCGTCCTGTGTAAGTTTATTGAGAAATAAATCTCAATTATCTGGGTATTGATTATAGCCTTTGATTACTCATAAATCAATTTGGGATTGAAATTAAATTAGAACTAAATTGGTTTGAAATGTTATAATATTTTATTCTTATACGTTATAGCTTAGAATAAGATAGCAATACACTGTTTTTTTTTAAAATCACTTTAGTCATTGTTAACTATAATAAGTATAGGTAATTAGTATACGAATTTGTACACTGAACATGCATCTTGTGTCTGTGTTATATATTTGAACTGTTTAGAAAGTGGACAAAGATTCATTTTAGTTAATATGCAGTTGCTAAATATTGATCACCATCCATCATAGCCTTGATAAATCAAGGCTTCCACAGGATGCTTTTTAGTAAGATGGGGAAGGTGTAGACTAAGTTATCAGCCTTAATTGTGCTCCTGCCACATGCAGCTCTCCCTGCTAACAATAAGAGCAGATCTGAATAAAGATCACCACTAGTGTGTATTACCATTACAGTGAGCTGAATGTAAATATGCCTCTCTGTATAACATGTTGAACTGCAGGTTCTTAAACTTTAAGAAAGGGCATAGATCTGAGCAATTTAAAGTACTGAATCTTTCTTACTGCTCTATTTTTTTTTTTTGTCAATTTGATAAGATTGATGAAAAAGAAGTTTTATTAAAAATAAGATTTTTCAAGGAAGCTTCCAAGATAACAATGCAAGGCAGTGCATATTAATAAATAATAAAAATCATGATGATTATGAATCATTACCAGTCCAATTGTCTATAGCTCAAGAAAAGTGCTTGTAGGGCCACAGTCAGTATTAGACAAATATAAATCTCCTTCCCCAGCTCTTTTCCTCTTTTCCTCTTCACATAAATATAGGGGGTGCAGGGGAAAGGAAATTCCCAGCCAGATTTTCCATTGGCAAACGAACAGCACCTAATGCCATGCATCACTAAAAATGAGCTGATTGCAAATGATATTATTGATCACATTTTTCCAGTCTCTTCTCATTCTAATCTCTTTTTGTGTCATTGAGTACACAAAAAGCTTAATTAACAGCTGTAATTTACACGTATCTCCATCTAACCATTCCCTGAGAAGGAGTGTAAGGCTGGCGTGCTACTTACACGACTGACTATCAGAAGCTGACACTACCGTGGGTCTTGAACTCTAGATGAAATGGGTATTAGAGGAGATTCAGCAGTTCGTACTGTTGTGCAGAGTGCAGCAATACTCCCAGGAAATGGCCAAAAATACACACCAGCATGAGAGAGATTTAAAGAATGCAATGTCCATATCTTGTTCTCCAAAGAAATCCAGCCAGAAAATATAAAATATCTGGTTGTTTATTGATAAAAATACAAACTACATAAAATACAAGTTTCATGCAAAATGTAGGAAAAAATCACTTCTCATATATGTGGCATCCAAGACTTATCCACTACACAAGTATAACAAAGTCTCTAGCCAAAAAACTCTCAGAGAAGAGGTACACTACTTGGTTATTAGTTACTACTAGATAACCCATAAAAACTGACTACATGATGGCTAAAACTCTACTGAGCAGCTGGGCATGTAATCCTCCCGTTTTATTGCCACCCCTTGAATAACTAGCATACAGACACCACTAGGTGGCAGTAAATAGCAGTATAGTGGTATACGTGCCAACTAACAATAATATAAAAAACACATGACTTGCTTTTTTAGCCTAAACACTGTTTTGAAGATAACGAGCTGCAGTTCTTCCCATGAGAAAATTCTAACAACCCTCTCAGCTCATTTTCGAAAAAACAACAACAACACATTACAGGGTAATACAGGTAATGGTTACAACAATACAGGAACAATTACATTTGTTCAAATCCAAGTCTAGTTAACATTGCTTCATGTTGTACAATAGGCAATGGTTTAGTAAATACATCTGCAAGATTTGATTCAGATACACAATACACAAGATCAATGAAATCTTCTAACATAGCTTGTCTTACATTTTTGTATTTTACATCTACATACTTTGTACGAGCTCTTAGGTTTTCTGTTTTAGCTAACCCTATACAGGCTTGAGAATCTTCATACACTGTATAAGGCAATGACACATGTATGTCTAAGTCAGTGAATAATTGATGAAACCATCTTAACTCACAGACTGTTTCTGACAAAGCTGCGAATTCAGCTTCTGCTGTTGACAAGGCTATTGATGTTTGTTTCTTTGCTTTCCATGCAATTGTGGATTCACCAAATTTACAGATAACTCTAGTTATGGACTTTCTGTCACCTTCTTCTGCAAATGAGCTGTCAACAAAGATTACAGGCTTTTCAGGCCCAATGGTTGACACTTTAAGACAAAGGTTTATTGTGCCTTTTAAATATCTCAGTATTCTTTTTAATCCTTGCCAATCATGCTCTGTTGGTTTAGCTACTTTATGACTCAAGACTCCTACAGCATATGATAAATCAGGACGTGTCCACTGTGCTAGGTGAAGGATAGAACCTATCACAGAATGGTACACTTCTAACACGTACATGTAACTGAAGCTAAAAACGGAATGTGAATACTTTATATCATGAAGATTGAATAAATGAATGATACACAATGACAGAATAAATGTATATTTAATGCATGCTGCTGACTCAGGTTATACAAGTTGATCAAGTTTTACTTGGGTTAACTGGAGAAAATAGTAAACTGCTTAAGTAATTCTTTAACACAAGAATAAAACTAATAGCACTTTCGGACACTTCCAGATGGCATTGGTTTTACTCTACTTCTATTAGGATTATGAGTGATCTGGATTCCAGGGGCAAAAAGTGATCTGGAATATGCAGGATTGCTCAGGTAAAACCTGTCAACTCCATAAAGAGGTTCTATATGCTTTCCAACCTTGGATGGTGATTTAAGGTGCTATGTGTATAGCTATACCAAATCAGTTTTTCCCCTTCAACTCCATACCTTCTTCCAATCGCACAAAAACCAGTTTGAAGCAAACCTGCAAATATATTCACTCTACCACCCTCAAAATACTGAAAACACCGTGTGTTTTCCTTCCACCGACTAATGAAAGGTTTGAAAAAAGAGACTTCAGTCACCTCATTTCACACAAAAGAAAAACATGCATTCCATCCATGTTTTTTATATATATTTCATGTGTTTGTCTAGCTGTCTGTAAAACAAACAAAACAAAACAAACATCCATAGTTATGGGAGTTAACCCACCCTGTTAAGGTGCCATTCTTCCTGCTGTTTCTATTAATAGTTTGCTGAGATGCTGGGAACAACAACAGAGATGCTGGGAAAATAGCAGCGGTGGCATCATTGCAAACAGGTGCTCTTCACAGTAGTTCGAAGCTTTAACTGTTTACTACAAGTTAAAGATTGTAGCATACAGCCTCTTTATACATATTAGGGAAAAATGTGTGCATATCACATCATGTAAGCAGAGAAATTCAAATGGATTGCAAACAAACTGGTGATTAAACAATTCTTTAATAAATAAGGAAAAATCAAGAGTGTTACTGGGATTGTGAAGCTACCTAGAAAACGAATTAAAACGGTTAAGGTTGAGTTTATAGTAAGTTTGCCATATTCTTTCCTAGCACAATGGTTTAAAGCCCAAAACTGAAAGGCATGGCAAAGCAAATCAACAGAAAAACATCCTGCCCACAAAATGACTGCAAAACCAACACACCAATTTAGCTTTCCGAATTTGGTGATGTCATGATAATAGGCATGTTGGAACCAATCTGGGTGTGTGTGTAGAGGACAGGGAAAAATATGGAATTATTACTTGGAACAATACGTAATTGTTGTGTGCAACTGTGCCGTTGGCCTTTCCAGATGTTCCTCTGTTTCAATGAGATACCAAATATTTCAAGTTTACTTCTTTGAAGACAACTTTAATCCCAAAGCAATAGGGTAGTAATGGCAAATGGCAGATTTATAGACTACTTCTTGAAGGTCATAGCCCTGCTATAATAAGTCTGTGTAACAAACGTAAGACATACAACAATTGCTTCCATATTCCCTTGCTAATCAACCGTGTGAATGTAAGAGAGAGACAGAAAGTGTGTGTATGTAGTTTACTAAGTTCCTCAAAAGAACAAATGAATCTCCTAGCTTCCCCTAAGTGACTGCAGGTAAAAGTAAACCAATACATGTGATTATTTTTCATCATGACATTGAACAACCAGGATATCTGTTTCTGTTGTCCACATGTCAACCATAACTGTTGTCTGGAAGCTGCTTCTACAGACAAAAATCAAATTTCTGTTTGCTGAGACTTGTGCTGTTACATTTTTCAAGTTTTGGAAATCTTGAATTCACAAATCCAATGAGTATCTCACTATTCTATTTATAAGCAAAAGGCCAAAGATACAAATGCCACATTTTTTCCTGATGTTTTGCTTTTAATAACAAAATACCAGACAACTATAATAAAATTTAAAAACCCACTTTGCCTACCATTGTTGTAGTTTAAAATATGGGCAGACAGACACCTGAAACACAGCCTGCCAGATACTACTATTACCAAAAAAAAAAAGTGTGGTTCATAGATGTAGCAATACCAGGATATAGTCAAAAAACAAAACAAAACAAAAAAAGTATTGGAAAAAACTAACAAGATATTGGGATTTGCAAATTGAAGTTGAAAGACTGGAAGAAAAAGTTAACTATTAATACCAGCAGAAATTGGAGCTCTTGGAGGTATACCAAAGGGATTCAACAAATTTTTTTGAAGTTTTAAATTTACCAGACTTGACACTACTGACTTTGCAAATAACTACCTATCTTGGAACTTCCTGCATACTACAGAGATGCCTCCATGATTCCTAGGCTCTTGGTTAGAACCCGAAACACTGGAAAATACCCACACTAAAGACTATAATATTCATTGGGTGAATAGATGATGATGATGTTGATAATGATAATAATATATTATGTGCATTTATCAATGTGCAGTACCAGTAAAAATAAATAATTTCAATGATACAATCACCTGGCCTTGTAGCATAATGATGTGTCTATCCCCTGAGGAAGATAAATAGATCTTGAAGAGATAAACAAAGTCTATTAAGAAAAAAAAATAACTCAAAAGATATATGAAGCCCTATTTGCAAAAATACATGCATTGCTGTCAGCAAACCACAATTTCTAAAGTGCTTGGGCTCCACTGATCTATTGTTAGAGATACAGTAATGAAATGTTAAATATTTTGAACAACAATTAATCTTCCCAACCTGGGAACGCTGTCAAAATCACCTGAAGAACTCAGATAAAATAATTCAGAAAGTCACAGAGACCCCCAGAATAACATCAAGGTATGTAGGCCTCTGTTGCTTTTGCTAAATTCAGTGTTCAAGACTCACCATCAGAAAAGCACTAGAGTAAACAAACAAAGATTCATGATAGAGTAACAAGGCAGAAGCCACTGCTCATTAAGAACATTTAAGCTCATCTCGAGTTTCCCAAATGGCCCTCCAGACTTCTGGAGAGATGGCTCAAAAGTAGAACTTTTCAGGCTACGTGGGTGACGTTCTGTGTGGCAAAAATCAAACACTGCATTCCACAATAATAATCCATACCAGCAGTCAAGCATGGAGGTGGTAGTGTTATGGTTCAGATGCTCTGATGCCACACAACTCAAATGGCTTGCAATCTTTGGAGGAAGGAAGCATGAATTTTGCTTTATATCAGAAAATTATAGAGGAATTTTGAGTTCTATGTTCATCAGCTGAAGCAAGAGTGGGTCAGCCAGCAAGGCAGTGATCTCAAAAATACAAGCAAGTCTACAGGAAAATGGATGAAGAACAGATTCAGTGTTTTGGAGTAGCCCAGATCAAAATCCAGACCCAAACCCCATAAAAAAAAGTGGACAGGATCTGAAATGATAAGTTAAGCAAAACTCTCAAATGTTATTGGGTTTCAATAGTTGAAATACATAAGTTTGGAGAGACTAATCACCAGTTACAGGAAGCATTTGGTTGTAATTCTTGCAGCTAAAAATGGCAGAACCAGTGACTGAGTCTAAGGAAGCAATTAAAATTTCACATTGGCACATCACACATTGGATGACTTTCTTTATCAAATAGACAAGCACAAAACATTGGTGTTATTTGTTCACTTAGACTCGTTTTATATAAAGTAGGATCACATTAAGCTATTATATTAAATGAAAAATATTTGCAAAAATTTAGAAAATTCAAAAGTCGGCAAATAGCTTTTCATAGAATTCAGAATTTACAATGGAGATCTCTGTAAAAAGAATATAAAAGGCATATCCAATGGTTTTGTTTTCCTGATCCCCAATGAGAAATACATTAATTTAATGTTATAGTTTTGAATTTATGGAGGGACATTAGTATGGATCTTAATGAACGCTCAGTATTTGGAGAGAGTCAAAGCCCTAAAGTAACAGGCTGGATGGATGCACAGAAGGTTTGGTCTTTCCATGTTGTGGATTGCTAAATCAATTTGCAGTTTCATGTCTATGACATGTCCTACAAAGAATTCTCTAGCTGCCTCAGAAGGCATGCATAATGGAATCCCTCAAGAGAGACCATATCACAATATTTTCATATGAGTGGACTTTTTCAAAACTAACTGAAAATAATCAAGGAACACAGAAGAGGCTAGATCTGAAGGGCTCAGGGCTTTCTCAAATTGCTACTAATTTGTCCCACTATTTCTCTCTATTCAATGGTCAGAAAATGGCCTATGTTCTTGGTGACATTAATAAACGTGATCCAGAGCTGACTACGATAAAGCACTTGTGGTTGGCCTTACTTCAGTGGGCAATTATATGTGCTTGTAGCCAAACAGCCACATAGCTTTGGCTGAAGTACAGATATCAGTGTCTTTAGAATGATAAAATTTCACATATAATATAAAACATACATATACAATTTAAATTCTTTTTCACTCAGGAGTGAGATAGAAAGGACTTATTTATGCCTCAGAAATGATATGGGTCTCAAGATAAAATGCATAGTCCGTATATACTTCATCCCTGGTTTGATTTTCTTAATGTTAGATAAGATACCTGCCAGAAACCCTTGCATTTCATTTCTTTGTACCAAAGTGGTTTTTAAAAAGTCCTATGCATTGTACAGATGGTTCATGGTTAAAGTTCCTCTGCTCAATCCCCAACAGCAGTACAAATCAAATCAAAATTAAAGTATGAAAAGCCGTTTGCAGCTAGAATATTAATGTTGTCTTAAGAAGAACTGCAATGGAAGGAGAGATTGATTTTGCCACATACTTAAAATTTTGAAAGTACTAAAAGTAAGCAAGCAAACAAATGCATAAATAGTATTTAACTATGGTTTTTCCAGTAGTAATGTATGGCTGTGAGAGCTGGACCATAAAGAAGGCTGAGCGCCGAAGAATTGATGCCTTTGAACTGTGGTGCTGGAGAAGACTCTTAAGAGTCCCCTGGACTGCTAGGAGGTCAAACCAGTCAATCTTAAAAAATCAACCCTGACTACTCATTGGAAGGATTGATAATGAAGCTCAAGCTCAGATACTTTGGTCACCTAATGTGAAGAGAGGACTCTTTGGAAAAGACCCTGATGCTGGGAAAGATTGAAGGCAAGAGGAGAAGAGGACGGCAGAGGATGAGATGGCTAGATAGCATCACTGAAGCAATGAGCATGAAATTGAGCAAACTCAGGGAGGCAGTGAAAGATAGGAAGGCCTGGCGCAATATGGTTCATGGGGTCACGAAGAGTCGGACACGACTTAACGACTGAACAACAACAAAATGAAAATTATCGTAGCATTAGGAATCATGTCTAAGAAAAAATAAATATACGATTCCAACAATATTAGATTGGGAATTTAAACTTGGATAATATGCAGCAACAGCAAAACTAACAGTATATATACACAATAGAAGTTTAACTGAATTTATGCAAGAAAGGTTCCCATACACATAATATATCAGGCAGCATGACAAATGTAATCACTTACATTCTGGCTTCTAACGGGGCTTAAGTGTCTACAGTATTGTAAATTAGCAGATGTACAAAAAGGGAAGATAGAAACCCAAAAGCTCTTTTTCTTTTTCCTTTTTTTAAATTATTTTTTTAGTATTTTAATTTTGTTAATTTTGTTAATTTTGTTAATTTTTTCCTTTTATTAACACACACACACACACACTATATATATATATATATATATATATATATATATATATATATATATATACACACACACACACCCACACACACCCACATCTATACACACACACACACACACATATACGTATGTATGTATGTATGAATGTATGTATATATATATAGAGAGAGAGAGAGAGAGAGAGAGAGAGAGAAACTACACAATAGAGACTTCAACACTAAGTAATCAGCTCAAGACCTTTATTGTATAACAAATACTTTGATGAAATCTGCAGCAGTTCCTTTTATATAATGTTATACTCAACTTCGGATTAAAAAAGTCAAATAATTTTATGCTTGCAATATTGATCCTAAAATGTAATTAATATTGATAGAATATTTCTCTTTTCTTTATTTCCAATACTCTAAGTTATCAAAAAAACAGAATTTCAATCATTTTAATTAATATTGTATAAATATCATTGTATGGAAACAATAAAAAGTTATTAAGATTTACAACAATATAATAAAAAGGAAAAAAAGAAGCTGGCGAAATCATGCTTCAGATCCTGGAAGAATCAGCTTCTTGAACCCGATTCTGTGTTAAAGGACTAACTACATATGTGCTTTCATTTAATTAAATGTACATTGGAGCTAAATTAATGTTTTATATAGAAAAGGTGGTGCATTTTCTAAATACCAACCTGGCAACAATCTATACAGTCCATGTGTGTTTATTGCTATTTTCTCAATTGCTGGCCACAGATAAATTATTTTTTTAAAAAAATCCCCTCTCACCCCTATGGTATGTGTCTTCCTCAATCTCAGGTCATCTACCAGAGGCCTGGGAGTTTGAGGGTATCAAACTCAAACACAGTATCTTAGCTGTTCCTAGCACTGCACTTTTCTGGACAGAGAGCTCTGATGCTCCTGGGATCTGTTGGAGCCCCTCTCCCATCTTAGGAGTCACAGCCCAGAGTGCTCCTACCGTCACTGGGACCACTTTGGCCTTTACTTTCCACATCCTCTCTAATTCCTCCTTCAGGCCCTGGTACTTCTCCAGCTTCTCATGCTCCTTCTTCCTGATGTTTCTGTCACTTGGCACCGCTACATCTATCACCACTGCTGTCTTCTGGTCTTTGTCTACTACCACAATATCTGGTTGGTTGGCCAGTACCTGCCTGTCTGTCTGGATCTGGAAGTCTCACAGGATCTTAGCCCTGTTATTCTCCATGACCTTCTGTGGAATCTCCCATCTGAACTGGGGGAGGGGGGGTGCCTAGCCCATACACTGTGCAGATGTTCCTGTACACAATGCTAGCTACTTGGTTGTGCCATTCAGTGTATGCTGTTCCTGCCTGCATCTTACACCCTGCCACTGTGTGCTGGACTGTCTCTGAGTCTGCACCTTGGGTCCCGTCTAGTGTGGTAGACCCCTGCTTATATGGAATCTGCTGCTTAGTGCCTGTTCTTGTGCTGCTATGATCAGTTCCTCAGTGCTGTCTTTTAGTCCAGCCCTTTCAGCCACTGGTAGGATTTCCCAGTGTCAGCCACCTCAGCTATCTGAGGCACATACACACTCAGACACACACACACACACACACACACACAAACTTGATTTTAGGAACTCTATGCAAGTCGTTCCTATCTGATCTGCACATGATCCATTTCTTTTATCTTTGTCATGATGTTTTCTTCATGCAATTCTGCACAGAGATACTTAACAACACTTTAGAAGGAGCCACACCATGTGGCATATGAAGACATCCATAACCATTTCCAGTATCATTGCAAGAGTTTTCCAGCTGCACAAGCTCAGGAATTGTTATGCTTATCTCTAGTGCAGTGTTCCCCAATCAGGCCCCTCTAGATGCATTGGATCACAAATCTTATAATTATCAGTCATGTGGGAAAATAAGCCTTTCCTATATAAACAGAGCTTGAGTTGTATACGTTTTCTATAAACCCATATTAGCCTTTGTTAGCTTACTTGAAATATAAATATCTCAGCCTCATGTATAATTTATCAATTCCTATATCCTGTGGTTTCCCAGGAGGTTCATAATACAGAATAAAATAATGCTTATTAACTAACTGAATACGTATAAGGAATATACTAGAGAGCCAGATTGGTGTAGTGATTAAGGCACAAGGCTGGAAATCAGGAGATGGTGAGTTCTAATCCCATCTTATGCACAAAGCCAGCTGGGTGACCTTGGGCCAGTCACTCTCTCTCACCCTAGGAAGGAGGCAATGGCAAGCCACTTCTGAAAACTTGCCAGGAAAACTGCAGGGACAAATCCCAGCAGTCACCAGGAGTCAAAAACTGACTCGAAGTTACCAAAACAAAAAAGAAGAAAAAAGAAAAGAAATATACTATATCTCAGAGGGGGGCAACGCTCAGGCCCCACATATTCCTATATTTGTTGCCCTCATAATCCTCAAGATCATGTCACTGATATTTGGAGACAAAATGACAATTTTCTGTTAACACAACATTTGGCCTTTTTGGAGGGAAGAGGAATTAAGCTACAAAATAGCTGTGATTTAATGCTTCTATTTTTCATAACCACCCCTCCCATTCCTTAACAACGAAGCCAAAAATGGCAACACTGATCTGTTGTTGTCTCCTCATTGTTGGCTGAGGAGGAAGAAGAAGAGAATGACAACAGTTTGGCAAGAAGAAAGTTGCTCAGCCCTGTTTTTCATCAGCAGTTAGACACCTATGGAAAACCTTGCCTTTGTTGAATACTATTTGCTAATGGTCAGTATGTTTATTTTATTTTAATATATAAAATAAGAAACAAGCTAAAGTTGAGGCAACTATACTTTTTTTTAAAAAAAAGCAACCTTATTTGGCACCCTTCAAATTGAACAAGAAATCGTAGAATACTGCACTGTAGAATTCTGTACTGCACCGCAGAACACATCACAAAATTGCCACAGTCAATTCTTGTTTTCTGCTCTATAGGTACTATTTATTTATTTATATTTCAAATTTGTCACCGCCTATCTCACTGTTGTGCGACTCATTCATATACATTTAAGCTGTTTAAAAACTAAAATCAGAGTAATGCCATTTGGCAATGTATCTATTTTTATGTTCAAGTATTATTCTTGCTACTTTTTTCTTTGTCATTTTCTTCCGAGCAGCCTGAGGGCTATTTAAGCAAATGAAATGTTTACTTAGGAGACGATAAAAGACATAGCTAAGACATACCTAACAAAGCAACTATGTGATGTTTTGGCAAAAACTGTGTAGTACTGCTCATTACAACATTGTTGAACACTGTGATATACATTGGATCCATATGGATCCATCCATCTTTGTCTAACATTTTGAAAGTAGCCCTTCAACATATCTCTACTGTATGGGGAAATTCAAACATAAGTAAACTTACAAGATATAGTTCATGGAGGGTTTTTTTGTTTTTTGCTTTTACATACAGCATCAGAAATAGGCTACATGGATTTCAAAGAGATCACCTTTTAAGTAACAGGGTATATAACTGCAGTTTTTAAATTATTTTTGGCATTTCAATGTTTAATCCATGCTATACAACTGTGTATTATACTGATGGTGCATTGATAAAGTATTTCTCAGTTGATTGGAAAAGAAAATCTACTTAGCATGGCTAAAAATTCAGAATTCTTAGCAATGAAGGCCCATAAAAAAAAAAAAGTAAAACTCTGACCTACTTTGTAAAAGGACCTAGTTACATATATCCTGCTAATTAAATCAGAAATATATAGAGGGAAACTACTTTCTATGCGAAATACAAGCTATATTGCTTAGCATCTATGTACCTATAGGATTATCTCTTTCAACCATAATCAGACTATCCTTGTGCTCAACCTGAGAAGGACTGCTGTGGATCTCACCCATTGTGAAGTGAAAGGAATGGGCCCTGGAAGCATGCCTTCTCTGTGGTGGCCCCACACAATGGAACACCTTGTGTCTGAGGTACTGGAGTCCCACCTTGATTGCTTTTCACAAAGCAGTTAAGACAACTTGGACTATTATAGTAACGCACTTCTCTTTTGTGATTTGTTTTATTTAACTGAATTGGTAGTATTGTAAACTGCCTTGAGTCTTTGGAAGTAGAGAGCAGAAATGACTGAATAAACAAGTATTCACAGGGGGTTTTTTTAAAGCTCATTGTAGCTATATGGGTAGATGGAGATGAATTAGATTTAACTGAATAGAACATAGAGCTCTAACAATTATTTCCCAACTCTAAGCATTTAAAGTTTTTTGTATTTACCACACTGTTAGTTCATTTCTCTGATACAGTTTCCATAATCATAAGCTAGACAAACAGAAGATACAATTTATAACTATTTGAATGCCTTACTATAAACTGTAGAATGTTTATAATGCAAATGCACAATGCTTTCCTGTACCTAAATCAGGATGAGCAAACTTTTTGTAGCCAGGTGAAGCACATAACCTTTGGTATGAAAGGGAAGGCAAAAGTGGGTAACACAATAATATTTGGAACACCCATGGGTGGGCCAGGGGTTTCTATTCTTTTCCAAAGTTCTGAAGAATAGCTTTGGGGTTTTTGTTGTACTTTTAAATATATTTTAGAATTTACACCATGGGTGTTGGGTGTCTTCAAGCTCAAAATGAAAAACTATAACTTTCGGACTTGTAGCCAGAAGATTCAAAGGGCTGCAAAAAGGGGATTTTGGAGCTACACTGAACACTGTGACCTCAGGCTGTTCATTTCTGTATAAATAAATTCACTGTGTATTAGTGATTAAGAGTGGAGATACATCAGTTCCAATACTAATCTATTTTTTAAAACTTCTTAAATAAACTTATCATGTTCATGAGTATAAACACAACTAGAACTATGATTCTAATTTTGTTCTGATCATACTACTTTCATAAAATCATAGATTGAAACGTTGATATCATAAATGATTATTTCTTTTGTGATATCAACAATACAAAAAAAGTAATTTTGATTAGCCATATTTTGATTAACTCATATTAACAGTTCATTAATCTGAACTGTTCTGATTTAAAGAAAAATAATGTAAAGTGCCCCACACATTGACCTTTTTGGTAATGCCATTTCTATCATGATATTCTTCCTGGGCCTGGTCTAGATAACATAATAAGGCCTAATAAGGCACTTCTCCAAACTTTTACAGTTCTGACAGTGATTCTATTTCAGGGTTCCACCATCGCAAATTACAAAGCAGAAATCAGTTTGTTTCATGAATATGGTTGCAACATACTGTATAGTACGTATTAGGTCTTGCAATAATTTATGATACAAATATATGTTAGCCTTTTTTTTAAAGTGTGTTACCCAAAAAAATTAGTGTGAAATAATAAATTACAGACAGTTTGGAATCATGAGTATACTTTTTAGACACATATATGAAACAGTATTACATATATGCCCATGTAGAGAAAAATTTAAAGTAGTCTGTACTTTTAAGGCCCAAACATACTTTAAAACTATGAAATATAATAATAGTAGTAGTAGTAGTAGTAGTAGTAGTAATAATAATAATAATAATAATAATAATAATAATAATAATAATCTATTTAGCATTCTCTCTCTGTCACCACATTCCCAAAGGAAACCCAATGGTTTTCACTTAAAAAGGAGACTTGTATAACAGTAAATTATTGATTAATAAATCATAAATTATTACTAGAAGTATAACATTCAATAAAAATAATTACCAGTCATCCTGAATAACATGATCTTAATCCTCAAAGACCCTTTTGAACATCTCATTCTTTACAGCCCTTGTGACACTGAGGAACGAAGGGATCATCTTCTCTATTCCAGAGGACTGATGCTGTGACTGTAAAACACTGATTTCTTGCTCTCCCTTCAATCTCTAGCTGGGGAAGAACCTTTAGCTTTCCTCCTTGGGAACCCTACTCATAATCTTCAGGCAGATTCAGTCTAAATAGCCACACACATATAAATGTACCCTATTATCATGGTCATTTCTGGACTTCTATTTTTTAATATTCTTTGGTCTCTTGCAAAGTAATTTGCTGACTGCTATTTTAAAGAAATTGCAGGGAGAAACATCAATAACCTCAGATATGCAGACGATACCACCCTAATGGCAGAAAGTGAAGAAGAACTAAAGAGCCTCTTGATGAGGGTGAAAGAGGAGAGTGCGAAAGCTGGCTTGAAACTCAACATTAAAAAAACTAAGATCATGGCATCTGGACCCATCAATCCCTGGCAAATAGAAGGGGTAGAAATGGAAGCAGTAACAGACTTCATTTATTTGGGCTCCAAGATCACCGCAGACGGAGACTGCAGCCATGAAATTAAAAGACGCTTGCTCCTTGGGAGGAAAGCTATGGCAAACCTAGATAGCATATTAAAAAGCAGAGACGTCACCTTGCCGACAAAGATCCGCATAGTCAAAGCTATGGTTTTTCCAGTAGTAATGTATGGCTGTGAGAGCTGGACCATAAAGAAGGCTGAACGCCGAAGAATTGATGCCTTTGAACTGTGGTGCTGGAGAAGACTCTTAAGAGTCCCCTGGACTGCTAGGAGGTCAAACCAGGAAATCAACTCTGATTGCTCATTGGAAGGATTGATAATGAAGCTCAAGCTCAGATACTTTGGTCACCTAATGCGAAGAGAGGACTCTTTGGAAAAGACCCTGATGCTGGGAAAGATGGAAGGCAAAAGGAGAAGAGGACGGCAGAGGATGAGATGGCTAGATAGCATCACTGAAGCAATGAGCATGAAATTGAGCAAACTCAGGGAGGCAGTGAAAGATAGGAAGGCCTGGCGCAATATGGTTCATGGGGTCACGAAGAGTCGGACACGACTTAACGACTAAACAACAAATTTTAAAGAAGAAAAACAAGCTTGTGGAAATAATATTAATCTTCATTTTCTTATAACAATGCTATTAACTTACTGTAGTACAAATAGACTGATAGCTAAGCTGATAAATCAAGAATACAGGTATACAGTAACTTATAAATTAAGAACAACATACCTTAAATATTTGTGTTCTAATGGATTCAGTGATAGCTAATATATCAGGATTTTATAAGAAGGAACAGATGGCAGTTAGAGATTTGGGCTGAAACAAGTTAATCCTGCTGTTGCCAATATATTTGTCTGTTTGGCTGCTAAATAAAAAGATGAACATGCAGATACATAAATATATGCAGTCTTTACATAAGGATATTTGCCATTATATTTTGAGTTAGTTAAGTTTTAAGGATGCAGTGTTAGCAAAAAATAGACAATTATGGCTTAATATGGGTTGATTGCCACATGAATATTGAAGTAGTAGATCTTTGCAGGCATTCCCTCAAGGACACATTGATATGCTCTCAAGCCAACACATAAGGAGCTACAATCTGGAGTGGCCTTCTTATTGACCACATGACATGGATATAGAAATTGTGGCCAATTAAAAGTTCAGCCACGCATTGTAAAGCCTGCACATGAGCTTGTACCCCTGCTGGCTGTTCATGTCATTGCATGCTAAATTATTCTACAAGGACTCATAGTCCCTTTGTATGTTCATAATAAATAGATGAAGAGGTCTAACAAGTAGAATGAGAATAAACTCATAAGGACTTGACTCAGGAAAATTTTTAAAAAATCATAATTTGTTCCAACTTTGATATTTATGGTCTTCAGGGGATTACTTGGAAAAGTAATAAATAACATTGCCATGTTTGAAATAATCAAGAGATTTCTTCTTAGTAAAGCTTCTTTAAGGGTATAACTGTAATATGACAGAGAATATTGTTCTATATTTCAAAAGTCTTCTTTTCTTAATATGCATGTTTTATATATTAAACAACAGATGTTTCCTTGACAAGTTTGAAGGAGGTGATAGAGGAAGAATAGAAATAAAAATGTGAATGGCAGGTAAGAAATGCCCATTTTGTTTTATTTATTAATACATGCCCTTGAGTCACTGAAAGTACTTTTAATATATTTTCATACTGCTGTCACATCCTGAACAGAACATCTTATAACACTTTCAGGCATGATGAGATAGCTTAAAAAGCGTAACTTTCAGCAGAGCATTCTGTTTTCAAGCATGTAATCCCCTCAAAGTCTAGACTGGCAAAGACCCAACAGAAACATATTTCAGTTTAAGGTGAGACAGTAAGAAAGAAGACAGATGTAAGCCTGAAATCATGTACATGCATCTGAGTATTGTACAATTGCCATTTGGAAAAGACCCTGATGCTGGGAAAGATGGAAGGCAAAAGGAGAAGAGGACGGCAGAGGATGAGATGGCTAGATAGCATCACTGAAGCAATGAGCATGAAATTGAGCAAACTCAGGGAGGCAGTGAAAGACAGGAAGGTCTGGCGCAATATGGTTCATGGGGTCATGAAGAGTTGGACACGACTTAACGACTGAACAACAACAACAACATGTTAAAGTTGTTACCAAGTACTGGTTATTAAATGGGCAACAGTTTCACCATCAAATAACAACACAGCCCCAAGTTTTAAAGGTAACTAGCACAGTTCCAGGTCACCTGAAGATGACTCACTATACTCCACAATTGCATCCTCTGTTGAGTTATCTGTGCTTAAGGAGTTGCTGATACCAGTGGCTCTAGCTAGCCATTAGCTTATGTACTGATGCTGACTGTTTTTAAATGGCTTGTGTCAAGGGTCTGTATGTGTCATCGATGTATTTTCTTCTTCTATCATGCAGAAAAGAATCTGTCTTAACAATTATCCTACTTTATCATTGCCAGCTCTATCCTTCCTGCCTGTTATAAATCACCTCTTCTCTGTCTTTGGTATTTAAAAGTTCACTACTTTTGAGCTCTTGTTGGAGACAATGATCACCTGGAGTCTCACGTTATTGCCTTATTAGTTGGAACTAATCTCTAAAAGGCATAGGTAATTATGTGCTATATGCAGGGGTCCGTAAAGACCTTCTGTCTGATTAAATTTCCCTGTGGGAAAGATAATTACTATTGTACACTGACTTACAAAAACTCTGTAGCGACATTATCTCTTCAGCCAGTCCTGAGGCAATGCTAATAAATCATTTGGAGTGACCTGGTTGGTGAAACATTGGACTCTGTATAATATTGAACAAGGATTTAGCCACAGTCTAACATGCAAATCTAGGCCATTTTTCCAGATACCCTGAAGCTGGAACAAGCCTCGTTTTCCTTTACATGTTAATTCAAGGGAAAAGTAAGTGCAGAACACTCAGTATATCTGAAGTAAGATAGAGGAAGTAAAAAATATGATGCATCACTTAAAAAGAAAAGAAACACTGTGGCAACCTGTGCCTGATCTGTAAATCACTACTGTATGGATGCATTCTGAAAATGCCGTACTGATATAAACAAAAGTCTTATTTGAAGCTTGCATTGGAAGAAGAAAAAGTAAACAAAAAAAATAGTTAATATCAAGCTACATTTACTTATTTAAATAATAAGTAAATAAATACACAAATAAATATTGTGAGGGGAAATTGGCTAAGGAAATTCACTCTAGTGATCTCACATTAATATGTTTTTAAAAGAACTCTTTTCTCTTATATGGGTGTATGGGCCAACATACTCTAGGTAAATGTGTTTCTTACCAAGATAGGTAGGAAGACACTGCTCCCTTCCATTCATTAGCTTCACCCATTTCCCCATACATTCTTTTCTTAAAGGAAACAACAGTAAGAGATAACAGTCTGAGGTCAGCCACTGAGCTTCATGGCTATGTGGGATTTAAGAGTGAGTCATCTTACTCAACCTCTGGGATTATTTAAATCATCAGAATGTTTATACAGGCAGTCCTTGATCGTTCATTCAGTGACCATTCAAAATTATGAATGTGCGGAAAAAAGTGACTTATGACCAGTGCCCAAAGTTGTGCCCATTGCAGCACTCCTGCAAATTTTTCAAAATTTGGGCCCACACTTACGACTGCAGGGGTGCTTCAACTCCCTCCACCCACCTATCTCCCCCCATCTATGCCCTCTTACCCCCCTGCCGCCCTGCACTGCACCGCTACAGCTGACCTTCACCATCTTCTTGCTCCCACTGCTGACGAAGTGTGCCTGGCCTGGCTGCTGGGCTGGGCTAGGCTGGGCTTTGGATGTGGGGAGGAAAAAAAAGCCAAAGCAGCCCCTGAGCAGCAGCAGTACGCCAAAATGCCCGCCCCCTTTTTGTTTTTTGGCAGCACAAAGCAAAAGCCCAGCCCTGCCCAGGAGCATGGCTCAAAGGGGTGTTTTGGCACACCACACTCCAGGAGCTTTTGCAGAGGGGCTTTTTGGCATGCCGGGGCTCTGGGGATGCTTTTGGCTTTTTTTTTTTTTCCCCCACAGCTGAAGTCCATCCCAGCTCAGCAGGAAGATGGCGAAGGTCAGCTGGGGCGGCAGACCGCAGGGCGGCAGGAGTCTTGGAGTGCAGGGTGACACAGCTGGGATGGGGCTGGGGCAGCTGCGGCTTTCTAGGGCATGGCAAGCAGGTCCAGAGCCGCACGGTTCTGGGGCTACTTGCTGCCCCACAATGCAGGGTGCAGGGCAGTCAGAAGGGCAGAGATGGGGGGGAGATAGGTGGGGGGGGAGTAGAAGGCAGTCCCTAGCCTTATTGAGGCTCAGGGCTGGGACGGACCAAGCCCAGAAAGGCTTGGATTGGGATGGGTACTTGCTTAACAACCTGTGATCCTCAGTTAACGACAGCAACTGGGATTGCCAGATTGCAGTCACAAAATGACGCAGTCACATGATGTCTTGCTTTATGACTGCATTGCTCAGCAATGAAAATTCCAGCCCCAATTGTGGTCATAAGTCGAGGACTACCTGTATCCCATTATATAGTGTAGTAGAGCCAGCACACTAACCGTACTGATTGTTATGGGTGGATGGACTAGCTCGGCTATGAGCTTTTTGAATTTTATGATTTTTTTATATGCTTCGTATATTTTTTATTGTTGCATTGTTTTTGCTATAGAAATTGGAATAATAAATAAATGAACTAAGGGAAAAAAGAGGGTTTTTTTCTTTTTTCCCCCTTCAGGGAGAAATTAAAGATTCAACAAGACTTAGGTTGAAAAAGATTTTGGCATCTTGTCACAGATCATCAACGTTTAAGTGTCTGAGAGTGATAACTGGCAGTGACTGAATTATTATCATTATTTCACAAAAATTAACAATTGCTTTTCTTTCTTTTTCTTCTTTCCTTAATAGTAAGTAGAACTGCCTTCCTCACGGGAATCACAATTCCGCAAATTCCAGCCAGACACAGCTGTGACTAGCAATCCTGGGAGTTGTAGTACAAGCACATACGGAGGGGGAGGCTGCTCAAGAAAAACAGTCTGAGCGTATTTAGTGATAAAATATTAACATAATTTATAATCTATGCACACAAAATCTCATCCTTTCCTGGTAAGGTTGGGAAAGTCAAATGACAGCATGAATCAGCCTTTCCTAGTGTTGTGCCATCTAGATAGGTTGCAGTGATGGGAGCAGGAGAAGGCTGGTGTAAACCATGCTGAGGACTGCAGTGTGAAATAAAAATAGGCTATTGCATTAGAAACAAATGTTCAACTATTTCGAAAATAAAAAGCTTTATTTTCAGCAGAAGGATTGAAAAGAAGTTAGTGTAAAGGATGATAGCAGAATGACACAACTGATAAAGCATGTGTTATGTGGTGGGCAAAGTTAAAGAGGTTTATTCATTCCTCAGATTTCAAAAAAGAAAGCCATTTCTAATTCAGACAGCAATCTGACAGCAATTAAAAAAAACGTAGTGGGTTCAATATTCAACAGGTATAATTTGTAACCCTACAAAGTAATTGGAATGCAGTTGTGAGGTTCCATTTTTTCTTGCCCTACCCGTTTTGTAGTAGTTTACCTCTTATCTTAAATCAAAGATACGTGACCAATAACCCATGGAAGACAGTGGGCTTTCAGCCTGAGTTCTTAGAATGACAACTGTGACAATATTTAGCAACAATATATAAAATCTTAAATCTACAATCTGCAATTGCAAGAATTTATTGAATCCCACAGCATAGTGATCAAACTTTTGAGTTCCTTAGATTGTTTCATCAGAATTGATTTGTTTTTTAATGGAGCAAAAGGGATTAAAAAGGATAGCTGGATATTGAAACCACAAATATATGTTTGGAAAAAGTATTAAGATGGAGTGCAGGGCAAGATAGCAAACTTAATTACATTTTGTTCTTGTAGATGCTATATAGATAAAAGGTTACATCTAGGACTTTTCTGGGACAAGAGAGAGAGAGAGAGAGAGAGAAGCTAATGGCCAATTTTATTTTATATAAAACACAGCAGTTAGACCAGAGTTAGAAAAAATAATCAATAGAAATTAAAGACATAATTTCTGATTAGCAAATCTAGCTGACTTGCTCAGAATATGTGGACCTTCATCTCAATTTAAATTTCAATATTATATACACTTTTTATTTTTAAAATACAATTTAATATATATATTTTTATCTCTAATAGGACCTCCAAAAGTTGCCAATATAAACATAAATAGGCCGTTTGTGGCCATTAGCCCAAATTCAAAAGCTTTCTACAAGTAATTAAATCAAGGCCTGAGATTTCATTTATTTGTTTGTCTGTTTGGAGAAAATTGCTGAACCAGGATACTGCCCAGAAGTGGCCCAGGCTTGGGTTCCCACCAGCTAATTTATTTTCCTGTATAAATTATTCATGGCTTTGAAAAAGTGAAGAGAAAGTGCTTCCTCTCTTGCCATTCTAGAATTTGATATCACCCAGAGAAATAAAATGGTGGGAAGTTCAACACAGATCAAGGGAAGTACTTCTGTACAAATTTACACTGAAACTGTGGAATTTGCTAACACAAGGTGTAATGAATGTTATGATTGGATAACTTTAAAAGAATGAAATACATTATTTAAAATAATTAGTTTAATGAAGGATCTATCTTACTAATCATGATAGCTGTATACTATGACTGCATGGCTCAGGACCTGGTATCTGATAATCAGTTTTAAAATTCTGCTTTTCTAAATTTTGCAAGCAATTTGCCCAGTTTACTCTCAGTTCTTTATGTCCTGGTCACCTCCTGAACAGACTGTTGTAATGCACTCTACATGGGGATGCCTTTGAAGAGCATCCAAAAGCTTCAACTGGTACAAAATGTGGTGGTGTGGGCAGTTATAAATGCCCCCAGAATGGCACACATTATGCCTCTGTACCACAAGGTGCATTGGTTGCCAGTTTGCTTCTGAGTTCAATTCAAGCTGCTGATTTTGACCTTTAAAGCACTACATGGGACCTGGTTATTTGAGGGACCACCTGTCCCCGGTTACATCTACCTGTCCATTCGGTCCATCAGGAGGGGCATGTTACGGTTCCCATCCGCATTACATCTGACAGGACCCAGGAGGTGGGCCTTTTCTTCTGTGGCACCCACCCTCTGGAACATCATTGCCCCCAAGGTGAGATTAGCCCCAACCCTATTGGCATTTAGGAAATGTCACAAAAAAACTGGTTCTTTCAACAGGTTTGGGATCCCAGGGAAATAGGAAGCCTGCAAGGTGGCTACACTGTGTTTAGGATGCTGCTCCATTCTCCCACAGTCTTACTTATATCTGTAGTATAAACTATTTTAAATTGTTTTAAATTTTTTAATTGTTGTATTATATTGTTGTTTTATAATTGTTTACTTGATTGTTTTATTGTCCGATGCTAGAGTCATGTATGTGAGATGGGTGGTTATATAAATTAAATAAATAAATACAATAAGTTTCAAATTATGTATATTAAGAAAAAGTTGTATATTCATGAAAAGAAATATTTATAAAGCATTACATTAGGGGGAACAGCTTGCAAAAACTCAGTAAAATAAGAATGCATTTCTTTAGAGAAATGTGCACCAAATATTATGTCCCTTTAAAAAACTCAAGTGAGCTTGAAAGAGTCAGAAAGCTTAATGAAACTAAAATGAACATATTCAACTATGCTTTTTAGTGCAATGTCTGGGATCCACTGTAAAATAAAGAGGAACTTTTTAAAGACACAGATAAGCAATTTAAAAATGCATAATGCTTATATACCAATTTTCTCACTATTTCCCCTCAGAGATATTTTTATGTTGGTTGGATAGTAAAAAGCTCCTGTGCGTGCTTCACCGAAATTTTTGCGAAAAAGGAATGTCTGCTAAACCAGCTTAGGAATTTGCTTTTATTTTACTTGTATGAGTTATCACAGGAGAAAAATGTGCCTATAGCTAGTGGGCACCAAGAAGCCCAATTCCCACTAAAATTATTTAGCCCACTAAATTATTTAGCATAATTAAAACAAAAATAATAGCAAAGTATCTACAAATTGGAGGAAATCGGCACATTCAGTAAGTAAGTGAAAAGTGATGCACTTTCAGGCAAAAGAAAATCCTTACTTTACACATAAACTGATGTTGTAAGAGAAGAACCATGTTTGTCTATGGTACCTATAACATTAGGAGTCTGGTAGCACCTTTTAAACAAATGTAATTAAGTGGCATAAGCTTCCATAAACTAGAGCTCATTTCAATAGAAGAGAATATCTCTAGCTCAGGGTTGAACTGTGGAGTCCTTGGTGCCTTCTGAGCTTGGTTGTTTGTTTGCAGACATTTCATTACCCAACTAGGTAACATCATCAGTGACGTTTTTACATCTCCAGCCAATTGTCCTACAGATTCTTCAGTCTTCTTAACTTCTTCTTTCATATCCTTTTTTATCCCTGCAAATCCTTCTTCCATTTCCTTTTTGAAACAATTGGCAACTGTTTCAGTCAACCTCTTGCCAAATTCCTCAAACATTTTCTGCAATAAAGCCAGTGTTATGTCCTTATCTGTAAGTTATTCTGGTGGATCTCTCCTTCCTTCTTCTATTTTCTTGCGGTTGTCATTGTAATATTTATGGCCCCAAAGTAAAAGTAAGTCAATTACTAGGGTGAAAGTAAAAGGTAAGTTTCTTCTTCTTTTATTCCTGTTTTGCTTTTCTCTGTATTTAACCCTTTAGTTCCAATTAGCTTTCCATAACTACAGTCACACAGTCTGGCTCATATTACCCTTATCTTCTTATTTTGTAAAATCCACCAATTATCTACTTTCCTTAATAATAAACAATTAGCATTTCCACAAAGGTCTGGTCTGTGGTCTAGTTAATTTTACTATTTTCAAAGGCACTTTCATCAAAGAAAAAAAAAATTAGAATTTTTTTGAAGTGTTTAAGTGTTTTCTAAAAATTACTATCCCCTTTATCTGTTTAAAATTTTCTTAAATCACAATCTTGTTAAGCATTTTGTTTTTAAGTCAAAATCCTTTAACATATTTTTTTTCTTCTTAATTCCAAAAAGAAGGGAACTCACTGAGCATCTTTATTCTTTCCTGCCATACAGAAAATCTCTCTTGTTGTATATTAATTATATCTGAAAGTGTTAAGAAATGAGGCTTTTGCACATCAAGTGTTCATAAAGTTTGCATAGCGTTTTCAGTGGGATGGTAATCCCTCAGCTCCCAAGCTGCTCAATCCATGATTGACCCCAAGAAACTCAATTCTTGCAGTCTCCTCACAAGGAGCAGCTATCCAGAGCACAAGTGGGTGATCTTTCAATCTTTCCTTCTCCACAGAAAATTTTGTCAGTCAGAACTTGCCACCTTCCGGGTAAGACATTTTCAGGGATATCTAATCTGCCATAGGTCTACACTTGGAAGCCTTAATCTTGTTTTGAGTCTTGATGTCAAACTTGAGTCCATTAAGTCTGGCCTCTTTATCCTATATAGAATCCAGAGACATTGCAGGAAGATAATTATATACATTACATTACATTAGACAAAGAACATGTGAATATGCCTCTAATCTTGCATGTGAAGTTGTTGAGGCCTGTGATAACGTTGCTGGTATAAATTACACTGCAAAGTAGACATTTGATTTGTTACAGGTCTGGTTTCCATGTTAGCATCATTCTCCTGTTGTTTCTTATAGGAATATGCTTCAGGTTTTGTGGTGTGTATATGCAATTATTGGCCTGCCCTGGTGCTTGAGAAAATGCAGTGTCATTATCTAATATGGGTTGTAGCTTATTAATAATGCATTTGAATGAATAGAGCTGTGAACTGTGGGTAACAACCAGTAGTGTTCTGTTGTTCTATTTTTGTGATTTGTCTTTTAATAGGTTCTTCCTGGCAACTGATATGAACCTATTGTCTACTGATGCAGTCTCTTGAGTACGTGAATTCATCAGTTCAGCATCTCTACCAAGTGGGTCAGTGGAAAAGCAGTTGCAATGTAAAGCCTGACTGTAGACATTAGATTTGATGGTATCTTCTGGGTAGATTCTGGGACCATGAAGGTATACGTGGTGATTTGTAATTTTCTACATAATGTGGGTTTTATGTGTTCATCATGTAGTTTTACCATGACATCAATAACCACTTCTTAGATGTCACTTCCAGACCCCAGTTGAGATCTTTCCACAGCATCTCTTGCTCTGTCTGGATGGCAATGCATAACTGGATATCATATTAGTGATACCTCATGCAAGCTAACAGATAACCACTCTCTGTGGTTTTGTGTTCCTGTTAAATGGCATGGGGCAAGCCCTGAGCCTTATGGTACCCATTAGAACAACCAATGAATTGAATACTTCCCTCCAATGATTGCCAACTGTAAGTGCTCACCAAGAGTAGAAGCAGAGCCACCATAACAATTCCCAAACTTTGCAGACAGTCTAGAGCAGTGTTGTCCAAACTTGGCCACTTTAAGATGAGTGGACTTCAACTCCCAGAATTCCCCAGCCAGCCATGGGGAATTCTGGGAATTCTAGGAATTCTGGGACTTGAAGTCCACTCATCTTAAAGTGGCCAAGTTTGGACAACTCTGGTCTAGAGGTTACAATGGTCTGTTATAGTGAATGCTGCCAGCAGGCCTAATAGGACCAATATCTTCAAATTATTGGCAACCAGAGCCACCAATGCAATTTCTGTCCCAAGACCAGGGTTGAATCCTGACTAGCAGGGATCCAAATAATCCAAATAATTCCTGTAGGATCCTCTGTAGCTGATTTCCTCTCACAGAGCAAACCTATAGTTGTGCCTGATATCTTTATTTTGCAAGGGATCTCTAGGGCAGGAAATTCAGAGAAGATAGATAGCATTTTTCCTGACATTATACATACATACATACATACATACATACATATGAATTTGGAATACAGCTTCCTGCACCGCATAACTCACCCAACTGTAGAAGTACCCCTAGTTGCAAGATTACAGGTCAGAACACTCTCAAAAATGTAGCATGCTTATAATTATTCTGTAAGAAACAATGTACTCCTATAATAAAGCAAAGACCACATTTTTGTTTTGTTTTTATGTGTTGCCAAAAAAGTTTTATGAAAAACACTCTGGAATGAAAGTACACTGTTGCTTATCAAAATTATCTTTTGACTTAATAAATTGTAATTTAGTTTCAGAAAATGTGGTCTTGTTTCTCTTAAGTAGAAACCTTTTGTAATAGTTTGGCTTTAATTTTGGAGAAGATGGCATTTCAAAAAAACATGATAGAACATTCTAAAAGAACTGTGCAGATGCAAATTTTAGCTCTTGCTTCTATTGGCTGATTATATAAAATAACTTAAAAATGTCATTAAGATATTTCCATGCATATTCTGACCATTTTCAAGTTCTTGGGATTAATTTAGCTTTTCATGTACCACAAAATAAGCATTCTTATTCATGTAGTGACATCTGTGGTTTTAAGCCTGAAAGAACATGAGTTGAGTGGACAAGAGCACATATGGGAAATATAAAGCTGGAATTTGTATGTGGAATTCATAAAAAAAAAAAAAAAAGACTTGCATGTATTTTTAAATAATTATTAAATACTTCTGCTTCAGCTTGCATAAATTTAATTTCCTCATGCTTATTAGGCAATTGGTCTACTATAAGTAGTACTCCCTAAACAACTGCCCTGTTTAGTGACAATTCAAAGTTACAACAGTGCTGAAAAAGTAATTTTATGACCAGTCCTCACACTTACAGCTGTCACAGAATCCCTGTAGTCACATGATTGAGATTCAGGCGCTTTGCAACCAGCAGGCATTTGCGACCATTGCAGCATCCCGCAGTCATGTCATCACCATTTGCTTACTTTACAGACAGTTTTTAACAAGCAGAGTCAATGTTGAAGTCAGCAGTAAAATCGCAAATCGCAGTCACGTGATATCTCACATAATGACCACAGTGGAAGTGAGGTTGTAAGTCTGTTGCTGTCACATGATGTCTCACTTAACTACCATGTTGCTTAATGATAGAGTTGCCGGTCCCAATTGTTAAGTGAGAACTAACTGTCTATAGGAGGTGCTGATACTAAGAAAGAAGTACGGGAGCCTAGCTCATCTCATTCAATAGTGGGAAGAGACCAACCTCTGGAATTACTTACAAAGGACTAAGGAAAATAATTATCCTCAAGTCAACAGAATTGCATTTGATTTCTAAAATGTGTGATTCAGAGATGTCTCTTCTATCCCTGCTTCAGTTTTTTAAAAAGCAGGTGCTCCTATAGTAATGCTGGGTTATCTATTTATTATCAGCATTTATATACTACCCATTCTAAATCAAAAAGCACCCCCAAATCCACAAAATCCATTTAAATATAACAGTTACAACATATTTAAGACCTGATAGTATTTTTTTTTTATAAAAACAAAAAGTGTAGCATAACAGCCCACATTATGTCTTGAATGCTCTGCAGAAGAGTTCAGTTTTGATAGCCCTTCTGAAGCTACCCAGTGTGGATGCAGCCCTAACTTGGGGGAAGGCAGTTCCATAGAGTAGGGGCAGCTACTAAGAAGGCCTGGTCCCAAGGACATACCCCTCTCACTTCTGGCAGGGTAGAAATCAAAAGCAAAGCTGTCTAATGGATTGCACAGGATGGGCCAATTCAGTTGGAAGGAGATGGTCCCTCAGGGGATCCAAGGGCCAGCCCCTTAAGGCTTTATAAATTAAAACCAGCAAATTGTATTCAGAGGCCTATTGGTGGCCAATGCAGAAGTTGGTATTTCACTAATAGTTCCTTTCAACTGCTAACAAATGGGCTTCTGCCTGTATTTAGAGATGAAAGACTTCTTTCCAAACATTTGTTGCTGTCCATGTGATGACAGGAATTATGTGTGCACATAATAATAAGCAGTCCAGAAGGCACCAAAGATTGGGAAAAGTTTTCTTGTGAAGAGCTATGCATTGAATTAATGCTGTGAAAAGACTTAATTTGGGGATTTTATTCAAACATAATTTGATTGAGTCTTTGAATCAAATTGACTTTATGAATCAGATTTATAATTCAGTTAGGTACTGAATTGTGTTGGGATTGAGTTGATGATTAAGAGATACACAATAAGCATGCACAAAAACTGCTGTCTGAACAACTGGGAAAATCAAATTGAACTGATTTTCTGAATTAAATCAATTTTCCAGTTGGGATCAAATCAGTTTTCTAAATCAAATACACAATTTCCGTAAGTTTGGAAGTAATTCACATTTGCCTTATAAATGTGCTGGGCTTTTAAAATATACCTCTTAAATCTCAAAAAAGTAAGTGTAGCCCCTACCTACTCTCCTCTAATCTGATCCACAGTTCCATGGGTTTAAAGAAAATTCTTCTTCCAAAAACAGAAAAATAAATGTAGTGTATCAGTCCTGGTCTGCTTATTTTATTTCTTTATTGATTAAGTGTTTCTGTATACAAGTATTTGGAAGATGGTGATCCTGTTGAAAAAAGTAAAAATCTTTACAATTGTGGAGTCCTTGGGATTCTCTGAGGTTGGTTGTTTTCTTGCAAACGTTTTGTTACCTGGCTAGGTAACATCATCAGTAGCACTGAAGATGTTACCTACCTGGGTAACAAAACATTTGCAAGAAAACAACCAAGCTCAGAAAACCCCAAGGACTCCACAGTTCACCCCTGAGCTACACATATTCTCTTCTATTGGTAATCTTCACAATGTCATTCTCAGAACCTAGTTTAAGAGTTGCTGCTCTATCTTCCTTATGAGTAGCAAGGGAATAGAACGGCAAACTTATAAAATAAAATAAAAACAAAAAAGACATTGTTTGGGATCCAAATGTCAAGGTTGGATGAAAAAAAGTAGAATAAAACATATTTTAATATTTTAAATATTTATTTAAAGCCCAGTATTTAAGAATGTGCAAGGAAGGAGGCCCCAAACAATTCTAATCCTTCTGCTTGTGCAAGAAAATAACTTTCTCAGACAAGGTCTAGATTCCAGTGCAGGTTATGCAATAACTGTTTTATTAGAAAAATATTATTTCTATGAGAAGAAGGGTCTAAACTGTGGTTTAGCATTTTTTAGCATTTTCTTATAAAACATTTATTTTTAAACAACATATCAGTTGCTCATTCCACAATATAGCCACTGCAAGTATTCTCCAGAAACTAGTAAATATTCCACAAAGGGCAACATCTGAAAGATTCTGGTGGCATCATCCTTTGGCTCAAATTTTCTTATGCTTGTCATTTAGATTATGAATCTCTTAATTCCTGCCTTTCCTACTGTACGCTCTAAGGACTAATTACACAAAGGATGGGGGAAAGAGAAGTTAAAGTGTGTTATTCCAACATTCTGAAAATAGGACAAAAAGCAGATTATTGGAAATAAGCATTGCTATCCAGACACGGCTAGGCTGATTTACTGTAAATTTGCTTTATTGCAGTAAAATGAAAGATTGTGGACTCTTTTGCAGCTGCTCACCAATGGTGTTGTTAGCACTAAACCATAGGGAGAACATCCAGGAGGTCACAGGCAAGAGAGATTAAATTCAGCAGACATCCTGCCACATGCACTTTCTCCTAGCTTCCTAGAGCTATACTAGAGAAATGAAGATGTTGAATGCAGATGCATTTTTGTTCTCTCACAGTCCCAGAATCTTTTTCAAGTGGGAAGGGAAGGGGATTGGTGAAGAAACTGGCATACATGGAGCTCCCATACAAGATACCTTGGCCAGGTTTCCTTAACCTTGGGAATGCTATTCCTTCTAATAATTCAGTGTAGCCTGCAAAGAATTTCCCAGAGGCCTATGCACATAAATTGGTAAATTGCAATTAAGAGTCCCATTTCTTGTTTATCTGGCTGCAATATATTTTTATGAGTCTTAGAGAGTAGACTTTTCAAATTTTATATGACCATTATGGGTTACTCTTGATTATGGCAATGCTTGCCTTCCCTTCTAAATACCTATATTAAATGTCAGTTGTGATGATAAATCAGAGTTTAAAACAGAGTAAGGTGTGAGTTGTCTCAGAACATATAGAGTCCAGTTCAAATTCTGGCTTCTACAATCTGAACAAGCCCTGAACCCTATAATCTGAACAGTTATATGATATACATATAACTGCCTCATTCAATTTTTTTCTCCATAACAACAACTTTGTGAGGTAGGTTGGGCTTAAGGAACATGACTGGCCCAGAGTCATCCAGTGAATTTTCATGGCTGAGGGCGGACTTGAACCTTTGTCTCCCCAGGCATAGTCTAACATCTTAACCACTGTATCACACCAGACATTGCTTTTGTAATTTTAACTACAAATTAATAAGGTATTTTAAAATTTCTCTTATTCTGTTAATATAATTTATTCTTCTTTTTTGTAAAGCACCATCTACAATGTTATAAAAAGTCAGGATATAATATATTATATCAATGAGGGCAGTGGCAAAAATGTAAAAGTTGTATTTTTTTTTCAGCTCCCCAACTATTACTTATTTGGTTCCAATTGACAAGCCATGTAATCATAAAAAGCTATCCATAAACACTGCTGAGAAATTTAGCTATGGGTTCATTCATACAGCCTCCTTGTTGCAGTGTGAAGCAACATTTAACACTTAACATTTGTCAAAGGCATGTCCAGAGTCTCCATCTCATTGCCAACCCACCACTTAAGAGGCTGAAACTGGGTGAAGGTGTTCCAGCATGAAAGCAGGGTTCTCCCTCTTGTGCTGTCAGAAGACCTTCATATCTAGATAACTGATGGTGGTGGAGGGAGAACCTGTAGGTGAGCAAACCAAGTTGGTGATATCTCCTGCTTTAATTGGCCAGGCAAGCCTGCTGAGAGAATACCCATCCTATCCAGTGATTGGCCTGCACTCATTCTTCATTCTTGGTCTGGCTATTGGGCAGAGTGGAATCCTAGCCTATAAAGCTACTGTTTTTGCATTTTTTAAATGAATAGTTGCAAGAAAACAATGTTAGCTGCTCTAAGGTTGATTGACTGTATTCATTAGTAGTTAATGGAATATTAATTTATTAATATTATTTTAATATGTAAGGCATGTCTTATTAAATCTTTCCTTTTCTGACTGAGGAAGAAGGGGACTGGGCTGGGGAAGGGGAGAGGCAGAGAGTCCCAGTGCTGTAGAGAGGAAACCATATTTGTTTGTTTAATTTGAAGTGTCTCATTGAGATCAGATGTTTGGGAAGGGGAGACAATGCACAGCTTGTCATGACAAGATATTAATTGACAAGAATTATACAACTTTAAGTTACTTAATACCTTTGATTTTACATGATTATATTGGTATGAAATTATATTAGTTCTAATGCATTTGTTATAGGATCTGAAAGAGTCTGGTGGTTTTGTTTGTTTGTTTTACCAAATCATATATTCTGCTTCTCAATCTGTCACCAGCATTTGCAAGTCACACGCATAATGTAATTTCCTCTCTCCATGTTAGTTCTGAATAAGATACATAACAGAAGAAAAACATCGTCAGTACAGCAATACAAGGTTCAACACACTGGATTTTGAACTTTGTAAAAGCAATTTACATCTTTTTTATCTTACACTAAAATTTAGACTTTGGACTAAAATGGTATGAACAGGAATAGTATATGTAAATGAAAATATACAATCTGACTTTTTCTTATGGTTCTGGAATGTTATCCTCAACATGACTGAACTTCATACAAAGTGAATTAAAAATAGAAGGCATGCAGATAAAAATTTAACTATATTCTAAGCCTATATTAACTATATCTAAGTCTTGTATACTGCTGATTGCTTATCTAATGGAATTCCTAAATGCCTTATGACAAAATTTAGAGCTCATAGAATTACAGAGTTAAAGAAGACACTTAGGTTGAATTTAATTTTCTGGTCAGTGCAGGAATCCAAATAAATGCATATTTGAGAAATCTCTAACAGCTTTTGTGTGAATGCTTCCATGAAGGGGGAAACCACCAATTATCTACATTCTGGTTGGCTAGTTTCATTATATTGGAATGATTCTGTTTATACTAGAATAGTGAAGACCAAAAAGCCTGATGATTTTAAGTGAGGTTACAAGAAGTAGCACACTGAACAAATTAATTGTATCGTAGGCTGCATATTAGAATGAGAATGTGTTTCTAGAAAACTTTAGATTTCATGCCAAAGACAGAAAGTGCTATTATTTAAAAAGTTAGAATTATATTAAGACTTGTCAATCCTTAAATATGATCATAAAAGTAAATTCAACTAATTATTATAAATGTAAACTCAGCAGTTTTTATTGTGACTGGAAGAGAGTTGGCAAAGTGGAATATTTTCCTAATGATAAATCTGTATGCAATCACACATAACTATTTTAACATTTATTTTGAGCAATTGTAATAAAAAATTGCGCTATTTCTCAGTCACTCATTAAAAGTACAGTAATTTGGAATAAAAATACCAGTTTTTTTTCAAATGTAAAAATATATGGGCATAGTTTAAATGTCATGTGCATAAATTCTTCCACGTATAGTGGAAAGAAAAGCAGCAGTATTGGGGCTTGGCTTCAAGGGAAGGAAGTGCTCAGACATTTTGAATGTCAAATCATAATGTATCAGAAGTGCAAATAATATGAAAAATAAGATCGATGTAACTAGATCTGTAGAATACATAGAATTAGACACAATACATAGAATTAGGCACAATAATTCTCTGTACTAGATCGCACCTTATGGAATACCCTCCCTCTAGAAGTACATGGAAGCTCCACCTTGCTGGAATTCTGGGAATAGGTTTTTGTTTTATTTTTTTAATCTCAATGTGTGTTCTGTCCCAACTGATTGACTGTAGCTCCTATATTGTTTTTTATGGGGGGGTTATCAACTTTTTGTGATTGTTTTTTGGTTTTTGAGATGGTTCTGATTTAATTATTTATTATTATGCTTTTGATTTTCTTTTTGTCGATGTTGTAAACCACCCAGAGTCCTTTGGAATTGAGGTAGGATATAATTACTGTAAAATAAACACATAATTAAATTTAATTCATTGGATTTTGAGGCTACCCAACTCCAAAAAGATTCTGGTGGCTTACAATATTTAAAATATATAATTTAAGAAATATGACTGCTGGGACAAAACTGCATCAATAACATTGAAAAAAGATTTGACAAAGGTTCCACAAACTTCTGGCCTGAGTATAGAGCCACATCAGCAGGACGTCAGCTCGCCATGGCACTCACAGGAAGTCATAGTTTCAGCAATCCTGAAAACTCTATGGCATCTAATAGTGACTCTTTCAGCTGCTTCACCAATAATATTCTATCAGTGATTAGCCTTTTCTAGCTGTGTATTTATGTAATCATCAGCTGTTTGTCACCAGTTACTGTCTCCCATCTCCACTGGTGGACTGCCTATGATAACAAGAACAGAACTGGCAAAAATAATGCAAGACTGTGTGGAACAGCTTTCATTCATGTTCAATTGCATAAGATAGACACTGGGAGAAAACAGAGAATGAGCAGTTTCTACCCCATTGATGGTGACATGAAAACGTGATAGTAAGTCGTTTTACTGTATAGATGAAAATTAGAATTATTTCTCAACATTAATTCAGCAGTACATGAAACAAAACTAAGTAAAGAAATAAGGGCTTTTTAACACTGCAACATAATATAGAAAGAAAAGGAATGCTTGCTTCTCCAAAATATCACATGTACCCAGCATGAGGAATAATTGAAGTAATCTCTTGTCTAATATAAACTCTGTCTAAGGAGAGGATACTGCATCATTTTGTATAAATGTAGGACAAAGGGAAGATTCAGATAGAATTGAAAAAAAAGAGAAACAAAAGAAAGTTGGAATAATGGCACTTGCATTAACGAAACGGTTTAAGAATACGACTTCCAGAATAGCCAATTTAAAGATCAACAGCATTTTTTTCTCAACAGTGCTTTTACTTCTTCTACAATGGTAGGCTGGGGAAGACCTAAGCTGATAATGAAAGTTCCATGAATCCAGAAAAAGCCCAAATTATAAATATGCAGGCCTGAAATCTTTCAGGATAATGGAAGGAATAAGTATACAACTGAATTATGGTTCAAAAGCAGCTTTCATACATGTATATATCACATTTAAAGAGCAGCAGAAATATAATATTTCAATAATAACAAAGTCAGATGTTCCATTAATTTATTTCTTTATAGGGCTTATAAAGCTACTCCAATCAAACCGACTCTGAATGGCAGATGATTCCTTAGAACTATATAACTTCTAAGATAAACAACAAATAAATATAACATAATCAGTAGCATAACCAAAATCAAAGCCAGAAATCGCAAATCACAGTGCAACCATACATTAACTAGGAATCTAAACATTCAAAACCAAGAGAACCAACTCATCATACAACGGAATAGTCACAACAACCCTGCCCACAAGGCTTGATGGAACAGCCATGTCTTTACAGACTTTCTGAAAGTCAGGAGGGAGGAGGCTTTTGAAAATCTGGGAAGTTACTCTTCCAGAGCAAGGGGCAACTCTTGAAAAGGCAGCTCTTCCATGCGTCCTGTAGGTGACAATCTCCAATAGAGAGAACACAGAGAGAGCTGTCCTATTGTATCTTATTGGGGAGCAGATATTCCAACAGTTCTACAAGTTGAACTCCTCATTTGGTTACTTTAGCATTACTATCTGGGGGGTTGCCCCTTAAAAGGAAACACAAGAAGCTTCTGGATGACAAGAGATAGAAAGAGAAGTAAAATATATTTCATAGGAAGATCCCTATAAAAAAAGCAATATAAAAGGACATATCCAGTGGTTCAGACTGCCCCTGATCTACAGGGCAAGAATGTTCAATATATGAGATGTTGAACTTGCCTTTTAGCAGAGCTGATGGAAGGACATTAGATCAGACCTTAAAGAAAGCTTTTCATTATTTATAGCCAAGGTCATAAAATAGCAGGCTGGTTAGATGCACAGGAGGTTTGGTTCCTATATCTGATAGTCTAAGGAAGCACTTGCTAGATTGATTTACATTCTACATCTGTGATGCATTGTATAAAGAGTTATTAGCCCTTTCATAGGACATGGATATCAGAAATTCTGGTAAGACACCATATGACAGCATTTTTACATAAACCAAGTTTTTCCAAGTTGACTGGAAATCATCAGCATGAGCAGAAGGGCTAGATGTAAATGATAACATTTTAGCTAGTACTTGAACATGGAAAATGACTCTTCCTTCAACTCTCTATTTCCAGCTGAGATACAGCATTAGGCATACATCATAGTGATTATAGTAGGACTGCTAGAAATTTGATTGGTCATGACCTAATGAAGTGAAGCATTTTGGCTATGAATCATCTAAGGTCATTGGGACAGTCTCACTTCATTTCCCATAGAACAATCTCTGATTAGCTGTCCTGAACTTTAGTCAGTAAAACTTGTCTGGTCAACAAATGATCACCATCATCATCATCATCATCATCATCATCATCATCATCATCATCATCCTGAGACTTGAAATACCATATCTTCTACAAGTACTTGATATCATAATTATTGATTGTCCACATGTATCTCCTTGGTCTTATTAGACTAATTACAAGTTGGGTATCAAGGTGGCTTTGATTAAGGGCCTTCATCAGTTTTATGGGGCCAACTGGAATCCGTGATACTGTTATACCACTGTCTATGTAAGTAAAAGAGACAGTCACACTCCAAATCTTTGAGATATTTCACTAATGAGTTAACAAAAAGTAGGAGTCAGATCTGACAGACTCTTTTTGGGATTAGAACAGGGCTAGAAACTTGAACTTTAGGATTAAACGTTACCATATAAAGTTATGTTTTGTTTATAAATTATAACACATATTTATAAACTGTATAATGACTCTGTGCAGTATACAGAAAATCAGTCCTGAAAAACAATTAACAACCCAAATGTCTGGAAGAACAATCATTCAAAAATAATAAAAACACAAATGCTGTCACTCATTCTAATCCATGCCCTGGACATAGCATTACATTTTTAGGGCTCTTTTAAACAAGGTCAGGATGGGGGCCAGGCATATCTCAGGGGAGGGGACATGTAATTCCAGAGGGCAGGTGCTGCAACAGAGAAAACATACTCCCTAGTTCCCAACAAGTGACACTGTTTAATGGAAAGGATGGGATCATGCCAACTCTGTCCAATCATAGAGGCTGGATCATAACTATGGAATTACAGATGGTCCTTTATATTAGTAAACCCTAAAGTTCAGGTGCTTGGACTAGGTTCTAGTCCTCCCTTAGGCACAGAAGCTAGCTGGGTGACTAGACTGGGAAGCTGAAAAATGTCTTTTTCTTTCTATGTGTGTGTGTGTGTGTGTGTGTGTGTGTATGTATGTATGTGTGTATATATATATATATATATATATATATATATGTGTGTGTGTGTGTGTGTGTGTGTGTGTATATATATATATATATATATATATATGTATATATATGTATATATATGTATATATATTCATTCTTAATTTAATACCAAAATTTACTCTATATCTAAAATAACTTGCAAACTTAAAATCAATAAAGTGATTGATAAAAGACTGTTCTGGGTTTGGTAATGCATTTTTCAGCCAATGCTCCAATACAAGACACTGATCTACAGTAGAGTATCAATTCAAATTACAGCCTGATCTTCTTGTATTTTATCAGCATTATCCAAAATAATAGCTTCCAATATACTGTAGGTGTATCATTTATAATTTAGTTATTTTATTCATAAGATTTATACATCTATAGCTACAGTATAAAGGTCTTCCATATTATATTTTTTTATAAATGGAGATGCCAGCTGCTGTACCCCAAACAGTTGGTATTTCGGCCATTACGTCAATAAAGGTAAAAAGCAGAAGGAATAAGTAAATTTTCCTAGTGTGAAAAATTACAGGAATATGCATTGAGCTGAATCTCAAATTTTCCATTTCCTTGACTGAAAATAACCATGAATGGGGGAAGTTAGCCATAAATAACTGGACTAGCTCTGGTTTTATATTATATGACTCAATTTACCCTTACATCTGGCTCCAATATGTTTTCAGAATCAGCATTAAGTTGACTGAGGATAAATTGGGCATTCCAACAATATTTTCTCTCCTTCAGTGACTTTAGTCTGAATTATGGGGTCTTGCCTCTTCTGCTGTTTCTAAATGTTTAAAAAAGAAAGTTATATTTAGTGCTTAATCGAAATTCTTTTCCTATTGACAGTACATGATTTGCAAAAGCAGTTTTCATTCTGCAAATCTGAAACTTGATTTTATAGTATACTTAGATGGACATATACTGGAACAAAGTAAGCCCAAACATCTGTGCCACCCTCATCATAGTGTTAACGGGATGCAAAGGAGCATGGAGCTCTATGTGAGAACAGAAGAACATAGTAACAGCAAGAGCAAAGAACCATTTCTGATGAAGTACATTTCATTTTCCATCCAATCCCTTTACACTTTCCATGTTGTGATGCACACTCTGTCCTTACATAACTTTTGGGTGAGGTCACAGAGTACATACAAAAAGGGTGAAGCAGATACTCCGGCATCATTTTGATGTCATTGTGGCTAGCTGCAGATACCTCTGCTTAATTTAATAAAAAATACAAATTGTGGCAGGTTTGATTGAGAGATTACGTATTATTTCATTCCGTTTTGCTTTATGTATTTATTGCATGTAACATTACAGGTCAATGTGGAAATACAAGGACTCAAAGATTGACTCAAGCTACTTCAAAAATATTTGAATATCAAGGTGAATAGAAGCCTTATCTAAAGGAAGGAAATTGTATAACTATATTTAGGTATGTATGCATTTATTAATCAAATTTATATTGTAATGTGGTGAATAACATAAAAATATATCCAATCTATTAAAAACCAGAAAAACAACCCAGATCAAGGTCCCTGTAAAAATTTCAGTTCTCATCTGTCACCTACAGACACACATCAGAGCTGCAGTGAATGAACATCCTGGTCCCAAGGATGGGGGAAAGAACTTCACAGCTTTCTAAAAGGCCAGCAGAGTTGGGCCTGTCCGTATCTCCCAGGGAAAGGTTGTTCCATAAGGCAGGTGCCATAAAAGAGGAGAGATGACACCACTTCACCAAGAGGCCCTGGAGCCTGCCCACTGAAGCATTCTGATGGGATGGGCAGAAACTATTGGGGATAGGAGATCCCACAAGTAACTTGTCCCATGCCATTTAATAATGGCACCACAAAACCCTAGTTTAGATCATTTTCTCTGAACATTGCCTAGCAACAGAACCATGCGCAGGGCTTCCTCTAGAGATCTTGATGCACATAGCAGGAAAAGCATTTTAATAGGTATTCGGACCAAAGCTGTTTAGCCCTTTATAAATCAAGCTCAGTATCCTGAAGATAGTAAAACAGTTTGGCCTTTTTCTTTTTTTTTAATTGTAGAAAATGATGACCTCATAAAGAAATGCCAGTATGTGTCTGCTACAGTTTAAAGCGCCATGCAACATAAATTATTTTTAACTCGCTTATATATGTGCCTGCTAATGCAAGTTTAACAAAATCCTTAAATGTTACAGCTTGCAACCCAGATAGAAAACTATTTTTAAATAATATTTTGCATTCTACCTTGTTTTTTTCTAAAAATGAATTAATAAACATTATGGGTAAAATCTTATTTTTTAATGTCCTTTTTTTTTTAGTACTTCGAGTCAGTCTTGACTCCTGGCAACAGCCTGGAGGAGTCCCTGCAGTTTTCTTGGCAAGGTTTTTCGGAAGTGGTTTGCCATTGCCTCCTTCCTAGGACTGACAGAGAGTGACTGGCCCAAGGTTACTCACCCAGCTTTGGCAGGACTAGAAACCACAGTCTCCTGGGTCTAGCCTGATGTCTTAACCACTACACCAAAATGACTCTTTTAATTTCCTACCATGTTTATATTTTAACAAACACATAGCCATGCAATGGCTTAACCCTGAAGTATTATGTGTGAATTTAGTCCAATAATTTTTCTGCAGTAACAGACTGTGCTTATTGCAACACTAACTGTGAAAGTGTGTTCTCAGTGGACTTGATCCTTTTCCCTACCCCCAGCATTCTCCTTGAAAAGCATCAATAGTGTTTTTATTCATTGAAAAACTTCCTCTGAATTTAGGACTGCCTTAAAGGGTATTGTTACCAGATTCATAAATATTAAACTAAGAGTTATTTCAATCTCATGCCACAGACTGAGCATACGATACAACATTTAAACTTGTAAATATTTGGAGGAAATAATAAATGATAACAAGGGCACTAGAATACATATCATCTGGTCTGGGAAACACTTGTTCTGTATAGCTATTGCTGTAATGTCGCCCATATATTATTCAAATATATTAAAAGGTTACCTGAATGATACCAAATCAAGCAGCTATATAACAATAGCTATACAAAACAAGTGTTTCCCAGACCAGACGACCTTGTTGTGAAAATAAAATTTGAGGAAATGCTACTCTGCCATAGTCAGAAAGCCCAATGAGTCCTTGGGCTTCCTAACAATACAGGAAACTTCTGTTCCAATATTATCAATTTAACAAATCTCTCGGAGCAGGAAATTATTTTTGTATAGCTTGAGGTCCGTATAATTGTTATTCTAGGTTCACTTGTAAAATAGAATTGCTTCAGATTTCATTGAACAAAAATGGAAAACATTGTTGGTCTGCAGAGTAAAAGAAATTAGTATCATAGATGTCTGACAAATGTGTTTCAAATCACCTTGAAATTCCATATAACCTAATATGGCAAAGAGCCTTATGGCTGAATTTTATAATAGCTGATGGTTGCAAACTCTGTTCATAGGTTGTGTTATGTATAAAACATTTCAGCAGCCAGTAGCCAGCCAGAATAAGACTATGACACAGGTAACTAAAGCAAGCTCTGTGGATCCAAGATAGGGTGAAAGGAGCTTTTCAGCTTAAATTGGCAAGAAATACTCCAAATTATCACAGCCATCAGTGCTTCCACACAGGAGAGAAGGAAAGGATGGCTTCTTTGTTCAGTGCACTCTTTCTTTCTTGCTTGCTTGCTTGCTTTTTTCAACAGTATTACTATAGCACCTCAATCAACCAATTCTGGGGAATTACTTTGTTAGCTTAGTCTGACATTGTTACTCCCCATTCAGTCACTTATAACCTCCAGACCCAGTCCCTTACAGGCTCCACAGTAACTCTACCCAAGTCTGAGTTGACAGTGTATAATTGGGTATCATCGATGTACTATAATAGTTCCACACAAAACCAATAGATGACCTGTCCCAGTGGTTTTAAATAAATATTAAGAACATGGATGAGAGCTGTTATACTCCGTACTGAAATAATCATGGGTTTGTTCCTCCCCATAACTACCAACCTGAATCATCTGGAACCACTGTAAGGTAGAGCTTCTGACCTTCAACACTTGCAGGGGATCTTTAAAGTTCCAGAAAATTAATAGAACTAGGATGGTTATACTTCCTTCACCCAGGTCCTGATGAAGATCACCCACCACAGCATCCGTGTTTCTATCCCATTCCAAAGTCTGAATCCTGACTGGAAGGGATCACAACAATTGTCTCCTTCTAGAAACCTCTGTTCCTGATTTTCCACTATCTCCTTAGTAAGCTTCCCTAAAAAATAGAAGGCTGGACACTGGGTGGAAGTTGTCCAATATGACTATATCGAGAAAGGGTCTCTTCAAGAGAAGGCACACCACTTTCAAGAGAGGTAGCCTCTCATCTTTCCTCAGAGATTCATTAAGCATCTTTGGAATCCATTTGAACATATCCTGCTTGCCTGTGCAAACTCTATCAGGTTTCATAAGCTCAAAATCCCAGTTTATATTGCAGCATACCATTTTCTTCTTGACTTGGCTGCACCAAACTGGCATCTATACCTGAACGAATATGAATGACTGTTTGCAAAGAAACCATGAAAACATATGGACAATATGCAGGATTGAAGGCTGGTGTGGATCTTCTGGGCTGTGTGGCCGTGTTCTGGAAGTTCTGTTTCCTAACGTTTCACCAGCATCTGTGACCGGCATCTTCAGAGTGCAGGAGCACAGACAGGAGCAGTTCTCTCTGTGCCCAGGATGGTGTGACCCTTTTGTGGGTATTTATAGAGATCTGAAGGGGGGGGATTGGGGGGATTGGGGGGGCTGGGGGGTGGGGGGTGGGTTAATGAGTGGCTGCTTGTTTTGGTATCAGAATATCTGTGTATCTTCCTGTGGGTTAGGCAGGGTTTTTTCTTCTATTGAGTTGTTAACAAGTGGCTGCTGAGGGTGATTAGCATGTTCATTGTGTGAGCTGTTCGCATGTCCTGGTGGTTGAGCTGAGTTCGTTGACCTTTTGCAGGCTGTATTTTTCAGGATTGGTAGCCAGGTTTTGTTGATTTTTAGACTCTCCTCTTTTTTATTGAAACTGTGCTGGTGTTAGTGAATCTCAATGGCTTCCCGGTATAGCCTGGTATAGTGGCTGTTGGTGTTGTCCAGTATCTCTGTGTTTTCAAATAGGATTTTGTGTCCAGTGTGCCTGAAAGCATGTTCAGCTACTGCAGATTTTTCTGGTTGCTGTAGTCTGCAGTGTCTTTTGTGTTCTTTTATCCTGGTATGGATGCTGCATTTTGTGGTCCCAATGTATACTTGCCCACAGCTGCATGGTGTGCGGTATACTCCTGCGGTGGTGAAGGGATCCCTTTTGTCTTTTGGTGATTTTAGCACTTCTTGTATTTTTCTGGTGGGTCTGAAAATGGTTTGGAAATTGTGTTTTTCCATCAGTTTTCCCATGCGGTCTGTGACCCCTTTGATGTAGGGCAGAAATACTTTGTTGGTGGGTGGCTGTTTTGCTTCTTCAGTCGCATGTTGTTTTCTTGGTTTGATGGCTCTTTTTATTTCATTCTTGGAGTAGCCATTCACTTGTAGGTATACATCGGGACCACAAAACGCAGCATCCATACCAGGATAAAAGAACACAAAAGACACTGCAGACTACAGCAACCAGAAAAATCTGCAGTAGCTGAACATGCTTTCAGGCACACTGGACACAAAATCCTATTTGAAAACACAGAGATACTGGACAACACCAACAGCCACTATACCAGGCTATACCGGGAAGCCATTGAGATTCACTAACACCAGCACAGTTTCAATAAAAAAGAGGAGAGTCTAAAAATCAACAAAACCTGGCTACCAATCCTGAAAAATACAGCCTGCAAAAGGTCAACGAACTCAGCTCAACCACCAGGACATGCGAACAGCTCACACAATGAACATGCTAATCACCCTCAGCAGCCACTCGTTAACAACTCAATAGAAGAAAAAACCCTGCCTAACCCACAGGAAGATACACAGATATTCTGATACCACAACAAGCAGCCACTCATTAACCCCTCCCACCCCCCAGCCCCCCCCAATCCCCCCCTTCAGATCTCTATAAATACCCACAAAAGGGTCACACCATCCTGGGCACAGAGAGAACTGCTCCTGTCTGTGCTCCTGCACTCTGAAGATGCCGGTCACAGATGCTGGTGAAACGTTAGGAAACAGAACTTCCAGAACACGGCCACACAGCCCAGAAGATCCACACCAGCCTTCGTATGCCGGCCGTGAAAGCCTTCGACAATACAATACGCAGGATCATTACCTGCTGTGGCTAATCATTTCCAATCAATCAAATGCCATTTGTCAGTTCTGCCCTCCTGATTCCTTTCTTGGATCTTCTTGTAGGCTCCATATTATAACATAGACTACACATTAAATATCAGGAAATCTGTCAATTTGGCAATGTGATCCAGAAAGCAATTTGTATGAAATTCTTACTTTTTAAAAAGTAGAAATGCATTAAAAAAAAAAAAAAAAGCCAAGGGCTTCAGTTGGCTGAATAACCACACCAAAAAAGTAGGGAAGTTCTACATTTTCACTTTTGCAAGATCAGTATCAAAAGCAACTTGATATTTTGAAGCATATTTTGAAGTTACAGAAAACTGGTGCCAGAGATTAGTATAAATTATTTCCAGGGTTTATAAACAAAAAAGGCATAACATCCAAACATAATGATTTAAGTATAAAATAGTAGAAACATATGAAATGTACAACCATTTTCATGGATCAGGCAATTACAGTTAACCAGCACTATTTCACATATCAGTCAGTCAAAATTTATATGCTTTTAAAAGGGAGACTGAGCAAATTCATGGAGAATATGGCTACTATGTTTGATGACTGCACTTCCTGAATCACAGGCTACAACCTTAAATATCAAATGTTGGAAAGCAACAGTGGAAGAGAATTATCATCTTCCTATCCTATTTGTGTGCCTGAATACATCAGATTGGCCACTGTGTGATATTGGCATAATCTAGCAGAACTGATTTTATGTTCTTAATTACAGCACTCAATTGAAATGTATACATGATTAAAATCAGAAGGTGTTGTTATCTCTTCCTGCCTTATCTGATACCTATTTAACCACTAGTTTACTGGAGTTTTAAGGTCAATTTGAGACTGACAAGGAGAACCGTAAGAACCCTTGAAATAATGGTTTGTATGGGAATTAAAGCAACATATCCCACCGTAAAGGCACGATTTTCTCACACAGTTTGTTATTGTACAATATGAAGCTTCCATTCCACTTTATGATTATTTTTATATTTCATTACCAGCAGATGTGATTCATTTACTGTGCATAATGACTGTCCAAAGCATCTGATCAAAAACACTTAACAACAGAATCACCAAAATAAGAAAAGTGTTTCAGTGCAAAACAACATGATACTTAGTAAATCAGCCAAACTGTAAATGATCCAGCTGCTTAATAATCACCAAATATAATACAGCAAATGGTTTTTGAGTTCCTTCTCCATTTTTACAAAACACTGTATGTTTCACTATATGATTTTTGGGTTTAATTTGAGTCTCTGAATAGTTAAGCCATTGGAGTAAATGTTTATTAATTGCTTTCCATCCTACCTTAACCAAATTTCCAGCCAGATGCCCACCAGGAGCAGTAGACTTTAATTTTTTTAATTCCTTAACATCCAAATTTAGAAAAGGCTATGTTATGTATAATTTGCCTGCCTTTTGCTCTTTCTAGCACTTAAAATGTTTGAACAAAATAACAAAAATTGAATAGCTGATCACTGAATATGGAAAAAATAATAATTTCACACATAGAATTCTGTTTTAAAGTTAACATGACCTTTGAACTAACTTAAATCTATATATCTTGCGCATAATGAAACATCACTATTCTTCCACAAACACCAGGTAAGTTATATGATGATCATGTTTAAAATAGGCTTAATGAATTCTCACAAGATCCATTCTTACAAGTAACTTCCATTAAACAAATATAACAGTAACTGGCATTTAAGACAATTTATTCTAATTTTTTTTTTTTTTTTTTTGGTCTGTGCTCAGTCATTACTGACCCTACAGTGACTGCCTGGACGAATCCTTGCAGTTTTCAAGGCAATTGTTTTTCGGAAGTGGTTTGCCAGAGCCTCCTTCCTAGAGCAGAGCCCAGCTGGCGAGCGCAGGAGGCGGGATTTCCGTTGCTTTGCGCCCTTTTCGGGCGAGCGCGGTTTCGCGCTTACTGGCAACTGGTCCCGTCTCTCTGTGCAAGGCGCTGCCAGCATTTTTCCTCCCACCGGAGTGAGAGTCCCCATTTATCTACTCACGTGAGTTTTCGACCTGTTGGGTTGACAGGAGCTGGGGAGGAAACAGGAGCTCACCCTGTTAACGCGAAGGCTGGACTTGAACCGCCGAAGCGTCAGCCATTTCTGGCTGGCAACTTTCAGCGTCATTAAGCCGCTGCGCCACCGTGTCCCCTTATTCTAATATACAGTGATGTTAATATTTAAGTGTCATTATATCAATATTATTTCAAGTAGGGTTACTTACCATATTTGGGTTGCAAAAATATGAATTGTTACTAGATAGCAGCAAATAGTTATTGTTTCTGTACATCTTTGATCTCTGCTGGCATCTCATGGCCCTCTGGATTTTTGCTGCCCAGAAAGACTCCATTGGACCTGGGCAGTAAATAAATTCAAATTTAAAATAATAGTCATCATCATCCTAATCATCATCATCATCCCTCCATGGATACCCCCTTGTTATGGGGAGGGGCTTGTTATGCTGTGATGAGGTTGAGGCTATGCTGATGGTAGAGCATTCTACCAAAAGGGTCACCCAAGCCAGACAGGTTAGCAGAAGAGCCAGACTAAGTGCATCCATCAACCATGCATCCATCAATCCATCATTAGCTGTGGTGAGAAAACAGAAAATGAATCCTATACCGAATCGGTTGTCACCCGGGTCAACAAGGACCATGTCAGGTGTTAGAGTTCCTGGGCATCTGTCAACATGTGGGCAACAGGACTCAGGAGCTATGGCTGGGCAACCAGGGCTTAGCCATGTAGGATTACTGGAAGAAGAACAACCACAAAAAAGACAAAAGTATACTGTATTTGAAAACCACGCCTTATGGCCTGCTATTATAAATCAGAACCAACAAAACAGGGCTACTTAAAGCAAATGTTTGAACTGTGATAAGGAATTTATCCAGATTCTAATATCACTGAACAAATATTAGCAGATCGAAGGAGATTCATTATCAGAAATAAAATATTCAGAGATGCAGAACTGGAAGAAATTCAGAAAAACTGTGAAAATGGAAGACCCCTGAACAATAGTAGAATAGTAGAAGAAAGTCAGATAACAACAACTGGAACTATAGAGGAAACAGCTGATATGAACTACAGAAATGATAATTTAGAAAAAGTAAGAACAACAGAACCAGTACAGGTCAGCACTGAAACAACCTATGAACTGCCTCTCTGACAAGAAGGATTGAGAGAGAAAATTATGGCATATACACAATTACCAGTAGAAAGACAAAGACTGTCAGCACTGAAAATAGTGCCCCAAAAAGACCTGGCACCTATAATGAAGGATGTGAATAAGGCACTTGCAACAATAAAAGTAACATCTATCGAACAGACCAACCAGCTTACCTGAAGTACAGCAGTGGTGGTTACAGAAGAACTAGGTATCGAAATTAAAAAACCAAAAGCAAAATCACATTCAATCCCAAAGTGGAAGATTAGACTGGAGGCCAAGAGAAAGAAATTAAGAGCAGATGTGAGTAAATTAAAGAACAGTCCACTAGTTCTCCATCACTATGTGGCTCAGGGATCTCTCCCAAATTTTCTTCTGTAAAGACCAAATTCATTCAGTTTCTCTGTAATTTCCTTTTTTCCTCTTAACACACTCTTGACTCCTTTTTCCAAGGGACAAATGGCCTCCCTGGCTGGCTTCCTGACTCTAATGTGTTTGAAAAACCTTCTATTATCTGTCTTCACAGTTTTGACAATATACTCCTCAAATCTTTTTTGCCTCCCTCACTGTCTCTGCATTTCTTTTGCCAGAGTTTATGCTCCTTTTGTTTTCTTCATTAGGACAGGTTTCCCACTTTCTAAATGATACTTTCTTGACTCTTTACTATTTTCCTAATTTTAGGAATACATTGCTCTTGAGCCTCTATTATGGTGGTTTTAAACAACAGCCAAGCTTTCTGGAGGGAGCTTGCCCTTTTGACCTTCCCTTTGAGTTTCCACTCCACTTCAGTTTACTATATTATGGCTCTTACATGGATGGGGAGAGGATTGAATGATGCTTTTATTACAAAACAAAATAAGCACTTTAAGCAATCTAAATATATTATTTTAAATATGCAGTTACTGCAGCACATGATCCTTAGACTCACTGTGTTATTGTTAGTATGGTAGAAAGTCTGGTTTTGAATCACTAACCCATGTTCTAGGATATTTATGTATTCTTCACAGTTAGCTTTCTTAGACTCTTCCTATTTATCATCACTTTCACTTCTGTGTTACAGTTGAGTGTTCTCTTGATACTTGTTGGAGAAACAATACTTTTGCCTAATAAATCTCATAGGCATTGTTTTCTCAGCCCCAAGTTGCCAGCTTTTTTTCCTTTATTTTCAGACAGCTAATTAAACTATTTATCACATCTTTTTATTTTTTCCTAAACAGGGGTAATGATAAATTAGACCTATACTCCACCAAGTTCTGATGGATGGGAAGATAAAGATGTGGAGGCTGTTATTTTAGCTGGAAGCTCTTGACTATAGCTGTTGTTGGGCACTGGGCCAAAATATCCTACAAGATTACAGCAATTAATGATGGATCTAAAAACAGTATAAAAACTGTGTGAGGCCTGGCAGGCAGGAATCTGCCCTTATTAGCAAAGTCTCTCTAAATTCACCTTGAAAAATTACTGTCATTTGCATTCTGACATCTTCATCTTAATGCTACCGTAAAGCAAAAGGCAAGTGTTGAATATATACCAGCACAATATTATCCTCTTCTCTGAATATATGTATGTATATATTTCTCTCTCTCTCTGTGTATTGTGTATTATAATAGCATTAATTTTCATTGGCGTATTTTTACTAGGGTTGATCATTAGGTTTGAATTACAGTCCAAATATTCATATACTGTAGATACTTCAGTCATGAATTCCTCCTTTCTCTCCCACCACAGATATCACATTGAACTAACTGCAATCCACCTTTTACTCTATAAATAATGGGATTCTCTGTTTCACAAGTAACAACACAGATGAAAATGTAGAGAACATGTGTTGGTTCTATGACTTTATTGGAGTAGAGGTAGCCTAGGTTTGCTTTATATACTTTACAGTTGGGTTCTCTAGGCTTCGGGATTAATACTGAGGTATTAATCAGATGTTCTGCAGGTATTTCATCCAATAACTCCGAGAGGTTTCCTCAGTGCAAAGGTTCGGAAGGGGGGTTGCATTGTCATATTTGTGGTCTGCATAGGATTTGAACGCAGAGGGGTTGGTGACTGGAGGTTTCCTGTGATGTGTCGATCAATTGGTTCTTGGGAGTGCTGTTGCCTCCATTTTGATTGATCTGCCTCATCTGTTTGTTGTGATCAAGGCACCTGCCTGGGTGGTAGTTGGTATCCAGCTCAGTGGGTCTGTTAATGGTCCATTTGTTTGAGTAGAAGGCTTCTAGCAAATCTCTGGCTTTCAGCTGTTCGCATGGTCTATAATTTCAGTATCCTCCAAGTGAAATGGGTAATTAGTTTAAACTGTGGGGTATTTGCAATCTCGGTTCTTTATTGCAATTTAATTCTTTGATATAGTTGGCGTCCTGTTTGTCCTATGTAGTACTGTTTGCAATCCAAGCATTTAACTATGTATGTGATGTTGGTTCTGTCTTGGTGGGGTATACAGTCTTTAGGTTTGCACAAATTATATGCCTTTTTTGCAGGACCACTGTGATACCACATGGTTGGAGTAGCCTACTAATGAGTTCTGATGCATTTTTTATGTATGGAAGCATTAGGGTATCTTTCTGTTTTCTGTTTTATTTCTAGTGGATTTTGGGGGAATGGTGAAATTAGGAGGGGGTAGTTTGTGATGTGCACAGCAGGGATTCCAGAAATGCTCTTTGTCACTGTAAAATAGAATAACAGAATCTAGTTTCTGTCTACTTCATCTTATCCTAAACAAAATCAAGGCAAGCCATTATGAGTTTATTTCTCATATTTTCCTCTTTCTCAGAACAAAGAAATCTCTTCTGAAAATCCTCTCTTAACAATTTTTTTCTTTTTCCAAGGCAAGATCTACATTTTTTCATAATTACAGCAGAAAAGATGGTTTAATTTTACAAATAGCGTTTTTATTGGAAGTGCCAATAGTTCTTTGATTAGAAATGCCATGTCAAAGCACTCCTAATGTGAGGGGTTTTCTTGACCAAAGACAATTAAAACAACCAATCAGACACAGACTTTTAAGCAAAACCAAACAAGCAACTTTTTTGCCTTTAAAAGGTTATCTCAGAATGTTTACTCACTTCAGTTTGCTTCCTTGCAAAGCCAGAGGTGTCAGAAGCCTCTCAATCAATTAACCATCCCACTAGTTTGCTTGCTACGTTTCTGCCATTACATGGGGGGGAGGGGGGGAGAGCTAGAACCGTTAGGTGCAGATGGACTGTTATCTGTTTCTCAGGAATGCCCAAGGTCATACCACTGTGAGGCCAGGAGAGATCCAGTGGCATGTGAAAGAAGGAATAGGGAGTAAAAGGGGGGAGGTGAAAGGGAAAGGGGTTAAAATTGAGTTTGGCGCGCGTAGGCTTTTAGTTTCAGCAATGCTCTAGAACTGTACACTAGTCCTCAATAAATGAATTCTTCTTTGAACCTACATCAGTTTCACTGGGAATTGCTTTCGTTGGGAACTAAGCCTTGCAGCTTCTTACAGGAAGACCAAAGAAGAGGCTGCATTCTCTATTTCACTCCATCATTTTCCAGAGATCTGGACAGATTGTTAGTGTTCTTCAGAGAACTAAACTTTTCAAGGTTCTCAGGGAGGGGGAAATTAATTATAACCTACCTTAAAGTTGTGGGAAAGACATGGCTTTAGATCTGTGTTACAAAACATTGAGAAAACAGCTGTATTTTTAAGATGTTAGCTTTAGCAATGTTACCCTTAATAAAGGATGGAGAGGGCATTGATACAGCATTCCAGCATGCATAAATTCCAGACTCTTTTATCTTCAGTAGGTACTAGCTTTGACAATACTGGGCTAAATAGACTGATTATGTGACTAAGAAAGCTTCCATTCTATAGTCCTACAAATTTATAATTCAGTATGGTACAACCAGTTCTAATATCCAAGAACAGTCCTTCATTTGTGATGTTTGTCTGAATGATATATCTATTTGCTTCAATTTGAAAGAAATCAATTTGTTCCAATTAATATCTATTATAAATTATCTAATTATAAGTATATACGTTTATAAACTTAATAAATAGATATAAATAATATTATACACTTATAAATTACCCATTGCTTTATAGGTAGTTTTGGGAAGATCTTTATGGGGAAAATATCTCTTTGTGCATGTTTGCAGTAAAATGGTAATTTTGATATTTTACCATTTAAAACAATTGGATAACTATGTTTATTGTGCTATTGCACATGATTATTAATGCCATGCATGACAAGAAGTTGGCTTTACTCCTTTGAGGAATGTGAGGAAAAGGGCAGTTTCTTGTTTATACATAGTCCTCCAGTAGTTGCTACAATTGCCACCAAACTCAGATAGTGTTATGACCGATGATGATGGATGCAGAGATCGGTAGTTCAGAAACCTGAAAGGTGGAGAGAAATAGGTTCCCCAACCCTGGTGTGGACAATGCTCCAAAGAGAGTATATCTTCTTTTAGAGAGGGAAAATGTGCCAAATTACACAATGGTTCCTCTTCAGCTCTTTGATTCTCCAATGAAATATAATTAATTGTTGAAGTCTAGACAAATTAAGGACAGTAATTTTCAAATCTATTTTTACTTGGTGAAAGTGCAAGAGATAGTGGCAAGTCTTACTTTATTAGGTTTATTTAGGTAAATGGTTCTTGACATGTAGGATGCCAAATTTTTGAGAAATGCTAGCTTTCTCATCCTGAAAATATTATTTTATTCAACCCACTCAGCAAGTTACATATAAGGATGGATCATGAAATAAATAGAACTGCAGTGTTATATGTGGCAAGATTTCACAGTGTTTTTGGAATTTGTGGTATTATTTATCTTACATTCGGTCCCTTCATTTCCACCTTCAGCAATATGTAGGAAAGAACTTCCCATTAAAATGCCAGCTTGGAAAATGATATTGTTCACCTATAGAAGCCCCTATCAAAATGATAAATGGCAAGTTAAATAGAAGCTTACTCCACATGCCTTTTCTTTTTGTGGCCAATAATACTGTGCTAAATATTGGTTTTCCCTCTAAAAAATTAACCAGCCATTTTTATCTTTATTCCTCCTTGCTTCAACCTTTAGCTTCACTCTGAAAGAAAAAGTCTGTTTTCTCTCTTGTCTGTTGAAATATAATGCTAAATTCATGAATTGCTAAGAACAGTTGAAAATTATTATTTGGCTGCATTTACTCATTTGTCTATGGTGCAAATTGCCCATTAGTATGGAGATCAGATTAGATATAGATAGATAGAGATAGAGATAGAGATATATATATGAATCATATATTGAAGTGAAGAAATTTTTTCCTAGCTTCATATTCTGAAGCTACAACCCTGTATGCTGACTGACTGACTGATTGGCATCTTAAAACACATCCAAACCTTCAGAAAGCAAAATATTTCATATTTTATATTTTATAAAATATTTTGCCTTCTGAGATTTTTAAAATAAAAAATATTCTTTTTTTGTTCTTTTATTTTTTTAAAAAAATCCTTTTTTTAATGTTAAAGATGGTTTTGTTACAAAAAATAAAGATACTCCATTTAAAAAAGCAACAAAAAAGAAAGCAAAATATTTCAAACTAGTGTATGCTGTACCATATAAAATATGGGTTTTGCATCTTTGTTTTTCTCTTGCACTGGCAATAAAAGTAATGAACTCTGGTTGTGCAGCTGGTTACGGGTCTAGCATCAACATGAAAATATGGTGCTTATTTCCAGGTAAAACTGTTTAGCATCACAGTAGTAAAACTAATTCTGGTTCCTGTTGGAATAAGAGTCCCTTGCTTTAATGAACTTTAAATACAAAGGAAAACATGACCGAGTGTAGACACTTTATTAGGGTAGCAGATGTAAAGCATGAAAAGAAATGCAAGTTGGATTTCGCTACTGTAATAATAAGCAAGCCTCTCTTAAAAAAAAAAAACTTAACACCAGAAAGTCCAAGATATATATAGTTATTTGCTTCACAATTGGTGTGCCCATGTTGATTACGTTTATTTATTTAACAAATTTATATGGCCGTCCAACTCACAGTGACTCTTAATAGTGTTGTTAAATCCAATACGCTACATTATTTCTCTGATTCTGGTCATCGGTTTCTATGCCTTTAATAAAACTGGAGACATTTTACATTGATACACAGATCAGCCCCCTAGTTTCTTTTCCTAAATATATAAGTTGTCGTCACAATATCAATATTGTTAGTAATTGCATTCAATTTTACAGTATGTGCATAATGCTAAATATAAGCAAATAGCAATGTGACAGCAATTTATTTTTCCTAACCAGGCCAGTTAAATATAAAAATAGAGAATTGTTTTTTAAAATACCTGAATATATCATATTCACAATGATGGGAATACTCTTGGGGGTTTTCCAATGGCTAATTCCCCTTAATTATCATGAGAATATATATTAGAAATTCTAGACAAAGATCACAGTATACTTTTTCTTCTGACTTCTTTACTGTCAAGGAAAATGGACTTTTCAAATAATTATTCATTAATAATGCTGCATAAATAATTTCATAATATATTTGTTTCAATTAAATGTTTTTAACTAGAATCAAGGAACAAAAACTAATTTAAAAGGAATTAATTGTGTCTGTGTAATCTTGGCAGCAAATTATTTTTGAAATATTGAATATATTCTTATATTCAATAGTAATATAATCAGTACACAAAATAATTTATTTTTATCATATTTGCAAAAAAAAGGGGGGCATAGGACAGACATGCTTAGTGGGACACAAATTGGGAAAGACTGAATCACATTATCAACTTAATATTGGTATAAGTGAGAATAAGTCTGTATCATTTTAGTGACAATATTGTCATGATGTCTGAGAATTCTAAGAGCTGCAGTTCCAATGTATCTGAGGGATACAAAACATTTACTAAGATCCTTTATACTGAGTAACAACAACTATTAACCTCAAGTTGGAATTTACCACCGAAGATTTATTTGCTGTATAAATTGCTCCCAGAAAATATTTTGTGAGAAATTATCACATATTCTGACTCCTATTTGGGAACTTCAGGGAATTAAGATGATTCTGCAACCTACAGTTAGCAATGTCTTATTGATTGCTTTAATAATTAAATAAAATAATACCAACAACTCTGATAGCCTTCTGAGAAATCCAAGTATCTTTGTATGCCAACTGGAATAAAGGTTTATTTTTTTCATTGTGTAATATTTTTTTTACATGTGAGAATAAAATTCAATGGTTCAGGTACTCTATTATGATTGTTTCACTCTGCTGAACTGGTACAATGAGCGTAGAAGGGCAGATTATCACTGATGACCATCAGAAAGGTTCAAAAAAGAAAAGATGGTGGTTATGGCACCACAAAGTTCCACCCCTTTTGTATGTGTGCCAATGTCACATTCATGTACAAAAGTGGGGGGGGGGGGGGCTTCAATCACTGCAGTGACCACCATGTGTGCTTTTTGAGCCTCTCTACAGATTGCTACAAATCTGTTGTAGTCTGGTAGGCATAAAATTATGTTTTATGATAAGTAATTTTAGAATAAAGAAATTAAATCAGTCTTTCTAATGGAACTTAATCATGTGCAAGTTTCTTATAAATAACTATAATAAATTAGACCAGCTTTTCATAAGCTAATGGTCTTTTACAAATCCCCATCAGCCACAGGTAATATGGCAAATATGCAGTAACAATGGAAATTGTTTACCATGACTATCAAGCATAGGAGATAGTTTACCTGCACACAAGTTGCAGGAGTTTGTAATTCATCTAGCTTTTCTTTATCTCTTTCCCTTTTTCTCCACTAGACAGAACAATTATCCTCACAATTAATAGATAAAAAGGGGAAAGGTGTGATTCCTGTTTCCTTGTTGTAGGAGACCATTACTGCAATCTGAAGTATTCAAATAGTCCAGAATAAAGCAGGCATGAGAATCTACCATGGGAAGCAGCTTTCATCAGTTCTTATAGATCTTCACTGACTCCTAACTATCTAAGAGTAGTTCAAACTGATAGTACTAGCTTATGAAGTCCTTCTTGAATTAGAACCAAGGTACCTAAAGCACTAAGGTACCTAAAGCACTATCCTTTGCTTACTTATCATTAATTATACTTAGATTGTAATTCAGGCTCTATTCCAGATGCAGTTCTCTTATGTGGAAGATGCATATTTTCCAGAACAAGTGAAGACCTATGACATATAGGAGAACTGATTAAGGGCCTCCCTTCCTGAATACGATGTCACTGTTCCACTGATGCAAGCTGTCCTAATCACCTAGTCCTGTGATAATAAATTATCTTTCTCCAACATAGTGTTCTGCTGATAAATTCTGGGAATGCAGCTCCCCCAATTCCATGTTGCCCATGTTTCTGGAAAATTTGGAAATCTTTTAATTAAGAAAATAACAACACAGAAACAAGAGAGAAAGATGAATAAATCTATTACAATATTATCTCTCTGAAACAAAGCCCACTTCTAAAAGGGAGAAAGATTTATATGAGATGAAGAGCATTCACCACTTCTGATTTACCATTCAAAACAAACAATTGTGTGTGTGTGTGTGTGTGTGTGTGTGTGCATGCATATGTGTACACTTCTACATGTAATGTTCTTTTTAGAGCAATAATATCCATGATTTTAATAGGAAGGAGGTTGAAATTGTTTATACTGGCAACTGCTTATCCTTTTAAAGTATTCCTAACACACCCGACAATCTGGTTACAATACTGGATCTGCTTTATTGTTCCAAATAAAGCAGGAGTCAAGTTGTTTCTTTGGTGCTGCACATATGTGGACCACCTTTATGTGAACTGAGCTTTTATCTGGCTACCAAAAACTAACATTGCTTTACATTTTCACAAAGTGGAGAATATTAAAAGCCTAAAAATAAATAAGATGTAATATTGCACAGCAGAAAGGCTTCCTTGGAAGAATAAACATGTAATAGTTTGTAGGCATTTGGGTTATAAAACAGTAGTGGGGTAAATAAGCAGGAATTGCTTTCTCCTCTGGGTCTTCTGAAGAAGTTTATTTTTTCCTAGATTGACTGTTTTTAGGATATTTCTTAAAGGAGTTGACTCACACTTAGCCCCTGATCCTATAATCAACTCCGTGTGGCTGAAATCTTTGAGTTGTTTGTTTTCATTGAGCCATGAAAGGTATTCTGTTTTATCTGCATCCCACATGCTGACACAGTATTATACTAGTTTGTCTCTTTCCAGAATAACAAGGAAAGCTATATTAGGAAAATATGTTGTGACAAATCTTAAGAGCGAGTTAGAGCAAAAGCCTACAAAAAAAAAAAAAAGGCAAAGGAGGTGTAGAGCAATTAACAATTTAGTCCCTAATGAAACTTAACACTTGGATGTGCTTGAGGGTTTGTTTATGCTGGTCCACATGATGTTGTATCTATTTTGCTGTCAGTGGAGTTCTTCTATAAAGTGCAGATTTGTTTTAATAAGATGCCTTTGAAATAGGATGGCTAGTTTTAACATTTTTGATGAACATTGAATATTTCATTTATCATTTTGGACTAATCTTTCAGTGAGTTTATTACATCAAACCCAAGTAGTTAGGTAGACTTCCACTTATTCAAGAGGAGATTACCCTCATCTCCTCTCACTGGCAGCCTTCATGCCAGCTATACCTGAGGAAGTAGTGGGAGCCAGAAAGGAGAAATAAAGCCTATCACCCCTCTACATTCTCTTGATGGAAATTGTTCTTTTGTTGAGTGGTGCTAGCTGGACATTATCTAATTAATCCATCAATGATTGTATTAGGGATTTTATTTGACTGTTTGTTGAACATTTTAAGTATAAGAAAATAAATACTTACATATGCCTACCTTTCCAGACAATAAGAAGAAAAGCATTAATTTAAATATATATAACAAATTAAAAGAAAGATGAAACAGCTCTTCAGCTCCCATGTCTTCATGTAAATTTGCTTCTAGTCCACCGGACTAACTAGGATTGTAGGTTCACCCAATGCTGTAATCAGATCCAAAGAGTTCTCTGCACAAATCACTCTTCCTGGTGAAGTTTAATCATTTTGTTATAAAATAGTTGTTCAAATTAATTTGAATTTCCTAATACTGTATGACATATAAACTTTGTCAGGCAAAATCTGGGTAACACATACACGCGTAGAGATTTGTTAATGTGGAAGGTGTACACACATGCACACACATACCATAGACATCCAGGAAAAGTAAGTATGATGTCATGTGTCATCACATCAACCAGCAAATATCTCCCCCTTTACCACAGCCCAAGGATGTCCATGACACAAGCACATTTTAATAACAGCCAAAAGAAATCTTCTTAGTCCAACGTTAAGAAACTGCCTTTTGCCAGTTATTCTTGGAAGAACATTGGCACTTGGGTTAAAATTTGCAGAACTATTTACCTGCAGGATATTTTCCAGTGTGATAAAGATGACTTTGTTCTTCACCCACATTAAACACTATCTGATACTGGGTGTCACCAAAACATTACTTACAACTGCAACCATTTTGGTCATGGTCTAGGGATGGTGACATTTGATAAATGAAGCTACACAGTGAAAATGTTTCAGCCTTTTTCAAACACAGAAAAGAAAATGACAGAAGGTAACTCTTCAAAGAGATTAATTATTCTTGCTAGCTATATAGCTTGCTGGTAGGGAAGAGATCTGGAAATTCTTGTGATTACTGAATTTGTTACTGACTAATGGTACAGGCCACAGTAGTTAAAGTATTTAAATGTTATCTCATTTCTGCCATTTGTATTATTGCTGTACCATGCTATCCAATGTGAAGGCAAGCAATAGGAACAAATGAAAATGTAATTTCTTTCATTTCGCATTTTACAGGAGAAATTTGTAGTGGATACAGCCTTGAATCTGTTATTTTATTTCAATACATAGATACATACAGAGAGAGAACAAAATTAACAAACATTAAAAATTAACAAATATAGGCAGAACCCTATATTGCAAGCCTGCTTTTTAGGTGGGGAACACAACTCTGTCTAGAGCAAGAGATGGATTCATTTGTTATAGAGCAAGGAGACTTGCATCAACATTCATTCTGTCTGCTGGGATTAATCTTAGACCCGTTTCTCTCAATCCAGACACTAACAACCTCCAGGCACCAAGACAGAACTTCAGCTGCAGCTCCTGATAAGCATGGGATGGAAATATATAATTAGATATCATTAGCATCCTAATGATGCCTCACCTCATGTCAGCACATTACCTCCCCCAGCAGCTTCATATACATATTAAACACTAAGGGAGGCAAGGTTGACCCTTGCAGCACCCTACTCAATTTCTCATTCCCCCTATTGACTGGAATTGCTCACTCAGGAAGGAGGAGGAGAACAGTGCTATTCACTTCCAACACTTAAACATAGTCCAGAAGACTACCATGATCAATTATATCAAAAGCCACTGAGAGATCCAGCGGGATCAAAAAATTCATCCTACCCAGGTCCCACCAGTTTATCTATAAATGTTTCAGTTCCTTACCCAGGCCTGCTTGCCAACTGAAAATAATTGAGCTTATCCACTTGGCCTAAAAAGGGAATGCTAGAGATAGGCTGATAGTTATCCAAAGGAGCTGGGTCAAAGGATAGCTTCCTGACATCCCCTTTCCCAAAGAAATTTTCATCATAACTCAGATCTGGTTTCTAATCACTTCCCTAGCCACTTTGATGAGCCAGATGGGACAGCCTGTGACCAGGACTGCAGCAGATGGGATCAATTTCCAACCATCTACCCATTTAAACTATCCCCAACCATCTTCACACACTAATTCCAGGTGTTTGATTTCTGGTGTTCTTTCAAACTAGTTTTTTTTCATTCTCCTCCTCTTGACAGAAAAATTTCTAGCAAGACTGCAGTGATTATTATCAACCCATATCCATAAATCTAGTGGCTACATGCTCTCACAACATAGATTTAGTAGTGGTCATCTACTGACCATCTGTAATGGTATGTGGGAATGGCCTTGGGAGACAAGGCAAAGAGACACAATCAAGGCAATGGTCGGATAAAAGGCAGCTGTGCCCACAGCAAGAGTGTGGGAGGGACAAGAGGCTCAGAAGAGACTCTCCCTAGTTTCGTGGGCTATAAAGGAGATGGGGCGAGAAATGTACCAAATACAAATACAATACAAATACTTTAATGACCAAGTATAAAATATATACAAGGAATTTATCTTCGGTGATGAACAGCAAGATCAATGGTGCGTTTGGATAGCAACAGAAAATTAATAAACAGTAACAATAACACTGCCCAGTAAAATAACTTTTCCAAAAGAAGAAGCCACTGTCCAGTACATATCAAATCATATAGTATTTAACAGAGCAATGGCACAAGGGAAAAAACTATTCCGATATCTAGATGTTTTAACATATGGAACTCTATAGGGCCATCCTGAAGGAAGAAGTTGGAACAGTATTTTTCCATCAATAAGATGCCCCCATGTACAAGATGACCACCACTTTTCCAACCCAAAATTAAGAAATCAATATTTTAAAGATAGTGCAGAACACATTTTTATTTAGTAATTAGGTAACATTTACCTGATACACTCGGTGGGAGAAGGTCCAAACCGTCTCTCTGCAGCAATGTTTCCATGCTCTTTTGCATAACTGATTACATTCAATCACGAGTGAAACTGCTGATAGCTTGTCTCTGCAAACAGACTTCCTCCAATTGGTTTGTTCAGCATCAGCTGATGTCAGTTACATAAGGCTCGTGATTGGAGGAAGTCTGTTTGCAGAGACAGTATGGGCAGTTTCAATCGTGATTGGAGACTAGCAATAGGAGGAAGCCTGTTTGCAGAGACAAAGTATGGGCAGTTTTACAACCGTGTGGTTCTCTCCTCAGCTTACTTCCTTGCATAAGATGCCCTTCAATTTTTAGCGTAAGGATTTTATAAAAAAGTATCATCTTATAGTTGGAAAAATACGGTACTTTCAGACTTGCAAAATTCTGTTAATGTAGCTTTACAATAAAGTAGAATTAGTTCATCTGTTCATGTTTCCTGTCTGATCTACCTTGTAAGGCTGACACCATCACTCCATCCCAACTGCCAGGAATCCTTCCAATTGGAACCATTCCACATATACCTGTCCATAGCAGCTGTGACAAGTATTCAGAATCATCTGCTCAAGTTGCTCCACCAAGGCATGAAATTGTACAGCTCATCTAAAACTCCTGCTTGTCACTTGTGCCACTCAAATTGTCCCTTGTGTGGCTTCAATCTCTAGAAACTGTGGCAATCCAGCCTCTGTCAAATTAATCTTAAGCCTGTTGCCCATCAACCAATTGTCTTTTCTCTCCCTCCACCTTCTGCCTCATATCTTATCATCTTCTCAAATTCTGCCTCACATATCTCCTCGCTTTCATCTCCATCATGTGGTTTCAGAAGCACTAATTTCATCTCTAGTCTCACTTCTCTCTCACTTTGTCTTCCAATATAAATGCTTCCCCTGCCAGAGACATCTTTTAAAAAATGTGTTAAAGACTATGAATATATTTCTATCCATACTTTAAAAATGCTTCTGGCACACTGGCTAAGCTCATTGTCATTCCTTTTTGTTCAGAGCCCGCTGCACTGCAAGGTACAGCTACACTGACCTATATTCCATTAAGTTCTTAATTATCTTACAGTACATTTAATCATTTTATAAAATGCACATGTTGACCAAGGTTCCTCAGTCTTGTCTCAGTGTTGAGATTGTAATTCCCAGAATTCCACTCCACTTTATTGAAGAGCACCAGGTTGGTTAAGGCTGATCTACAAATTACTTGTTCTTTGGTACTATGGATTGTAGCAAAGATAATCTTATAATCTTTTACCTCAGGCCATTGCTTTAGGTCATCTTTGAAAAAGGATTTTCATCCACATAAATAAGAAGTGTATGAATGCATATAATGCCAGCAAAATTATATGATAAGGTGTCATTCCCTAAACAGTGAAATTGTAGGGATGAAAACAAAAAAGTTGTGCAGCAACTAAAATATATATATATATATGGAATGAAGCACCTGAAGTTAAAAGAAATCAATCTATTATTCTTCTATTTCCTACTCTTTCTTTGACCTAAATTTTAGAAAGGCTACAGCTTAGCATCTCTCCCCAGAGAATACACTCTTTTTTAAAATAAGTTGACTCAAATTACTCATTTCATATAATATAAATCACCTTTCAGCTGTAGGGAAGCTCATAAATCTAGTTGACATATGAGTAGCCAAGGTTTGATCCGTCTGGGTTTATTAGGATCATCTGATAGATATGCAACCAAGTCCAAAAAAGTTTAAAATACCATTTTAGTGTGAGTTATTTTAGACAGTGCTATAATAAGGCTTAGTTTCTAGGAATAATAAACACTGAAATATATGATATTATAAATGTTTTTATGTCTGGAAAAGGTAACTTAGGTATACTTTTTAATGTGCAGACATTTATGGAAAACCATGTTAGGTTAAATGCTTTTGTCCTTTCTATGCCAAATAAGGCCAATCTAGTCCATTATTTTGTATCTCAAAGGGGTTAATCAGCTGCATCAGGACATCTATGCAAACAGGACAGGAGAATGATATTCTTCTTCCTTGGATGCTTCCCACCAGTAGTATGTAAATATTGCGATTCTGTCATACTGCCTGTGATTCAGGATGTAATGTTCAGCCACCGAGTGGTCATTTATATTCCATTCCTCCATGACTTTGTCAATACCATGGAAATTAGCACCCTTACTGTATTGCTGAAGCTAATAGATCCATATAAGTGCTTTCACATATTTCTGATATTAAGGATAAGTTACTTTGTGTAGGTTCCGTGGGTGTACTTGTTGTGTGGTATTTACAGAGAGGTACAATTCACTTTAAAAACCACATATTTCAGAAGGCTAAAAAAAAAAGACATCTGCTTCACATGCAGCAGTTTGCACCTTACTCAAGCAAAATCAGTTTTGAAATTATCTCAGATCACCTGATACCTGCATCCTATTAGAAGTGACACATGGAAACACCTTCAACATGCCAAATTTAGTTCTGTGTCAACAGCTGAACAGCCATCAGAAGCAAATGGTTAAATCATTGCTTCCCTGTGGGCATTTGCAGATTATTCTAATTGCAAGATCAAGAAGAGCTGTTTTATCCCTTGTATTCTCCACATAGGATTCCTGTAGGAAGTTCTTAAGTGCCCTGATTCTGTGAGTAATTAGGTTTGGACTTAGTATACCAAAGAAGGAATATAGGAAGATGGCACATAGACAAGCAATTCAAGCTTCTGAGTTTATAAATGCATGTGTAACTCATGCAACTGGCCATTGTTTATTTATTTTTATTCCATTATTAATTTTTTTCAGTCATGTAATGTTTGGAACAATTTATCTCAAATGTCAAGACTATTTCCCACCCACCATATATTTTTGCTAAGACCTTTACATCCTTTTTTATGTACCTCTTAAAGGTGTTTAGTTTTCCACTGCAAGAGACAACATACATACATACATACATACATATATATATATATATATATATATATATATATATATATATATATTATATGACTTATCATATAATAACATATTTTGTACTATTGGTACTTTGGCCCTGCTTATTCCACCTTTTAGATACATCCACTCTCTTCCTTACTATTCCATTTTAAATACACCAATGGAACTGAGTGAGGCAAAACTGAATACCGCAAATGTCTCCTGAGTTTTGATTACAAAGTGCCTATAATCTCCTGAGTTGCTTAGAGTATAAATGATGTCCCCATGCACTGAAGGGATGTTTGAGGACACTGATACAGGTTTGCCTTTCTTTTGTCTTTCTTTCTTTTGTTCTTTTGTTCTTTTGTTTCACCCCATAGTGTGGACAAGAGAAAATTCTCTGCATGTCTGGATGTTCCAGGAGAGAAATGACACTCAGCAGCATTGCCATAAGCCAGAGGTGCACCCCCCTGCATCTAATGGTTTTTGAAATAATTAGGTCCAGCCCCAAAGAGCTCCAATTTTTGCTTTCACATTGTAATCTTTAATTTAACAAAAGGATAAAATGGTTCATTATTAAATTCATGACTGGAGAGTAATAGTATTAACTTAAAAAAACGTAAATGTGGGGGTAAATTCAATGAAACATTCATTCATTCATTACATTTGTACATTGTTGAGGGCACTAGACACTCCTGGCAGTTTTCAACAGGTAAAACATCCAAGTAAATAGTAATCAACAAATTTAAAGCATCCACAGTAATAACATAAATAACAAATTTACTATTACTACCACCAATAACAAAAACAACAATAATAAATAGGACAGGCTTCCCTTCTAAGAGGAGATTATGGATGAAGCAGTACCACAGGAGGAGTGTCTTCTGGCTTCATTTCCTACAGGTGTTTTTGACATTTTCAACAACAAAAAATAGCTGATTGTTTTAAGCATTTCTATTCTATCTTTTTTTCCTATCTTCCCTTTGGTGAAAAATAATTCTATTTCTGCATATGATATCCAAAGAAAAAATCCATATTTCCAGACATTTGGCCTCAATACTTTGCAAAAGGTATGGAATGTTGGCAAAAGCCATTAAAGCTTAAGAGAGACTCTAGTGGGACAAAAAGACGTTACTTTGATTTACAGACCACACGGGACATGAAACAGGCAATGGCCTGTGCATTTATTTCCCTGATATACTTCAAGGGAAAGGTCAATTGTCCCTGCATGGTAAAAGCTAATACTAACAACTAGAAACCGTCCCATTAAGTCACTGAGTCTGAGGATTATGATCAGTTATGTTTCAAAATTAATCCATGTCAGTTTTTTGTAATAACCCAAATTAAGGCTTAAATTTGTTAATGATAAGGTATTTAATCATATTAAGAAAATGCTGTGTTCTTGTTCAAGACAAGTCCCAGTTAACATAAAGAAAACAAGACAAATTTTAAGAAGGAAACTGGCTTTTAGAAAGATAGTATCTTGTAAACATAATAATTTGTTGAGGGAGAATACCATGATAAGGGAGAAATTAACTGCCAGTAAGGGAAGTTCGGAACATTTCTACTCCAACTGTAAGAAGTGACTAGCTAATCCCATACTTTACAAAGGGAAGGAGGGTGGGTTCCATACACAGCCTTTATTTCCCAACAGACTTCTTGGCATCTTGTGTTTCCTTATAACAAAAGAAACAGGGAGACAATATTATCCTTTTGGAAAGCACAAAAAGCAACTGGGTTTTTAAATTATGCTTTTAAAGGAACATCAAGGCATTAACAATGTGATCATTCATTTCTGAGTTGTGGTCTGGGGCCATAAGCAGACCTTCTCTTATGTCAGTTAATTGTAGCTGTCCTTCTTTTCTGATAGCATGGCGGTCTGAAGACAATTACTAGCCGTAAAGAGTTAAACTCCAATTCCAAAATGGTTGTTTTTTTCTGCTCACTTGTCAGACCTCCTTGGGAGATAATGAATTGACATCATTAATGTACCAGGCTAAAAGTGTTGGGCAGATATTCAAGGTTATCATGACTTCTTGTGGGTTGATGTTCTGGTACTGATGGAGTTCATTGTTCTCATAGAGTAAGCGACCAGTGCTAAGCAGCTGCCATGGAGAGGTTTTACCTTAATGGCAATATGCTTATAGCTAAATAGTGCAACTGAAAATAGTTACAGATAGATATAAGTATTGTGTAATTCCACATGCAAGGAGCAGTGAGCACCCACTCATTTTCTTAAGTTGCACTGTGAAGACAGTGACATTGCTTGTCATTGGTTCAGAAACTTGTTGGGAGCAGGGAGTTTTTGCATACATGCAAAGGATTTTATCTGAATTGGAATCCTACTCTACCAAGTTCCAGCTTATCCTGAAGTCTTGATTTGTAAGTAAAGATTTTCCAGCGCAGATAATCATGCTGTACTCATGGACAACTGCCTCTTCAGTGACTTTGCCAAAATGACTTGGAGAGAGTAACAGCAGTTCATAATTCCTCATATATTGAATTCTACATAGGAACATATCACCTGCACAGGGTTATAATAGAAATAAGTCAGACCTCCAGGAACTTTTATTATTTCTTCTATTTCAAAAACACAAACTCAGAATAACTTAAGGGAGAACTATACCCCACTTCCTTGGGAATAACACTATTGAAACTAGTATAATTTACTTTTGAGTAGACTTATATAGGATTATAGATTTATAGTATGCATCTATATTTAATAAGCCTCATTAGACCTACTAACACAAATGAATGTTTATCACACTTCATGTAAAAGAACAATGTTAAATATCTGTATCTGGATTATATTCTCTTTTTTTCTTTTTCTTTCCTTTTTCTATTTTTTTTTCTTTCTTTATTCAAACATTTGAAAAAACCAAATAAATAACTACAAAAGGAAAGAAAGGGAAATGTAGTGGATAAAAGAATAAAATATCAGTAAATAAAAAAAAGTTTACAATTGTCATGAAATTTGAAGTTCATTATTTCATTAATTAATAAATTGTATGGAACTAAGTTCACTGAATCATTTTTAAAAAATAACTAGAAATCTTTATAATACTCTGAAGATTATATGAATATCTTCATTATTTATCATTATTTCAAGGATAAATGTATATAAACATGTAAGAAGAAAACAAAAAAGAGAAAAAAAATTAAAAACAGTATTAGAAAGTACTTATTTTTAAATTCCCTCCCATTGTACCCTGACCCAGGTTTACATCAAGATGTTTATAAATGTTGAGGTGTACTCTAAGTGCCTGAGTTTGCTTTGTTGTGTGATGTATAATCTATAGGGGAGCTGTTCTTGCTTTTGGTCAAACTTCTGTTCTGGATACATAGTTAATTTTGCCAGAAATTTGCATATTCTCCAATATTCTCTAATATGTCGACAAAGTGGCTGTTTTCCAGTATTGAGCCAGTTTTGTCCTCACAGCCATCAGCATATATCTTAATAGATTGTGATCTTTTTTTTATTAATGTGTTCTGGAACAATTCTTAATTTAAAAAAAACAGAGGTTCAAATCAAACTTTGTTTTTAAGATTTTTTTGAATAATACTGTGCATTTCTTTCCAGCTCTTTTGAGTTTTTTTTACATCATCATCACATATGATTAAATGCTCCTTCTGTATCACAATGTTTCCAACATTTTTTTATTATATGATGTGTCTATTTTTGCAAAAATTTATGGACTTATATACCATCTGTAAAACATTTTGTATCAATTTTCTCTTAAATGATATGGTAAATGGGTAAATCCTCCCAATGCTGTATTGTAATTGCTTCTTTAAAATTTTGTATTCACTTTATCATACGATTTTTACTTGTTCTTTCTCCATGTAATATTTTAATAGCAGTTTGTATATACATCTTAGTATGTGGTCTTGGTTCTATATACCGTAAGTGTTTCAAATTCTGTCATTTGTCTTAAAGGTAAATCTTCTATTTATTTTCTATGGAATATGTCCAGGATAGAATACATTATAGTAAGTTCTTTTTGACCACTACTAATTGGACTGACCACAGACTCAGCAAAGACACAATAAGCTCTGGAACATAGAAATTTTATTTTTATCTCTTTCAGTAGCTGGGGCAGAATTTTATTGTAAAAAGTAAATATGTTGTTTTCCAAAAGAGAATTATTGATATATCCATAATCAAACTTCCCAGCCAGAACAACAGATCTTCCTATTTAAAGGAAAATTGAATAGACAATACAATTCAGAACAGTTTTCCAAAAATTCCTCCAATTACTTACTTTCCTGGATTCTGAAAACTATCATATTCATCTCCCATTTTTTAACTAAGTAGGAACCATAAGAAAAAATTAGTTGCTTTTCTTATAACTGTTCTTTTTACAAGGTAAAAACTGTGTAATATCTGCTAGATTAATTTCAACTTTCACCTAAAAAAAATTAATGTAAATGTCTTGTTCCTTGCAGAAGAGTGACTCTTCCCTGGCAAGACCAATTCTTCTATATGCTTATGTATTAACAGTATTTTCTACCAGTTCATATCAGGCAGTCATTCATCCAGTTCTCAATGCAGCTACATTGATTAGGCTACAATGCAGGGTTGTGCATTGTACATACATAGTGCCAACTGACTGACTAAATAATTACAATTCTTACATCATTTTAAGTTTCTATGATTAGTTTAATTAATGATTAATATCAACAGTCATTAATATTAAAAGTTTCAACTATTCAGTTATTAAACTTTAGTTTTTCCAAAAAATTATATATTCAATTAGTGTCACTCCATTAAACAGTTCAGTGAAATAATATGACTGGTTTTTGCATCATTACAAAGAAATAGATGAACAGTATGATAAAAAAAAATAGAGGAGGAGTTCAGTACATAATTGCAAGACTACTGGATCAATATATTATGAGTAACAATTATATTAATCAAATTGTTTTGCATATAAAATAAAAATTACTAATTTATCACTTTCAGGAATGCAAAAGGGAGAAAAACATATAACTAAATAATTTAAAAGTAATTGTATGTAAATGAGACTGGAGAAATAAATGATTTTATTCACTTAAGCCAGTGTTTGCAACAATTTGCTACAGGATTTCTCATTGTCTTCTACCATTATATCTGAGGTAGGAAACATTTCCCTGGATATCCACTAATTCTAATAGATATGATCCTGCCATTTATTAGATTTTACCTGAGTACATATTTAGCTATATTCTTTTTGAGCATTGTTGGGCACCTTTAAATTGTCTTGTTCCCTGAATTGTGTATCACATAAACATCTGCTTTAAAGTAGTCATACTGGTGAACTTATTAACTTATTTCTAAAAATCCAATTTAATGCTTTATCTTCTGCTTTGAGAATTTCAATTTTGTTTTCCTTTTGGTCACATCCAACCACATATCTTTCTTCAGAAAATGTGGAGCTAATCATATTTTCCACACTCTCCCAACTACAACATTTTGTGACTGAGAAAATGAAATAATTCTGTTGCAGAAAAATCCATAGTTAAATTATAGAATTTGCTGCCATCAGATGTGATAATGCCCACTAATTTATATGGCTTTAAAAGCAATATATCCTACTTCCAGAATCATAGTGTGCTGTGAATACCAACTTCAGGAGGAAAAGGTCATTCGTTCATATCCATGGCTGTGAGCTTCCCAAATATACTTGGTTATCCACTTTGGGATGCTGAATGCTGACCTGATCTAGTGAGGCTCTTCTTATGTTGGTTTCATCTCTAAGTGGGACAAGGATGCACCAGGCATGCTGGGAATCTCTGTGCTATAATTATCATAATCCCACCCTGGAATTAGCAATCTGCTTGAAAGTCCTACTTAGTCATGAAGCCCACAGAATACTTTTAGTCTAAAATACTTCACAACTCGTGGGAATAAAAAGGGAATGAAAATATTCCTTATGAGAATAAGTGATAGAATATTTCAAACAGTTTCACCTCTGATTGCTTTCTGTTAATTTTTTTTTAAATTTAAATAATTGTTATAGTCATTGCTGTTTTTTGGATTGGTTTCGCCTGATCTTTGTTCTTCCAAATGTTTGGAAAGTGGATATATTTGATATAGCAGTAATATAATGTTATATAAATATCTTTCTTGTATTTATTATTATGAAGGAGTAGCCTTAGCTTTAAAATTAATAAGATTGTGCTATGGATGGTGAGGATGAACTGTAGATATTCTAAATAGCTTTGTCCCAGTTAGGGAACCTCTTCCTTCTAGGCAAAATATGCTCTGCATATTTCCTAACAGCAATGCAAGATATATGTAAACAATTTTTTAAAGTTCATGGCTGTGGATATTTGTTAATGTATAATGATTGTAGATATCTAGTAGCAGATAAGCTGCCATTTAAGCTGTTTCTACTAAAAGGTGTTTTAAAATTTAAAGGGCTAGATAGTGGAGGAAGGGAGATCACTAAAATAAATTAAGGTGGATTTCCATTTTATTCTTTGTATAACTGTCAAAGTGTTTTTGCAATTTACACATCAAATGACTTGTTGCATTAAAATGTACAGATGACAATTATGAAAGGTTAGGCTGTGGAAAAGGAAGCTGTTGTTCAAAGATTTGCAAGTTTTAGTGACTATGAAAAAATATATATAAATATTTACATCTTTTATACTGTTATCCATGATAATGAAAATACATTCTTACGCAGAATAGGATTACAGGATAAGGATACAGGATAACCACATGACCAACATTTCCACTCCCCAATCCCTCAATAACTAGTTTAAAGTGAACTTGCTGTTAACTTCAGTTCTGCCATCCTAAGGCACAGAGAATGCCATAAATCAGCCAGACCATTTTTTTCCTAGCTGACCAACAAGAGAGTGCAAAGAAAATCATTCCAGCACCTGAACATTACAAAGAGTAATAAAAATCTGCTTACCTAAATTCAAGCAAAAATAAAATATATTATTACCCTTATCTCATCCATCTTTTTTTCTATGCATGAATTTGTATTAGTCTAGTAGTTTGCAAGCAGCAGTAAGAAAAACCTCAGAGGCTGCTAGGATGATAAAATATTTGAGGGAAGACTGGTGCCATGACTTGGTTGCACTGAAAATTCCCTATGGTGTGTGAGAATGAAATACTGTACGAGCATACCAGCAATTTGTCACTGGATTCTTTATCCTTTACTGTTTCCTATAAACCAGAGCAAAGACATAAATTAGTTGATTAAGCCACTTAAAACAGAGTTATGAGAACAATCAAATATTAACCAAATTTCTAAGTGGTATACAGCTATGCTGTGGAAGTGTTTGTGAAAAACTAACCTCACTAGAGGAGAAATATCGTGTGATAAGGCTCCAGGAAATCAGCTCCCTGAGCAAGTGAATTGGAGAAGCAAAAAGAAGTTCATCAGTGGGATTGGGGGGGGGGGGGGGGGTTAAGGAAGAATCTTAACAGATTTTTCCTTTAAGTCAAGAGTGGAATAAGAGGAAATATAAGCCTTCTAGTGATGGTGCCATAAGAAACAAACTTGAAAATGAACAGACAGAAGTTTGGAGTTGTAACTTGCAATGGTTGTGGCATATTTACTTTCTCACTTGAGAGCAGCCTGTAATATATTTGAAGCAAAGGCCAGTTTCCAGTGTCCCTTAAAAAAAAATGATTTAAAGCAGAAATGGCTATGGTTCAGCTGATGAGAGATGAAGATCAGTGCAAGGAACTATTTTATTTATTTATTTATTTATTATTCAATTTGCATGCTGCCCATCTCCCCCAGCAGGTGACTCTGGGCAACTCACAATTAAAAATCAAAAGCCCAGAAACAATTAAAATACCCCATAATAATTAAATTACTCAATCCATAAAAATCCACTATAAAAACAAACCCTATACATAAATACTAAAGACATTCAAGATTATATATACTTACATACATACATACATACATACATACACCAAATAATATATTATATTATATTATATTATATTATATTATATTATATTATATTATATAAAAATAACTGTACCAAATTAACCATGAACCTAAAGTCCCATTGTTATACAGAGGATGAAACTGTAAAAGTGAGAAAAAGGTAAATTCTAAGAGATGATTGGGGAGAAGAATAAAACTTCCTGTTTCATTGTGTTTTTGTAGAAATCCAGCTTTCAGTTCCATTGGCCAAAACCAGAATATTCTAAAGTTGGAAAAATAAGGTATGGCTACGTTGTTGTTGTTGTTGTTTAGTCGTTAAGTCGTGTCCGACTCTTCGTGACCCCATGAACCATATTGCGCCAGGCCTTCCTATCTTTCACTGCCTCCCTGAGTTTGCTCAATTTCATGCTCATTGCTTCAGTGATGCTATCTAGCCATCTCATCCTCTGCCGTCCTCTTCTCCTTTTGCCTTCCATCTTTCCCAGCATCAGGGTCTTTTCCAAAGAGTCCTCTCTTCGCATTAGGTGACCAAAGTATCTGAGCTTGACCTTCATTATCAAGTATGGCTAAGATGGTGTCTTTAAACTTAGTCTCACAGAATTGATTGGAAATAGATTCTAGCAGACAGAAGAAAATACCTCTGTTTATACATTTGGTACATGGATTGATGTGATTTAGTAATATACTGTAGGATTATTAGGCACAAAATCAGTATGATATTTTCTTGTTCAAAACATTCTGCTTCTGAAAACCAGTTCTGTAGTTTCCCCTCTTTTGACTCTTCATGATCTGATGGACATCATTGCTCTAGGACTGTCAGTAACTGCTTGTGTGAGTTCTACACTTAAGCTTGTATAATCAGTCATTCTAAGGCTAAAATGTGGAAAGCTATTTATTTAATTTATATTTGTAGCTTCATAAAAGCATCCGTCGGCCATTAACAGAAATGAATTAGTAGACAGAATCTTGGTGTGGTGTAAGGATGACCTCAGTATTCGGTAGAGTGAGGCAGCTATCTCAAGTGGCAAATATTGACGGATATTGGTGAGTAAGCAGATTATTGCATTGCCTGCCCAGTGGCTACTGAAGTAGCCTTCAAATGAAGTATAAATGGTACCCCTTTATTAATGCTAAGATAAGATTCCACTGTTAGCCTGTTCTTGCAGTGTGCGTTTCAGTTTGTCCATCGCTGCAGGCCACAAAATATCATGGAGTAGGGCTGGCTTGATATTTTCTTCAAGTCTTCATCAATAAAAGAGGGTTGGAGGAAGAGAAAGAAAATCTAGATCTAGTCTTCAGTTGTCAACAACATAAATGTCCGTGTTCTGTTATCGACTCACACTTATCCTTGCAATGAATGATATTGAAGAAAAAGCTTTCTAGAAAAGTTAAAACGAGAGCATTTACATGACCAGTGAGGATGCAATTTTAAACCTATTCCACTGTGGCATCAGCCTGATTGATTGATTATTTATTTATTTATAACATTTATATAGCCGTCCATCTTATATCAAACTCTGGGTGGCACCCAGTCAACAGTTAAAACAACGTCAGTAATAAAACAACATAATACATACATATGTCTATTAAAAACCACAAACGTTAAAAACCTGGCACCAAAGTCTGATCTCATGTGAATACATCTTACAATACTTGACGTGTTTCAATAACAGTAGACACTGAGAATAACAGAACGTGTTTCCCAGGAAAAAAAAGATTACCCAGTCTATGCGTTTTTCCATTGAGTGGCAGTGAAGTCAAAGAATTTACTTCAGTTGAAACTAAATTGGAACTGGGACTACATAAAGAAGTAAGCACTTATACTGGTAATGAAATCTGTACTCCTGACAGCCGAGCCTCAAACTGGACTGGTGTACACTTTCCACTAGTATTACCCATGTGCTACCAGTGTGTGCCAAAAATCACAACTCTTTCTTCAAAAAGAACCACCCAGTCAGTCAGAGGGGACCCAAATCTTCTGTTTATTTGTAGTACAGAGCTCCATGGACTGCTTCCTTCTATGTTGATGAAATTAAGGCTGTGTGCCAAGAAGCAGTTCTTCCCATCATTACCATTTCAGTTTCGCGTGCCTGTTTATGACCTAAATGGCACAATCATATACTTAACAAGTTTCAAAAGAAGAAGATTGTTTCCTCACGGTGGAGGCAGATAGAGAAAATCCAGCTGAGTGAATAAAATATCCCAGTGTTCTGGTCTTTTAACTTCAGAGGCCAGCAGCAGTTGGTTGCTGTGCCGCAGAGTATTCATAGTACTTACATATCTTTAACACAGACCCGGCAAATCTTATTCAACAAAATATATAAATGCACTTTTTTCCAGTAGAAATAGTTGTGTGTGAACTGCACAAGGAAATTTCTAATATATCTGTCCTGTCCTGTCCTGTCCTGTCCTGTCCTGTCCTGTCCTGTCCTGTCCTTTATTGGTGATATTTTTAACCTGCCTAACAGACAATTTTACTTTGCTTCCTTCCAACACTTAGTGAAAAATCATGCCTTTGTGGAAAATCACCATCAAATTTGCATGAAGGTCTAGAAGTAAAATATACTGGATGGGGAGGGAAATATGAAGGCCTTCTCCTCTGTTCTACATATATACTTGTTTTGAGTTTTCCATATTCTGACTCAATCTGTATTATTAAACATTTTCCAGTATATTGTAGGATAGCTGAAGACACATCAAAAATTCAACAGAGGTGACTTCACTACCTCAGAATGATTATTCAAAATGGAGATGAGGTGCAATTGTCCTGGAACTGAAAAAGTTAAAAGGTTTACTGCAAAATTAAATTCTACAGAAGAACTCAGTGACTGAGCATAATGCTGAATACAGAAATCCTGATTTCAGTCCAGTTAAAGAATCTGGAAGCAGGTGATGGGAGGCAATTTATGTCAGTACTCAACCAGGATAAATGACAAAATGTGATCTGACACCTAAGTCAGCTTCAAATATTAAGACATACATACTTAACATCCATACATATTTAGCAGGATATAGGTATCACTGAAGTCTTCATAGACATAGAATTGCTCTACATATGCTCTCAATGCTATTTAAGTCTCAGTGCTGGAATTAATTATCTAGAAAAGAATGAAGCTATAGGACAAAACTACATACAAAATACTTAGAATTTATTATTTCATTTGTATGTTCATGTGATCAATGGAATTAGATTTCAATTAAAAAAATTAAAATATTTATACTTTACAGTTTGTGCAACTAAAACAATCAGTATTAATCAATGAACGTAAAGCAATTGTGAAATAGCTGTAGACATGCGGTATTCCACTCACATAAACTAACTAAAACTTTGTAATTTCTCAAACCCAATAAATTTAGCTGAAATACAAACCAAGTATCCAAGAAAATAAATTTATAAATTTATCTTATTGGATACTTGGTATGTATTTCAATGATACAGTAAATTCAATAAATTTAGTTGCAATGCATACCAAGTAGAGAATGATACCCAGTGAATAAGTTATGGATTTAAGGGGCTGTTTGTATTTCACAGGATAAAATCTTGAAAAATTTGTATTTATTCTGCCCTTCCCAAAAGAAGAGTTTGTAAAGAATGTTTCAACATTTCACTCAAATCAGTATTCTTTTTTCTGCATCAGATATGGTTCATTATATCAGTAAATGAATTATCTTAAATATGTTTCTATTATTTTGCAAGCCACTTAGAGCCACTTAGAGCTTTGTGGGATTGAGTGGCATATAAATTCTAGTAAATAAATACAGGTAGTCCTCAGTTAACAACCATAATTAGGACCAGAATTTCAGTTGCTAAGTGATGCGGTAATCAAGCAAAAGGTCATGTGACCACTTCGCTTAGCAATGGCAATCCTGGCAATTTCCCTTGCCATCATTAAGCTAATTTTACCGGTTGTTAGCTGAGGACCCACACCAATCCAGGCCATTCCAGGCTTGGTGCCTCCCAGCCCCGAACTTCAGTAAGGTAAGGGTCTGCCTCCAACTCCCCCCCACCTATCTCCTCCCCATCTCTGCCCTTTTGGCTGCCCTGCACCCTGCCTTGCAGGTGAGCAACCAGCCCCAGAATCACATGGCTCTAGGGCTGCTTGCCACACCCCGGGAATCAACAGCCACCCCAGCCCAGTCCCACCCCCTATCTCTTCCCTTCAATGCCACCTTGCGCTCCACTGTCCCAGCTGCCCTTGCTGTCTTCTTGCTCCCACTGCTGATGAGGCATGCCTGGCCCAAGACCTCAGCCCCACCCAAGAGCTCTTTGCAAAGGGACTGCTTTTGAGGGGGTTTTTTCCCTTTCATTTTCTGCAGCTGAAGCCCAGCCCAGCCTGGCCCAGCAGCCAGGCTAAGCATGCTTCGTCAGCAGTGGGAGCAAGAAGATGGCAAGGTCAGCTGGGACAGTGAAGCACAAAGCGGCAGGGGGTCGAAAAGGCATAGATGGGAGGAGATAGGCGGGAGGGGAAGTTGCAGCACCCCTGCAGTCATAAGTGAGGGCAAGCTGCCAAGTGCCCGAATTTTGATCACATGAGCGCAGGGGCGCTGCAATGGCCATAACTTCGGGTACCAGTTGTAAGTCACTTTTTTCATGTTTGTAACTTCAAACAATCACTGAATGAATGGTCAGTAAGTGAGGACTACCTGTAAACAAATAACCTTGTATAAATTGAAGCAAATTGTGGGATATACATTGAAGTGGTAGTCTTGAATGGTTACATTTATTTGACTTTATGTGCAATGAGGAAAGAACCATTATCATTACTCTTTTCTTTTGAAGAACTGTCTCAACACAACCTGTATTTATTTGTGGCATCTACTCAGACTTAGGTACAATATAAAAGTCTATAGAGCTATTATTTTTCAAAGTTTATTAATTTCCTGAGTCTTATAAAGATCTGTCTTCTGTCGCATGTAATTTGGTGATGTCTTTATTGGATTTCCTTCTGGCTAGTACATTAGTACAGGGGCTAAATCTCCAATACCATAGAAACCAGAAAATTAAACAATCTGTTTCTTCTTCTGCGTTCAGCCTAAATATATATTCATATGGCCACTTTGGACATTTCAATTTGAGTTGACATATAGTACCTGAAGAATTCCTTATGTTCTAGCTCTTGTGTGCCAGGAACAACACTCAGTGCTTCCTCTTTTATGCTCCATGCCTCACTTTCTCATATCAAAAGTTAAAGTAAGCATGAAGCAGGCAAGAATAATAGAATAGACATAAAAATTATGAAGTTTGTGACATTGTTTGAGTTGTACATATTTGAGTACCAAAACATTGTACAAAAAGCATAGCCTTCTTCAAGTATTCCACTACTTACTTGCTATTTAAATTATTTACATGCTGTATTTTATGTAAACATATCCAGGCCAAGAACAACAGCAAGCTGCAATATAACAATATTTTAAAATATTAAATTAAAAAATACTATTAGTTACCTAACTATGCATTCTAATAAATGGCTATAATGCCACTATACATCCATATGATCTTAACTATAACATATCAACACAAATACATTTTCAGCATGTACAGTAACTAAACTGCAACAGAAATGATACATGCTTACTTTCTTGGATGAAACCCCAACACAGAAGGCCTTTTCTCTGGTTTATACCAAGACTGTATCTATAGGCTGATGCATGACAAAGAGTGCCCCTGATAATAACAGCAGTGGGAAAGTCTTACAGGTTAATCAATCTGTCTTTGTAACAAAGTGGTAGTCAATGCAACTATTTGAATACTGATGTAAAAAAAAAAATCTCAAGAGGCAGAGTTATGTATGTTACCAAACCTTACTTCTCTTACATGCCATTTCTCATTTTGTTATTCCTTAATAAGTTTTATAGCAAACTTATGGAGTACAGAGGTTACAGATATTTCTTTTGTCATTTAGCAATTGGTATAGTCAGAGTTCAAACTACCCTAAGAATTTTCCATAAGTAGAGAAGGTTCCCCTCTTCAGAGTTTGCTCAACAATTCATGGAAAGATGTAAGAGTGAAAAGGAGACTTTCTAGAGTTGTTTCCTAGTATTCCACTCCAATTAACCAAAATGGACGTAATTAAAGAGAAAAGTTTGTGGAGCATCACCAATTCAAAAGAGTTTTTGTTTTCTCTTGTTACATCATGCCTGCATTGAGAGCTTATTGGCCAGCCAGACTCAGAGATGTATTCTGTTTTCATGACAGTATAGCTTAAGTTAAATGGAATCAAAATACAATTTATAAAAGAATATTATTTAACTGATCATAAATTCAAGAGAACATATATCAAAATATGCTGAGTTGGTTTTATCATCTGTTTCTTTTAAAGTCCTTTGCAGATGTGCACATTTCAGAAAGCTCCTTGCTAGCTTGCTAATTTTTATCCACATGCACACATACAAAGCACATGTGAAAATAAAATATTTTTATATATTGAAGAGAACCAGCTGAAACTTTATAAGAACTTGGCACTGCAATTATGCCTGTTTCTCAATCTGCAATCGGTTTAGAAATAATCATTGAGAAAACAAATTACCTCTTTATATTACTTTCCCCTTCATAAAGCCAGAACTTATTCAGATGCAGTAGCCGGTGCCTCCAACTGTCTTGGGGTTTTCCAGCCTCCAATCATCTTGCAGAATTTGTCCTTCCTTTGGTTAATGTACATCACATTAGTGTATGTGATTAAACTGAACTTCCATAATACAGTAAGTTGGATTATAGCTTTCAATACTATGAAAGAATGGCTTTGGCCTTCATGCTGTCATTGTAATAGTCTTAGAAGTGCTTTGCTGGAAACAGTGCTGAATGAAATGGAACTATCTTACTTCAGATAGTAAATAGACAATAAAGCCAAGGTAATCAAATTCCCTACTTTATTTCCCTTTTAATTAATCTAATAAATGCCCCAGAAGATTCCCATTTCAAAATCAATTCTCCCAACAGATTTTCCATTCCTTTCACCTACAAAAAAATGTTTCCAGAATTTTCCAGTTTGCTTTGCTCTCTATAAAAGACAGAAACTCTTTTCAATTTAAATGATGTATGCTCAGTGTTTAAAATAGTCCTAATTTAATCTTTGATGCAGAAGTGCCTTGAATGTCTTGATCAAAGATAACTTCAGACACAAGAAAAATATAATTTCATTCTTGTCTGGTTGATCTTCCACCACTGAATCCTTATCCCAGTCTATTCATTCATCACTGCAGAAGAAGAGTATCATATGTTTCCTTCTCTGATCTATTGCTTTGTAATTATTCCCAGAAAAAGGAAAAGTTACAAAGATGGATTCCTGTGAGTAAACGGTTCATAAAAATGATATGGACTTGTATTGATCTGACAGTTTCTGTCACTTAAAGGTTCAAGAGGCTAGTTTTCTAAAAGGCTACTCAAGATAAGCTTGAGAATTGAAGCCGCTCTCAGATCACTAGCACACAATCCCAAACTGCAGATTTTATCTGGCATAAAGCAGACTAAAGCATTTTACCTCACATGGTTTCCTCAGAAGGTTGGACCCTGAAAGGGACAGCTTGGTTACTTTCTTTGCTTTGATTTGCATATGATCTTTTTGGCAAGAAAGAATGTATTGATTTTGACTTAAATGAGGAGAAAAGGAGCCATACCGCTAAGTTTCTGTACATCCAACTGAGTTTCCATAACACTCAGCAGAGTTTTCAGTAGATTGCCAATATTCATGTAGTGTAGCTGATGCATATGAAACTCAACATTCATTCCTATTTGGAGAAGAAAGTCTATTTTTTTCCAGTTATAGAAAATAATTACTTCCATTAGAACCCTTATTACTAAGTAAAAGTAGAACTTACCTTTCACCTATCTGAAAAATTAATTTGGATTGTCATTTGTAATCTGACCAGTCACCACTGAGTTTATCAGCAGATTCTAGGGATAAATTGACCCATGAATTTGAACTATATATAATAACATTCTTAATGCCAGAAGTAAACATTGCTGGAAAGCACACACTAATCTTAGGAGCATTGAGACTGGTAGTTAAAATAGTATTCAGCACATATTTGAAGTATTTCCTATGTTAATAATAGTCTCTATGTTCCATTGCTGATCTTCATTGCTTAAGCTAATTTCTGGGACTAACTCTAGTTAAGTAATAGCCTTAGTTTATATTTATTCCTTGGGCAGATTGACTAGGAATAAATCTTAACAGAACCTTAGATGCAATCCTAACTCTTATCATCTTTCCTTGTTGGGCTCCCTCTATCAGGAAAAACATGAAGACAAAATAGAGGCCATGAGCCAAGTTTTTTTTTTTTTACTAGTATCTCTCAAAATACCCAGGTATATAAGCCTGAACATCTCTATAACAATTCAGAACAATTTTTTGTTCCAAGGGTGTCATTCCATTCTATCGAATCTTCAGCAGACCTTGTATCAGAGCTGGAAAGAATTATTACAAAAATAATACAGGATCAGTTCAAAGGCGGCCATGATTGCCACTCTTAAACATATGCAGATATTACATCCACACTCCATTCTCCCACATATCTCCATTTATTCACTGATTCAGATGTATATTTTCATGCATAACTTGCATTCACTCATTATCCCACTCACCCATATGCACACACCTATTTGTGCACACTTACCACAACATGTCACATACACATAGATTCCCACCTTATGCCAGTCATGTTTGATTCAACAGAGGATTTTAGAAACAGAATTTGGAATCAGGCCTTGAACGTTTTTGATCTGCCAAACAAAGTTCATTATCCATTTCTGCTATTCAGCTCAATTTATTTAATATTTCAATAAAATGAATGGCCATCACATAACGGTAATGTGTTGAAAATTGCCCTTTCTGTTGTTAAAAGGTAATAACAAAGTATATCTTTACCCATTTAAGCATCTATTATTCACTAACTTTTTAAATTATTTTTCTTTATGAAGAAGTTGCTTTTTCCAACTAGAATTGTATGGATTTATGTCACTTATGAATTATTTATCACTATTCTGGCAGGTCTGTACTATCCCTATTAGTATGGATTACAGTGCTCTATGTTAGAACATGAGTATGGAATTTTGGCTCCATTCTCAGATATAATTTCCATTTCTGTGGTGTTGATTTTAGGCAGGATATTTTCCTCAGCTAAACCACTTTTCATTTTGCCAGTGTTTTTATAGGCCTGAGGATGAAATTTTATGCCACATTTTCACCTGCTATTTCTTCCAAATATATGGCATTACCTTCTCTAAGCAGCTTAGTTGGAGAAGAGTTCCAACAGCATGCTGCTCACTGAAAAATTTACAAGTTGACCTTTTTATAAAAGAAAGGTTTGTTAGAGATAGTATCATATTTTTTCCAAAGGAAATGGAATAAATGAGCTTCCAGGGAAGAAATGACAAACTGAAGATGGCAGTGGAATGGAGAACCAGCGAGTAGACCAGCTCTTTGTAATTCCTTTCTGGAGACTTGAGATCACCCACAAGTGCTCCAGACAATCGCTCCTTGCAAGGAGACCACATGAGAGCAGTCTCTCGTGGGCTTAGAGCTCTGGGAGACAAGGGATCGCCATCTTTGCCCAAATCATAGTTGGAGCTTTTATGGACACAGGGTTCACATGCTTCCTTTCCTAATCACTTTTGGATATTGCTTGTTAACTGCTTTTCAGCTATTAGGAACCTTTGGATCAACACGTTTTAGAGGACTGGGTGAGTTTCCTTCAATCTGTAGGGAAAGAAGTTTTAAATACAAGTTTAAGGACAGAAAAAGGTAATTAATACTTTGATTTTAGAAAGTTACAAATGGACTAAGGGTCCATTTAAAATAAGATTTTGGAATTAATTATAAGTATTAAAATAGATATGTGGTTATCTCTAGTAACCCTTAATGGACTTTTGCTGATCAGGACTGAATGACAAGGCTTTAAAGATCTGTTTATAGATAAGAGATGATATATGGGAAGAAGAGATCATGTGTTGTATTTTAAGAGAAGGTGATAAGTTACTAAAATTGTTTATACTTGTGATGAAGGGGGAAGCCATTTCTTTGTATATTCCCTTTGCTTTGCTTTACTGATTTCTTACTTTTTCTTTCTTTCTTATTTTCTTTCTATTTTTTTCTTTTTTGCACTTTCTGTTTTTTCTTTTTCTTTTTCTCTTTTAGTTTGTATTCAGGCAAGCCATCCTTCATTTTGAAATGTTTTTTTCCCCCTAACATAATGTGCTCAGTGTATTCTATTCATTTCATTTACTCCATATCCTTTTTTTAAAGTAATTTTATTAAACGTTACCATTAAAAAGATAAAAACTATTTCAAAATGAAGGATGGCTTGCCTCTATTTTATTGTACAGTGCTTATCTAGGAGTGTTTTGTTTAATCAGTCAGATAAATATATTGCGTATTCACACAATCATCAAAATCAGTGGCTCACGTCAGCATTTGGATCAGCCGTGCCAAGATTCAGTAATGGCTGACACTCTTTCCTATAGTTACGGTTGTCTTGCTTCGGTACATTAATGCTTCATTTTACCACAAATATGTTATCATTCTCTATAATAACATGTCATTTACTTTCACGTATATTTATTTAGCATTTGAGCAATAAAATAGACTCTATTTAATTCCTAAAATCATGATTTGCCACATAAATCTTTGCTCTTGCTCATATCATAAATTTTTATTTCAGAAACCAACAAAGGAGAGCATTCAAGGATTTCTATAAATACAACTGATTCTAAGTATACCATGTAGTTTTCTTATTATTTGGTTTTGATTTCCTTCAATAGCTACCTTGGGCAACATCAAAAGTTGTTGAAGCCCTTCAGATTTATAGGTACATCCCAAGAGATTTTGGAAAAGCTCAAAAAACCCATGGTGCATGTACATTCCATGTGGCAACATCTCCACTTGAAGTAATGCTGTGGCATGCTAAGTTTTCTGCTACAACTATTAGATTGGCCTTATCTGGTGCCATATAAGTCTATCAGGTCAAGCTGTGAATTGCGGGATTGGACAAGGCTATCCACGCCGCACACAATGCTAGATTCCTACAAGTAGTATAATAGTATATTATTGGAAGTGTAACTGTTACATAGCATAGTAAGATGGATATATTTTGCTTGTCTTACACAGGATATTTACTTCTTACTATTTTGCATCCAATAGTATGCAATTTGCATGAAAATGGGTAACATTTTTTATGATCAACATGACCAGATACTCCAAACTGTGCCACAAACTGTGCCACTAAAGTGATGCTATGTGTGTGTGTGTGTGTGTGTGTGTGTGTAATTTATCCATAAATTACAAAGGTAATTTATCTTGAATAGGTATAATGAAGATTATTGTCAACAAAATAAATTCTATGTCTTATAATTATTTTTGGTGAAAGCAGACTAGTATGGCTATTCTCTCTGGAAACTATCATTAAAGGAACAAACATAAGCTGCTCTATCTGCAAAAAGTAATGTGTATTTTTAGCTTAGATGTTCAGATATTGCACGCTAAGTTTTTTAGGACGTGTTTTAGCAAAGGAGCTAAACAGCTGAACCAGATTCAGAAGTCATTCTAAGGGGCAGAATTTCTGTGTTATTCCATTATTTGTTGATAGAAAAGAGATACAGCACACCCCCATTACATTTTTATACTCTTGCTAATGAAAATCATTTGTTAAATAGTGTGCAAGAGATTGCTCTTAGTTTATCCTTGTGAGTGCACTACACATGTGCACTGTCATGACAGAGAGAAGTTTCATACTTAAGCTCTAACACCATATAAAATAATACAATTTGTCTATTAATAGATAATGTATTGTAACTGTTATAAACCCAGTGGGTCCCTATGTGTCGTTGTTACAACCTGAACAATGCAGCCTGCAAGCTGCTATCCAACATGAGCAATTTCTCTTAGGAGCAGGTCCTTTGTCAGTTTTATCGATGGATTGGCATGGAACTATTTAACCCAGATGTTCTACAATCTGCATGCATGAGATGTATGGTGCATTGGCAAATATCTACATTTTGAGTGTTAGTGTAAAACATATAGGATAGAGGCCAGATGTAAAAAATTATTAGAAAGTCTTTATTACATTTTCTTAAATGCCTATATTTCTTCAAGACCTGCACTTATATTGTATATAATGCAGCCAACTTTACAAACAGGAAAGCACTATTGAACATTTTTGGACACTCAGGAATACTCTCTAAAAGGCTGAACAACAACCTTCTTGAGCATTGAGACTAGCATAAAATGAGAGGATTTTGCATCTACAGATGGATACCACATGAGCAGGTGAAAGATGTGCCTGTGAAAATTTGCTGACAATTTTGTGTGGCTAATACTGTTCTTGAAGCAGGAGGCCTAACCTGGGCATCTGGTCTGCATTTGACCATTTTAAAATAGTGGTTATAAGGAAATTTAAGCAGGTGCAAGATCTTACATTTTTAAGGTGTAATAAAAGATTTGTTTCTCAAATATTTTATTTCAAGCTTTTTGTTTGAGTGGCTCAACTTTTCTCCCCATCATATTCTTTCCAGTTTTTGGTGCCATTTATGGATTCATTGGTAACAAACGTGGTTATGATAGTAAAAACTACCACAAATATCTTCCATAAGTTTTACTAGATGTTACATGTTATAACTTGAAACATGTTTTATTAGAAGTTGCATGTTGTACTTTGAAACATGCAATATCTTTTCTGTTTTCCTATTTCTATAAAGAAGTTCAGTGTGCTTTTTCATTTCCTTTACAATCTTTAAAAGTCATAGGTTTGCTTTTCAAGGTTGTTGTTTTTACCGGCTAACATGTTTGCTTTTTATCACTTTTTTTCTCTGTTAATTGCAATCATGATTTATTCAGCTTGAGATTTGTCACCTCCCCGCCCCCCCCTCAAATAAAACATATATTGGAAAGAAATACAGCTGTACCACCATGTCTTTAGAGCAAAGCATCATGTATAGAAAGCTAGGCTAACTGTAATTGCAACCGAAAGTTTTAACATTTTCCAATACATAGAGAATTGTAGAGGTTGTGGAATAATGCCCAGAAATTGCCAGCAAGTGTAACTTGCCCTGAACATTTCCCAGATCTGAAAACAGAATAGAATCAGTTTCAAAACAAAAGTTGGAGTCCCTCCATGAAAATTAAGATAGGAGTAGGGCTGTTTTCAGCTTCATTTGCAACAAAATTCCATTTTCACTTTTTCTGTATATTCTCTCTTCATTATTTTATTGACAGCAAAATAATGCTTCTGTATGACAGAATCGAACTGTAAATCGAACAACAGACTAATACATACATTCATACTTATCCATCATTCTTCTCTCTTTCAGTATAAACAGTGCATAGAAAAGAAGAAATAGTAATCCAAAAAATTAAAGGCATGAGATAAGATAAAGAAAGCATTGCTAAATATAGTTTATGCTAAGATCGTTCACTATACCACTCCATACATTCATACACATACAAACTATCTCTACGTCCAATACATTCATGCGCCAATTCATGTATGGCCTTTTGTTCCTTAAGCTTCTTTTTGAGGATTTCTTCAACTCCATCCAACAACTTTCCCAGACTTTACCTACATTCATTCAGTACTCACTCATTCTGGACCCTATCTCTTCTTGTTTTGTGCGTGTAACACAATAACACGCACCATTTGATTGCCTCATTATCACAGGATTCAGCTTACTTTTAAATATTTCCTGCAAATCCAATTTTATTTTATATAAACCAATGGACAGAAGTGTGGTTTTATATGAAATCATTTCTTTCCATCTTTTTACAAACAAACAGAAATAAATTTTTATTTGCATCTGCAAATCTTAAAATTTTTCCATTCATCTTTTCATATTAAGTAAGCATTTCACCAACTTATACACTGTATTTATTTATTTATGCAATTTACAGGCCACACAGCTTGCAAGCTGTGACTCTTGGCTGCTAGCACAAAATTAAAATACAAAATTCTATTTGTTCTAGTTTTCATCATTTGTATGTCATTTGCAGTCGTTCACTCAATTTTCCCTACCTCGAATTTTCATTCTTTAATTTTCAAACCATGCTTCTTGTCATATAATATAATATAACTTACAAATATGCAGATGATTTGGGTTTTCATTCAACAACACAGCATCAACTTCCTACAAAAGTACATATACATTCAAAACCACAACTCATACACCACAAACATTTCTAATTTCTTTATGAAATGTATATACCATCTCAGTACAACTGGAATCCATGAAGTTTACAATGCATATAAAAGAATGCAATAACAATAGTAATAATAATTGTACAATAATGTTAAACTTAAACAATATATTACATTTTGGAGCTATCAATATTACATTGATAGCTCCAAAATTAGCCAGTTAGCTTCTGAATTAACAGCCACTTAATTTTGTTTGGGTTGACTGTACACCTATTTCTCTCATTCCAGATCCTGACTGCTCCAGGCACAAGGTCAGGACATCTACTGAATATATCCATATGGCCTAGGGTGGAGATGTGCACCTGATTTTTATAGGCATATTGATGTTACCTCAATTTGAACTGATGGATGATCTTTCCATCAGTGGTTTCATGTAGACTAGTATCACTCTTGACACTATTAAATTATGCTATGTCCCACATTCAGAACCTTTCATCAACCTTGTATATCCTTCATTAATTCTCTCATCGTTTCATCATACACAATCAATTAATCATGCTTTCAGATTTAATTCATGCCTTGAATAAATGCAATATTGAAAACAGATCATCCTTTTCTTTAGGAGGTACTCACCATTTTCATTCATTCTTGGATCACCAAATGGCCCAATCTCTTTTTTTTTATTCTCTGTTCTTCCTTCTACCCATCCATTTAGTCATCAAACAGAATAATTTTCTCCCTGGGTTGTGTTTTTCAGTATGTTGCAATTTAAAAAAAAAAAAACCAGTATTCCAGTATCACTATTCACTGATTCAACTATTGCTATCTCTGATTCCTACTTTCACACGAACCCACAACAACCTAGATGGCATTAATTCATACTTGCTGAGAAACATTTTAACCCTTATATTCATTAATAAGCCTACATTCACCTTCTTGTATATATTCATCCACCCTATTGCATAAGATTATACCACTTTCTTTCAGATCTACTATATCTTTCCTGTTCTCTTAGCTTCACAGACACACAACATATGTGATCTTTATTTAATTTCATTTGCTAATCCATGCTCTTTATTATTTACTCCTCTTACATTCTAAGTTACTGAAGTCTTCCATATGCCAGGGCTATCGGTAAATAGTCCCACAGATATTGATTTCTCTTGCCCGTCCTGGCTTTATTCACGGAGGCTTTTACTTAATTTTTTTTTAGTAAGATAAGGAAGCTGTAGATTAAGTTATACCCCTGCCACACATAGTGTGATAGAGTAGCATTTTTATTTTTTTAAAAAAAATCTATATTTTCTAAAATGTTGGTATAATATTTAATTCTGTATTAAATATAAACAGAAATATGAAATATGGAAGGATTTCTTTTTCTCCATCGTGTCACTTCTTTTCTCCTCCTTCCTCTGTATTAGAAGCTGATTAATTCCTGAAGGATAAAGGGAATTCCATCGGATCAAAGCCCAGGATACTGTTTCTTGGTGGCCAACTAAATGCCAACGGAAACCCAAAGCAGGACATGAGACGCTACTGGATAAGAGCCAGCCAACCAAGTCACAATCTGGATAATGTAAATACATTGCACGTTTTGTGGGCAGATTGGTATGACTGGTATTCATCCTGTTTTGGTAACAGAACATTTCCAAGGAACAAAATTATAATTTGGGAGTGTTCTTTGTACTGTCTCTATCACTGAAGACCTAGGGTTCCTTTGTTCTATGACATGGAAAGGCTATTTTGTTTTAAACTGGCTTTACAACTGCAACCTTTAGTTTTACTTTTATTTATTGTTAATTATGAAAGGAAGGAAGGAAGGAAGGAAGGAAGGAAGGAAGGAAGGAAGGAAGGAAGGAAGGAAGGAAGGAAGGGAGGGAATGTTTCTTATGCATCTAACAAAACTGCTTATACACACACACACACAGAGAGCATGTTATAAAATTAAATTATTAATTTAAGATCTTTATCTTATCTTTAAGATAGTTTATTTAATCATAGTAAATATAAATGGGAAAATAAGCACATAAACTAGTATGTACAGTCAAAATTTCTTATTTGTTGTTGTTATTGTTTTTGCAATTACTATAATGGTAATTCATCAAGTACATTTAGGCTGTCAGTCTGAAACTCACCAAGGATTGCTATAAATGTGGTGTAGGGAGAGAATAACCAGTTCACAGTAACTCACTATAAGTTAAGGCACAGATAGAACCATATCAAGTGTTATCCAACTGCATACATGGGCTCTATTACCTTTCTGAGAAAATGAAATGACAGAGGGCTGCAGCAAAATGTTTTATGCCCAGGGAGCACCATGTTGTGCTGCAGGAAGGTAGAGGGTATGGCAACATTTGGATAAATCAGTGATATACAACTTGTTATATCCCCATGTTGGCCATTTTCGGAATTGGTATTTCTTTTCCCTCCCCCACTACTCTTGGCAAAAGTGTTTACAACATATGGTAGATAAGGCAAAGTCAAAATGCGTTCACCAGTTCCAAAGATTAAGAACTCCTGGGACTACTGCAATATATTAATATGTGAAACTACTTTTGAAAGCAATGTAGATGTTGCTATGAAACTCAATTGTGCTGAATCACAGCATGTTTCCAGGCTGATTTTGAACAGAGACTGTATGAAGAATCTTATTGGAGCAGAACACAGGCCAGGAGAGAGAGGCTTTTCCAGTTCAACTTTCTGTCCTCAAACTGGCCGATCAGATGCCTGTGGGAAGCACACAAGCTGGACCGTGAGTGGAAGAACCCCCTCTACTACTGTATCCCAGTTCCTAGTCTTCATAGATAAGACATTTCACATAATTCTGTTTTACATGTCAAATCTTTCCTAGATGGGTGGAAATTTCATTGGCCAGAAAAAAATATATACATACAAGTATGAATGCTGTAACATATTTCAATGTACGTATACATACATGTGCATAACAGTGACATGTGTGATGCATCCCTAGCAAAGGGATCTTAAGAATGCATTCTATTTTTTTATGTGGAACCACTTTACAAAACTGTGTTGGCACCAGTAGATTTCACTGTTTGCCTGTTATGAATTTGAATGCCATGGTGTATATTATCCTGTTATTAGTAATAATTACTTTAATAACTAGGTATTTTCCTTTCTGAATTGGCTCCAGATTCTACAAGTACTGTATGGAAAGTTTATTTATTTATTTGTTTGTTTGTTTGTTTATGTGCCTGGTTTTTTTTTTTCCTGATAAATTTATATCCCGCATTTCTTTCAGGAGCTTAAGGTGGCATACATAGTGCTCTCTCCTCCCATCACAATAACCTGGATTTCTGTTGTTACTTTAGCCCCACTCTTTCTTAAAAAAAGGTAGATATCATTCATTTTGCGGGATGGAAGAAGTGGCCAGCCACCAGAAAATATGGCCTGCTGAGCCCATAACTCTCCTACTGACCCAGCTTATTTGGCAAATTTCAGCCTTTTAACTTAACTAAACTCCTGTTTTTGAAGATCAAAGAGAAGAATATGTGGAGCAAAAAGAAAGAGCCTTGCCTAAAGACAAAGGAATTATAGTCTGTCTGAAAGAATCACAAATATATGAACTTTAGTACTTCTCCAGTAATGAGGATGAAGAAATGGGCGAAGATATCCAGAGTGGAGCAGTGAAGATATCGTAATAAACAACATACACAGTCTGATATGATCAAGTACTTGATCAGACAATTCAGGTAAGAACTAAAATTAGAATGGGAATAGTCCATAACACTGGTAATAGACGGCTTAATGATTATGTTTGAATAAATTAATAAGCAGTTTAAGGAAAAGGCAGAGTGAATGTCTGACATAGCTCAAACAGCAAGTCAAGCATACAATATTAGCTTACATAATGCATCTAAGATAGAAAGAGTTCCAAAAGATATTACATATATCAAGATAAGCTCAGTAGATTTCCAAAATCAGAGTAGAAAACATAATCTCAGTGTCTTAGAGAAAATGCTGAGAATGTTGATGTAACATGTTACATGGTGACAACAAACTGTTTACTGATCTAAAACCACTGGATAAGGATATTGAACATGCTCATAAAGTGATTACAGCTGGGCTCATAAAGATATAAAGACCAAGGAACTTTATAATAAAATTCCTCTACATTCTCATGACAGTCAAAATTATTCAAACGCCATGTGAGTTTGAAGAAATAAAATGGAAAAGAGATAAAGTGGTATTATTTTAGGATACCAGCCAACCTACTTTACAGAAAAGAAGAACATTCAAACCTATCACTGAACAACTGACTAAATGAGGAATAAGGTAACTGAGGATTTCCTTTCAAATTAATTATATTCAGACCTCAAGAAAGGAAAATAATGTCTACTGTTCAAGAAATGAACAGGGCTTTGAATGACCTTAAGAAAACTACCTCTACTTTTAGTGGAAAAGATGAGCTTCAGAAAGTCATCTGTAGCTATAAGAAGATGAGACAGAAAATATAGTAAAAAGAAGACTTTGAACTCTATGACTTATATCATTATGCAATATCAACTTTAGGAGAAAGGGGGGAAAGTTGCTGAATGCTAATAAATGAACTGGGAGGCTGGAGCAAAGCAGAGCATCACTAAATAGGGGTCATAGGAAGCCTTTGGGAATTTTTTTTTTTCTAAAAAGAAATTGAAATATACAAGATTCAAACAAATATTTAGATCACTTTTTTAGTTCAAAATACCTTTTCAAAGTAAGTAAAATAAAGAATGAATTTCACAAGCTATGGTCCAGATATGGAAGAAGAGGTGTGCAGCAGTTTTATAGTATACATCTCCTTTAACACATCTGTGCTTTTGTGATAATATAGAACTGGCCAAATGAAAATATGGAAAGACAATAAATTATACACAATGTTTTATAAAAGCAACTTATAATAAAGAAGAGATAGAATATTAATTTGGATAAAAAATGCAATGGGTCTTGTGGGTTTAAAAACACTCATTTTTATATACTAGGAGGGTAAAACATTTACAAATTACCCATCAACAAATTTTGAGAAATTAATATATTATCCTTTCAACTTACAGGCATAATGTCCATCTTGTATCTTCTATTACTGGAAAAAGATGTAGGAAACCCTTCCATATACTTAAAAGAAACTTGGGAAACTGATCTGGAAAAATAGGAATTATATTTGAAGAGTTTACATCAATAGTACTTACTCCCATAAGAATTGCACAAAGATCCCATATTTATCCAGCAAAATGTTGGAAGGGTTGTAAACGGAAAAGAATATTCTTCTGTTTTTGATGGACATGTGAAAACTTAACAGAACTTTTGGAAAAGAAACTTGAAGAACTGTCATAACTAAAGAAATAATTAAATAAGGATTACTACATATATTTGATGGAGAGACTAAGTGGTAAAGTTGCAGGAAACCTGTTACATATTTATAACAGGATCTGTAGGGACTATATTTGTTTTATAAATAATAATAAGTCTGTCAACTTATAGGAAAGTGGAAATTAAATTATGACCTGTAATGTGAGTAGAAAATGTTGATGCTAAAATGGTAAAATGTCAATCAAAATGTATTGTTATTGCTTAAAATTAAAAAAAAAAAAATTTTTAAAAGACACTAATCCTGAATGTGTGTTAGATGATAATGTAATAGATTTAAAAATAGGAAAAATTGAGAAAAGTGAAACCTCTCATAAATACTGTTCTCAAAATTGGTAATTTATCCCCGCCAGGGATAATTTGCATTTGTAAAATTTAGTATATAAGATCTGGCTCTACAACCTTGGTATACCTTATTTATGAAAATTACATTTTAAAATGCTAATAGGATAAGTAATCTCCATTTCAGTAGTAAAGTTAAAGATTCCTGTGGCATCTTATGGAATGTAGACAGGGGGCCAGTTGATCAAATCAGTGATATATAATCTCCATGCTTCACTTATTGAAATGAATATTCACTAATGTTCTATTTAAGCATAGATAGCAGCCATAGAACCAAGCACATGCCACTTTTGGACAAAAAAATAAATAAATAACAACCATATTCTCATTTATATGTGTACTTTGCATTAAGCAGCCACATGTTCTAGCCTAAGGATCTTTCTTTGCTGATAGTTGTACTTTCTGAACCTTGACTATATTTTACAGATTGAATTCCCATTCCTCTTGCTACAAGAAAGAATAAGGTCTTTGGTTTACTATTCATTATAATAAATCTCATTAGCCATTCAATCAGCTATAATAGTTTACTGTTAGATGTTTATGGAGTTTAAAAATGTCACAATCATTCTATGACCTTTAAAGAGAATTGGTTCTAGATAAAATAGCATAATTATGGTTACTGAAATGTATTATTTTAGGAGAAAGGCAGCCTTCCATGTCTGATAGTGACCTATCTAGTGATATTCTGGCTATGGCAGACCACTGCTGCATTTTTGGGAGCGAATATCAAGACCCTAAACACAGTAAAAATTGGCTGTTTATAAGTTCTTTCACCCAGCCAGTTTTCAGTGGTCCAGTGGTGTTCACAAACTTCTGACTACTCAAGGACGATTTGCAATAAAATCCAAAGCATACCAGAAAAATTAAAGATTTATTCAAATGAAAAACCATTCTCATGTCCCAGATAAGGTATATATAACTGTGTTCTTGGTTGAGAGTCATCCCTGGCCGTCTTGTAATTGTGTTTCAGGGACAGCAATCCAAAGTGTAGTAGCTAGGCCTAGAAAATTTCTATTTAATTGTATTTATATACAAAATTAATTTAAATAAAAGATAGGCAGTATGATTATTCTCTAGCCATATATTTAATGATTTCCTCTTCTTGTCATATTAAAAATCACAATTTATGCCCCTAGGCTCTAAGCTTTTCAGGGCTTGCATATGGCCTGAGGTCTCTACTGGTGCATCTATAACCCAGTGCTAAAAGGTATTTAGAGGAGTCAGGGAGACTAATGAAAGGCTGATGCAAATGTTAGGGAAATTATGGGAAGGTTAAGAAATACAAGAAAAGAACCACAGTAGAAAAAGAGGAGGATGAAATGGGTAAAGTGTTTAGAAGCAAAACATCTCAGTAGGAAAAAAGAGTATGCACGAAGCTGAAGAACAGTGAAATCAAGGAAAACTTGCGTCTCTGGAAAAAGGTAGCAGGAATTATCCCTGTCACCAACAAGGAGCAAGTTAGCTGGCATGACAAAATATGAATGAAGATTGAAGGTGAAAACCAAAACCATCACCAAAATCAGTGGGACTGGCTGAACTTTCCATCCCACGCATTTCTCAGCTCTAGAGATATAACTGAGAATCTCAGTCCTGACCCACTTTGGAATTTCATTTTCACAACAACCTTATATAAGTTAAACTAAAAGAAAACTGGTCAGTTTAGATTTTGAATCTAAATCTCTCCATTCATAGCCTCTTACCCTAAGTACTACACAACACCACCAACCTGAGCCAGGCTCTTAAAATTTGCTGTGAACTTAATTTTAGGTGGGAGAGGATAGAAGAAGGAAAGAAAAAAAGGAAGGAATAAAGGAAGAACTGCTACTATGGTGATTGCCAAACTCATGCTTCTTTTGTTACTTCTTCTTCATATATTATGTATTTCTTGTAAATTACTTGAATTCCCCAAACATATGTATTTATATCCACCAACCATTAAAACAGATTGAAGTACTTTCCATAGTTTCTCCAGACAGACATTCTTTAAATAATTGATTGCTGCACTATTATTGCCCCATAGGTCTCTATCTGGAGACATCATACTCCCACAATAAAACAGAATATAAAATGTAAGCCAGCAGAATATTATATGTTTCTCACCTTGCCTTTTATTAATGTGATCACCTTGCAGATTATTGGCAAATGTATTCCCACTATGGCTTTTCCCACTAACTTTGCTGTTCTTAGAAATGATATATAAAGTTTAATTAACATTTTGGAAGAGTATTAACAACATGAGCATGAATCAAAAGAAATTCTGGCATGGGAATCTGTTTCATATGGAAGTCAGGACTGATGTAAGGAATATGACTGAGAAATAATGGATAGCTGTGAATCTGTAAATGGCATCAGAACTATTGTAAATGAATTATATTACATATTATTGAAAATATAGTTGTTTTTACAGTGTGCCAAGGAGGTGCCATGTATGTGAGTGTTTATGCATGTGTATATAACCTGACCCAGCTATGTTTTTATTTTTCTGTTCATTCTGTTGTTTGTGTTTTTATTAAGAACATTTGAAATATATATTGTTCCAGATGAAAAAGATATTCACTATTCTAAAATCACTTGAAATCAGTCTTTTAAATCACTTGTATCAGTTAGAAGGATGTTCATGCTATATTATAGAAATGCACAATCTCTAAAATAATGACAACACCACTGACTTATTAAAATGCATTATTATTTAGACATTATGTCAAATACTGGAAAGTTTGCGAGGTGAATATTCAGAATAATTCTAAGAAGCTGATTGTATTTGATTTTTATTCATGTTGTAACCATGCTGAAGGAAAATCACTGAAATTCAGGGCTGAGTGTACAGTTTTTCTTTCCAACAAGTCTTAAAAAATGGGAAAAGGAAAATTATCTCTATCTTTATTCCAACCTACTGAGACCTAAATAGCTGCTAAGCAGTTTGCTTGATAGCAGACTCCATTCCCTTGTTCCAGAACTGATGATTCTTCAGGACCAAAACCATGTTCTTCAACCAGATGCACTCTAGCATCTCTACTCAATAAGCAAATGACAAGTAGGGCTCCTGAGAACAGAACAGTTGCAGCAGACCGTTGAAACAATCTGAAGATTTAGAATGATATCAGACCATTCTTAACTATGTATTTGTTTTCTGTTGATTAATGATATGTATATTTATTATCACTTATGTATTCTTAGCTTTTAATTATCTTTATTTTCATCATGGCTTTTGGCTAGTACAGTTTGCAAATAAGAGAGTGGAAGAGAAAGGATGACCTTTTCAACCTATGTTCTGAGCAGAAGGAAGTATAGACAATCTTCCTGTCTCCACAAATAGATTGTGACTTAGGCCTAACACAGGTCCTAATGCCACCAGTCAAAATACCTCATGCAGATATTTAATCTGTCATCTCTCCATTGCAGTGTGTGTGTGTGGTGTCCATAAATGTGTGAAGAATAAAAAATGGAAGAAAATTGGATTAACATGGGAAGCTTGCAAATTAGTATGTCTGGAAATGCATATAACTCCCAGCAGAAGTGAAACAATTGAAGCATCTCAACTCCTATTGTTGAGCTGAACATCCCTACATTGGAGACCTTTTAAGAAAAGAATTACAACTAAAGCTTTCTCATAAATGTACAGTATATTTTATATTATTAATGTAAAACAGATAATTTAAACCTAGGCTTTATATATTGTACAATTCATTCTATCAATTCCAAATAACACTACTTTCTTTTGCTTCTGTTAAATTTTAACATGTAATTTACAAGAACTCACTCCTATTCAGTGGCAATTACATGTGAATTTCATGTAGGCCTTATGATGTTCTCAAATTAGCAAGGAAGAGAGAAAGGTTTATAAACTTCATAATAATGAAGAACTTTTGGTGTGGAGCGGGGGGCTAAAAACACTAAAGTCATATGCCGGGTTTTCCTAAATACAGTGCAAAAATATCTGGGCTCATACCTCATAGCATATGACAAAAACAAAGCTGTGAATATAGAACAGGATTGCTTCTTTCTGTGATGGACCTAAAAAGCAACACCCAACTATGTGAAGCTCTATAATTTTGTATATCTGAGAACCTGAACCTTTTTGGCTCTGCAGGTTGTTTTACTTAATAAAGACAGTGGCCTCATTCTTGCTGAACGTTTGTATCCATTTTTCTATTCTTTCACTTTATTATGCTATCCATAATCCACTTGCCAGATTTTTTTTTTCAGGTGGGAAACACTTGAACCTATAAAAGTCAGCCACCACACTATTAAACAAAAAGGAAGAACGTATATTACCTAAGGCTGGTCATAGAGTTTGCACAAATGTTATTTATACCAAGTGTTTCTGGTTAATGGAAATCCAGACCTTATATATAATGTTTGGTGCTTCAATTTTGCTGGAAGTAGGGGAAGGATAATTGATGCCGCATGCTCTTTTATTGTCTCCCACATGGCAGAATCAAGCTGTTCACTGGATCATTGAAGTGTGCTCAGGCATTGCGCCAGATCATCAGGAAGGAAGGTCATATGTGATGAACATGGAGTGCTTGAAATAGGAAGAGCATGGATCAGGTCTTTGAAAAGGGCTTTCATTCAGTTCTCTCAGATTAAATCCAGAAATGGGATTTTCAGAGTGAGGAGGGGGGGGGTTATCCCAACCTTCAAAATATGTACAAATCTCTCTAAATTTGAAAATGGACTGAAATGAGATTTATGAATATGCAGCATTAGATAACATGCTCACAGGCTGGTATAGTTCAAAGAACTTTCCAGACCAGTACAAACAAAAAATTATTTCAAGGACTATATGAATTATTTCAAGCACTATTACATATGTGTCAGTTTTCACTGAGTTAAACACTATATAAGAAACAATATCTTTTGTACCTTAACTACAACTTTTCTGTGTTTCATTTCTGCTTAGAAAATCCAGACCATCCATCTATTCTTCATTTTTCACAGACATCTGCTTTCCAAACCCAATGTTGAAAGATTTTGAAAAGGAGAAAAAAGAATGCAATAGACTAGACAAAGGAAAAAATACCTTCATGGTTTTCTACCTAACTCCCTTTTTAATATATATGTGTTGGATCAAACATCTGAAACCATTTGGTTTTAACATTTTAGATTCACTGTTTATTTTTCTGTGACTGCACCATATTCCAGAGAATATATAAGTTGTTCAATGCTTGCAGAAATTAATTCTGTTCCTGTTATCTAAAATATTACAGAAGATGACCACCTACAGGTTACCTACCTATAACTTTTGCCATAAGACTTTGTTGGATGTTGATTCAGAAAATAATTTAGGAATGGACTTTGTTTACCACCACCACCACCCAAAATTACATTTTATTCTCATTCTCTAGGCTGTAAGAATTGCAGGGTCCATATCTGAATTCAAAAGGAAAAAAGTAGGCATATAGAAATACAGTGAAATAAGGATTCTATACTATGTAGTTGTGTGAATACCTCTGCTCCATACATACATGCTAGTGTACATTCAACAGTTCTTCCACCCTGTAGCCCACACTTCTGGAAATCAAGAAATGTTTTACCAACTGAGTAATCTACAAAATGGTTCAGCTCAGAAAATTAATAGGAACCATTACTGGAGTTTATTGTTAACCGGTATAGAAAAAAACACTATATATATATATTTAGGAAATATATATGTCATCTATATATATGTCAAATAAATATATATATGAGATATATATTTCCTAAATGATATGAAAACTCTTTTAAAACGTTGAAAATATCTACTACTCCCCCCATCTAAATTAATCCAGGTATTCCTTCTAATTCAATAACAAGATATTATAACCCTTATCCTCATTCTTACATTATTTAGATAAATGGAGTTACAGTTCATATAATTCCTCTTCAGTATAGCCAGGAATTTAGGGAATTCTATCATCTGTAGTCTCTTGACATCTGGAGGGTAACAGTTTATAGAAGGATGCTATAACACATAAGGCACTAGATGATCACTTATGCATTGTAGTGGCTAAAAAACTGAATCAATGAACCAAGAAGACATGAAGCCAGACCTCACCATATTTCTGTAATACTCTCTCTTATCTCTGCAACATTTATTTAAAATAAAGGCTAATTATATTGACTCTCTTGTAGAGTTTTGTTGGATTCCTGAAAAAGGCATCAAATCAGATGCCTTCAAATTACTTTGGAGAAATTCAAAGCTGATTTGGAGATTTTAAGGACTTTCTGGCTTTACAGAGGACTCAAAGATTGTTACAGCTTTCCTTCCGTATTAACAAGCTGTGGAGGGTATTGTTTAGCATGATAGGTTTTCTAGTATTGACATGATTAGCCAGCCAATACTTTTATCACGTCTGCACCTGTCTCACTTGGAATGTTGCATTGCTATTTGCCTTCTGTTAGAATTTCTTTAGGAAGGTTCATTTAGAAAGGGTGAAACACACTGACAAGGAATCTATCTGATTTATTCATCGTGTGCATGGGTCTGAGATTGTGTGCTTGCTGTTAAGACTATTATCTATGTTTTATGGGCTACTTATTTACACCATAGTGCATATTCAATGGTTGTAGCATATATATTTCTCAGCTCTTTTTTAAAAAAAATGCACAAGCAACACGTAATTTATCATCCTCCAGAAAAGTATAACCTTGCATGTGTGAACCATGCCAAGAAACCGGCAACCCAGAAAAGCAAGAGATGCAAGGATAATCTTTCAAGATCTATTGCAATCAACCAAGCTATCCAACCAAGTTAATACAGAGTTAATGCACTTTAAAGATCTATTGTTCCTGCTGTTTTCATCCATTCTGCAAAAGGAGAAGAGGAAGAAGAAGATGAGAAAGAGAAAGAAGAGGTAGCACTGGGATGACATCCATTACTGCAAATGCCTGAATCTTTTACTGAATTCAGTTTTAAAACCAGATCAGTCTGACCTGAGTTTTGTTCTTTTTAAATCACAAATTCTCATCCAACAATGCTACTTTCAAGTCCTGAATTCAAAGGAGTTCTTAGTATACATGTTCCTTCTCACAAGTACAGCCCTAAATATTCCTACATAGTCTGAAACTGCTCAGCTTTGCTTGTTAAAAAGTTCTGTACACAGGGATGTAGGATATTTATACAGGTGCAAATTTTACAAATATGTGGTTTCCTCACCCAGAAGGAAGTCATTAGTGCATAGAGTCAAAAAGAATCCAGTCTTCCAAGCGAACTCCTGAACAAATAAGTATTTATATTTTTAAAAAAATGCAGAGGGCATAATGCAGACGAACTTAAGCAAATCTAAATTCTGCCCTTTCCATGAAAAAGTAAAGAAGCAATGCTCTCTCCCACTGGAACAAATGGTACTTCCTTGGCTGGATTGTACTCCAATAACTTTGGTAGTTTCTATTTTATAATTAAAAAGAAGGAGTAATGTGCAAAGCAATCTTTTGTTCTGCAGAGTCTAAAATAAATGTATTACATCACGAGCATCAACAAAAATAGCTATAAAATGCTTCAAATAGATATTAGCAGTGCTAGTTTCATATTTGTGTCTTTTTTTACACTTTGATGCTCCCTGTTTCACTTACATCTTAATTGCAAAACCTTGTTCACTTAATGGCAATCAGATAAGTGAATAAGGAAGGTGAAAAGCATTATTTAAATCATTAGATATTTAGAGCTGGAATCTCTAGATGAATTATTAAACATTCAGTAGTGTGATTTGATTGCAGAATCCTGATACTGGAATTAAGGTCATATTGGTTTCTTCTTGATGTGCTTTCTGCTGTTAGTAAAGACTTGCCCAAACCATCACTCTTAACTGAATAGGTGGAAAGTATATTTTATAAAATGAATAAACAATATGCACCTTAGGAATATGGTTTTATGGCTGGCTGATAATATTTGCAGGATAGACTGCCATTCACACAGTCTGAACACCAGGGCTTTTCTTGTGTCACACAGCAGAAAAAAAATCAAGGGGGTCAAAAATCAGGTGTTAAACCCGACAGAGTTTTAAACTGCTGTTTTAACCATTCAGAATGACATTATTGTTGAGTTAATCTCATTTTGCATAGTGCTGATTTTGTGAATAATACAGAACAACGATGCTATCTCAATCATCTTGCCAATCATCTTGCTTGATTGACAAATGTAGATTAAAATGCACTAGTAATACAAATGATATATTTTTGTTGTTGTTCAATAATGGGGGGAAATGCGTACTGTCCAAAATATGGAACTCTATTAAGCAATCCCTTGTACTATTCCACATCTCTGGATAGACCCACATTAATAAAAATTCCATGAATTCCTGCAGCAGATCTTAAAGTCTTGACATTAATTTGTGTTTCATTGTAAGTCTGGATGAAATTACCATATTCTCACGCAACCCCTTTTCATAAGCTTTTGACATCTTGACTTGTGGTTTCTTCACAGCTGAAATCAAGTGCCTGAAAGCTTCATTATTACTACCAAACAACAACGGAAGTTGCTTTGGGTAATTTTATGACAAGCTGAAACTGTCATGTGAACCAGCTCTGAAATTTTCAGATTTGTTTTATACTAATCAGGTGCACATAGAATTACTCCAGAAGGATATATGGTATTTCAAGTCACTCATGCTAGAAAAATTATGATAATCCTGGGTTACTCAATTAAAAACAATATTCCACGTTCTATAGAATGGATAGTGGCATTGCAGATACAAAATATGATAATGGAGATGTGATAAGGGAGATAATTTCATAGCCAATAGCACAACAATGAAAAGTTTATGTGTGCTTTTTAAAAGTGTGTTACTTTCATGCTTTATGAGTGAAATCCTTTTCTAGTCCTTAACCAGTTGTTTTATGATCCCCAAAGTATACAAAGCCAAAAATATTATTTTTCATTTTGGGAGTTTGGAGGGATTTTAAGAGGTGAAATGATTTACCTCTTCAAGGCTTAAGTCAACAACCTTGCTCCTAAAAAAACCCCCAAATTTCCCACAGTCAACCTTCTCTGATCCTGGTCTTACTCATTTTAGAGCACAGTGCTCAACATGCCTCAAAAAATCTCTAGTGGGTCTTGAATCAAGAGAAATTGGCTGACCTACTTTATACTAACATGTAGGTTAGCTCTACTAATATTGATGACACATTAAACTATATATATATATATATATATATATATATATATATATATATATATAGCCTAATATATATATATATATATTTCTTAGCCTAATATATATATATTTCTTAGCTATATATATATATATATTTATATTTCTTAGCCTAATATATATATATATTAGGCTAAGAAATATATATATATATATAGAGAGAGAGAGCTAAGAAATATATATATATATATGGCTAAGAAAAGAATTTGTTACACAACACATTCAAGTTTCTGACACTGTTTTCTCTCTCTCCCTTTTTCCCTTTAGTAAGGCTATTACAGATAAATCTTAAGGTTTCATAACAATCTCTATAACAAGACTATTTGTGTTTCTATATAGAAATATTATCTGAATTTGCTTGATATGATAACCAAGAAAATGCAATAAGGAAAATGTCTGAGTGCAACCCAAGGATTTGGGTCCAAGGAATAAGGCATATTAAGCTGAAGGGACCCTAACCCTAAGTTTTCTTGAAACTGTACAGTCACTATGCTTTATTAAAGTGCAGAAACAGATCCATTTTCCATGAGAATCCTCTGAGGCAGATTACATGACCACTGTGCTGAATCAGATCAATGATCTATCAGTCCAGCATCATGTTACCCACAACTGACTCTGGAAAGTCTTCAAGCACTGTTCTTGTATCTAGAGGCAATTTATATTGCCTATAAAATTGGTCCTGCCATTTGTTTACTACTTAAACAGTTAAATAGTGCCCAATATCCAGTTAAACAATTTGGGTAGCAATAAATCAGGTATTAGCCAAATACATATAATTAATTCAGATACACACCTGTCATTGTCATTACTTAAGACAGCATAGTTGGGACTCAATTACACAAGGCAGATATTCAGTAATAAGTCAGCAATGAATGTATCTCTCCTGGATTCAACAGTTCCAGATTGCATCTCAAGAGGCCCATCAATTACTGTCATTTGTTTGTCAGCTGTTTCACATGATAAATTGACAAGATCCACATTTCTATACATCTTACATCACTTCTCCCATCTGTTTTTATTGGTGCTATAGAACAAACTGTTCCACTTCAGGTATCTTGACAAGAGGGTTATATTAATATCTCACAAAAAAACCCTGTTCAAAGAATACCAAAATCCTTTGAATTATCTCGATGTAATGAAAATGAAGACATAAAAAGAAGCTGCTGAAGGAATGATTTAGTGGAAATGCAAAGTGAAACACACCACATGTGAAGCATGCTGCAATTATGGAAGACTTTTGGCATTATCGGTACATGTACTGAAAATCTGCCATACTGTCTTCATGCAGAGGGATCATAAATTTCCAGTGCCATGGACTAGGGTGCATAGGGTGTGAAATGAGTCTGAAGAACTATTGGGAAAGTCTTGGGTTTTGATCTTTTATAAAGTAGTGTGAAGTAAATTGAATTTTACTATAATTCAGTAGTTGACAAATGTGTTACTTGAAAAATGTTCTCATCCAATTTAAGATATAATGGTTGACTGTATACAAACATTCTCTATCCACCAAGCCAGTATGTGTTTGCTCATCTTCCAGGTTACTTAGATTTATCTGTTCCTGTTCTTCGTGGCTATATTGGTTGGCATTGTTAGAAAAGAAAGAAAACAATTCCCTTCAGCAATGGATTTACTGGAAGATTCAGTACCAGATATTAACTTTTGGAGAAGCAAGAGCACTCTCCTTTAAAAATAAGTTTTAAAAAGTAAGACTATGTAGATAAGTTAACACACTGCAGAATTCAATAACTCAGTTAATTCTGATGACTTTGGTTACAGTCATCAGAATTTGATTGAGTCAAGGAATTGTACTCTGTTAACATTTTAACAGAGGAGTATTTTTCTTACATGTTAATTCTGTGCTGTTTGAAATAGAGCTCAGCTAGACTCTATGTGCCTCCTTTTTTCTGAAACATTCAAAGATTTCTCTGAATTACTTTATTAAGCTTCCATTCTTTTTGCTTTCCTAAGGTATTTTTTAAAAAATTAACTATATCTTATAATGTATAGTCTCTTCACTCTCTGCACCCATACTGTACTTCCTGGTTGCCTTCACTTTCACTTCACCCATCTTCAGTTCTACAAGTTATTTGTGTATCATATGTTCCTTTCTCTTATCCTTTTCCCTTCTCAATCTCTACACACATCCATCTTTCACGTTTTCCCCTTTCTTCTTCCACCACATTGATTGTAACCACATTTCATTGGAAATAAGTCCCTTTGACTGAATTCAATGGAAGTTACTTCAGTCTTCCAGAAATTACACTCATTGACTGATATAAATAAATTACGCTGTATGGCTAGCTGGCTATAATGGGATGAATAAACTATTAAGTTCAACATGTACCATTAGGTCTGAAGCAAAATGCCAATGGAGATATAATCATTTGCGGATTCTCCCACCTCCCTCCTCTTTGATTGGATTATGTTAAGCTTTTGGTAGTCTTACAGATTTGGCAATGTCTTCCAACAATAGAAACTGGAATTTATCTAGAAGAGCACAAGTTTTTTTTTAAAAAAGCACACCTCAGTCATGGGTGCTATGAACAAGTACCAGAATAAAGTTGAAAAGCATGAGAATCTTGAGAGGAAAAAAGTTATTAAATTATAATATTTTATTGCAAGGTATTGTGGTGATTACTTTTCAGTGCATTTTTTTTTAACGCTGTGGATGAAACCCCTAAATAGTTGGCCTAAATATTGGGAAAAGCAAGAATATCTTTCTGATAAAATAAGAGCCAGTTTGGTGTACTGGTTAAGGTACTGGGCCAGAAACCAGGAGACTGTGAGTTCTAATCCCACCTTAACCACAATGCCAGCTGGGTGTCCTTGGGCCAGTCCCTCTCTCTCAGCACTAGGTAGAAGGCAATGGCAAACCACTTCCAAAATCTTGCCAATAAAACTGCAGGGACTAGTCCAGGCAATCACTAGGAGTCAATAATGACTCAAAGGCACAATAACAGAAGCATTCAGAGAAAACAGCAAACCAGAAGAAAAGAAATAGTTTGCATAGTTTTCAGCAAAGAAGTTTTGAATGAGAGTTGAATACACCTGAACATTTTTATTTCCCACTTTTGAAAATAAATATTTAGTTGCCTGAGACTGCATAGAAACTTAGTAGATGAATACAAAATGGAATGAAACAATTCCCTTCACCAATGGATTTACTGGAAGATTCAGTATCAGATATTAACTTTTGGAGAAGCAAGGGCACTCTCCTTTAAAAATAAGTTTTAAAAAAGTAAGACTATATAGATATTTACATTCTGCCATCTTTAGTGGCACTTAAGCCGTGCTTATCAATTTAGTTCCAAAATCAAGACCAGCTGTGGATTCACCTACAACAAATCAGAAAGAGAATACACAAATCCAAAGAGTCATCTGCAATCCATTTTTATTTGGCTTTAGAAAAAAAAATGTGTATTTTTGTGGTTCTGTTTCTTCTCAAATTGATATGAGGGAGGGATTCTGGATGGAGAAAGAGTAGCCAAGGCCAGTTGCACTAGCTAGCTAGAACTGTTCAGCTTTTGGCAGCAAACGAAGTCTGTTATCACAGGCCACTTGGAGCAAGCACAGGAGCTGCCTGGGCCTGTTCTGAATTTTTCAGGAAGGTATCCCCAGCTGTAGGGGCTGTGTTTACCCTTTTCCAATTATTTAGCAGAAAGCTTTTGAAGCACTGACATTCTGATGACAATATGAATGACAGCCTCGAAGTCCTGACTGCTGCCCTCATCTTGTCTGGCTAGAATAAATGTCTAATTCAAAACAATGGAAAAGGTGAAAAAACACTGCAGGTCTTGGCCTTAATGTTAATGAAAAGGACTCTTTTTCATGCATTTCTGGATCTTATTGCTAAAGATATCACTGGGGAATGTGAAGAAAACGAAATTGTGAATGTTCCCTTCTTTTTATCCTGCAATCCAGATGAGGTACTCACTCAAGTATGAATGGTATTAACCTTTCAGCTAGCTTTCACACACTTCAAATCATCACAGAGTAGTTTGTCTTGAACCTTTATTCTTGTTTCTCTCTGATATGCTGAACTATTCTCTGCCCCTGGCAGCAACTGAAGTGGAGAAATAATAGGCAATTTCCATCTTATTCTATGTTACTTTAATCTTAGCAAAAACCTGATGTGTTCACAACAAATCTAATATAATAAAGTATTACTTTGATGACAAATGCTTTATTTCTGAAATCATGTGGATCTTTCACTATGGGTGAATCATTTAAAATCTGTGAACTTTACCATTAATTTCCTGTTCTAAAGAGTTAGCATTTTGCATTACTTTTATAGGCATGACTTTGTTTTATGAGGATAAACTGAAGACAGATCCCTGGATAAGCCATAGTGAACTACAACACTACCACCTTCCACCATTTTACTTCTAATTATTTTCCCCTCCTTAAAGAGTTGGGCTGGAATCTGGAATGCTGGAATCACTCTGTTCAACTTTGGCCTCCAGTTCCCTTCTTGGCACTGGAATTGGAACCCTTCCTGCTTAGAAGACATAACTTGAAAGTGTTCAAGGTTATCTGCAATTTCTCCCTGGTCCTCAACTTCATTTTAAGGCTCTCTAAAGCTTGACCTCAAGTTTCTATGGCATCTGGAAGACTGGAATATTTCTGAAAAGACTGGGTGTTAATCTTATTGTTACCCTTGCCAACTTCATATGATTTGTGAAGAAAAGAACACCATGTTATGGAAATCACCATATATTATTGGTTTGTTTTGTTCAACATGGACTGCAGTGACTGGTAGTTGTTTTTCAGGCTTTCTCTAGGGTTTCAAATAGGCACCTCCACTCCTTTATAGTCTTATCCCACCCCCACCCCCATATTTTGTGTCCCCCCAAAACAGCAGGGAACTAGATAACTATGGGACTACTCTTTGTGGTTGTCATTTTAAAAGTTGACTTACAATTTCAATCCACAATATACCTATTAAGTTTTACTAATTCATATATTACTTCAGTATATCAAAGTATATCAAACTAGCTTTGTACAAGTTATCTGTCACAAGAATATTATGTTTCTTACTGGAAAGGCTGTTTCATTCCTTTCTTGATAGAATGGTTAAACAAATCGGGAAGTATATTTTGATACTAAGAATACCTTTGTACCTTAAAAGTAAATCTGATATAGAATTCAGTTGTAACTTTAACTTAATACATTGATTTGTACCTTATCCAGAATTTGTGTTTTTCTATGTACAGAGTCTATATTTTAACTTTATGGGATTTTCTAGTTTAAATAGATTCTCAGCATTGATTCAATTTATTATAGCTTAGTTGCTGATTTCTAGTGTGATGACCATGGTTCAAACTTGTATGTAGAAATAACGTACTTTTAAAAATTATTTTGGAGAAACTCAGAAAAAAAAATCCAAAACAAGATGGACCAAATAATGATTATACTGATTATATCATTTAAAAAAACAATAAAGCTGGGATCTGGAAATTGTTGCTCTTCAAAATTGGTGTCTTCTGTAGTCTTATTTCAATTATCCATTGTCCAAATGCAAACAAAGGTATATAACTGATACAGCGATGGTATCTGAAATATATGAACCCACTATACACCTTTAAAAAAAAAACTTTTTAAGTGAACACTGTCCAACTGGAGATCTGTTGCAGGGAATTTAAGATGGACTATTTGCTTTTAGACAACATTTCTTTGCCTCTTAAGAGAAAACTTTTGTTTGAACAAACTATTTGGAAATCTAATGTGTACACTTGCTCTCCTGGGTTTGTCTTCTGTGGCCAGGTGATGGGGCTTTAGCGAATTGTTCCTATGACTGCTTTGCTCAACCCATCTTTAAAATACAATTATATCTTGCTGCTGTTGCTGTTTTAAATCCTTCTGTTTTAGATGCTGCTGTAACTTCAGCTATGGCAACTTATAGGTTTCTTAATTTATGCTTGCCTATCCAAACAGGGGCTTCCAGGTATGTAGGTCTCTAAATCCTATTATTCTCACTGAGCTGACTAGGAATTATAGGAGTTATAGGCCAAAAAGATCAGGAGGAAACCAGATTTGGGGAAATATGTGGTATGCTAGAAAAACTGAATATGACCTCTTCCATGAAACAAATAAACAAGTAAGCAAATAAACAAAAATAAGTATTCATCTTTATTTCAGTTCTGACATACCTAGACTTCTCCTGGACTTACACCTTTAAGACGTTATCTCTGGTGCTGTCCCGCTACTTAACGTACAATAAATCTTTTCAAATATTCAGTAGCTAGATAGCTATTTATATGCTGCCTTGATTACTGGAGAAACTCTAGGTAAAGTAGGATTAAAACATAAACCAAAGAAGTATTAAAATACAAACAGATTTAGCTACCCGTTGAGGAGGATAACCAATGTAAACAACTGGAAAAAACAGGAATAAACTATCAGGGAGTAAATCACTGTACCCCACTTCAGGGCCTGCTGGAACAGCCAAATTTTCACAGCTTTGTAAAAGCCCAACAGAGTCTGTGCCATACAGAACGTTATATTTTACAGTCCTTTTTTCCAACCTTGCTACCTTGTTGAGCTAAACTAGTTAACCTCCTGCCAGACTCAGATCAGGAAGTATAAGAATGCCTTCTCGTCTACTTGAGAGAGAACCCTTGGGGGAACTTGGAGCATTTGGCCTGTTTTTATCATTTGGGATTACTGTGTTTTTTGCCCAATTTCTTTTGTCACTGGAGGGTGATGATAGAATGCTTGTCATGCAAAGGCTGTAATCTCACTCCTTTGTAACCTAAGTAGGTAAGTATCACCTTAATTGCCTGAAAGATAGATGTCAAACAAATAGAACTAACAAGACACAGGGAAAGTGACACTTTATATGTCAACTATCTGTCAATACTGCATGATTTACAAGACACACTCATTCCAGTTTTGCTTTTATCTGCGTATGAATTCTGAAACATATAATAACTTAGTATTATTAATAGTAATCCTTAGTATTCCTGGTGCAGGATAGGTTGAAATGCTGATTATGCCAAAGTATACCTAGCTTCTCAGACTAAGCTTGACTGGGTGCAATATTATCAGTATCCAACATTATTTAAAAAAACACAGAGAATGATTAATGGAATATGTAGTTCATAACAGTTCACAAGATAATAGGTGAAACATTACCAGATGTGACTAGTTCAGCTCAACCAAAATATATTCACTGAAGTTTGTGAATTGAGCTTTGAATATTTTCAAGATCAAAAATCTATGGGAAATCAAAATTTTCCTTTCCTTTTGTTTTGTTTTTTTTAAAAAAAACAGCAAAGTTCATTTTTAAGCTGCATTAAAACAGCACCAACTCTGGTGTTCTTTACAATTTACAGAGGCAGGTCTGGGGGGAAAAATACCTTTAAGGACTATCCTCCTCCTAAATCTGTCTTGTGCTATAGAATTGTTAATTTTATTTATTTATCTAATTTGCATGGCCACCCATCTCACCAAGTGACTCTGAGCAGTGAGCAAAATTTTAAAAATAAAAACAATTACATTAATACAAACATTAAACTACATTGCAGCCAGGAATAAAGCACCCATTATAATGACTAAATTAACCACGAAATGGGTCCTTGCATACACTCGGGGTTGTCACATTCAGTGAACGCAGTTTATTGAGAAATAGATAGATTTCCATAGACGACTGACTCTTAGATGGCTGATGCAGCTATTTCAACCAGAGAGCATGGTGACATTTATAAGCAAGATTTTGCATCTGTGCAAGATTGCCTTAACACTTTGCCCGGAGAGGCTGCTTAAGAGGCAAGCACAGTCAGGAACTGTGTTTCAGGAAGTTTGGCATTGGGCCAAACCCTTAACTTCATTTGAGATCACATGTATGTCATCAGTAGATGCAAAAGTGGGAACAGAAAACTCCTGGATACTATGAATTATGTTTAATTTGCACTCAGAAGGCCATGAGCACTTCACTGTTCACTTTAAAATGGGTTAATCCCTTGAGAATATTCCAAGTAGCTCACTGAGGATCAAAGCCATGAACTACAGCTGGAAAGAATGATTCAGCCCAAGTTTTTAAAAGTTTTGAATAGTATAAACATGATCAATAAAATTAATAGTTTGGAAGAAGAAAGTAAATGTTGAGGTGGGGGGCAGGGCTTAAAAAGCATGAGGTTTTGGTTTATGTTTTCTTTTTATTCTGTGGACAATAAGATACCACATTGTCTCTGGTAATTGCATAACTTTATCATCTAATACTGTTCCACGGGATTCTTGGGAAAAATGATGGCTATCCTTTCATTGGGTTTTTAAAAATATTTGCTGATGTTCACTCAGTACACCATGAATTCATACAGTCTTTTTCTTTTTTTAATAGAGTTACATACTATAATTCCTCCTTTATTTTGCCTTATGTTTGAACAGAGCCAAGTGATTGGCCTATTGTTGACATAACGACAGACTCAGGTGATAACTGCTAAATTGAAAAGATGTTACTCAATAAGTCAGTTGCTATCAGCCTTTTAAAGTCATAATCCCATGTATGCTGATCCAAGCAACTACCAGCCGAAAGTTCATTCCTTAAAATCTCAAAGCTGTGTTGAAAAAGCAAGGGGTCTCAAATTACTTCTATGTATAAGCAGTAGCTTTTAATGTTATCTCTGGTCCATTTTATATTGGTGTACTTCACTTATAGAAAGAACTCAAACGTTCCATATAATTGGATGAATAATTATAGCAATTGTATTGATAAGCTCCTCCATCATACAAAGAGAAGAATAATAAATAGTACACTTCAGTAAGAAGTTATTATGGATAATAGCATTAACGGTATATGTTCTAGAACCAGGGGGCTTGACTGAAAGGAATTCTCCTGAAAGAATGCCTTATATCATTTTATCAGGGTTATGATGGACTCAGGAACCAGGAGACTGTAGGGGGTCCCCTACGTAGGAACCAACACTGTCCATACATATGTATCTACATGCATATGTAATACACACTTTTTAATTGCAAATTTTAGTAGAAATGTTCTGAACAGAGTTTCTTCAATGAAAATATCAGCTAATAACATTAAACCTTTAGGGTACACAATTGGTACAAGAAGAGATGGAAGAACAGAGCAAAAAAAAAAGAAGAAGTAAAAGTACTGCTTGTCCCTTACTCATCAATATAACATACTTCATTTCACATCTTATACATTATTGTTTTGGGTTCTCCTCATAATTAAGGTATTCTTATAACTCTATATCTTGAAAATTCTGATAAATTTAGAATATATGCCTTATATAAAGTTATTTTTTAAAAAACCAGCTGCATGTAAATTATTCATCTTAAAATACCCCCATTTTTCTCTCATTCCCCCACCCCCAAACATTCCAGTCTATTTTCTGGCTCAAATATTTTCCCAAAACAGGCTAGAAGAGACATCAATGCCCATTTATGTAAAGCAAATACCAATTAAAATAACAGCAACAACAGCAAAACAAGACTTAATGCACTCAGTTATAATATTACTATGGAAATTAAAGAGAGAATTGTTCATTTTTCAGTAGGGTCCCATCTGGAAAAGGAAACATTTATAGGGATTAAGAGAATATAGGCATCAGGATTTCTGGACAAATTACCATATTTCACTGCTCTGTACTGCTGCAGATTAGGTTTTGATGGAAGCCTTTAAGAAATGATTTCATATCTATGTTGCAGGAGACAGCTGGAGTGTCAGCTCCATTCTGAAATAATTATTTAGAGTCAGGGAACACTAAGCGTTTAAGAACAAGCATAGGACAAATGTTTATCTTGCATCAAATTAAATGTAGATGTTTATACAGGTTCTTTTTCCCCCCTTAGATCTAAGATTTGCTGTAACCAAGCAGAAGTACTGTTAAGTCATCAAATATACTATAGGTATGGAAGAAGACATAGAGGTAATGTTGTGTATTACTTAAAGAATATTACTTTATAATTTAATTTTCCAAAAACAGATTTGTTTCCTTTAGAGAATATAGATGGGTGCTTTCTTTTTTTTTCAGCCATGAATTGGCTTTTCATGCAAACTCTAAATTCTTATCCACACATGAAAATCCAAGGAATTTCCTTTAATAATTAAGAGGAACTACTTGCTGAAAAAGTAATGAAGTTAACAAATTATTCTTAACCCAATTTTGGTCTTCATAATAGTATTCTTTTTTATTAGAATGGCAGATTCATTTCACAAGCCTTATTCAAAACTGTGCAGATTTCCTTAGGGTAAAAAAAAAAAAATTCCTAGCAATTTAATTATATGTTCCTTTCTTTAATAAAATGTTGGATAATCTGAGATTTAGTTTTCTTTTGCCTTGGCATTTACAAATATTGCAGTAGTGCTAATGCTGTATTTCAACACAGATCACTCTTAAGACTGTTGTTGTTTTGTCTTGCACAATGGCTACCAATGGTGTAATTCCAATCACATTCAAACAGTGAAGATTGCAAGTCTCCCTAGGAATGCTATTATAAGAGAGCGCTGCTTGAAATATATTCTAATTTTGATATCAATTCTGAGTTCAATTAACTGTTTTTAAGTAAAACAAGCTTTGCTTGAAAAATCATGCTGGCTAATGGAATAGAAGCCAATTGACAGGGTTAATTACAAACAACACACCCTTGTCACAATTGTAACTTATTAAGCTTGGGAATTTCTTGCACTGTGAAACCAGCCTGTCAGATGCAAGCAAAGAATACCATATTGCCTCTATTCGAGCTGTGCAGCACTTCAGATTCAGTTCCGAAAAGGCACTTCACAGCGTTTAGTGGCACAAATGTAGTAGTTGTCTTCAATTATTTAAACCATTTAAAGCAGCTGCATCTTTTCCAGGATTATGCAGATGCTCATTTCCTGAGATACATGCTCTAAGGAATTTCATACAATACTACATTTGCACCCCATGCCCCAAAGTACCTTTTTGAAATCAACTCTGAAGTGCCTCACAGTTCCAGTTTTATACCTTTGAAACGTCTGCAGAGTCAGTCAATCCAGGCCATTTAAATAGGAATTCCTCAAAAGGAATAGTTTTAACGGGAAATGTTTAGTTTAAATGTTTAGAAGAATCATCCTTAATCTGAATTTTCTGATGTACCAGGCTACAATTCCCAGAACTCATAGCCAACAGAGTTCCCAACATTAATCCAACAAATCTGAGAATGTCAAATTGAGTAAAACTAGCCTAGGGTTTTCTAGTGAATTTATACCAGGATCAGGACAAAGAACTGCATCTCTGCCCTGGTTCCCTTGAGCAACCTAAGGCATGAGCAAATAAACAGGAGCACTCTGAAGCAGCCTATCCTGGAGATACTGCATCTCAGTCTTGCTGATCATGACCATCTCATGATTTTAATCTTTGGGGTGGATACTAAGTGGCCAGAAAGACAGCTACTTGAAGATGCTTCAGCTGGGGCACCTACAAACACAGCTCTTACTTTTGTCCACCACAACCTTCCCCTTCAAGAGGGCAAGCAGAGCAGTGCTAATAAATTCTTTAACAGGTATGCCTTTGACCAGATGTGTCCTAATCTCAGTTATCCGTCATCTTTCAAAAACCATGTCATGCTGAAAGCCCTGTGCTTTCAGTAAAAGCCTGATGCTCTCTCTAAAGAACAACTGTGGGATGGATGAGGTTACGGGAAGTAAGAATCAAAGCTATACCCTCTCTTCAGGGTATAGCTAAAAAATAACTTCTATTGAGATATGTAGCTACATGCTACATATTGATAGTAATTGACATTACTTTGAGCCCAAGTGTACTTTGGACTGAAGTTATAATGAAAGTTTTACTATATGGAAATAGAGAAAAAATATTAACTATGACAGAATTATAACAGATTTCCGAGATAATATTCCCAATTAAAAATAATGTTTTGATTCACCATGACATGAATTATTTCCATTCTCACCTCATTGACCTTATAATATCTTTACATTGAACAGAAAATCAAGAAAAGAAGTGTCCACATGAACACACTTGAGATTTTTTAAAATATCGGTGACTTGTATTTACTAATCAGATTGAAGTTGGAGTCAGAAGCATCCAAAGGAAACACTAGATACTGTCTTGTTTAAGCCAAAATTAGCTGTCAGTTTCTCCATGGACATTTTCCATGTGCACTTTGAGGTAGTCATTTCTTGTAAACTTTTTGTGGCATAGCTGGCATTCAGCCATGGGCCGATTGGGATTGTGTGTCAGCTTGTGCCGGATCAGCATCTTCTTGAGGCTGAAGGACAAGTCACAAACCTAAAGTGCAGAGAAAAAAGACAAAAATCAAAGCAAAATCACAGAATTGCCTGAAGACCTTTTTAATAAACTCACATAGAGGTCTCCCAGCACTGCACATTATGCATAATCTTAAATAAACCAAAGGACAAATCTTCTATGTCATTTCTGAAATGGAGAAATTTTAGGTCATTGTCTTGCTTCTAATCATCTGAGGATTATTAACTAAACTGATGCAAAGTGCAACTTTTAAAAAATAAATTTGATTTAATTAATTATATTATACAAGACAATCCGTTCTCAAATAAACATAAAATAAAAATGAACAACTCATCACTCAAAAAAGTAAAAAACAACACAACAAATAAAAAGACAGAAAAAGACAGAACATGTAATTATAAATATATTCCAAGTTCACCTGATTTTATAAATCTTTAAAAGAGGAAACTAAGCTTTCAATATTTACCAAACCTAAGATTTTTTTTCCCAAAAGAGATGATGTGACATTTTCTGATTGACAGAATATATAATTTTCTTAAAAATGTCTATATAACACATCTCTAAAATCCAAAATGTGCAAATTAAGTAAAACAACTTCCTACTTCTTCTTCAGAACTGGATAACAGAGTTGTATAGTTTTTTAGTATCATACATTTATAAATGAACATCTCTATATAACTAACATTTCACTAGTAATTCATCTTCTCAAATTCAATAAAATCATTGCCTCTTTGCTTCAGTTACATATATGTGCAAAAGAAGGAACGATAACTATAAGTTACTGTGAAGGGGAGGATATTAAATCAGGCTCTAGCAGCTTGCTTTACTGCAGCCTTATAGTTAGTAATTCACCTGTTCATTTATGGTTAACAAAAAATTTCATGCAAGGAACTGAAGAAGATTGATGACTTCTCCCATCAGCAAGGTTGATTTCCATGGTAACGGCAAAGAAAGGATTTTTTCTGCATATGGCATGAAAATGTAGGCTATAAACATCTTAGCAGACTTGGTTTTGGGGGATGCCATCAAGATCCTGTCCTCCTGTCTGAAGGCTGTGGGAGTCTGGATGGAAAAGAACAAGCTTTGGTTTAACCCTAGCAAGACCAAGTGCCTGTGGATTTTGTGGGCCTCCTGGATATGGAGATTTTCCATCTTTAGTTTTGGATGGGGTAGCACTTCCTCAGATAGAACTGGTGTGCAATTTGAGGGTCATCTTGGACTCTTGGTTCCTGCTCAATGAACACGTGGCAGCTGTGTCCAGAAAGGCCTTCACACAAATCCATCTTGTGTGCCAATTGTGCCCATTCCTGGATCAGGAGGCCCCATTCATGATCACTTATCTCCTGATGGGACTTTGCAAAAGTGCTATACATAGGACTGCCCTTAAAGACCACCTGGAAACTGAAACTGGTCCTGAATGCAGTAGTGTAGGCAGTTACGGGTACATCATTGTATGTTCATGAAAGACCACTGCTTTGGCTTCCAATAAGCTTCTGGATGCAATTTAATATCTTGGTTACTGTCTATAAAGCCTTTCATGGTCCAGGGCTGTGTTATTTGCAGGACTACTTATCTCTTGAAGACCTGGGTTTCCCCCCAGCTTTCGGCCAGTATGCTGGCAGAGCCCGTCTGTAAGGTTACAATGTGAATGTTTGTGGGTTGACCTTGGTTTCTCCTGTTTTTTTCCTTATGCTATTTTCTGTTCTTGTTGTTTTTTTGTTTTTTTTGTTTTGCTGATTTTGCTCTTGGTTTAGCTGCCAAGAATCACAACCTGAAGTTAGACAGCGAAGTACATTGACTAAATAAATAAATAACTGACTGACGGACTGACTGACTACTTTCCCTGCCTCAGAAATCTGTTGCTATCTTAGTCAATTTTTGACAACATATCCTAACCCTCCTCCTATTCATACTTTGGTACAGCACATCATGAAGCTAGGCTCTGAGTATGATTATAACCGTCATATAATAAAATGAAAAACAGCAGATAGTTTTTAAAAGTAGTAAAATGTATTCAAGCAAGAGCTGAGCTGAGAAACTTTCAAGCATAAATAATCAGTTCAATTAATCACACTGATTCTATAGCTTAATGAGTTTAACTCCACGCTTTATCCCTTTATCTCTTTTGAGACAACAAGGTTAATTTTAAAGTACTTTTCACATAATATAGGAGTGAGATAGAAGTACTATGAACATAGTGACTGAGCCTAAAATTAAAAACTCGGTTTAAAAAAATGAAACTTGTACATAATACTGGATGCCAAGATATGGATTCTATAAAATAATACCCTAAGGTGTAAAAGAGTGACACTTGTTTCTAGCACACATGCATACAAATATATGTGAATGAACATCAAGGCATTCTGCAATGGGCAAGTAGCAATTTCATGTAATGTAATTTGCTGACCTATATCTGAAACATAACTACAAATGTTATATTTTTAACCAAAGATCAAAATCAATTATTGTGTTCTTTAATTCAATGATGGATGGGCTATTGTGTAAACAAATGCAGACCAACACATATTGCCTTCACTTATGTATAGGTTCAGAAAGTTACATATATTCATCTGTAAAATGTTAAGAATGTGTCATCTTCCCATTGTTGATATTCTCAACACAGTCACATGTACCATATGAACCTTACGCCATACTGATTGGCAGTATGGCAATGGCAACTCTAAAATTTCCCTTTTATTAAAATCACAAAACTGTAAATCCTACAAATAAATATACTGAATCCAGTAAATATTATAGATAACCATATTTGCATAAATGTGTATGTATGAACATCACAGATGCCTCATTTATCGTATTGGAAATAATTTTTAAGAGTGTCATCTCCAGCAGACAGGCTATATCAAATTCTGCTACCAGTAAGTGGTCTTTAATGACTCTCCATCACACAGTGATGACAGTTTAACAATGGCACATTATCTTTGCAAAATGTGAAGAATAAACTGCTTGCCGATGCAAACTTAATACCTATTCCTTACTGAGCGATAAATTCTTCTTAATATGCTATGACTGTAACATTTCAAAAGCTTGCAAATAAATAAATGTGCATTGCCAAGGTTAAAACAGAACAAAAAAGCTGCACAAGGGTCTATAAAATAGTAACTAAAGGCATGAAAGAAAATTACAAGATGGATTGCCTCAAATAAACAAAAATAGCCATGCAAAATGTAATAATTTTTTTGTGGAATTCTAAAAATTAAAGTTGAAAATAATTTTGATTTGTTAAGATATTGCAGAAAGGTAGTCTGAGACTATCTTTGAAAACTAAAACATTTGTAATCTTCTGACTTTAAAGCAGTTCATTTATGAAGCAACCATATATTACATTGGACACTTTTCCTTGAGTCTTTGGATATACTGGCATTTCAATACCAACCATGGATATTGAAATCCAGCATCACAGTTTTATTCTACTTCCTCTTGATACTTCTCCTCAGACCAACATGAGAGGGTGAGCATAATGAGAGGAATTCTCCAACAAAACCTAACCAGTGGGCAGACAGTCCTAGTCCTAGTTCTACATTATTCTTTCACCTATTTCCAAATGGCCACAACAGCAAGGTACCTGACATCCAGAGAAAATCTACTAGAATGATTAAATGTCTCAGAACCAAATCTTATGAGGAACAGTTCTTAGCTAAGAGAAGACTTAGCCATTCAAGTATCAGAAAGGTTGACATGCTATCAAGCGAGCAGCATTGTTCGCTGCTGCTCCAAAGGACATTATCAGAACTAAAGGTGGGATTTGTAAATATGCAGATTTTGGCTAACAATCATGAGAACTTTCTTCAGAGTAAATGCTGTCTGACAATAGAAAAGGCTGTTGGGTTTCCTTCACTGGAGTCATTAAAGCAGAAGCACAACAACCGTCAGCCATGTTATGGTTCCGTCTTGCGCTGAAACTAGGCAATATGATATCCAAGATTCCTTAGGGACTCTATTGTGGGATCAAAACGCAGGACACAAATGAAGAATAATCAAGGCTTCACTGCAGTGTTTATTGAGCAGTATGTACTGGAGGGGGACCCCACCAGAAGTTAGTGGGAGGCACTCCCCTACAGACAAAATGGATGCTCTGATATTTATACAGTTCTACAAGAAGGGGAAGGGAAAAAGAACATATACGTATACACATACATATTCATATGATGATGCAGGCATACCTAAATAAGCAATAGTTCTCAAGTTACTGTCTGCCCCTCTGTTATCTGCTAGTAAAACAATAGTGTCACAGAGAAGAAGAAACAAATTAGTTCAAGGTGCCAAATGCCAGGAAGAAGGCATCCTCCCTCAGGGCAGATGCCCAGGTTGCTATGGGAATGTTTGTGATAAGGAGTTTACAACTGGCCTGGTTCACATCAGCTTCAAGGATGCTTCCACATGCCTTTATGTTTCAATCTTATTAAGGCGATCCCATTCATCTGAGGCCTCTAAAAACTTGTCTTTTTCACCCAAAGATTCATTTTTCTCACACTATGATTCCACAATATGGCTAGTATTTAACAGCAGCTGCCTTGTGTGGTCCAAGAATCTGTACTAGTAGTGGGTTCAGAAAAGGGAGTTGAACATTTTTGACAGAGAATCAGGGTATATATATGTAACAATACCAGCATGCTGGTGATAAGTACTCCATCCCACTATTCATTCATTCATTCATTCATTCGATTTATATAGCCACCCATCTCAGACCAGTGACTCTGGACAGCTAACAATAATAAAAACAGTCAACACTTAAAACAATACAGAAAATAAATATAAATACAGCCAAGTCACAATACGGATAATACCTCACCTCATGGATCATTGATACCATGTGTGTATGTGTATTACATGCACACATACAAGCATATATATGTATTTGTGCATGCTGTTGTGCATGCATATTATTGTTTCTCTTTTTTGTTACTGTTTTTATTCTGTGTCTCTTGGTTCTAAGCAAAGTTATTTGCTTTGGTTCTAGGCAAAACGGGGGATTATGAAGGGGAACATACATACTAGGATGATCATGGCATTAGCACTATTGACATTTTCTTGTTACCGTCAATCTCTTTCTTCCTTCAGTTTTAAAAATCACCCTTATCTTCTTCTAGTCCAGTTTATGTCAATCTATATTCAGCATATAGAATAATAAAATGTATGAAGCCTTGTTTTACTCCTTTGCCATCCTGAAAACAGTCTTTTTCACCAAGGTTCTTTGGACTGTAGCTTTCTGACCTATGCATAGGTTTTGCACGAGGACAATGAGTTGTTCAGAGATTCCCATTCTCCTATGCACATTCCAGAGTTTGACACGGTCAGTACAATGAAAGGCCTTTATAGAATCAGTGATGCACATATTTTGTTTTTGATATTCTTTGGCTTTCTCAATTATCCAGTGTGCATTACCAATAATGTCTCTTGTTACTCAACCTTTCCTAAAGCTGGCTTGAACATCTGCCATCTCCTTTCCATGTAGTATTTGTGTTGGATGATCCTAAGCATTATTTTTCTGGTGTGTGAAATTAAGGATATTGTATGATTGTTTGCATACTCTTTTAAGTCTCCTTTCTTTAGTATTGGTATGTAGAGTGACCTCTTCCAGGCTGTTGGCCACTGTGTCATTCTCCAGATTTTCTGGCATAGTTTAGTTAGAACATTTATATTTATTTGTTTGTTTATTTATTTTTCAGATGTGTCACTGCAGAACGACTCTGGGCGGTTTACACTAAAAAAATAAATATTAATTAAAATAGAATAAACATTAATTAAAATACACTACAACAAGATTCCTATATAATACTTCCAAGAGACTGATGTTAATTAGGAGTTATAGACTCAAGGAGCATCTTCAAGGTGCCAGCCACCCCCAGGGTTGGTTGTATGTCTTCTCACCCCACTCAAGTTGGCAGAGCCAGGTCTTCAATTCCTTCCGGAAAGCTGGGAGGGGAGGGGAGGGTTTTTCTTTTAATGCTTCTGTTGAATATTTCTTCAGATATTCTATTAACTCCTCTAGCTTTCCAATATGGCAATTACCAGAGTGCTGTTCTTACTTCCTCTTCTAGAAGTAGAATTTCTTCTGAATAGGGAATATTTTCTAAAGTATCTTGGATCTTAGATGTTGACATCTTTACTGTACAGAATTTCAGTATGCTCCTTCCATTTTTGTTTGATCTTCTTTGAATCTGTTGTTATGTGTCCACTGACATCTTTTAGTGTACTAATTCAAGGTTCGAACATCCTTCTAAAAAAGATTGTTTAGAAGGCTTTCCTTGTTTTCCTTATGTTTCCATCTTCAATGTTTTACAGATATCATTGTAATACTGCTTCTTGCCTCCTCGAACAGCTCTCTGAAATTCTTTGTTAAGTTCATTCCTGAGATCCTTGTCTTTTTGGTTTTGGCTTTCCTAACCCTAACCCTAACCCTAACTTTGTTTTGGATTTTCTTTTCCTGCATGGCAACATCAGCAAATAGATGTCCAAAGGCTTTAATCTAACCATGTCTTAGTACTCCAAAAATTCCTCAGGTTTTCCTGAGTAGCATGTTAAGTGCCAGCTGGTATGAGGGACCCATAATCCAGCACCACGTCATCAATAATCTTAGATATTCTATCCATGTGGTTTTCTTAGTAAAATACAGGTAAGTTTACCATTACCTTTTCCTGTGCAGTATGAAATGATGCCTTTGCCACTGTCAATAAAGTGATCATCCACTTCCAGAATCTTGCTGTATCGCTGCTGCCCAGTATAGATGCCTGCTTGCTTTAGCTGGACAGAAGGAATGACACATCTTGGGTGACTTTGCTCTTGGCATACATTCCCAGCTTCCAGGAACACCCCTCTGCCATGATGATGCAGCACAGCAGCATTTGAGGGGGGTCTTTACAGTTAGATTTTCCTAAATCCTTTGTGCAAAATTGTTTTTTTTTTAAATTACAAACTGTCAAAAAGACTTTAGTGATTGACAGTAAAACAAAACACATTAAATAAATCAAGCAGTATTTTAATTGTTAGTTTCCCCACCATCCAGTGTCTTAAGAACAGCAATGTAATGGCAATCAAACAATGTGATTATTGGATGCCATACACTTTGTGACTGAGATAGCCACAGGTTGATAAATAAAATAAAATATAGTGATATTTGTTTTATTGCATTATTGACTTTCTGCTAGTGTCCCCAAGACACCTGTGTTCCGTGCATGTACAATAAGGAGAATTTTGGCAGCTGTTCTTTTTAACCATATAGGAAAGAAAATATTCCAATACCTCAATTCAGATTCAAATCACTGCAAATCATGATCTGTGCTACTATGGTTAAGGACCCAACTTTGGTTGACCTTCCAGATACACAGCCAGATAAAGCATTTTTAGAGTAACATGTCTTTTTCAGGTGCCAACTTTAATCAGAACTGAAGTTTGGGAAGAGTGAGTTGTGACTGGTTGCTCTCTGAATTGCTACTTAAAAGATCTGTGAAATATATTGATTCTTGGCCATTACCGTGAGGCCATTTGCACTGATTTGATCAGAAGCATCTGCGGGGGAGGGTGGCTGGGTGGGTGAATGATGAGCCCAGTGTTGCACCATTATGCCATAAATTCCGTTATTCCATATGTGTATTGTGACGTCCCATGCAAATTCACTGTAAAAGTAGAAGAGCTTGCTGTGTAACACTGTCTCATTGTTTTGTCAAAAGCAGTACACTTTGCAGATGCCTCTTATATGGATAAAAGTTTGTAAACCCCAGAGTCAGCCATTCCTTGGGAGAAGTTAGTTTAACCTTGTATGGGACTAGTCTCTTTAGGGTAAAAGCTAATACTAGTACATGACTGAGCCCAAAAACCCTTTTTTGAAGTTTCTCTAAGATGCTTACTGTCCCTTTCTTGACCCCCTTAACCATGTTGTGGGAACAGAGGTTGGAAGTATTTTCTCTGATGGAGTATTTCATGGAGCGCTATTTATAATGAATAATAATATTAGCAAAAGCATGTGAAGTGTAGTATTTGTAGTGAATTAACTGGTGTGCAAGATTCTGACAGACTTGAGACCCAGTTTTTCAGCTCTTTCCCAGCACAAAACAGACAATGTGATGAGCCAAATTAATGGAATGAAATCCTTTCAATCCTGAGCACTCCCTTCTATTCTGAATTATGCTTTTGAGAAAGAGTAATTTGTTTCTTCAGAAAGTAAGGGATAAACAGGATGTAGAAGGAAAGCCTCCCCCTTAACACATGCATGACATTTATAAGAAAATGTTGAAAACTGATTTATTTTTATAAAGTTACAAGCATGCATACATATACATTGGTGCTGTAATTAAGTTGGGACTGGTTTGTACTCATTTTGTTCTTCAAATGACACTAAAGGAAAAAATTAAAAACTAAGGCTGAAATAAAATGTTTTAATAGTCATTTAATAGTTAATAGTTCTTGTTAAGCAGTGATGTCTTTTTGAAAAAAAACATTTTTTGTGAAATAGATCAAATAATTGCTTAAAATTCTTCTTACCAATTAATTATTTCATATTAGTTTTCCATTAAGAATATTAAAGCAGAGTTTAGAGGTATTGGTCAAGATCTAATTTGGCAATAATGAATTGATTTAAAATTGATTTATTGAATTAATTATCTGAAAAGGATATGAATCTCTTTCTCTGTTGATATAGTGGGAATATTTGTACTCTCTTGATGCACCTGTCCATCAAAAACGTACTGAGAATATTCATTTGTACGGTATATATTCTCAATCACTCAATGATGTTTTACAGCACCTGGAAATCAGTCTTCAACATGAAATCAACATATTACCATTAACACAATCTTTTCTATCATCATTGTAATTATTCTGCTTCTATGCAATGTTTCTACTGGTTTTTGTTTTGAAAGAAATTGGCGGGGGGGGTATTTTGCTTTCTTCTCACCATAATCTTTTCTATTTCTCACATATACAGAATCTGTCTTCCTATATATCTATCTGGCAATTACCCTGATAAAGTGGTCCAGTAATGCTTACATCATAATATCTCTAAAATTTCAAAGAACTCTGTTATTTTTGCTACCAAAGACTAACAGCAATTAAAAAATGCTCAAAGATAGCAAAACAGCTGCTATGTGGATTTCTATATATTGTATTATTTATTTATATCCCCAAATATAAATAAATAATAATGCTATGAAGCTTTATTTGGGAATGAAACAGAGTTGACATTCTTTCTATTCAAGTTTAAAAATATTTCAGAATCTCTGCTAGAATAGCTGATAAGAGTACATTTAAATGTAGCTGTTCAAATTCTTTCAAATAAGTTATACTGCAGCCCTGTGCACACTTACCTGGGAGCAAGGCAACAAAAATCAGTGAACTAGTTCTGAATGGACAAGCACAAGAATACTCTATTTCATAAGTATTGCAGCAATCATCATCATCATCATCATCATCATCATCATCATCATCATCATCATCCTGTTCAGATTAACCCAACTCTTAAACTGTGCAACATACATTCTATGCAAAGAGACGTCTGTTTCAAATAATCTAAAATATCCAAATTCCATTTACTGTGGTGCAAGCAATTTTTCAGGGACGTTTGCCATAAAATAAATATATGTACCAGAATGTCCATAGCATAACAAAAACAAACCTTGAGCTAATAAAATTAGCCTCTTAATGCTGAACCAGCTGATCAAAAAGGACTGCACCATCGTGAAAGTTTATAGCCCAATATGTAAACATTTCCTGGAAATACATTTGCAGTGAAATATTAAGCAGAAGAAAGTCCTAATGATTTACAACTCAGGGGTCAGTATGTTTAGGATTCCAATTTTAAAGGGAAATCTTTCTGGGATTCATTTGTCGATTAAACATAAGTAGATCAAAAGGAAACTTAACCCACATCACACTGGAATGGCTTCTCTCCTGTGTGTGTCCTCATGTGTTCATCGAGGCCGCGTTTCTGACTGAAAGCCTTGTTGCACTCAGAACACTGGTAAGGCTTTTCCTGTAATACAGCCACAAGAGATGGAGTGGAAGTGAGCCAACACATAGCAAAAGCTGTTAACGGCAGAATTCCACACAGGATCATGTATCTTTATATCTCAGCTCCAAGAGACAGATGTCAGAGCAAAGTTAGTTAAAATAATCCTTGAAAGATGAATGGAAAGTGGATGGGAAAACTGTGGGCTGGCACCTTCCGCTTTAATATAGAGGTATTATCTTTCCCAGCCTTTTAGAAGCAGTGTTTTGAGGAAGGGGTCTGTGTCTGTTTTTCATAACCCCTGATACAAACAACTAAATAACATGACATCTTAGAAAGCTTGATTTACAACATTTTACAGAAACATTTTGATCAAAGCCATTTTTAATCTTCTTAGCCATAAGACTAAGAACCGCAAATACAATCGTTTCCCCAAAATACATATTAAAAAGGCAAATATCAGGGCATGCACAGTGAAAAGGAATTGTAAAAAGTCAGATTGCAGATATTCTTATGCAAATAATAATTGAAATATCTTGGAGAAAAATCACTCCAAGATGTCTAATGCTGGTTTTAAATTCACTAAATATACAATAAAAAGAACAATTAACACATGCTACATCAGAATTCCACCCTGTAGTCTCCAAAGAGTCCTGTGAATGGAGCTCCTTTGCATAGTCAGTCTTCCTGCAAAATGTTTATCCACTTTTGTGGCTTTTAAATATTTATTTTATTTTAAGTAATCAACATAATAGGGCTCTTAAGAAGGGAACTTGTGGGTCCTGCCTTTCAAGCATTTACGTCAATGAGTTCTTTTGTGTGTGACTATGGATTGAGAAAATATTCCATAGTCAACCCTCTGTAATTTTTACAGAAGTGTATGTCTCAGCCATATGAAAAACAGGCATTCACAACACACCCTTAATTTGTTTTGCATTGTAGTTGATGAAAACCACATTTTTTGTAAGCCCTCTGAAAATCCAATTTATTATGTGCATGTGATGTTCGGTGGAAAGTTCAAAATAAACTGAAATAGTTCCATATCAGAAATATGGAGAAATATGAATATTGTATAGAAAATCACAGCTATGTAGTAAGTGATTATCACAAATATTTCAGGTTCTGGGCTGTCATTCAAAGATGCTGTTCAGTTTATTCTCAATAATAGTTTACCCAGTTTCTATATGTTAAAAGTGACCCATAAGAAATTATATTGGTAGGAGAATGTCCTTGAATAAAACCTTGTGAGGAGAAATGACTTTGCTTCCAGAGAACATTCATATGGGCTGTGACAAGGGAAAGAAGCACTTGTACTTCACCAGTTTTTGCTAGTCATTGATCAAATAAACAGTGTTTCATTTCACTGGTTTCTGAGTTTACAATATTTAAACCTGTCAGGGGGCTAATGCTGTCTGTAGCTAGTGACCCTACTGGTAGCCTGTGGAAGCAAACAGAAATGCTCCCACATTAAATGCTTAGTGTGAGGTTGCTATGCTGCACACAATCACTTTTTAAGGGCCTCTACACTTTTTCTTTATTTTCCTTGGCTTATTGGCCACTTCAATCTTTAACTGGTTGAATGCAGCATATAATTCTGTATGTTATCCCAGACACTGTCATTCCATTCTTACCTAAAAATTCAGATAGGGAGATTCTAAAAACAAACAGTGGAACTACAAGAACAAAAGTTTATGGATACTACTGTTACAAACTGATTGGAGGAGACAGATGTAAACTATTCCACAAATAATTCCATTGCTAATTATGAATCACTATCCTGCTAGTAAGAACACAAGAGGAAATTTGGATTTGCTAATCCAAAACAGGTTGAAAGAACCAATATCTTTACTTAACTTAGTAGTTCTTAACTTCTACCTTGTATTTCAATAGAGCAACAACTCCCAGTCATGATGTTCTTAAAAGTGCCCGATCAAAAATCTGTAACTGGTCTAGAGTCCAGGTTATCTGTTTTCTTGACCATTCCTTGTTATTGATGTATGACTATATTGGTTTGTCTTACAAAACTAACAGAGGATTCATCTTGATTCCTTGTGGTCTTACCTAGCACTGTGTTCAAAATCTGCAACCTAAACTCTGTTTCTTCTTCCCTTTATTGAGAAACAGAAACCATTTTATTAGATAACCCTTAAGAACATTTCTCATGCAATTAATAGTTAAAGGAATACTGTGCAAATAAAAATAATCACTGTAAGATTTTTGCAAATAAAATATACAATCAAAATATGCACTATCAGTACCTTACTGTCATAAATATGAATATATATTCATACATTGACAAGGACACCCACCCTATTTTTATGTCTTTGCATTCAATTCAGCCTGAATTCAGGCTATTTTCTTAGCCTGTAAGATGCAAGTTACTACTTTTCTAATTTGATAGATACTCCATAAACAAGTTGGCCTTTACAAGCCCAGAAGCCCTTCAGTGCCTGTGAAATCTTTTCCCTTAATTTTCCAGATAACTGTTGACAATTCAACCATTTCCTCCTTTAATTTTTTTTCATATTTACTTTCATTCCTTCAGTATCTCCACAGCCCTTTAAAATGGCATTAGTTTTATTCCCAAGCTGTTCCTATAGCTTATGTTTTATATAGATTTACAATAGCAGGGAACATACCAGCATAACATTTTCATACTATGAATGTTCATTCTCCTGACAGCATCCACTACATAATCATAGAAGTAGGACTGTTATTTTTATTTCCAGCGCTTTTGTTTTTGTGGTCCACTGGAGAAGGAAATGGCAACCCACTCCAGTATCCTTGCCAAGAAAACCCCATGGACAATGTTAAAAGGCTAAAAGATATGACGCCGGAAGATGAGCCCCTCAGGTCGGAAGGTGTCCAATATGCTACTGGGGAAGAGCGGAGGGCAATTCCAAGTAGCTCCAGAAAGAGTGAAGCGGCTGGGCCAAAACCGAAAGGACGTTCAGCTGTGGATGTATCTGGAAGCGAAAAGAAGGTCCGATGCTGTAAAGAACAATATTGTATAGGTACGTGGAATGTAAGATCCATGAACCAAGGCAAGCTGGATGTGGTCAAACATGAGATGACAAGATTGAACGTCGACATCTTGGGAATCAGCGAATTGAAATGGACGGGAATGGGTGAATTTAATTCAAGTGACCATTATATCTACTACTGTGGGCAAGAAACCCTTAGAAGAAATGGAGTTGCACTCATAGTCAATAAGAGAGTGGGAAAGGCAGTAATGGGGTACAACCTCAAAAACGACAGAATGATCTCAGTGCGTATCCAAGGAAAACCATTCAACATCACGGTAATCCAAGTCTATGCCCCAACCACTGATGCCGAAGAAGCTGAAGTTGACCGGTTCTATGAAGACCTACAAGACCTTCTAGAACTAGCACCAAAAAAAGATGTCCTTTTCATCATAGGGGATTGGAATGCTAAAGTAGGAAGTCAAGGAGTAATCGGAATAACAGGCAAGTTTGGCCTTGGAGTACAAAATGAAGCAGGGCAAAGGCTAATAGAGTTCTGTCAAGAGAACAAGCTAGTCATAGCAAACACCCTTTTCCAACAACACAAGAGACGACTCTACACATGGACATCACCAAATGGTCAATACCGAAACCAGATTGATTACATACTTTGCAGCCAAAGATGGAGAAGCTCTATACAGACGGCAAAAACAAGACCAGGAGCTGACTGTGGCTCAGATCATGAGCTTCTTACTGCAAAATTTAGGCTTAAATTGAAGAATGTAGGGAAAACCACTAGACCACTCAGGTATGACTTAGATCATATTCCATGTGAGTACACAGTGAAGGTGATGAATAGATTTAGAGGATTAGATTTGGTAGACAGAGTGCCTGAAGAACTATGGACGGAGGTGTGTAACATTGTACAAGAGGCAGCAACTAAAACCATCCCAAAGAAAAAGAAATGCAAGAAAGCAAAATGGCTGTCTGATGAGGCTTTACAAATAGCTGTGGAAAGAAGGAATGCAAAAAGCAAGGGTGAAAGGGAAAGATATAAGCAACTGAATGCAGATTTCCAGAGAATAGCAAGGAGAGATAAGAAGGCCTTCTTAAATGAACAATGCAAAGAAATTGAAGAAAACAATAGAATGGGGAAGACTAGAGATCTCTTCAAGAAAATTGGAGATATCAAAGGAACGTTTAGGGCAAAGATGGGCATGATAAAGGACAAAAAAGGCAGGGACCTAACAGAAGCAGAAGAGATTAAGAAGAGGTGGCAAGAATACACAGAAGAACTATACAAGAAAGATCTTAATGTCCCTGATGTCCATGCTGGTGTGGTCACTGACCCTGAGCCAGACATCCTAGAGAGTGAAGTCAAGTGGGCCTTAGGAAGCATTGCTAACAACAAAGCTAGTGGAGATGACAGTATTCCAGCTGAGTTATTTAAAATACTAAAAGACGATGCTGTTAAAGTGCTGCACTCAATATGCCAGCAAGTTTGGAAAACGCAACAGTGGCCACGGGATTGGAAAAGGTCAGTTTACGTTCCAATTCCAAAGAAGGGCAATGCCAAAGAATGCTCAAACTATCGCACAATTGCACTCATTTCACATGCTAGCAAGGTTATGCTCAAAATCCTACAAGCTAGGCTTCAGCAGTACGTGAACCGAGAACTACCGGATGTACAAGCTGGGTTTCGAAGAGGCAGAGGAACTAGAGATCAAATTGCCAACATTCGCTGGATCATGGAGAAAGCACGAGAGTTCCAGAAAAGCATCTACTTCTGCTTCATTGACTATGCAAAAGCCTTTGATTGTGTGGATCACAACAAACTGTGGCAAATTCTTAAAGAGATGGGGATACCAGACCACCTTACCTGTCTCCTGAGAAATCTGTATGCGGGCCAAGAAGCAACAGTTAGAACCGGTCATGGAACAACCGATTGGTTCAAAATAGGGAAAGGAGTACGACAAGGCTGTATACTGTCCCCCTGCTTATTTAATCTATATGCAGAGTACATCATGAGAAATGCCAGGCTGGAAGAATCACAAGCCGGAATTAAGATTGCAGGGAGAAACATCAATAACCTCAGATATGCAGACGATACCACCCTAATGGCAGAAAGTGAAGAAGAACTAAAGAGCCTCTTGATGAGGGTGAAAGAGGAGAGTGCGAAAGCTGGCTTGAAACTCAATATTAAAAAAACTAAGATCATGGCATCTGGACCCATCAATCCCTGGCAAATAGAAGGGGTAGAAATGGAAGCAGTAACAGACTTCATTTATTTGGGCTCCAGGATCACCGCAGATGGAGACTGCAGCCATGAAATTAAAAGACGCTTGCTCCTTGGGAGGAAAGCTATGGCAAACCTAGATAGCATATTAAAAAGCAGAGACGTCACCTTGCCGACAAAGATCCGCATAGTCAAAGCTATGGTTTTTCCAGTAGTAATGTATGGCTGTGAGAGCTGGACCATAAAGAAGGCTGAACGCCGAAGAATTGATGCCTTTGAACTGTGGTGCTGGAGAAGACTCTTAAGAGTCCCCTGGACTGCTAGGAGGTCAAACCAGTCAATCTTAAAGGAAATCAACTCTGATTGCTCATTGGAAGGATTGATAATGAAGCTCAAGCTCAGATACTTTGGTCACTTAATGCGAAGAGAGGACTCTTTGGAAAAGACCCTGATGCTGGGAAAGATGGAAGGCCAAAGGAGAAGAGGACGGCAGAGGATTAGATGGCTGGATAGCATCACTGAAGCAATGAGCATGAAATTGAGCAAACTCAGGGAGGCAGTGAAAGATAGGAAGGCCTGGCGCAATATGGTTCATGGGGTCACGAAGAGTCGGACACGACTTAACGACTAAACAACAACAACAACAACAATAGTTTATTTAAGAAAACCCAAGGCTGAAGGTAAAAATTATTTTTCTGCACTGACTCTGAGCAAGTTACAGTCTCTATTTTGCATAGTGTATAATCTTCTCAAGGAATCATACCATCACAAACTTCAATCTTCATAGGTTTACTTGTAAATATCACACATCAAAAGTGTCTTATATGGGGAAAATAAAGTCAACATGCTTGCAACAAATGAATTGATCCTGAAAAAGGACGGCAATCTGGATAAAGGAACAGGCAGATGTGACTTTGAGAAACTGAGGTCTAGAATCAGAGACATGATAAAATCATACCCCACTGGTCCTGCATTTGTAGATTTTCTTTCTGGATTGAATTTTGACTGCTCATCCTCATTGAACACTGATGCTGTTAGGTTGAAAGCAAAGGGTATAGAAGTACTACACTGTGTGGTAAGAAGCCTTAGGAAGGCAGTCTGCTTAGGTAGTATTGGCCCTAAATAGGCTAGCTCCTGCAATCAGAGCTGAGCCCAGGTGAAGGATCAAAGCTTTCAGCTATGAAACTCCATCTGAATACTCTTAGCACTGAAATGATTTCTGTAATGCCCAACATCTTATACTTCTATGACCTGACACCACATTATGCCAGTTTTAGGATAAGCCTCAGTACAACCAACTTTACAGAAAAATGTCCCAGGTTTAATCCCTAGGATCTCCAAGTAGAACTGAGATAGTCTTATTTTTTGAAACCTGGAAAACCACTGCCAGTCAATATACTGTATATACTTAGCTAGGTTAATTAATATATGATTTTCTGTAAAGGCAGCATTCTATTCCTATTTACCATCACATGGAAGAAGTAACTATATAACATATGACTTTCTTTACCATATGAAGATTATATTAAGAGATCACTTTTCCAGTTGTCAGTTAAAAAGTAAGATATCAGAATAATCAAAATATTCTGAAATCCTTCCTAAACTTTAACATTTAGTAGCAATAGAAGATCCAGAAAAATTCCTGGTGTGAAACTGTTTTATTTTTAGCTGGAAAGACTGGAAAGCCTAACGATTACTTCAGTAGATGGGAAAAAAGGTTATAACCAACTGGAATTTTAATCTGTAAAATTATACCTCATAATATATAGCTTACTTAAACCCACAGCATTACTAAAAGCAGTGACTATAATCTAGAGTGCAGTTCAGCCACACTGGATTGCAGCTGAAGTATTTCAATCAAAAGATATTGTAACATGTTCTCTTCCTTGGCCATGAGAACATCAATGGAATTACTATTTAGCTATCAAACTAATGCATTCTGAGGACATATTAATCTAATATCACTTGTGCAGGGGTGCAGGGGGGTGCAGGGGGATTCTAATCATGTTGAATTCTTCTGTCCAGCAGGCAAAGCATGCAGTAAACTAGACACTTTGTTCATTAAAAAACAAAATTCATGCTCTACATAATTTCAGCAATGGCTGGTACATGTGATAAATCAGAGTGCACAGGGTTGCTTCTTGACTCAATATTGGACTCATATTTAAGCTCAATTGCATCCTATGTTTTAACATGACTGTGCAAAACAAATTTTCTGCTTGATGTGATCATAACTACTTTTTCAAGCTGCTGCCCCAATTTTCAGTCTAGATCCAAATTCTATGTAGAAATGTGACCCATGAAAATGGTGGTAAGAGGCACTATCCACCATTAAACTTCCCAGTATTAGTGGTACTACACATAGTAGAAAACACTGTATCTTGTGTGTAAGGGCAAAGTAAGGTGCACTGCACAGTATATGAGAGAGCAGGAATGTATGTGCACCTGTCTGTAAATGGGTATATGAGCATGTGAATGGGTACGTGATATAGGAACTTGTATAGCATTCCAGACCAAATTATTATTCACTTATGGATTACATATTGAGATTACTCTGATGACCTGACTTAATGCTTCTTGACAGGGCATTTTATTTAAATTTCCTCTCATTTAAAAGGCTGTAGCAGCAGTAGTTCTGATATAAATCAGGTTCCTTTTTTAAAAAATCTTGTCTATTGTTTGTGATAATCCAAATACAGGGCCTATTATTTTGAAAGGAAAGATTCACATTTGGTGAGAGATTACCTAAACTGTCAGCCAGGAACTCCAGCATGTATCCAAGATGACAATACTAAATGTGGAGAATTCAAACAGACTCTTGCTTTGTACATTTTTAATTACACTCAGCACATCTGCAAGTATTTTCAATACTGGTTTGTCACAGCTGATGAGATATATTATATCCCATATTCTTATTAGATCTGTTTATATCCATTGACCTGAATACCATCTACCACCCAGTTAGATGGCTTATCCCTAACACCCAGAACAAACAGATGAGGCAAACTAATCAAATAGAGACAACAGCACTCCCAAGAACCAACTGATTGGTGATTGGAGGTTTCCTGTAGAGTGTCAATCCCCCCAGTTCAGATCTGATGCAGACTACAAGTAGCGCAAGGCAACCTATCCTTTTGAACTGTTGCACTGAGGAAGCCTTGCAGAGGCACAAGGTGAAACATCTGCATAAAACCTGATTAGTACTTAAGTATTCATCTCCAAAAATCTGGAGAACCCAAAAGTAAGGTATTAGGGCTACCTCTAATCCAAGAAATTCATAAAAAACTATCTGGCTGTTCCAGTTTGGCCAAAGGAAAAAATCCTTTCATTCTCCCAATCATTTGGAAATGACTACCCCCAATAAAAATGATAAACCAGTGAAAATATTGGGAAAAACAGATAGCTTGTTCAGATGAAGGACCAAATTATATGTATACATGAACAAAATGACTCACCTAATTGATACATTTCGTTTACACTTCAAGCAAAACAGTACAATAGTACAGTGTTATTCTACAGGATAACAAAACTGAATTAAGATATACATGTTGATATCTCAACAGTTTTATATTTACATAAAACAAGGATCTCACATTCTCCCAAGTGGAACAGTTTTTTGAATTCATCCTCAGCTTAGATGTTTCAGTTCTCAATCTGCACAGAAGCGTCTTTTTCTTTTTCTTTCCACCACTTGGCAAATCATAGCAAAATCATTAAGAGATCCTACTTACTCTTGTATGGGTGCGAATGTGCATTTTTAATCCATCATTCTTGCTGAAAGCTTTGTCACAGTAAGGGCACTGATAAGGGCGTTCACCTGAAAAGAAGCAAAATTGCTCTTTGTTAATACATTTTATCTTATGGCATACACAGGACTTTTCAGATGATCTCTCAAAGAGGCAGTGATCAAGCCCTAAATTGCTTAGCTACAGCATTATTGTTACATGATGTTTTCAAACCATGACTTGGGTCTAATGTTGCCTGAAGAAAAAGAAGAAGATCAAAGTAGAACAAGCATGTGTCTTTTGTAAGAGAGAAATCTTTCTGTGGGCAACTGTTCACACAAAGAAGGTTTTGTTACCATGGACTGCCAAATGCATGGGAAAGATCCAGCTGACTGGCACTATTTACACATGCACCTTGCATTGCATAACTGTACCATATTGAAGTGATTTTCATGGGACAGCTTTTGCATGTGTGGGAGACCAGAGACTGAAGAATCCCAAGCTTTAAGGCAACTATCCATGAAATCATAAACAGCAGTAAATGTGTTAAGTCGCACAGAGTTGTTTTTGCTGCAAAAGGCCAATGCAGCTACCTCTCTGGAAAAATAACAAAATCAAACAAAACAAAATCAAAAGGATGACAATGCTGTATTAATAAATTTTGAACAATCTACCCCCTATTCTAGCAACAACTGTGCTGGTCTAAATGTCTTTTATTGTGCTCAATTTGTAGCTATTTTTTTATACACGCTATTCCTCTTTGGTAAGCTGTGTTTGCTGGGATGGTACATAGAGCATCATGAAAAAAAATATGGGAGGATACATAGATCCTCTTAACTAAACCTAAAAGCATCCATATTTGAGTAAAACAACCTGGTGAACTTTCAGTGTATGGCTAATGATCAGCTTAATGAAAAATCATGCCAGAAACATGACTAATGAAAAAGTCATGCAATAATGAACAGAAAGATATTCCATTTCAGGCTAGCACTCTTGTGCCAAAGATGGGCTGGGAGGATATGTCAAATGAGACACAGACACCAATAGCTGAACTACTTATTTGGTGGATGAAGGTACTGTGGGAAGGCCAGTATCTGAAGATAATGTTCTTAAAAACCAAAAAAGGATAACCAGTCCCAATATGTTTTCCAAAATGGGTGTAACAATTTAATAATGCTGATTTCAACCAACTTAAAATTGCTGGTCTAAATATATTGCTCTCCTTAATATTATAAAAAGTTGTAATTAATTCAACTCATTAGTCAGTCTTCTCTCCAGCACTGTATCCTAGCTCCTAACATCTTCCTAGCTGCTTTCATTTTGAGAATGCAGCTGGCCATCTACATCTTACACATTCACCGAGGGATAAACAGGTAAAGCATCTTATAGACTCTACTGTTTTAATTATTTTTAGTAGAAATAATTAGGCAGGTTATAAGTTTGATTTTTCTTTATATGTGTAATAACTGAACAATTGTTAAGCAAATGAAAGTAACTATTGTAAGTCAGAGCTTGTGGGTGTGAGTAATGCATAAGATGGAAGTAACCATTCAACATTTGGGAATGACCATTTATAAAGAACGTGGGGACATCTCTCTGATGAAATTATTTGCATTGTACTAAACTAAGGGGTTAACTAGAGAGGCATAAAGTTAAGAAAACTAAAAGGAGAAAGAAGTGGAGGAGGGAGGCAGTAAAAAGAGGGAAAGAGAAGAGATACTACAGTGACCCTTATAAACATAAACTCTCACTCTATAAATAAGCATAGGTCTTTGTTGATGTATTTCTAACAGAAACAACTTACTTCCCATATTGTTCATGCAATGTTATTGTTAATAAAAGCTGTAACTGATTATAAACAACTGGTCCTCTAAGTAATTAAGTTAGAATTTAATACCCCTTCTCCTCCCAGCCACCTAAAATGTTATGCTATAAAGGAAATAACTAATTAGAGGGAATAATTACAAAATGGGAGCAGTAAGATTTTAAACTGTATCCATCTCCAAAATAATCTTACAGTAGAAGAAATTATTGCATCCCTGGCCAAATAAAGCTGGGTTTGCCACCATCTCTACCATAAAAAAGAAGAAGAAGAAAACAAAAACAAAACTGGAAAAAGACTGCTTCTTTGAAAGGAACTATCAGCTCCATTCCGCAATTCATATTATACAGAGGTGAGCAGCCTGAAGTTTCAGGGCCTGAAAGCCTTTGATGTGGCCTCTAGAATTCCTGTGAAAGTTCTTACCAAAGGGGAAAATCATTAAATGTATGAGTGGATAATTATGTTAAGTATATTGAATTAATATAATTTAAATGGAAATTACTTTAAATAAGAACAAATTTAGGATTCTTTTTCTGGTTCCATTGCCTTGCTGATACATAATCCCTAACACATACTCCATTCAGCTCTTGAACTGGAAAAAAAAGTTGTCTCTCCTGATCTAATAGGTTATAAAGCATTTAATTCACTCAGCAATGGCAGATAGGTCAAAAGGCTTTACAGAAAATAGGGATTTTGTAGAAGGGCTTGATCTCCCCTCAATCCCTTTCTTTCTTCTTTCTTGAAATTTCACTTTGTTCTTCTTCAAGACAGCTTGAAAAGACTACCACCAAATCAAGAATAATATAACTACATACAGGGTAAAACTTTATAAAAACAATATACAGGTAGTTTCTGAGTTAAGAACACCCTGATAATGGACAACCCATAGTTAAGAAGAGAGCCTACTGTAGCAAAATTCGAGTTAAATATACAACGGTTTGAGTTAATTACACAATACTACTTATACAGTATTATACAATAATACTGTTCTGGCTTACGTACAAATTTGACTTAAGGACAGACCTTGGGAACAGAACTTGTTCTTAAACTGGGGACTACCTGTAAAGCAATATTTTATTATATATAAAATATATATATTTTATAGCAATATGCTATATATTATATAGCAATATAAAGCAATATAAAAAAACAATGAGCCAATATAGCAGGGCCCCACTAAGGCTAGCAAAGGAAAGGTTTTATATGAAGTCCCAGATCGAGCTGCATCACCAGTTTCAGAGCTGAATGTCCCTTGTTGATCCATTTAGCACTGTAGATTCAAAGAAAAGATTACTTTGGAGTCTGTACCACCTGTTGGCAACTCCTTCAGCCAAAGGCTCTCTTCCCAGAACTCTGCTGCGGCTGCAGAGGAAAGTTGCAGCACGATTCTGAAAACAGATACAGCTGTTTTACAAAGTTGCTGACCGATGCTATGTAAGCATGCTTTCCCTCCTTGTTTTCTTCGAATCCAAAGTGCTGCATAGCCCTATCTGTCGCTCACGTGAGGGAAAAGGGGTCTTGTTATCTTGTTGAATCTTCTGACAGTGGTATTCTTCTGGGTTATTTGACAATGCTTCAGCAGTTCACCCTGTTTGGCAGGAGCATGAAACTTTCTGCTCAGGTGTCCATTCCTCCTGCTCCTCATTCTTCTTCTCTGTCAATAGACTGTAAGTTCTTTGACCTATCATCTTGGGCTCTATTATCTATAGGTTGAAATACAAAAAACTACAAGGTTTTCATGCTGACTTGTTTGCTTTGTTTTAAATGTTCTCTCGCACATCCATCTTCTTAAGTACTTTTCCTTCTTAGGCATTCTTAGAACTGTCACCTTAGCTCACAATGTTCAGGTGATATGTAAACATCTCACTGAAGAACGTGGCATTAAAACCACTTCACTAAATAATTGTACTTACAGCGTACCTGTTTCATCAGTTTCTTATTATATACCTAGACATAAATATACTGTAAACACAAAACAATTGCCAAACAGAGCTTCTTAGTAATATTTGGATACTTTGGGAACATGGCCGCTTGAAAAGACAAACAGGACGGTGGAGGCAGGGCAAGCAGCAATATCCTTGCCAAATGAATTGGGTTTTTTTTCCCCTCTCCCCCTGCCTTAACTCATTAACTCTAAATGCAAAGGTTTGGGCAAGTATTTTTAACAAGGTCTGCAGGCTGTGCCAAACGCTCTGATTTATTAATTCTACATCTGTTTGAAACGTGACACTATCTTTCATGACCCCCAATGTCACTAAACCATGCTGTCATCCTTTGGACACTGCAGGAGCTGTTAGGACTCAAACGTTTAATTAATCCAGTTGACATTTTTATGTTGTTAGGCTTTTGCATTTCAAAAAAAATGTTTAGAAAGGTTTTCGAAACAGTGGAGTGCTGACAACCTAATTCTGAGACCTTCCCCGCTCCTTCATTCTTTGTTGATAGATAAGAGCTTTGTTTTGAAGGACTGGCTTAGGCTGATGTGAAAATTGTTTATAATGTTTTTAGCTGTTGAAGAATATGGTCTGGGTCCCAAGTTACTTCTCTGTTCATTTAAGGGAGGACACGTCATGTTAGTCTCCATCCCCAACTCTACTTTTATCTCTCTGAATCAATCAGATACAATTCCCAGTAGCTTTTCCATTTCCCAAGAGTAGATTTCCACAGGCTTAAAGGCAAGCAAGAAAGTCCCATCCCACTGACTTTGTTTTATTCACAAAAGGAAAATTTGGATCCATGCCAATATAGTTATGTGGTTAGGAGATGCCGCTGATAGCAGAGTAAGACGTGCCTTGGATTATGAATCATATATGATTCGTTGGCATATCTCGTCTTGCTTTTGAGTCAGAAAGCTTCAACTAACGAAGATGGTGGTTTTATTTAAATTTAAATTATTTTGTCTGAGCAAAACATTTAAGAATTTACGTATCCAAATTTCTTGTAGCACTATGCAAGATCAACAGAATCTGGTTATTTTGTCTGTTCAGTTAACGCTAGAAATTTTCATCACTGTGTACCAGCAATCAAGCAACCGTAAACAGTAAACATTCTGGATCTTATATGCAGTGCTCGAAATGATGTGGAGATTTAGTTGGGGAGGAGTTCGGCCATTTTTTAATTGTTGTTTTTGTTTAATCATGTATGGTTTGCATTTCAGGATTGCTATCTGAGATTCTTGTAAACTTCCCAGAGTTGTGAGATTGGGGCAGTACAGAAATTATATTCTAGGGTTAATTAATTAAATTAATCATAATATGGATGGTGGTGGGTGCCATATATGTGCATGTGTGTTTAGATATTTGTTGAGTATTTCAAGTCATATTTGTGTGCTATGTTTAAGGGGCCCAGAAAATAGCCATATTTGAAGCACTTTAATGAACCATACATGATTCTTTTCCTCATAAAATAAAATCCCTTGGGCCAATCTTAGTTATTTTAGTTTTAGCAACTTTTAAAGTTCTCAGCTGTTAAACATTTCTGCAGCTTAACTTATGATTTTACAACCAGTTTTACCGGGGATTTAAATATTTGTTCACACTGAGAAACACACAAGCACAGACATTAATTTCAATAGATTATCCTTCCTGGTAAACATTTTGAATAATACCTTTAGCTCATTTCCAATATTAACTCCAAGAGGGACCAAAGTGTTTTGCCAGTCTTTTAATCTTTTAAAATTAAAATATTTATTGATTTCAATATGTTTGGTGATTTCATTTGCTCTAAGAAGATTCATATTATAATTTTGACATATAATTAAGTAGTGGATATAGTTAAATAGATTTCCTATATGGAACTGGTTAAACTTAGCCAGATTGTTTTATTTCATCACTCCCAACATATACTAGTGCTGACAGAAATAATACAAAACAAAAATCCTTAAATCTCCTGACCAGGATTAACCATATATCAGAAAAAGAAAACCCTCAATACTCTAGCAATACAAAAAGCCAATAATTACAATTCACAACTACAGCATATTTGCAAAAGCAAGATAATTTTATTGGGCATGAGGTTATGAGAGGTGAGACTGACAAGAGGCCATCTGGACTACGCATTCAATGCTTCCTGCCAGGTGATCAATGTAGCAGTTCACAAAGGAAGCTGTAAGAGGGTTTTTCTAAGCAGAGATAGTGTGACTGATGACAACAGTGAGTGGCAATCACAACAGGCAGTGTGATTAAAGGAAAGACAAACAACATTGCAAACTATGAAGATACATTCAAATAAATGAGAAAAGTCAGTTGAACTAATGGAGCTTCTGTGACAAACATGGAGAAGTTTGCTACATAACACATGGTAGATTTTTTAAAGAGAAAGACAGAAGAAAAATAACAAACGTACAAGTTTACCTTCAATTTATACAACAGCTATTTTCATGATTACGTTAAAAACCACAGCATCAAGCTGTAGTAATAAGTGAAAATTCATTATTATGATCCACTACTCTGTGTATGTGTGTGTTTTAATTAAAGTATTGCTTAAACCAGCTATCTAATAATTTCCTACATTGTTTATCTTAGAAATAGCGAGGATTATAGGTGATGTGGAGTACAAAAAATGAGACCTAAAATAGGCTGCTATAAAACAAGTAATCAGATCACTGGAATAACATTCAGATAAGGGATTTGTACTCATTTCATTATGCAAACAGTGATTATAAAATGTTCATTGGGAAAAATAATAATATGCAAATAGAGATAATTTTTACAAGCCAGATATAAGTAATCCAAATCAATTGCAGATAAATACGGAGTCTTAAATTTATTTTTCGCTTATAAAGCGGGTTTGGAAAGTGCAGCTATTGCAGCTCAAGAATTTGTAGAGTATTGGTATTTAGGTGCAATATTCTATTGCATTGCATTTTTGCATTGTAAAAAGAGACATTAAGAGTGTAGTGTAACACTGAAATCTGGAACTACAGCAATAAACAATACAATAAAATTAATTGTAAGGCAATCTTGGTTCAATGCATGTCTCACTATTTACTATAGTATAAATAATACTACTTATTCAGAATAACTTTAAAGGAATGAAGAGTAACAACTTGGTGGAGCTAAGAAAACCACTTGACATCCCAATCAAAAGTATATTTGTTTAGAAATCCAATATTTTCGCACTACCTATCCTCTGTTTAGGTTAGGAGCCTAAGTTGATTTTGGGAGGTATAATCTAAAACAGTGTTATGGATACTCAAGACTATTGACTCAAATGGACACATGCAAGTTTATTTCTATGTTGGTTTGTGCCCTTGTATATCTAAAGGAAAGAAATCAGTTGTATACACAATGTTTGACCCTTATGAACCCAGTGCTGGTTCTTTTTACAGTTCCTCCCAATCATCGACCTATTAGGTGTTGTTATTCATTTGATCTAAAGAAGTCACTGGTAATCAAGCAAGACATTCTCTGAAAGTAGGAATCTCTCCCATCCACTAGCAGCAAACCAACAGGAAGTTGACAGTTTCCTGAGACTTTACAGGTACTTTTGAAGATTTAACTGTCACAGGGAGATAAAATAGACAGTGATGAACAACCTGAATAGATTAGAAATGCAGAAGTCTTAAAGTGTTCTGGTTTATTAGAATGACAACATTTTTATAGACAACAGATTCATTCTTTTAAAAAATTGAGGAAAGATTACCTTTGGGTTTCTTATTAAAGTAGTAAGATCAAGAAAATCTACTATGCAGTATATAAAATTATACTGTGACTGGCTGAACTCAGTAATAAGAGAATGGATAAAGCACGAAAAGAATTAAACATTTTAATATCTACTGATTTTTACAGTTTTATAACATTAATATAGGTGTACTATCTGAAACTACATTTAGAAAAATACTATATCCAGAATTGTAATATAGCATTAGCCTTTAACTATTTTGAACATATGTATGACAATTGACAAAGGTTGGTTTTGAATGAGTGAAAGATTAACTGGTAAGTTTTCATTTATTTTAGTTTTCTTTGCTGAAAGAAGTTCATTATCTTTCTGACTATATAACTAGATAGATAGATAGATAGATAGATAGATAGATAGATAATTTCAATTATAATACTAAAATCTAAAACAAACTGAACTTAAAGAAAAGAGAATAGAAAGGAGTAAAAAGTGCAAGAAAAAAGAAAAAGAGAAAAAAGAGAAAAGTAGGACTATAATAAGGAAAGAGAAAAGAAATATATAAAGAAGTGACTTCCAACCTTCATCACAACTATAAACAAATATAGTGACGCTTCACCCTCTCTACGGTTACAAACATTTATCTCTTCATCCCATATCCCATTTCTTATCTATAAACAAATCCATAAAACATCATCTTTTCAGTCCTGGTGTCAGCAGAAAGTCTGTAAAGAGTTGTCAGAGGTAACAACTATCTTCTTTTAAGCTTGATCAAAAAACCAACTTTATATTCCTTCCTTTTACTTTAACAGTCTTAAACTTTAGTTAATTAAAATATTGTCATAGGATTTGATTTCTCTTCATTTCGTCTTTGTCCCATCTCACAGAGTTCTTCAAGACTTTAACAAGCCTCTTTTGTAAATCCAGTAGGAAAAAGATATCCAGGTCACTCTTTTGGTTTGTCATTTCTATTTTCCTTTTAAATTTTAAAACCTCAGCCAATTTCTTTTGTGGATCCAGTGAAACATCCTTTTCTAAATCATTCTCTTGGCCCGTCAGTTGTAAATCCACTTTCGATACCATCTCTATCTTGTGAGATATGATTTGTTCTACAGCTATCCTTTCTTCAATAACATCTTTTGGATATAATCTATCCATAGAACAAGACATCATTACTGACATTGTTGATATTGTGGCCACTATTTTCTGATTCCATTCTTCAAAAGTCTCCTTCAGCATTTTCACTGTTACCACATTTGGCAACATTTTGCAGGTGTATAAATCTTTGCTCTACCTAAAAAATTTAGTCCCCTCTAGTGTCTAGTTTTTGAAATCATGAAATTGCTTATTTTTGTCTTGTCTTGTAAAAAGCAAAACAGAATCTATTTCCCATGAGAATCTGTTTGTCCTTTATAATTAATTCTAAAATCTTATTGTAAAAGTTTCAATATTCTGATTTTATCAGGACCCTTAGTCGATTTATAACTTTCTAAGATCAAAATCTTATTTAACTTTTTGTAGTTTATTTCAGATTCTTGAAATTCTTAAGCTTATGATTAAAATTTTCTTTCATTCAGGATTGAAGGCAGACTCACCTTGCATTTTCAGTCTTGTCAGTCAGAAGGTCTCTAAAGACTTAGAAGTAGTTAACGAGCAATTTCCAAAAGTGATTGGAAAGTGAGGTTTGCGAACTTAGTGTCCTTTAAAAGTCTCTGGCATGGTTGTGAGCAAGATGGCTAAGATAGCTGTAATCTCCCGGCACTCAAACGCACAGAAAACCACTGTCCTGTGGTCTACATGTGACAGGCAGCTGTCTGGAGCACATGCGGGCGATCTCCCGTGCTCTCTTTATCTGGAGAGGTTCCAAGGAACCAGTCTACTCACCAGTTCCTTAGTCTTTGCCGCAGTCGTCAGCTCTGCTCTCGCAGAGCCATCTTCAGTTCACCGTACCTCCCCTGGAAGTCTTGATGGGATGGCATTGTATATAATAAAACAAATGTCCTTTTCATAGTGCTTCCACATTCATTAATCAAGCATCAGTACTTTTATGTACTTTAAAGACTGGCTGCCTAACTTATTTACTCCTGTGTCCTCCAGATATCTTAGTAGCAGCATTGTTTTTCTCTCAATCTGCTTAAAACCACTATGCAGATTTATTTTTTAGGCTTCTTTAAGTCACCATCTTCTTTTAATTGCAGTCAGACATGCCAACAGGAATTCTGGCACTTTTTGTTCTTCAATTATTGTATCATATAAAAGGGTACATTTCACTGATCAAACCATAAGTACAATTGGCTCCTCTGTACAAGGATCTCCTTAATCTTGCATAGGAAGGTAAACTTCAGATAGGCAGCTAATAGTTCAGAATTATGTTTGTCCCATTGCTTCCTTTGCTTCTGATTGGTTCCAGCATATTTCAAAATATCTCAATTTACCATATCAATACAAGAGTATAAGTTATAAACTGGTAAAAATATCCTCGTAGATAAACAAGGTCAGTGGACAATTGTTTTGAAGCTGAGGGCCCTGTTTAAATTTTAAAAAATAAAATAAAAGTAGCTTGAAATTGAGTGACTGAACCTAGAAAGCTAACAGAAATTTGTGGCTGGAGTTCGCTTGGGAATTTTAAGGGAGAGTTCTGATTCTAAGTCAAGGGTACGTGTTTGCCTAAACTGAGATGCTGGAAGAAGAAATAAAAGACTTGGCTAGTGTTACCGTACGAAACAATAGTAAAGATAAATAGAGAGAAATTATCAGGAACTGCACTGTTTGTGGGATATTGGTATCCTGCTAAAAATAATCTGGTATATATTTGTACCATGTGGGACCTTGTAAGCAGTACTTGAGGAAAAGTCAGAGGACTGAAGAAGTGATTGGCCAAACTTTAGTTGATCAGAGATGATGAAGATTTGTCTGATTAAAAAGGCAGTGCAATGTGACTGAAAGGCAGTGCAATGTGAATGAAAGTAATATTTAATAAAGAATACATTCAAACCAAAGGAGCAAGCACAGTGGATGAGAGTTGCAACTAGAATATTTTCAGCACCTCTGGAACTCAGAAACAATATTTAGCTTTTTATACTAATCTCTTTCTGCTTAGCCAAAGAATACTGTGAAGAATATATACAACAGCATCAAGGACTTTAAAGATCTAGGAAGGATCTCAGGGTTCAGATGGTCTTCTCATCCATTGTTCTAGTCCATGGAAGAAGACTGGAAAGGGAAACAAAAATATTGCAACTAAATGACTGGCTTACAAATGGTGTAAAAGGGAGATATCTGGTTTCTGGGACCATGATCTGAATTACCTAGAAAAGCAGTTGCTGGCATGAGATAGGCTGCCTTTATCAACAAAACTGTTTGGCTGAAATATGGTAAATTTGATCATGAGAACTTTAAATTGAAACTTGTGGGAATTAAACTTTGAAGCAACAACTTCAGATAATGACTGGTACAGTATGTTTTTGTAATGAGTTCTATTAAAACACTCTGTGAAAACTCAAAAAAATAATTGGCTCAAACTGTTTGTTCTCTAAACACTAATATATGGAATATTTAGGGTGGGAGTTGGGAAATCTACTTGAACTCTTAATATTTCTGGTAGGATACATCTCATGACTTGAATGTGGTAACTGAAGGATATAATAAATGGAGGAACTAACAAAAATACTGTATTGAACAGTGCTGTTGGATCAGACCAATGCCCACGTCATCCAACATTTTGTTTCTTATAGAGATACCTCTAGGGTGTTCGTGCAGAAGATGGAGACATAAATCTCTTCCACTACTGTTCCCCTGTAATAGGTATTTAGAGGCAGTATGCCTTCAACCAGGAGGTAATATTGTCACTAGTAACAGCCGTTGATAGACCTGTGCACCATGAATTTATCCTATTCCCTTTTAACAACCACCCCATGTTAGTGGCCATTACCACACCCTGTCGAAATAAATTCCATGGGTTAATTAAGTGCCATATAAAGATGTACTTTCTTTTCTCAGTGCTAAGTTTCTTTCAGTTTGCTTCCTTGAATAGCTCCTCATCTTAGTATTTTGAGAAAGGGAGAAGTTTTCTCCCTGTCATGCATGATTTTAGACACCTCAATCATTCCCCATTAGTTGCCAAATGTTCCAGCTTTTTCTCATATGTATGAATCCTGATCATTTTTGTTGCTCTTTTTTGCACCTTAGATTAGATAAATTGGCTGAAGATAATCAAATGAAATATAACAAAGGCAAATGCAATGTTCTTCACTTAAAGAGCAAAAATCAAATGCTGGGTATAGCTTTGGAATATTTGGATTACACTACTACTTGTCAAAAAGATTTTGCAATAGTGATTGATTACAAACTGAACTGGAGTCAGCAGCATGCCATATCTGCACAAAGGCAATGCAATTTTAGAGTATAGGGACAGAAATACAACTTCCAAATCACTGGAAATAGTTTTTCACTTTATTTTATTCTGGGCAGACCCACCTCAAGTCTTATGAAGAATTCAGACAACTTGAAAAAAAGTTTCAGAGAAAGGCAAAATGATCAGGAAAGTATAAAGTTATGTGAAAAGAGTCTGAAGGAAAAGAATCTTTAGCCTTGAGAAGAAGAGACTGAGAGAGGATGTAACACAAAATGAGGTAAATGGAACAATGTATTTAAGTTACAAGGAGGCAATGTGTTTATGTGTCGGGGTGGGGACTTCTAACAGTGCCAACAGTTTGACACTGGAACCCATTACCCAGAGTTTCCTTTTACTGGAAATATTCAAGGAGATGCTAGAAGCCAATCATCTGCGATATTTTAATTTGAAGTCTTGATCTAAGCAAGAGATTGGACTCAGTGGCTCCTCCCAAATATATGATTCTGTCATTATTGAGTTTATGAAACTTCAAAGGGGGAAGGAGTAATGACAAAGTGATGAAGCAGTGGACTAAAGTTTTTGATCAATTTGGGGGAGGCTTTGGAGTTGCTTTTACTTACAATGGGTAGGTTAAGCATAACATATTCAACTATCTATTTTAAACAGAATAATACTAAAAGAAAAGCTAGTTCAGTAGTACATTACAGGCATGACAGATTGCAGAAGTATACAGAGTACAGAAATATTTCACATTCACTTTTCAAGAATTAGTGTAAGAGTAAGCAGAACATTTATGGTACTTGTTTCTCTGAGCTGGATTCAAAAACTACTGCTTCAAGAATTATTATCCACAGGCACAAAGACTTTCACATACATTGTCACACACCCCTGGAGATTATCTTGGGTGATCCACAGTTCATTTTTCTATGAAACTGAAATCTATACCCAACTGTGATAACATTCTGCTTCTGTTTAGCCAACTGCTTATCAGCAAGGTAAGTCAAGGGCCCTCAACATTTTTTTCAGCTGAACTCCTGAGGTTCAATCCAATTAATTGGATGGAGAATTGGGTAAACAAAGTAAAGTGTGGGTAGAGAGGCTATCTCTGCATACAATCTCTGTAGACAGGTCAGCATTAAAAATAATAAAACATCAATGTTACGCTCTGTTACTACATTACTTTATAAAATAGAAGTCTAGTCATGAATGAAGTAAGTAGAATCTAAAACTTGTGTCCTGCAGTGTAAATTAGGGATGTGAAAGAAAAGCTGTTTGATACTGGAATTGAGGAAGGAAAGCTAGCTAGATTTAGAGTGTGCTCCATCAAACTGGAGAAAATATATAATCACATAAATATAATCAAATATATTTTACTTTATAGAAGTTATTTCTGCCATTAATGTATATTACACTGAACTCCTCAGTTTTTTCTAACAAAAGAATATTATAACTTGAACTTATTATCACTTGGACAAATGGAAAATACATAGTTAAGAGGATCAAGATAACAAGATAACATCCTCACTTTAATGACTGTAGAGTAGTTGGGATACATTAGCAGTTAAACTGAAGCAGAAGAAACTTTTTTCTGTATCTGAGGTCGTCATACTTCCACTTTGGACCACAAATAGCAATGAGGTCAAATACCAGATTACTATTTCAATATAGGGTGGTAATTTATTACTACATTTTCAGATCACACACAAGACAGATCAAGCACAAAAATATGCTGATATGTATTATCACCGAATGTTGGATGCAACTGTAGGCACAGAATTAATTTCTTGTCCCATATTTTAAACTTCCCAAATTATATTTTGTAGAGTTTCTTTGACAATTTATGAAACCAAATAGAATTAGAAACCAAACAGAATGGTTATCTGATGCCATAATCAGAGGGTTCTTTTGCTGAATTGACTCAGATCCTTCTATCTGTAATTAGCAATATAGAGGATATACCATAGTTTTTCAATGGTATTAGAAGGACTGAATCTTTCATTCAAATGTTGGTGGTCTAAATGACATTATTATAAGTTTAATTGTCATATTCTGATGTCACTTGAGCAGTTTCATTGGAATTATCACACATGGGAAATACCCCATGCAACTGTTGTAATATTTAATAACTAAAATTATTCATGTTATTGGAAAAGGATGATACATTCAGTGGAATATTCTGATAACATTCAGTTAATTGAACAACATTCATTAGAAGTCAACCCTACAAGGTAGACCAGACTAAGAAACCAATGCCATATAGGTCGGGACTACAGTATATTTATTGTAGCAGCTATAGTAACAGAATCTTGCAAGTCGGATTGTGCTTCCCCGCTCCCTCACTTTATCTTCATGTGAACTTGGGAGGGGCTTGTGCATGATGCTTTCTCAAGTTAGTTTCTTGGCCTGAGCTCAAACCCACTTATCTGACCATTGCCTTGGTAGAGGCTCTTCCTACTGACCCTCAAGGCCATTGCCAATGCCCTTTACATTAGTTGTCTTTTGGTGCTATAACCCAAATGGGAATAATTTGTGAGCTAAATTCAGCTAAGGGAAGTTAGATTTCCTATTTCTATTTAAAGTCAGGCCTGCCCAGTTACCATTCAAACTAAGCAAAATCCATCAGATCATGACAGCATAATTTTTGCTGTCTGGGGGAGGCAGCAATCTTTACAACAATCTTTCAATGTAAAAGAACTTATCCATGTAAAGTACATGTTGTCCAATGTGAGTTAGATCTCAATCTTCATTTTCATTCAGCCCTTTATACCTTTTTTTTTTAAATCCTAGTGTTATTTGCCAGCATGCAAGTGATCCAACAAACAAAGATTCTGCTAACTTCTGATGAGTCCTAACCAGTTATGAATGTATTTTTTTACCGAAAGAGATTCTGTTTCAGCTATACAATCCAATTTTTATTGGAGTAATCAGTATTCAGCCCTGTTTCTATCCAGAATTACAAACAGGACCAAACAAATAAACAGCTTTAATCTTAACAGGTGGTCATGTGAGATAGAACTGATTAAGACTTATCAAACATATTAAAAAGCCAAATGATTAACTGCACATGTTCTCTCATTTTCCTGCAAGCCAAATTTGTTTATGCAAAACTGAATAGAATGTCATAGAAAGACTATTTGTTAACAAGCGCTTTACATGTCATATGCCAATTCTTCCTCTTTTAAGTTGGAAACCAAGCATCACTAAAACACTCAGCAGCTTGCCAATTACTAGAATATGTAGTATATGGTGAATATAGTGCTTTACAACAGTGTTCCTCAACCTTGGCAGCTTGAAGATGTGTGGACTTCAACTCCCAGAATTCCCCAGCCAGCAAGGTTGAGGAACACTGCTTTAGAATATCTACTTTGTTCTGAAAATGTTTCTATGCTATGTACAATGACAGCTGTAGATGATCGGCTTTATTTATTCCTGTTAGGCAACACAGACAAGTATAGTTAACAGTGTGAGAAGATAATGGTACCAACAACAACTAAAAATAGAAGCAAATCTTTGAAGAACTGGAGAGAATTTGATTGAAACAAGCGACATTAGAAACTTTTTACAGCAACCCTTGATATCCAGTATTTTAATAACCCAACAAACTAGTTCTTAATGGAATAAAAATAATCATGTATTTTTAGCTTATTACAGATTAAAAGACTATAATAAACAACCTACTCAATCTTTCACAAAATTATGTCATGCTTTTACACTTCACTATTTTTTTAAGCTGGCAGTTATCTCAGTGTAGAAAAAGGAACTAACCTTATATTGTTTTAAGAGCAGAAAAACACTTATTTTTGTTAAATGTTATGTGAATTCTGTGGCTGCTGTTTATGTAACAAATCCTCTAATTTTATCAGAAATTTTATCACAGTTGACAAGCTCTAACATCTGGAATCTCACTACTCCACCATTTTAGACTTATACAGGAGGAAAAACCTTCATAAAGTGGCCAATATTAGAGACACAAGGTTACCAAAGGCAAACACTTATAGGAATCATGCTTTCTCTACTTCCCATTTTGCTCTGGTTTAATGCAAGTGCTGGTGACTGGGATAAGCTTTCTTTCTGGGGAGACATAAAAATATGAGCATCCCATTGATCCAAATCTGAAGGAAAAAGGGATAATCCTGCAGGGAATTCCATGCAAATCGTAACTCAATCCAAATTCAGAAGTCTTTGTATAATTGGGTGACAGAATAACTAATCAGCCATCTAAATACTGTACCCCACATTGGGCAAACACTATAAAAGCTCTGATTTTGGGCTAAATAATCTGAGAAGAAAAAGTGCTTTTGAGATTCTTCCGCTCTATCTCTAAATGAAGTCACTCAAGAAAAGTGGTAGCAGCTGAAAAGCCATCTGTGAGCTTTTCACTTCCTGACAAGCCTTGGCTTATTCTGGGGAACCTCTTTGAGCCATCTAAGGCCAGGTCATCCTAACAGTTAACATGTTCATGAATCAGGCAGAGGCTTATGGGGTCCCCCACTGAACTTGCCTTGAAGTAACAGCACCCAAGCAGATTGCTGGCTCTTCCAGAGCTGAACATACCTTCCTATGTGGCTGCCTCTTTGGTCCTGAGGAAGCATAACCTTTGCAGGTTACTGGGATATGGCTTTCACAGCCTGGAATAACCAGCCAGTTTCATCTAATTAGCTGGTCCAGATCAAATAAGGGAGCAATATAGCAATACCCACTCTCTTAACTGGTCTGAGTTCCATCTCCAGGAAAACTATAGTTTCCGAAAGACAAGGAGAACGCTAACTTGACCCAGCCATTAAGCAGTGGCAAGTTGCTATTGATAGGGATTCCCTCCCTTTCTTTCTCTCCATGAATTTCCAGAAGTTACACCAATCCTCAAGAACCAGGACTGTGCAATGGAAAGATACTAATCCTCCTTTCCCTTTCCCCTCCTGATACATGTCCACCTCTCCATACAAGGTGGCTTCTCATTTCCCCTCCAATATTCCCAACACAGAATGTTGGAAAGAAACTAAATATAAAGAGGTTCAGGGCTTTCTCTGTCTATCTGCCAGCAAGATAATTCTCTGAAAACAGAACTGTACCAACAGTTAAAAGCCAAAACTCACTCTCTTCCTTTTCCTCCTTGATATCAAATTCTGCATTGGACCCACTGAATATATGTCACACCCACTGTCTGCCTTAAAAACTTCATTCTACAAGCTGTTTCATTCATAACCCCCAAAGACTATTTTTTAATATTCCGTGCTGAATGCTGTTTCCCTAATGATTGCTATCTTTCCCTTTATTGTCATTTCCAATTGACTATTACTTTTCGTCACTGAATGCTTTGTGAACGCTCTTCATGTTTTTATTGCTATTCCCTCAGTACTATTTATTATTAAATGCTAATTGCCTGACAAATGCTATTTCTCCAAGTTGCTATTTTTCCTTCACTACTTTTTCCACTGATATGCTTTTACCGTGTGGTCCCTCAGTACAATTCAAGCCCTAAGGTGTACATGGATGTCATTTTTGAGTTTCATATTTGTTCTGTGATGTACCTTTTTTTAAATACTTTTGGTTAGTAGCTCTCTGAGAAACAACAGCTTGGGGGAAAATGAAAGAAAAAAATAATTCATACTGCAATCTGAACAAAAAATTTAAAATGAATTAAAATCTTAAATATTTTCTATCGCAATGCCTTTATACAGGGTTTTGTCTAGTGCTTAATAACTGACACACCTAGGGTATGGAAAAAAATCTTTTTTTAATCCAGTCTAATTCCCTAAACTGGAAAATGATTATTAAAATAATTTTTGCCATGTGTCCAATATAAGGAACATGGTTTTTAGGTCACTTTCAGTTCTACTTTTATCAAAGGCGAAAACTTCTATTTTGTGTGTGTCTGTGTGTGAGCATGCGCGTGAGCATGTGTGTGTGTCTATACACTTTCATTTAGTATAAAATATATTAAAATTTAAGCCATTAAGATACAAAGACTTAATACAAGAATTCTAAAACGAAAGGTAAGCTAAAATTACTTTGATTTTACTTTAGTGACCATGTAGTTTTCTTGGCAGCAATACAGAAATGGTCTGCCACGGCCTTTTCTCAGGATGCTGTCTAAGTTTCCAGTCTGGCCAACTGCCCTGAGATTCATGGTGTTTCCCATCTGATCCTACTTGGTTTCCAAGCCCAAGAAAAGTTGTTTGGGAAAGGGGGTTCTGGGTAATCAAATAATGTTATCTTAAACATAGGCAAAACTTCATGTTTGTGCATGCCAGATATGAAAGACATCCATCAATAATACAAATGTATAAACCTTCAGTATGGCCTGGTACAAGTTAAGAAATTGGTGCAGTTCACACTTGGGAAAGGTTACTAATTTTTGAGCATGCTGTACCTGTATGACTTCGAATATGTACTCTCAGAGTTCCATTGCTTGCAAACTTCTGCCCACAATATGGGCAAATCTTCTCTTTTTCACCTGTGTGAGTCTATAAAGGAGAAATATCAATATTTAATTTGCTTGCAAAAGAAAACAAAATTAATTATTTTTAAATTTTATTCTTCCAATATTTTGAATTGTTCATCTATACGACATGATACACCATGATATCAAATTCAGCTTTTAAAAGTTTAATGATGCTGCGCCTTAACACAGTAATGTCAAAATCCCAAAACAAATCTGACTTTTCCTTGCAAAATAAACCAGGTTATCTCCTTGGCCAACCAAATTAGTTTTTCATTGCACAAACATTTTGACTCATAAAAATTAAATTAATGTTTACTGGGATGTTAAAATGTTTGCAGCATTTAAAAGAGGCCTTTTACTTTAGTATCTCAATTTCTTTTTTATTAAAAACTTTTATTAAATATTTTACAAAGAATATAAAAACTAACACAAACTAATAAAGAGTAAAAAAGGCAAAGAAAGAAAAAAAGAACCAAGAAATAAAACAAAAAAGAAAAAGGTGCCGATTTATTTTGCAGTAAATACAAGTACAATTACAAAATTAACTCTTACCCTATGATTACAAAAAAAAGCCACTTTTTCCTGTTATCTAATTTTTTTTCTAATCATCAAAACCACAAATCATAAGTACACTGTTTTCCGTTTCATGCAAAAAGTCTATAAGGGGTTTCTAGTCAGCCATAAATGTAGATACTGTTTCTTCTCTAATCAAGGAAGTTAATTTAGCCATCTCTACAAGTTCCATCATCTTCACCAGCCATTCCTCCATTGTGGGTAGTGTTGAACGTTTCCACTTTTGAGCAAATAATAGCCTTGCTGCAGTTGTCATATATGAAAACAAAGCACCATGACTTTTTTCTAACTGCCTGTCCGTTAGACCCAAAAGAAAAGTCTCTGGTTTCAGTTGTGCTTTAATCTTTAAAATCTTCTGAATTAATGTATGTATTTGTATCCAATTTTTTTTGACTTTTTTACATGTCCACCAAACATGGTAAAATGTCCCTTTATGTTGTTCACATTTCCCACAAAGATTCAAAGTACCTTTATACATTCTAGACAATTTCTCTGGTGACAATTACCAACAATACACCATTTTATAAAAATTCTCTTTAAGGCTAGAACATAATGTAAATTTCAATCCTTTCCACCACATATTTTCCCATTGATCCATTTGTATATTATATCCAAAATTTATAGCCATACATTCTTTCACTTGTTCTTCTTCTGTCTCATATTTCAGCAAAGGTTTATACATTTTAGCAATAACATGGTCATCATTAGTACACAATTCTATTCAAACTCAGTCTTTGTTCAAAACCATAAAATCTTTTATCTACTTTATACCTTTCTGATAATTGTATATAAGAAAACCACTGACAAGTATATCCTTCTGTTAAATCTTTTCTTGATTTCATTTTACAATCCCCTTGAGAAAATTCTAGTACATCACAGTAGGTTAACCATTTATGTTTACTGATCATTTCTCATATGTAGAATGTTTCTTGCACTGAAAGCCACAAAGATGTTTTTGGGCAAAACCTAAATTTATATTTATTCCATACTCTAAGAATAGCCTGATATAATTTTTAAAATCTAAATTCACCTTAGCTTTATCATACCATTTATCATACCATATCTATGCCATCCAAAACTCAAATCATGATCTAAATTCCAACAACTTTCTATTTCTTAACAACACTGGCAGCACTAGGGCTTCTATTTGGGTCTGTTCTTAAATCAATTTGAACTGGAAAATGTATTTTTTCTTAAAAAATAGTAAGATTAAAACTTGTATCCCAGCAATTATTCCACTGAAAACTACTGTATTTTCAACTGACAATAATACCACAATAACAAATATATTTTATTGCAAAGATTCTTGGTCCGGTTACCTTTGTGACTGAAAATATTTTCAAGAACTTTCAGCAATTTTCATTAATATGAGACTGAATGTTAGACATACAGTAATCAAAAAATTCTTTGATAAAATGGGAAAGTAAGCAAATACTTAATGCAAATGTAGTTCCAATTTAAAATATAATTTGCCTAGATATTACAAAATACTTCTAAACTTCTGGCTGTAGCCAAATGAATTTGTGTTTCAAATCAGCATTATTGAATTACCACTGGGAAAAACAGATTCAGCATGTCCTTATCAGCAAACATCATGAGATAGAAGCACAGTGCAGGTGTATGGCTGTTTACTGGTGAAGGACATAAGATGCTTCTGCCAGAAAGATAGATTCAAGTCTTATAGATTCAGCTATTATTATTATTATTATTATTATTATTATTATTCAATAACTTAGGGTCAATTAGTTCAAATCAGTGCTTGTGCTACTGAAAATACCAGAAAGATTATGAATCCAAGGATTGTTTTGGTTTATGGCTACTCTTTCCATTCAATTTTTTTCTGATGGATCAAGAGTCAACTATCCATTAAGAAAACATATGCTCAGATTCATATATAATGCTGAACCACTGTTTCAAGTAGAAGACCAACACACTATGGTTACATATTCTGGTCAGTCACAATGTAATTAACCATCAATCATGCGTTCATATTTGTATTTTAATATTTAGTCTGTTGTGGAAACTTGCCTACCACCTTTATTTACAGTAATGAATAATCCAGGAATTCCAGGAAGAAGTGAAACTCAAAACCTATTATAGGAAAAAACTTTATCTAAGATAAATGCTTTGTCTTATGTCTTCTGAATTCTGTATTTTGTATTTTAGTAAGGTTAACTTTCATTCATATCAGCAATTTTTGAAAGTATAATCCAAACCTTAAGTTTCATTGTCTGTCATCTAAGATGACAAAGGAGTGACCTTCTATTAGATTCTTCTGATCTCAACAATTCCATGATTCCCATAATCACTAGTGGATACACAATGCCAGTATTTACTTCATTTATTGGAAATCAAAATTTACACAGAATAAGATAGAAACAGTGTTGACTTAGCTCATCCTTTCAAATGGAACAGCACACTACTATAATGAAATCCGTATTAAGACAAATACAAACCACTCAATACTTCAATGTCAAGATTACAGTGTTGATTATATGGGAACACACAACTTGCAATGGCTTTGGAATAGGAAGCAGTATAGGAATTGCACAACAAGCAATGCCCCTTCAATGACTGAATGTTTTTATTTTATTTTTTTTTGGTCAATAGCTGCAAGTAAAGATATGAAGACAATGGAAGCCTTTATATAGAAAATACAGTTTATTATTGCTTTTCACAACTTCTAAGGCTTTAAGACACAGTTAACAACATGCTTAATTTTAAGGTGACGGATGCCTCGGCTGAGGTTCTAAAATACAGATGCTCTAGCACTTTCAAAAAATATATTGCGTATGAAATTAGATTTATCCATTTACAAGACTTCTATTCCCTTCAATCTAGCCAATTTTAAGCAGTGCGTATCAACATCTAAAACACAGTATACTGTACATCTCCTGCAACAGGTTATCCTGCTCAAGTGCAGTCTTTTTCCCTTCAAATGTGGATTCTTTCAAGCTATGATAAACTTGATTTAAAGTCACTTGCCATAAAGTGTATTGAAAGAAAAATAGATTATTTTTTAACTTGGAAACTGGGAATTCCCAATTGGGAAATACTAGATTTATCAGCAACAAAGGAGAGGATTAGTACAGCAACCATTTTGATTCTTATTAGTGTTATTCTGTTTAAGGAGCTCAGCTTGGTTAATCAACATCATTATTATACCAAGTTTGCAAAAGTATAGATTACAAAAGTATAGAATACAACAAATGAATAAAATTCAGTCTGTAAAATTAATGATATTTTTTGTGTATTAAGAGCTAGCTGTTTATAGTTGTTATATATTGGTAAATTATAAAATTAATAGGTTTTTTACTAACCTATTAATTACTTGACATACTTTGAAAAACACTTGGCAGTGTTGCCTAAAGCAATAAAAATTATGCAAGTATTTCAGTTTTTCCACTAAAAGAAAAAGAGCACCAAGAGCATAGGATACAAAAATGAATCTATAGATAAGGCTGAGTCAAAAGTTAAGCATTCTGTAAATAGTTTCACAAATTGCAAACAAAATATGACCACTGTATTAACTTTCACAATTTTCCATCACTGTACTAAAGACAGAAAAGTATTTAAAACATGGCATCTTATATGTTAATGGTCGCAAGGATTCTCTATGCTTTCTACTAGAAAAGATATTTGATCTTCTCAGCAGAATGGGAACATGCCTTGATGTCGAGAATAAACTGGAATTGTGCCAATTCCAAAACTGGGGTTTTCTTATTTATTTTTTTAATTTGATGTGTAACTTCCACTATTGACTTAATGTTTTGTTTACTGCCTGTTGCTTTTTTTAGCAATTTGTACTCTGTTAACCAAGCACTTTCAGTTCAAAGTTCAACAGTGACATTTGGGTTTTCTTTAGAAAATGGATTTGAAATATCTTACAGTACCATAAGCCTTTAATGGAATATATTAGCTTTCTGATACTTGAGCTTTGTTATCCAACTGTCCTTCACTATTGTACCTTATTTTTCTATCTTTCACATGTTTTGTATTAATTCTTTCTTATATTCTTTTAAAAATACATAATAACAAAATTAAACATGGGGTTTTTTGAAATATTGGAACAGGCATCAGCAAAATATAGACAAGGATCAATTCACAGTTCCATCTGAATTATTCCACAACTGAACTATGCACTAGGATCTTATTCAGGACTAGTGTCTTTACCAACTTTTATTCACAAAAACATGATAGGAAGTAGTAAGAGATGAGAAATGTGCCTCTGTCCTGGCTCCTCTAGTGAAGCTGCTGCAACTCCATAACAGTGGATGCTGTTGCACATATAGATTATCTCCACATGACTGGGTCATATCAAAAGGGGAAAGCACAGCCCACATGGTTAGCAAAGGTGTTGGTGTGTGGCCAACATATATGGCCAAAAAAAATCCAATTTTCTACATAACCTTTTGGGGATACATGAAACTGTAGTTGCTAGGGAAAGAGAACATCAACTGGTAAAACTTTCCAGTTTCTACCACCTTTAAGTAGAAGGCAGTAAAAATGGAATGCATGTTACAGAAATGTTATAGATATGAATCTTTTTGTTCCTTTGAATGAATACAGTCTTTACAGCTACCCCTAATTCTTTTTATTGATAATTATTGGTTGTGAGAGGAAATGAAAGTGACATCTCTTAATAATCTGTAATACAAATTTAAATTATATAAAATAAACTATGTAAAATAAACCTATTTTCATGGTCCTACTTTTATAAATGATGCATTATACTTACCTTTTTATGGCTCTTTAGAACAGATGGTGTCACAAAGGCTTTGTCACACAGATCACATTTATATTTCTTATGGCCATCATGAACAACTTGTATGTGAACATTCAGAGTGTCCTTCCTTTTGAATGTAGCATCACAGTGATCACATTTAAATGTTCTTTCACCTAAGAGAAAAAAACATATTAATAATATCTTTTTAACACTATAAATACTTATAAATCAGTGAGTTCTACTCACTAAGCTGAAGGAAGCCAATTCTCTCTATCTTGGGAAAATAGCAATTTGAACATATTCATTGAAATATATTTTTTCCCCAATCTCACTAGGCCACAGAGTAATGGTCGACCTAGGAGACAGAAGTGCTGATGTTTGTTATGGAATATGTACTTTGGTCTTCCATTACAGCTACAGTACTGCTGAAAAATAATCACTGCATAGCCCTTGCTCTAGGAACCTACATTCAATGTGAATGCCTTGTGCTATTGAGGGAATACTTTTTTATTGCTGCAAGCTGATCCTTGAACTTGAGCTTGTGCATTCTTCAGCAATGGAAAGACTAAGGCAAACTGTAAGAAAATCAAGCTAGGATACAATTAGTGCAAATTTCTTTGAGCATATTTCATCATTTTGAAACTATATACAAGGTGAGTTCCCATTAACTAGTACAACTAGTACACAACACACATTTTTATATAGTGAAATATGTATGTAATTATATTTTTATTGTTTACATTCTTAGAGAGAAAAGGTCCATAAACTTTTAAATGAATAAATAAAGCATCATCATTCTTCTTACTGGACTGAGCATCAGTGCTACTTGACATTGTCTAGAACTTAGTTCGTGTTATACAAGCTTTATTACTATACAAAATATTTTCTTATTTTTGATATACTATTCAAAGCATTATTAAAGTACACCCTGAGTCACAACTAAAAATATTTATATAATATCCTTGGAACTAGAGAAACAGCTACCAAGTAACTGTGAATCAAACCTTATTGCACCTAATGAATTTTACAGAGGAGAAATATAATTTGATTTATTACAAAAATGTATATTTTATACATAAAATCAAAACTGGATGTGATAATAAAGTATTGAACTATATTATACATATCTTCCCCATAAAAATTATTTTCTTTACAATGAATTTCCTATTTTGTGTGTGGGCATCACCATTCATCATATGATTACCAGCTGTCATATAATGAATTTACAAAGCTATGCCAGTAGCTGCCAATAATTTACAGTAGAGAAATTGTAACAAACACAATTCATTTGTTGAAAAGTATTACATAATTTGGTCAAAACAGGCAGGTTTTGACCTGACAATTTATTTACAAGTCACCAACATATCAAATTGTTTACTGAGAGAAATGTAAAGCAACAAACCTTATCATTCTAGGTTAAGTAGCAGTTAGAAGAGCTGACTATTCAGGTTGATGGCTTTGAGCCTAAAAAAGTCATTTATAATTTCTGCAGCTCACCCTATTGCAAAACTTACTGAAAATAATTATATCTATTGTCCACATTCTATTCATTTATTAAAGATCATTTTTCTATGGTGGTATAGAATATACATATACAATAATGAATCATAACTTACAAATTAAAGTCAGATTACATATTAATCGAATTTCATTATTTATCTATACTTTGTTTAGCATGTGCACGTGTGCAATTCTATGTGGATGCGTGTGTACAAGATGTGTACACATTTTATATAGAATTCTAATCTGATAAAGATGTTTCCTCAGAGCAGAGAGTTAAGACTGCAATATTTTCACAAGTACCAATACTTTGATGATCTGTGAACCTCTTTATCATCTATATTTGTACTTACTGTTATGAATTAGAAGATGTCTCTGCAGAGAGAATGGTGTTCGGAATAGAGCTTTGCACTCCTCACACTGAAATGGTCTTTCTTCAGAATGTGTCTGTAGATGAAGAACATATATAACTATAGCTAAGCTTGCTGACTGCAGTCAAAAGAGATACCATTTTATTTTACCAAACAAAAACAAAAGGTTTAATTACACATGCTCAAGTAACGGAAAAGCTAATACAGTGGTACCTCGGTTCACGAACGCATCTGTTCACAAACAATTCGGTTCACAAACAGCTCCGGCCGCAAAAATTTGCCTCCGTTCACGAACGCCGGATCGGGTTACGAACAGGATCCGCGGCCATTTTCCCTCCCGTGACACGTGGTCGTGGCTTCCTGTAGGGAGGGGGACTCTCCCTCCAAGCAGTAATCACGGCCATTTTCCCTCCCGTGACACGTGGTCGCGGCTTCCTGTAGGGAGGGGGACTCTCCGTCTAAGCAGTAACCGCCTCCCCACCCGCCTTCCTGTCCTCCACGCCGGGAGTCGCGTCGAGCAAGGTTAGCTTTCTCTCTCTTCATACTGTACTTTGTGTCATATTTTTGCGGTTTTTAAAAAAAAAAACATATGGTTCAGAACGGATTAACCGTATTTACATTGAACCTTATGGGGAAATTTGACTCGGGTCATGACCAGAAATCGGTTGGCGACCAAATTTGGGGTCAGAACGGATTAACCGTATTTACATTGAACCTTATGGGAAAATTTGATTCGGTTCATGACCATTTCGGGTTGCAACCAGAGTCGCGGAATGAATTAAGTTCGTGAACCGAGGTTCCACTGTAATTTGAGCGGATATATGCTATATATATAGGCGTGCATAAAAAGGCCATAAATATATAAACTTCACTATAGGTTTTGTTTGGTGTTTCATCAGATGCCAAATCTCAAAGGTCTTCTAAATCTTACAGATATTCACATAAAGCAATCATGTTACTAATTTTTAGTTAATTGCTTAACCTATCTTCTGAAATGTAAAAGAATTTAGGATGAATTTCTTATCTCATGAATCAAACTTGTTATTTGGAACTAAAGTTAGAATATTTGGATGAATAGATTCCCATGTGCTACCTTCAAAGTGTGTGATAAGTGTATATGTTACAAAGCACACATGCTACAAAATACTGTTTTCTTTACTTTTTTTAAAGTTCAGTGAAGCTTGCTTGTTTAACAAAAGACTTACTTTAACATTAAAGGGTTAAAACGTGAAGGGAACTATGTTATCACAAGACAGTGTGCAGTTACTATATATTGAATTTACATATATTGAAAAGCAATGTTCAGGATAAAAATAAAAATGAATACTCTAAGTAAGGGAAGAAAAAACTGTGAGATGCCATTAAATATAAATGGGAAAAAATGTATTTTTGGAGATACTACCTGTGACCTCAGCTTGTGCCTATCAAGTCTGCCCTTGTATTTTCTAGCCAGCTTTGCATTACCTTTGTTGAAACCCTTTAAATGCATAGCTGAACTTCCCAAACTAAATAAGTACAAGACTTTGGTGCAAAAGCTTTTCCCCATTTAGTTCATTTTTATATACTGTATGTATCTACTGACAGACCCTGTTTATGTATAACTAAAATGAAGAAAAAGCCCCACTGGTCTAGATCAGAAAATAAAAAAGAACTCAGTTTAATAATATCAAACTGCTGAAGCTTAATTCCATTAAAATCAAATTTATGGGATCATAAGTAGAAGGAATCATTCTGTTTCTCAAAGGATTTTTATCTAACAATGACACCTAATAATGAAAGAATAGAAATAAACAAAATCCCCCATTTTTCTACTGGGTTCTTCAACCCTATGGAGCAGATGTAACAGAATCCTTGGCTAAAGGGAAACTGGGTGAAATGGTGTCTATTTCCCATTAGTGAATAAGTTCATGGGCAAACATGAACTTATTCCCAGATAACACCAAGTATGAACTGCATCTTATGTTTGCTGCCTTTGTTGTGGTTATACTCTTTTTAGGGGAGTATTAACTCAGACAACTGTGTTTTTAAAAGAATCCACAATACATTAAAATCATAAAAATGCACTTCATCAAATAAAACTAAGAGCAGATAAAACAATAAAAAATTGAAGTAAGGAACCAAAATAAAACATACTAAAAGCTTGTGTTACATCATGCTTACCAGCTCATCTGAAGCTTAAGAGAGATAGAAAAAAAATAAACAAATATCTGTTTACGGACAGATTTTTGAAACATAAACACTGAAAATGCCATGTCTTCCATCCCAATCAGTCATTTTCTAAAAGTATTGGGAAGATTGCTAGAGTCTCCAAATCTGACTGCACCGAGCAGTCAGGGCTATAAGAGGTCCACAATATATTACAACTACAGGTGAAACTCAAAAAATTAGAATATCGTGCAAATGTTCATTTATGTCAGTATGGCAACTCAAAAGGTGAAACCAATATATGAGATAGACACATTACATGCAAAGCGAGATATGTCAAGCCTTACTTTGGTATAATTGTGATGATTATGGCATACAGCTTATGAAAACCCCAAATTCACAGTCTCAGAAAATTAGAATATTACATGACATCAATAACACAAGGATTGGAAATAGAACAATATCGGACCTCTGCAAAGTAGAAGCATGCATATGTACTCAGTACTTGGTTTGGGCCCCTTTTGCAGCAATGACTGCCGCAATGTGGCGTGGCATAGATGCTATCAGCCTGTGGCACTGCTGAGGTGTTATGGAAGACCAGGATGCTTCAACAGCGGCCTTCAGCTCCGCTGAATTGTTCGGTCTCATGTCCCTCATCTTTCTCTTGGCAATGCTCCATAGATTCTCTGTGGAGTTCAGGTCAGGCGAGTTTGCTGGCCAGTCAAGCACAGTAATCCCATGGTCATTGAACCAGGTTTTGGTACTTTTGGCAGTGTGGGCAGGTGCCAGGTCCTGCTGGAAAATGAAGTCAGCATCCCCATAAAGCTCGTCTGCGGAAGGAAGCATGAAGTGCTCCAAAATCTCCTGGTAGACGGCTGCGTTGACCCTGGACTTAATGAAGCACAGGGGACCAATGCCAGCAGATGACATGGCTCCCCAAATCAACACAGACTGTGGAAACTTCACACTGGACTTCAAGCATCGTGCATTGTGCGCCTCTCCATTCTTCCTCCAGACTCTGGGTCCTTGGTTCCCAAATGAGATGCAAAAGTTGCTCTCATCAGAAAAGAGGACTTTGGACCACTGGGCAACAGACCAGTTCTTTTTTTCTGTAGCCCAGGTAAGACGCTTCTGACGTTGTTTGTTGTTCAGGAGCGGCTTGACAGGAGGAATACGACATTTGAAGCCCATGTCCAGGATCCGTCTGTGTGTGGTGGCTCTTGATGCACTAACTCCAGCCTCAGTCCACTCCTTGTGAAAGTCCCCAACACTTTGGAATGGCCTTTTCCTGACAATCCTCTCCAGGCTGCGGTCATCCCTGCTGCTTGTGCACCTTTTTCTACCACACTTTTCCCTTCCACATAACCTTCTATTGATGTGCTTTGATACAGCACTTTGGGAACATCCAACTTCTTTTGCAATTACCTTTTGGGGCTTTCCCTCCTTATGGAGGGTGTCAGTGATGGTTTTCTGCACAACTGTCAGGCCAGCAGTCTTTCCCATGCTTGTGATTCCTACTGAACCAGCCTGAGAGACCACTGAAAGGCTCAGGAACCCTTTGCAGGTGTTATGGATTCATTAGCCGATTAGAGTGGGACACTTTGAGCCTAGAATATTGAACCTTTTCACACTATTCTAATTTTCTGAGATTGTGAATTTGGGGTTTTCATAAGCTGTACACCATAATCATCACAATTATTCCAAAGTAAGGCTTGACATATCTCGCTTTGCATGTAATGCGTCTATCTCATATATTGGTTTCACCTTTTGAGTTGCCATACTGACATAAATGAACATTTGCATGATATTCTAATTTTTCGAGTTTCACCTGTATGTATAGAAGGAACAATGCTTGAACTGCACCAAGAAATGGGGGAGATGGGCAGCATACAAATTTAATAAATAAATAAATAAATAAAAATGAACCACAAGCCAGTGCAAGTGACAGAGGACTATGCTTATATAATTAACAAAGTATTCTTCAGATAGGACCATATTTTATAACAACCAAACTTCTGAGGTAGCCCTATGGTAAGAACATAACATGAATGTAATAAAAAAACAGAACGCTACTGAATAATTGCTCTCCTCATACTTAAGTAAAAGTCTAACCTTGCTTTTCATGTTCCAAAATTGGAGTGGCCTTGTCATTCCTAATGAATAGACTGAAAGGGTCTTTACAAAGGGAGCTGTGGCAAATCATTTCATCCCTAATATCTGCCCCACAGGACTGTATAGAAAATGCCTTCCTCTTTCATTAAGATTTATCCAGATTAGTTTCAGGGGTAGAGATTGCAAATATACATTGAAACTTTCTATTTGAGTGAATCTAGAAGCCCCACTCAGACCACCTCTCACAAAAACAGAAATGCCTTTTCACATTAATACCAAGGTATATGAAAGTGGTAAATCATCCTTGGCTTTCCTCTTAAATCATATATGTATACATGTGTTATATGTCTATTTTGCAAAACACTTAGAAAAAATTTAGTGTTGAAGAAAGATCTTTTTAAAAATAATAGAAGGAATATGGGTCTATTAGTCATGAACTCCTTCTCAGTTAAAAAAAAAAACTATTAAAAAAGCATAGTTAGCTATGTGGAATATTCACTAGAGTGAATATTATGAACACATCTACCAGGCCCCTGTCTCACTCAATTTTTAAATTCCAATGCCACTTTTTTTATGCTTCAGTTTCCGTATTATTTCCAAGAACATTTGTAGATTATTCATAGGCTTATAGGAATTTTTAGAGAATAAAAATTAAGGATGGGTGCAGTCCAGTGTTTTGTTTGTAAATGCAACCACCAAAAGGCAGCAGTAAGGTGAGGGCTGACTTGGTTATTGATACTGAGGACTGGCAGTGTGGCATGGAAAAAACTCTTATTTACCTTTGGATAAGATACATACATTTGAATAATAAGTAAAAGACTGACTTCACCCATCATGATAACCATTTTGAGAATGAGCAACCTCTTTCCAATAATTAACATGCTGTTAAAATGTCAGATGTGCCCATTATCTAAAAGGGATTGGGGGGCCTGCTTTAGAAGCAGACAAGACCTTGCCCTCAACTATAAATAATACTCTCTGCCCAGGCTGGAAAACTCCAGGCAAAATACACCTGGATGCACTTTCTCTCTCTCAAGTTTCTCTCTTACTCTGTTTTTTCTTCTATATTCACAACCTCTTATCAGAAAACTCTGGTACCTTTGCTTTCTTTCTACCCTATTTCCCAACAAGCATGGCCATTGATAAGAATTCTGGGTGTTACATTTACACATCTGGACAGCACCCAGACCAGAAGAAACTGCTTTAATTTTTAAAAAGTCCCCTGTTTCTCCGGAAGGAAAAAAAGAGGACAGGGCAGGTCTTCCGCTCAATTTTTTTAGAAAGCATGTAATTCTTAATTTGCAGCCAGTCAGGATAGCCATTGCAGATGGGCTATCAGGATAGCTAATCCTGACAGCCCATCTGCAATGGCACAACTGAGAAGATCATAATTCCTGAGAAGAACCATGGGATTTGTAGTTTTCTCAGCCTCCTGGATTGAATCAAAAGACAAGTGAAAGCAAATATTTCATTCTTCTCAGCTGACATTTTCTGCTAATGTTTGGAAAGTGATGTGGAAACTTCTGATCCAGAAAATGCATTTTCAAGTTGTTCCTCAATTACATAAAGTAAACATTATGTCAACAGTAATGTTACACTTCTTCTGGAAGCCATTTGTAAAGAAGCTCAGAATGCTTTTGTGCAAAGTCTGCATCACTACTAGGGTTGCTGCTACAGAAAAGCCAAATAATGTCTGGATAGAAAGAGACTGAGCTACCTTCTCACCTCAACTGGTGTATCCTCCAGAACAGGGCTGAGACATTTGGATGATACTTTGCTGTGGGGAAGCTTGCACTGCTGCTGATTGTGCTGTACCTGTTCTGTGGATAAATATAAGGGTTCAGTCTCTAGGGCTGTACATCTGGCACATGCATGAGTGAAAAATTCCCCCCATTCAATAAAACACGGGTTTTACTTAGGTGAGTAGCTATCCTGGTTTTGTAGCTCCTTAAAGAACTTCTGATTTTTAATTTTTTTTAAAATTTATTTATTTAGCATAATGCTAAGTATGCTACGTATGGAAAAATGATTCAGGCGATTAGGAATCTCTGATTTGTGTCTCATGTCAAGAAATGATTGAAATAGTAACACAGACATTACCTAAGATGTATATTGGTGGAATATAGAATTCAATGCAAAAGAACATAGACTTCAAAACTGAATATAAGGCTTTGGACATCTTCTTTGCATACAAAATTGTTAATTTAGCTGTATCAACCTTCAAACAAACCATCTCTTTTCTGATTAGGTAAACAAGGCCTTAGTTTATTCTGCTTAGTTGCCAATGATTCCCTTTCCTTTGTCATTTAAAAGATTTTTGCTGGCATTTTTAGTTCTAAACTACTGATCTAAGCATTATAAAAATGACAGAAGGCATTACCAGGGCCAATTTAAATGTAACAGCCTTTATATTACAAGCCACTAAAAATAATTGGAATGTTTAAAAAGAGTCTCATTCCATGCATTTGCCAAAATGCATATAGCTCTTTCACAGCAGCAACACACAGCCTGGATAATTACTGGTCCCAGCAATGCTGAGACATAATATAAGCTTCAAATCAATGAATTGATGGCTATAGCCCCTTGGGAATATGGTGGGGTCTGCATATCTATGGTGGTTGGGGCTAGAATCAAAAGTTAGTGGGACAACCATTCTCTCTCTTTCTTTCCTGATGCTCTCATCCCTTTCAGCTTCCCTGCATATTTCTGCCTCATGCAGCAGACTAGGACATACTATGCCACAATTGCTCGCACACGACATATGAACTTAGAACTTAGGTATAAGTTCTGCAGGAAAATTACTTTGAGAAGTTTTCAAGATTCTGCTACCTTATCCTACTAGCAATAATTTTTTTTCCAGAAATCCAAGTGGTTCTTGTTGTCTGACCTTACCAGCCTTTCAGGACTTAACAAGAAGCAATCCTGTTCAGTATTTCTAAACACATTTTAGTCTGGATTCAGATCTGGGTTTTGGACCACCAAAACAGTCTTGATCCCTCAGACAGGGACTTTTATTGGAAAAGTGAAATTGAACACAACTCTACCTGTCCCCTGCTAGTCTCTAGGTTCCCTTATTTAAAAGATGGCCAATGTTAAATATTGAGTTAAATAATTTTAGGTTAATTTAAAATAGAGAGAGAGAGTCATGCTGAGATATTGAAAAAGTAACTGGAGAATGAGCAATAACCTTATTCAGTAACAAAGGATTTTCCTTCTTATCTAACAGGTGCTCACCGCAATTCACAGCTGGATTTTTCACACTGGAAATAAACTGAGTTCACTTGTCAAAGCTTTCACTACAAGAATAGGCAACCTAAGGCCCCAAGAACACATGCAGTGCAAGTTCCTTTTTGTGTGTGTGGCCTCTCTCTATGTTAACCAAGTGTAGCAACATGATTACTACAAATCAGTGGTGCAGTTTCCTACTGCTATGAGGTAGGCAACACGTTAAAATGTAGTGTTAACCCCAAAATAGGATTAATACAACACTAGGTAGGACAGAACAAGAAAGGAATTTCACACCTCCCCCCCTCCCCCCCAAACTGGGAACCCTCCCCCAAACATTCCTATAAGTGGATAAGTCTATCCACTTTTCATCACCACAGCAGTCTTCATTACCTATCACAAAAAGAAAAAAAAATGTTAAGACTGCCCACTGCTGCTTTAATTGAAACTTAAACCAGATCCATTTCAACCTGTGATACCTGAAGTAGAAAGTTGGAGTAGAAAGTTCCACCACTTGTACTTTGGATTCTTGCCCAACCTGACTTGTAAATTCCATCGCTTGTAACTTCTAGGTAGGTATGATGTTAACTAGGATGCCTTAGTTAAAATCATAAATGCTTTTCAGAGATATGATATCTTCTTGTTAAGAAGACAGTCCTGAATCTGTCAGAGATGGTTAATAATTGGCAGTACTTGATTGAGAGAATAGTGGCTTCCCAATTCTGAAAAAGGCAACTTATCAGGGCCCATTTCAAACTGGCTTCAGTACAGACTACAGGATTGAGACTGCCTTGGCTGACCTGATGGTCTATAATTAGGGATTGTGAAGATGTGTGACTTTGCTGGTTCTTCTTCACTTCTCAGTGACTTTCAGTAACACTGAGCATGGTATCTTTCTGGATCATCTGACAGATTTGAAAATAGGAAACACAACTACTCTGTTTTTATGTCTTTAGTAGATTTCAGATACTGTATTGTTGTTTGGACATATCTGCTCCTCAAAAACATACCTATTATATCCTCAAGGTTATATTAGCCATTGGATAATATGGGAACTGCATCTCATTCTGGAAGAAAATGATTTTGAAATGGTAGTACATGCACTGGTAACCTCAAGGTTTAACTATCACAATGCTTCTACCTGGGGCTGCCAGGTTAGTCTCAAGAAGGTCACACAAAGATCATATAAACACTGAACTATACTGTATTTGTACAACTATTTTATAGTGAATAAATAAAGTCCTGGTTATTGCCTTTAAATCCTTACCTGGCTGAGGTCCAGACTATTCTATAGAATACCTTTTCCTATTGAACCTCCAACCTAGCAGGTGAGCCAAAGCAGATCCCTGCCTGCCACTATAGGGACTCTTTCAACAGCGGCTGTAGCAGAAACTGCAATTTTCCTACAATCCCCTGATTCTTTGCCTGACAAGTATGGTGGAAACCCCAGACATTTATTACCTTCATGACTCAGTGCATATTATAAATATTGTTAAGAAAAGGAGAATTCCAGTGTACTAGACTCCCCAAAGAATGTATTTGAAAAGATGGACATCAGATTTTCTATGCTAGAGGTTTAAAAAAATTGAGGGCTCACTGACCCATAAATGTGATCATTTATTTCTTTTATTGTCACCGCCCATCTCACTGTAGAGTGATTTAGTATCTTTTTGGGACAGTGTATTAATGTATATTAGTAGATTTATGGGAAAATCTTTACATGTTAAAGATGTTCATGTAATGTTGAATTATGTACCAAAGCTTCGGAATTTAACTGTTTATTAGGAATTGTGGTTCTATCAAGCATAGTGGGGTAGCAAAAAGAATTATATTAAGAAATTGGAAAAGTATGATTGTCAGAAATGTGTGATTTATCTGTTTTGGAAAAGGCAATATGCTCTACTAATCAAAGGATGCAGCAATGTGTATTACTTAGGCAGAGATTCTGTGATATCTTACAATAATATTTTGTATTGTTCATTTTATAATAGTGAATTCATTGGTAAACCAGTGACTATTGATAAGTATAAAATAGAACATAGATTTTTTCTTTTTTTTTCTGCTTAGTTTGCATTTTTATTTCTACTTTTAATTTTTTTTTAATTTTCTTGTTTTATTTAAGATTAAAAATTGTTTTGTTAAACATTAATAAAGTTTATAAATAAAAAATTTAAAAAAGAATAGGAGAATTCCACACAGTTTGCTCCCAGGTATGAGTCAGACTAAAAGAGGGGCAAAACAGGTAACCTGTTTTCTGCAACATAAACAATTACATTAAGTTCTTAGCCACGCTAAAGGCTGCCTCTGACAATCCCATCTAAGCATGAAATCCAACGTTTACTAGGTTTCTGTTCACTAGGAAGGAATTATCCTTACTTAGACAAGTTTAGCTGCACTACCTAATAAAATATACATTTTGTTTTGTACGCCACTCAGAGTCACTACGCAAGATGGGCAGTTATACAAATGTGATTAAATAAATAAATAAATAAATAAATAAATAAATAAATAAAACAGGCCAAGCTAATGCAGTAGGGTAGTCCAGGAACATAAGAAGCATTAATCTACCTTTATGTGGCTATTAATGGATAGCTTGAGGAATTGCAAAAATATAGCTAGGAAGAACTTTTATTCCTCCCCTCCGCAACACACATACCATGCACACACCTCTGATGCTGAACCCATGCAATTTAGGACCAATAGGACTCCATTATTGGAGAAAGTAGAGAAAGTAGTGCTGATGAATACATAACCTCTGTTTGCACTATTCAGGTCACACTATTTTACATTTACTTCCTAAACCCTCCCTGTCTGAAGCAATGGCTTGAGAAAAGAGGATCATTTTTCAAGCAGATGGCCTAAGTTCTATAGGGCTAGCTTCTCAGGAAACAATTTGGTCCCCCTTTCAAAGATTTTGGAGGGAGGTATCCAAAAACTAAGTAAGGCTCAGATTTTTGATGCTAAGTGCCAACATTTGGTCTATTCTTCATCTTCAGACTGGCTCTGTAATACATCTTGAGACTCTAACAGATCCTGGCACTACCAAGAAGTTCATAAACTTATTTATTTATCAGATGAACTCTGGGGGACTAACAACAATCAACAAAAACAATATAATAAAATCTTTATAAACCAAACAAAAAGCAGAAATTAAAATAGCCATAATGCAACTTATGCGGGTAGAACTCATCCACTGCATGTCCACCTTACCTGCTTAACCTGTCAAACCCCTGAAAACCATAGACAACAGTGGAAACCATAGGTAGCAGAATTTTGCAACTTGTACCAGTTTCTGAACACAGAGATCCTTTCTTACCATCTGAAACCAAAAAGCATTTCTGCAACTTTTTCTGGCTTTCCCTTTGCATTTTCCTATAATACTGTGGTGGACTGACTTCAGACCCATAATCCACATATTCACTGAAGTTGTGTATATTTGACTACCCAGCATGCAAAACTCATTGCTTCCAAGGCCTGACATATCTATTCCTTGCATCTCAGAAAGACATTTCTCCTGTCTTATCTGCCAAATATGTTGCATAAGATAACCTGTCTAAGAAAGAAGGGGCCTTATGATGATGCTTGTGATGACCTTGTTTCTCCATTAATCCTGTAACTCTGCTGAGTCAAGTAGTTCCTATCTTGTTCACATGAAATATAAACTGTCTGTGACAGCTTAAAGTTTAAATACCCGCTCATGTTCTATAGTTTATTGAATACTCCATCAGTCTTCATAAGATATATACTGTAAATCAAATCTGTCATGTATTTTGGACAATCATCTGAAGAGGTAAGGACTGTACTAAACTGGCTTTGTCAACACAAACTGTTTGATAAGCTGGAAAAATGGGCCTTTGATCTGCCTGTCTGATTATTTGAGCTATTTTATTGCTTCTAAAGATATACAGATGGATTCCTGGTGGATACAATTATATATTGGTATCTCCACCCCAAAAACTATCAAGATATACAATGCTTTCTGGAATTTGCCAATTTCTACTACTACTTCCCCCCTGAATTTACAGCACATACAAAGTCCCTTACTCATTTTCTGAAAAAGGGTTCCCCTTCAAGTGGGATTTAAATGCTAATCATATTTTTTCTCTTCCTCAAATAGCCTTTTTCTTTCCCTGCTCTGCCACCCAGATTCCATGTATCAGTCATATAGCTACCACCCATGCCTGTTGCCTAATGCTTCATTGTACTTTCCAATCCAGAGGCGTTCCATTTTCTCCAGAAACTCCAAGCAGCACTTCCTCTATATAATTATTTAAGAAGCTAAAGGCAAGATTATTGAATCATTCCCTTAACTCAAAGAGATCAGTCCTGTCACTTTTTGCATGGAGCTTCAAGCTGCAATGAAGATACATGTGATTCTCCCCCATTCCCTATTTGTTCCTTTCATACCTGCCTTGTCCACTAAAAAATAAACTGAAAGCTGTCCATCTATGATCTATCAGATCTAATAACATTACAAACATCAGCTCCAGGTAACCAGAACCTCAACAGAGGGGATTTATCACAGTTGACAATTCAGACCTGAAAATATATCATTGTGAACATCCTTCCACAGATTATTGCAAATCCCTCAAAATTATTATTTTCAACATTAATGTTTATATTCAATGTTGTTCCTATTCTGTCTCATTTTAATTAACATTGTTATTTATGTCCTCAATTTAGGATACAAGAGTTGTAATTTTTTAAAAGGTGACTGCTTAGAGTATATTTCAGTTGCTTTCCCTAAAAGCAGCCACTTTAAAGTTCATTTTTAAAAAAGGATTTTATATATGCAAGTTATGATTGTGATATGCATGTAAGCTAGTTGGCCTTTCAACAGATTCGTGTATCTTGTTTGTGTTAGAAAGAACAGTCATAATTGTTTCACCATGCAAGACATGTTTTGGTTATTATTATTACTTTCATATGATTTATGGCTGAAAACACAAACGATGGTGCAAAGATTCAGTGCCAAATTCCCAGATGGCATATAACATGAGCCAAACTGTGAAAAGTATGTCTAAGTTTTGGTATATCTGTTTCATCAAAGTGTTGGCGGTGGGCGGCGGGGGGAGACCAAATGCTAAGCAGGAAGCTCTCTCTCTCTCTCTCCTTCTGAACAGTGTGACCATTCTGAAGAAGCAGCAGCAGTCAAGGGTGCAGCCATGCCACTGAAAATGTGACCCGGGGTCAAAAGTAATGACAGGCATTATCTAAATTAGGGCAGGCAGATTGCAGCTTAAATCACACAGTGAGGGGTCTCTGTGCAGGCTGAAAAGTGAAGGTCCTCTATACTTTTAGGGCAGAGTTCCTTCTCTTGCTGCAATTATATTTAACTGGAACACAGTACAAATTGTAATGTTTCTCCCAGTAGTCACAATGATTAAAAAAAAAAAAAATGACTACAACTTCACTAGAGGTTTCCAGTTTCTTTTTTAAAAAAAGAATAAAAATATTCCTACAGGAAGGAACCCACCTGAACTAGTTTGGGTCAATTAAAGAAACACCAAACAATAACCAGGAACCTGCTTGTTATCTTGATCTCTAGGCTATCGTATGTAACGTTAATATTTTGCAAGATTTGAAGCTCGTGTCTCGAAGCATGCCAAAGCGTACTGATCCACCACTGAAATGAGCAACAGCTGCAAATCTAAGCTTGGCAGAGCTGTAAACAACAACAGCAGAGTGTTTTTGGGTTTTTTGTTTTTACCTTCTTGTGATTCTTGTAAACATTTCTGTGGGCAAATCCCTTTCCACAAAGCTTGCATTTATAGGGTTTATCTTCACTGTGTATTATTTTGTGTGCAGTCACTTGATCAAGTCGTTTGAAGGACTTATTGCAAACCTCGCAGGTGTAGGGGCGTTTTTCTGCAGAAAATGAGTGGGGGGACATTTAAGCTCTTGTTTATATTGGGCTAGAAGATGAAAGGCAGAAACATTCATCTCCTCAGAGAGATTTCTGCAACGAAGTCAACCCAATTAAGATTAAACCAATTAGAAAGACATCTTATGCCCTTTACGTTATACAGTTAAGTCGCTTCCCAAAATATAAGCCATGGCGCATCTTGAGAAATTGGCACGTTCTTTGCAACAATCACAGCAAAAACTAAACTCTGATTAATTAGCTTAAATCAAAAGAGAATGACTTCAAAGAGGCAAAGCTTCTTTCCAGACTAACAATGAGAAAGAGGGCATGACAGTTTAAACATTTTAAAACTTAATTAGTAATACACATAGCATATTCATTTCTATTAAAATTCAGTTGATATGTTTAAGTTTCCAGCTTTCAGTTGGTAGCTGAACTCTTACTACTATACCATTCTAATCTATAACCTCAATAAACTTCTAAAAGTCTCTGAAATTCATTTTGCTTCTTTGTTTAAACAAATGTATTTGGAGCGTGCTGTGAGATGAGGATAGCAGATAACAATAAAACTGCTTTGCAAAGTTGAAAATTCTTTGAAAAGAATTGGGGTAGGGGAAACAGAACATAATTGAATTTCTACTGCCTATAGAGAATATGGCCTGGTTTAGAGATAATAGAAGCATTTTGCTAATGACTAGAGACCAACAGGTAATGAATGTCTCCTTCTCTTGCCAGTGTCAGTCCACAAAAACAGCCATCGCTAAAGATTCATCTCTGCATCACTTGCATCCAATGATACTAGTTGGGTAACAATCAAATTGTTAAAAATAGTTTGACAACATTTTAAGAAAATTGATCAAGTTGGCAAAGGGATCCAAGCTGTAGGTGGGGTGGTATGCTGGTGAAGCATAGGCTATATTACAAATGCTGACCTTTCTAGAAGGATATGCACAACCAATTAATGGTAAAGCATTATAATTATACATGTAGGCTTAAACATATAAAGCCATTAAAACCTGTCCCTTGATCTAAATCATTTCAGGCAACTACCCACTCAAAGTATATCTATCCAAAAGGAAGTGTGAAAATGCACTGTTTAGAAATACAAAGCTATCTTATTCATATCAAAAGAATTACCTCACAAAAAAGGGGAAAAAAAGTTATCTAGGCTATGAATTCATTATCTAATAGTTGTACTTTTTTCAACGTACACATTCCAGATGCATTTGATGACATTTCATAGAATTATCAAATAGTATGGCCAAAGGAATTCTGAGAATTGTAGTATAATATATCTGAAATGTGTTTGGTCAGGAAAGGCTGTAATGGCACAATGATGTATTGGTTTATTAGCATTTAACACCATGCAATTTTTGAAAACTCTAATGTAAGCATGAACCAAAATAATTTAAAATAATATGAGGAGTTTTATTTGACACGGAAGAAAAGATTTGTCTTTTACCTGAGTGAGTTATCATATGGCGTTTTAGCTGATTAGCTGAAATAAATTTCTTGTCACATTCTTGACACTCAACTATTTCATGAACCTGCAATATGAATATTTAATATAAATTTAGCATACTGCACAAATGTAGTTATTTTAGTTATTTATATTTAAAAATAACCTGCTTTTCAAAGTTATAAAAACAAATCTCAATGTGAGCAAATAAACAGATAAATGCAATTTACAATAAATTAACTGGACAACCTCATCAACTGGTACAAATGTTGCGGGGCCTACCAGAAAATTAGATCCTTTCTCCTCTCATGAATTTAGCTAAATCTGAGAGGCATTCATTTTAACAAGCCAATAATGAAAACTGTTGAGTTCCTATACCTTGTTTGAACATCGTACTGATCACCATCGAAGCCGCTGTCATAAAACTGAATGTGATCCTGATACCCAGTATCATAACTGATTTATTTGGAAGGATCAAAACAGATATGCCTATATCATTCCTATGTACATGTATATATATATAAAATAGCAAGAGTGGTTTTACTTTAAGAGGAAGCTTAGTTAAGTGCCTTTTTTTGCTATACCTGCTTTTCTTTCTTCCTAATTCCAGTCCTGAAAATTAGTATAGAATGAAGCAAGGTACCCAAAATGATCAGACACAAAAGAGGTTGGGTGCCTCTTTCCCATATGCTTTTTAAGAAGACCCCTTGCCTTCAACAGGGCATAAACTTATATTTGCCAAAGCCACATCTGGTTTTGTCCTATCTAACTAATCTGATAAACACAAAGGGATTCCTTATCCATATAAAATCAAGAGGTGAGCTTGAGTCCTGGTGTCCTCATGGACATATCCATGTAGTTTTTTGATAAACCCCTGCCACCTTTTGGAATTCTTTTCCTACTACATCCCCGGAGCTCTCCCATCTAAGTAGTACCCAAGTATACCCTGCTCAGCTTCGCAGTCAAGTGCTGCCAACTGCTGAGGTGCATACATATACTTAGCATACACACAAGCTTGATATAACTGCATGTGTGAGATTCAGCCAAAACGCTACTTGCTAATCTGAAAAAAAAAATCAATAGAAAATAGTATTTTAAAGGTGAAGAAAAGAGTAAATGACCCATAGAAATGTTATTTCTCAGTCTGGCTCCTTCCTGGCAGACTCTAACGTATACTCCATAAATTCACGGATAGTTTTTCCTTAATACTATAATCCCCTAAAAAGATTCTCTAATCCAATCAGTGTGATCTGACTTTTAAAGACAATACTAAATACTTCACTAGTTTTGGAGTTTATGAAGGAATTGGCTTTATACTTTAGTGTCTGTGAAAAAAAAAATCTTTTACTTCTTACAGTTAATTTCTAAAAACTGTTTTGGAACTTGGGCTAATTCCTTGCCCTGAAATGAAACTCCTAAAAAGTTGCTTAGATGAAATTATGAAAGATTACCTTCATTGGCACTCTGGACATAGATAAACTAGTCTACAGGTAAACTCATATTGCACTGGAAATAAATATATTCTTTATATAAGAATGTAAATCTCATCCTGCTAGTGCTTATGCATCATTCATCATGAGTCTGTACTCTAAGGAAGTATTTTGTTGCCATTTTGCATATACATTATAGGAAGTCAAAGTCAAAGTAATCTTTATTGTCATTGTACTTCTCGTACAATGAAATTAAATGCCACCCCAGTGCAGCTTTAAAAATATAAAAACCATAGAACACATAAAACACAACCTTCACGTTCCGGTGATTCTGTGAATTACAGAGTCTGTAATTCTGAGCTAGAACATAGTTTTGCACATCAGAGAGCATAGATGTAATCTATGATATATCCAGTTCAAAAGCTCATAGGTAGCAAGACTGACACAAAGTGTGTGAAATCATGAACAAAGGACTGCCACTCAGAAGGGAAAATATTGACTAGTTAATCTAGTCTTATGATACAACGTAAAGCACTTTCTCGTTCATTTGTCAGAAGCAAAACAATGAAATTCATAACATAGTGGAAGGTTAATAATGAATTTCTCAAATACAAGCTTAGCATTTAAACAGGGACTGCCATACCATGAAAAGTGGGGGGCGGGGGAGGCAAGGTTAAACCAATCTTTCATGTAGTTATTAGTATCAAGAAATAACAAAGTATTATTTGCTGTATTAATACAATTACGATTTTTCTGATAGTCCAGAAGAAAAGGCATATATACAAAATTATGCATCAACTATCAAAGTAATTTGATATAATAATTACAACAGAAATGTTCATAGGACTGTTTGTCCTAGATCATTTTTTAGTTTTTTTCCATAAACCTAAGATGATAAAAAAAATCTGTTTCTTTAAAAATAAAATTTTATATTTCTTTTAGAAGATTATACAGTATAACCTTTGATCTTAATTAAGATTATACAGAATAAATGAATACATCAATATAATCCTGAAAGGTGACTGACAAAATGTAAATATTCAAACACCATATGTATGTTTGTATATATACAGGTGGTCCTCATTTAGCAACTGCCTTGTTTAGCAACTGTTCAGTTACGATCGTTATGAAAAAGTAACTTTGCAACCAATCCTTGCATTTACAACCTTCACAGGTCTGTAAAGCAAAGGAAAGTTGAAGTAAGACCTTAAGCTTAATCAGTTTCACTTAGCAACCACTTTGTTTAACGACTGAGTTGCCAGTCCCAATTGTGGTCGCTAAACAAGGACTACCTGTACACACACACACACACACACACACACAAGAACATACACATCTCCCTTTGCAATTCATTATTGGAATAAAACAACTCAACAATCATATATTTTACTACCTCTACCTTATCTGTCAGATGTTCTAACTTGTTCTCCATAACCCACTAAGAAAGAACAGAAAGCAAAATACCCAGCCTATGAAAAAAAAACCTCTTTAGTTTTACAGCACCAGAACTGGGTGCCTTGGAGTAAACACTGAAAAATAGTGCCACTTTGCTTTAGATTAACTGCTTATGTAGTTGCTAGTATACTTAAGACAAACTGCAAAGCTGGATCATTATAATAAAAGCAAATAAAAAATAAAAAAACAGGGAAGAATAGCACACAAAACTCATAATCAAAATGAGAAAGTGAGCTTCAGGCAGTTACCAAAATAAAGTTTATTAATACAAATATGTTATCCAACACATTTTTGATATCCAACACATTTTTAACATGGGCAATAAGTGCAATTTCTTCTATATATAAGGCAACTTCCAAAATGTATTTGTATATGCAGCTGCATCAGTCAAAACAGACTGGGAGTATATCAGCTTCAGAATCTGGAAGTACTACTGAACTGAGAAACTTCAATGTCACACTTTGTTCTGAAAATAAACATGCTTCCAACTCTTAAGAGCAGTAGGCTGGTGTGGGCAACACCTAACGAAATGTCAGCCACAATGACAGATATTTTATCCTGTATAGTTTTCAGATATCATTGACAGAGGTGAAATAGATACTTTTTTTGCCTAACATCTATCATTTGTCTTCTTCTTTTAAAATAATGTTCATGGACAATTAAATGTAAATATTTTAGTACAGGATAAATGCTGTTTTGACTAATAGTGCTAATAATATTTAGTAGAACAAATAGTGCAAAATAGACTTTTGTTAAGAGAAAAAAATCATTTGATTTAAGTGGCTATTAAATTCTTATGATATACCTATGGATTCAGCATCTATTCATAATTTTAAGCATTATAACTAAAAATGTAATATATACCTAAAGCTAAATTGCTATATGTAGGACAGGGAAGAAATACAAAATGGTGTTTTGCTTTAACTTTGATTTAACATGATAGTGAAAATAAATACTTAGGTTTCAGACTACTGTGTTTATCAGCTGGAAAAAAAACCTGGATAACTTGGGTCTTAGCAGCTCTCAAGGGACTGAACTCTACGGCCTCTACCCTAGCAAAGTTGAAACCTGCTGGGGGCCAGCCCTCGCTTGACTGACCTTTCGATGCTCTTGAAGATTTGTTGCTGAAGAACACCTCTTATTGCATACTGAGCACATCAGCCTCTTCCTAGAGTTTCCTAAAACAGAAACAAAAATACCACCGACAGCTTTAATAAAGAAGTACAAAGGACAAAGCCAAATGTTTTCATTGCCTGTGCCATTTTTCACAGGTCATTTGATGGATACAAGAATTTTACACTCTTCCTCCATCTCTAACATATTAAGTTACAAGACAGACTCTGTAGGTGTCCTCCAAAGATTTTGCCTATGAAATGTAGACCAAGAAGGGTTTCATTTCTCTAAGCAAAGTAACCCAATATAGTATCTGTGTATACTGTAACAATAAATATTTCCATGTACCCTAAAATATGCCTACATAAGATACATATTAGTCACTGTTTTCTAGAAATATCATAGAATATTTGCATAAAGGAAGGAATTAATTGAGAGTTCACAAGTTACTCTGATTTAGTCTTATGGATTTCGATATTAACTATTATACTAGTTTTAATGTAAGACAGCATTAGAACAAGTTTAATATCTGAATCAGCAATGGGCAAGATAAAAATCAATATGCTGAAGCTAATTCCAGATAACTTCTGACTCAGTGTGTTCAGCCTTATTATAGACAAAATTATACTCTCACCGAATAAACAAGTTCACAGCTTGGAAATGTTCCAATTCAGCCCTTTCTTTGATAACCTAAATAATTTGTGTGGCATAAAGCAACTTGCATCACAGATAAAGTTGGTGAAAATGCGATAGTTTCTCCAAAGCCAAGAGAATAGGGCTAGGCAAAGCATTCAAAATAGGTGCTTTGCAAAGTATGTTAGCATGAACAAAACATCTCTTCTCTAAGTATTAAAGCAGCTGTGTCCTTTGAAAAACTCGTGGCCACTTCAGAGGGTATCTCCAGCTGCCTACATGTGTGTGTGTGTTCATCACCAGACACTTGGGTTCACTGGTAGTCCCTGCAGAAGTGTTGTCAGTGGATCCACAAGCATGCACATAAAACCTAGACAAGTGTTCGAAATAATCGTATGACTCTTCAAAGGATGCAGCTACTTTAATGCTACAGTGAAGGGTGCTTCCTTCATACTAACACATTATGAAGTATTTCTGTGCTTTAGCTAACTCTTCAAGAGAACCAATTATTACTAATTAATCAAAGAATCATATTCTACGAACTACATTCTGGAAGAAGAGACAATAGGTTGCCTTCTTTGCGACAACCACTTAGGTGCTACCTTCTTTTCTCAGTAATTTTTATCAAGGCTTAATATATCCAGTTAAAGCTCTTTTCATACATTCTAATCTCCCAATCATCTTTATTCCCCTTTTCTGGATCTCATGTAATTTTGCCGAACCCTTCTTAAAACCTTTAAAATCTGAGGTAGGGTCTAACCAAATTAGAATAGATGGAACTACACAGTCCAGACTTCCTTTTTTTAAAAAAAAAAAGCAGAGATAAAAATATAATTAATAATAATAACAGTGCTTTTAATGCATAATTTTAATGCAATCTAACACTGCTGGCTCAGAATCAATTTGTAATCAACTATCTTCCAAGATCTTTTTTACAAGTATCCTCATCTTATATCTGTGTACTTAATTTTTTTAAGTGAATTTTGTACTTATCTCTGTTAAATTTCATACTGTTATTTCACTTCTATCAATATAATTTTGAATTTTATTCAAATGATTTGTATCATTTGCACATTTGCCAAGCACTCCCCCTACCTCTTCATTGAAAGTGTTAATGAAAACACAGAACTATGGCACCCAGCTTATCTCACTCCAATTTAATAAAAAGCCTTCAGTGAGTACTCTGAGTATAGAGCTCCAAGCCATGCTGACTATTAGCAGCTACAATGTTTTCAGTGAGCTTACAGATCAATCTCTTTATTATTTACACTAGAATATTCCTAGGTATTGAGTAGTTTGTAGTTTGTTGAATCTTCCCTTTACCTATTTTTGAAAATAGGAAGAATATTTTATCTCTTCCTGTTATCTGATATTTCTCAAATCGTCATTCTTAAGGATTTCACAAACATAAGAGATAAGGGACTGGCTAGCCCACTGTATCCCAACATCATCAACTTTAAAATGGCTAAGGAATTCTGAGAGCTGAACTCCACACATCTTAAAGTCGCTGATGCTGAGAATCCCTGGGCTAGATCACCACCTTCAGTAGCCTATAAGTCAACTTACTTAGTCCTGTATATTTAAGTTCATTTGGACAATGTTTCTATCGGTCTGAAATTTTAATGTTGCCTCTTCAATGTACCCCTCAACATTTGCTGATGGAATAGATTTTGTTGTTGCTGTTGAAGACTGAATAAAATTGGAGCTGAGTATCTATGCTATTCAGCTATCCTGAGCTTAACTGAAGAAGCCCCTTTTCCCCACATTCTTTAGCAAATTCTAAACTTTCACTTTCTGGTCACTATTTCTTCAGTTCTGGCCTACATCGACATGGACCTCCTTTTTGATATGGCCTTCTTTCCATTTTATTTATGTGTTCCTCCTTGTTTTAAGATCTTTGCTAAGCTTTCTATATAAACACACTGACTTCTTTTGGGAGTCATTTTTTTTATCACCAGAATTGTTGCAATTTGTGTTTTTAATACCTCCTTCTCTGCAAACTTCCACCCATCCGAGCTCCTTTTCCCCTTAGCTTCTCATGTGATTTATTGAATTTATTTTATTGCATTTATATATTACCAGATTCAGAAAATGACTCTCAGTAGTTGACATCATTAGTGAGTGGTGAACATCACAGAATTGGCCCAATCAGTTAGATATTGTGGGAAACAGCTGGTGGTTCTGAACTTCTGGGAGGCAATGGTGCTATTCTATGCCAGTGCCATCCCTTTGAAGATAAAACTCAGCCCCTCCCTGTTGGTTTTCAGGAAACTACTGAAAACTAAACTATTTCAGAAGGCATTCTCTTAATTTAATGCATTACACCATTTCTATTTTTATTGTTATTTTATTTTAGGGTTTTAGGAAGGTGTTTTTTATGGGTTTTTAATTTTGTTATATTCTCTACTTGTAAGTTGCGTGAGTGAGACAGGGTACAAGTATAATGAATAAATAAAACCATAGCTGAGTTTATTATATCTAATTTTCTGAAGTCTGTGATACATTTGACTATGCTTACTTTTGGTTTCCCTTAAAACGAATAACTCCAGCATTACATAACCATTTTTCACCTGATATTCCTGTAACTCCTATTTACTCAACTAGAGATTTAATCAGTTATTGCTTAATGTCAATCACTCCTCTACCCTCTCAAGAAGAAAGCTGTGAACAACACAAGTCAGTTATATTCCTTCCTTTTACTTCTAACAATCTTGATTTTTAGTCCCTTCAAATAACTTTGTAGACTTGATTTCTTTAAATTTTTTCTTTGTCCCTTCTCATAAAATTTTTCAAAACTTTAACAAGCCTCTTTTGTAAATCCAATATAGGAAAATCATCCAGGTCACTCTCTCGGTTTGTTATTTGTATAACCTTTTAATCATTAAGACATCAGCTAGTTTCTTTTGTATGTACAGTGTAACATCTTTTTCCATATCATTCTTGTAGCCTGTCATTTTTAAATCCACTTTCAGATCAGTCTCAGTCTTGTCTGGTAAAACTTGTTCCTTTTCCAAAACATCTTTTAAATACAGACTATCTATAGAGGCAGATACTCTTAAAATTAACTTCTGGGTTCATTGTTCAGAAATGTTCTCTAATAGTCCAATGTTAAAATATTTTGCTCCATTCTGTATTAATAAGTCAAATTTAAGTGTTCTTCTCCTTTAATTGTAATCATTAGTTCCTTCTAGTTCCTTCTAGTGTCCAACCTTCAAACTCCCGTCCTCTCATTTTTTTTAAAGAATTCAAAACAAACGCATTTTCCCATGGGAAGGATTCTTATAATTAATTCCAAAAGCTTATTTCAAATCCATCTGGATCCTTAGTCCATTTGTAACTTTCCAAAATCAAAATTCTAATCACTCTTTTGCTGTTTATTCAAAAGAAAAAAAAATTAATCCTTAAACTTGTATTTAAGACTTCTTTCACTAAGGATTGAAGGAAACTCACCCTGTGTTTTCAGACTTATCGAGCCAAATTTTCCTAATAGCTGAAAAGCAGTTAACAAGCAAAAGTGATTCCAAAAGTGATTAGAAAAGGAAGTATGTGAACCCAGTGTCCTTTTGAAGGCACTGACCATGGTTTGAACAAGATGGCTATTCCCTTATCTCCCAGAGCTCTATCTTGCAGTCTCCTCACTTAGCAACTGTCTGGACCACTTGTGGGTGGTCTCAAGTCCTCTCCTTGTCTAGAGAGGAATTATGAAGAGCCAGTCTACTCGTCTGCTCTTCATTCTCCACGTTTTTAGTGGAGCCATCTTCAGTTCACCATTTCTTCCCAGGAAGTCTCTGACTTGCAAGATTTTGTTATTACAGCCACTCTCAATAAAAATAGTTTTAGCCTTCTTGTGGAGTTGATTCTCTGATCTGTTCTATCTAGTGGGGCTGACATATTTTGTCCCAGCAGTCCATCATTTAGATACTTCTGATGTAACAGACTTCTCAGAGTTTTCCAGAGTCTGGAAAAAAGGGTGGAGGTTTGCAAAATATTAGAAGTTCAGAACATCTGCATATTTTCCTCATCAAGAAAATGGGAGGCAACTCCACACTAGATCAACAGGCAGTTAACAAGAGGATTGGGGAATCCCCATTTTAACAAACTTATGGGATATATAAAGCACTCAGATAAATATATCTAGTTGTCAAGATTTTTGTACCCAAGATGCCTTGTTTTTCCTTTCAATAAAACTGCTTAATAAGACTCTGAGACACTAGTTTTCTTGGTTGTGTTAGCTGACAGAGACTATGGTCCCAGAAATCAAATATCTTCTGTCAGCGCCATTTGTGTAGCTAGTTACTGAATTGCAATATTGTTTCCCTTTCTGGTCCTCTTCCTTTTATTTTATTTTATTTATTTATTTGTTTATTTATTTATTTGTATGTCACATTTATATGGCTGCCCTTCTCACACAAAGCGACTCTGGACAGAATGCAACAATTAAATAAATAACAAGTGAATAAAAACAAGCATTATAAAAAGATAAAAAGTTATTATTAAAATAAAAACCATTATCACAAATTTTAAAACATTTAAGTTTTAAAGTACACAAACCCCACCGAGAGGGTAGAATATCAATTACAGTGAAGCCATCTAAGAATGTCTCCAGTTCCCAAAGACCCCCTGGCCTGATGACATAATCAGGTCTTGAGGACTTCCTAAACAACAGTAGGGAACAGTGAGCCTAATTTCAGGAGGAAGAATGTTCCACAAGGAGGGAGCCACAACAGAGAAGGCCCACCTCCTGGGACCCACCAAATGCAAGTCCCTGGCCAATGGAACATGTAGCATACCTTCCCTGCTGGATCTAATGGGACAGGCTGATGTAATCAGGGAGAGGTAGTCCCTCAAATAACCAAGGTCCATGCCATGAAGGGCTTTAAAGGTCAAACCCAGCACCTTGAATTGGACCCGGAAGCAAACTGGCAGCCAATGCACCTCGTAAAGCAGAGGTGAAATATGTGCTCTTCTAGGAACACATGTAACTGCCCGCTGCAGCATTCTGCACCAGTTGAAGCTTCTGGATACTCTTCAATGGCAGCCCCATGTAGAGCATATTACAGTAGTCCAATCTGACTAGGGCATGATTGTCTGTGAGCAGAGCCTTCCGATCCAGGAAGGGGCGCAACTGGAGTACAACACAGAGTTGTGCGAAGGCCCTCTTAGCCACGACTGCCATCTGCTCTTCGAGTTATGGACCTGGTCTGTCTGGGGCAGTGCACCCCATCCAGCACCAAAGATGGTATAGTCCTGGAACCTGCAGGACCTCAAACCCAAAGCCAGGGTTCAGTCTTCCCAGGGTACAGTTGAAGTCTGTTGTTCCCCATCCAGACCCCCACAGCCTCCAGACACCAGGATAAGGCATCCACAGCATCACTTACTTTGGCAAGGGCAGGGATGTATAGTTGGGTATCATCAGCATACTGATGATACCTCATCCCGTGGCAATGGATGAGCTCATCCAGCAGTCTCAAGCAGATATTAAATAGGAAAGGGGAGAGCCCTGAGCCCTGTGGCAGTCCATATAGTAGGGGCTGAGGGTGGTACCTCTCCTCCCCAATCATCACCAACTGGAATTGACCCTGGAGAAAGGAGGCAAACCAGCACAGCACCCTGCCACCCACCCCCAGTCCTGAGCCGATCCAGGATACCATGGTTGATGGTATCGAAAGCCGTCAAGAGGTCAAGTAGAGCAAGGATGGATGCACAACCTCCATCCTGCCCATGCCAGAGAACATCCAGAAGTGTGACAAATGCTTTTCTGTCCCATACCCAAGTCTGAATCTGGACTGAAAGGGATCTATATAAACTGCTTCATCCAAGGACCTCTGAGGCTGTTGCACAACCACCTTCTCAACCACCTGATGCAAAAAAGGGAGGTTAGATACTGGACGAAAGTTGTCCAGTATGGTGAGATCTAGTGATGGCTTGAGGAAAGGGCACACTAGAGGCTGTTTAAGATTACAACAGAATAACCCCCTCCCTCAAAGAAGAATTAACCACTGCTAGAGTCCATTCACATGACATCCCCCAGGCCACTTTCACAAGCCAGGAGGAGCATGGATCTAGGGAGCAGGTAGCTGAGCTCTTTGGAAAAGACCCTGATGCTGGGAGAGATGGAAGGCAAAAGGAGAAGAGGACGGCAGAGGATGAGATGGCTAGATAGCATCACTGAAGCAATGAGCATGAAATTGAGCAAACTCAGGGAGGCAGTGAAAGATAGGAAGGCCTGGCGTAATATGGTTCATGGGGTCACGAAGAGTCGGACACGACTTAATGACTGAACACAAAACCACTTCCTTGGGTCCAACAGGTTCAAACCATTCCCAGATAACCAGGCAAGTCTCCATCCCAGGTATCTCCTCTGGACCTGCAACAAAACCAGTGTCCAACTGCAAACGAATCTGAGGGATTTTATCCAATGTATGCTGAGCAAATTCCTCTGCACAACCCTGCAAAAGGTGCTCCAGGCCCCCTTTACTCAAGAGGGCTCATGTCACCCAAAACAGGGCTGCAGAGTGGCAATCTGCAGTTGCAATAAGGGCGGGGAAGTACTGTCGCTTCACTACCCTTACTACCACAAGGTAGACCTTAATAGTGGCTCTAACCCATGTCCGGTCAGGCTCGTCCTTGGTTGAGCACCAGGGATGCTCTAGACATCTCTTCTCTCATTTCACCTCCCTTAGCTCCTCTGTAAACCACAGAGAGTGACAGAATCCATAAGATGGGAGAGGTCATATGGGCGCGATCCGATCCAAGGCCTCAACTGCCTCCTTATTCCAAGTGGCAACCAAGGCTTTGGATGGACCATGCAGCAGACCAGCAAAGCAACCCCCAGTTCCCTCTGAAACCCATCAAGGTCCATCAGTTATCAGGGACGGACCAATCTAATAGGTCCAGCCTCCCTGTAGCAGGTAGTGGTACTAGAGAATCCCATGGAAATCAGAGTGTGATCTAACCGTGACAAGAGAGACACCAAAAGCTCGCCCAATTTCAGATTACTTAGCCACTACTCCACCACTGCTTCCTTGGATTGTAGGAACAGGTAACACTACCATCTGAACCCCCATGGTCTTATACACAAGAATGACAATTGTCATTGGATTTGATAAATCATGGACATTCTCCTATCATATTCTTGATCTTTGCTCTCATAGATAGCACATTTCATGTGCAGATAAATTCACTTGATATACATTTAATTCAATTGTTCATAGTAGAAAAGCATCGACTACCATGACTTGTCTGTCTTCTGCATACTTTAGGGATCCACAGTCTCCCATCCTGCAGTCTTTTCTTTCCCCTGAATACTCAAAGCCTATTTCACCCATGATATCTGCTTCTAGCTGTTACTTCATTCACTGGGCTTGCTCCTATATTTGCAAGTCTTCCATATGGATGGATGATTTCACTGTCCATTTTTGCTGCAGAGCCCTTAGACTGATATATATTTATGCTTTCTCATGAACTGAAATGTTGCCACTTGTTACATCTATCCTTGATGTTCTGTTCAAGGACTGTTATAAATTTACTGTATTTTTCTGACTATAAGACGATACTTTTTTCTAAAATCCTTACCCTAAAAATTGAAGGGCGTCTTATTCAAGGAAGTCAGCCAAAGACAGAACCTCGCTGTTGCAAAACTGCCCATACTTTGATTCTGGAGACAGGCTTCCTCCTATTGCTAGCCTCCAATCACGAGTGAAATAGCTTGTCTCCCAAACAGACTTCCTCCAATCACAAGCCTTATGTAACTGGCGTCAGCTGATGCTGAACAAACCAATTAGAGAAGGCTATTTGCAGAGAGAAGCTATCGGCAGTTTCACTCGTGCTTGAATGTAATCAGTTATGCAAAAGGACCTGGAAACAGAGCTGCAGAGAGACGGTTTGGACCTCCTCCCACCGACTGTATCAGGTCAATGTTAACTAATTACTAAATAAAAATCTGTTCTGCACTATCTTTAAAATATTGATTTCTTAATTTGGGGTTGGAAAAATGGGGGTCGTCTTGTACATGGGGGCGTCTTATTGTCAGAAAAATACGGTACATATATTCCAGATTATTTTCTAGTGAGAAAACAAACGTGCCAATTCACAGGCAAACTCCTGTTAACTCCCTCTGCCTATTCATTCAATGAGCTTGTTCCCTGAGCCAGGCTGCCTTATATTCCTTACAATTTTGTTTATTCAGCAGAAGGCAGTCACCCATTATCACTTATAATGGATAATCAGAAGCTTTCAGCAGTAGCATCCATAGGTTTTTTCTGCTTTTATCATCCTAACAAATGCAGTATCACATTGCAAGCTTTGCTCCTTTGGCACATGCATGCAAAGTCACAACACGTACAGAAAAGAAGTAGGCTTTGCACTGTGACATTGCATCCACGGATGAAACATATGAATTGGGGAAAATATCCCCATCTGAAACTTGCATGTCACTAATTGATAAAGGCACTGTATATGTTTTATCAGGTTCTCTAAAAACAATTTCAAAATGCGAGCACAAACTCTAAAGTTATCTGTTTTGTATATTCAGTAATCAATTAACTGTATACTCTTGGGAATGTACAAACACATGATAATCATGAACCCCAGATTGGGGTGGGGAGGGGTGGGATGGGATGGGGTTGGGTGGGCAACAACATGCCCATCATTCTGATCAGTAATCTTCTTGCCACAGGTTTATCTTCTCAGAACCTGATCCTGGGAAATCAGCCACCATTTTTCCTTTTCTAGACCATGCTGCTCAATTGGCCACATGTAGAAGGATGAACAGGCATTGATATAAGTACTGGTGAGCCTGAACATGTTGCTTCAGTATCAGCAACTGCTCAACCATCCCAAGTGTAAACTTAAAGCTGATGATGATGATGATGATGACGACAGTGGCCTTTACAAAAATTGGCGTTCAGAAATATCTTCCTCTGAAGTTGGAGCTTGAATTTTAGCTCTCAGAATTTGTTAAAGGCTACCAATCTTTCCTTAACTGTGTATTAATAAATTCTAAAACTAGTGAAATGGCTCTTCAGTAATGACAATTCCAATATGTTATTTACCAGTGTGAACATTTTCCTTGTGCTTTTTCAGGGCATCCTTACTCTTGAACCTCTTCCCACAGCTGTCAGCCTTGCATACGAACCTAGCATCACCTCGGCACGCTTCTTTGTGTTGTTCAAAACTGATGTCAAGTGATCGAAGAAGAGAAAAATAATGCATCAAGAAAAGCTACTCCTGAAAAAGTAGTCTTGCCAGGCATTTGAACGCACATGCTGTGCAGCAGACTTCTAGCCCACTTCATGCATAACTTACTGCATGTTGGAACAAAAGCATTTTCCATCTTACAGAATTAAGTGTTCACAGAGCAGCTACAAAATCTGAAAGCAAGCAAACATGCAAAGAGGAGTCAGCAGCAAGATGAGAGTAGCCCAGTAATTAAGACAGGGAACCTCAATTCTGAGCTGAAGGATGTGTTGCAAACAGAACACTGAAAACTTCTTGAATAATTTCCTGGATTCACATTTTCTGTGCACTGAAGAACACTGTTGGGAAAGAGAAAAGAAATCTCAAGTCAAACAAACGTACTTCAACTGTTTTTGAGATCTGGCTGATTTTCCACATATATAAAGAAACATACTTGGAAATATCTATTCCAAATTATACTCATACAAAAATGTCTGCAGTAATAACCGAGATATAAAATACATTCCAAAATGGGCACGGTCTTTAATTATTTATTTGCTTACTTATACAAAATATAACTATCATTAACAGCAAATCCAAATGACAATTTAAAAACAATATATTAATAATAATTTAAATGGAAATAGTTCAATTAAAAACTGTTAAAATACTAAAATGAACTCCTATGATACAGAACAACTCATCTTTCACAAAGATGAGACAGCAAATCAAAGGATTTTTTCCCTCAAAAGTAAGGGTGCCTACTGTATGGCTTGCATAATTTCCTGGAATTAATTTATATTAGATTATTTATTTAAGGTTTTTTCCCATGCTTCTAATCCCATGCTTCTAATATATTCCCTAGTCACTTACACTGTTTTATAATAACTTGAATGCTTGCCAAATGCCACTATCAATTTTTTTAGGCTTACTGTTTATAAGTATATACACTGGTGCTTGTTATCTTATGAAAATATCTTGCTCACTCTATTTATCACTGTACACATCGGACATCACAGCATCCACAACCTGATATTACATTGGCCTGGACAATTTCAACACAGGAGCCATAAGCTTACAATGAACTGATGTTCATCAAGCTTGTTCATCATGCCTTCATGATACCCTATTGTACATAGATTTTGCTCCATTCACACTTATTCATTTAAATATTTATTTATTAAATTTATCCCCACCCATGTCCCCCTAATGGGTGACTCTGGGCAGCTCACAACTCATTAAAACAATAACTAAATATACAGTTACATAAAACCTTAAACCTGTACAAAACAATTACTAAAAAAGGAAGAGTCCAGGAGGCCGATGGTTCGGAGCAGCAAACGCCAGGCTCTAAGGGGCTAGCCATCCCCACATCTGATGTCTTCCCTCCCCACCCCAGGCCAGATGGCAGAGTCTTCAAATCCCTCCGGCAGAACAGGAGTGAGGGGGCCGATCTCACCTCTGGGGGCAAGATATAATATGTTTATATGTGTTCATGAAACACCTAGCAATGTAAAAAACTAAATCTGCTGAACTCTGTAAACCATTCATTTGCAAAAAAAAACAACTACTGGTCTTATTGACTTTATGGTTTCAAATGCTACAGACTTACTGTCTCTGTAAAGCTTGCTTTACTGGGAATTTCTTTCCACAATTCCTGCATTTGAATTCTTTTTCTTCACTGGGTTTTTGATGCAATGTCTGAAGGTGTTCAGCTAATATTTCCTGGCTTGCAAAACTGGATTCACAGTTTGGACAAGCATGATCCTCTTTACAGTTAAGAGAATCTACATGGTGGAGAAAAGACGTCAGAAGTAACTTATTTCTTTGTGAAAACATTGCAATAGGTTCTGTTCTAAGAGTAGGCTGGCCAACTTTTATTGTGCTGAGAGCAACACCTGGCCTCCAAGCAGAGTGCCAGAGACCAGATTGCAAAAAATGTGAGTACAGGACAAACCTAAATGTCATTAAATATAATCCAGTTAGCATGACTGCTTCCTATGTTTTTCATAATTTCCCATTTGTTTTATTAAGAATTACAACTGGATGACAATTTCAAGTATGCAAATAGTTTGAGCTTCCAAGTTCTAGACGTATCATTTTTGGATTGACGAGTATAATATTTGTAATAACCTTTTCTGTACAGAAAGACATACATTCATACCCATCACATTATGTTATGCAAAGAGCAATAAAGAAGTAAGAAACAGTTATCTAAAGAAAGTAAAGTCATGTTAAGAAAAAAGAGCAAATATGCAGCTAAACAGAATTTGTATCAATTCCATTCACTATACCTCTCCAAGTCTTTCTGTCCTTACAAACCCTTCTTGATTCCACCATATCCATATTCCAATTCATATATTAATGTTTGTTCCTTAAACTTCTCAACTTTATCTTTTTTAGGATCTCATCAACTCCATCCTAACACAATTCTCTTGATCTTCCCTTTTTTGACCCACTCACTCTTCCTTGATATTTTTGTTTTGTGATCTGAATCTCACTCATGCTCTCTGTATCCCCAAACAGTTCAACATACCATATTTTTCCGTCAATAAGACGCCCCCATGTACAAGACGACCCCCACTTGTGATTGGAGGCTAGCAATAGGAGGAAGCCTCTTTGCAGAAAGAAAGTATGGGCAGTTTTGCAACCGCGAGGTTCTCTCCTCGGCTGACTTCCTTGAATAAGACGCCCTTCAATTTTTAGGGTAAGGATTTTAGAAAAAAGTATCGTCTTATAGTTGGAAAAATACGGTATATCTTTTGTACTGGTCACTCATTTTTGCATTCAATCCACATTCATTCAGTACCCATTCATTCTTGTCCTTATCTCTTCTCATACCTCTTCAGCATCCAACTTACTAACATGTTTGTCCTAACAAGCAGTAAATGCACTAAACAACTAAGAGGACATCACACAGCTTTGTCCCTGCTCAATGTGGAATTATTTTTAAACATACATTTGTTCTTATGCATGCTTTATTTTAAACATGTATGGCTCTTATCACAGTCAGTAACCAACCTTCTATTCTATATTCATTTTAAAAAATTCCAGCCTAAACATGTCGCCATATGCTTTATCAACAAATACAAAAGTTTCTCTCATTCATATTTTTTCAGTGAATGCATACACACAAATTTAATACATTCAGTCAACTGTGGAATGAAATATGATCGTTTGTGCACATTTTCTTTCTTTGAGTTGCTTTTTCCAAAGGACATGGAATTGGTCATTAATTTTAAGACCTTAATCTGATTCACAATATTTTTTCTTTCTGAATTATCCAGAGAAGTTTTAATTTATTTGAGATGGAAGAAATGTGAAATAATTGTAGTCCAAATATAAAATATTCAGCTGCCCATTCATTTATAACATGATCATTATGTAACATTTACATTTTTGTTGATGCAGAGCAGAGGTACATATTCTATGGTAACATATTGCACGCTGCTGCAGCAATTATTAAATATTATATTAAATAATACAAACAATATGTGATGTGTAGTATTATTTGAATATTAAATAAAACTTTTAGTTATAATATTAAATATGGGGAATAAGCAGCATTTGATTAACTCAGTTTTAATTACATTTCATCTTTAATTCAGTTGCACTCCAGTCAAAGACTAATTGGGGCTCCCAGCCTGATAAACATTATGTATCAAAGATTGTGTCAAGAATGACTATGACTAATGATTACTTGGGCACTATTGCAATTACTTAATTTTGTTGTCTCTTAGAAATTACCAGAATTTCTGTCTATTTAGAAAGACAGATTTATTTTACTTAAATTAAGAAAAGGTTATGATATGTTTTTAAATAGAAATGGAGTTTTAAATTATTCATCTATACCTTTTTCATTAGTCTGTTGCAATTCCTTATGACTGCCATTACTGTTGTTGTTGCTATCCTCTTCTTCCTGGTTAATAATGACTTCCTCCTCCTCTTCTTCCTCCAATTCTTCCATGTCACTATCAAGGTAACCAATCAAGAGCTCGGTATCTGTTTCAATATCCTCAACAGCTAGGTAGAAAATGTTTTCTCCTTCCTGTTGGGAAAAAATATTATTTTAGAAACGCATATTATTAAATCCATTTCTAAAACAAACAGCTTTCTGACATCACCAATAAACAAATAGAACTTTATTCAAATTATTACCACTTTTCTTTCTGTCTTTGTCTGAGAATTGTTTTACAGGATTAAATAAACACTGACATAGTAATGTAACTTTAGAAAACAATCATATTATATTAAGCCAAATTGTAAATGGGCAAAACTAAAGGCTGCTGAATGGTCAAAAATCATATCAATTTAATGAACATCCAGTGATAATAAGTGCAGTTTGCTTATGGAATATACTACCAAACTTTGATTTTTTTTGCAAACTTTACAATAGGGTAACATAATGATATTTAATTATGAAAATTAAGCAAGATTAGGTCTGGTTAATATTTGCATGGCAGAACTCTAGGAAATCCCAATGCAGGCTAGATTAAGGAGCCAAAAAAAAAAAACCATCCCAAAAGAAGATAATGGCAAAGCACTTCCATATTGTTGCCAACAAGTCTCTACATGTGTTTGGGTTCAGGGGTTGGGCACAACTTCAAAGATACTTTATTAATATTCACTAAAACCACTAGCAGGGGATCTCATTCTTCCAATGCTTTGAGATGTCTATGCCATTAAAAACCCTATATAATTATATGAACTTGATCTGATCAACTGTAATCAAGGACCAAATACATTTTTGTTGTTAGATCAGTAATAGAACAGGAAAAAGAAATTAACTGAATTATTTTCCAAAGTGTGTATTACATCACATCCTTTAATGGCATTATTAAAATTAAATAAGTCAAATTAAAGAGTACTGACTTTCATTCTAATGTAAAAAGGGACATTGTCTTGTTTCAGAATATTTTCAGTCTAGGCACAGAATTAATTCAGTTTATTAGTACTTAAGGTAGTTTGTGCCTTTTAGTTGTTCAGTCCAGAGCAATCAGCTTGATGCTCAACTTGAATTGGGTGTATTAGGACAAATTCTATGGAAGAAGCAGTTTTGACATCATACCCCATAATTATTATTTTCTTGGTCCTGAATGAACAACAAATAATTTGAACAAGTAATTCTAGCTATTGCTGTTTCATGTCAATCAAACTGTTCCCAATACCCATGTTTATAAAATCAAGTTCAGTTATCTGTCTAGTACACAAGCCATATATCTGCAGTTAGCAACAGGCTTTATGGTTGTGTCTTGAAATGGGTGATTCTACCCGATTCCTGTGGAATATAGTACACAGAGTCTGAGAGCATCCTGAACTACTGAATTCTTCATTCTACCACTTTCAGCATTAACATGGGTCACCTAGTCTTAATGCTGTAGCAGAGCCTACAATTCTGCTAGGATCAGCTCTAGATTACTCACTCTGGGCAACCACTTATATGTCATACAAGGTTTCGCAGCTGCTGTTTACTGGTAATATGAAGCTCGCAGCATGGCCGGCAAAACCTAATTATTGTCTCACACAGCACTACTCAAAAGTAAGTTCACTAATATCACTAAAATTTTTATAATGCCGCATTTATAAATTCTTAGATGCTTATGTGGGATACTGCAAAAATGTAAATAGTGGCTCAGACCCCACTGCTTGTATTAGTGGTACAGTATTGCTGTAGCTGGTGTTACTGATTTTCTCCCTTGAGGTGACAAGCACGAGGAGATGCAGAAGCGATTACTCTCCTAAGGTCATCTCAATTTAGAGTCAGTCCTACATTCTTTTAAAGAAGCCAAAAACTGAACAGATCTTATGTTTTTTTCCTGGGTGTAGTACAGTAGATTTCGTAGATTTAAAAGGAGTGCTTTGTACTCACTCACAAAAGAATACATGTGGAAATAGCCAGAAGCAATGTCCTAAATACAGTAATAACTCAATCCTTTCAAAACATAGACCTGCATTTAACAATTCCAAAATGGGGTGCTTTATTCACACTTCTCTGAATTGCAAAACACCTCTTTTGAATGCTTGACCCAGCCTAACTGTTAGGTCTTTACCAGTTTGTTAATTTAAGAACTGATGTTAAAGACACCTTCTCAAACTTGTCTTACGGATATGTAAATATATGTAAAAGGTACATTAAAATAAAGCATTTGTGCCTGCTTTGTGGTTTTACTCTTTTCCAACCCAATTACCCCGTCTTTCAGGCTGAGAGATAGACCAGTTATACCAGATTTATTACAGTGTTGATTGATTCTCAGATACTAATCTTCCATTGTTTCATTTGTTAAGTATTTGTTAAGTATGACTTTAAACCACTCTGCTGCATCACAGTAAATACCTCTTTTCCCATTAACCTTTGCCATTTCACGATTCCAGTTTGCTGAGCTTGTCCAGACCACCAATATATCTGCTGGTTAATGAACAGAGTGTTTGAATATAAAGAGCTGGCTATGATTCTGTTTATAAAGAGGGTTGACTTTAACAGCTAAGGATCCTTCCTAATACAGTAGTTGTCAGCACGCAACATTTTTTTGAAAACACAAGAAGGAAACAAGGGAATAGAGACCATTCAAAATATAATCAGTTAGAAAGCTCAATAAAACAAACAGAAAAACACTGTTTTTTAAGAAGCACTATGGATTTTAAAAGTTCAGTGATCAGTGATTGAGGAGAAAAGATTGAATGTTTATTGCTGCTGTTATATGGTGAAAACTGAAAGCAATGGACAATAAATTTTTGATTTTGGGATTCAATGATTGATGTTATACCTAAAGAAATATCTTGTACAAACCATATGTATTGTTGAAATAGATTGATTCTATGAATTGTTTTGAATGTTAGACTAAAAATTGTTTTCTACTATATAAATGTTTAGATACTAGAGTAAGAGGTAAATATATTTTACATTTATACCTGTACCAAGGAAAGTCTGATGGTACCTTTCTTTTTCTATGCCTTTTCTTTATTGATTTTTCTTTTCTTTCTTTCTTTTTTTTCTGACCTTGTATTTTAATCTTTTGTAAATTTAATAAAATTTATTAAAAAAAAAACAATAGACAATAACTTCATGGTTATATATGCTCTTCGACTTTAGCACAATCACAGTCATTTTGATTAACCATTTTTCTACCTTGGAGGTAACAGATATATCATGAACCAATCAAAGGTAAAACATGATAGCAGAATTGCAACTTCCAGTATTTTTATTATAATAAATAAATAATTATAAAGTTACAATAAACAAATAATATAATAATAAAACTTAATATTCACAAAGTTTACTTTAGAGTTACAGTTTTATCATTCTGTTTTATAATGTCATAGGACATTTGAAATGATAATCTGCTTCTATTTGGATTTATGCTTAATTAAATTCTACATTTTCATATATCGATAAGAAACTTGCCAAAAGTCACCAAATAAATGAACTTTATTACAGAGGGAGATATGAACTTAAAACATACCACAATTTGCCTATATTAAACCCTAAATAAATGTCTTTGAAACTGAAAAATTGAGAATTCCTTATGTGGCCTCTGTGGCCACTTACCTGGATGCCTACCATCCCACCATCCAATTCTACCTTTCAATCTAAAAAAAGGAATAATAATTTTAACTAAAATTACAAAAGAAATTGTTACTTAGTTTATTCTTAGAAAAGTACAGCCAAAATATTGTTCCAAATTTACTAAACTTCCAGAAAAAAAGACCAAGGTAAGCTGGCAGAATCTTTTGATAAATTATTGTTCTGTGGCTGACACACTTGGTAAGACTATCATTTTATGAATGGGTAAATCCCAGCCATGACAGCCACCTTCTTTGAGCACTCATGACATGCTCCCAAACTGTTAAATTTGCCCACTGGTCCAACAAAGTTGCAAACACTCTATTAGCATTACAGAAACAGTTTGGCGTAAAGCCTCTCTTTCCTCAATATCCTTGCTCGCAAAATAATTTTCCAGTTATTTATTTTGATGCCTTATGTCTGTGATCCAGTGGCTCTGTTTACACTTACAATAACGGAATAGCATTTTCAATAACAAAAAAGACACCAAAAGGAAACCACAGCAGTGAAAGATGCATGGAACTTCTCCTGTATTAGGTTTTGGAAGAGGAGCCCCATGCACAAATTAAAATCTGTTTAGCACATCACTTCCTGCATAGTGAATATTTGTGACATGTACTTGCTCATAATAAAACTGTTGTCCTCCTCATGGCTTCTGATTTTTTTCCTACTACCAAGGAGCTACTTTGTCCAGGAGCCTTAGAGGACAACCCTATTTGCTAGAATAAAAGTCCAGTATGGTAGGGACAGAAAACTTACAGCCCGAACAATGTTATTGGATTCCAATTCACAAAATCTGTGGTCCTAAAAATGGTATTCAATTCCAAGGACTATTATTCTCAGCCAGCATTCAGGAATCCCAGAATGATGTGAGCTGTGGTCCTACACAATCAGTACAGCCACCCCCAGTTGCCTACCACATTAGCATATTATGGCCACCGTACTACACTCACTTATCGGAGAGTAAGCTATACCAAATAATGAGTAGACATGGAAGCTTGAACTGGAAATCTAATTAGAACTTGATAAATTTACCTGGATAGCAGCCAGATTCTTTTGTTCCTGAGATGGGGCTTCATGTACAAAACGCAACCAGTTAGAATGCCTTGGATTGCTAGCATCCAGAACATAAAGCACTTCACCTTTATTTCCACGAACCTGAAAAGGCAATAAAATTTGAGCAAAGCTAAAGCTTTGAAAAAGAGATAAAGTTATAAATCTAACACTACAAAAATGAAGGCCCTCAAGTTCTCATTTTATCATTCTCTTTGATAGTAGAAGTAAATCTCTGACTGGATACGTGTATCATGTGAAAATATGATTTATTAAATAGGTCACAATAAAGGAGTTCAAATATCATGCTAAGCCATAAATAATGGTATGCAAACCACAAAGCTGAATTCACACAACAGGCTGACCCAAAATCCAAAGTAAGGATTAGCGACTGTCAGAGCTAGATTTACTACAGAGAATGACAGTGGGGTGCTCTGTGCTTGTGAAAATGAGGAAACTTTGCAGCAGTGGCAATTTGCTCAACTTCAAATATAAGTTGAGAAAAAGGTAAACACATCTGGGCTCCTATTAGCACTTACAGCTCCTCATATTCCCCTTCATTTGCCTTTCAAAACCAACATCTTATTCTTCTTCACAGCATGTGACTACCTCATTTTTCCAGCTGCTGGTTGAAAATTTATATCTTTATGATTTTATATTACAAAGTAAAAATTGAGCTTCTTTTAAGGGCCTCTAAAGAGGAAAATTCATGCTTTAATAATATTAAATGGCATGGTCTATTAATACATTATATTTTATGTATTTTCATTTTGTATCTTCTACGTTACATTTCTCTTGGTAAAGCAAAGAACCGGATATGAACTGTGGCAATAAAATATATTGCATTTGACTGTAATTTATGAAATATTATCCCTCTTTAGCATGAATATTCAAATAGTTCAGGGACAAGGAGAACTCAATCCATTAAAGCCACATTTTCAAATATATGGCATTTTCTTATAATGGGAATAAGCAAACGTTAGGAAAAATACAGGGTGTTTTTGTACCTTTTTAAGATTCATCATGTGAACTCATGTGCAAAGGGTCAAGTGAACAGCCTGGCCTACAAGAAGTAGCTGTGCAATGTAAGATGGGAACATTCAAGAAAGCATTGGCTGAATACACATAACCCACTAAGCCATGATTTGCTTAACCACAATTAACAATATGGCTGAAGTCCCAGAATACATAAAGTCACATTCTATATGCAGAAAGAGAACTATTTCTAATAGGAAGGGAAAATTCCATAAACTTTATTTGATAACAATAAAAGGACTACTTGTAGTTAGATACCTTTGTAAATTCTGTAATAAAATTTACCTGAGGTAAAATATCCCCTACGTGCAAAAGATATACTATAACTGTTTAAAAATTAACATCAACAAAAGCAATGGTAATCATTATATTCACCACACATTCTTTGCCCAATTCCAAGTACTATATCAGACAGGCTTTTAGGATAACACTCCTGTTTATCAACCTATTTAACATATTGTCACATAGCTGAGTTAGTTATTAAGGGGCAAGTAGAAAAGTTATTTTGACTTGTTAGATCTGACTTGTTAGATCCTAACTTAGAAGTTCTGCATATTTTTTCTTAATACCAGTTCCAGCTTTATCCTACACACTGCATCAGAAAAAGGAACCTTAAAGTTGTGGAATCCTATATTCTCTTACTTAGGAGTAAATGTCATTGACATCTCATTAAAACTGAGGAAATATTTTTAGGATTGCTCTACAAGAGTTTATTTTCCGAGAATCTTTTAGCAGCAACTCTTTTTCGCCATTCATTCAGTAGCCCAGGCAAGTGACAACACTGCCAAGCAATCATGCTTCTGTTATTGATAGATTCCTTTTCTATTCTACAGGAACTTCAAGTTTTCCTCCTCCTGATGTTATCATTCCAACAACCCAGTGCGCTAGAATTAGCAAGAGGTCCACAACTTTTTTAGGCCGAAAAGGTACTTTCAGAATTGTTAAGAAACATCACAAAATGACTGTCATTGAAAGTCATGAAATATCCATTTATCAACAGGGGAACTGGCCACTCCCTTAGCTAATTGTCCCTAGGGTTCTGTATCACTTTGGAAATAATTTGGAAAAGGTGCTTTGGGGCATGCAGAGCAGGAACAGAGCACCAGTTTCCAACTTTTTAAAGCAGCCAAATCTTTTCTGGGAATTCTGTGGCTGTGGTTATCATGTGGTCCCAGAAAAATTCATCCTGGTTTAAAGCTGGACACATGCCCTGTTTGCTCCTCATGCTCCCCATAGCATTTTTTGGAACTGAATTTGAATCACAGCACAGCTCTAATGATCTCACTCCTCTATGTACATTCTTTTTTCCCCCTGAAGGCAGATAATTCAAACAAAGCATTATGCCGCCACCCTTTTAATTTTTGTCTCTGTATTTTAGATGAGATCCAGAGGCATGTTCAAAAATAAGCATGATGCCAACTTACTTTAATAAGATTTTTTTTTAATTGAAAGGCTCTTACAAATCTGGTGGGACCAAAATCATCAGTAATTGTCACAGTGGGTAAATATTTAATTCTCAGGTGATAGGTAAATATGTTAATTTGCTGATTTCCTACTTTAGGCTACTAGATCAGGCCTCAAAAAATCCACATGACTTCTAAATGGCAGCAAAGAGGTACAGCAAAGGTTAACTCTTTGCTGCCATCTAGTGGTCATGCAGATTTTGGAAGCCCTACCCAACCTGGAATCTTGGTATACTTCAAATGTTTTCAACAGCAACTATCATCAGTATCAGCTTGCCTGGGATTATGGAATGGTAAACACTATAGATTTGAGGATGCTATTTCAATGATGATGTCTAAAATAAAGAGCCTAAAATGACATATTTTTTTAAGGGACGGGGGAGAGAAAAAGCCAACCCTTGAAGTTTAGCAAGCACTAAGTCTCCACAACATATTAATCTTTTTACAAGGAAGAATTTGTTCACTAAAGAGATAACTACAGATATGCAACTTACAGGATCTATATAGGACTGTGGGGCAGGGAGGAAATGCCCCATACATTTTATTTTACATATATTTGACTTTGGGCAGATGAGCAAGTCCAGTGTTAATTCCAGCATGAATATGAATGAAATTAAAACTATCATGTTTCAAAAAGGCTGACGTTTCCACAACAGCATAGATTATGCTGTGTTTTCAACGTGAAAGGTTTGAAAGCCTGAAGGGACTGCTGGAGTACACAAAATTGAACATTATACTAAGCAGACAAGTAATGAAATCATTGAAATTGGAACCTTCTTTTGGAGAATACTATGACCACAATCCAATACAAAACGAGGTTGCTTAAAATACCATGGAACTTAGTAGAATTTAGGATGTCTCCATGATTTTTAATTCAGCTTCATTACTTCTGATCATTTAAGCTGGTATAATTGTTAATTTATCCATTTAGGATTTTACATTTTCTTAGTTTTCTTGGTAGCCCATTAATATTCCATTTTTGCAGATGTATTATTAAGCAAAAAATATACCAAAAAAAACCCCATTATTATTTTTGTTTACAACCTCACAAAACTAGGACCTGTATGCATTTTCTCTTTATTTATGTCATTTATGTATATATAAATTGCATGACTACCTTTTTTTAAAGGCAAATCAATCTGATTTATTCTTTGACAGATACATTTTCCTGTATATAGATTTGTCTTTTCACTTCTCAAACGTAAGCAGCCTCTCTAATAAATATAATGCTACTGTTGTTTGCATAATATTCTCACTAGCATACTTTTTCCCACATGTTAGTTGTAGAGAGTTTTTTTGAATGAAAACAAAGGACAAATCTTCTTTTACTATTCTTTACTATTTACTATTTACTATTCTTTACTATTTTACTATTCTTTACTATTCTTTTACTATTGGATAAAAGTTACTCTCACGGAATAAGAGCTGAAACTCCAGCTCAGCTGTGTTATTAAGAAATAAGGATAAAATAATACAAAAATAACTAAAAAATATATTAAGTTAGACTGATGTTCCTTTGTTCCATATTTCTTTAATTTCAATCTCTGGTTTGCAACCAGGATATCTTAAAAAAAAAAGCCAGTTGATTTGTTGCAGTATCTAGCCCCAATCCATATACAGTATTTGAATTACTTTCCTCCAGACTGTCTTCAGTATGCCAACTGTTAAATTTTTAAGAACTGGAGACCACTGGCATATATTAATGTTCAGGTTCAAAAGTCTTCTGAAGTTATATCTACCAACCGAAATATACATGATCTTTGAAGTTATTTGTTGCAAAATGGAACCCCCACCCCCCAAGTTTTGGGTGTCAGAAAAATTAACTGTAGTGATAGAAAAGAAACAAAGATTTTTGAGAGCATGTTTCCCAGCACGGCTCAGGTAACTTGCTTGATGACTCTCCTCTTTCTTATGGCTGTAAAATGAAATCGCATTTGAGTTTGGCCAAAGATATTACACAGTGGAATGTATTTTGTTGTACCACTTGACACAGGGATGTGAACTGAAGTCAGATACTTTGCAGCCAGTCAGGAAAAATGTCAGCACAACAATGAGGATAAACAGATGGCTTCCTCTCCTTCACCCAGCAAACACATTGCTAGCAGTTTTGAAGACCATTTGGTGGATTGTTATTAAATAAGAACTGCAAGAAACTACATTACCATATAAACAGCAAGAAAAAAATATTCCGTGACTAGACTGTAATTTAATTTTGAAGCATAACATATGAAGCCTTGTACTGCTAAACATTAGCCTTGCATTGATCTTGAAACTGATGGGATAGAAAATTGTATTCACTTCAACAAAGTTTAGACAAATGGAGTGGTTTAGGGAACATGATTCCAAAGTTAAACTTCAGCCCATGTGAAGATAAATTATTTTAAAAGGTTTTTACTTTGCTGATATGCCAATGAAGGCTAAATCACTGCTTGCTCCATGCATTCATGAAGGAGCTCTTCCATGAACACTGACCAAACATATCATTGTAACAGGGATGCAATTTATATACTGTGGTTATTAATGTTATTACTATTTCCCAAACATATAATCAACATCAAATGCTAAGAGTCATAATTTAGATTAATCTGTCTGGATGTCAATTTTTCCATAAGAACATATTTCTCATTAGACAGTATAGAACTTTAGATCTGATATATGAAAGGTGGTTCATGGGGTGGGGGATTGTGAACATAGCACATGCCTGTAACATCTGAGAGCAGCTGCACTTGAAACTAGTTCTCACTCCAAGAATCTTTAATATACATGCTTAAATTCAGCATAAAATAGCTTGTTCTAGTTATATTGTAGAATAATAGGAAACTAACCTGGATCTTCTGCAAGAACAAAAATCTTGCCTTAAAGGCTCCCACACTGATATAAAATGAATATTACAAAAGAACTTTGCCAGGAAACAGTTTCCATTTGTATGGTCAAAACCCAAGATGGCTGCTTCTTTTTCTAGGTACTAGAAGTGAATCTCACTGTTGTCCAGAAAACCCGCACCTCTGACTACTATTGAACATACTAGATGCTTTGAGTCCCACTGGCATTCAATCAGAAAAGTGCAAATTAGGTCAACTGAATCAGCTAAACACATCAATTGGAATGGGACAGAAACAGAAGTCTTATAATTCACCAGATAGACATGATTAAATATGTCTCTTACAAAACAACATGTGTACTAGAAATTCATATGTTTGAATACCAGCATTTAAAGGAGTCTGAAAACTTAATGTGTTTGAATTTGGACAAGATTTTTGTTTTAACCACAGCTGCCCACATATGAAAGTTCTTGACTTGGAGTAACATAAACAGAGATATATAAAAATATGGCAATTAAAGTAAAATCTATTGCCAGAAGACCAACCCATGATCTTGCAGAAATATGCATTACTATGCTGATGAATAGCTTTACTGAGATTACAAGAACATTATCCATGATCAGCTCTTCAGAGATTACAACCATAACCTCTTTTTCATTGGAAAAGCAACAAGGAAAAAAACAAAAACAAAAAATAAATGTACCTTTTACTTTTTAAAACAGGCAATCCTTACTAGGGTAGCACTTGAAAAAAACTTTTCCTTTGTCTATATCTATATAGTTATTCTACAACCATAAAATGCCATGCCAAATGGGAAAGCCTCACAGTACTTTCACCAAAGAGTCAGCTCAATTTTTAAAAAAAGTGAAGCTCACAATTATGTGGCAGATACCAAGGAGGCATCTCATTCCATGAGGGCCATTGAGGCCCAATTCATACATCATAATACTGAGACAGTGCTCTCATAATAAAGCTGATTTCCATAAAAACTGTTAAACATGGTGGTAATCATTAGCTGGCTGTCTAATCCCAAATGGATCTTGCTGACATAAATCAAACCTTAAGTACTTAGAATCAAGTAGCAACTTCAAGACATATTTTTCCCAATTGGAAAAATATTACAATGTAACAGCCTTATCCTACGGTATAGCAATATAATGCTGTAAAGTAATGAAGAATTTTATTTCTGATTCCAGACAAATACCCCATCAACAAAATCTTTAATTGCTTTTCTAACTGTAAATAAAAGAGATCCTTGAGATACTAAGTTTGTTTTTCTTTCATTTGGTCAAAAAGAAATAGGCCAATCAAGACTTTTTTGCTGGGCTGCAAGTACAAAGAATCCTACATATACTTTCTCTGTAGTAAATCTTACGAAGTTCAGATTTTCTTCTCAGGCAGCATGGGCACGGGAAAGGGAAGTCAACATCTGAAAGATGGAAGGCAAGGTGTTGCAATCCAAGCCCCAACCTTTTGTATGCACATAAAGAGGGTGGGACGTGGATAGTGACGCTGCACCTGCTATCCTTGGCCACCACCACCCCTCCAGGATGCCAAGTTGGTTAGACACAGGGCCACTAGTAAGTGTCTGCAACGGAGAGCCTCTCTAGCCATGGAAATTTTCAGAAACTGAAAATCCTAATTTTCCAGAGTACATATGGGAAATCTCCCTGGACAGGGGAAACATCTTTTACATCTAGAAGGCAATAAGAGGCCTTCTAGATGCAAGTAGGTCCAGTATACTTAACGTTGTCCCAAATGAAGCACTGTAGCAGGTCTTATTGCCCCTGTTTCAGCTTCTTGCTTCAGTTACTTGAGCTTTTGGACAGTCATTCATTTTCAGCAGCTTCTTAGATAATGTAAGACACGGTTCTTGGGTACTTAGGTCATAAAGAAGTAATCTTCCTTTTCCAGTGGATATGGTAAAATCATTACATACTATCACATCTATACAATGATTATGCTATTCCTTCATCACATTAAGACAGAATTAGTGTGATAATCAGTCTTTAGAGTGTCTGTGCTGCAGATCAACTTATCCCTAGAACCAAATATGGATTGCTATTCAAATCTAGTTGGAAATCTAGGTCTTATTTTTTTAAAACTTAAGTTCAAGTTCAAGATTACTTACATAAATGTTTACCTGGCAAGGTATGATTTCAAAAACCTATACTTTTATTTCTGTATTTGAACATATCTAATAAAATATAGAAATATACTTCCAATAATAGAAGTAATAATTATTATTAATAATAATAAATATTTGTTGTCCAGGAAACAAATGCCAATTTGGCAAACACTTAAAAGTTGTCTTCATAATTTCCGAAGGGACAATCTATAACAACTTGCTTTCTACTTTACTTCTAGCAACAAACTTGGAACTCACAACATGACTTATAATATATTACAACTCCTATATTCAGAGCATCATTTCTAAACATAAACTGTTTAGGTTCAAATGTTCAAAAAGTCACAATATGTGGCACACGGCAATCTCTGCAAGATTCTAGAATTAGGTCAGGGAAGGGAAAAAGTTAAGAAATTGTTTAAAAAACGTTATAAAACCCAAGTTTATGATTTGTAGAATAGGTGTCAGATAAATGCACTGCACATCTTTAATAGACAATAAGCAATTTATAGCATGCAAAAAATTATTCTGTTTCTAGTTCTCAAGACACCCCATAGTTTTCAGCAAAATGAAAGTATTTAAATAACAAAGAGCAGTGAAATATGAGCAGTGATAAAGTTATGAGGCTGAATAAACAAAATGATTAATTAACATCATTCTTATCAGGTTGTGCTTGATTTTCTCTATTTCAAGAACATGTTACAAAGACGTTACCAGAAGGATCTAATGATTCTGGGGGCACATCATGTCCTCTGAATTCTGAGAGAATGCATTACCCTTTCCCAGCTTTTGAGATGTTACTAAGGAAACATTGGGGTATTTAAAGTTGTTCAAAAATTAGAGTTGAAGTTTTCAAGATGTATTTCTTGCATCCTCTAAAGCAATCTCTGCAAATATAAACAGAAAGTTCCTACAACTGCAGAATTACAACAGTCCCATAATACTAATAATATGGATGTGCAGAATATAAATGTTTTCAATTATTATTATTAAATAAATAAATTACAGCCAATGACAAAGAGATCAAACTGTTACTTGTCAGCTACTTAGATACTATACATTTCGGTAACCTGTTTTCAACATACAAGAAATGTTCATATGGATCATAATATATGGCAGTGTATAATTGGAAAGGAAGCAGACGGTAGCTAAAATATGTGAGTTAAAATATGTTGAAACATATTTCATCTATTAGTGCTAGGTATCCTGCCTATATTAAGTCAGTGTAAGCAATTTTCTAGCTACCACTGGCTGGTTCAAGTCTATTTATTCCAGACAACAAATAATTTTGTCAACCAACATAGCATTTTCTCTTTATTCCTTTATGTTTATACATAGGGATGTCTGGCAAATTGTCAATCTTTCCATGACCTCAACTCTCCTTTACAAACTAATGTAAATTTTCCCAATAGGTTTGTTGCATTCCCTTCTTAGTCCTCAACAGGACAAGGTTTTTCTTTGAATCTATTTCTACTAGTTCAAGAAGACAATGCTATGGACATTTGGTCTATCCAATGGTTGGTACGTTGTGGTGTGCCAAACTTTCTTTCCTTCATCCTTTATGCAACTAATTAATTAAGAAACTGGGAAGATGTGTCATCAGTATGTTGATGACATTTAATTCTACTTATTTTCATTATTTTCAGGTAAAATTATGTTGTAAAAGTGTTGATGAAACTTTAACACTATGATTAACACTGAAACAGAGAAGACAGAGATTTGTGTGGGTGGAATTTATACGCTCATGACTTTCTGGGAGTCTCTCAAACACTTTAGGAAATCACGGCCTTAATCCTAAAACAACTACTTGACTAAGCACTTCCTTATGCTTAATTATTATAGCTCTACATTTTTATGGATTTTCAACTCATTTTATGAATGAATGAATGAATGAATGAATATATACTAAATAAACAAATGCATAAATTGTATTATATTTACAACTTGTTACTCTTCGTGTGTCAGCATCTTTGTAGTTGCTCAGCTACCTCTTCAGCATAGACATCTGAGAGCTAAACTTGTGCCACTATTCTAAGTCTTCATCTTCTACATCATAAAATCTACTTTAGCACCACACATATTAAGTGGGTAAATAAAACATGCTAAGCCATGGTTTAATTATGGCATAAAGTATGGTTTGTTAAACTATGGCTTACTGCACATTAAAATAAGCAAAGTTTATGCACTGTCTCATATTAACCTGTCCTTACTGGTGTTGAAAAACTATACGCTATTATGACAATATTAGGAGAAATGCGCTCTACATGGGGCTACCCTTGAAGAGTATCCGGAAGCTACAGCTGGTCCAGAATGCGGCCACGCGGGCTATTTTTGGAGCCCCAAGAAGGGCCCATGTAACACCATTGCTCCGCAAGCTGCATTGGGTACCAGTTTGCTTCCGGGTCCAATTCAAGGTGTTGGTTATCACCTTTAAAGCCCTACATGGCATGGGACGAGGTTACCTAAGGGACTGCCTCTCCCCTATGACTTCAACCCGTCCCACCCGGTCATACAGAGAGGGCATGCTTCGGACCCCCTCAGTAAAAGAACTCCGGCTAGCAGGGTCCAGAAGGCAGGCCTTCTCTGAGGTAGCCCCCACTCTTTGGAACATTCTGCCCCCGGAGGTGCGATTGGCCCCCTCACTCCTGGCCTTCCGAAGGGCCTTGAAGACCTGGTTCTGCCACTTGGCCTGGGGTGGGGAGGGAACAGCTCAAGCAGGGAGATGGCTAGCCCCATAGTGGCCGGCTGTCCCCGCCCTGATTTTCCATCTTCTTGGATTTTTTGTTTCTAGTATTGTTTTAATTGTATATATGGGATATATTTTATATATATTTATAGTTTTAATCTCTTTGTAACCCGCCCAGAGTCCCCTGTTGTAGGGGAGATGGGCGGGAGAGAAATCCAATAAATAAATAAATAAATAAAAATAAAGAAAGAAAGATGGAGAAAGATGAAGCAGCAGAAATTCCAAGCCTCATAATTTCAAGACCCAAAACAACTGCCACTCTGGTCTTGCTTTAGACAACTTCTTAGACACAGTGCTGGAATTCTTACCTCCCACATTAGCCTGCAGTCTGTGTTTTCATCCAGTTCCTGTGGCATTCGCTTTTCTCCTGCAAATGGTCCAAACTTTTCCCCCTAACAACAGTAACACAGGCAAAACAAAATCAGTATCTTTTCTTCTCTGAAGAATTACTGCTAGTTCCTCAAGTCAAACTATATGTTAAAATTTACAACACAAGCAAAAGGAAAAATACTTGTATCTCTTTCTTCTTTTGCTCAATTATCAGCTATGGAAGGAAAAGAGAATTCGCATAAGGATCACAGGGCAAAGAAAGAGGGAATAACCCCTTTCTCTAAAATCCATACCAAATGAAATTGCTCCCACAAAACTTCCATTTAAGCTAATATTAAAAGATATACTGCAGAGTAACTGATGCAGTGTTTGGGGTTTGGTGAACTTTTTAAAATGTTATTCTCCCAGTCAGGCCAAATAGCACCTTTGAAGTGTAGCAGAAGCCTACACAAGCAGAATTACTAAGGACAATCTCTCTCTCATTTGGGAATGATTTTTAACAATTATTTATAGTTTTAATGAACAGCCCAATAAGTCTGTAATAAACAATTGGCTCACACTGGACCATGACTGACCGTCACCGACTGAGTAAGCCTTGGCATATGACAATCTTTCATAGCTTCAAAGCTTCCAGATGTGTCAAATGCAACTTCCAAAATTCTCATCTGAAAGCTATGTCAACTAGGAATTCTGAAAACTAAAGGGCCAATCAATACTTCTGGACTACCAGAAGCACCAATAATAGGTACTGGTGCCACCAGTACATAGACTCCTGTATTCTTCCCAATAAGATGTCTATATCCCACTAGATTAATAAAATGCACATGCTCTTACAAACTGGAGAGGAGGAGGGGGCAGGGAGATGCAGCTACAACATAGTTTCCTCTTAAACTAGCATGCACTGTTCTTCAGATGTGCAAGTGTATGGACATCCTGATTTGAAGAAATCTGAACTGGGGATCAAAAGGTAGTCTGGTCAAGGAATGCAAGACAGTAAGAGAAAGAGGAACAAAGAAGCAAGTCCCACAAGCATCATTCCAAATATTTTCCATAAAGGGAATAATTCAGTTCCAAATTTCCATTGGTTCAGGAAAGTGAACGGCTGAATGCCCTAATCCATCTCTGAAACGTCTTTGCATGTAAATAAGATTCCTGCTCCAAGCTAAATCTAAACTTCCTGGACGGTGGTTCAAAGCTATTGAGTTTTCCTTTTAAGCTGCTGCTTCTCCCTGGCTCTCCTAACTTTTGCGCCAACAAAAAGGTTCCTTTTTAAAAAAGAAAGGACAAGAAAAGGGCAAGAAACAGTTCTGTTTCAGTTTCAGGGTGCGAAACATCAGCACTTATCACTGAGAAGCAGACGGAAGTAGGATGAGAAATGACAAAAAGCGAAGGGGTTGGGACTAAACTCTGAACTTAAAGCTACAGGCAGAGGCAGGGAAGCAGCCTGTAATACGTGGCAGGCGTTCCCAGAAGACAGGGAACTAGCCGGGGCTGGGGGTGGGGGGTGGGGGGCGCTTGAAAAAGATTGGAAAAAACCTAAAGCCTGCCCGCCGTCCACCCGCCTTACCTCCCCTGCGTGTCCCCCACCTGAATGGGGCAACAACAAGGATCACCCACCTTTTTCACTCTCCGGGCCGTAAAGAGCCCCATCCCGTCTTGAATTTTAGATGACTTCAGGGCGAACCTGTCCGGCACATACATGCCCAGCATTCTGCCCTACCTGGAAGGGAGAAGGGATTGTAACCTCCTCCCGCTGTAAACGTGTGGGCTAATCGAAAGGCATTGTAATTGGAAAGGCAAGGGGGACAGGGCAGAAACCATGAAGGAGCGCTTGGAGCCAGAATCCCCCCCGCCCCCGCCGCCCCCGCCTTCTGGAAAGCAAGAGCAGCGCCGTCCTCTGAACGGACTTCCAGCGATCGCGGAGGGCAGGGGCTTCTGCCGCGGCTCGGGGAAAGCTCCGCTCCGATTGGCTGAAAGTTGCTTGAGGTGGGAGGGGGGAATCTAAGATTCCATTGAGCGGCAAAGCAGGATTCCGGGGCTGTTCTGTCGTGAGAAACCAGCCGGGCGAGTTACGAGCGGTTCTTTGTTTCTGTCAAGGGCGAAGGGATGTACAGTACTATACTAGCTAAATATTTCAAGACCGAAGTATCAAGGGAGAGATCAGAACATTTCGGTCTCAGTGCTTTTAGTTGAGATGCGAGTAGCTCGTTGCCTTCACGCTGTTAGGCTGCTGTTTAGAGAGCTAGTTCAGCCTTTTTGGTCCGAGAAGTAGAAGCAAATTGAGTAAAATTGCGAAATACAAAAGAAACCTTAAAGAATGCTTATACGGTGAAAAAAATCCTAAATGTAGTGATTAAATAACTAAATACAACCACCCCAAACAATCTAATTAACAAAAGATATTGTATAAATGCCTAAATGGAATCAATAACTTAATGATAATTACCTTTAATTTTAAGTCGAGACCATATTGTAACATTGTGTGCCACTATTTCATTCTTAGTACACAGAGACTTCCATATTTTAGGAATATAATTCAGCATCACACTGAGATCCTTAAATATGTTTCGTCCCCAAATTATATTAACATATGTATTGATCTGAAACCAAAACATAGCTATAACAGAACCAAACCAAATCATGTGAATTTGGTCTTACATTACCAGCATAAAAAAGTAAAGGTACGTGCATTTTTAAATATCCCTTGAGGAGCCCAATACACCTAAAATAATATATTCTAATTTAATTTTAAAATCATAGGAAAACTATTTCACATTTTATAATACCTGATTTTCCAGAATTGGATATTCCAATCCTTCCTTCCACAGATCAAATACATAACTGATGCTAACTTTCATTTCATCTTTTAATCCCTTATAAAATTGAATAGTTGGTTTCCATTCAAGTACAACATTTCTTAAAGAAGCTACAGTTGGAGATACCTCAGGGGCTGCTAAACTATCTAGGCCATAAAGTTTAGTTAATACCTGTTTCAGGTATATATATTGCAACTTTTCCGTTGTATATTGGAGGTAAGTCATACTGAAAATGCAGTTTCTCAAAAGCTTTAAAACAACCATTAAAAATCAACTGATTTAAAGTATTAATTCCTTGTTTAGCTCCAGCATTCCAGTAGAACAACTTCCCTACTATTTTCAATTTGAGTTATACTACAGCATTAACTTTTCGTGTGATTGAGGACCAAAATGGAACCACTTATTAATAACCAAATATGCCTGGCAGCTTTCAAAGCAGGAAACAGAGATCCCAATTTAGTATACCTGGCCTTAAGACTCTCCAAGATTTCAAAGGTATTACACAGCTGTAGAGCAAATGATTCTGAAAGGAAAAGTAATCCTAATAAATCTCACTTGAAAAAAATATACAGATGTTAAAATAAAAGCCCAATGATAATTCAAAATCCAGTAGGTTAAAGCTGCCGTCCTTCTAAGATAACCACTATTTAAGCCAAATGATCCCAGGCATTTTAGCCTGCCTATTTTTTATTTTTTTTTTATTAACTTAATAGCTGTAGGAAACATCTAATGGGAATTAACACTGGAATTCCTCTTAAGATATACAGTAATTTTGATGTAATATTTGTTTTGATAACATTAATATTATCAACATATTGTGATCAGGAAAGATATAAATGCAGGTATTTTTTTAGAATATGCCTTCATTGTACATTCTAATCTTTTATAATAAACTATAGATATACCAGATGCCAAAGGCAACAAATTAGACATTCCAATTAATAGTGTAATGAGATATAATTTCAACAAGCTTTGTATGACATTGCACAATTATCAAGAATAGTCATGACATCATTGACATATTAGAGCAACTTATAGTAAATGTCAAGTGCCAACACAATATATATACATGTATTTATTTATTTAATAACAAAACCAAACTTCAATTTTAAAATGTTGGTTTGGTTTAGGTTACTGTTCCGCACTCCGCCCCCATTTGCTGTGTTTTATCCAATTGTGAGCAGGTTTAAGGAACCAAGTATGTAAATGCATAATTGGGATTTTGCTGAAATTGTATTTGTTTCTGCTATTTTATACAGAGCCACCACTTCTACTACTAGCCATTCATTTTGGAGGGCCAATCATTTTTACATCAAACAAATCTGCTCTCATGAAAAAGCTTCTTGAAGAAAGGCATTCTGCTTCTGCCCAGATTTGCAAGGACAGTAACCAACATCTCTGTATTGACAGACATTTACCCTTGCAGAGTATGCTCTGGTCATGTTCCAGCATGTAACAAATCTCTTCTTGCAGGATGTGCTCTGCACATGTATGCAATCATTGTAAGGGTGTGTCATTGCTCAGTTGTAGCCCTGTTAAAGCTTTCGTACTCAGGGGTTAAAAGTGTGAAAAGCTTTCATTTTCCTTCAGGAAACCTCAGAAAAGGATTTGCTAGCAATGTTTCCTTTTCATTATTTGATGGAAGGTTAGAGGGGTGTTTGCATATTTGTATGTGCATGTACACGTGTGTGGCATTTCCAGTTAAACTTTGCAAAAATATGTGTTTTTAACTTTAAGAAAAGAAAAAAAAAATCTTGTAGCTGGAAAAAAGTCTGTTTGTTTGTTTGTTTGTTTGCATTTAAGGTGCTGATTTTAGAACTGAACAAAAGTAAGACTTTATTTCATCCCAAAGTGGCCAAAATATAGATTGCTTCAAAATATACAAATTTGCTTCAGTGCAGTCAAGCCCTAGAATTACCAGGGGTCAATGCAATCCAATGGAGAGTTATGTTAAATTTCAGGCTGGCAAGCAGCCTTTCCTAATAGGATAAGATAGCACAACATGCTGGTAGGGTTTGTGACATGGTGATATCTGCGTGTGTGGGTTTGATTTTTTAGTTTATGTCACTGAGTAAAAATACTGATAAGCTCCCAGTATAACTGCTTTCTCAGAATTGCCCTCCATTGATATATATAGTTACAAAGGCATTTTTTTCTAGTACAGGTAGGCTTTCACTTTCACTTTCCCACTATATTTGTTCTTTTCCTTTGGGACTAACTTGTTGTTTGAAAGATGGGGAGACTAAGAGAAAAGGAAAACAACCTGCTGGTGAACAGTCTCCATGTTCATCTCTAAAATTCCCTCCTGAAAAGCCAGTGCAGTACCTAGACCATCCTCTTTACTCCATTTTTTATCTATGGTCAGGATTGTCTATTCAATGTTACTCCTTTTCTCAGTGCAGCTTGACATCTACAACAGTCCCCTTATTCTGATGTCACTCTTTTCACAGACTTCAGGGATCTTTCCTGTGCCAAGGCTCCTTCTGCTTTCTGTTCAGCCCAGACTGGAAAGCTGGGGTTTGCCACTGCAAACCCTTGACTCTATCAATCCTTTCTCCCAGTTCTATCGTCTTCTTTCCTTTGGCATCTTCGGGTGCCCTCTTTTCCTGAAAGAAATGGACAATACCTCTGATACACTGTACCTAGAAAGAAAAAGATCCCCCACTTGTGAAACTTTTAAGCCCTGAACACAAAGGCACAGATGCCATTCTGTAGCCATTCTGGGTGATCAGGATCATTGCAGAGGTGCTTATGTGACTAAAGCAATGTATCTGGCAGGCAGACAAAAGAAAATAACCTTCAAACTTTTCAGGAAAAAAATACACTATCAAACACAGCACTTCATCCTACCACACTTTGTCCTTGGCTTCCACTTCTTGACTGGTGAGGAGACATGAGTCCAGGAAGACCCCAAAGTCACAAATCAATTCCTCTGGGAACAGTATGACCCTAGGCAGAGTAATATCTGGGATCTATATCATTATCTGTCTCCACATTAAGCAACTCATACCCTGCATAGCTGCTCAGAGAAGCCTTTGATAAGAGATGATTCTGCTCATGAGCAGGAAGTCAGCAAGTGATATGAAGAAGTTGTTTAAGAACAACAATTATCAATTTCTCAGAGTGTCTCCATATGCAACTAATCAACCAGGATGTCTGTAGATTCACCATGTTGACTAGATATTCTCTAAAATTCTTAGGATTCTACTTAAATCTGTCAGCCTCCCAAAGAGAACAGCTTAAAAGCCCTCTCTTCTTGCAGAGTTAGAGATTGCCCAAATCTTTACCTACCCAGGCAATGATCTGTCCATGACAAAGGAAACATTTATTTTCTCTCCACCACATACTATATTCTCAATATCTAAAGGAGGTCAAGTAGGTGATATATTCATAATATTCAACAGCAAATTTCTCTCCCTGCCCTTTAAGTCTGCTGCTGAATCAGTGAGTAACCCAGAAACCACATTAATGTGCTAATTTAGCTCTTCTTTCATAAACTGTCCTGGGAGTGCTGATTGACTATTAAAGGTTGCATATACGTTTTATTTTATTATTATTATTATCATCATCATCATCATCAATACAGGTGTGTGTGTGTGTGTGTGAGTGTGTATACACATTCTAAAACTCTCGTGTCTGTAAACTTCAACTGGGCGAAACGGTGGGTCATAGGGCAACAATTTTTGAAACAATGTACCTCAAATGGGCTAACTTACAAAATACGATCAAAATCCAGGACCCATGACTCCCGTGGGACTGAAAATTGACCGTGCCACTGCAGTCAACCCAGGTCATGTGATCATCATGGGCACATCCCTGACCTCTGTCCCACCTCCCTCTGTCCCCTGCGCCCAGTCGGCTGGCAGCAAGGCCTGATGGGCTACTTTGGCTACTTGGGAAACGAGACAGAAATTTGAAATCTCCTAACTGCTGTGGGTGTTGAGGGAAGAATGAGAGAGTTACTTAGATGCCTGCTGATGAGATAGGGCTGGTTGGGGGGCACTGGTAGTCAGTGAGTGAACCCTCTTCCTCCCTTGATGAAAGGGCCCTTGGGGACACAACAGAATGGGGAGCAGGGTTGCAGTTTTCCTCACAGTGCATGGCTCCCTTTGTTCCACCTCCCCCCAGCAAAGTGGCAGGCAGTTCCGTGGGTCAGCCAAGGAGGAGGAGGCTTCACGGGGCTCTCCTGAGGGTCATGAGGGGAGGGCAAATGGCACAAGCCTATATTATATGTGGGAAGAGAGGAAAGGAGGGAGGGAGGGAGGAAAATTTCTGACATTCCCTGCCAGCTTCCCACAAGCAAAGTCAGTGGGGAAGCTGGCCACAAGTCATACGCTCCCACTACTTTTTGCCCTTGGTCATTCTGTTTCTCTGTTTAGGTAAGGAAATATGTCTGAAACAATGGGTCACACGTTGTCTAGTGTATGTATATGTGTATGTATGTACACACACACAGAGACATACATACACATACACATATGACTCGTTCACTGGTTCTTGAGATATTTTTTATGATTTTATTTTTCATATTATTTTAGAATTCAGTAACTTCCAATAATGTGAAAAACCTTCCTGCCCAATGCTCATTTCTACATAGTAAACTTATTCAGACAAAGTGCACCCAGCTGGAACATTACATTTTAAATAATATTATACTGTATCTAGTACCACTCTGAACACCAGGCTTTAAATCACTTTTGATTATTTTGCTAATATTACGTATTATACACCAGCATGTTTCTGAAAGACAGGAGGACCTGAAAGTGAACTCTCCTCTATTAAACAGATTCATTTAAAATGGGAATTCAATCCAGGGTACATGTCTTATGGATTTAGACTATATACAGTTTATCAGAGTGCAGGCTGGAGCTGGCCAAAATGTTTTTTTTTTCTCAGTGGAGAGAGGTATTTGTTTAAATCTGATTATAATGCTGAAAGAAAAACCATGCATTTGGAATGCTAAAGAGCTGGGGGAGGGGAAGCCAGAATAAAAAGGAGAGGAGAATCTGACAACCCAACCAGTATTTAAAATTCTATATTTAAATCTGTATACTTACAGCTTATAATTTTAATTATTAGGCTGCAGTGAATTTGTTCTTTCAGGTTATTCTGTGTTTAAAAACGCCCTTATTAATATAGCTACCTTTTCTAGAAAGCCAAAGAGTATAATTATGTTATTCTTTGGGTTGTCATTTTGAGACAGCACTGTTTAAGTTACAGTCATTGGTAATTAGGATCCTTGTGAGTTCTCAAGTCAAAGGTAAGAATATGAGTACACAATTCAGTCTTCAGAAGACAAGCGAAGAGATTTAACCGAATGTACAAACCGTCCGTGTATATGAAGTAGTAATCCAAGTAGCAGGGAAAAGAGTGCTTGATTGTTACCATTATATTAAAATAAATTGTGACATATTCATAAAGAAACGCTTCCACTATTTTGGTGACTGAAGTATCACATTAAAAAAAAGCAGCTATATCTGTTTTGTTATGTAGGATGCTTTATTGCCTGGCTTTTTAAAGAGGCTTTTTTCATTTATTGAAATGTCTTTCAACTAACTGGATGATTCATTTAAAAGCTGGAATGCTGTTTAATGTGGAACACATAAAAAGCAATTGGTCTGTCTCCTGTAATTGAAAGGGTCACTGTAATAATTTAATTTAGCACTGCAAAATAACATTTGGAAATCCCCAAGTCATTTCTTCTGGGACTTAGAAGACAAGGATTAATTTAGTATGAATTCGTCATTAGAGCACATAGGCATTTCTTCTAGCTACAGATCTAACCCTTTTACAGCCAGCCAAACTAAGATCACAGCTGTTAAAAGCATGCGTTGTGCTTTTACTTAGGTTTTAATTTGCTTCATATTCTTGAGTTTGAGCTGTATCATTTACCGAGAAGATATTTCATAGCTTATTCCTAGACAGATTGAGTGAAAGTCTTACTGAATTCAGTGGGATTTACTCCCAAGTATATGTATTTAGCACTGCAAGCTTTTGTCTTAAAAGTAGAGCTTAGGATAGCTGAAAAATAATGCCAGTCAAGTTCAGAACTGAAAGCTCTTGTATCACCATGGAGAGATGAGACAGCTAGAATACTAGGAGAACTTTTGTACACTTAGGACTCTTTTCTTGCCAGGAATCACTATGCCAGCTGTGGACTAATGTCTACACTTCCTCATCCTGGTGTATATTAGGTCTCAACTTCTATACTTCCTTCTCAAAAGACTATTGTAAGTTGACGAAAGGAGGGGTAGACACCACATATCCTTTTCCATTTTCTAAAAAGAAGGTGACAGGAGAGGCACTTCAAAAGCATTGCATCCTTCCTTATAGCCAACTCTCCTGCCATTATTTCATATTACTGGTGTCTTAAAATACATAAAATCAGGCAATGGTGGGGTGTAAGCAAGAGATGAAAAGAATAAATCCATACAGCTGCCTTGCTATTTATATGTAGCATAGTGCAGACAAAAGTCATATGAAACTTTAAATGGGAATATACTATTCGCAAGTTTATGCTGTTCTTTTTTACTTCAAAAACAAAAGAGAGGGAGGGAGGGAGGGAGGGTATCCTTATACCCACCCACATAACCATATCCATACATACATACTTCATCAATACCTTAGCATACCTATTCAGTGCAAAACCCTTTTGGGGATTTTTTTTTAATAGATGTGACTTCCCTTTATATAACTGAAAGTACAGTTGCTCTTGTTTTGGGTGTCCTTTTACAGAGAGAGAAAGAGAGAGAGGGGGGGAGGGAGGTGGGGGAGAGAGAGAGAGAAAGAGAGAAAGAAAGAGAGAGAGAGAGAAAAAGAAAGAAAAAGAAAAGGAAGGAAGGAAGGAAGGGAGGGAGGGAGGGAGGGATTGTGACAGGAAAAGAAAAGGAATCACTTTCATATGGCTATGTTTTTAAATGTTAGAGGTGGTTTTGGGATATATCATACATCTTGGACATTATTGCTAGTATCTTTTTAATCACTTCATCTGTTGTTTTTGATTGGTCTCATATCTCTTTTCATAGAAACCATTTTCCAAATGTCTAAATTTGCCTTGCTGTGTGATGTGTACAAGGGAGCCATTCCTGCTTAATTTTGGTTAAACTTCTGTTATGGATGTCCACTGTCAGTTTTGTGATTGCTGCATACTCTGCAAAAAATGTTGGCCATTTCAAAGAGTGCAAAAAGTCCAGCTGTGCGATGCAGGAATGACGTGGACAGCCTGGTACTTATAGGTCCCACGTTGTGAAGCCAGCATTAAAGCAAATAAGCTAACCACATAAAGCATGTAAGAATTAATTATTTCAAAAAGTCATGGGATTTCCTACAAAGAACAAAGCAAGCTACATCAAGATTTTATATATTTTATCACACTCCCTAAAGTTAGGACTCTATTCTCTATGTCTTCTCTTTCTCTGAAGCCAATGTTGCTATATAGCTCGGGATAGTTGGAAGCAGGGACCCAGAACAAATTGCCTTCAAATCAATTAAATATGAAACAGATGTTGTACTACTGATTCTAAAATTTAAATTCTTTACAAGAAATCAAAGGCATGTTCAACTTGCCTGAATAATTAAGTAGCTCTTTTGACATATCAGACTTCTCTTCTCTTCTCTTCTCTTCTCTTCTCTTCTCTTCTCTTCTCTTCTCTTCTCTTCTCTTCTCTTCTCTCTTCTCTCTTCTCTCTTCTCTCTTCTCTCTTTTCTCTTTCCTTTTCTTTTCTTCTTTTCTCTTTTTCTTCGTTCTTGTAGATCTATCATGTCATTTGCTTTGTCTAGAGTTCTGATGACTTAGGAAATATTTACTGCTCATTCTTCAATACTGCTAAAAGAACATTTCTTATATCTGTTTTTAAAAGAATCATGTTTGTTCAATGAAACTGGGTCTTTGAAAACCTTTTGCTGTTAACTGACATTTCCATCACACTATTACTCTAAAATGTTTCCTTTATCAATCAGTAAGAAATGCAATTGCATTATTAACAAGATAATTGTGTAATTATTTATGCCAAAATAATGATACAAGGCTTGAAAAAGATGTGCATTTGTATAAAACAATGCAAGATCACAAGAAGGTGATCTGAAGGTGCCATTGAGTGGATCAATCTAACTGTACTGGCCAGATGTAACAAAGTAAATTTCACAAAGCAAACATACATTAGTATAAGTTTATTTCTTGTTTTTGGAAAACAGTATTTGGGCAACTTGCTAACCATAGCTTAGGGTAACCAAGAAAATATAGAGTGCTACCAGCTGGTTTTTCCATACCACTCTGTGTAGGGATTAATATAATGTATGGATATTTCTTTGAAAGGAATAATAGAAATTAGGAGGAGGTGGTCCTATAGGGAACTGGGCGTATGTATTTTGATAAATAAATTCTCTTTCTTGCTCTGATTTTATTTATATATCAAATTTATATAGCCGCCTATTTCACAAGAAGTGACTCTGGGCAGCATATAACAAAGATATAAAACAATAAAACATGTCAACCCCCCCCCAATCATTAATAAAAAGTTTTAAAAGCATATGGCACACAATAGATTAGATTAGTAAGGGAGCCACCTCAAGATCTTACTGGTCCTCTGAGACCCCCAGACCTGATGACAAAGCCAGGTCTAGAGGGACTTCCAGAAAGTAAGTAGGTATGGAGCTGTTACTTACCAGAAAACAAATCTAAAATACCCTGGATTTTTTAAAAGCTTGTTTATCCTCTTCCTATCAGATGGTGGAGAGGAGTGAAATGACATACAAGTAGTCCTCAACTTATGACCACAGTAGAGACCAGAAATTTGTTATTAAGTGGCTTGGTCGTTAAGTGAGGCATCAAATGACTGCACCAATTTTACAATCTTTTTTGTTGAAGTCATTAAGTGAGACATCACATGACCATGACTTTCGACCATCCCTGCCAGCTTCCCCATTGACTTTGCTTGTTGGAAGCCAGCTGGGAAGGTCACAAATGGTGATCATGGGACCCCCAGGACACTGCAACCATTGTAAATACATGACAGTTGCCAAACACCCAAATCACAATCATATGACTATGGGGATGTTGTGACAGTCGTAAATGTGAGGACTGGTCAAAAGTCACTGTTTTCAGCACTGTCATAATTTGAATGGTCGCTAAAAAAATGGTCATAAGTCAAGGACTACCTGTAATGGCATTCACACTTAATCATAAACTGCAGTTAGCATGCCTTCTGTCCACTCAAATGTATATTATACTTGAACCAAAAAAAGAACTTTACTTTTCTCCACAAGAGAGGTTTTCAGACCTGTCTTTCCTTTTCTTTCAGCTTTTCTGCAGCAATAACTATCGCAATATATTCAGGATATAGTACAGTACATAAAGAATGATAGCCCTCGCAGAAGAATTGGAAATTATGAAATATTAGAAATACTGTCAGGACCAGCAAGTTTGAAGGATCCCTAAGTTAAATATTATTGTACTTATTTAGCCATTTAAAGTATTTTCAACCCATTAATTACATTCAGATGTAAAGGCAGGATGTAAGAAGTGTAAAACATAAAATAGGACATACAGTAATGCTGTAAAATCAATACAGAATCACAATGTGAACCAATCAAAAGCATTAAAAATGCAGAGCAAACTAAATGAACAGGCATGATACAAAGTAAGTTTAATGTTACAGTCTAAATCTAAATAAATAAATAAAAATGAGAGACATTTTGCTGTCAACTAAAAATAGCATTTCAATGATAAGGCACCACACAGAGAAAATGGTGGTGAAGTCTCTCCAAATTATTGTGTATACAGATTCCTGAGCTGATTTTTCCCCCATATAAGAAAACATGCAAGCACCTAGGTTCCTTTTTCTCTATTGGGTAGAAAGCATCTGCTCAGGGAGAATGGCCCGGGCAGAATAGGCCTATTCATACTCACATACTATATTGAAATTTGGAGCATATCCTCTAAAAATTCACATAGCCCCTGAAGTAAAATGTTGAAAAACACTCCTATGTCATACTTCTTTTTCTGTACATAACAGACCCAAGTAATTACATAAAGCTACATTTTTTTAGGAGAAACATCTTAAATCAAGTTTACAGAGTTTTAATTTAATTACATTGTACAATATCCAACACAATAACCGAGTCCCTTAAACTGATATCATTTTTAACCCATCGTTTAGAAATACACTATAATACATCTTAGGTAATATAGCTAAGGATTAAAATTAGTATACATTTCACATGTAAACTATTCAAGAGCTGTAATATACTATACTACTAGACTAACTAGAAGAACTTATGTTTAGATTACACCATATGCTAAAACCATTTATTTGGAAATATATGCCATCAGCGCTGAAATTACTTATTTTCAAGTAATTGTACCTCGAAGCAGAATAGTGTGGCTTATTCTCAGTAAATTGGAAGATAGTTGCTTTCAGAATAAGATGAAATAAAACCCTGGATTAAATAAGATCCTGTTTTAATTGAATTATAATTTGTAGCTGGTAGATAGAAACTTTTAAGCCATTTTCATAACAAATACGAAGACATTTTAATCTGGGGTACATTACTTTTGAACATTTTTAATGGGGTCTATAAAATTGAAAAAAGCTGTTTTGAAGATCTGTGATATTCTTTCAGTTTGTTTATAGATATGTAAAATACATCCCGTATGATATATTTCAGCATCCCTTATGAAAACTCCCTTAATCCAAGGGGGAAAAAAGGTTTGATTTGTATACTACTTGCAAATGCAATTTGTCCCACATTCTGTTTCTCATATTGTTTCAAAGCTTATGATAGATTCTTGTTTTAACTGCAGAATTGTTGAAGAGTGGATATGGATAGAAACCAATCTAGACCCACAGACAGCTAAAATGTTAATCAAAGCAATATTTATTGCAATTTACAAAGGAATACAATAAAGAACTAGTGCCGTTAGTATGTACATATAGTGTCCCACTCCTTTTTTAAGTGAATGCACATGGGAATATCTAGGTATATGCTTAGCTTAAGAAAGAAAGATACCCTCCATGTATTTGTTAAGCTTTTCCTAAAAGTTCTTTAAAGATTCTTAAGTGTAGGATGCACTTCTGCCTCCCCACAGTTCCTTATCTAACTGCAGGGTGTAGAGCGTTAACTCCTTCTTTAGCTAGCCTTACTTTCACTTCAACAGAACAAAAGCCTTGCACTGCCCAAAAGGGGGAAAGAAAGAAAGCCCATTCACACTTCCTTTCTAACTCAAACTCCATCAGCATCTGAAATACACACACACACACACACACACACACCTTCCCCCCCCCCCCCCCCCCCCGCAATGGTACTCTGAGGAGGCATGATTTTCTTTTCTGGCACTGATTTGATTCCTTTTCTGCTTTGCCTTCCAGCCACTTTGCTTGGAATCTTTGTTAGCCCATTGCCAATATCCTCCAATTCTCTACTCTATAGCCATGGCTCCTCTTGGTCCTCTGCTCATCCAGACCCTACTTCTTCTCAGTTCACTTGCCCAGTCACTCCTCTCACTGTCAGTATCCCATACAGACCGTTCTCTCCTGCTTATTTACTCTGACTTTTATATACTTTGTCTCCCCAAAAAAGCATATGACCCAGACTGCAGGTGTTCCAATGGGTTAGGATTTTTTTCTAACTGCCTTGAACCTTGCACCTAATATCAGACCACCAGAAAAACAAAACGAAAATATCTCTCTCTCTCCCTCTCTCTCTCTTTTCTATCATGGCAATTATCCTGCCACTAAGTTGACTGGCTAATCAAAATCAGATTGAAAGGCTTTGTGGTAAATCAGATATATTTATGACTGGTAAACTAGTCTGACAGCAGGGTTTTCTGTCTTGCCTTAATATTTCCCTTTTGAATATCCTTTTTAAAAAATGTGCAAAAAAAGTTTATATGTGTATTTTATCTGAATCCCAAAACACAAGGCATGTACAGCTATTGTTTTCTTTCCATCAGTTTAAGCAGAGTGGTAGTTCAGATGGCCTGGTAAATTTTACTTTTGGGGGACAGTGTTCTAACAGAATATGTTGCTTTTCCTTGCTCAGTCACTGCATATCATCAGAGTTTATAAGGCAGAGGCAAACAATGGGAAAAGAGAAGGATAGGGGGCAAATTAACCAGAGGAAGAATTAGCTGTATTAAGAGGTACTTTTATCTATGGCAAAGATGTCTGTTCATTAAAAAGGAGTAGAGTTATTCGTTTTGGTTTAATTTGGGTTTTGCATCCCATAAGAAATTTAATCATATCTTTACCAGTATCCAACCATCCAAGCATTACTCCTTAAGGAATCATAAGGCAAAAGTCATAGCACTAATTATAACACTGCTCAGAATGTAGTGGCCCTTTGGAAGAAGAAATGTTTCCATCCACTTGCAGCTCTTTATATCTAGTTCAACATACACAGAAGCTGTTACGTGGACAAAAGTTAGATCTCAGTCATTCAGATTGTGTGATTTGCAGCAGATTGGCAAGAGCTGTTCAGATCCTGCTACTAAAAGACGATTAAAAGAAATTATAAAGTTTTGAAAGAAAGCTGGAATTGAACTTTGGTTTAAGGGACTATGAATTTAGTTCAAGAATTAAAAACATGGTATGTCATGGTCCTTTAAGTCACTCTTGACTTCTGGTGATTACATGGATAGGTCCATACAGTTTTCTTGGGAATAATTTCAGAAGTCATTTCTAGTACAGCATCTTCTTTCTAGGGTTGAGAAAGAATAATTGACCCAAACTTACCCAACTAGTTTTCTACCTAAGAAATGATGAGAAGTCAGGTTTCCCCTGTTCCTAGTATAGCACCTTTAGCTATTACACCAAACTGCCTCTTTTCCTGGCATGCATACATGTTAAACTATTGGTCTTAGACATAAATATCTTGGATGCCAATATATTGCACTTGGCTATCTTAAATACAATGACGGAGGGAGGGTGGGAGGACCTTTGCATGAATAACATCTGAATTTCAGTCCCTGACCATTCACATTTCAAGTATGATGTAGAAAGTCATGGAGACAACCTTTGTGAATCTCCATTCCAATCTGAGTTCGCCATGTTAGGCGAGGTGGAGCAGTTACCTGCTTCATGGAAAGCAAAGGTTTCTGATCATTGGGGAAAGCACTCACTGCAGTCCCCTAAAATGGGGACTAATAGATAGAACAAAACATATGGCTTTATGTATAATTTATAATTATACAAATAGCATTAGATGGAAATACAAGATATCCCTGGTAACTTTTTAAGTAAATCTTGATCTGGGTGCAGAATGTGGATTTTTATACGGGAAAGTTGTATGAAGCATTTATTTACAAGTGTTGTTGTGCCAAACACAACTGACTGCTAGAATTATTAATATTTCATTTTGCTTATTAGCATGAATGTTACATCCAGATGCACGCCATGAATTAAACATTAACTTTAGAAGCTCTCGGCCTCACCTTTATTGTGAATAGCTCATGCAGACATATGGCTTATAGCTTTAGTAAAATACTTAAGGCATGGTGTGCAAAATGTATTCCAAAACAAATGTCTGCTTTGGCAACTTACACAGCACTATATCACATTTGCTGAAATCTTTATGGAAATCGCTCCCCACATTTTAATGAGAATTCACCATTGTACTTCGCCAATGCCAAATAAAGCATTTGTAATCTGTACAACTTCTTAGCTGCTTTATGTATTTCATAAGAGAAGATACTGTAAGTTCCTTTGCTGTCTGTTTCTTAGTGGTTTGGTGAAAGGAGGAAAGAATGTGTCAAGTGAAAATCAAAATAGATGTTTGAAAAATGGCAGTCTTCTGAAGCACAGATGAGAAAAAAAATCTTGCTTGTTCAAATAAAGTAAAGGTAAAGCTCCTTCCAGGGCTGTCTTAAGAGTATGGTAAAAAAAAAAAAAAAAAATCAAGATGGCAGCCAGGATGGTGTGATTAAATTTCTGGTTTTTTATGTCCATTGTATTTTTTTTTCTTTTTTGACCACAGTCTGGGTGGTTACTCATCCAAATACTAACTAGGCCCAACCCTTCTGATCTTAAACAAGGTCAAATAATGTTGCCATCTGCTGAGACCATCCAGCTGATATCAGTTAAGGACACTTACATACACAATATGCAAATAACACTTTTCAGGATTGAATATGGTTGGCCATCTGGAAAAAAAAATCTGCTTGTTTCAGATGCAGGGAATATGAAGGTGTTGAGATGGAGATTTATTTTCTAAAAGTTAGACAAATTTCAATAAAGTATAATAACCATAATACTAACTGATAAAAGAATGAGAGTATTTCTTAAGAGTGATGGGAAACCAGGAAGTAATTGCATTAAGATGGCATATTGAGATTGTTCTGGAAGTTGTTTCTCTTTCCCACAACTACTTACAAAGTTAGTTAGGAAATGTGTGTGTGTTTGTGTGTTTATTGGAGATGGAAAAGTTGAAAGACAGTCCATTTGAAAATCCTGAAGGGAAATATTCAGAAAAAGAGAACGTTATGAACTGGAGACTGGAATTCTTACTGGAACTTGATAGATTGCACTGTGAGATATTCGTCCCCATCGAGGTTCTCTGTTTTTTAAATGAGCAACCTTCAACCTTCAGCCTGAAATAATGCTTTCAGGCAGTGATCTCTCTTCCAAAAGGAAGCTCTCAGAGAGTCCTCTCTCTGAAAATTCACAGTTCTCAGGGAAACAGGAAGCATTGGCAAATTCTTCAAAGTTCACACAGAGGGCAAGAATATGTAGGCTATCTATCAGTTTTTATATTTGGCTTGGAAGAGGTTGTATGGGCTGCTATATGAGAACAGCCTTTTGGAGACCTTACCTCCTTTTTTTTTACACAACAGTTTCAAGAAAGTTAAAACAAGTAGTTGTGAGAGGAAATGAACTTTTCATAACTTAATGGTAGCACATTGCATTAATAAGGTGCTAGAGGGAAGCAATTTTGGCAGCATCCTTAAAGATAGTCATAGCTTATTTTTTTTAATGCTATATAGAATTATGTTTCCTTTCTTTGACCACACAAGTGACTTGGTATTATCTGACAATTTGGCTAAATGTCTAGTAAACTCTGCACTTTGCAGTCTTTTACATAATATCTTTAAAAGTTCAGCTTCAGGTCTTATTAATTTTGTCACTATAATTATTTGCACCAAAACAATAATAATCTTTTTGCAGCATTGTTTGGCCTTATTCACTAGACGTTGTTACATAAGTCTCTTCTTTCCTCAAATGTAGGACATCAAAGGATGTCGACACGAGCTGCTTTTCCAGACCTAGAGCCAGATACACCATAAGCATGACAGCTGACAACTGAAATGAGAAGAGGCAATTTGTGTCCAAATAGTTTGTTATTTCATGTAAAGCCTGAATTTGCATTGTGTGCTGGACTGACATTAAGTGTTTATAAATACTTTAAAGACTGCTTTGAGGAGTGGGCTGGACTATTTTCCAGTTGTGCCACTTGCTAACCAAAGCAGACATTTGCTTTTGTCTTAAGATTTTAAGTATCCTGTAAAATCTGTATTGCAGCCAAAGAAGAAAATGAAAGCTTTCCTTCAATATAACTATAAACTATAAACATAAAACTACTGGAAAAAATTAGTAAAGCCTAGAACCAAAATAAAGAACTAAACTCCATTGCCAAAAATGCCTGCTGGTGGTATTCACACTGCAGAACAGAGATCAAAACAACTGCTTAAGGAACTATGTAAAAAGAAGTAAATGCTCTAGAAATAAATTTTGTTTTATCAAATCACTTTACAACTAAATGAATACATCATATTTTCCTATGTGCAAATGTTGTGAATTTTGCTCAGCATTCAGCTCTCAGTAAAATAGCTTGTTTATTCTGCGATTACAATTATTTGCAGCTGTATTTTGCTGCTGCTGCTGCTGCTGCTTCTATTATGCAGCAGCATACAAGTATAATAAGATACAATCCTACTCTCAGAAAGCCATGTAGTATAACAGCATATTGAGATAGAACAGGGAAGTCCAGTTTTAAGCCTACACTCAGCCATGAAAATTCACCAAAGAGGTAAGAATGGTACACCCATTCTTAAGGCCACCTTCCCTTAAGATCTCAGAACAGAGAGATACAGATGAAACATTATGTCATGCTCCCGTAGTATCTGTATCTCTCTGCTCTGAGAACTTAAGGGAAAGTGGGCCGAATATACCATTCTGGATATCTGGTTTCTAGATACCCTTTTCTACAAACCTCTGAGTGCCAGAGCCAAGGCTAATGTACTGTATATAGTCATCAAAATGTGAAGGTCCATGAGTTCAGTTCCCATTAGAGGGTTTGAACCCATAGAATATAATCTGGTTACTCATATCTGAGGAATCCCAGTAAATACAAAACTGGTCATGTGGTGCTTCCTGGTGGTAAATATAACCGAAGAGATTAGAGTAAAGCCGAAACCATAGTTCCCATTTATACATTACCAAATAACATTTAATAGTCAGTAATGTATAACTTATACATTTATTTAGATTTATGCTGCACATAAGTACTACATATTAAATAATGAAATCTAAATGAAATATCCAAGCAAAGGCTGGAATACTTAAGCCTTATATGTAGATAAAGATGGAATATTGATAGAAACTACAAGCAAAAATATCCCAAGAGAATAGTTGCACCAGCTATTATAAGTCTGACCCTTTTGAAGAATCATGTTCCCTTTCATGAGACATGCTGAAGAGTTTCCAAGAGCTTCTACCAATTCCATATTTGAACCAATCTGTTTTTATAATAACTTTATTAAATGTTTAAAAAAAGAACAGTAAAAACTAACAAAACTAACATTAAGAAAAAGAAGAAGAAGAAAAAGAAAAATTGGAAAAAAGAAAATAGTAAAGATCAAAAGTGCAGAAAAGAAAAAGAGAAACAACAAAGGAAAGAAAAGAATTGTCTTCCGATCTTCTTTGCAACAGATATAAGTAACAATATACATCAGACTCTTGCTCTAAATTTACAACATAACTTCCATTATTTCTATTAACCCATATTATTTCTAATCATCAAATCCATAAAACATAATTTCATTTTTTTTCTGTTTACCACTAGAAGTCCAAAAAAGGTTTCCAGTTAGCATTAAAATTACACAATGTCTTATCTTGAATCTAAGCTGTCAATTTCGCCATCTCAGCCACCTCCATCAACTTCACCATCCATTCTTCCATTGTCTTATCTTTCCACTTCTGTGCATATAAAAGCCTTGCTGCTGTTATCATATATAAAAACGAAGTTCCATTCGTTTTTTTCAAACTGTTTATCCATCAAGCCCAAAGGGAAAGTCTCTGGTTTTGATTGAATATTAATCTTTAAAAACTTCTGTATACAAATATGTATCTCATTCCTTTTTTTTTTTTGCTTTTTTACAAGATCACATTTCCAGTATACATTCGAAGTACCTTTATACATTTTAGATCATTTTATGGCAGCAAGTACCAACCATACATCATTTTATAAAAATTCTCTTTAAAGTTATAATACAATGTAAATTTAAATCCCCTCTGCCACATATTTTCCCATTGTTTCATCTGTATGTTATACCCAAAATTTTTAGCCCATTTTATCATATAGTTCTTAACTTGTTCATCTTCTGTCTCTAGTTTTAATAATAGTTTATACATCTTTGCAATAACATGTTCATCATTAGTGCATAGTTCTGTTTCAAATTCAGTGTTACCTTATTCAAAACTGTCCTTTTACCTATTTTAAATCTTTCTTGTAATTGTACATAGGAAAACCATTGACACATGTCTCCTTCTAATGTCAGTTCCTTTCTTGTCTTTATGTATTTGAACCAGTCTATGATGGTCATATGCTCACAGTACTTGTCAGTTTGGAAAATACTTTTTAATGGTAACCAAGGGTACTCATAAATTACAGTCTTAAAGCATTCATACATTCAATAACAAATTGAAATAAACTCTGCTCTCCCTTTCCTATCTCATATCTTGCCACTGCCCTGCTTGCCCCTCTGACTTTCAATTTCTAATTAGCCTGCCTTTCTGTCCATAAGACACTCAAGACAGGTGACAGTACCATAAAAAAGTACCAATTACAAAACAAAACTAAAAAAAAAAGCAACACTAAAGTTTTACTGCAGTTGAAGATCCAAGTGAGCAACAATAGTAATAACAACAACAGGACAAGGTTCCAAAAGTGGATGTCCAACCCGGGTCAGAGCTTAAAAATCAGAAATAGTATTCAGATACCAACAAGAGCAACCCAGAACTAAACAGTAAGAGACAAATGGAAATATGATCCAGCTGTCATCAGAAAAATACATCTATCACAAAATCAGAACCCAAGTGAAAAAAGTGAGATACACACACACATTCCTAAAAGGAAAATTGGACAAACAAGGCAAGCAAAGTGCAGACAGCCTAGCTTCTGGAATTTTTTCCAGGCCCTGGCAACACTCTTGCATGGCTGCCCCTGCAAGGAGTTTTTTTTTTCTATTTTTGTTTTTGTTTTTTACAGCTCCTAGATTGTTCTAGCCTATTTTCAAACTTTTACCTTTCTTTTATTTTTCTGCCCCACCAAATCTGATCTTGTTCTGTGCAATTTTTGAAAGTTATGTCAAAAACAGACAGATTGATTGATTCCTGGATCACCAGCCATGGCTTCTGGAGTTTTTTCCAACCTCTTGACCAGATGTGGCTAGTGTGTTTGAGTGCATGGGTGCATGGGTGCACTGGGAAGCACATGGTAGGCTGCATATGAATCATTTTGGGTCACATGACCTGGAGTAATTGGCATCGCCCAGCTATTTCTCCCATAGAGATGGGGAATTTTTTTCTGAAATGTTTTTCTCTGCAGCCCTAAGGCAGGTCCAGCCCATTTTTAACTCATTTTGTCTTTTGCTGGCTTTGCCCATCATACCAAATTTACTCCAATACTGTTCCATTGTCTGACAAACAGACAATGGACAAACAATCCTCAGCACCTTTACATAATTTATTTCCCATCAGTCTTGCCATCTTTTATTCTTTTATTTTTTATTTCTTTTTTTGTTGTTCAGTCGTTACATCATGTCCAACTCTTCGTGACCCCATGAACCATTTTTTAAAAATGTTTTACTTGTGAGCTGCCCAGAGTCGTGAGTTGGGTGGCATACAAATTTTAATAATAATAATAATAATAATAATAACAACAACAACAACAACAATAATAATAATACAGCTCATATCCTGCTACAATACCTTTAACACCATCAAACAACATCTGCCTACCCAGGTCCTTGGGAAGGACTCGATAGGTGGGTAAAAATGCCAAATCCAATCTAAACATCTGGCTGACTGTGCGACCAACCATAATAATGAATTTGCCCAATTAGCCAGGACTGTCTTATATATATAAAAAATTCTTTAAGGTTTGTTTGATAAAAGAGTAATTACTCCGTATGTCGTATTCCTATAATAATCACAGCTAGTAAAAAAGACATGGCTTAATTGTTCAACATTTTCCCCCACGTGGGCAAAACTGCATTGCAGGAGGATGCCTATCCAAGAGGGCCAACAGAAAATAACTGAAACTCTGTAGCTCTAAAAAATGTGGATCGTAGTTTGGGAGCAGTCAAGTAAACTAAGTATCTAGCGCATCCTAATAGGGTTAGAGAAGAAAGACCAAGAGAGCATGTGGTATGTACCAGTGGCATTAACTGGCAATTTCCTCAACATGAAGTTTCAGTACAACAATTTTTGGAGCAAATTAAAAGATCTGGTGGACGTTTTAACACAGATCTTAAAGCAGAAGGAGTATATCTGAGGTAGGGAGCAAATGCAACTTCTGAGAAAGTACATTTCATAGCCTGGGAATAAAGCAGGAGAAGGCCTGCTCTGATGTATCTCATGGACCTATTTTCAAAGGTCTGACTATGCCAGACCCTTCATCAGAGTATACCATCATTGGAGATCTGGAATTTCATCTCTTAACCACATCTATGTTAAAGAAAAGTTTCAGAATAATAATCAATTGTAATTGATTATAAATTATAATCAAGTCACTTGAATGGCATGCTAACCACAAGGACATTTTACATTAACCATACAAAAACAGCTGTTAAACATTATGAAATTAAAAAGTGAATGAATGTGAAGGATCATGAGAAAGAGAGTTTATTGTGCATTTGTTGATTTAGAGAATGTGTTCCATAAAGTAAGTATGAATTATCGAAGGTTTTGCTGAAGGTCAGTCGCTGAATGTGATAACAATGGTATATGATGAAGTAAACCATACGTGACAATAAATTCAATGCTGAATGGTTCCACACTGAACAAAGAATAAAACAATGATTTAATGTTTAACGTATTCATGTATAAAAGTATGAGGAATGCTTGTGGTGTTAATAAAGATTTATTGTTTGAGATGTGAACATATACCATCTGTAATTTGTATGCAGATGCTATTATAATGTTGGCTGAGAATCTATATGATTTGCAACAAATGTTAGATAGATTGTATGATTTAACTAACATCCTGAATTACATTTTTTGAATCTGAAAATTAATGTGTCAAAAACCAAAATTAATTGTGTCTGAGAGAGAAAATGAAATGAATGATTGCAAGGTAAAAATATAGAACAAGTAGATGAATTTGTATACCTTGGTAGAATGTTTATGAAAGTTGGGGAATTGGATGAAGTTTAAATATATGCAAATACTGTCATATTATGATATAGTAATGGGTATTATGTTGCAAGTTATGAATGCATTATGAAAGAATCAAAGTGGCTGTGTACAGAGAGTACTTCTGCTCACTCTGTTGTTTCTTTGTTTATATGTAAATGAGAGTTCAGTATGTTAGGACAAATTTTAAAGTAAGTTTAATTAAATAGGAATAGTACTTAAGAAATGTGTGCAGTAAAACAAAAATACAGTCAAGAATTAATACATACTGAATGAAAGACGATTTGATAGCAAAGTGAGTTACCAGTACAAAAGAAGCACAAAAGAAATACATTGAGGTAGTACTCAGTCATGCAGAGAGACTGAATGAAGATCAATTCCCATAAAATAAAAAAATTAGGAAGAGTGTACAGGTTCAAATGAAGGTTCAAATGAATAATTGACAGACCAAGGAAGTCATAGTTGGATGGAATTGATGATCCTTTTAAAAAAAGAAGCAGCAGCAGCAGCAAATATTTAAAGAACAAAAGGTAATGAATAAATTGGTATATTGATATGTTGGAAGTCATGATGGTTTGAAGGACAGAAAGATATGGAAGAGAGTAATGAGTAGTATTGGTGTAGACTAGATATTTTTTCTTCTTCCTTTCAATTTCTTTACCTTACTGTTTTTTTTTCACTCTTTCCCTGTACTTGCTTATCCCAAATAAGAACAGCATGAATATATGAAACTAACTAATGCATAAAAGAACTTAATTCCTGAGAAGTATTTCTGTCCTTCCTAAATTTCTATATTGGTAGATGAACCTTCTGTAAATAGTAGCATGCTAAGGTTTATTAAATATTTTCTTTGAAAACCCCATGAATTATTATTATTATTGTTATTATTATTATTATTATTATTATTATTATTATTATTTTGCATTTTAATGGAAAGCTGTTAACTATCAGATAGATAGTTAAGTAGTACAAGTTTCAAATGCATATTTTTTTATCATAATTACTATTTTGAGTATTACAGCTCAAAACAAAATGTGTACATCTGGAAATTTTTGTTTGGTCTAGTGGTTAAGGCACCAGGTTAGAAAGCCGGAGATTGTGAGTTCTAGTCCTACCTTAGGCACGAAAGCCATCTTGCTGACTTTGGGCCAGTGTCTCTCTCAGCCCAGCTGATTGTTGTTGTGGGGAAAATAGGACAAGGAAGGAATATGAAGTATGTTCACCACCTTGAGTTATTTATAAAAATAAGAAAGATGGGACTAAAAAAAATCTAAAAATGTAAAAGCAAAACATTGAAGCTATTTTGAGGTTTGTTTTATTAGAACCCAGCCAACTCAATCCTTCTGATGGAAAGTTTCAAGTGAGTCTGTCTTGTTCCAAACTTGAAACAAAATACATTTCCCATTTTGTACATTTTTTTAAACAGAACATTCTGTAAGGCTAAAGAGGCAGCAGGATACATTCTAATAAATAGTTTGGAATTAGCATACTGGCTAGAGCCACCATTGTGTGAACGGGTATAATCTCCACTACTTTCATTTAATAAGAGTGTTCATCATACCCTCAAAATACCAAATGAACCCACTGGTTTACAACTGTTGCTTATCCAACTAAGAGGTCAAACTATATATTACAATGAATGTGTAATGTAGCCATCTTTTTGTTTTATTTTATTCAAAAGAGCTAAGAAGCTTGACACAGATTATCTTTGGGCTGTATAAGTATCAGGTATCCATGAATTTTTTAGAAACATGAGAAATGTCACTCCATACATACATATTCAGTCACTGGGAGTCAGGTGGCATATAAATTTAATTTATTATTGTTATTATTCTGTCCAGTCTTATGTCCAGTCCAAACCTAGGTACCCACAAAGACAATGAAAGAAACTGAAGGCACTGTTATTCTCATTTCCTTCCATTGACATTTTAATCTGAATTTAGAGCTGATAGACCTTTATTATATTAAAATTCATTAAGAGACATACTAGTACAACTTCCCAGGATTAATTTTAGGTCCTTATAGTGGCTGATAATTTTTCCTCAGACCAATTACTTTTGGTTTCAGCAGATAAAATAATAATTGACAGACCTACCTAGCAACTGAACATAGAACTTGAGTACTGAAAAAAAAAATGATGTCCCAACAAAAGAAATACAAATGTTGTAAAATTTGTATGTGGTAACAAATTAAAACTTCTGAGATATTGTTGCAAAGCAATCCTTCCTATAGACATATAAATATGTGTATTTGGAAGCTCAGTTCAAAGGAAATTGTAAACTTTATATGGACTTGAAAAATATTTGAAGAAAAGATAATAAATTGTACATGTTGAGTTAAAATGATGCCTCAGCATTTCCCCTTTGCTGTTCACTTGCATAGACATATACCAAGCCTATCTCACAAAGACCTCTAACGTGTGGTTTCTGTATATGTGATACAGTGTAAAGGCTAGAATGTTCCATTTGAATATGACTGTGATCTGCATTATTCTCAGTCTTTTGTGAGGATAAAATGAATAGTTTTCTACAGAAACAGCTCAGAAACAAGTTTAACTGTATTCAGATGAGAATTTGTGCATTTGGAAAAAGGATCCAGCTGCAAAATTGCAGACTATGGTTTCACAACCAGCCAGGAAGATATTGGAAAATTTATCTGCTTTTGTTTACATGATTTACAATGTGCCTTCTCTACCATACAGTAGTTTCCCATCATGTCAACAACTTGATCACCAGAAAATAGAGAGCCTGAAAAACATTGAGGAGGGTGGTGAATGAATATTGTTAAATCTTTTTTATATAGAGTGAACTGCCTAAACTCCATCAAATAGTCAGCATATGCTGAGCCCAAACTTAGCTTCCCCAATTCTAGCTCTGCCTGCACTGAAGAGGACATACCACAAAGAAAATATATAATTTTTCTTGGCCATATAATGAAACCATAGTAATAAGTTGGACTTCCTGCTCTGAAACTAAAAGCAGAAGGCACCCAAACTCTCTGAGAAAATAGGGAACTAGGTCCTTAGAGACTTACAGCTAATACTTGATCTACACATGTGCACACAGATGTTCATATTTGAGTTTGTATATTATAAAGACAGTCTTGCCCATTAGCCAGCATTTCATCAGAAAAGTGTTTTCACGCCTTATGCCCATATTGTTCTTTATCCTAATCAGCTTTGCGTTTTTTGCAGACTTTTTCTGCTACCAGAGAAAAGATTACCCTTCCTATATATTTCATCAATTCTCCCTTCAAAGTTTAAAGCTAGAGATACGTATATATGTATGAGTGTGTAAATTGCCAGTATTGTTTTAAAAATACTATAAAAACAATGTCTAGAATTGCTTTGTTTTCAGGAAAACAAATGAAAACAAAAATGAACTGCTTGACGAAGATCTAATTTTTAATCTGATTTCTATGAAAATGCAGAAAATAAACAGTTGTAATAATCCATGTTTACCTTCCTTTCATTTGTATCTCTGAAATGTTCTTCAATATGTAAGTCACAAAGCACAATCCAAAATATAATTACAAGGACATAAATATATTTGGAATCAGCAGAAAGTAAGAAAGCTTGATTATGCACTGGATTTTGTTTAATGTATGATAGGCCAAGCTATTATCATGAATTAAAAGAAACAGGCATCCATATCAGCTTCTACCAATTTTAAGCACTAGTAAATTATGTTATTGTTTTAATACATATGAAATGATTGATCTGACAAATTGAAAAAGCTTCCACTTGTGTATTATCAACAATGTTAAAACATTTGCAATATACTAACAATTAATGATGTTCAGATATAAAATGCTTACTAATTAAAGATGCTCAAAATGCATTCACAATTATACAAATTTATGTATATGTATATATCTATGTAGTTATATGAAACATCAAGATGAATAGGAATGTATAATCTAATATTTTAATTTTATATACAGGAATATAATGACGACAATTTTGTACATGAAATACATAAACTTTTTAAGCACTTAAAATTAACCAGATAGGAATTTATATTAACAATAAAACTGGAGAGTCCAGTTAATACTTAATTTAGATCTATGCTTTTAACAGGAAAAGATTTTTCATAGTTTACAACTTGGAAACATAGACATATTAAACAAGACTGTAAAAATAATTTACATAAACCTTAGTCTATGAAAAGAGATTGGGTGGAAGTTTTGTTTCTTGCCTTTGCATATGACTAATATGGCATTGAATGATTTGTTTTAGCCTTTGATATAATAAAATAATTTAGAAGCACTTCATGCAATATGGAAGCAAAAAAGGGCAGGTTCTTTTATATTCCCTGCTATCTTGGTTATCTACTGATCATCAAACATAGACCACCAGATGCACGATAATGCAACCGTCAGATACCAACGAAGAGCACTAGTCTCAGTCTTTTTAATTACTTCTGTAAACATAAATATAGATGTTAATATCTTCTATACATAGTACCAATACAGTTCACAACTTTTATTCTGTATAAGTAGTTAGTCCATCTAGTAACATTCTGATTTTTATGTAAAAGATCCCTAACAGAATTTTCTTGTTTTCACCAATTTGCTTTGATATTTGACAGAGTACCCTCCATGTCCTATGACATAAACATCTAGAAGGTAGGACTTGCCAGGCTTTAAACCTTTAATTGTCTCTGTGGTAACTGCTTTTTGTAGGTTTTGACTGTGAAAATACTTACAGAGGACTTTTTCTGATTTTTTCCTCAAGTCTGGTCCCAGACACTGATTTTGTTCTCTTTTCTTTTTCTCCTCATTATAATCATCACCTACTTCTTTCTTGTAGATGCAAAACTTGTTTCTTTCTTGAGTACCTAGCCATGCCACTGTGACTGAGGAGCATGTGCGAAGTTTATCAAAGGCTTTAATTCTTGTATCTTCAGGAAGAGATGGAAATGACTGCTTATTAGGCCTTGTTGTAGCCAAAAACTTCAATACAGAAGCCCCTTTCTTATTTCCTTTCAGTCGAATGAGGTATTTAGCTTTTGGCTTTCCCCTAAGTTGAAACTGATGAATACCTTCAACATTTTGAGACAATAGAAGTTTTCCATCTCTTTTGACTTGGATTTGTATGGCATTGAGACATGAGTGAACAAAAAATGTAACTTTTTGATGTGACGAAACAGGAGCAAACCGCAAAAATTTGGAGCCTTTTCTCTTGACAAACACATCTGTAACCTTCCCATCTTTTAAATCAACTGTCTTCTGTTTGGCCTCTTCTTTAGTTCTTGCAAAAGTACCAACATAGGCAGTACTCATATTTGTGTTCACATTTACAGCAAATATGTCAAAATAGTACTGTGTACCAGGTTTCAGTTCAGATACAGTAAATATGTTCTTGTTTCCAATACATATCTTTTCCAGGTCAGTCTTAGGCTTTGAATAAAGCTTTGAATAAAGCTTTGATGTTGGTTTTAAGAAACTGCGTTCTTTCCCAGAATTACTGTTGGAAGAAAATCCAAAATGGGCAAAATCAAAGGGGCTAAAATCCAGACCAGGTTTAGGAGCCCTCATAAATGTATCATCAGCACTCTGTTTAGCCTCAACAGCACAGAGGCTTTTGAAATTGTGTTCTTTATTAATGACCACACAATACTGTATTGGCTGTTTCAATACTGAAGCTGTAGGGCTAGGTTTCCATGCCAAACTGACAGTTGTATGGCTAAGAGAAGTGACATCAACCCTTGGATCATAAGGTAGTTCAGGATATGGCTGATCTGACTCTGGAGTTGTACTAGCATAGACTTTAAAGTTTGTATCCTTTTCTGTTGACCAGAGTTCTAACTGGTATAACCCAGAAGGTGAAGTAGAGGATACAAAATACTCAACATCATTTCCTCTGTATGAAAACAGCTCTGTGCCTTCTTCACTAATAATCTGCTGTTTCTGCTGTTCGAGTGGCTCTGGTTCACCTAGAAGAGATAAACAAAAAGGAGGGATTTTGAAGCAAAGCAAACACAAACACAATATGGTTTCTAAGGGGGTCAAAATGCTTATAAATATTGCAAATCAGTTGGAGTATAAAGATGGGGGAAGTTATCTGTTTTTCCAAGCAGCTTTTTTTATTTTTTATTTTTCTTCTCTTTGTTCTGGTTTTCTTTTTTTACCCTTTCAATATGTATAAACAACAATAAAGAATAATATAGCGGAGACCTCAGTATTAAGTATCAAGTTCAAGATAGAATCCTTATTATTATTACAAAATAATAATAATAAAAGGTTCCCATTTTGACCCATTTTCAAGTTGGAATAGGGAACATGCACACAATAATCAGGAGCATCACAAAAAGCATTGTTTTGAAAGAAGATAAACCCTCCAGCTGCCTACGCCAAGAAATATAAGGAACACTAATAATGACTGACATAAATCCAGTAACTAGACATAAGAAAGGAAAGTTTGCCCTGGAAATGATCTGAAAAATCATGTGAAAACTAGTTTATTTGACCAAATGGCAGATTAGAAGGAGAATCTTATATCTCCTAAAACACTGATTATCATCAGAAAATCAACAATATCTGATTATCTGAGCTTGGTTGTTTTCTTGCAAATGTTTCGTTACCCGGCTAAGTAACATCTTCAGTGCTAGAATGGAGTGCGGAGTCTGTTTAGAGTAAACCCCATTCCATTCTAGCACTGAAGATGTTACCTAGTTGGGTAACGAAATGTTTTCAAGAAAACAACCAAGCTCAGAGAACCCCAAGAACTCCACAGTTCAACCCTGAGCTACATATATTATCTTCTATTAATATCTGATTAATTCCCCAGGGCACCAACACTACAAGATCTTAAATTAGCACTTCAAGGATAATAGCATTCATGCAAAATCAAAGAATCATTTAAGATTATAAGATTATAAGAAGGTCTTATCAGAACTTCTTTTTTCCCCTTTTTATTGTATTTTTATCAATCTTGATACATTATATTGTTTCAATAAATGATATTTGTACAGAATTAAAATTATTGACATTCTGTAGTTTAGATAACATAGTTATCTAAAATTTCTGTTATCAAAAATTCTCTGTAGCCTTCAAATACTGAAACCTTTGATACTGCAACTCTGCCCTCTTAATGAATTTCATACATACAGACAGAAATCAGTGAATCTTTAAATAAGCACAAAGTTAATGCATTATTAGTATCATAAGCCCACTTCACAAGTATGTCATGCCTTTTTCACAGGAGTTTCCATGATATGTTGAAACTGTTGCAACTATGAAAAGAAGCATTTTACTTTAAAACATTATTATCACCTGCATCTTTTAACATATGATTAGTTTAAAATTTGTCATCCTTCAGTAACAGGAGATTGTATATATGGTTTTCAAATGTATTAGAACATAACAGAGTAAGGAAGAATATATGAAACATGGAATCTTGATTCCTACTTGAAAGAGCTGATGTATTTTCCTCTTAATGAATAGAATTCCTTGTCTCCTCTTCCCTTATGTCATTCCCTGACATAAATCCCAGTGTTCCTCCTGTCTTTTCTTTCAAAAACCTTAGTGAGAGTTGTTCTCTCACTAGTTGGAATTTGGACCTCATCATTCTATTAAGACAGCTCTTAATAGTTCATGAGTCATGAGTTTTGAAGGATATTCTGGTGGCCAAAGCCCAGCATCTGTTATTATGCTGGTGCTGTCAGATTTACCAGTTGCATTTGATATTCTTGACCAACAGGCACTTTTGTCCTGGTTGCAGTCTCTGCATGTTGCTGGTATAGTTTTCTCCTAGTTCTCATCCTTTTTGTGTTCTCATCTGCTTACTGTTTCCTTTAACTTTACTTCACCAAAGTCCCCCTTGCTGTTGGTATTTCCCAAGGTTCAGTTCTGGACTTTTTTCTATTATACTTAATACCCTCCATTTGGGTGACTTGATCAATAGCCTTCAATATCAATAGTGTTCAACATAACATCTGTGCTGATGATACCCAAGTGTAGTGATCTTATAAGTCTGATTTGGTGCCATGGAATTCCACAATGGGCTATTAACAGCAATTTCATCATCTCAAAGTCAACTAGGACAAAAAAAAGAAGCTTTAGTGTTTTGTCCTGATTGCCTTTCCTCTCTCCTCTTTCTGATTTTTATATCTATTTCTATGGTCATGAAATTGCTCCTGTATTAGTTGGGGATGCAGGTGAATAACAGACTGGGTGTGCATCATTTGTTGCAGCTATTGTGAGGACCTGCCCTCTTTACCTGCATAACATTTGATGTACACATCAGTTCCTGATGCGTAATGCAGTAAAGCTTCTCATTCATGCTCTGGTTGTGTCAAATCTGGATGGTTCCAGGTATCCCCTCTTCTACCCTTGCTCTGCTGCCTTGAGTTCATCATACTTCAGTTGTTTTGAATCTTCCCTTTTTCTCTCTTGTCACTATACACCGCAAAGTCCTGCACTGGCTCCCAATTAGGGCCAGATGCCATTATAAAATCTTAATTTTCATGGCATTACAGGCACTTTGGTGAAATACTCCTCCCTTCCTATTTTCATTGTTGAGCAGGTGCACTCCCACAAAATCAACTATTCAGACTCCTTAAAACTGTGGGCTGTTCCCAGTACTACAACAACAATTCAAGGTTGAGGACCTTGCAGAACCTAGTTCCACAGCTTGGAATCCCATTCCTGTTAATCTTCAGATGGCGGATGACTTTTTAATCTTTAAATCTAAGTTTAAACCATTTTTGTTGGATTCTGAGGAGTAGTGGTGCTCCTAGGATTGGGCACTTAAGGTTTCTGGACTGGCCTTGGTGACAGTCTTCCCTGACTATTTTGTATACTCTTCTTTGATTAGTTATATATTGTAAGTAGGTTTTAAATGGTCTAATTTAATTCCTTTAGAGTTAGAGCTGCTAGGTTTGTAACAGGACTATTTTGTAATTTTGTATATTTTAATTGATATTGTTTTATTTCTGTTTTGTGGTTAGTTTTTAAGGGTGATATAAATTATTATTGCATTATTATTAGAGAAAGAGAAATCCAAATAAGGACCTCCAGATATTGGAAATATTAGCTTTAAGATATCTAATCGTATAATCCTTCATTTATAAAAGAACATGTAAATTTTACAGAAGAAAAAGTGGCAAAGACAAGCAGGTAGACCACTCCCTCTCATCATCATTTTTTCCTCCAACATGTAGAGGAAAACTGTGTCCAATGGAAGGCCTCCTACACTGGAAAACTAGAGTTCTAAATTGGACAAGCAATTCTGTTGTAGACTGCAGTCCACATAAGAAGCATGATGGGATGCTTTGTTGCACTTTTCCTGCTCGTGTAATGTGAAAGCTTGTTTCCATTTATTTATAGCACATACAGAGAATTATGGTTACACTTAAGATAAGTGCATGACAAGAATAGGTGAAATAAGGCATCTAGGTATTTACATTTTCCAGGCTATTTGTCTGTTTCCAATGCAACATTTTCAGAATTCTTAACTGTCAGAATGGCTTTTTGCAGGGAAGCATGCAATCTGTCATTCAATGATCAAAAATTAATTCTTATTCACTACTTTTATGAAGCAGTAATTAGAACTGCTAAAAAAGAACTTAGTATATTTGCAACTCCAACTTATTCATATCTTTAAAAAACTAATACCCTTTGCTTGATTTTTGCTGTAATTTACCTGAGCCTTCTCCACTCGATTCTTCAGGGAGGTCTTGCAAACTCAGCTTCCACTCCAAAGGTGCATCACAAGGAGTTACTGTAACTGCTAACGGTGTATTATCTTCCTCTACCACAAAAAAAAACCTATGGAAAGATTAATAAAAACATGATTTTCTTCACAATATAACATGAGGCCAATTAAATTAACTTTTCAAAGGAGATACATATTTACACACACACACACACACACACTAGCATGACAGGAATAAAAGCAAATTTAATAATATGCTATTTTTAACATTGAATGTAATACATATCCCATTTCATTTGTTTTCTAGGAATCCTTTCCCTTTGTTACCCGTTCACATGAATAATTATATTCATGGATCTTTTCTTATTAATATAGAATTATTTTCTTATGCTACAAAATGATCTGTCATATGATTTTTTTTTTTTTGTGGTATACAAAAAAACTTTATTTTTTATGTCTTAAAATTTGTAAAAGCAGTGATTTTCATATTTTATATTATCAGAACTCTGTGATCTTCTCATTACCCATTTATTTTATAGTGGTTAAATTAACATACTTAGTTAAGCAATCAATCATACTGTTGCAAATATATTTAAATACAGATCTTGTTGAACATCTGCACTTTCTTTACAGTAAAGGTATGTGTGAATGTTATTGTTGGGTGAATGAGAAAGGCAAATATTAATGCTGGAATGAAGATCCAGCCCAGAAATGTTAATAAAGTTTGGAGGTGAAGAGCAAGCAACCATGAAAAGTGAAGCTTTTTAGGGAGTAAAGGTTTTTCATTTAAAGATAAGATGACCAAAAAGCTTTTATTTACACTGAAGCAACAGGATTTTCAACACTCTTCCACCCCCAAGAATACTCATGGGAATGAAATTATGCTACAGCATCATTCTCAAAAATGTTTCCAGAACACTATTGCTGAAGGCCTCAAGAAAAACAAGCCTTGGAGGAAGGGGATTTAGCATGGGGTGAGGTGGAGGGAATGAGAGAATAAAAGAAACACATAGCTTCACACATATACTCACAAAGTTGGGGATGTAAGATATTTGCCCAGATGTAGTAAGCGCTATGAGGAAATCTGTAGATACAGCATCCTTTCTTTTCTTCACAATAGTCTGACAACAATCATTCCTTGTAATCTTGTTTCTCACTTTCTCATTCTTAGGATGGGGAGTTGTTTTAAAATAACATACTTTAAACTGTGTACTTGTTTTTAAATTTGAGGGTGGTGTATCTTAATCCTACTTTATGTTTCTTTGCTTTAGGTTTTATCTATGGGAGCAAGCTGTCAAAAGATTCCATGCAAATCTTCCTTCTTATTCTTTTTAAATTTTTTTCCAAATACTGCCTTTCCTGGACAACGTGAAAGTCTGAATGTGCAGCATTATTTCAACAAAATTCAACTGAAAGAATTTTTTTTAAATGATTTAACCTTTTCTAAAGAAATATGTTGATCTTTTTTGTCTAATCATCAAAATATTTGTAGAAAATCCTTAAATTTTAATAGGACCTTCATGCTTATTACAGAGAGAGAGGACAAGAAGGGTTTTTTTTTTACCCCAGATCAGAATTTGATTCTAGTTTTCAAACACTGTACGGTTTCTTGGACCTTCTGTTTTGAAACTTATTGATTTATATATGGTTTCAATTTTATAACATTTCTAATCCCATAAATCTGAACCCAGATTTAATTATGGCTACAATCTGCTACATTGGAATAAGTTGCCACTGAACAGTCATATATAACAGCGGTTAAAGACTAGAAATCAGGAGACTGTGACTAATCCTGCCTTAGATACAATGGTATCTGGGTATAATGGTACGTGGGAATGATCTTGGGTGACAGGGCAAAGAGATGCAGCCAAGGGAATAGTCAGATGAAAGGCAACTTGGCCTTCAGCATGAATGAGGACAGGGCAAGAGGCTCAGAAGAGACCTTCCCTATTTCTTTGGCTGTAAAGGGGATGGGGAAGAAAATGTACTTTCAGACTTGCAAGATTATTAATATAAAACCTTACAATAAAGGAGAATTAGCTCATCTGGCTGTGTTTCCTGTCTGGTCTACCTCGCAAGGCTGACACTGGGTGACTTTGAACCAGTAACTCTCTCTCAGCCCTAAGAAGAAGGCAATGGCAAACGATTTCTGGAAAAAAAGTGTTGCCATGAAAATTGCATGGACTTGTCCATGTCGTTGCCAGGAATCAAGACTGACTTGAAGGAAAGAGTCAAGACAAGTTATATATCTCTTTAACTTCACTTTGCATGAATCAAGATACCTTTTGGGTGTTCCTCTGAAGAGATAGCTACTGATCTCTGCTCCATCAGGGAGTACTGAAGAATCATGAAAAAAGGTTTTGTCCTGGATCTGCATCTGAAAAAGTTCTTCATCTCTAGTAGGTAGTTTCTGCATCCAGGAGCTAAATGGTAGCAGGAGGAGGAGGTAGGATATGGAGCAGCTCATCAAGAGCATCCTAGAGAAATAAAAATGATGCACTGTAAATCATATTGTAAGCATAGCAATTACTATCCATGTATTAGGGATAGTAACTCCAGAGAAAAACTAACTGAAGAGGTAGGCATACATTGATTTTCCTGACTTATCCCAACAGCCAATCTCCACCAATTTCCTTATCCCTACATCTTTCCATAATCTCAAACTGGAACCTTTTGAGTTGGCTGCTCTGCGTATAAGAAGCACTGAGCAGAGGAACTTTAATAAATAGAGATGCTTTTCAGGGGAAGAAGGAAGAGTATGGGGAGAATACAGGAAAAGACTTTAATTTTTTTTTAATCTCCTTTCTTTCAGATTCCACAATGTCTTAAGACAAATTTTTTTTTTTTAAGACACATATCAAGGCAGAAGAATAATTGGTTGGAACCAACTTTTCTTTTATTCTGCAATGCAAACAATTCATATCTTTAAGGCTTCAGACCTGACAATAAGGTCTGAATGTCTCATTGAACTCAAGATCTGATTTATAATCTTTCCCTTCTAGTGGTTTTCCTAACTCTAGTACCTAACAAAAGTTGGTTTGGGGAGTTTCTCTTTCAGATGAATAGTCATATAGACCACATATTCCTATTATCTTCTGCAGTATCCTGAATTTCTAACAAACATAATTTTAAAAAATGGATCAGAAGAGGAAACAAACACTTCAAAACAAATATGCATATTGTATAAGATTAAAAGATATCTATCTAATAGGCATGTGATTAAAGTCTATGGGGAACAACATATGAAGTAAACTTATAAAATGTAGATACTCTAGTTTACTATACTCTGATATCCTACAGCATATTCTCATTAAAAAATCTGGTTCTTGCTTGTTTCTCTTTTGTTCAGTCACTGAATAATTTTGTTTATTATACTTGTATTCCACTAAATCAATCAAATCACATACTAACATGATACCTAAGACTATAAGAAGTAGTGAAATTTAATTTATATCAAGTAATTCTTCCTATGTTTTACTATATGAATACTCTTTTTACAGCAACATGCTGCTTCTGTTTTTTTTCCAACCTCAGCACTGAATGTGACACACGAGATATTCTTTGTCATTCTTTCTAGTACGAATTTATATTTATATGTACTTGATATTTATTAGATAATATGCATATTATTTTTTCTATGCACTGAATACACATAATGGTGCTAATTTGCATGAGCTAAGCAAGGGGTCTAAATAGGAGACTGAAAATTTCATGTACAGCACTGAGTCCCATGATGGAATACAGGCAAGACTGACATGTATTAAATATAATTGCACAGGCAGCATATACATGTATTTAGCATATTCTGTTAGGAATACTTCTACAGCACAACCTTATGCATGTCTAATCAGAAGTATGTGCTAAGTTCAAGAGGATTTATTCCCAGATATTATATGTGGAACTGTTTTCTATACCTATAAAAGTGCTGCCTATCATATTTAAAACCTTAGGTAAAACTAATCCTATGTAAATATTCTGGCTATGATCCAGAATATTTAAAGGATCTCTTGCTTTTATATGACTCCAACCACACATTCAGAACTTTGAAGATGTCTCTGGGCTCTAATTCAACATTACCTGAAATGAATTTAATCAATGATGGTTTTTAGTCTCTAGAATTCCTTTCCACCTAGTTCCACCTAGTTCCATTATTTATCAGAAATACTGTAATATTCATAATTTATCAGGCTCTCTGGATGCTGCCTAAACTGAAAGCTATTCTTTTCCAAGCATGCTTCTCACAGAGTTTCTTTAGCAAGATTTAATGAAGCAAATGGCATAGGGTTAAGGAATTCTAGAAATTAAAATATTTTCAGTTTTGTTCAACATTGGCAAAGAGACATTTTACTGACACTATCAGACTAGGAAACAAAACTTGGGGAATATAGAGCAATTGCAAAATTAACAGTATACATCCAGAATGGAAATTTGACTAAATTTAAGCAAGAATGGCTCTCCTATATATAGACAACCCACAGCAAGGCAAATTCATAGAGTATTGTTTTTAAGGGGTAAATAATTGACATAAAAATAGTAGTTAGAAACAATTTCAGCATTTATAAATATTTTAATGCAACTATCAGTTTGGTACAATGGAAGTAGCTTCCAGGAACCATTATTTAAGGCATATTAACCATTATTCAGCAAGTAGTAAATAGCTCTTGATATCCATAACCTACGATAGGTTGATTTTCTGCAAAACTGCCCAGTCCCCTTTCAAAACTATCCAAACTGGCTGCCATTAACACATCTGCAGGTAGCTAATTATACAGTCAGCTTTGCAAAAATAGTATTTCTTCTCTCAGTCCAGTATCTCCTTGCAAATAGTTTCAATGGGAGACCTTGAATTCTTACAATGTGAGAAAGAAACAAAAATATGTCTATATTATCTATGTTATGCATGATTTTATATATCTCTATCATGTCAATAGGACCATCTAAAACCTAATAATAGGATAATTTTTAACTGAAGGTACAGACATAAGTTGCTCAGTGGTCGTCACTGGGTGTTTAAAAATATAATCAACCATCCAGACTTACTGTAAAATTCTAGTACTTACATAGATCTCAAAACAGTCTAGTTTAGATAGCAGTATGTCATAACTTCAAATATATTTACATAAGACTTTAACCCAATCCTTTTTATGGTGAATTTTGGGAAACTGTTTTCTGGGTTTCATCCAGATTTTTTAAAAGGAATAATTTTCAATGCATGTAAATGTTTCCTCAAAACCAGGAATTAAAATATGAATCATTTTCAATAACATGGTTTGACTGTACTTCTCTTTCAGATTCATTAGGCTGCTTTAAAAGAAACCAGTAGTTTCTAAAAAGCCCTGAAAGAATCATGATGCATATCCTTTTCCAAAACAGCATAAAGAGCAGTCGTCAGTGGACATACTGCAAACTAAACCAAAGGAAACAATTCACTTTATTTTCTGTCAATTTGTAAGTCCTTGAGACCTGTAAAAGATCTACTACTACAACAAAAGGTCTGGATTTATTTGAAGTAAATACATCTGGAAAAAATAAAACTAAATGTTTAATTACAGAGAGTTGAAAGTGCATGATTGTAATTTAGTGAGGATAATTTCAAAGAACAGCTTGCCACAGGCATTTGTGTGCTGTATTTCTTTAACCATAGCAGAGAATGTTTTGTAACCCTCAAATCCTATTTTTAAATCTGAGTGCGTTTAGTTTTGCATGAGTTACCCATTTGATAATAAATCTGCAGGATGCAATTTAACTGTAACCTTTAAGAAATCAAAGAGGACTATGTGAATGTGGTTACATTGCTAAAACTGGACGTTGGGGACTATGCACTATTCCATTAAGCAACCTCATGCTTGAGGATATTAAACTTAGCAGCAGGAATTGGCTTAATACTCAGAAAAACTACTGTTAAGTGACAGATCACTTAAGACAGGATGATTTCTAACTCTATAAAAGAAAATGTGCCATATACGTGCATATAAAACTCATACCTAAATGGAAAATTTTTAATAAATTAAAAACGTTTTTTAAAAATGTCTGGGCATTTGTAGAAGTGGAACACATATATACATGGTTTCTTCTTTCTTTCTATTGGACATGCCTGTGTGATCCTTGATCCAGAAGTAAAATCTTCTTAATCCTTTAATTCTTACTGATAGCAGAGAGTAGAACCATGGAGCTCCTATATCTGCCAAATGGCGTTTAGACCATCACAAGTATATTTTAGATAATCACTTGTAAATCACTGCCCAGAATCACTCTTGAGTGAGATGGGCAGTGACTAAATTTGAAAAATAAACAAACAAATAAATAAATAAATAAGGCCCTTGTGTTCCACTTTCATACAGTATGTAATTTATGAGTTCAAGAGCTATGAAGCCTTGAATATCAGATGTGGAGTTTGAACAACGCATATCACCTTATTATTTTGCTTTAAAGAAGAATTATAATCTACATTCTTCCATGTAACACTTGGGACTCAGCTCTTAATTACAGGTTGTCCTTGCTTAATGACCACTCATTCAGTGATTGTTTGAGTTACAATGGCGCTAAATGATTGGTACTTACAACCAATCCTCAAAGTTCTGGCCATTGCAGTGTTCCCGTGATCACATGATCACGATCTTGGCGCTGGGCAACTGCAATTACAACATTGCAGCATTCAGCAGTCATGTGATCGCCATTTGTGACTTTCGCTGCCAGCTTCTGACAATTAAAGTAAATGGGGAAGCCAGCAGAAGGTCGCAAATGGTGACCATGTGGCATTGTGCTTAATGATGGTGCAGTATTTGCTTAACAACAGCAACCAAAAGTGCTGGAACTGCCGTTGCTAAGCAGCACGGTCATGTGACATTGTGCTTTTCGACCACATTGCTTAGCGATGGAAATTCTGGTCCCGATTGCCATTGTTAAATGAGGACTACCTGTGTTTAACTTGAATGTTTGTTTTAAAGCAGTTATGGACAGCATGTTCAATATGAATTCCTGTAGTGGAATGCGGAAGACCATTGTTATTTCGAGTAGTTTAGGTGACCTAGTTTGATTTCTCCTGCATATGTTAAGAAAGCTCATTTTGAACCATAATAATGTTTAGCTGGCTTGTTTTTCACTCTTGCTTGGGAATGGAGATGTAGGGGAGGACCTCAAGGTTATCTGTACAGTTCCCAGACATTCTAGGATTCAGTCAGGTCACATGATGATCTAACCAAGGTCAGGTCTTGCAGTCTCGGTACCATGGAAACAGGTCATCAGATTTTAGTGTAAGATAGGGATAAAAGACTCTGGAGTGGACACAGGCCTAGGGACATTTGTTTATTAGTTCATTGTTAAATATATTTCAGAGTGATTATTATCATTTATAACCTCAAAAATTATTTATCACCCATATATTACATTAAGTCTTCCATATAAGATACCATTGCTATTCAAAATTTGAATATCTGGGATGTAAGTTAAGAGTTTTCCAGGTAAATCCCTCTTATAGCTTAAAAAGCGGGGGGGGGGGGATTTTTTTGCATAATTGTATCTAGCTTGAAGGTCACCTATATGTACTATACTATTTTGCATATTTACTCCGACTAGTTGGCAAAAAGAACAATAACAACAAAAATGACTTTCTATAAGAAAAAATAAGAAGGCAGGGAGGAAAGAATGCTGCCCAGAAGCATCTCACTCTAGGAAACACAAAACATCCCTTTCTGCCTGGCTGTCATGATTTATATTCTAAATATCAATTATATTTACATCATCAGTTCTCAGAACAGAACAGAAGGATTATTGTGAATCATGCACATAGCAAAACATCTCCTTTTTATAATTGAGCTGTTAAAGCATCAGAAGAACTGCAACAAACAGATAAAAATGAGTAAGTTCAAATTTGTCTTTGCAGCAAAATGCATCATAGACTGCATCAACAATGTGTAAGAGCATTAACAGAGTGCACACATGCCCACAGTTAAGCTTACTAAGCCAATTAGCACAGGACCTTTGCATTTTTAAATACATTCTGAAGTCTCTACAAATAAAAGGCACAAAATAATGTAATATACAGAGTGAAAAATGAATAAATGACTACACCACAGTCAAAATTTCCAAGAGCCAATCAACCAAAATTACTATAGGTACCCGCAGGGGACAAGGAGGGCACATGCCACCACTAAGCAGCAATCAAATCAACATGTACTATATATTTGACACCATTTTTGTATGAATGTAAGCAATGTAGAGGATGCTCGTGAACAAATGCACATTTTTGATGTTACTTCTAGCATTCCATCTACTTTTCTTTTAAGAGTGATACAAATTGACTCACCAATATAAAATCCAGCTTCCCACAGGATATTTTACAAAAAACAATTATACTTACTTTTCAGGCTGTCAAGCAATGCATGATGAGAAAGACTCCTGCAATTGGGAGCTTTCTCCACAAGAAGAATAATCAATCTACAACTGTTACCAACCTGGCATCCCCAAATGCTTGTTCAGATCACAAAACTTCAGCCACTGCATAACTATAGTGTGAACTCAGACTGCCAAGACTATTTTGCCCACAGAGCCCAGATTTTTCTGGAGTTTACTCAAAGACTTTTCTAAGAAAAGAACCAAGGACAGAACCAAGGACAGTTTGGTAATCTCTGTACTTAAGAGATTCATTGTGAAGAATGGATCAAGTGCAGAAACACCCTCAGTCATGTATCTTCATTCCAAGGGATTAAGACACATGGTCAAGTGCGTGCATGTTGCTGTTCAAGGAGCTATTTGAACCACCGATAGGTGAAATTCCATTTGGTGGGACAGCCTGAGAGATCCAGTAGACAGAGTTTGATATGGTGCTAGGATTTACCTCCTTTTCACATTTTGGTGGAAATAACCAATAATCTTATGGCACTTGTGCTTAAGAACACTGGTAGCAACTGCAATGCCACTTGGGATAATTCTGGTTTGTCACCCACAGATTAAGCAATTTATGAGCAATGAAGTGGTTGCTAATAAATTGTGCCTGACTAGTTGTCCCACATATGCTAGGCTCATTATCCATGACCAAGAAACCACAGTTGATATTTGGTGACTGAGACAGCCAACTCTCAACCCGGCAGCCCCCTGATTTTCTGTGAACCACACACAGTATTTCAGCATGCAGAAGCACCCACCTATGAGTCTTCCATCATGGCAAGTGCTGGGCCTACTACAACATCTTCACTCTAACCCCACTAGTTTACAGCACTCGATCTTAATTAGATCAAAGTCTGAGATGAAGCGGACATAAATATTGAGACCTGTTCCTTACAGCAGTCCCCAAACTTGCTCACTGCATCAATGATACAGAGAAGGCATCACCTACCTTTTGAAGTGAAAGGAACTGGTAGTCTGGGAAAACTATATGGAGGAGGCACTAGAATCAGTTAGCCCCAAACATGCTGAATGGCTGATTATCCAAAATCATCATTTATGCAACAGCACACATGTCAAATCTGATGCCTTTGAACCACACTGATGTTTTATGCCTGCTTTGGACCACGCTGATGTTTTATTCCTGCTTTAACCACTATGCAGGTATGTTCCTCACCCTGAGAGAAAGTACCTTTCTCTAATTAGTAACGTGGGCTACCTAGTGCTACCAGAGGTGGGAAGAACTCTTGGATGCTACTTAAATACATGTTTAAACACCCTCAAATTGAAAGATGCCTGGTGTCCTTTCACTGCTAACCCTTTGCAAATCAATGCAGTTAGCATAGCATGGATCTTCAAGTGCAAGCTTGAAGTACTATAAAATGTGGTCCTTGAGCCCACAACAAATCACCTTTAGTAATAAGGGAGAACCTCTCATGTTTGGCTTACTGCTACCATTATGTGCAATGGATTTAGAGTCAAGAGAAGACAATTCATTTTCTTCCTTCACCCTCATCCCCTGACAACAACAGAGAGTGGCAACTGCCTAAACTGTCAACATCACCATCTCTTCAGCTTGTGCAGGGAGAAAAGTTTCTTCCCCAGCACTAGGCTCTTCCTCAGCCTCACAGACAACAATCTGCTGGTAGCACCAGCAGGAGGAATGGCCATTGTATTCCTAGCCTTCTAACTGGCCTAGTTCTCCCAGCCATGGCTGCTCAGTGAAATTTTTAGGCAGAGGCCAATATAGTTTGGAAAATGTATCTAGCTAACCCTAAACTGGGGATGGTGTGGGTGGTGGGAGCAGAAGCCTTAACAATGAGCCTCTTTTTAAAACAGAAAAAGTTACTCAACATGTATGCACATCTAGCAAGCAGCAGCACTATCAATGCTAGTACATATAACATTAATTGGAATAATTAATTCCCCAGATAAATTAGGACACCTTATTGAGGGGTGGAGAGAAAGGGATATAATTGTATTTGTAAAATTTATATTCTGCCTTTTTCCCAAAAGCTCAAACCTGCTTCCATTTTATCTCCACAATGCAACCTTATGAGATACATTGAATGTAGTAGGGTAACTATGAGTTTCATGCTTAAGAATGGACTTTAACCCAAGTTCTTCTAATTCTAGTTCAACACTTACGATTATTTCACCACACTAGAACTGTTTTGCCAATTGTCAAAGCAGTGATCAGGTGCCCAGGCAATTGTTTCTTTTAGTTCTTTTAGACCCAGAGACAATGAACACATCAGTAGGTAAGGAGGTTTTAAGCTTTATTGTTAACTCTAACAAACAGATTTAAACAGGAATACAATAGCATAAGATAGAATTAAACAGAAATACATAAGCATAGTATAAAAACATAACATACCAAACAAGATAATAAACTCTTCCCCTATTGTCGGGAGCTACCATATGGCAAGAGTGGAGAGACCCCAAGATGGTTTAGATAACACAGAACCTAGTCCCAAGGCCTGTGTCCATGCTCCAAATTCCAGGGGCAATGCCAGGCTTTTTATTAAAGTCTAGCACTGCAATCCCATGACTCTGTTTTGAAGTCAGGGGCTCTAAAAATGACCTTGACCAGATGTTATACCTGCTCCTCAAAAGATTCCAGAGCCTGAGAACTGTATAGATAAGCTAGCGTTTAACCTAAACAATCCTGAGGGGTTTCCTCCCCCCACTTCTAACTAAAAGTGAAAAACAAGCCAGCTAAACATTATTATGATTCACAGTGAGCTTTCTTAATGTGTTCAGGAGAAATCAAACCATGTCACCTAAACTCCTTGAAATAACAATGGTCTTCCTCATTGCCACTACAAGAACTCAAAGGGGTGCTGATTTGAAAGCAAAAGAATAGCAGGAGGTGTCCCTAAAATAACACTGGATTGGATTGTTGGCAGGCAGGCAAATGGATATTTATCAGCAGCAGAAGCACAGCTCTAATGTTGAGTCTAATAGTCACTGGCAACAATTTCTTCATGATAAATTGTTCCCTGATCAGTCAGGTCCCAAATGGTTCCCTTTGTGCAATCTGCTTAAATCCTGCTCTTTTGCTCCATATCTCCATGCAGATCCCAGCTCTCCCCACCCCACCCCTAGACCCCCAAACCTAAGCTCCTGCTCCTCCTTCCCTCCCAGCCTAAGCTCCTCTTCCATCTCTCCTGCTGCAATGGCCTACACAGAAAAAAATTAAAAGACAACGTCCAATCAGAGCAGCTGAAACAAAACAACACCCAGAACACTACCCAGAACACTTACATCTCAATCCATATTCAAAACAAACAATCTTATTTATGTTTGTGTTCAGAACCAAATACCTGAAATGCATTTTGGGTTCGGGCACTTTCCACTTGAAACTATATGGTCTCTGTACAGAACAGTTCATGCACGGAATGTTTTACAGCATCCCTAAGAATTTCCACATTTTGACACATTTATATTTTATCAGATAATGGCAGAAAATCGGAGTTTTGTGGATTTTTGTTGTTGCTTGTTTGGTGAAATGCCACCAAATGTCAGTGGTGCATTTGAAGGATTTTCAGGGGCTGCAAACTATTCAAGTATACATGTGAACTACAGGCTCAATGTTAAGAAGTACCAGGAACTTTTTCTAGATAAGAAAATGCATATCCAGCTAGAGTGCTGAGTTTATCAGCTTAATCTTTAAATTACAGAATCTCCATTGGTGATCCAATTTGAGGTGATTCATCATGTCAAGGTATAATTTCATTTGCAAATGAATTAATGCTCTGAGATACTTTCGTTTCTAAAGTAATTCTGTAGTCACGTGTTAAGAAGTGCATTCCAAAATTGTTTTCATGATGAGGTAATCTATGTATTCTGTCTTTAAAAAATAGTAATGAGGGGAGGAAGACACAGAGAGAGATAGAGAAAAAGCGAAATACAGTAATAGTCACAAATTCTATCAAAATCAAATTATCAAAGGACTTAATTGCTTGATTGCTTGTTCAACGTGTCAATGAAAAGTTAGCTGTTTTGGAAAAAGAGATTATATAGATAGGAATGTGGGTCAGACTGAAATCACAGATGAGTGAATATGTCAACAATCAGAAAAGCTTCTAACTTCCTTTGTTAACGCTGCCAACTATCTGAGGATTAAATCTAAATTTTAGAAGAGGAATAAAAGGAAACAATATTTCATGGAGAGAGATAATTAGTTCGAGGTTCAAAATCTTCATGCTTCTGGATGTTCTGGGGGATTTGGTAGACATATGTAAAAACAAGGAGATGGGATCCCTGCTTCAGTTGCTTTCCTGTTCTGCATTATTATTTATTTACTCCTCAAAATAACTCTCTCCAAAGGAACAACAGTTTCAAACAGAATAAAATAAATTATTGTTTATTTAAAGTCATTTTTCTTTCACAAGCATGCGTGCTTCCCATCTCTCTGGATCATATTTTCTGTTGATTTTTTATGTATATTGTTTTTTATTGAAAGTTTTAACAACAATGATAATAATAACTACTACAAACTAAAATAGAATGAAAAAGAAGAAAGAGAAACGGAGAAAAAAAGAAAAAGCTATAAGTACAGAAAGAAAAAAAAGTAGAATAAAAATAGAAAGAAAAAAGATATAAAGAAAGATATAAAGAAGTGGCTTCTGATCTTCACAGCAGTTATAAGTACAATTATATTTTAAGCTCTCTCTCTAAACTTACATCATGATTCTCTTCTTTCTATAATATATCCTATCTAATCATCGAAACCAGAAATGATAAATTCAATTTTTTTCTTTTTAACACAAAAAGTCCATAAGGGGTTTCCAATCTCTGGCTCATATTCAGTCAGAAGGGACTACAGTGTTAAATTCTCTTTCTCCAAAGGAAACAAACTGCTGATACAAGCCAATTGTTATTTCAGTCCATTAACCAGCCAGATAAAGCCCACTTACATTTGTTTCCAAGTAATCTGAAAATGTTTTTATGTTCTTTTAAATCAGTGGTTTTATTGTGATGCTTTCTTTATTTTGCTATTGTATGCTACCCCAGTCATAAGCATTGTTAATTCATAAACAAACAAAGAAAGTATGCATTTAAATGTATAAATAGACAATAGGAATGGTATATCAAACAGAAATAAAATATCAGATTTGCTTAAATTTTATTTAGGCAAAATTAAAAGATTTTGTTTTCTTAATTTTGTCAATATTTCAGGGATTTTTTACCAGATAAGGAGAAATATAATCTAGCATCCAGTTTTTAATGTACTAGGTAAATATTTAGTTTTTCACAGAAATTATTTTTATTTATTTATTTATTTATTGTACATTCTATTATTTTTCTCACTTACAAGTTCTCTGTGCCTGCCTTGTATAACAGAATACTTCAGATGTCCTGACTCTGATGGCATTAAAAACTTTTACCCTAGGCTTTGGGCTAGAAGTCAAATGAAGCATTGGGGGGGGGGGGGCTTGTTAATGTGGATGTAGCTCCTGCCCCAGGCATGATGGGTTTGGGGATTTTGTTGGTATTTTTATTGTTTTAATTAGCTCTTCAGTACCTGAAGTTGTATGTTAAATGGGCACCTATACAAAATGAATGAATGAATGCATACATACATACATACATAAACTGGTCATGGAAAAACCATTGTGGAATTAAGTTAAAGGGAACCACTTAAGTCTTAGGGTTATGCATTGTTTCCTTTTCAAAAATCCTCAACCTCAATGGTCAAAAAAGTCTGCTCCATCGTTGTCAGTGACATTACCACAAAATTCATTGCAGCCCTGGATGCTGAAAAAAAATGGTACAGCCCATGTCTGCAAAAAAGGTTTCCCATTCCTGCTTTAGGATATGTCCTCAGATTAGCTGAATTGGGTTTTAGAAGAAAGTATTTTATAAGGAATAAAAACATGCCTTAATAAAACTGGCATTGCAAATATTCTTGCTTCTTAACGGGCCTGTGCAATGCTTCAGATTCAGTCTTCAAAACGTGCTTCAAAATTTACAGGAGTGTAAATGTAGCATCTATTTGCAATACCTTAGCGCAGCCATGTATTTTCCCAGGACCATGTGACTAGGAATCAGAATGCTCTTTTAAAATAGATGCTACATTTGCACTCCTGCACACTGAACCAACTTTTGGAAATCAAATGCAAAATGCCAACAGCAGTATTTCATTTCTAGTCACCTTATTTAAAGTTTGTGAGTAAATAGGAAAACATTCATAAATATCCCAAACTTTAGCTCATACATTGCATTTCTCTCTGATTTTCAAAGTTATAAATATATCCAACTAGAAAACGGAATTTTCTCTTGAAGACAAATACACATGTAAATCAAAAAGTAGAAAATTAAACACACATACCTGACTGCAGTGACACACATTAAAATAAAGAGGCAGACAAATAGGTCCACTGTGAATGTCATAATTATTATTGTAAAGTGCTCCTAGAGCCTGGATGTTTTAATATTTCACAGTTCAGAACATTAAAGTTGTACATTTACTACACGTCAAGCAGATGGTAATTGTGCTCTCAGTTGTGTGGAATTTCAAAGAATAAGGAAGAAATTATTTCCAACCCCATGACAAAGTTTCAGCTTCTAGGACTGTAGAACTATCTCATGATAAAAGATACATGAATAGCTACTCTTATCTAATGCAACATTTGCATTAAAAAATAAACAGAATCAAATTCCTATTTATATTTATCACATCAACAATAGCAAATTATTAATACCACAATAAATAATTTCTCATATGTCACAGATAATAAAGTTATTTTGATTACTATATTGATATATCCTTATCAAAAATCAGGTGTAGACAACTTATGAATTACATCTGACCTTCGAATCCCCTTTTTACAGTCCTTGGAGCCCTAATGATAATCCTGCCAAAGATGCAAGAAAGGTATACATGCCTTCATGGTCTGCTCAACTCCCGGTGTCTGTATAGTTTTATTGGAAACAATATAGAGTTGAATTCTACTATCTTCTTCTAGGATGTTCCCAGTTTAGTCTACAGCCCTAGGATGTCTTTGTCACCCATCAGATACTAGCCCAGGATTGATCCTGACTAGCTTTTTAAGAGATAAGCTAGGTACTGTCATCAAGTCAATGAAAACTGGCTATATTATTTTATATCAAGCTTTTGTCACCTGCTATAGAGATTCCAAGACAGAACAAAAGTCATACTGTTACTAGATATCAGTATGGCTCACTGAGATGAACTTTTGCACAAATACAGGTAGTTCTTGACTTACGACCATTCATTTAGCGAACATTCGAAGTTATAATGGCACTGAAAAAGTGACTTACAACTGGTCCTTGCACTTACAACCATCGCAATGTCCCCCCAGTCGAAGCATCCTGCGGTCACGTGATGGCCATTTGCAACCTTCCAGCCAGCTTCTAACAAGCAAAATCAATGGGGAACTATGTGATTTACTTAACAACCACATGATTTGCTTAACAACCATGTGATTCACTTAATGACCACAATGATTTGCTTAACAACTGCTGCAACAAATGTCATAAAATTGGATGCAGTTACGTGATGCCTTGCTTAATGACCGCACTGCTTAATGATGAATTTTCTGGTCCCTATTATGGTCGTAAGTCAAGGACTACCTGTAGGTAATTTTATGTGTACAGGTAGTCCTCACTTAACAACCATTCATTTAACGACATTTCAAGGTTATGATGGTCTCTGAAAAAGTGCTTTACGACCAGTATTTGCACTTACAACTGTCACAAACCATCACACCACCCCCTGTGGTAACATGATCACAATTTGCAACCTTTTTTACAGCAGTTGTTAAGTGAATCATGTGGTCATTAAGTGAATTCCAACAAAAAAATCCATTGGGAAAGCTGGATTCGCTTAACAACCATATGATTCACTTAATGACCATGTGATTCGCTTAACAACCATTGCAAGAATAGTCATAAAATCAGTTCCAGTCACATGGTGATTCGCTTAATGACCACCCCGCTTAACTACCAATTTTCCAGTCCCTATCATTAAGCAAGGATTACCTGTATGTAACTTGTAACAAAGAACTTGCTTTTCAGTACTAAATACAAATGTACAGTATCCTACCTTGCCTACGTGTTTGATACTACTACTTTTAATTGCATTCATTATAGTAAATCATCATGTGCTTCTCTTTTACTTTTTGCATATAAATCTTGAATCTAGAGACCTTTATTTAAGAGAGCTATCCCCAGCCATATACTTTCCAGAAATGTTATATGAACTAAATGCAAATGAGAATATCCAGTTTAAAGAAGGACCAAAGTACTCTCTTTTGCCTTGATATAAAAATATGTCCTAATTAGCAGCCATAAAATACAATTAAAATATAAATATACAATAAACAGTCATTGTTGTTACATATCTCAATACATTATTTATTTAATCATACAGATGTAGTAGTACTTAGCTGTTGCTGAAACAGTGGCTCATAATTTATGCAAACTCATCCCATAGATTTCAGTGGAAACTAGTTTCAGCTACGTTACACCATTTTTGGGGGGAGCAGTCTTTTCCAATTGTAATAATAATGATTCTAAAATTAATAAATCGATCCTTTAAGCAATATACATTAGGCTTTTCTCACTCTTGATTTTTTTCCCTACAGATTATACATCTGACTTTCTCCAGTTCTGAAGCATTCACATTCTGGAGTTATGATTTCCTCTCCTGGGCTATTAAGAGCAAATCTCTGTAGTGATAGCCTACTGCAGCTTTTTAAAATAATAAATCATCTTCTTATGTTTTTATTACTTTTTAGTTTGCATCTTTTCCTAGTATTTGAACAGAGTTTAGAATTCATTAAATAAGCTATCTGTGCATACAAAAGAGTTTTGATTGAAAGAATGGTGATAGCAATACACTCATTTATAGACATAAATAAAACCCTACTGATGAAAGAAGATTAAAAATGTTTTCTTTACTTCATCAAGGCAAAGGAATAGTTTATATGTCCTCTTCAATATCTATTGCTATTCTGGCAGCTGTTCCTCATACATACACATTTTTTAAAAATTTATGGTTACAATCTTAGGCTTACATGAAGCCTGATCATATACAGGTTTACTCAGACATTTCTTTCATATAATTATGCATGAAGTTGTATTCTTAAAGTCATACTATACGCAACACTATATCTGCATTTAAACACGCATGCTTTATCCAGCTGCTTTCGTTTGGACAAAAAATATACTGAAATGTAGAATTTCAAAACATCTTAGAATCACTGTTACATGATACTTACTAATTGCACAACTGCCAAACATTAAATTAAAGGCAATATATAATACATTACATTAAAACTCCACCCAATTCTTATCTTTAAATCAATGGGTAAATAAAGTATTCCTCAAGGAATAAACTTTGTTAAACTGTATTGCAGATGAAAATAAGAATTGTTTATTTTACTCCTATTAGCCTATGCATTTATAGTCTATTTTATGATTATCAGATGAAAAGTGATAGACAAAATTTACTTTATTTTTCAAAACAGTTTAAAATAGCTTCATACCGATAGTGTTTTTGTGTATGTCATAAATTATATTGTAATATTATCTTCTGTAGTGAAAAGGTAACCAGAGTTACAAAAATGCAATCATAGAACATGTTACAAATTTATTTATAACTGAAAGCATTAATTTGTAGATTTACCTATTTGTTCTGTTTTTGTGAGGAATGGCATGATAAATAACTGCTTGATAATTAAATTAAATTAAATTAAATTAAGCCTTTACCCAAATGGCAAGATTCAAAAAGAAGACTAAAAACAGTCCTTTCAAAAAAGCCATGTAATTTAAACAAAAAATTAATGCAAAATGTAATGCCTTTAAATGAATGCACAAACAAGGCATCCTTTGCCTCTAAAAAGCTCTACTGTAACAGAAGCTAGAACTCAGATGTTCTGTGGTTAAAGCTGTCGCTTCATTCCATGAAAACACCACAAACTGAAACATAGCCCCGGCATTCCTTCATCTCAATTTAAGTTAGATTTTTGGACTGTTTTCCATAGAATGTTTCTTCAAACCAACAGCCAAAGTCTAAAATATTGTCTTTTATATGATCTTGAAGAATATAATTACAAAATGAAAATTTTGATTATGTGTTTATTCACTAATCTACACACTTTTTAAAAGGGCAGGACAGACTTGTAAATACACAAGCATAATTCAGCTTGAAGAGACTTTTGTGTTTAAAATCCACATGTTTTACATGGAATTTATAGGATTCCATCAGTTTTATAGGATCAGTTTTTAAAGACAGGAACTATATCTAAAACACAGATTGCCAGATTTGCATTAATTTATTAAAGTTTTAAAGTCTGTCTTCAAAGCTGCCTAACAATTAAATGAATTTTAAGGGATTCCTTGCAAACGTTAGCATGTGACATATGCTTACTTTCAGTCACACAATAGACACTGCAAATATGTGTCTCTTTATGTGTGCATGTAAATAAATTTACAGATTCCAAAGTTCAGATAAAAATTAAATGTTACTTACTTGTAGTAAAATGAATTTATAACAAATAACTCCAAACCACTATATACGGTACAGAGTGATAAGATTTAATGACTGAATAAACAATGTATTTTTCTAGACACTTACAGGCAAACAACATTCATGTATTAATTTATCATATAATACCAATAATGTATTCAAGTATTAATTGCAAAAATTTATCCAGAATTTCTGAAGCTATTGTCAAAATAAGAAGTGGCATAAACAATCATACTTAAAATTAGTGAAAAAACACCTAGAAGAATAGTTATCAATTTGCTATAAAGTGATAGACAACCCAAAACATGAAGGAGAAGAGTCAGATCTTGGGGTTTAACTTTATTTCAACACTATTTACAATGAACGGATATGTTATTACTTTGATCTAAACATAAGGGATACTTTTATTTCTATGTCTAGTTATTTCTATATTAATATCTTGATCTGCCGCACTAGCAGTTATGGTACTGCAGACAAATATACCTGTAATAAATCTTGGGACTGATAATGTTAGAAAAAAAGGTTATAGAACTACATCTAGAATGATTTTTTTTTCAGCTTGCATTATTTACATTCATACATACATCTGATAGGCGTGTCTTGTATTAATCAATTTTTAATTTTATACTTTGGAATGACAATTATTTCAAATAGTAGTAGTAGTAGTAGTAGTAATAATAATAATAATAATAATAATAATACCACATAACAGCCAGACTTAACAATTGTTGATAAGAAAAGACAAAAAAGTCTGGATAGTAGACATTGCAATATCTGGAGACAGCAGAAGAGAAGAGAAAGAACTGGAGAAAATCACAAAATACAGAGACCTGCAAATAGAAGTAGAATGACTGTGGCAAAAAAAAAAAAAGCAAAGATAGTTCCAATAGTAATAGGTGCCTTGGGTGCAATCCCAAAACATCTTGAGCACCACTTGAACACCATTGGCATTAACAAAATCACCATCAGTCAATTGCAAAAGGCAGCTTTACTTGGAATAGCTTAAATCCTGGGACAATATTTTTAACACCATCAAACAACAACATCTGCCCATCCCAAGTCCTTGAGAAGGACTCGATAGGTGAATAAAAATACCAAATCCAGTCTAAACATCTGGCTGACTATGCGACCAACTATAATAATACAATGACAGTAGCTTCAAATAGATTGCATAAGATAGATCATAACTTTGTCAAGTAAACAAGCAACTGTCTGCTGACCAGTTGGCATAAATTGAAGGAATACAACAAGAGAGGGCACACAGTTCCTTTGAGACTGACCAGCAACAATCAAAATAGGAGCCCTGGACCTAAAATTATACCTGTCCAGATCCGTTTAATTTTTATAACATTAAAATGGAATTATCATAATTTAATTTCATAACCAATAAGACTATACATAGTAAGATACTATATCGTATACACTGATGAGCTATGACTGCTCACAAATGTCAGAGAGAAATCTTTTCCAGCTCTATCTAAAGATATCTAGGTTTAACTCTAAGGTGTTTTAAATATATCTGTAATCAACCACCATAGACAAGTATAATCTATATTATAGATTATACTGTATATTTATACAATTAATGTGGACTATAAAGCATCAGGCAAACAAACCCCTACATAAGAGATTCACAATAACCATTTGGTGGCTTATAAAAATACCACATTTGTGTGCATGTATATAAGCTCTAACAGGCCTAAAACATGATTTCACGAGGGTCCATGCAATGTGGCAAATTCAAGCACCCATATTACAAAAATACATTTAATTTTGTTGCCTTATTTATTAGGTGTCTTTTTTTTCCTCTGTACTAATGCTGAAAAACTGAAGCCATCATGTTTTTCATGTCACCCTGATATATTGACACTAAATATATTCTTGCATGTATTTATTTATCTATGTACCTACCTACCTATATTAGCATTTACTCAAGGTGAGTAGTTGAACTAAGGAAAAATTGGTACACTTTCAATAGAACATATCAGAATAAGAATCTATAAGAAATATTTCCTGTTGCCAAAGCTCTGCAGATGTTTGAAATAAAAGGACAATGCAAAAGAGTAGTAATTGTATGCCAGTAGCCAATAATATTTTTGCTTCACAAAATAAAAATATTATGGAAAGATTCAGAACTAAAATATGTCCTTCAGATTATCATATATTTCAGCCATAATAAAAAGAGCAGAAAAAGCTAATAACCTGTAACCCTTCATTTTTTAAAAAAAATCCCTCTATACTAATGATGTCATTCTTTTTATAATAGGGAGCTAAGTTCAAAAGTATATTTCCTATTATAAATATGGCTGGTAAAATAAATGATAAATCATTGCTATACTGTAAATGACTAATTATTGATTTTACAAGACACATTTATAATCGGAACATTATAGCATTAATTACATGTACTGTATATACATTTGTAAAAACATGGGATTTCTCCATATATAAGTTAAAACTAACTGCAACTATAAATGCAAGACTGTAATAAACAGTGATGCTGGAAATGTAAAAGATGAAGATGAAACTATTAACTATAATTAATCACAGTGTTTCATTCAGTGGGACTGTCTTTGATTCAGCTACTGCAAAACATGGTTCAATCCTGCAAAACTTTTAACAAGAACCAGGCTTTATGAATATATGGCACCAGTCCTTCCCTGCCTTCCAAAGAATCATCACATCCAATTCAACATGCTAGTTTTAACTTATAAGGCTCTAAGTGGCTTGTAACCTCACTAAGATGGAGTGTCTCTTCCCATAGGTACCTATTCTTCTCTCTTTGTGATCTTTAAAAGGTTTTTCTCATATGGCCCTCAATGAAAAGTTTAAAGGTGACCATGGAATAAATGCCTTTTCATGATGACCTCTCTGGCTTTGGACTGCCTTCCCTATATACCTGCTACTCCTTTTTGGTGCCCGATGTCCTGTTGCCCTAGGTTTTATTATTAATTCCTGTCTCTGATGCCTGTTATAGCTGTTATGATAAGTGATGCATTTTATTCTCACTCTACTGATATTTTCTGTCAAACTTTTTTCCATGCACTGTTTCTAAAGTGTGGTTTCCATTGTTTTAACTGTATTCTAATTTCTACAATGTCTAAAACACTTTGTCTTTGGAACAATTATAAAAAATTAATAAATATTACTAATAAAAATATATCTTCACAATCTGCTTGAAGTGGCTATGCAAGTTAACTTTGTATTGCTATTAAATTCACATGAATATCCTTGAGAGTTGCATGATCTAGCTCAGCTAGATTCCTGAATGCCTCTTCTAATATACATTTCAACACTATTCTATAATTTTCTAACTAAAAGCAGGTTTAAAATTATAGAATTATCCTGTATTTTTCATCAGCTTTTGTCTCTAAGTGCATAGCTGAATAGTTTCTTAGTGTCAAATAACATTAGACATGCAACTGAGTTTACACATGTTTACTCAGAAATAAAACTACTGTGTTCATAGGACTGCAGTCTAATGTTATACAGACCTATTTTGAAGTGATCCTATTAAGAGTGGCAATTTATTTCTGAGCAGACATGCACACAGTTGGGCTAGTCAAACAGAGATGTATGTGGAAAAATATATGAGATAAAATCTGATACCATCAACTTGCTGCTGGAAATTTTGGTTCAGGTATCAAGATTAGAACAGTGAAAATCTGAACCACTCAACTGAATCTGAAATCATTTTTTACAGAGTTGAGCACAGAGAGTAACCAACCAAACTCTTGAAAAAGAAGTTATGATTGGAACCTGATCCCGTATTAACATAATAACTCCTCTACTCTATCGCTCATTCAAAAATAAACAGGTTCTGTTTATAAAATCTTTTTATTGTGAAGATCTATATTATACTTCACTGAAAATTTCACATACTCATGTTGCTGTATTCATTTTTTTTTTAAAAAAAAGTGGTCAAGAATAAGAATAAAGCTGAAATGCTACAAACAGAATGTCCTGGTCCCTATCTCAGCCCATCTTTCCACAATGACCCGCCACTTGTTTCAAAGACAGCATTGTCTCCCCACCCCTTTCCCCTTTCTCAGTGGTACTGCACTGATCTGTGTCATTGTTATCCAATGTGAAGGAAGTTATGATATTTAATCATTAAAGTATTAAATATGTCCAGAAGAAAGAGTACAGATATTCTCCAATTATATATTACTTGATAGATAAAAAGTTTCATCTACAAGTAGTGAAGAGATATTTTATAGTCACACTTTCAATTCTGTTAAATGAAATGTGTAACACAAGCCACACATATTTAATTTTCACTTCTTCTAGTAACATATGTTCAATTACTTTGCTTTAATTGCCACAATTTAAAGCAGGGTTATTGCCAAAGTCAACTGCAAGGCTAATCCACAAGAATTTCCAAAAGATGCAATAGTGAAAGCAATTTAAAAATTATCTAGAAAGGCATATTTATTTCTGCTGAATGTATGGTTAATAGTAAATAATCCTATGCAGCAGGTCTATTCAAAACAAGACATATTTTTTAAAGAAAATGTTTTATTTTCTTTGTCTTTATTTCTTTGCATGTACGTTGTATAAAAAAAATCAACTTCTGTAAACACAGTACAAGATAAAACTAAAATTAATCTCCAACATCAACTGTTCTGAAACTTGGAAAAGAAGCCAAAGTATTGAAAAGAATGTGAAAATTTACATCCCTGAAAATATTCTGGCAATATTTTAAACAACTGATTACACTTCAGCATGGAAGTTTTGATTCTGTTTTGGACAGACTGTGGTGATGATATGGGTGGAGACAAGTGCCAGTATCCCGTATCCTTTAAGTGGTTAGGCTGCACAAAACTTTGGAAGAAAGTAACTACATTCCTAGAAGGAATGGTAAGAACTAAAATTAAACATAACGATCAGACTGCCTCTTCTCTATCTCCTTTTTTCTTGCCTACCCTGCATTTCTTGCTTTCCCTTTTGCAAAAACTTTCTGAATGCCAATGTGCCACATAAGTCTGAACTGTATTTTTTGCAAAAAAGAAACAACAACAACAACTTTGGGCAGTTGCAATAGAAATATTCAATGTTCCATTATAGAAAAAGGACACATTACTGTTGGATGGAAAGAGAAACCAACCTAATAAACAAACTTTCCATCCGCCAAAAATAAAAAGGTTTTGGACAGGAGCCTTCTACAGATTCATTGCAGTTAGTTAACTTCTACTGATTCGGATTTGTCTGATAGGGAACCTTTGCTCAGTTCCTCATGGGTTACATCAAATAAACCGCAGGGCATGGGAAGGGACAAGATGGAAAGTGACTTTGGAGTAACAGGAAAGAAGGAAACCTTGTGAGCAACTCTATGAAGTTAAATCTCATTGAAGCCGTCCCACACCACCAACTGGCACAGGAAAAGATGAACTCTGGTTGCTCCTTCTCCTTCGTCTCCAGTGGCACACTGCTACGTTAGAGGAACGATACACATCCCAAATGAAGACAATCGGGATTAAGACTGGCAGGCAGATTTGTCTCATCAAAAGACTGCAGAAAGCCAACAAAAACAACAAGAAAATAAAGAGAGGAATGATGCTACTCTGCTATTGGAAAATACTTTACAGATTTAAGTTCTGAAGAGAGATCGGACTTGTCTACCAAGATTAGGAAATCCTCCTTTAGGTCTGATGCTCAGTTACATGTCACTTTTTTCAGAGTTATGTGCTGGGCAGTCCCGTAGCGCAAACAACCCAAAATGATTGGTTGCGGTTATAAAATGGAAGAAGGTGGGGGAAACAAAGAGGTGAGAGAGAATCCCAATGGATGACAAGTTTCCAAAGATGCTGCATCTTAGGTCTCGCCCGCGCGCAGCCTCCCGAGAATCTACGGCGCAGCGCTCCTGCAACTTCCTGGGGTGGCCGTTGGGGCAGTCAGGGCAGGGCTTGGAGCAGAAGCCGAGACTCCGCTCTGATCTGGAATCAGGAGGGACAGCCAAGCGCAGCAGACCTGACTTTCCTTACGTTAAAGCAAATAAATAATAACTCCAAGTATTCTGAAGCATTAGTAAGAGCCTGTCCAGTAAACAGTTTAGTCCAGAGGCTCAGATTACCTAGCTGCACAAGCCAGGCGACCTAGGGTGGCCCAAAGCTGCTCTGCTCTCGCGCCGGTTGGAGCGCCCCAACCCGGCGAGCGATCTCAATGGCGCGCGATCCTCCTCCAGCCTGCCCCCCGACCCGCCGTGGCCGCAAGGAAAGCCTTGCCTGCTCTGCCATCAGGCGTTCCGCTTACCTGAAGGACCCGCCTTGATTGGCCCGTGCCGACCTTGCCCCGAGTTCCTCAGGCGAGGCGACGAGACTTGGCTCCGAAGGAGGACTGCGCGCGCCCGAAGCGCCTTGCTTCCCGGGGATAGCGGGACAGGGAGGCGAGAGACTTCCCTCGAAGTCGTAGCCCTCGCCGCCACTGGCGTTGCCCTCGGCAGCTCGCCTTCTTTGGTTTTGTTCCTTCTTTCTTAGCGGGGAGAAGAAGGGCAGGCAAAGGCTGGGCAGATTCTTTCCATTCTTCGGGCGAGGAAAACTCTCCAGAGGTGGAAGAGACTGAGGCGAAATTGGCGGTGGCCGAGCGGGGAGGGGCTCTCTTGGGAGCTTGACAGCGACGCCCAGCAGCGAGCCTGCTTTAACGTTTAGGCAAAAACCCAGTCGAGGGAAAGGCGTTTGTGCGCGCGCCTTACTAATTCGCTGCTGCCCGGCTGGCTAAGTTTAAAATGTGGTGTTCGCACTGAATGTCACTTGAGTACAGCCAGTAAGAGCCTCTCCCCCCAGCACACGCACACCCCGCCTGCTGCCTTCCCTCCCCGGCCCTGCTGCCACCCCAGACGCTCCCTCGCACACACAGCGCGCGCAGGGCCACCGAGCATCAACCAGGCGCCTGGGCAACGCCCGGCGAGCTCCTGTCACAGGCGCCTTTTCTCTCTCACGCCAGTCGTCTCGAAGGGAGGGCGCGCAGCCCACCCCTCACACACTCCTAGGCGGGCTTACCCCCAGGCGGGAGAAGAATTCGTCAAAGCCTTTCTTAAGCTGGGACGAGGGAATATTCGTTTTACCACTTACTGAAAAGGTTCCTGTAGTGCTGGCGCTTAACCTGTCCCAGTGCCAGTCTCTTGCCCCCGGGGCAACCAGTTGCAAGCAGGTGTCTTTGAGACTTATAAGCTCAAATGGGACATCGCAGCCCGGGAAGTGAGAAGGAGTTGGTAGGGCTGCAAGACTGAAGCCCAGTACAAACTGGTATTTTCTAATACAGCTGATCAGGTTCAGTGTTTTTCTTTCTTCTTCTTCATTTCCATCATTATCATCATCATCCTGAATTTAATGGTGAAAGAAGTCCCTGCCATCCCCCTCTTCAGTCCCCATGATATTTTTACAATGAGATGCCAGAGAAAGACCTGGGACTTTGGGTATACAAGCAACAAGCCAAATAACTGAAGCTTTATCCTATTTAGCCTTGAACCTATTGTCACTTTCATTTTAAAATTAAAGTGTTCAGCAAATCTCAGGCTAATCCCAGACACACAGACACACAGACAGACACCCATCCACCCACCCACCCAACCACACACACTAAAATCAACAGTCTTAAGAATCAAATTAGATTTTATACAAGGGATAACTATTTGACCAGGTTTGAAGGAACAGCTCAAAGATAATGAATTTAATTTGTTCCTCGTAACAGAACTCAATACAGGCTTTGAGCAAACCTATGTTATTGCATCTAATTCTATCTCAGTAAGTCTTAAGGCTGAGTCCACAGATCCAACATTTTGCAAATCTAGAATCCAAATGCATTCACAGTAAAATATAAAGCCTAGACCATGACTTTGTATAACCTCAAACAGTAGTGTAGTTGACAAGCACTAAACACAAAATAGTTTTTTATGCTCATGTCATCCAGTTTTCATTGCAAGCACTTTTAAGTTCAAACAGAAGCAAAGTTGTTATCAGCATCACTCCACTAGCAGTTTTATTAACTGATTTCCAAATTTTCACATTCATGTAGTATCAGAGAAGAAGAAATAACTATGACTCGAGTATCCAGCCTCCCAACTTTGCAAGTTTGCACAATACTGTAATACCAAAATAAACCGCAGGCTGGAAAACTGCTTTGTGACATTTTCTGAATTAGTGCTGTTTTACCAATATTTGTTAGAGCCTTTGTGAGATGGTTTATTGTATCACCTGGTAATACATTCTGGGGCAGAGTTTTGGTATTATACCTTCCTCATAAAGAATAGAAACTGTACTTAAGCTTCTCTTAGTCTGTGCCAGGTGTGGTTATTGCAAATGTCAGAAAAATGGAAGAAACCCCCCCCCCCGAACTATATTTAAGCCAATGTAGGTTAAGCCTCTTATGATTTCTAGTTGCATAAATATATAATTCACCTAGCTCAGCCTCAGAATAGATCTGAGTTTGTTCTATTTATATGAGCAATATATAAATGGAACACATACATAGACTTGCATTCATTATATAAGAAAAATACCTGTAAAAAAGAATTCCCAACTCATTCTCAACATTGTGAATAAATAGCATTGTAACAGACAAATGTATTAAATCATCTGAAAGCAAGCTAAGAGAGTTTATGTTTTCCATGACGTACACACACACACACACACACAGAGAGAGAGAGAGAGAGAGAGAGAGAGAGAGAAATTTATGATTAGTTTCTTATTCAAACTCTAATTACCATGGTGGAAAAAAATCTCAGCTTCACAATACTTTCCAAAGATGTCGATTTCTGCAGATTTTTCCAGTTTGCCCACTTTTGTCATTATATTTTTCTAACTTAATTAGATTTGAAGTCTTGGCAAAGTGTCTGGGAAATTATTACAAATGGATTTATTTGTAATGAAGGAATAGTGAGATATATTCATACAGTATGTCCATAGAGTAAATATTCCAAAGACTGTGTTATACATTTCAGTTCATAGAATTGTTTGAAGTCAGTCAACCCTCTTCCTTTTCTTCATGCCATTCCCCATCCTCCTCCAGATATCTAAGTTTTGCCATCTATTTCACACTTACCTGGTTAAGCAGTAGAGGCAACAGCAGCGGTTGCAGCAAGAAGTTTTGATTCAAGATCTTTTGTCTTCCCTAGTTCCTGCTAGAATGTCCCAAACATCTAACATTCTTTGTTAGATCATCAGGCTTCCCAGGGCAGACAAAGTAAGGCAGGTACTCTGGGAAAAATTCTCAATTTCTTCCTATTTCCTGGGATGCTGTCCTAACAGAAGTAAAACTGCCAAAGAGGAAGATGTAAGCAAGGAACATCTTCCTCTCTATCCTGTTTACTACAACTGCAACTACCAGAGCCACTTACAGTCCATGCTGGGAAGAACTATGGTGCTAATGCTAGCCTTAAAACTGGAGGCAAAATTATGACTGACCAAATTCCATATTTTCATCAAGTTCTGAGCAAAAAAATCCCTAGCATAATCTCCATAAAAGCATAGTTGATCATGGAAAAGTTAATTATGTCATTTCCCATCTGTAGCTTAATAACAGACATTAAATGGCTTAATAAGAGTATTTATTCATTATCACACTCCATATTATTCTATCACTGGTCTGTTCACATCTTTATCCCACTTCCTTTTTTCTGCAAAAAGAATGTTTACCTGTTAATCAATTACTAATCAGCATGTCTCTCTTATCCTAAAACTGCCTACATCTTTGAACAAAATGCATGATAATGTACTAATGATGCTGATAATTTTATATTGATTATTAATTGCCCATCATATGCACTGATAATTTCAGTATCTTTTTAATATCCATGTGTATTTTGTAATACAGCCAAAATATTGTTAAATAATATCAGTCTTTATTATTGTTTATATCTGCTGAATATGCAGATATTTTTCCTATTTCCTGGGATGCTGTCCTAACAGAAGTAAAACTACCAAAGGGGAAGATGAAAGCAAGGACCGTCTTCCTCTCTACCCTTGTGTTATCTACTACAACGGCAACCACCAGATCCATTTGCAATCCATACTCAGCGTACTTTTCTTAATTATATATGTTGCATTATCACTGGAGGATGGATGGATGGATGGATGGATGGATGGATGGATGGATGGATGGATAGATAGATAGATAGATAGATAGATAGATAGATAGATAGATGTAGTCTACTGTTAAAATGTTTGTCCTATTTTGCAAAAATTCCACTTTACAGCAAATACAGTTGTTGGTCTGTTTTCTCCTTCTTCCTCTGTATAACAGGCTAAATGCCAAATTACATGTGTTCTGTGGGAGTGTGATGGGATTTCCCAATGTTTGTTTTTAGTTGAAAAGCAGCTGGGATGGAGAAAAACTCAAGTTAATATCTTCCTAATTAAAATTGTTGTTAAAATTATTGCTGCTGGTGAGAAACTTTTCCTCCAATGGGGAGCAGCTGTTGGGATTGGTAGGAAAGATTTCAATTAGAAAAACAGCAGGAAAAGAAGGTTAAGCACCATTTCTCCCTGGACTGTTACCTAATCCAAATCAGGACCAAATTTAATTTACTTAATTAAATCTACACACACATACACATATACCTACATACACACACACACATAGATAGATAGATATATAAAGATATATCTGTTTATATATATATATATGTTTATAAGTGTGTGTGTGTGTGTTCAAAAAGGCCATCATGGAATGACATGGAATATTTGATTTCAAATATTTACTTTTCTGACTGGTAAGAATCCAGCAAACTTTGTAAGTTTGCTTCCAGGCACAGTTAGCAGATTGCAATATGTAAGAGTGTATGAATGTGTGGGTGTCTGTATACACACACATGCACACACACACTTTTAGACTGTAGTTTCAGTGTGAGATCACTGCAGCAGCATCTATTACATGACTCTTGAACATGACAGAGAGTGTCTATATGCTAAAGGATGTTTTGAAAACAAAACCTATTTTTGCAAAACTATTTTATTCTGTTTCATGAAATGTATACAGTCCTGCTCACTGCCTGAAGTAGAGAATGAGGTTGCATAGAATTGGAATGGGAAATGGAACTGAAAATGTGAGTACAGGAAGCAAGTCTGGCAATGCTTCCTTGAAGTTGCACTCTTCAAGATCCATTTATAACTGAAATATATAAGTTTATCTTTCCAGATAATAGGATTACAAACAAGAACAATCCATTATTAACTCCATAAGCAAGTACAGGAAAATCCCTTGATGCACAGTGCTACTGTTTATTCATTTTTATATTTATTAGCCTATCTATTGATTCCTCTACTAAAAGTCACAAAAAATAGCTGACAATTCATATCCATAGCTATGCTTCAGGATTAATATACAGGTCGTCCTTACTTACTGACCACAGTTGGGACCAGCTAAGCAACATGGTAATAACATAAATCATGTGACCATGGTGGATTTATGATGTCAGTTCCACTGTGGTCATTAAGCGAATCACTGCAGTCATTAAGTGAGACATCACATAACCACAACTTGTGATTACCATCTGGCTCCCTATTGACTTTGCTTGTCAGAAGCTGATTGTGAAGTTCACAAACAGCGATCACATGTCATAAATGTGCACTGGTTGCTAAGCACCCGAATTGTGATTACATGACCACAGGGATGCTGCAACGGCCACAAGTTCAAGGACCAGTTGTAAGTCTACTTTTTCAGCACCATCATAACTTCAAATGGTCACTGAACAAGGCAGTGATAAGTGAGGACTACCTGTACCTAAATCAATGTAATTTGGTCATACTTCTGAAATAAATTTTCAATGAATTTTTAATGGAAACATTTTTATTTATCTATTTAATATATTTATATAGCCACTCATATCACAAACACATGACTCTGACTGGCATACAACAGAACAGCAGTTAGAAATTCCATAATGTTCTACATAAATGTTCCCAGAAGGGGAAGAGATAGCATCCATCAATAAGGCATTGTAGAAATGATATCATATGATTTTTATCAAAACATTCATATTTATCCTTTCCAATTGTTACTTAACCATCCATCCAAGGTGGATGGGATACTTAGCAAACAGAGCTGTTCCTTGTGTTAAAACACTACAAATAGTGCCATAGATTATAACATAAATAAGAAACTAAACTCCAACTAATGTTTAGCTTATTTATTTTATTTTCTTCATATCATCATTTTAATGATAGGATTATGATGGTGTGCCATCAGGTTGGTGTTGACTCTTACCGACAACACAGAGAGATTTTGTTCAGGATTATCTGGTTCTTCATGTCTTCCAGTGGGGCACCCATTGCCACTGTAATTTAGCCCATCCACTCTTGCTGCTGTCCATCTTCTTCTTCTCTTTTCTTCTACCTTTCCCAGCATTATAGACTTTTCAAGAAAACTAGGTCTTGCATAATTGTTCAAAATGTGACAGTTTGAGCGTTGTCATTTGTGCCTCACGTGAGAACTCTGTATTGATTTGTTTTATGATCAATTTATTTTATTTGTTTTTATTTTATTTATTTGATTTGTCCCCGCCCATCTCCCCTACAATGGGGGACTCTCGGCGGCCTACAGTCACCAAAATCACAATACATAGTTAAATTATAAAAAGTTTAAAAATTATAAAAGTTATAAAACTAGAAATTTGTCTGTTTGCTTGACTATTCATGGTATTCTCAGGAGTCTCCTACAAAACCAAAGTTCAGAACTATCAAAACTCTATTATGCTTCTTCATAGCTGAACTTTTGCTTCCGTATAGTGTCTCAGGGAAAAATGCCTTCAAATTCTAATATTTGTACATATAAAACATGGCATCTAAATATCTTTTCCAGGGCCATCATTGCTAATCTACCAAATGGTACTCTGTGATATATTTCTTGAGTGCTGGTTCCTTTATCGTTAATAGTTGATCCTAAAAGACAAAAGCTATCCTCTACTTTAATATCTTCATTATCAGTTCTAAGGCTGGTTGTTGTACCTGTTGTCATTATTTTAGTCTTCTGTATATTTAATCTTAGTCTCACTTTTTCACTGCATTCCTTGACTTTAATTACTAGACTTTCAGCTATCAGAGTAATGTCATTAGCACAGTGCAGATCATTGACGTTTCTTCCTCCAATTTTAAAACCATGTTCATTTTTTTCCAGTCCCCTCAATATATTCTCAGCATATAGGATGAATAAATAAGAAGATACATACAGCCTTGTCTCACTCCTCACAACCTGAAGCTTGTCTGATATTCTATTCATCTTCCTAGCCTGTGTATTGGTTTCTCATGAGGACAGTGAGATGTTCTGGGATTCCAATTTTCCTAAGGACATTCCACAGCTTGACATGGATGACACAATCAAAGGCCTTTGTAGAATCAATGAAGTACACATTGAGTTATTTTTGGTATTCTTTGGCTGTCTCAATTTCCCAAGGTGCATTAACATTATTGTGTCTTGTTTCTCAGCCTTTTTTAAAAACCACTTGGACTTCTGGCAGCATCCTTTCCATGTAGGGGTCTAATCTGTCTGATCCTAAGCATTGTTTACTAGCATGTGGAATTAAGGATATTGTGAAATAGTTTGCACATTTTTGTTAAGCATCTTTTCTTTGGTATTGGATATAGACTGACTTCCTCCAATCTGTTGACCACTGTGTCATTCTGCAGATTCATTGGCATAGATGAATGAGAACCTTTACTGATTCTTCTTCTGTTGCATGCCATATTTCTATACCTGTTTCATCAATTACTATAGCCTTTTGACTTGGAGTGCTGATCTAACTTCATCTTCTAGTACTAGAAGGTGGTTCTTGTAAATAAGAAATATCTTCTGGGGTATCTTAGATATTGGTATGTATGCTGCAGAGATGTTCCGTATACTCCTTCCATCTTCATTTGATATTCATTTAACCAGTTACTATTTGTCCATTAATATTCTTTAGTATACCAATTTGAGGTTGGAACCTCCTTCTAAACAAAGCAAACACAATGGGTTTTAACATATTACAAATGTTAATTGATAAGGTACTTGTAATCTGTCTCACGTGTAACCTGTATCTGCATAACAAAGCTATCTTCCCCTCCTTCTCCCTCCCATCTTTTCCCAATTTAAATCCTACACCAATCTAGTCACTCTATTCTGATGAATTGAGCTGCAATTCCCAAAAGCTTAAGACTTTTAATAAAATTTGTTAGTCAGAAAAGGTGCTAAGATTCCTGATTTTTTGCTACCATAGGTTAACATGGCTCTCTTCCTACATGAGATCTGTTGGAAGACTTTCATTGTTTTTTTATGTGTGTTTCCAATTTTGAAGTCTTTACAGATGTCATTGTGATACTGCTTCTTGTCTCCTGTAACAGCTGTCTAAAATCCTTTGTTAACTTCCTTTCTGAGACTTTTGTCTTTCTTGGCTTTGTCTTTCTTGGCTTTTTTTCCCTTCTGTTCTTGGCAATTTCCACCATTTGTTCCAACGTCTATTTTGCTTTCTTCTGACTTTGGTCTTTGGCAGTTCCATTTTACATTAATCCTTAACAATTTTGATTTCATTCCACAGTCCTGGTTCCCTATCCATGAGGTTCAGGACTTCAAAGCAATGCTCAAGATCTTATCTTGGAAACTGGCTTTTCTTCTTTTGCTTTTACCTTACTTAGAACTTTGTGATCTGTTCCACAGACAGTTTGTGATCTGTTCCACACACAGTCCTGTGTGTCTTTCCTATTAATTGACCATAAAACTTGTCAAACTCCTCTTCTTCTGAATCAGTGGCTGGAGGAGAATCATCATCATCATCATCATCATCTTAAATAAACCAAACAGAAATCTGTATGTATTTTACTGAATTTTCTAAATTCTTATTGTGCATGATAGTATACCAAATACATCTATTGTTATCTTTTATGGTGCAACCCTGTATTCACCTAGAAATAGCCCTGGGTAAATGTGTATATCATGGGCAAGGAACCCAAGAACCTCTAAAAAAGTCTGAACCCTTACGCTCAATATTGTCCCCAGTGATCATATTGTTTAGGTTGCTGGGGATAGTAGTTTAGCAACATTTGAAGGGCTGTGGGATCCCCATCTGTGTGTATAGGAACTGACTGAATTTTAAACAAACAAATCCAGTACACTTATATTAGAAAAATAAAAATGACTGAAAAATTTTTAACTAGGTCTTTAGCCAAAGTGAACACATTTTGTTCTATACAGCTTCTATGAAAAGAAATAAAATAAGCTACCAAAGTCAGTACAGCCTGAAATAATTTGAGAACACTGGTTAATTACAAGAATATAATCCCAGGAAACCTTCTTGTGAAACAGTGCTAATTGAAAATCATAATATTAACACTACCAAAAACTTCATGCATAAAATCCATCTTCAGAATTTATTTTTGCTACAGTAGATTTTGTTAAGGTTTCCTGATACACTATTTATTCATTAACATGATATTAGCATATGAATTAACCCTTTTCTATAGTCCAGTGTTGTCCAAACTTGGCCACTTTAAGATGAGTGGACTTCAACCCCAGGCTGGCTGGGGAATTCTGGGAGTTGAAGTCCACTCATCTTAAAGTGGCCAAGTTTGGACAACACTGCTATAGTCAGTGATTCAATTTCACTTTATTACTTGTTTTATACCTCTATAGGATTTTCATAGTTACCCCCTCTTCCCCCCAGTCCACATACCCAGAGCCCTCTCATGTATTTAGGATGAACATTGCTAACCCATTTATCTATATCTCTTTATCACATACTCATGTATATGGAAAACTGCAAGCATATTCATAATTCATGTTTTCTAATTCTAATAAATGCCATCATGATACAGTTAAGCATAATTTTCCCAAACCTGGCATTCTTTAGTTGTGTTGCAAAACAATTACCACACTTCACAGGCAAACATATCTTAGTGTACAGAATATTGTTATTTTCAACCTCTCCTGTGTTATAATAGGGAGAGTTGTTAAATCTCCACTAAACTTCATTCAGCTCATCTGACTTTAGACCTAGGCAAGCAAATAATCTGAATACATTTGGGATAGGCATTTGCAGAGGAAAATGGCTAGCAAGGAAAAGGTTTAGCTTTAGCTTCCAGATCTACCAATCCTTTCCTAAAACTAATCTGTTCCCAAACCCTGAATTAATTTTATGAGGGGATTAATAGATTACCTATTCTACTTTACTCTCTTAGCACATGATTTAATCCTAAAGTAAGGCTTTGCTTAGCTGTGGCAGGACATCTAATGCTAAAAATACTTTGAATCTGTCCCAAATATCAAAATGTTAGGTTGCTGTGGGAACTCTCCATTTACCTGAGTGCTAATTTCACAAAGAGCTTCTGATACATTATAGTCATACAATATTTCTCCTTCTTTTCTTATGGAAAAGGAACACACATGGAGTTGTTTGAGCCTTACATCATATTTGATCAGCAGAGAGATAGCATGACAAGAGAGAGAGAGAGAGAGAGAGAGAGAGAGAGGAAGCAGTGAAAACAATATTTTTAAAATTCAGACTGTACTCTGGCCCAAACTTCCTGTCAAATGCTGTGCTATACGAACAGAAAAACAAATCAGCCCTACTGATTGTTTACATAAGAGCTCTTCAAGATGAGAACGGGCTACTAATTCTATAAAATATGATGTTCTATATTCAGCTCTTTTACTAAACTTTGGGCTACTAAATTGAGAAGTAAGACAAATGGGCTAGGACCTAAATTTTTGTGGGATTTTGTTCATGTAAGCCCTAACGCTGCACATCCATTCCTTTAGTGTATCTAGTCACTTGTTTTTTCTTAATCTGAAATTTAATTAGCAGCTTTCAATTATATTAAGGATGTGTTTATCTGAAGTCTATTTGCGTTATCTAGTACTAGTAATGAATGTAGCATAAGTCCCTGTCGCTTCTTATATGCTTGTGGAATGATCTCCTGCTGCTACAGCAGAATAAAACTATTTCTTGCTGGTTTTTCCCCCCCTAATTTGGATGTATAAATAGGAAAAAAAAATCTCTAATCTCTGGCAAAAAGTGTCACACAGAAATATACCAGTATTTGTTTCATGTTTGAGATCTGATTATAAAGTCGTAAAATTAGATGAAAGATAAAGATGAAGAACTTTATTGTAAAAATGCAAAACTGCATGTGCAAAATAATGAAAAACAGGATTTCTATTACAAACATAGTTTTTCAAACTTTAATTATACTCTGTAGCAAGGAGAAAAGAAAATGAAAATGGTAATTTAAACATATAAATAATTTATACAATTTATTTTTAAGATATTTAAAAATGGCTTGAAACCACTTTTGCATCCAGATGTTATACATGGTTACTCAGAAGTAAAATCATATAAACCTTACAGCATAAAGCTGTGTCTGCTTATTCAGAAAAACTGTCACTAAATATAATGGTTCTTATTGCTAAGTAAGTATCTACACTAAGATAAACCATCCATCCAAAAGAAATACTGTTAAAATGAGGCTAATAGCAAGAATGTAATTTGTTCTGGTTTTAAGAAAAGAAACAAATTATTAGTATGAAGATAGGTATCCAACAGAAGCCCATAATAATGTCATCATAAAAATGACTCGACTCCCAGCTGTTCCACTCACCAGCCGACCATAAAAACCCCAGTTCCTGTGGTTTACTCATGAGTAGCAGCTGTCCAGAGTACGTGGGTAATCCCACGATCTCTCTCCAGAGAGATTTCGCTGGCCAGAATCTGTCCTCTAGCCACCAATTTCAGACCTAACACCTCCCCTTTCCTTCATGGACTTCTAGCTCATCATGTCCTCACTGGAAGTGGCTGGGGGTCGAGGGATTCTATCTACACCCACAACCATAATGTAGCCTATATGGATATAAAGCTCAGCTGAGCCTCATTTCTTAATCACATTTGGAATTATTTTTTTAACCGTTTTTTAAATATTAAGAACTTTCGGAAGTTTGATGGCATTCACTGGGTGAGTTTCCTTCAATCTTTAACAAAAGACATTTTAAGTGTGACTTTAAGGACTTAGCCATTTTTGGGAATAAACAGCAAAAGGGTGATTAGAGTGTTGTTTCTGGAAAGTTTTAAACAGACTAAGGGTCTAGATGGACTTGAAATGGGATTTTTAAATTAATTGAATGAATCCTTCCCATGGGAAAATGGCTTGTGTTTTGAATGCCGGAAAAAAACCACAACATGATAGCATGGGACTTTGAAGGTTAGACACTAGAAGGAGCTGAAAGGAAGGAAGGATTGCAATTAAAGGAGAAGAATATATATTTGACTTGTTAATACAGAATGGAGCAAAATACCTTTACACTGAATGTATTGAAGGATATATGTGAACAATGGACTCAAAAGTTAATTTTAAGAATATCTGCCATTATAGATAGACTCTGTGTGGATGATTATGTGAGATGAACAAGTTCTACTGGATAAGACCAAAATAGATTTGAATGTGGATTTAAAAATGACAGGATAAAAGAATGATCTGCAAAAAGATGAAATACTGGATATACAAATGAAACCGGCTGACATTTTAATAATTTTAATTGTGACTGTTTTTATGTATTTATTGTTTTTAATTAAGTGCTATACACCACCCAGAGTCACTTTTAAATGAGATGAGCAGCTATATAAATATGATGAATAAATAAATGACACATACCAACAACCAATCAGGAGAGTAACTTGGATAACTATGGGATCTACAAAGAAGACCTGTTAAAGTTTTGACAGACTTAGTGAGAAAGAACAAAAAAGGAAAAAGATCAAGTTCTAGGACATTACTTCAAGGGGTAAAAGAACAAGATTGTTAAAAGGAAAGGAAAGGAATATCAAGTTGGTTTATTTGATCAAGGTTAAAATAGATGTTATTACTTCTGGTAAGCCTTAATGGACTTTTGCTGACTAGGACTGAATGACTAGGTTTTAAGGATTTGTCTACAGATAAGAGATGTGATATGGGATGAAGAGATTGCTGTATTTTAAGAGAAAGTGATAAGTTGTTAAAATTGTTTATACTTGTTGAGACAAAGGTGGAAGGTACTTCCTTCTGTTTCTTTTTTCTTTTTTGTTATATTATTTTTTCTTCTCTATTGTTTATTTTATATAATTCTTTTTTTCTTTTTTGCACTTTTTCTTTTTTCTATTCCTTTATTTTTTGTAGTTTGTACAAAAATACTTAATAAAATTATTTGTAATACTTAATATTACAAGTATTAATAAGTATTAATAAGTATTATTTGTAATACTTTACGAAATTATTACTTGTAATACTTAAAAAATTATTTGAAAAAAAATGATGCAGATTATATAATTTTCCATAATTATGTCATGAGAAAAAATGTATATAAGAGAATGATGCTGCAAAAAGTGAGGATGACTAAAATGTACTATATAAAGGGTTTAAAGAGAAAATTTTAGTTGCAAGGAATGTCATTTTGGAAGTTTGTAAAGAGGACTAAACATGAAGACTCCAGCTGCGTGAATGGAATTAAAAATGCAAGTGAGGAATGATTTCGGATTAAATGAAGTGGGCAATGTTGGAAAGAATATTTTAAAGGTTTGTATAAGAATGACTGTGCTATACCAAATAATAGGATTTAACTGACTGCAATATATATTAGTTTCCAAGAAAAATTGATGAAAAGTAGTCATAAATATAATGAGAAATTAGGAAAATGGTAAGTAATTGGAGAGATGTTAATAGGCGTCCTTACTCCCACTGATTCAAAATTCTCTTCCCTCCATCGCCAGTAAGGCAATGAAAAAAGCTTCAACAGTGCATATATTGACACTTTTTCTCTTCCATACAGCAGATGCTGTGCTATCACTAGCCTAAAGACTGTTGCTTTGCCCTAAATACTGCCTAAATGCTGTTTCCCCCAAAATTTTTACTTTCCCCTTCATTGTCATTTCCCATTGACTTATTTCCACCACTGAGTGCTTTCTGGTTTTTAAAAATGTTTTTAGAGCTGTTTCCTCTGTCCTGCTTATTCTTTTAAATGCCATTACCACACTGAATGCTAGTTCCCAATTATTGCCACTTTGTCCTTGATTACTCTTTCACCAATAACATTAACTAACGTGCTTTTATTGCATTGTGCCTCAATAAAAATCAACCTCTTTCTCTGAGGTGTGTGTGGCTACCATTTTTGAAGTCCATACTCATGCGGGGAGCTATAGATTTAAGAATTCTTCAGTTAAGCAATTTCATTTGCATACTGCTGCTGGTACTGTACAACAAAAATGGCAGTGTATGGTTGAAAACAGTACATATGTTTCACTGGTCTAATATGGCATGTATGTTTATCAACTGATTTTACATAAATAAAATATGTATCTCTGAACATGCACAGAATGCTTCTTCAAATGGAATCATTTTCCATAAAAATGTTCTACCAGGTAAGTGTCTATGAATTCATACATACTTTCCCTTCATTAATCATTGCCCAGGTCAGATTCTCAGTCTCAGCAATACTCACATGCATACACTCAACACTTCAAACTCCAATAAATGCAACATATTTTATCTGAGCAGAAGCTTCAAAGCAGCTTGTCTGAGAGAGAACAGTTGTGTTAGACTAGTGTTTACATATATATTGATAAATGCACAGGTGTTTGTGCATAAGTCCCATTTTGGAATGTCATGGAATACCAAGGTGTTCAACACACACAATTCTCAATAGAACCATCAGTCCTACATGACAATCATTTGAAGTCTTACTAAAGTAGATAAGGTCTATATGATTAAAATAGGCAAATAAGATGCATGCAATCTTATTTTTAAGTTCTATGCAAAACCAACTGGAAATTGTTCTGTACATACCACAAGGTCTGAGAAATTGCATTACCAAAAGCAGAATGTTGCTTCTTACCGATAAATGGGAATATAATAAAGAGTCTCGTGACATCTTAATAAAGAGTGCTGTCGCTTCCAAAGATTCACAGAAAAGCTTAAAAAAACAAATGTGTTGGGGTTTAAGATGCCAGAGGACTCTTTGTAGATTTTGCCGTAAAAGGCTAACAGAGCTATCTGTCTGGAAACTGAGTATATAATGACTTCAAAACACACAGTCTGTGATCAGTGAAAAAGAATAAACAATCAGCAGTTCCTTCTTGGCTTTCCTGCCACATTTCTTTGAATTGGCAAGATGAGTAAGCAGAGCTGCTAAGACACAATGCTCAGAGGAAAAGCAGCGAGCACGGGTTGGCACACAGTTCGCTTCCTCTGTGGCGATGCAGCTGCTCAGTCATTTGGAACACTGGCAATGTATCCAAATCCTGAAAGTTCTGGATTGCCTTCATGAAAAAGATTCCCTTGGTTCAATCTACATGCGCTACATATAAGATAGACAAGATATACACTACATACAAGCCCCATGGCATAGATCCAGGTTCCCTGAGAGACTGTCTAACCCCCATTACATTGTCCTGTCCCACCCAGTCAGGCAGAAAGGGCATATTATGGATCCTGTTGGCGAGAGAATATCAACTGGCGGGTCCCGGGAGGAGAGCCTTCTCTGCCGTTGCCCCTGCCCAATGGAATATTCTCCCCCTAGAAGTGAGGCAGGCCCCTACTCTCTCAGTTTTCCAGAATTCAAGACCTGGCTCTGCCAACTCACATGGGGCGAGAAGAGATACAACCAACCCTGAGGGTGGCTGGCACCTTGAAAATACTCTCTGAGTTTAATAACTCCTAATTAACATCAGTCTCTTGGAAGTATTATAGGAATCTTGTTGTTGTAGTGTATTTTAATTAATCTTTATTCTATTTTAATTAATATTTATTCTTTTTTACTGTAAACCGCTCAGAGTCGCTCTGCAATGAGATGGGTGGTGACAAATTTGAAATATAAATAAATTAAATAAATAAATAAATACCTGCTTATATTTTCAGATACAATCGTTTTCCCCAGCATTTCCATCCTAGCATACCTAGTTGAGTCACAAGTTGTTTGCTATGCTTATTCCTTCCTATGATGAAATTTACTATGGTAGTCAAGGGTGGTGTGCTTAATAAAATTCCAAGTATTAAATTAGGCATTCTTGTAAAGTATAACCTATTGCTCACTTCAAAATTGGCAGGTTGTGAAAATTGATTCAGCTGTGTATTTTGATTACCTATTTCACACTGTCATTGTTATAATAAATGCATTGTTTGTTAAAATAATATGAACAAAGTTATGATATTTGTGACCTTGGACAAAGATAGCATAGAAATACATTAATATTTAGGAGCAAAGTAGCATAAATTGAGACTGTTTTGTGGGAGAGGGGAAAGGCAGGGAATAAATCCTATTTATTCCTGCTCAGAAGTTAATCATTTTGAGTATGCTCCCAGATAAACCTATATATAATTATTGATAGATGGTTAATAGAAATACATAGATGCCAGCTACTTAGCTAAATAGACTATAGTTATATAAACAGAGTTTTGCTGAGATGACAATTTAAAAATCAAACCGATAAATTTGAAAGCCATAAAAATGCAGGAATACAAGTTGTATTAAATGGCTTTTGTATTTATTAGAGCTGTACAGCTCTTTGGAAATAATTTAGAAAAGATACTACAGAGCTTGCAACTTCGTCTGCAACGGTTTAAAGAAGAAGCATCTTTTTCTGGATCATATGCCTTACTCCTATTGCTGCAATGTGATCCTGGTAAAAGACATGTTTGCTTTAAAGAATTGAAGGCAGGGGCTACATTCATGTTCTCATGTATTCCAAAGCAACTTTTTTAAAAAATAAGCTGAAGCACTCCACAGACCTAGTATGTAGATCTAGACATAAAGTTGATATTAGATTAAATTATCATATATTAACAGTTACAATCTTGTTAAGCAATACATAATACTAAATAAGAGATAGACAACTTTGTTGGATCAGGAGCACATTTAGAATTTTAAAAGGGTGTGTGCACCTACAAGATGAATGCTATGGAAGACTTGCCTATTCCCAAATTACCATGGTCTGTCAGAAAAGGGAAACCAAAACTTGAACTAGTCTCCAAAATGCTTTCTGCTATCCCAGTACAGTAAATATTTGTGGGACCCTCCCCCAAAACGTTCTTAAAAATAAATATGGTATTTGAGGTTGATGATTAGAATAACACTATTGTCACCAACAGATCCCAACTAATTATTCAAAGGTATCATAAGAGATTTATAGAATATTCTGGATAATAATACTTATTTCTGATGGGCTTTTGGTTGTAGACTTGTAATTATTTATAGATTGGTCACCTCATCAAAAACAACTTGCCAGGGGTGTTAAGCAGGTGAGATCCATCTTATACAGGGCTTCACAGTGGAGAGGAGATTGGTCCGTTTCATCAAGTCATCTAGCTTAGAATTGTTGATGGGAGGACTTCTCTTTTCAAAGTACTTCAAAAGTGTGTCTTGATCAAAACTTTTTCAAAATAAAGCAACCCTTCCAAGTTCTGCATAGTTCTGCTATTCACTACATGCCTCAGAGTTATAAACACAGCTGTATCTCAAAGATAAAAACATAGGGAGAATAAAATATCTAGCATATCCATATGGCAAGTCTGTTCAAAATCTACTCTGGAAATAATTTTACAAAATCTAATAAAGCAATCCACAACATCAGTGAACTTGTACAGCTATTCATCTTCCAAAATGATAGACCTGTGATATTATTGCTAAAGGCCAGATTGGTTTATAGCAACTCGTCCATGACTTGATTCTGTATGAAGGAGCCAACTTAGCATTAATTGGGACCCGGGTGAATGAATTCTGCAGTATGGATTTGGTTTAGTTCTGTCCACTTGTTTTATCAGTGAACCACTGACACAAGTTGGGATAAATTGTGAGGAGGTTAATGTAGGCCATAGAAAGACTGTGAAATATCTTGAAGCAGGTACAAACTACAAGAGCCTTTACCTGGCACTGGATTACAAATCAAGTCCATTTTTATTGTGGTAATTAGCCAGCACAAAGCAAATATAACAGTACACCTAAAGATGAGACTAAAAAGATTAAAATAAGTTACAGAAGGTAAAACAGCAGTTTTGACAAACAAACAAACAAAAGCTTAATTTAACAATAGGCCTAAGGATAAAATTAAAATGATTAAAATAAATGACAGCAGGTAAGTATAAAACAGAAATAGTTGGTGAAGGAGGCCAGAGACAGCTAGAGTGCAAATGGTATAAGTTTCCCTTATGGTTGACTAGACATGCATTAGTCCATATGGTTTTTCCTATTGCATGGTAGTGAAGGCAGCAAAAAATGTCTCAATGGCCTTTTCAAACAGTAAGTTGAAAGGCTTTGGGAGTTCAAGGGCTTATTCATATCTTCAGTGTTGAGTGTTGAGTATTCAGAATTCAGTGTTGGAGCCCTTAAAAATTACTTGTCTTCATGCTGACTTCATGTAGCGCATCATCTGCCTGTGTAGGATCACTTTATGAGGCCTGCAGATACAGGGAAGCTTATGACTGTTCAGACTATCAGATGCTGTCTTAATATGTGTAATGAACTGGTACCACTGGCTTTACCAAAAATAATGGTTCACTCACTCCTGAAGTAGCATGAGTATATGTGTTTTGTAACATTCAATATTATTTCATACATTTTATGTTTATAGATCTTTAGTTTATAGATCACCAAAGTTTATACAGCAATAAATTTGTTTTTAGAGTGGCACAAGACTCTTATTTTAGTAGCAAAAGAGTAAAAATTTGATAGGATTTTCATACCATAATCAAACATACTCCTTTTAAAGGTATATTGTCAGAACTGTGCCCTACCTGTCAGTTCCTTCTCTCAAACTTTCTTCAAGTTAAGAAAGAATTATGAGCTCTGAGGATGTACATTTTCAGTACATTTTGTATACATTTGTCTGATTGTCAAAAAGAAAGGAAAAGAAAAGAAAAGAAAATTAAAGAAAAGAAAAGAACCTGAGCATTTGTAATGGGAAAAGCTGCCTGGCTACCAAGTTGCCAGTTTTGCAAGCTGAAAACGCCTAGGAGAGCTATGAAGGGACACAATAGAAAGTCATCAATTCTGCAACAAAATGCTTTCCTCAAAGCCTCTATCTGTGTATGTAGGATACAGAAATGATTAAAGAGGAGGAGACAGAGCAATAAAATCTAAGCAAGGCAAAGAATTCTGAATGTTGCTTGTAGAAGGAGGAAACTGAAAAAGTTATGGAGCAAGTAAAATCCTCTTCCCCACTCCACAGAATAGAGAAAACCTTCCTTGCACCCTACATCATCCAGGCAGTTACTTGGGGCGGAGCGGGGGGTAATCAAAGCAGCCTGATGCTCTGTGTATCAACTAGTATGCTACTAAAGAAAAGGGAAAAATAGAATCCTTGTCAATATCAATCCTACTACCTTTGCCTGTGATACTGTGCACACAGAACAGTTGGAAAGATCTGCAAGGTGTCAAAACAATTCAGATCAATCCTGGCTGTGTTTTTAAGGAGAATCTGCAGGGTGGTGAATTTGTCAGGCTGTATATAAATAATCTGAATGGTTGGACTTGAGAACACAATGCAATGTCAGCTAAAGCCTTGGGAAAATATAACAAGAGTTACTATAAATAGGAAACAGATTAACCCAGAATCTCAACAGATTTTCATCACTGCAAGGAAGACAGTTCAGGTCTGAATCTGGAGTGATGAAAAGACCTCATGTCCTTACGAAGTTTCTTGACTGGTATGTCTTCCAAACTTATCCTGATGCCCTCTCCAGCTGACAAATCAAAAACTGAAGTAGAAAGTGGAATCTGTTGAAGTATGTTAAAAGATGAAATATGGTTTAAACATGCCAATTGCTTCACCTAGATGAGTAGTAGATGGAAATTCATGGGTAAGAAAAATAACCATACCTAGTGTTGAGGTCCCCAAAACTTAGGAAGCAAATGATATCTGAGCATCCTTTTCTTGGGGCTAGAGCAGGGAAATAAGGCAAAGGAAGGAAAACAACTCTAATCAGAGAAAGAAATACTTCCTTCCCATCCCTTTCTTTTTAGAGGATTTCTTTTTTCTTGTTCTTGTTTATCTTCTAACACCATAATGTGACTGCAGAAACTCAAAACGTCAAAAAAAATTTTTTTTATTGTTTGGAGCTACATAGCTTTGAGAAACCTCTTTATTAAACACTGGGTTGTAGCAACTTTACAATACAACAAAGGCTTTCATGACAGGGGGTTGGGAGCACAGAAGAGACAAAGAGAACTGACTGTTCTCATTGAAATGGACAAACTCCTGTTTTCATGCTCTGAACAATCACAAGACCTAATCCCTTACTATAATATACATATAAAATAATTTGGGCTATTGGTTATTTAGAATTCTTTTCTTCAGATTGACAGTAGCTCATCCAACTCAGAAAATCCTCTTTTCTCTGCCACCTGAAACCTTTTCACTTGAGCAAATGGGAACTTCTCCAGGTGCAACATGTGCTCACATGGGGCTTCTCGTAAGTTTGTGTGTGTGTGTGGTTTTCTTTTAGACATGTAGCAAATGGACTGAGGCATTGTGCATCTCATGTGTGATTTATGGTTCCAGACTCTGTGTTTGCTACTGTGTGGCACTCCAGACCACTTAGTATTGCTTTTGGTTTGGCCCACATTGCTTGGTCCTCCAGAAAAATATACTGGCTGCTTTCCAGTATTGGCATTTGCTGGACCTAGAAAGGGGCCTGGGGGTACCCCAGAGCAGCTATCCAATGGTTCTTTCTCATATCAAGGCATTGGCTCAACTAGCAAGGGGAATTTTGTAGTCAGCAGACAGAGGGTGGAAGTCAGTTGCTGTGTCTGCCCAACTAGTGGTGTGTAAAGATGGAATCCTTTGTGTCTCGCTGTTCACAGCCTGATAGGAGGATCTGGCACTGTCTCATGACAAGTTTGACCCTGTCAGTTTATTACTATTACAAAAGAGGAATTTGTATTTTTAAAAGAAATAATGGATATTTGGATATTAGGCACATTAAGCTATGCATGTTCACCAACTTGCAGGAAGGCCACTGCACATCTCAGGCTCAGAGGAAAATGCATGTGAGCAAAACTGTATATGATTACTTCTTGGTGAGCACAACTAAGCTTATAAAATGATGTCCAAATTTAAAATGCTCTAGAAGCGAACAGTCATATTACTCTATAAAAATTATTTTCAAACCCAAAACATTTTAAGGAAACACAATACTTGAGTAAATTGTCACTGACACACAGAGACACATATTTGGGGAATGAAATATAGCCTTGGTTATATGATATGAACTTCTTGATATGCTAAAATTAGCAAGAAACATATAAATGAAAAACAGAGCATCACAAGCACGATGGGTGACCAGCTAACACCTTTGAAGCCTTTGGTTTGTTACTGAGTTTAACAGATGGCTGCACCCTTTAATATATCTCAGAGGTGCTGACTTGCATTGCGTCATTCTATCATGAAACTAAAGTGAGCTAGTATTTTTATTTCTTTTGGGGTGAATTTCCCCATGGTAATTTCATTTTGTTAAGTGTCAGAATACAAGTAACCCTAAGATTAGTGCTGGAACATAAAATGGGATGCACATTCTTTGATAGTGAATTCAGGAAAGAGAGAACAATAATTACAGATAGAAGCTTTTACAACTTGAGAATAATCTCCATTAGGAAGAAGACTTTTAGACTATTATTTTTCTTTGTAGTTTTTAGTTCTGTGTTTAACTTTGTAAATAACTGTTTATGTTTTTAAGCACATTCCAGATCGAGTGAACCAAGGCTTAGTGTAAGAGGCCATCTCTCCATTACAAAAGCCACCCATGTTGATAAATACAGTACAATGACTTCCTGTTTAGATTAGGTGGCTATATATTAACCGTTTTGTAAAAGTGTATAAATGTACCTTTAAATATGTTTCAGAGGAAAAGGAAAACTATGTGAAGCAAGTTATATACTGTCATAGAAAAAAAGATGGATGGCTGCTGTCCTGGCTTAGCTTCTGCTGGAAAAAACAACAAGTCGGCAGGGAGGCCTAAAAGTCATTCAGCACTAAACCGTGTTTTCTTTGCCACTTTTGAAGGTTTTATTAGTATTTTGTCAGATGTTGCAGTTTGAATTTTTTGGCTGTCTCTGCAAACTATACATTTTCCTCTGTCACCATGAAGCAATGCTCTAACCTCTGCAGCTTTCATAATTAAATTGTGCTTAACTTGTCACATCTGTGATGCATAAAAAGAGGTGGTGGTAGCGGTGGAAAACATTCATTGATGATAACCTCTGCAAACTTTACAAAATAGACAATAAAATATCAAGAAACGTGTAAAGTGTCACTAAGAAAGCCGACAAGTAAGCACTGCTGACTATAGAAAACTGACATTAGAATCAAGCCATAAACATTTTCTTGTATAATATGAGGTAGAATGGATTAGGTGGGAAGAATCTATGACCACCAACTCGTTTCAGTAGTTGATTTTGAACACATCATCATTTAAAACAATACCTCCATCTAGCGGAATCCTGTTTTTTAAAAAAAGTCAGTAATGTTGTACATGGGCTTCACTGACTGCTTTGATTTTACAAACAAGACTCTCTAACATAGTTATTGCCAGACCCAATCATTATCCATAAAAAATGAAAAAAGGAAAGGAGACATTTGTAATGCAAATGAGCATTCTAGATAATTTAAGTTTACAATCATATTGGAAACTTAATTGATGCAAGGCCCACTTTAACCCTCAAGATCCAAGGAACATTTTTAAAGAACAAGTGATTCTGGGCGGCTCACCATATAACAAAGAAAATGAAATGCAACACAATTCAAAAACATAGCAAGCAAAAAAAAACAGATAAGGAAAAGCAGATAAAAAACAAGATGGTGAATCCAGCCAACAACAGAACTCACAAGTGGTTCCACCTTAGCCCAAGGCCTGGGACAAGTGCAAGGTCCTCAAGGCCCTGAAGAATACTACCAAGGTGGGAGTCATCAGGCCTTCCTGCCTTATCCAACTTTTTAAAAGGTACTTTAAGGTACAATCAAATAAGAAGCTGGCATACTGCAAATGAAAACATAAGCCTTTGTCCTGGTGTTTACTTGCTGTTGAGACTTTGGATTTCACAGAGATCTGTCTATGGTGGTGCAGAGCATCCTGCAGGACTGGTTTGACTTTTAGTATATATTTGTTTTGTGCTTAGTCATGGCCATCCTGGCAACCAGTCTGTGAATGAACCATGTCTCCATTAGTAACCGTTTTGTGAATGCACTCCTCATCCCCTCCTATTGCGTTCAAAATTTCAAACATGTCCTGGCAAAAATGATTGCCTGAAACTGCATTAGGACATCACGAAGCATTTTGATTGAGAGAGAGAACTTTGATGAATGTATGGGAAAACGCAGAACTGAAGACAACATCTGGAGTGAGAAGACTGGTTTAAGCTCTCCCTGAAGTTCATTTCCTTCCCAATGCCTGTCCTGACTCCCTTAATTCTGTCAATGGAGAGTTTCCCCTCTAAGTTGCCTTCCCAATAGGCTTTGTGCCTCTCTCGCCTTTTATGTCAGGAAAGTTTATGATGCCAAATGTCATAATACTAATGAGGTGTAACACTGGCTGCAGTTTTGATAGAATGAGCAATAAAACAAAATTGGAGAACACATGAGATCAAATTGAAATACAACATTTCATCAAAAAACACTTTCCTATCAACAATGGCATTTTCCCTTATAGTGTTTTTCAGTTCAATTCAGTTTTATTACAATCATACCATTGCTCATGTTCAGACAGACAGTACGCAACAAGAGTATAGAAGTCAAACAAATTAGAAGCATTATCCTAAATGGATATTCAGATAGAATCATTATCCTCTGATTACAGTGGTATTGAGCCTGCCTGCCTCTCTCACGCTAGAATCTTTGTAGTGTTTTTGTTTTAATTTCCCAGCCTTAAATGTTATGTCAACTGAAAGATTGGCAGTAGATTACCTCTACAAACAACAAACTCAATTTGTTGGGTTTTGCACATGGACCAATTTCTTCCCTTCAGTCTTTAAGTGGCATTTGAAAAAAATTAGTCAGGAAAGTACTAAATGGCTAGCTATTGTAGTTATATATATATTTTTCGATTATGTATTTGTAATGTAGATGCATTTTATTTTAAGTTTATGGTTGTAATAGAGAGAGAAACATTATATTTTGATGCCAGCTGCTTTGAAAAATAGGCTTGAAAAGTTATCTATTTAAATTATATAATCCAGGGGCCATAGACAGTATACTGTAAATGGGAACAACAAAGCCAACCACCATGCCATCAGTTCATGCTGAGAAAAGGTTTTATTTAATTAAGAAAACATTTCTTTGACATTTTCTCCTACAGTCCTTTCAATGCCCAACTGCAACAAATTTGCAATTTAGTGTTTCTTTATATTGTGGTTTGTTTGTTTTTTTTAAAGCTATCTTGTGAGCTTGATAAGTGGGGTATAAAATAGAAAATATATAGAAAACTGAAATGAAAAAACTTTGAGATTTGCAACATGTAACTATATAGTTTTAAATCTGGTGCCATTATTCTGGCCTTATGCCTTGTAGTGTACTGCCTAACTGATGCATCTTAGCTTGTTTTGCTTCACATACTAAGAATAAACACATTATCTGGCAGATGGGTAGAAATGTTGCATTAAATGAATGAAATTCAGTACTCCTCTCCTGATGATGTTAGGAGAACCAGATGTTGTTGGTGTCTTTCCTCTTTACCACCGTCCCTCTAATATGTCACACAAAAAATATGCCTGAAGAAAGGAAGGTAAGTAGATTTCTCTGGGTCTAAACACGATAGCTCTCCAATGGTGAAAATGCTCAGGTACTAATTCCCCATTGCCCCGGCTGTGGAAATTGAGACAAGGCAAGAGAAAGGAAAGGTAACGTTTGCTTCTATCTGTTGTCACTGGAGCGGCACACATGGGCCACATGAGAAGCTGTAATGGTATGTGGGAATGTCCTTGGGAGACAGGGCAAGAGATGCAACCAAGGACATGGTCAGATAAAAGGCAGCTGGGCCCACAGCAGGCATGTGGGTGTGGCAAACATCTCAGAAGGGACCTTCCCTAGTTTCTTGGGCTATAAAGGCATTGGGGGAGAAATGTACTTTGGGACTTGCAAGATGCTGTTAATGTAACTTTACAATAAAGTAGAATTAGTTCATCTGGGCATACTTCTTGTTTGGACTACCTTGCAAGGCTGACATCAATCTGGAAGCAATTACACCATTGGAAGACCAATACTGGATTTAATCCAGTAAATGGAGAAAGTGCATAAAACAGAAAAATAGGCATGTGTTAAATTCTTCTACATGTCTCTATCAGGATCATAAGCTCATGCTTCCCCCCACCCCCCAAAATTGTTAAATTGCTACTTGTGTGAATTATGTCTCATTTATTTGGGTCTACAATGGTAGGAGTAACTAATGGTAATGCATATATGAATCAGCACTAGGACTGAAAATGTCAGGTACAGATCTCTAAGTAGCTATAAATTGTCAACCGCCAGCAGAAGTTTGTAATGCAGCAATATGCCAATAAACAAATAAAACTCACATGACAGTTCTGACCCAGTCACAATCTCTTAGTTTAATTGATCTGACATGATTGTTATTAGGGTAGAAGAATACAAACAAGTCCATTGACTTACACTCCTCAAAGGAAAGTTAGGGCAGGAGTTTAAATAAGCATGTAAAAAAAAGACAACCCTTCTTTTGGTATCCAGTTGTGGAGCTGTGGAAAAAACTGATGTCAATTCAAAGGGCACCTTTTCCTAAGCGGACAGACAGACAGACAGACCAACAGCAAAATACAGTCCACACATTTAAATAAACCTCATCAAATATGAACAAACATGCATATCAAAGTGAACCCATAATATTACAGTTACATTAAAGTACAATTTAACTGTAATATTTAACAGGGAACATTGGTATGTATGTATGTATGTATGTATGTATGTATGTATGTATCTATCTATCTGTCTGTCTGTCTGTCTGTCTGTCTGTCTGTCTGTCTGTCTATCTATCTATCTATCTATCTATCTATCTAATTGATATACCCCTTGACACCTAGGAGACTCTAGACAGCTAAGAGAATTAACAGAATAAAGCAGTACAAATCTTGTGATCTTCTCAGGTCCAGCCAATTAACTGCCTGTTCCTGCTTTTCTGGGATTTGCTGCTGCTCTGTTCAGTGGCAAGTTCAGGGCTATTTTTCTTTTCATGGTCAAAAGGACCCTCACTGAGACAAGAATAAGAAGAGGGGCAGTAGGTAGCTGGTTTTTGGGGGGAGGTTGCTTACTGCTCCTCAACTGGCCAGCTGATGGAAACATTGGGAGCTTCAAGGAGGGAAAATGAAGATACTTGCTAAGCACCATGTGGCACAAAAATGGTATTTATGATTCCAAGGGGAGAAGCCAGCAACCATGTGGAAGGGAACTGTGTGTAAATATGAGTAAGTAAGAGTAAAGGATATAACAGAATGTGGCTTTCAGATTATGCTTTCCAGATAAGCATCTATATACAAATGCTGCATCAAAAACAACAAAGTGCCTAAAAGCGTCTTAAAGACTAACAGATACATTGAAGATCGGATGACTGTAAGTTTAACTAAACACAAAATGAAGATTAAACAGTTAAGATTGTTATTATATGGATGGGAAATAAATGGAATACTGTTCTGAATGTTTAAACTTAGAGAGAGAGAGGGAGGGAGTATGTTAATTTCTGCTTTGAGTGTATTATTTTTCCTAAAGATGTACTATAGCAAACCACTCTTTTTTCAGCATTAGCCCCTGTCTTAGCCTATATTGCTGTCTAATCAAGCAAATATTATCTACTTAAATTGCAATGAAACAAATGGTGACAAAGGGTCAATATCTCAAAGTCTGTTTCACTGGAATTTAGGCAGATAAGATTTGCTAGATTAGGCAGTAATACAGGACAAAACAGGGGTTGACATTAAGATAAAAAATTATCTTAACACTTCAAAATATCTGAATTTCTCCCTCTCCCTGGATCACTTTATTCCAAGGAGCCATCATGTATGCATCTCAGTTTTCATGAATTCTCATGTTAATGACTTAAACTTAACAAATGGAAGATGCAATCTTCATAGTTAGTTGAGCAGAAAGGTTGAAGTGAACAAAATCAGGCTTGTTGGCTCTAATATCCGCTACACAGAAGCCTGTCTATTTGCAGTGCTTACTACAATCCAAAGTCTGAGGTATTCTTTCACAAATACTGGTCACCTGCTGAGCATTTGAATTAAGTTAAGTTACATTATAATTGAATTTTCCTAAGGCACTGTATTAGCATTTTCCATGATCTTACTTTTATTAGCCAAATCACTAATCAGGAATAGCATGGTTATGCTGCCTGCTAGCTAAATTATCTGCTGTTGTATAGATCTTTAAGCCAATTTGCTACCCACAAAGAGACTATCATTCCCATTTCCCATTAAAGGGCACTCATGTTATTCTTTGGGGGCTAAAATCAAGCACAAATTTAGCTTGCTAAACCTTATTTTAAAAACTGTTTGGGTTTGTTTGTTTGTTTTTACTCAATCAGGGTGATACTTTTTCCTGATAAGCAAGAGTAAAATGAAATTCATTTAACTGCAAAGAATTCCCAGTCTATTCTATTGCAGTTCACATCCTTAGTTATACCATATCTATTGCTTAACTGGAATCTAAATCAAATTTCCAAAATTACTTGCTAAACTAAAAAAAAGTGGAACTACTTGCTTCCACTAAAAAAAAGTGTGTGGGTGTGAATGAATGTTTTTTTGTTTGTGTGTGTGTGTGCACATGCATGCACCTTCAAGTTGGTCTTACTCCTGGCAAGATAGATGATTGAGAAAGAGAGAGAAAGAGAGAGAGAGGGAGGGGACAGGGAGAGAGAGAGAACCATGCCGTGTTCTTAGCGGCAGTATAGAAGTATTTTGCCGCCTTCTAGGATAAATTTAATTTAGTCTAATCTTCAGCCCTGGGATTCTCTACTGGTCTATCTCCATTTAGCAATGAAAAACTTTATTGCAGTCTTTAACCAGCCCAAGGAAATTGGTATGCAGATATCCAAAACAGAATTGACAATATCAGGGTAGTTAGAAGAAATACATGCAGAGAATTTTGGCTAAAAACAGTATTAAAAACAGACAATGCTAAGATGTTTGTTCAGGCTACACGTGTGTGACAAAAGAGAACAGAGATTAAAATTAGCAATCCAGTAGTATAAACTTTAAACTAGTAATAGAAAATAGAAAAAAAAAAAGATAGATAGATCGATAAAATTATCCAAAAGGGATTTAAGAATTATAAACCTCTCTTACAAACCCCTGTCAATCCTAGAAGAATATATGCAGCATAATAGCTGGCATGGCATGTACACACCAATGCATAAATACCCTCAAGAAGTTAAAAAGTAACCAAACCTTCATGATGATCCAGAGCCATTTCTGACTGTCCACACTCAGGCAGGTTCAAGGGCTCTTCATTATAAACCTGGCTACCTTGTGTGTTATTCCAGGGTTGATGTAAGAAAGCAGAAATCGCTTATACTCTTAATTGTGAATTCTGTTTTGCTGGTCAGGAGTGGGGTAATTAGAGCATTTCAGAGTTCGGTATGGAACTGGCAATACAGAAAGACACGCTGGATAGTTTCGACCTGTCCTGAGTCACAGGGACAACATTTAGTAATGAAAACTGACCCTGCTTAACTTCTGGCCAGAAAAGGTTGGCCAAATGTTGTCACCTACTGAGACAAGAAGGTTTAAACGTGTTCTGGGCTATGCTTCAATTGTTGGAGTAAAACATTATAACTTTAGCAATGTTTATAAACATACAGTATTACACACTCACTCACACACATACATGCATTGAGCCATACCACTGATAAAGAATCAAAATTACCCATGACATATTTCCAAATCTACTGAAACTGAAAATTTCATAAGAACGTAATTCAAAATTTAAAATTCAAAAAGAACGTAATTCAAAATTTCATAAGAACGTAATTCAAAAAAGATACAAACACTATAGTTCGGGCAAACAAGGGCACACCAACTTATTGTTGAAAATATAGCTTGCAGTCTTAAGTAAGTTTGTGAGTAGCTTTATTGATACAGTATAAGTTATTTGATTAAGATGGGCAGCCATGTAAATGCACATATTAAACAAATATGTGATATTTTGGTTAATGGGTTTGCAATCTCTAAATATTATCACTGATCAGACAACTATGATAGTCTGGTAGGGTTTGTCTCAACTTCTTCATTTTGTCCTAATAAGGAAGCACAGGTTTAGACATTATCACAATTTATATTCAAGTTAAATTATATACTATAATTTAACAGAATGTAGAAACAATTTTATAACTCAGAAACAAATTATTTTTCACAGTGTACTAGAAGGCTTATTTCCAATATATTTGGAACATACTTCCAAATATATTTGTATATATTTTATAAACATACAGTATATTTGCATCAACCACCAAGAGGATTTGCTTACAAAAATCTCTGGTGGTTTATAATTAAAAATATACAAAAATCTCTGGTGGTTTTTATGTATGATTTAGAAATAGATCAGTGACGTTGTTTTAAAGTTTATATTAACTGTCTCATTTGAAGAATGACCTTTTTATTATATCTGCATTTTTTCTCTGATTTCAAAATAGGATGCTAGTTTTCTTACTAATTATTCTGAATGATGTTGTAATTTCTGTCTACATCCTTCCTAAGTGCACCAATGAGCTTCAGCAATTTTGGCACTAGGTGGCAGTGGAGGGGCCAGGAGAAGGTTTTAGCCAGAATTGCAAAGTCCTGATAGTTCACCCACCACCACCTCTGTGGATATAGGCTGCTCTGTTAGAATAATCACAATTGTTAGCGAGGGTACACTCGCAAAATGCAAGCAGTAATCCTCCACACTTTTTCCACTGGCTTTTAACTTCAAAATGAAGAGTGTATATTACCTTCCTACTTTTATCACTTCTGGGCACTCTCCAAAACCTTGCAAATGTTTCTATAATAACCAGTTGCATAAGTTTTATGTAAACAATTAAACATGTATAATCTATTTCAAAATAAAGGTCTTTCCACATAGACCACAAATCTGAATTTGGAGAAAATCTGCTTCTTTTTTTGTATTAATGGACTAAACTTGATCTTAGCTAAAGGCCAAGAAGCCTACATGATTTATAAATAATATAAAATCCATTACAAAAGGAGAAGAAAACAAAACTGAAGTTAGATGTAAGACTTTTCTGTTTGTCTTCATGCGTTAGAAGTGTGGATGTTCTTTCGCTACAAGATATCTATAAATAAATGAAGAAATATAATAAAGAAAACAATACCTTTATAGTTCTACATCATTTCTGTTTCAAATGTTCCCTAAAGTATTCCTGACCTATAAAACTTATTTATTTTTATGTATAATAATGTATCAGGACGAGATTAAGCAAGAATAATCTGAAGATGGGATACATATTTAAGATAAAAAGAGGTAGAATTACACTGTCCTGTAGAATTACGCTGTGGAGTACACAGAGGGGAAAAAAGATCAAGCAGATGTAAGTAAATGCAGAAAGAAAATTAGTACAAAGAAAAAAACTTAAAATAAATACTTGATGATGTCATAGACAGCAAAGAATGAAACAAGTTAATCAAATGCATGAAAGAAAAAAAGGAATAGCACAAATGCTTTTCAGCTGAAGCAGTGGTGCAACCTCCTTAGTTAATACAAATATACAAGAAATTTAAGTTATATACTGCAGAATTCTTTACTGGCAAGAACTAGATAAATACCCATATATCCTCTTATTTTTATGACTGTACATCCTATGCCAAAACTAAATCCTAGTTAACAAAAATGTTGCTAAACCTGGACCAAAGATTCAGCAATGCAAGCCCAAATAATTAAATGAAGAGTAAGACACAGTATACATTTTCCCCTTGACTTCAAAATTTTTGATTTCATTATTTGCTTATTATTTCCATTTGTAACCTACCCTTTACTAAAAAGAAGGAAAGAAACAAACAAACAAACAAAAAAACCAGGACTTTCAGGTTCAGGTTTATATGAAATTTGTGGTAATAAGGAGAGCTGTTATTAGGCCACAGCAAAACATTTATCCTATTTGTTTTAGAAAACTGGTCTCACCAAATTCATTGGGACTCACAATTAAGAAAATCATGCAATATTAGAATTGGGCTGCAACAAATTATTATCTCCATTTCTCAACACCTGTTTGCATGTATGACTAGCAAAGTGAAAAATAGATGGGAGAACCAAGAAGAAAAACAAAAGATTTCACTTAAGGAACCATCTGCAACTATTTCATCAAAAGGGCAAAGAGAATCACATTGACTTCATCTCTTTCAAGACTGTGGTGTCTACATTAGTGAACAAATAGCATGGAAATAATTTCAAGTCCCTCCTCCAGATAATGAATGAGAAGGCCAAAATTTTCCATATGTTAAATGAATGCCTCATGAAGCCAATGGAGAGGGGGAAATACCGTCTGTTAACATCTGGCAATTTGAAGTATATTACTAGAATGCTAGTATTACCAATGCCATATGCAATTACAGTGCAAAAAGAGATAGACAAATTACTATAAAATGCTTAGTTATATTCCCAATGCATCCTGTCTCTTATATCAGATAATCACTATGCTTAGATCTCTTTATGATCATCTTGACCATATATTATAAACCAGGAAGTGAATACATTTGAGATCACGCTACTGTTTAAATTCAGCACGCTGTACCCTTAGAAATTCTTCTAAGAACCATATATTTTTAATATCAAGAAAGCTATTGTTTAATTTAAACTTAAGGACAGAAATAATACTGTACAATATGTATGGAAGTAAAATATCAAATACATATACAGATGTTAATTTCATAGTACTGAGAAGGTAGCACTAATTAAGTATAAAAATAAGGCAACACTCATACCATTTTGTGGAATTATTTCCTTTTGTTCTAGCATCTTTAATTGCCTCCCATAGTAACAGCAGATTGTGAAGCATGTATGACTAGCATGTATGACTAGCAAAGTGAAAATAGATGGGAGTACAGTTCTTATTGATTAATAACTGACTACAATGAGACGTCAGATCTTTTAGATCTGTTACCTAACTAAAGAAAGAGAATAAATGCCAAGAAAACAGTAGTTGTATAAGGAAAGGTAACAATGATTTACTCTTGTAATATCGCTTTGTTTCTTCCCACCTGTTATCCATTTGTAGGTTTCTGAAGCCTATGTAACACATAATCCTTTTTGCAAAATTGTAAAAGTCAATTTGTCTGCCCAGCAGTTATAAACATTTTCATGCAAGTGATCTAGGGAGACACCGTTGTTACATAAATGTAACTAAAAACAAATAAACAGATAACAGAGATAGCAGTTCTTCAAGAAGTAGCTTTTCATTTTGACTTCAGGACAGGTATGGCGAACTGAAGATAGCTCCACAAAAGCAGAGCTGATGACAATAGCAAAGATCAAGGAACCGCTGAGTAGACTGGTTACTTGGAACCTCTCTGGATAAGGAAAGGATGGGAGATCTTATCCCACACATGTCCAGACAGCTATTCTTTGCAAGGAGACTGGAAAACAGTGGTTTTTCATGGATTTGAGTGCCAGGAGACGAAGGGATTAGCCATTTTGCGTGCAACCGCGGTGTGAACTTTTAAAGAACACTATGTTCGCAAACCTTTCTAATCACCTTTCTAATAGGAAATTGCCTATTAATTAATTATTAGAAACCTTCCTGTGCATTGGTTAAAATCCTATTAAAAAGATATGAAGAAATCTTCTCATGGAAATATGTTGTAGATTAAAAAAAAACATAATAAGAGGAGACTTTGAAAGCTGGACATTAGAGGCAACCAGAAAGAACTAAAGATTATAATTAAAGGAGAAGAAACCCACTAATACAGAACAGAGAAAAATAACTTTGGAATAATTCAAGGATATTTGGGAACGACGCACACAGAAATTTCTCTTAAGATTGTCTGCTACCATAAAAATGGATTTAAAACAGGAGATAGAAGAGGATATGACTGAGACTAATAAATAAATAGTAGCTTTTAATGGTTTTTTTTCTCAACCAGGACTGATGACAAGGCTTTAAAGATTTGTTTATAGATAGGATAAGAAGAAGAAGAAGAAGAGATTTTTGTGGTATTTTTAGAGACAAGAAGCGGGACCATGAATTATCTTCCAGGCATTTCAGTGCAGGGCTGAGGAGGCAGGGAATGACACAGCAAAAGAAAGATTCCAGTTCCTTTGGGATAAATTCACAATTGCCAGGGAAAAGAGCCAGGTCCTAGCAGCTATTAGGAAAGACTATCTGGATGCAGGGATCAGGAGCATTCGCATGGACACCCTGTCCCTACATTCCAGCCATTAGATTAAAGCTGAACTTTTCTTTATGACAGAGCAACCTAAAGTAAGAAAGAAAGGGAAAGATAAAGTGAATGAGCAGAGGGAAGAGATTTACACTCATCTGCACACAAAATGCATTTTCCTAAGAGCCTCTTTGCAGTAACAGGACAGACTAGCATTTATTTCCATACTTTCAAATCTCATGGAAACTCCTTTAAGTTAATATCCTGCATATGTGAAGGACAGCAAGCGCATTAAATGCATCATTAAAGGAGGGGAGAAATCATATATTTTTTTAAATAAACTTTTAAGTGGTTGTTAAATTGTCTCCATAGGCTAAATCTGGAGACAGCCTAGGCTGTCTCCCACTCCTACACTTTTTGCTGGGAGTAGATGTGTTTAATTTCTGGATCTTATTAAAGCACATGTTTGGAGTGGGCCAAAGTTGAAGTACGTGCATTAATAACATCTAAACAAAGTCTCCTCTTGGACTTCTCCCACCTCCCTAGCAACTATCATGTAGGAGCTTTGCTGTCCATCTCTGCCAGGAGATTTTAAAAAATGAATAGAATTCAATGTTAGAATACTTTAGTTACAGTAACAGACTTTCTGTGGCCAAAATGAGTCAGAATGACTCAGAAGGTGCTTCCAGATGGAAGGCTTCAAGCAGAATCTTTTTTAAAAAAACTTTGGGCAGCTATTCCATTTTTTCCCCCTCCTTTATGGTTTGCTTGTTTGTTTGTTTATTTATTTGTTGGGTGGAAAGAAGGAAAATAGGAGGAGAAAAACATGCAATTTTGATCTACTGAAAATTATGTGAATGAGGCAAGGTGGTTGCATGAACAAAACTTCAACTGCAAACATTTAAGCTGCACAGAAAAATATTTAAGACTAAACTACAAAAGACAGCCAGTTTGGTGGAGTTGTTAAATGCACTGTTAGAAACAGCGACAACATGTGTTCTAATCCTGCCTTAGGTATAAAGCCAGCTGGGTGACTTTGGGCCAGTCACTTTTTCTCAGCCACAGCAAGAAGGCAATGGCAGATCACTTACAAAAATCTTGCCAAGAAAACTTCAGGGACTTGTCCGCGTGGTTGCCAGGAGTCAAGATGGACATGAAGGCACCAAAAAACAAAGCAAAACAAAACCAACCACAAAAAACACAAAATATTTTAAGTAGTGTAGATATGTTTTAACTGGAAACAGCAGGTGAGAATAAAGGCAGCCGGGAGCACAGAAAGCATGCATATTAATACTTTCCTTCCTCATGATAGTACCAACTATAGGAAATACTCTTGGCACTAATTGAAACTTCCTTCTTAAAGGTCATAGTAGCTTTTGAGGTGAGACACTGCAGCATGACAGGAGAGATGCTCAATAATTTCAATCTTCTTTAGTCCACATTTACTCTTTAAATCTTGACTTTTTTCACCCAGAATTTGCTAGTTCTAATTTTAATATATTGTGATTCTTTCAGTAGTGAATGTGTTGTCACAAATTTCCCCAGTCTAGAAATATATTGGGAGCTGTTCTTTCCAAAATTCTAAGCCAGCTCAATCATCCCGGGTGGCTATTCTAGGAGCTACCATCCAAACAGTTCTGAAAAGCACCATGGTGGGAAAAGCTGTTAGGAACATATGTGGACTCCTTAAAGCTAGTTGAATCTTGATGCTTTTTCCAGATCAAAAACCTGGAACCTTAGAGTCTACTTCTAGATATATGAAATAATAATTCTACTTATTTACCTAGGCATTTATTTCAGAATTTCTTTTCCTTTCTTAGTCACTAAAGAGGTAAACAAAGCAAACGTTTCATGCACCCTCCAGCATCTCTTTCCAAGCCTTTGGAGTTAGACTTTCTCTGCGAATCTTTTTGTTCTTTGAGGACAGTTGGCTCAAAACTTTATGAAGCTTCAACTTTATAAACTAAAGCTCTTAAGCACTTTAGGGGCTCCAAGTATGTGCAGCCAGCCAGCTTGGTCTCTTATGTTAGCTGGTTCAGCAAGACTAAAACCATACACATTCAAGTTATTAAGTACTTAGAAAGAGACATAGAACTTTCATACAAAGAGCTCAACAGGCAATCTTATGACTAAACAATTTATTGGCTATAAAGAAGTTTAGTTTTATGAACAGCAAAGTGAATATCTGAAGCTCACTTTCTCCAACAATTTGTTAGGAACTATTGAACATAATACGCTGAGGTTACTTTTCCAGATAAAACTTTTAGCATATAATCTGCCTGATTCACAGAATGTTAAGGGGCCAGATGTTGCTGGATTCCACTCGTAAATTAGAATCTCTTTTATCTTTCCACAAAAACCATTAAATAGGAAAAGAGGGGGAGAAGACATGTTGTTGTTCAGTCGTTAAGTCGTGTCCGACTCTTCGTGACCCATGAACCATATCGCGCCAGGCCTTCCTGTCCTTCACTGCCTCCCTGAGTTTGCTCAGTTTCATGCTCATTGCTTCAGTGATGCTATCTAACCATCTCATCCTCTGCCATCCTCTTCTCCTTTTGCCTTCAATCTTTCCCAGCATCAGGGTCTTTTCCAAAGAGTCCTCTCTTCGCATTAGGTGACCAAAGTATCTGAGCTTGAGCTTCATTATCAATCCTTCCAATGAGCAATCAGGGTTGATTTTCTTTAAGATTGACTGGTTTGACCTCCTAGCAGTCCAGGGGACTCTTAAGAGTCTTCTCCAGCACCACAGTTCAAAGGCATCAATTCTTTGGCACTCAGCCTTCTTTATGGTCCAGCTCTCACAGCCATACATTACTACTGGAAAAACCATAGCTTTGACTATGCGGATCTTTGTCGGCAAGGTGACGTCTCTGCTTTTTAATATGCTATCTAGGTTTGCCATAGCTTTCCTCCCAAGGAGCAAGCATCTTTTAATTTCATGGCTGCAGTCTCTGTCTGCGGTGATCTTGGAGCCCAAATAAATGAAGTCTGTTACTGCTTCCATTGGAGAAGACATAATGCCTGCCAATAGTAGTACTAGCATAGGAACTGGAAACAATGTTAGAAATGATGACATAGAGAAAGAAGTCCTGTTTGGCTCCAGAAGTTGGGTAGTCTTCAGAAGTTGGGTGGCCTTCAGGCAAAGCATCTTTAGATAAGACATAAAGTTGAAAAGGTCAATCTTACTGTATTTACTTTTAATAAAATTGACCCTGAATTTAAGATGATCCTGCCTCCCTAAGGAAAAACCTGATGAAAATCTTTTGCAAAGGCCACCATTGTATCAACCTAGGGTTGCTAACACCAGCAGAAACAAATCCCATAGATTCTCATCTACCATAAATGTGTACCTGTATACATGTATACACAAGTATGTATTAGACTAGTGTGTTTATGGTTATGCATGTGCATATGTGTGAGTGTATATACTTACTGTATCTATACTGTCAGAACCTAAATATCCATAATAGAGAAGGAAAAACAATATATTAATTGAATTTTAAAATATGAATTAAAATTGGTTTCTTGTAAAATAAGGTACCCTATTTTACAAAATTAATTGATCTATATCTGTATTATCTTCACTGTCTCATACACAGAGATCACTTTAAATGCAAATACATTCACATGCATGCATGCACACACAAATACACACAGCCTTCCTTCCTTCTCTCAGAAACAGCAAAGAAAAAAAAATCAAGAAAAAATTAGGAAGAAAATGGAAGGTGGAGAGTAAGCTAAAAGATGCCTGCAGTGGAAGGAAAAGAAAAACAAAGGAAGGAAGAAGACTAGGGGAAGGAAGGGGAAATAGTAAAAAGACAGGGAAAGAAAGAAAAGAGAGAGAAACTCTGAGCATTACAAAAAGGGTTAAATTCACCAGGCAAACCACCTATCCAAGCAACAACTTATCCTCAGGCTAATTTCAAAGGCATCCATATTTTGCAGCATCTTTTTGTACTTCTCACTCATTCCTATGTTTCTACAGCTTTTTGTACTCTTATTGATGAATGTAAGACAACCTCCAAATCAAAAGGTCATTATATTGATGGGGGGGAAAACTGTCATCCCATATATTGTCTTTCACTGTTTTTGGTATAAAACTAAAAAAGTAAATTCTGGAAGTGATGGGTTATATCACTTCAATTCATCTTGCAGCCTTAGAAAGTGTCTGACTGCATTTCCCTTGGCTCGCTGCATCTCCCTCTAGTACACAAAAGCAAGTTGGCTATTTCCCAATCAAAAACGCACCATCTACCTTATGATCGGTCAAGATGTACTCAGAACAAACTTCAAGTTCAGACTAAAACAATTATATGATCATTTCTTCTCCATTGGCATCATTATTTGCACAATGCTTTAATGTATATTACATATTTTGAAATAAGTTAGAACCCTGACAGCAGTATCATATTTAGTTTTGCACTGTAGTTTTACAAAATAGAGCTGTATACAAATCACTGGGTGCTTATGAAAGTTGATTAGCTATCACCCCCCCCCCCCACCAAAAAAAAGACCCATTAAAAGAAAATGCTTAAAATATGTGTTTGCCATTGCCTTACCATTTGCCTTGTGCTGCACATCTGGCGGAAACCAGTCAGGAACATACCATTGATAGTCTGGCTGTGCAAAACAATAAAACATCATTACAGCAATGTGGACTTCATAGACACTTCAAACAAAAGACTAGCAGCATGGTAAATATAATTATGTTGTGAGACTTTTCATTAGTCATATCAAAGTAATTTACCCCTAAATTCCTCCCTCTTATTTTGATGAAATAATTCTTCTGATTAAGTTCTTCATCTGTTTCTCCTTTTATTGCTGTGTCTTTTGGATGATAGACCTAGTATAAATGTTGTGTGAAACCTCCTATATCCCACAAATCAAAACAAACTTTATTAATGTTAGCAAATCAGATTTCTGAGAGCTTTATGAACCTTGAAAAGGAACAGAAGAAGACAAGGCAAAATGGAATGCACCTGATGCTATCATAAACAGTTAGGTCTCTAACTACAGTCAGCTGTTAAGAGGCTAAGAGAAACCTGGTGTGCATCAATTTGACAGGTGAAGGTGTTCCAAAGGGAACTTGTTTGCAGTTTGTTAGAATTTTTTTAAAACACAGTGACCTCACAGATGAAATTCTAATCTCCAAGTCCGATGGCAGTAAGTTAGCATTCGAGCACAATTTTTTTTTTTTTAAAAAAAGATCTATAAGAAAAAAATACAGGTTTTGCAAAATCATGCAGTGTTTCAGAAAACTATTCATTTCAGATCTTAACTGAAACATTGAACTAAAATGTAGAAAGGTAGTTGGGGGGGGCATAGGCATATTTTGAATTTTCAGAATCAATTTTATTGGTGCTGTCACAAAATAGCAGTTATGGAAGGTGTGATCAGTCACAGTACACACATCAGAAGTAACACTACCCTTTTAGAGTGTCCCCTATCATCCCTGCTTACAACATTCACAACAAAGTGTTGGGCTGCAACCACCCACTTTCTTATTTTAAGAATGTTTATGGGACCTATGTGAGGCCTAAAGATGTTCCTGAAAACAAGGCTGATGCAGAGGCCATTAATTTACTTTGTAGCATACCAATTTCCAATTTAAAACTCTTAAAATCACATTGGAAATGGAAACTGGTAAGTACTAGGGAATTTTTTAGTGAGCATATTGGTGCTCACCGGTACCACTTCTGAGACCAGGAGACCCAATGTTTATGCTGTCTTCAAAGATTGAGGAGCTCAATGCATGTTCTGAATAGGTACATAATGATAATCCTATTTGTTTAACAAAGGCTATAAACAAATAAGCATATGGTTAACCATAACTAAGTAATCTTCATCTACAAACAAATATATTTTGTTTACCCAGAACAGTTCCTCCCATTATATTCTAAATATTATACATTGTATCAGGTGTTGCTAAACTCTTTGTTATGGTTAGAGTTCTCTTTTGGCCCAGGATCTCAAATCAATGTAAAGTAGAGGTGGACCTCTAGATCTACTCCCATCACTCTTAAAATTGGCCACCTTGACTGAGACAGCTGAAATTCACAGTCCCCCATTTTAGTTTACAGATCTATACTGATCTATGATTGTATAAAGATTGATTTAATTTGAATCCAATGGTTCCTGGATATATGTAAATATGATGAAATTATTAATGTAATATAGCTAGGCCTAGAGAAAAGCTGCATTCTAAACTTAAGAAGCTGCAGGATGATCCCAGTGGCAAAATTATTTCCTGGAAAGTTTCTCAGCAGCAAAGTAGCCAGAGGTCACCACTAGGCAGAAAGCCTTACATCCAAGGCCTTCCTGTCCCTGTGGCTGATCTTTTATGCAAGAAAAGGATGGAATCTGTGTAACATGTGAAAATTCCAGAAATGTTTACTTTGCTTTCATTGAAACTATATTTGCCCAGGGATTACCTTTTGTCTGAGAAAAACTGTGGCTGACCCACATTATTCAAGCAGCTATCAGAACAATAGGAAATTTCCTTTAAGCTTGTCCACAAATTATAACTATGACAGCATGAAGGCCACCCAAACTGTATCATAATGCTTGTTATATGGCATGCCCCACCATGCCATTAAGTCCATATCAGGCACCTGCAGTATAACAGAAAACTAAACACCTGATGGGCCAGATGTCCAGCTGCTTATTTTCTGGTAACTGCTTCCTTGTGAAATGCTTTAGAACAGCTTTTGTATGCTCAATCTCGCAAGATCCATTTAAGTCAGTGTTGTATTTACAGGATGTACCAAAAGTCAGGCCCCATAGTCAATTTATAATATAAGTTACATATAAATTAAATATTTGAATTGACCCACATTGAATTGACCCACTTCCTTACTTGTTTGACACATAACCTTTAATAATTTTCACTAAAGATTTTTTAAAAAGGAAAATAAAAAGTAATACAAACTAATATAAAATAAGAAAAAGAAAAGAAAAAGAGAGAACTCAAAGAGAAAGCTAAAAAGGCAAGAAAGGAAAAAAAGTAAAAGAAAAATAGAAAAGAAAGAAAAACAATATAAAGAAATAGCTTCTGATCTTCTTTACAAAGTCATAAGTACAATTATAAATTTACTTCTTACTCTATGATTACAACATAACTCTCTTCTTTCCTATACTATCTATCCTGTCAAAACCATAACTCATAAATTCATTTTTTTTCTGTTTCATGCAAAAAGTCTACAAGGGGATTCCAATCAGCAATAAATGTAGATCTTTTCTCTGATCAAAGAAGTCAATTTAGCCACCTCAGCAAGTTCCATCGTTTCACCAAGCATTCCTCCATTGTAGGTAATGCGGAATCTTTCCATCTTTGTATGTACAATAATCTCGCTGCAGTTATCATCTACAAAAACAAAGTTCCAAAACATTTTTCCAACTGTTTACCCATCAATCCCAAAAGAAAAACTTCAGCTCTCAACTGTATATCAGTCTTTAAAATCCTCTGAATCAAAGTATGTATTTGAATTCAGAATTTTCTCTTTTTACATGTCCACCAAGCATGATAAAATGTCCTCTTCTGGTTGTTCACATTTCCAACATAAATTGGAAGTGCCTTTATACACTCTAGACAATTTCTCTGGTGTCATATACCAATGATACATCATTTTCTAAAAATTCTCTTTAAGATTATAACATTTCAATTTCAATCCTTTCAGCCACACATTTTCCCATTGTGCCAGCTGTATATTATAACCAAAATGTTTAGCCCACTTTATCATACATTATTTCACTTGTCCTTCTTATGTTTCAAATTTCATAAAAGTTTATACATTTTAGCAATTACATGTTCATCATTTGTACACAGTTTTATTTCAAATCAGACTTGCAATGTTCAAAACCATAAATTCTTTAAATCTTTCTAATAATTATAAATAAGACAACCATTGATAACTATATCCCTCTGCCACCAGTTCTTCTCTTGATTTTATTTTACATTCTCCTTGACAAAATTCTACTATATCACAATAAGTTAGCCATTTGTGTTTGCCTATTATTTCTCATCTATAAAATGCTTTTTGTGGTGCAGAGTCACAAAGGTGTTTTCAGGCACAACCTGGGTTTATATCTATTCCATATTCTCAATATGGCATATCTTATAGAATGATTTTTAAAATCCACATAAACCTGTAACACAAAACTCCATGCCACCCAAATCTTAGGTCATGTTCTTTTAACTCCAAAAGCCTTCTATTTCTCAGCAGCACCCACTCTTTCATCCAAACCAAACAGCAAGCTGCAAAATACAATTTCAAAACAGGTAAACCCAATCCTCCTCTTTTCTTTGCATCTTGTAACACCTTATATTTAATTCATGTTTTTTTCTGCTGCCACACAAATTTAGATATATCCTTTTGCCACTGTTTAAAAGGTGCATTAGTTGTCAAAACAAGTATTGTCTGCAACAAAAACATCATTCTAGGCAAGACATTCATTTTTATCACAGAATTTTTTCCTGGCAATGACAATTGTAATTTCTCCCATCTTAACATATCTTTTTTAATTTAATTCCATTTATTAACTTTTTTTTTTAAATAACATACAATTCATATTTGTTATACTGATACCCAGATATTTTACCTTCTTCTCCTCAATCTTAAAACCCATTTTATTCATCAATTGTGTTTCATCTTCTATTTTCACATCTTTGTCTTCTGTTTATTAATCGTGAAACTTGCTAATGCACCAAATTCTTTAAATTTGCCCATCAATATTTCAATTCCCTTTAAAGGATCTTCCAGATCCAATACCAAGTCATCTGCAAAAGCCCTTAACTTATAAATTTCCCTTTTAATCTTTGCTCCAACCATCCTCTTGTCTTGTCATATATCTCTATTCAATATTTCAAGAATCAAAGTAAACAAAAGAGGAGGCAGTGGGCATCCCTGTCTTGTTCCTTTTTGTATCTCAGATGGTTTTGTTATATCTCCATTAACAATTATTTGTGGTTTCTGTGAAGTGTAGATCAATCTTACCCATTTTATAAAATTCTCTCCAAAATTCCATATCTTCCAAAACCTTGAACAAAAAAGCCCAGTTCAAATTGTCAAGGCCTTCTCTACATCTAAGAAGATCAGTGCGGCTTGTTTTTCATTATGTTGCACCAAGTATTCAAAAACATTCAGCACATTTCTAACAACCTTTGAATATTCCTAATTACAGTAATGTTTTTTAATGGGAAAATGAAGTAATAAAACATTTTGGGATTGGCCTAGGCGGGGGGGGGGGGGGGGAGGCTGATTTTTAGTACACCCTGTATAACTGGTGACTCTTGAGCTCAGACATATGGCTTTTTTAGTCCTACCTAGAAATGCAACAGTCACAACCAGGGACCTTCAGCAAAAAAAACGTATTCTCCCTCTAACTAGGGCCAACCCCTCTTAGAGTTGCTAAGGTTGAGAAACACTGATCTAGATGGTACTAGGTGATAAAGATATATGCCCTGATTCATTTTAGAGGTAGATAACTGAACGCTCTTCTCTTTTGCATTCCATCAAAAAGAGGGAGACAGGAAGCAAGCCCATTCCATCGGCCCTGGGGCAATAACAGTGATGGACACTGTATACATTAAAGCATTGTGCAAATAATGATACCAATGAACAATTTCTAGCTAGTCAACGATAATGCATTGCTTTTTTCTTCCTTCCTTCCCATTCTTCTCCCCCACCCTCCCCCTTTGACTTGTACTTTGGACTGTAAGACTATGGGCAGGCACTGTTGTAAATTGCCCTGAGTGCCTATTTTAGCAGAGGATAAAGGAGAAAAAGCATGCATAAATAAATAAATAAATAAATAAATAAATAAATAAATAAATAAATAAATTTGCATCCCAAAAACTGAGGATATGGAGGGCTAAATATGCAGTTAAAGGTTTAAATGGTTTTTAATGAAATGCTGTGTCAAACTACTGAATATTCAGAGAAACCAAACACTAATGTGCAAACACTGTATTACAATAAGTAACATCATTTTCACAATTACAGTCTTGAAACTCTTCCAGAGAATGAAGAGTCAGGGCTTGCATTCAGACTAAACAAAAGTTTTCTTGGATAACTAAAAAGTAAATAGTAAATGTGAGATACAAAAGAAGCATACAGAAAGTCAAAATATAATGAAGTAACTGTACTGTATTCCATACGCTAAGCCTATATACTGACTCCATTCTAACACATTTTATGTTTGATGACAAATTGCTTGGGAAACTGTAAAGGACACTGTGTTGGAGCTGCTTTGATTATATAAGAAAATGATTGTAAAGAACTCCAGAAATGAATTTAAAACAGCCAATCAGCAAAGAATTCCATCCTTGAAGCACTCTTCTAAAGAAAGACAAAAATCGTTTAGGATGTATTGCACAGCTCAAAATCCAGATGGTGAAAGCTGTAGGATAAAGGCCAAAATTAATTAGCCTCAGTTTTAAAAACATTAGTGAAAAGCATTTTCTCCCAAATTCATATAAGAAAAACAGTAACAAAAATATTCAAGTGTGGTTTGTATTATATCAGTGTTTCTCAGCCTCAGCAATTTTAAGATGAGATTTTATATCAGAATTCCCAGCCAGCATGAATTGCTGAAGTTGAGAAACACTGTATTATATAAATGCATTTATTATATTGTCATAAATACATGAGCTTTGGGGAAATTCTAGTATCGCATGATAAGTTAGCCATTTGTGTTTGCCAAGGACCTCCCAGATGCAATGTTCTCTAATCCAGCACCTTTCAGATGCATTTGACTACAACTTCAATCATTTCCAGCCACTATAGGAAAACATGGGAATTATAGTAGTTGTATCCCCTGGCATCCAGAGAGTGACAGGTCAAAGAAAACTGTCCCGGTGAAAAGCAAAAATGGCACCCCATATTGACTTCTCAATAAATGTCTTAGAATGTTTACCTTCTGATATGATGTCATCACACTGTCCATTTTCTACCTCCATTAATGGCAATATATTACATGGGCAGAAAATTGGAAATACGATTAAATCATGCCATTGTTGTACTGTTATCATGGCTTTGGAAATCTTTAGCAGTATAGCATAATACGTTACTCTGACTTGGAAAATCAAGAGTTTTTTTTAACTGATAAAGTTTTGTTTGGTTTTGTTTATTTACAGAATGCTATACCAATTTAGTTAATGTTTGTCAGTGTCTACCCTAGCACCATGAATGTTGAAGTGTAAAGAAATAAATAATCTTTTCTACTTACTCTTAATTGTGGCACAAATAATCCTAGCAATGCATTTTTATGTAATGTCCCCATGGTGTGCCCTTTGTGTGATCCTCATGAGCAACACACACTTACATTATCCTTTGCTGCCTTGATTTAAATTAGTATTTCCCTCTTTATCCTGACAGTATCCAAGGGTAGAATCAAGATGTATAAAATCTGTTAGGCTTTGTCACTCATTCCTGGGAGGGAAGTCAGGTGATTGCATTGACTTGAGAAAGAAGTGATGGAGGTAAGACAGAGATCAGAAATAGACTATGCTGCCTTGAGGTTGAATTACAGAGATAATTTTCCTCTGAAAATGAAAGGTTAAATATATATAGAAGTTTACCCAGCTTTTAGTACCTGACTGCATTTTATCCCAAGTACTCTTACACTTGATAATGACTTTAGCTTGTCATATTTGCTTTTGTAGTTTTAGCTACTGCGATGTATATATTTGCTATTGTCCTGGTCATTGTGTTTTTCATGCTGACAGGCTAAAAAAAAGTTTTGCATGTACACACCCGGAGAATCTGTTTTATAAAGACTTTTACAAAATTAACTAAATTGTACTAAAATAAATCAAATTCTGCTTATAACTTCAAATTGAAAATATTTTTTATTTACATGTACAATTTATTTATACTACTGTATATAAATGTACAATTGTTTATACAATTAAAATAAAGAGTGGAAATTATGTATTTCTAACTGAAGATGGAGGTAACACATACCTGTAATTAAAGAAAAATAAGCACACATCTTTTTAATAACCTGAATTTATTTTTTTAAATCATACAGAGGTATAACTGTAGATGAGAAAAAATAAGAATAAAATGTTTTTTTCTTTTGCCTACTGGAAGGTGTTCAAATTGATGTGCTGGAAATGCAGATGATAGAAATGAGTCCATTACTTGTTACAAAATAATACACTTATTAAATTCTCAGGAGAAAGCAGAAGTGATGAGGTAGGTGAAGGAAGTGGGTATAATGAAATGATAGCTAAAAAAGAAATGTGGCATTTGGAAATAAAATTAAACTGCTGGTATGGTTGCATATTTTTTACATTACTTTGTTCTTTCTCATGGTACACTTGTGGAATCTGGTCGTAAAATGTTGGTTTCTGAGTAGTTCTGCTTTCTCAGTGAATGCTGACAGGAGTGTCAACTTACTGGGGGCTGCTGCTGTTTTCTGTTAGCACCACATGAGCCCAATGTTATTCGAGGTTCAGAGTATGGCTGAAGTATGCCACAATTCCCACAATTAAGACAAGGAGGAACAAACAACTGCTGCAGGCAGAAATATTTTTCTGTAAGTGCTTGGAAATCTTCAGCCTATACAAAAATTGACATAAAAACAAAATTGACATAAACTTTTCCAAGAAAAAAGTGACACATTTGCATTTCTGTTTCCAGCTTGTTGCTTTTGGTTCAGTACGAGCTGTCTTTAAAAAACACTTTAAGATACACATTAATAAAAAGTAAGCTTTTTTAGATGCACTCTGTCCTAACTTGGGCAGGGGGTCCTTTAACGTGCTTATAGCTGACATTAGTCTTCCCCAACACCAATTATCATAATATACTTGTATAGTATATTATCTATACTCTGATAATTGGTGTTGCTTTTGTAAATACTATCCAAAATTTTATTAGCCTAAAATAAGGTTGCAAAGTACTTTCTGGGACCTCTGGCCCAAGTCCAAGTGCTGATTTAACTTTAAAAGTTTAAATTTGGTTATGACTTTAATTTTATAAATGTATTGTATTATAATTATGCATATTTTATTGGGATTGTATTTTTGTTTTTTATACTGTTTTTTTAAACATACGTATGTATGCCACCCAAATATTTTTATTATACTGCAGCGCAGAAATATTGAATTATATAAATGAATGATAATGAATTACAAAAAAAGTGTCGGGTTCAGCCCAAAGAACTCCAAGAGACAATGCAAATACAGTTCTGTTGCGTTTATTAGCTTCAACCTCAAGACAGAAATCTCACCAGACTGAACCCAAGTTCCCAAGCCAGCCAGCCACAACACCGTGAATTCCTTAGAGAGGTGCCAGCCTCATCTTCTTGAACTTCCCACACTCTTGTTGGGGGCTAAGAACACGCTTATCTCCCTGAGCCTGGCCTTCATAAGTCCATTCCATCACAAAAAGGCAACTTTAGTTCATTAGGTTTCAGTAGAGTATAGAGTTGAATCTTAGTCAATTTTGGTATAATAATAATAGTAATCAGAAGTTGAATGTTTATGGAAAAAGAAATCCATTGTTATACCAGCTGTGATTGGAGCACTTGGGGCAATACCTAAAGGACTCCGTTGATATTTGGAAATTTTGAATTTATTGGACCTGAACATCCTAATTTTGCACAAAAAAAAAAATACCCTGCTTGGAACTGCCTATATTCTCAGATGCTACCTTAATAATTCTTAGGTCCTTGGTTAGGACTTGAATTATTTCCATCAGTCTTAGACTGTGAATCTAACTGTAGATTACCCATAATAATAATTAAATTTATATTCTGCCTGGCTCCTAGGGATTCTAGCAGTCACTAAATAAATCTAAATCAGAAAGCACAAACCTGTTGTTTTACTCGCTTCTGAAGAAGTTCATTTTCTGTCTGGTAGTGTTTAATCTGTGGAAGAGGAGAAATTCAGCCCATGAAACAAAAATATATACTGTATTATATATCACTATAAAGAAACAAGTTGCAGCCTTATGAAGAAATATTAAATATTGGGAAGCAATGGTGGGCTGAAGACGGCTCCACTTTCAGCAAAGCTGATGACTGTGGTAGAACAAGGAGCCAGTGAATGGATCAGCTTCTCAGAATTCCTCTCTGGATAAAGAGGAGGACCTGGGATTGTCCACAAGTGCTCCATACAGAGGCTCCACATGAGACCACCATTAAATAATGATCTCTAGCAGGATTTAGAGCTCTGGGAGCTGAGTGAAAGTCAGCTTTGCCCAAGCCACAGTTCAGAGCCTCCAAATGGACACTGGGTTCACCCACTTCCTTTGTTAATGACTTCTTGTATTTGCTGGTTAACTGGTTTTTGGATATTAAGAACCTTCAGAATGACAAGTGTCATTACACTGGGTGACTGTCCTTCAGTCCTCAGTGAAAGAGGTTTCATGTAAGTTTAAGGACTTAAATATATATATATATTGAATTAAACAGCAAAAGGGTTATTAGAATGTTGATTTTGGAAAGTTATAAACAGACTAAAGGGCCAGATAGATTAGAAGTAAGGTTTTAAAATTAATTATTAGAATCCTTCCTGTGGGTTGTTTAAAATTCTATTTAAAAATATATGAAGATTTTAAATCTAAGAAATCTTCTCATGGGAAAATATTGTAGATTAGAGAAAAACATGATAAGAGGAGACTTTGAAAGCTGGACACTAGAAGCAACCAGAAAGAACTAAAGGTGATAATTAAAGAAGGACAGACCCATTAATACAGATTGGATAAAAATATCCTAACTTTGGAAGAATTCAAGGATATCTGGGAATAATGCACTCAGAAATTTCTCTTAAGATTTTCTGCTACCATAAAAATAGATTTTAAACAGGAGATAGAAAGGATACAACTGAGTCTGAGGCTCTCTTGGATGTAGATTTAAAAATGACAAGGTACAAGAATGACATGGAAAAAAACATTACACTGGATTTACTAATGAAACTGGCTGTTGTTTTAATAACTAAAAGGGACACACAAATAATAAACCAGAAGAGTAACTTGGCCAACCTTCTTATCTTGAACTTACAAAAGAGATGTGTTAAACTTATGAAGAAGTTCCTGAGAAAAGACAAAGAGAAAATGAAAAGAAATACACTTTGGGGACACTATTAAATGGATTAAATAACAAGATTTTAAAAGCAAAAAGAAGGAATATAAAGTTGGCTTATTTGATCAAGGTTAAACTATATACGTTGTTCTTTTTAGTAGCTTTTAATGGGTTTTTCTTGACCAGGACTGAATGACAAGGCTTTAAAGATCTGTTTTAGATAAGAGATAAGATATGGGAAGAAGAGATTTTTTTGTTGTATTTTCAGAGAAAGTGATAAGGTATGGTGTTAAAAGTAAAGTAAAGGAATACAAAGGCTTATTTGATTAAGGTTAAAATATAGATGTTGTTATTTCTAGTAACTCTGAATGGACCTTTGCTGATTAGGGCTGAATGACCAGGCTTTAAAATTTGTTTATAGATAAGAGATGAGATATGGGAAGAAGAGATATTTTGTTATAATATTAGACAAGATGATAAGTCCTGAAATTGTTTGTACTTGCCTTGATAAAGGGGAGGTCATTTCTTATATATCTCTTTTCTTTTTCCTTTTTATTTTATTTAACTATTTACACTTCTTTATTTTTTCTCCCTTTCTTCCTTTTTCTTTTTTCTTTTATATTTCCTTAGTTTGTATTAGCTTTGTATCTGTACGCTTTAATAAAAATTATTATATAAAAATAATATTAAATATTGCACCACACGCTGAAGTTTCCACACTGACGGCATTTCACAAACTTTTATGCATATGAAAAAGATGAAAGTGTTAAAAGAAGCCTTACCGCCTCATCTAAATACTCATTGGTCAGTACCTTGATGAGTTTCAGAGTAACATGGACCTGCATCTGGCAAGGCAGTAAGTATTAGTTATGTAATAACAAGGCTCCATGAAAAGGTGTATCTGCCAAGATCAGGAAGTGATTTAAAAGCAATGAATTTCAGAATTGCTGAAAACAGGGCATCTTGTGCCCTCTAGTGGTTCTTTCACTGTGTCGTTTAACAACTCAGTAATGTGATTATTTAGATTTAGACTTAGTTTTTTTATCCCATCTTTATTATTTTTATAAATAACTCAAGAAAGTGAACATACCTAATATTCCTTCCTTATACTGTACTCCAAAATAAAACATGGCACTGACGAATATAATTGTTTGTGTAATGTTAATAAAGCATATATTGCTTCTTCTGAATAAAGCCCTCAGTCATGGGCAGTCATTTCAATGAATAAACTAAACAAGCTGCTTTAGGTTGAATACAAGGTGAATATAAATGCTATGTAATAGTGTGTACTATTCAGAAAGGCCATGGAAGCTCAATTTGTCAATGATTTTCAAGAAACTGTTGCACAAATTCCCGTCATGGATGTCTTAGCTACAGATTATCCTGGGTTACTCACTGATTAGACTCACTTCTCTTATCCAATATAGAGTTCATAAATCATTCAGATTTATGAACTGTTTAGCAGGTACAGTAGTATGACCCACTGCCTTTTTTTTTTCTTCTGTTAAGCTGTCAGAGTGGAAACAAGTTCTAAAGGAAATAACCAAAAGGAATGGTGCACTGCAGAATTCTTTTCCTTAGAAGAATTATAAACCGACTGATCAGAAGTGAGAGATCCCGACCAAGGTAAGAGCTGGTATTCCAAGAACTTAGAGATAGCTATATTATGACTTTTTGTTGGCACAATGCTACTTTTCTACTATGATTTGGCAGAAGTCTCCAGCTCCAGATACGCTGAACTTCCTCTCCCACAATCCCCCAGCCAGAACTATTATAATGATGGTCCTGGGAGAATCCAACATATCTGGAAGGGAACATATTAGGGAAAACTGGCTGAAAGATTTAATAAAAGAGTTACAATTCTACTGAGAAGATCACAGCTGATCTCATTTTTAAATTTAGTCTCCAAATACAGATTTTTCTCACCACGTTTCTTATGGCTAAGATTCTGTGCACAATTATTTTTTAGCGTGCTACATTAAGTTCAAGAGATTTCAGCACAGGCTTAAAGTGTAAATATACTCAACAAGCAATGCAGTCTTATAAGCATGATTAGTCAGAGCCATTATTATTCTGTTTTGCTTTTTTTTTTTTTTAATATTCTGAAATCCAAAAAGAAGAGGTAGAAAAACAGAACATTTTATGTTATTTACAGAATAATTAAGGAGACAGTGTATTAGTCCCAAGTGATCCCACTAACTTCATTTGAAAAAGTATTTATTTCACATTTGACCAATAACACAACTTAAGAATTATTCCTAGGCACCAGCAAGATCCATCATTTTTATCAGAGTGACAAAAGCAGTGTTGTGCTATCATTAGTAAATGCATGCAATGTCACGATGCATGTAAAAAAGGCACAGAGCTTGCATCATATTAGCACAATGCCATTTTTGTTATCTGATCCCCCTGCAGTTGTGTCCGGAATGATTTCATCCAGGATAAGGACCTCATATAAAATATTATGTCAATTATTGGTCAATATAACTTCTTGGGTTACACTGAAAGTGAGAAACTAAAAATAAAATATATGTGTTTTGGCAGTGATATTTCTGTTTTGATATGTACCTGAGATTTTAATTTGTTCAACTGGGACTGTGATTGCTCATTAAGTTTTTGTAGAATTTCCTTGTCTTCACTGAGTCTCTCTCTATCAGATCTTTCCTTTTTGAAGTCTTCTTCATATATCCGAACCTACAATTGACATGATTTAGTATAAAATCTTTACAGGCACATTAAATAATAATTAAAAAGAGGCACAGAAAATGCAAATTTGTTTACTTCGGTATATACGGTATAAATGTCACTGCAACAAAACATTTACATGAAAAATACCTGTCATATAAAACATGAGTTCATATGAAAAAAATTCTCATTACAAGATGCAAAATGTGTATAACTTTTTTCACAATTACTTGATCTCACAAACTTCTCTGCTTTGGTGTAACATATTGCAATTTCCAAAAACTGTATTTTTAAAAATATTCTAAGTGCAAGGATTTCATGTGATGGAACCTTTTCTATCACTTAGAGGTATCATAAATAATAAATACATAACATTTCAAAGGTTTCTGGGTTCTTAATGATATTTTCTTATTAAAATAGGTAAAATCACTTAAATATCAGCATTTATTAGTGCAGGCTTATGCATATTTGCTCAAAAGTCTTACTGTTAAGCTTAATAGCAGGCAAAATGGTATAAGGACAAGAACCACTGAACCACAGTATATTTAGCATGCTGCTAAAAGAGACCTTACAATGAGTTCAGACTAGACATATATTTACATTGGATAGGATATTTATCTCACAAAATGTGAGGATAAAAATCCTCAGCTATTCAGGGAGAGAAGCCTTATTTTCAGAAGCAAAGAATTTGATACATCCAAATAGATATTATTATAAAATGCTTACCAATTCAAAACTATATGATCCTTTGATAAGCAATTAGTGTAACATTTCAAAAACGTACTGTTCAGCCCATCTGGAACAATTCAGTTCCCATTTAAATTGACAACAACTCTTTCTTTAATGTTTGTCTTCTGAGACTACACCCACTGTTTCATGTGTCAAGAGTCAGCAAGATTTTGGACTTAAAATAACACATTTTTAAATAACTATACAGTTCATCTTTCTGAACAAATACAGGGTAGACCAGAGGCAAATGGCAGAATGAAATCTCCCTCCTGTTCTACACATCAAAGCTGATCACAGCAACACTGCTAATTGGACACTTCTCTACTGCATTTGAGGACTCCAAGTAGCTTAGGAAATGCTAAATATATTGTTAGATATCTTTAATTTCCTTCCTTCCTTCCTTCCTTCCTTCCTTCCTTCCTTCCTTCCTTCCTTCCTTCCTTCCTTCCTTCCTTCCTTCCTTCCTTCCGCTTCTCCTCACCTTCCCTCACCTGAGACATCTGCCTCACTTGTCCTACTGCTATACCAGCCCTGAAATATTCATACACAGCCCCTGCCTTTTTAATTTCCCTACACAGATAATGCATACACACAAAGACACATGTATAAAAACACAACAGCATTGCATTTTTTTAAAAATCACTGTGCAATTTTGGTAAATATTGGCAAAATTGTAGTATAAAGTTGACTATTGCCACATATTACAAGTCTTGATCACCGATCCAGGTAGACACTAACTTTTAATATATTTACTAAAGTACTATACTGCTTTGGTCTCCTTTTCACCCTATGAAAGAAAGAGTTAAACAGTAACATTGAACCTGCTGGTTGCTCTCAGCAGAGTCATGCAATACTTGAAGATGCTGACTGGAGTCTTCCTGGACTCCTGCTTCCTTCTACAACAAGTTCCAACCCTCCTTGCATACCAGAAGACCCTGAAATTAAGATTTGGCTTTGTCCCCAGGTGCTTGGGTCAGGATGAGTAGAGTTTCCAGTTGGTACAAGTAGTAGATTTTCCTGATCACCATTTAGTTTGTTTTAATGGTTTGGAGGTATTGTGTTGGTATTTATGCTTAATTATTTTGTATGTTGCCCTGAGGCATGTTGTTTGAGTTGGGAACATCCTTATAAATGTTCTAAATAAATAAATACTATTAACTTAATGATTTGGGTTACCCATATCTATTGCTACTCAATTGTTATTGTCACAAAAATCATGTAGTTATATTGTATATTCTCAGACATTTCTTGCTGGTATATTCAAGAGTAACAGAAAATATTAAATCCAGGACTCAAGTCAATTGTTTTTTAGTAACATGTAGAGAGTTAGCCATTGAATCAATTGACTTTGGATTGTAGCAAACCAGCATGTAACATTTATTCTAAGCCTCGCTATAGTAAACATGTCACATAAGCATTATTTTCTCACACCAGGCCTTCTGCCTGGACTTCTATAAAGTTGTTGAGACATTGGTCTTCTACATTGGTCTTCTACATTATTCAAGACCAGTATAAAATGATTTTTCCATATACTCTTGAATAATTTTTCCACTGCAGTAATACAGTGGTACAGCCCTGCATGCAAGTTTAATCCCAGACATTTACAGACAGAGCTGTCAGAAAACACTAGCTAAAATCTTGAAAATCTGCTATCACTCAATATGAAAAATATTGGGTTATATCAACATTACCTAATTTGAATTCTTTTCAGTTAAATGAACTTCAACTCCCAGAATTCTCAGCAATGGTCCCTCTGGCTATGGAATTCTAGAAGTTGAAGTCGACACATGAGAAGCATGTCCAGACTGGGAAATCCTGGCTAGTTGAACCTATGGTTTAACTCAAGGTAAGTCATCTTTCTATAGTCTACCACAAGGAAAATTAAAACAGCCATTGTGTATCTAAAATTGAGTAGAACTTTTGTTTTCCAGTATAGAGTATGAAGTCTGTGTTCTCTCTGATACATAAAATTAGAGACACTTTAAAAAATATAGATTTAAATGCTCTCAGAAGTATTTAGGAAAGAGCTGCTGTATTGTGTGTACTATCCATTACTCCACAATCAAATGCAAGGTTTCACCTTTCTGCATGTGGCAAGCATTATGTGAGAGTAAAATCTGGCTCACTCTTCAATCATGACAGAAGCAAGTATTTTAGTGCATGTACATTTCTAACATATACATTCATTTTTCAACAACTGATTGTTAATAGACCATAATGACAGAGTTTAAATTCAAGGTTCTGGAAAGTAACATTATTTTAAATGCTTGGGTTCCTATAGAAAAGGAAAGCCAATAAGGAAAGTATATATCTTCCTAAGTTTCAGAACTGCAACACAAATTAATCTGTTTTGGAGTTTCTTTGAGGCATTTGTGGAATTCTTGATGTACTTTTAATTTATCTGTGCTCTTCAGCCCCTAGGTTTTATGTGATTCACATTCACATTTTAACATTTCTTTAGTTGTAGCATTTATACTCTCAGCTTTGCTATTTTTCAATATTCTCATACCATTTATGACTTCCTTTTCATGAATTTTACTTAGACATTAACTTTATAGCATTTGTTCCAGTTGCACTCTTCATCCCATACTAATCTCTGAAATACTGCTTGCAGCAATCCCTCAAATCACTTTCATCCCAAATAATTTCATTATTTTTATTTGAAAAGGCTTAGTGGTCGGTCCTTGTTTAGCCCTTTTCCCACACTTTCAAAACCAGTTTTTTTTTTTATTTCCATCAAAATCAATCTCCACTTCTTTTAATCTTTTAATCTTCCCATGCTCTCTTTGATTACATTCTTTATAATTATCTTTTTCTGTACATACACTTTAAACAATATATTTTTCCATCTTCATTTCTGCAGCATTCATTCTATAATATGCATGTTTCTCCTCTATAGTTGGTTTAGTCTATCATTCCACCAAGCAAACATTATCATATTTCAGAGTGACAGCACCCCACATTTTCTTTTATTCTGTCCAAGCAGCCTCCAGTAGGAGCATTTGCAGTAGTACCCCAAAAAAGCTAAGGATGGTCACACAGTCAAATACCTGCTGCCTTTTAATGGGTGTACAGGCTTCAACCACGCAGTAATGGTGACCATCTTAACTTCTGATCCCCCACAGATGCTGCTGCTTCCACACTTATTTTTTCAGAATTAAATGAATGCTGAAAAGATTTATGTTCTGTCTACTCCTACCTGTTCCTGGAGAAGTTCCATCTGTGTTCCCATCTCCTCTTGCTTGCGATTGCTATCCAATGCCTCCACGTGAGAGCTCTGGGAGCATGTGCTTTGATGTTTCAAGGCATCCAAAAGGGACTTAACCACCAAAAAAGCAAAAGGCAAACAAAGAACAAAAAGAGATATGTTTGGAATTAACAACATTAAAATGATTCCATTTAAAACAGTATTTTGAATTAATTAAAATACATATATAATCCCAGTAAAGGCAAATTAGAAACTTTTCATATTTGCTCATGAGAGAACCTATCTATACTCCTAGCTGTAAGTATATCTATATTGCTGCTATTATTGTTTTATTAATCCAAAATGTTAGTAAGAGTAAACTCAAAGAAATATATTGTAACAAAACCAAATAATATATATATTTAAAATATCTCCTAATTAATTCCAAATCATAACTTGACTTAAATTTGCTTTTAGTTATTAATTTGTGCAAGATCTGGTATGGCTTTTCTTCTATACATGCCAGAATTACCTGCAGCAATGACAACGCATTTGCATTCTTTATGTGAGGCTATTTTATCCAAATATTATCTACTCTTTTTTTTTTTCAAAATAACAATAGTTTTGGTTTGAGTTTTGCGACTCCATTTTCCCCCCTTCCCATTTTAAATAAGTATATATGTCCTGGTTCAACTATACAGTTCAACTATATATTTTCTTGGAAGTAGAATTATATTTAATGGAAGCGATCGCCTAATTGTATAAAAGACAGCCTTAAGTCTTTATCCTGTAATATGTAACTGAGATGGGCTTCTCTAGGATATATTTCTGAATGGAGATTGTACTGTTACTACACTAGTTACCTTATTTACTTTACCAATTTCAGATTCTTGCAGAAACCATTATTACACAGATTTCCACTGCTTGTATATAAAGATTTGTCTAGTCAAAATACTTAGAATTCATTTAATTTTCTCACTTTCCTAGCAAAGGACATGTTGGAAACATCATCCCCATCCACTAGATTGCTTCCTTCATGATGTAGGAAAGAGAAGGAATCATCTGGTATACTAATTTCAAACTGCTGCCGCAGAATAGTTTTCAAGGAATAACTAAATGCCATTCTTTTGTCTATGCAGATTACCCATAGTATTATTGCCAGTGGCTCTGGAAAATTCTCTGCCTCTGTGTGTGTGTGTGTGTGTGTGTGTGTGTGTGTGTGTGTGTTTGGAGAGAGAGAGAGAGAGAGAACATATTCTTGCCTCTCTTGCTTTTGCCTGCTTTTTGTCCCGTTTTGCCAGTTAACTGTTTTTGCTGGTTGCTGATGTTTAATAAATGCACATAAAGACAGAAAGGGGTGGGGGGAACCTAAACTGGAAATTACCCACAATAATCTTCCAATAGTATATTTGAGTACTGTGAATAATCCTGTGCTAACGCATGGGCGGGGGTGGTGGGTGGGAAGTCTATTGTTTTATCACTTTCAATTGTGTGGCATTTCAGCTTAACAGAAAACACAAGTGGATACAGACTATCTGGGTGAGAAAATTCAGTAACTGCCTGGGTTCACACACATTAAATTATAATGGGGTTTATTTGATTTTGGCTTAATCTGATATGCATACCAAGCAACTGAGGTTTACATCTTAGCTCAATATGCAAACCAGTCAAACCCCAGCGTGGCAGATTGTCTTGTTCTTGCACCATATTTCAACGTAAGATATTGTTTTAGTTTTTAGATAGTACTTTATAACACACTGTTTATTATAATCAAGTTTCAGCATTCAAATAAAAAATATCTGAGGGCTTATAGTCATGGGCAACACTCAGGAAATACATTTGAATACGAAAAAGGTAAAGACAGACACTGTTCTAGCAAATACGGAATCACTAAGCAAACTGGTAGGGTTTGTTTTCCACAGCTTTTAGGATGGTGCGCTGAAACTATTGCTGGCCATTTTGCCGTTCTTAGAACTTCATGATCTCTTAGCCGTGTCTCAAAGGTCCTGAGATTATAAATAAGAATTTTAATTATACTTTTTTATTGTATTCTATTTGCCTTATACTTTTTAAAATCTCATTTTGTTTCCCCGTTTGCATGTGAAACTTGTAGCTTTATTTCTTTATTTTATTTTCTTCCCCTTATTTCTTAATTTTAAGCTAATAGAACACCTTTTCAAAAAAATATGTTTCCACCAGAAGTAACGTGTGAGGTTAAGCAGGAAACATATATTTTAAAGAAATAATTCATTGTTTTATGATTTCCTTCCTGAAGGAAATATGTTTATTTTCTGGCCATACTATATATCTGTCGTATCCAGATAACTATTGGCTTCTAGCTATTCATACTAAATGATTCATATATTGAAATAGCTGATGCTATTAAAAAAAAAAAACTGGAATGTTTACAATCCCTATTGTATATTCCAGTCTAAATTAAGGGTATAAAAGGACATATCTAGTAGATTTATGAAATTCATGAAAAATGGCCAAGCAGTAATGAACAGAATATACCAATTTATTCAAAAATCCACATGAAAATCTAGGTTTTAAAAAGCCTGCACAAGGAAAATTAATGTGAAAAAAAGCAGCATTGGGGTGATCCACATTTTTTAAGAAAGCCTTTCTACTGGACTTTATGTTAATACGGGTCAGGCAGAAACTATGAGAAAGAGTCCTCAGATAATCAGACCCTAAGCCATGAAGGACTTTAATAGGTAATAAGCAGCACCTTGATTCTTATACAGAAGCCTACTGATAACCAATGCAATTCATGAAACGAAGGTGTTACACGGGCATGATATGGTGCAGAGGAAAACAGAGACAGCCTTGAAGGAGATATGGAACAACCATTGTGCTTAGCCTGGAAAGACAGAAGGGATGATGACAAAACTCAAGATTGTCCCACCTTGAGTCTCTTTGGTACAAGAGGGAGAGAAAGAGAAGTTATATTGGCTTTCAAGATTCTATTAAGGGCCGACACATGGCATGCCCCAGCTGCCTACGCCATGGCATTCTACATCAGATATATAGAGTAAGGAAGGTGATTTAATGGAAACGTGCAAGAACAATTTCCTATGCAAAAGGGGCTGAACATTTTTAAGTCGTGGAGAAATGAAATAGTATTCAGAAGTGGCTTGGACTGATGCCTCCATGGTTCATGGAGTATAAGGAGGGGGAAGAATACAGCACAATCAGACTTGTAAGATTCTGTTATTATAGCCAATCTCAATAATCTATTTTCCTGTGGAGTTGATTTCCTGGTCTGATCTACCAAGTGGGCCTGACACCAGTTCAGGCCCCAAATGATTTTCAAAAGGAGTCCCATATAATGCACATTGTAGTAGTCTATGCAGAAGGTGACTAACACATGAATAGCTGTTTGAAAGGCTCCTGGTCCAGTAGGTGTAAGCCCTACTTTAATTATATTTCCCTTTCTTTTCCTAATTCCTTTACCTTCTTTTATTCTTTTTCTTACCATGAATGAGAATAGCATGAGCCTATATGTAGGCATGATAAATTCACGTATTCTACAATGAGATATTGCCAAGTGGATAAAACTGACGAATAAGGTTTTTAAGCATAAATGTATAAATACTAAAACAAGAGTGATCCCTACCTGGTTGAGTCGCTTTATTTCACATTCATAATACATCTTCTTTGTGTTTGTGAGGGCAGTTTCTTGTTTCAAAAACCTATTCTCTTTCCTCAGTGTGTACTTGTCTTTCTGGAATGAAAAATATGTAAGTACTTCAATAAAGTACAGATGATTGAATTTGTCCCCTTTGCCTAACAGATTATTTTATGTTTTTATTGCAAACATTTCAGAAACAAACAACATCAGAACTAATGGATAGCGCATCCTTGAAACTGTAAAGTGTGATAAAATTTATTGATTTCTTCTTCGGCTCTCTGTGGTCCATACATGCCATAAATTGTGCAATATAGCTGAAGAAATATAGAGATTATCCCTTCACATCTAAAAGTACTGCCTGTTCTTGTTGTTGGAATAAGTGACCATCCAAAGGCAGTGAAGTTTATTGCATAGTGGTAGAGCCATCCCAATTCCCAGGTAAAGCTATGATATCTTGTGGGAAATCAATCTTGCTATCATTTTTATATAGCTTGTATCATTCTTCAATCTCAAAGCATGGAAAATTAAAAAGTAAAGAAACAAAAACACCTGGGATCTACAAGTAAATGTTACGTGTGGAGCATGTGCAAAATAACAATGTCTTTACCTCCCACTCCCACCCATTTTCTGTTAGTAACCAGTCACACTTCTATGTCCCCTGGGTACATTTAGTCTGCTGGATTGTTCCACAGGAAGGGGTTTTCTTGAAGGGTGTTTCTAAAATATTTTTTGTGTTTCTGAAAATCCTAGGGTTCCTCCAATCTTCAGACATTTTTATTTTTGTATGCAGATAGTGCTATATGATACTGATCATAGGGACTGATACTCAGATAATTAAGTGTTAATGTGAATGATTTAAAGGTAAAGTTTGATGAACCTCTTTCATGGGTATATATGAAATCTCCCTTCCTGGAAATCAGGAGACTGGAAATTACACTTAAAGACAGTCTCCCCTTTGTCTGGATGGAACAGCCCAAATCTCATCCAATCAAATATTCATCCATACAAATAATACCTTCCAGCATTTGTCATGAAAAAGTGTTTAGCTTTCTCCCTGATTTGCTAGCTTTAAGGGCTAAGAGGCAATTATTGTTTAATTTAGTCAGACGAATGACACCTGCAGCCAGAATTAGCGCAGAATAGGCAAGCAGTTTTGAGGACTTTTTGCCTCAATTTTTTTTTAAGAATTTGGCAAATTTTGAGATGTTACTGAAGCCACCCTTGCAAATGCTATCTTGGGCATAGGAATATCAAAATTTACTAGAAGCAATCTGATGAAGCTGCTCCTCAGCCTCTCTAGCACCCCAGGATGCTTTCTCACATTTTCTGGATAGGGTTGGGCCATCTACTTCCTCTTTTTCCAAGAAGGCCGAAAGGATCAATTTGGGACCCAAAGGATTTCTTGGAAAGAAAGATGATCTTGGAGACTGGCACTTTGCTTACAGTTCTGAGAGTTAATTCTCACAATCAGTAGAAAAAGAAGACAACAATAAATCTGACCACTACAAAAAAAACAACAGACCAGCCCACTCAAAAGAGGAAGCCAAGTAGTCTGGTAGAGCGGGGGGTGGGGGGGACATGTAAGAGAGTATGAAAACATGTGTGCATACGCTTTCCCTAAGGCATATAAAGAATGGTGTACACTTATTCCTTCAATAAATATTACTTAAGATTAGTAGGGTGGGAGGTATTTTCCCAGCTCTGCTTAAATCCTATTAGGCAATCAGGAAGGGATTATATTTTTTGTTGTTGTACATAAACTTATTCAACTGTGGCAGAAGAGCAAGTTAAAATACCTTAAATTGGCAGAATTTAAGCAGAATTCTGCTCTTGGCAGAAAAGCAAGATAAAATATCTTAAATTGGTTCGGAATCAATACTTATAACTGGAACTAATTTCTGCAGCCATTCCACTGTGTTCCAGATGCCATTTTGCTCTCTGAGAAGCCAAAAGTCTGACATAAAATAACATTGTTTAATAATTTTTAGAACATGAAGGATAGGAAATTACTTTTTGAGATCAGACTATTCTTTCCTGCTATTGTCCTTTACTAGCAAATATTCTCAAGGATCTGTGGAATAAGGCTTTTCATCCCTTGAGCTTTTTAACTGGATGACTAGATGTATTGTTATGTACTGTTGTTCCTTTATTTTATGAGGTCAATTTTAAGTGGTACACTATTTATAATCTGATAGATTGAAGCAGTATAGAGGGTTTTTTCAGATTTTATCCTGCCTTTATTATTTTTATAAATAACTCAAGGTGGCGAACATACCTAATACTCCTTCCTCCTCCTATTTTCTCCACAACCACCACCCTGTGAGGTGAGTCGGGCTGAGAGAGAGTGACTGGCCCAAGGTCATCCAGCTGCATTTCAGGCCTAAGGTGGGACTAGAGCTCACAGTCTCCTGCTTTCTAGCCTGGTGCCTTAACCACTAGACCAAAATGGCTCTAGTTTTATAAATTGAGAATAAATAAAGAAACAAACAGGAACTAAAAGAAGTACCTCTATATATGTAAAGTGAATGCATTATAAATAGACACTGATTCCCCTCCAGGCCACAGAAATACAAGTGAAAGGTAACTCCTTGCTATTTCAGTCACTTTTCAACTAAGCAAGACATTGAAGTATCACATTTAAACACAAACACTAGAACAATGAATAGTAGAAACCAGGCCTAATAAAAATATTTGCACACATCCAGCTCTCCTACCATTTCCTGTGCTAATTGGTTTCTCATCAGGTCTTCCAGCCTTTGGCACTCTTGCTGCGTTTGATACCGTTCTTGTTCAAGATCCCTAACAATCTTCTGCACAGTTTCCAGTTTTGCTTCCATTTCTGTGACCTGCAACATGACACAAAACTAAGTTGTAAGATATATATCATTTTATTCTAAGATGTTCCAGCAGGAAGCAGCAATTGGAAAACACAACAGTCCACTCACAAATGTCAGGGAAACCACTGGCAGTGAAATGTATTTTAGTCCAGAGCTAGGATGCCAGATCAAGATTTAACAATCAACCAATACTGGAGACAAGCTTATGCATAGCTGACAGAATGACTGTGTTGTAGAAGGAAAAATCCCAGTTTCAGGTCACAAAACTCCCTAGGCTACTTCTCTGCCTCAACCCCTTGAATGTTTACAGTATAAATTACACCTTAATCTTAAATGTATCCTATGAAGACTGTTAAGATGTTGTATGCAAATTACACTGAAAAATTGCTTAGCTTGTTAGCATTTGAGTTACTAAAATAGTAATTTTCCTGCTTTTGGCCCTTTACTCAAATCCCTAATGTGGGATTAGAAATGAAAACACATAGCTTTGTGAGTCCCTCCTCTTCACAATGGGGTCATTTGAGCATTGTCAATGGCAGCATTCGAAGGATATTCAGCAGTTGCTACAACATCATCTCCTCCTTTGTTCCTTTGCTATTGTCTTGCCAGTGGCGGAGATGCCATTTTTTTTCCTCCAAGGTATACTTCTGAAGGTATATCATCTGAGCCACCATGGGAAGAAAACTCGTGGCTGCCACAGAAGTAGCCCAAAATGCCCTGGTTGCTGTCATGTTTTCTTATTATTTCCCACCCTTTGGGGTTTCAAAGAAAGCAAGTAGTCAGTTAATCTAAGGTTGGAATGCAGGAAATGACAATGGGGCAGATGAAATAAAAGTACACTTTTTCTGCCACTAACAGAGCAAATATAAAAGACAACTTTACTGTTGTTGTTACTGTTATTACATGTATATCCCCGTTTTCTTTAGGTGTTGAAGATGGCAGAAATGTCAGGTTTCTCCAGAAAACATTGTGTGAAGTTAGGTGGCCTGAGAGGTTATGGCGGACCTAAAATCACTCCATGAGCTCCAGACTCAAATGGGGACCTGAACCTGAGTCTCTGTGATCCCAGTCCAAGACTTTTACTTACTATTGCCACTATTAATTATGAATATTCCCAACCCTTGATTTTCTGCCCATTTTATAGCAAAATAATAGCTGGTGATTCTTGTTTAGCCTAAAACGACATACTCTTATACCCTTATGCACTTTGCAGTCCTGTTTTCTCTTTTCTGCTTTTTTTCCCTGGTGTTATGCTGTTTCACTTCATGAAGAAAAATAAATACATAGTAGAAAATAAATCATACTTTGAAACAGCAATGCATCATTGTTATTTGTTTTACCTTTTTTTCATAATGCTGCTTCATCTGCCTGAAATGTTGATCCCATTGATTGTTCACTGACAAAAGCTGAAATGATGAAGCATAATTTTAGTACAATATTTTCAAATTATTTTTAAATTTTTACTCTATTTTTACCATATAATCTTTAAACTGTCATGTTATTATGGGTTTACATTCCTCTACATTATAATATTAAAGGCAAAGCAGTTTTTCAAACTTCATTGGCATAAAACTCTTGTCTAAATAAATTATTTGGGGTACACATATGCAAAAATGAGATTTTACAGATAGTCTAAGCTTTGGCTATAAGCCTTCTGAGCTGAGATATAGAGGAGTTAGGGAAAATATATAGTTGTTAAACTATGGAAATCTCAGACCATTTAAAGCTTATGGATTCTATCTTCCTCCAACCTTTCCATTATACAATTCATGACTGTTTTACATTATGGTATAGAATGTTTAATCTACTGTGTAATACAGAAGAGAAAACCTAAGAATCAATATAAGTGAAAGGCAAGTCAATAGATCGGGAGTGGCAGCTGAGTCAATATTGTACTCCAGCAATGTCAATTTTCAGCTCAAACTGCCTGTGGGAATTTCCAAGATGTGTAGATTTCCTTGCATCTTTGAAAGTTCTTTATTTCACAATATAGCATTAGATAGGTACTTTTCTCCAGCTTCTTGGTGACATGTTATAATTACTTTGTGGATTTCAATATGCAGAGCTAGTCTCACAGGCAAAAGATTTGGCTGCATATTTAATGTGAATCAACCTACAGTAATTCACAGTTCCTGAATAATGTATACACTGAAACACAATTATTATTTATTTTTCTATTTCTATTAGAGAAAATGTATGCAGATAAAGACTATTCAAGGAAATGCTTGCAAAATGTCTCTATTAATGATGACGTTTTAAAAAATTAATTTGCTGTGAAAATTAATAAAATAAACTTGCGTTTGAAAAAAGGGAATGTTACAAAACTCTGTCTGATTGCTCATTATACCACAGGTAGAGAAATGTCCAACAGGAGTTTCAAACAAGCAGCTTCAAATATTATGTGTATGTGGTATGTATATAATGTGCCACAGTTACATACAATGTGGTATTATTATGCTCACAACTATGTAATGATATGTAGCCACATGCTTGATATAGTCCATACATAGGACAGAATCAAGTATACCTATAATTTCCTGCAAGCAAAACATATAACAGTGTGTGCCACTAAAATTATATGGGAAGAAAATAACTCACACAACTATAAGTTTATCAGATCATAAAACAAATGCAGTGAACAACACATGGAAAATGAGAAGTATATTATATATAAGTTTAGAGTTACTTAGACCATCCTTCCTAACCTGACATTCTGCAGATATGTTGTTCTACAACCTGCAGGATTCCCAGCTAGAATTCTGGGAGTTGCAGTTGAAAACATCTAGCCTGCAACAGTGTGGGGAAAGCTTGGCGGAGCAGTCCCCTAAAAGACAGATACAAAACACAGTAGGTGTTAAGGAGTTCTGCTGTATTACCATTATCCAGTATCAATTCACCTCTTTCTCCTTGCAATGGACCAACAGTGTCAGTGGGGTTTTTTTTTCCTCTAATATACCCAAAGAAATATTTTTGCTGTTTTTATTATCTCTTGCAAGCCCCTATTTATTCTGAGCTTTAGTCCATCGGAAACAGTTCCTAAAGTTTCTGGAGACCATTCTTCTTTGTTTATACGTCCCATTTCTTATACATGTTCCTTTTTTCTCATCAGAAAAAAATCTGATAGGGAGCTCTGTATACATCTACCCTGGACTCCGTTCTTCCTCCTTGTAGAAATTATTTGTGATTGCCCCTTAAGTATCTTATTTGTAGAAAAATATAACCTGCAGTCACATGATATCTGGTAACTCTTTTATAAATAACTTGGTGATTATGAAAGTGATTCTCAAGTGTAACTGTTGGACTGCACATTGCCGTCCTTAGCATCTAGAAACACACTTCTGAGTCAGTGACCTGCCAGGCTTGCTTGTGTGGTTGGAATGAGTCATAGAGAAAACTGCCATCCCCTTTGCTCTTGTTCTCCTTGTGCAGTTCTCCTTCCACACAGGCAAACCCATGAAATATTATAGGAAATGTGTTTTGGAGAATCTTAATGATTTAGGTTCAAAGTCCAACAAAAAATACTTCTTACCTCCTGCTTCTGCTTTTCTAATGATATAATTTTTTGTTCTAATGATATATCTGTTAGCTTCTTTGTAAATATACACTACAAAAACAAAAACAAAATGATTCAGTTGAAGACAAATCAACTTACATTGACCTAAGTAAAATAAAAATGAATAGATTCCAGTCTAGTTTTGCAGCTAAATAATGTAAAAATAACATATCAATCTGAATATTAGATATTGTTCCAATGTAAATTTCACCCCCCCCCCAAGTCTCTTCCCTTGCTCTTTCTATTTCTGTTACAAATGTTTGAAACTGTTTAATAATTGAACTTTGTTGTGTTATCTTCTACTTTAGAATATTTTATTTTTATTTTTTCCATCCCCGTGGAATGCTGGAAGCTATTATTAAGCTATTATATTGAATGTCAATCTGATTGGGTGTTTGGAAATTGAATTGTTGAATCTGATTTACTTTCAGCCAGCAACATATTTTGACTTAAAACATTACATATATATAAAATCACATATTTCAGTTACCAACTAAAAGCTTACCTATATTTTGAAACACACTCTATAGTACCAATGGAAGAAAATATATGTAGCTCAGGGTTGAACTATGGAGTCCTTGGGGTTCTCTGAGCTTGGTTGTGAAAGGAAACAATCAAGCTCAGAGAACCTCAAGGACTCCACAAACTCTACAGTTATCCAAAATATTCACAATATTTCTGTAATACTTACAGTACTGTAATATTTAAAATTATGTTGATGCACTTACAATATTACAAGGAATTAAAGGGAAACAAAACACTCATTTTCTGTGATGAAAGTATTCAATACAATTTTTAAAAATCCTAAAGCCATTTTTACAATTTGCCAAAATAATATTTTGCAGCTTTGTTAAAATCTTTTAACATGCTATTTATTTACCTTCATATGTTCTCTACATGGGTGCCTATTCCTCCAGAAACATAATTTTAATCACTTACTAAAAGGCATTCTAAGCCTACCAACTGATGGTTTATTTGTGACTTGCCATGTTTTACTCTGGATGCTCTTACTTTCCAGTACGTAATTAAATTAACCATAGCTAACATATGCTTGCTACAGCTTTAGGTCACTTTAGTATCACTTAAATAGGCAACATTCTCATTCCACTAAGGCTGCAACCACAGGTTGTTTAATTACCCATCTTAAATTCTAGCTAGAGGAAATTAAGAGGCTTTTTAAAAGGGCTCAGTCAAGGTATTACTACTTAATATGAGTCATCTGAAAATTCCAACTCTCAAGCATGGCATTAAATGGACAACTTCTCTTACATGCAATTTGATGCATGCTGATCTTGAAGGATACTATTTTTATTCAAGTGCTCTTGTTCCTCCTAAAGAATGGAAGCTTTAAGAGTTGAGCTTTATATCCACTTGGAAGTACAATGCTATTGGTACCAGAGATACTTACTTTTGAATAGATTGCATAAAATTATACTGTTAGTAAGATTAGCCTGTTTTAGTATCCTATGTAAATTGTACATCAGGCACTATCAGATATGTCCAATTGGTCCTGCTGATGTTGGCGCATTACAAAATAGTGATCACAATGTTACATAATATTTTTAAATTGTTACTTCCCTCCAGTGAAGGATTATTTCACAGAGAAATTGCCCGTTGGGCACATTTGAACATAGTACTATATTCTTTAGTTTTATAAGAATGGCCTGTGATGAACTCTATAAATGTTATACTTCTCCATTGTTCTACTTCCACAGCATTCAAAAGAACTATTTCTGTTTCAAATTAACTGCAGCTTTAAAGTTGTCCGAACCCTAACAAAGATCATTGAAGCAATTTAGATTCATAAACTAGCTTAAAAACTAAAATAAAACTAAATTATTAAATACTATTTTTTGTGATAAACACAACATAAGCTTCCAAACACTTCACTAATGTGCCAGAGAAGAAGAGAATCATGTATTTCTGTTTATTTTCACCAAAATATCATACTACTTGGAACATGTCAGATTCATTTAAATATTTCACTCTATATCATATCCCAGCCACAGGATGGATATAGAGCACTTCCTAACATAGGGATCAAATTTGACAAGGGATCACATTGTAGATACAGGATACTTTTCTCCATCCCATTTCAATGAGTAGAAGATACTGCAGCTTAAGCACTTTGCAGATATCGTTATCATGTGGGAATCATAGTAACAATGACCTTCTCTGAATGGCTTGGTCACACTAGCTCTATTAGAATAGGCAACTTAGGTTCCCACTAATACAAAAACATCAGAGAAGGATCCCATCTCTGATGGGTATTAGATTTCAGGGCAGCTAAATGCAAGTTATTTTACAATGCCAGCATCAGAAGTTATATTGTAAATGAGAATAGAGAAAGCATAAATAAACATCCCCAAAATAATATTTTAAAAACAGGAATATGTTTAGGAGCAAACCTGAGGGGTAGGGCAAGATTGGCAAGGTGTAGCGGCTGCATGTCAGTCTCACCTAGCGGATATTATTTTGGAACAATTTGGGCTTGAATAACCTCATAGTCTGGAAGATCCCTTTCTCTTATAAAAATGAATCCGTACAATAAACACATTCAGTTACAAAATTATTACTTTCAATAAGTCTTCTATCAAATACATGTTAAAATAGGGGGAAATGCTGATCCATTTGAAAATTCCAAAAAAGCAACAGCAGTATATTCAATATCCAGCCTGAAATAATAACTTTGTGAATTCAATTCTGTCTACATTTCATTTGTTTTTAGGCAAATGTATTATTTCTGTTATTGATCTTCCTCTTCTTGTTATTTAAAATAAGATGCTATAAATCCACAAAGCACACATTACTTGGATTTAAGCCAATCTGAATGCAATGAATGAGGACCTGGAGCCACAACTGTACTTACTTGTGAAATACATTAAGGTTTTGTTTTTTGTTTTTGAGTGCGATCATACTTATACTACACCAGAATGAAGCACAACAATTAATGATATTTTGAAGGCATAATTTCCTCCATTTAAAATAATGAAAATAGGCTTTGGAATTTTTTACTACCCAAATACATAATATTTTTATTTTTAAAAGGCAGTAAAACTTTTGAAACTAATTGAGTTGCTGCCAAGGTTTAAATCAATCTGCCTAGAGTACTGTCTATATAGAACAGCAGAATTAGTGATGATGATGATGATGATGATGATGATGATGTAATAACAATACTGTACTAATAACAATAATAATATAATAAACATCCATATCTAAGTATATATTTATAAAATAACATAAAATGATTAAATTGCCATAGACACACACCTTTAGACTGGGAACATACTTACTTCTGAAGTTTTCTTGGATTCCATAACAGCTTGTCTCTGCCCTGAACAATTTTGGTTCTTGCTTTTTTCAAATGCCTTTAAATCAGACAATATAAAGAAGTCATGTATACTATGAAATAGAATCAATCCAAAGAAGAACACTAAAACTATGGTATCAGGAACTTCACAGAAGGGTTTCCACATTGTTCTGCATGTCGAATACTAAAAGCATTAGAACTTGTATTTGACTCTTTCATAAAAGGGGCTTCCCAGAATATCTCAAGTATATAGCCTATGATTAATGTGAAAAGGTAGCTGTTTCAAAGTGGTGCGCAAACTGCAATTTCCCTGTTGTCTTCCAGTCTGTCTGGAAGGGGTGGAGTTGCATAGACAAGACAAAAATAGAGTAAACTTATTACCTCCTAACCACCATCCATGATAACCACCTCCTATCAGATATTTTTCTATGCTATTTTCTCACATGAACAGGGAACTTTTCTGATCACTGTTAACACATACTGGATATTTGCCCATGACAAGGAAATGAGTAAATCATATTTTATACAGCAGGAGAATGACTGTAAAACAAGAAAGAAGGAAATGTCCAGGATGAGGAACTTTATGTACCACAAAACATGTCCTTTGTAACCCGGGCATGAATATTTTTGTCCCAATGAAAGTTAACTAATTCTTCCAAGTAAACTAATTTTCCCTGTTGTGATAATTGGTGGGTTCAAAAGGAAAAGAATTCTGATAGGAACTTATGTTGTTAGAGTAGAATGGAATTTTGATATTATTACTAACAACAGCAATAACAATAAATTTACAATAGCTGCTAGTCCTATATAGCTGTTGTGAGCTTTTCCTGTGTGGGAAGAACATTTGCTAAACTAAGGGCTGGCGTGAGGTGCAAGGTTATATTCCGTGGTGATACGGATCTAGATTGCTCCACCATTAGCTCAGTCAAAGAAGCAGAGGAGTATTGTACATCTTAGATTACGTCATTTGCTTTTGTTTGAAATATTTTTATAGAATTCCCAATTCATTTTATTGATTGTTGTGCAAAGTTAAACCATGTTTTGTGAACCATTGTAGGTTTGTGTATCAAACAAATTTTCTTTTGATTACTGTGCTGATAAACAAACTTTTCTAAACATAAATTCCAGATATTTGCTTGATAATGTTAATGTCAATAATAATGCTTTTCTATAGAAACCCAGATTTAACATGGTAACACAAACTTCCCACAAATAGTAACTGCAGTTTAAATCTGATTTGGGTAAAATTCTAAATATTCTGGAAAATATCTCTCTCCAGTTTTCCTGAACCACTTTCGGTGTAATTTAAGGCTTTTACTGCTACTCATTCATGAAATTCTTAATTTTTAAAAAGGCAATATTTATATTTGTATACACACACTGACATGTTGTCTACTCTTTCCAATACAGATATTTTTCTAGAGGTTTACCTTACCTTTTGAACTTATAAGTAACAAATTTTCTTCCCCTTGGTGCCTTTCTTAGTATACAGTCTATATCAGCATTTCTATTAATAACTAAGTAGGTGTATTGGACAGGTAATTAAAAATACAGAACATAGGTTAAGAAAAATGTATGATATCTGACTTCTGTGTAAGAATAAGAATGGAAATATATCACTTTCAGTTGGTCTAGTATATTGTCAATTATCTATAGTTATTCTCATTTAAAGTTTTGCACATCTGTGAAGGTGGGTGGATTTAGAGAAACCGCAATTCAGTCTTTTAGTTCAATGGGGAAATTTGCCCTAATTATAATTTCTTTAGCAATCTTGCAGCTACATATTTTATTCAAGAAATCCCCATGAAATATGGACATACAGTATTTTCTTCTTTTTTTTTAAGTGAAAATAATGAAACAATTATGTTAAATAGAACATTATCTTATGTGTCACATAATCAGATGTCTAAGAAAATGCTAAAGAAATGATAATAAATATGCCAGGGTTACAAGTTGAAAGAAATAATGCCAAAAAAGCATACTTTTACTACCCAAACATCATCCTGGTAGAAAAGCCCAATTTATCAAATTTCACAGCAAAACCAGTCATGTATGTTAAAAAAAGATGTCAGTGCATGCAGCATATACAATTGAGAGCTGTTTGAGGTGGGCCAAATCAGGAAATAGACAGTGTGAGGATTATGGTAATGTTACTTTATTGCTATAGGGTATGTTAAACAGAATCTTGAAAGAATCTTGAAGTCATGCCAGAATTTTCCTCTGTACGCTCTGAAGCCAGACTCAAGCAGGACTATCTTGAGTTTCTTTCTCATGCATCCTCCCTTCCCAGGAGTTTCTGAGTTACTGTTTGCTTTCTCTTGACAGTTCTTGCACTCCTTCCTCAAATTTATCTCTGCACCGCTACAACAATACCAGGGAAAGGGCATTTGAAAAAATTAAAAAGAGACAAAAGAAAATAAGGTTAAGTCTCCACATTTCTTTCTTTCAATTTCAAACTATAGGTAGTCCTCACTTAATGACTGTCCATTTAATGTCAGTTAGAAGTTACAATAAGCCTTGGAAAAAGTGCTTTATGACCTGTAAACACTTATGACCATTGCAAACTGATGTACCACCCCCGCGGTCACATGATTACAATTTGCAACCTTTTTTATGATGGTTGTTAAGCAAATCACTGCGGATGTTAAGTAACTCATGTAATCATTAAGTGAATCACTCGGTCGTTAAGCAAATTCCAGCAAAAAACATCCATTGGAGAAGGTGGATTTGCTTAATGGCCACATGATTTGCTTAACAACTACATAATTCACTTAATTACCATCATAAAAATGTACATAAAATCAAGTCCAGTCATATGGTGACTTGCTTAATGACTGTCCCCTTAACAACCAATTTTCTGATCCCTATTGTGGTAGTTAAGCAAGGACTACCTGTACCCAATTTTTTAATGACTCTGGGCAGCTTACAGTTAAAAGGTTAAAAGCAATATATCAGAAAAAACACAATTACTGGGTTATATGTAGGACCTTCAACTTCCACAGCTATGAGATTAGTAAGCAATAAGTTAGAAATCCAGCACATATCTGTTCTCAAGTATTAAGAGCTGAAGAGTAATAAGTATATTTTTCTCTGCACGGTGTTTGTATCTTCACACATAAAAAAGAAGTGGTAATCACATGTAACCTAAGAGAATTTATCAGAGTTCCTTTCATATAAAATATATCTGGAAGGGGGAAAAAACCTGTCCTTGTCTCCAAAACTTCAATTATTTCCCTCTGCATTTCAAAAAGTACTTGAAAAAAAATCTTTCATTAAGCTTTATTTTGTTATCATTTGGGACGTAAATTAAAGCAACCATTATTTCCCCAAATTCATTCTGAAAATGTAATATTATAAATCTCCCTCTTCATCTTGTTTTTCCAGATTCCACGTAAATTTTTCACATGTATGGCTACTCTATTTTTTCCCACCTGGCCATGGCCACAATTTTTTTACTGAGATATTTGCATTCCAATCGTTTTCATTATTGTTTTTAATATACATCTCTTGAAGACATAATACGTGCATTTTCCTTGCTTAGCTTCAAATAAGATTTTATTTTATTTTATTTTAAATATGGTATACCGCTCCTTCGTATTAGCTAAGAATATTTTAATTTGGTAAAGGTTTTCAAATATTTATTACTCCTTAGCAAAGCCCATAATAAAATAATGGAAGATGTTTGAAGATGACTTCAGATTACTATAAGCATAAAGAGGGATTTATGACAAGTATAGGCGCATTTCGTAGAGACTTGTATATCAGTGAAAACCCTTTAAGTAAAGTTTGGGTGTATTATATCAATTTAAAGTCTTCAGTTATATTACATACATCTTTCTCAGACCCAGATATGTAAAGTCTGAAAACACTCAACCTAAAAACAGAAAAGGAATATACAATATATTCATTATTCTTCTTAAATCTAAAATTGATGAAATATAAATTATAGGAATGTAGTTCCAACTAAAGGAACAATGAGCAACAAAGAAGCAACTTATCTGCTTACAGCTAGGTAGACACAAATGTATATCATATGTGTTCCAATTATGTTTTATATCACAAACTACCATATTTGAATAAAATAAGACTAAATGACAATGAAAACACTAGAATGCAATAAATCATATCCATTTTAGACTTTAAAAAGTTTGAGTATAAGAAAAATATGCCTTCTTCCAGATTTTAGTGAAATCTATGTATTTAATAAGATAAGAACATGATTCTTTGAACATTATAGAATTTTTGATCACAGAATTAGAAAATATTTAATAATGGAATAGTCCCTAAGGCAATTTGACAGATTTCAACCAAAGTCTACAGTGTTGTTTTCCTGTTTGTTTGTTTGTTTTTTAATTTGCTGAAGAAATTTTTAGTTGATCTCAAACAAATTTCATACAAAAAATGTAAGCAATCATTTCATCCTGTCCATGAAACCCTTCTGTATTATTGTAATTTTTGGTTCTTTGGAAATAAGAGTCTTTGGAAGATTCTTTGGAAACAAGAATCTCTAGCACAGCTTAATATAGTTGGGGAAAATCCCTGCAAAATATAAAGCAGAATAGAATCTTCTGCCAATTTTCAAATCAGAGAAGTCTTCAAACATCTCTGACCAAATGTACATGAAAGACAAACAACCACGTCGAAAAGTTCAAGGAATTCATGATATAATGTATGTTTCCTTTCAAGATTTATTTCTAAAATAAAGACACTGTATTCAAAAACAGAAACAATGATCTTCTGCGGTTTGGGGGAAGAGACCAATTTTTCCTTTTTTTCTTTCATCTTTGCAAATTAAGGCTCTGCCTTTTATTATCATTTTTTTACTGCATCTCTTACTCCCTTTTCCAGGAATACTAAGTGTATTTCTCTGTTGCCAATAAACTGGATCCCATTCTTAAGTAGAAACTGCATCTTTGCATTTGCTTCTAGCATACATCCTGAACTGAAAATATGCTGAACATTTGATGTAAAGAAAGCTGGTAAATTTACTGCTATGTCTACCTTGCTTTTCAAAATTCTTCACACAATATGTGTGGGCACTGATATATTATTGCAAAAGTAGCATTATTTTGGGTAGGATCCCTCAAATATTTTGGGCCCATACATATTTTTGGAAAGTGAGAAATTACGGAAACTCTTAGGTGAACATGCCCAGATGTTGTATGTTCATTTACCACCCCCCAGCTTCCTCAGGCACAGTCTACCATATTAGCTTGCCTTTATTTTTTATAAAAGGCAAACTTCCAAACAGAACACTGCAACACAGCCATTATCATTTTTGTTTTCTAAGAATACCTGTGTAGGACCCAGAGGCTTTACTGGAATAAAGATGGCACTTGAGGTTGGATTTTTGCTTTGTAGAATGCTAGCTTGCAATTAAATTTTTAGATTAAAAATAATTTTATTTTTAAAACAATCATTTTTAATTATTGAAAATTATTTTATATATATATTTTATATATATATTTTATATATATATATATTTTATATATATATTTATCCGCACTCAATCGTTACCGATTCTGCGGCGACTGCCTGGACAAGTCCCTGCAGTTTTCAAGGCAAGGTGTTTTGGAAGTGGTTTGCCAGTGCCTCCTTCCTAGAGCAGAGCCCAGCTGGCGAGCTCAGGAGGCAGGGTTTCCATTGCTTTGCACCTTTTTCGGGCGTGCGCGGCTTCCACGTTACCGGCAACTGCTCCTGTCTCCTTTGCAAGGCGCCGCCAGCATTTTTCCTCCCACCAGGGTGAGAGTACCCATTTATCTACTCACGTAAGTTTTCGAGCTGCTGGGTTGACAGGAATGTATTAAAAATAATACAGGGGCAAAATGTCAAAGGGTACACTAATCTCAATAGGTGCCACATTGCAGGCCCAGATTTTGGAGCAATGTGGATGCAAAGGGTTGAGTAACCCTTGCCGCAAAATAGATTGTGAGAAATATTCAAATAAATCCTGCAACATCTCTCCTTTTTAGGAGAAAAGGGTGAGATGGGGGGGGGGGGGGGGGATGAAGAAGTGTATATTGAATCCCCACTAAATCTCTGTTCAAGATTCAGGTGTAAATTCAGCCAACCAACTTCCAGGACCTTTGTGTATATTGTCCCACTATTCATTTGGTACACATTTAATACATTAGGTTTGTACTACACTTGACCTTAGTCAAAATACTTGGAGGTATGCACCTTAAGATGCAATGACAGGAAAAAAGTTTTGAAAAAAACCCTGCAAGGCAATAATTAAAATGAAACTAGTTCTGAACATCCTCACTAGGATTTCATTCTGCAGGAATTCAGTGCCATGAGAGACTAAACTATATTTGTGGATGTTCCAATATTTCAAGATTTATTTATTGTTTCTGAGGATCTTTTTGACCAGAACTACAAGAAACCTTAATCAATTGGTTGGATTGATAATCACCGGCCAAGACAAGTTGGGGAATTAATCCTTAAATGATGTGTCAGTAATCAAACTTAATAAATAAGTGCCTATGTCACACTTGTTAGTATGTACGTAAGAAGTCTCCCCCCTCCCCCTTCCAGCCTGTACAAACAAATTAATTGTAGATTATTACCTATAAAATAAGGTGCCTCGTTTATAAAAGAAATAGATCCCCACTTGTTTATACCAACCCATTGTGTCTCAGATACCCAAACTATTGCTAAACAAAGAAACACATGATATGCACACTGCCTTTCTTCCTTCTAAAGGAAAAGGCAAAAAACAAAGAAAGAGAAACAGGAAGTGAAGAGAAATGGGAAACAAAACTGGATGGAAATCAGATGAAGGGAAGGGAAGGAAACTGAAGCCCTGGTTAGGCATTACAAAAAGGAATACATTCACTGGAAAGCAGCAACTTCCAAGTAACAGCTACTCTTTTGACTAATTCTTAAGGGCATCTACACTTTCCAGATGCAGTATCTGTGGTCATTTGTAGCTCCTTTTTATTCCATTGTTTTCAGAACCTTCTTCTTTTATTACCAGTGAGTATAAAACTATCTGAATTCTCAGGGAGAAAAACTGTGCCTTCCCAGGGGGTAAATACAGTAATGAGTTGACTTTTCCCTTGAAATTAAGTAAGAATAATTAAGGTTACTGTGTCTTAGGAAAGGCCCACAATATTGCAACATAAGGCAAATGAAAAATTATTACAGATGTGATTACTGATGCATGAAGCAGATGTTCACAATCCTATTAAGCTCTCAATCATGTGGTATTTTTTAAGCCCAGTTTTATTTTCTCTACAAAGATTTCCTGTTTTGTATAAAAAAAGGAAGGAAGTAGAGGAAATTTGTTTACACTTAAGTTTTGAAAACAGCCTTACAAGAGCCTTTGGGATGCAGGATGTCAGTTTATGGGATGTCATTTGAATTCTTTACTGTAGAAACTGTAAACACTAGGAAAAGGTATGTAGACATATTATGCTGCCAAACAGGATTGGAGAAAAATGAGTATAGGGCTTCAAAAGAAACACAAGAAAGCTAAAACAAACACACTGCATCTTATTCTCAAAATAAAATGTAGCAAATGGCATTATTTTGTCTTCTTAAAGGAACTGAAGTTAATTAGGTATTTCTGTGAATTACCCTTGTCCTTACTAGTCATATTCATATTCATATTCTCATTCTCATTCTCATCCCCTTTCTTTCTCTCTCTCTCCCTGCCAAAACCACCAATTTTGGATTGGAAAGGTCCATTTCTTTTCTTTTTTTAATATAATTTGTATTGAAGATTTTTACATGAATAAAAGATAAACATAAGAACATATATAAAGGAGTATTAAGCAAGAAAAAAGGATAAAAGAAAAAGTGTGAAAAACAGTAAAAATAAAGAAACGAGAAAAAGATAACAAATCTTGATATATTAACCATTTCTCTTTGCCTGCTGTTTCTTTTCTATAAAATGCTTCTTGTGCTGAAACCAGTAAAGGTATTTTTGGGTACAGCCATATTCCATATTCTTAATATGACACTTCTAACATAGTGGTTTTGAAAATCTACATTAATTTTAATTTTATCATACCATAAAAAACCGTGCCACCTAACCTTCAGGTTGTATTCTTCTAATTCTAACTTTCTCTTATTTCTCAACAGCACCTACTCTCATCCAAACCAAACAGCAGGCTGCAAAATACAATTTAAAGTCAGTATGGTCCATTTCTTGAAAAGTAAGTAAGTGATATAGCATAATCTGAAATCTTAGAAGGCTGGTGAAAAAATCTATAAATTGTTTTTCTTTTCACTAAAGCATAGTTTCTTTCTCTCTTTATTGCACACTTTCATTTATACAATATTTAAAAATACCTCATTTCTTCCTAACTATACCTTTTAACTTACATTTATTTTCATATTAAGGATTGAATGTGATGTGGCAACATTAGCTTTTAGTGGGTGTTATCAATAATATTCCAATAGCACATTTTTGGGACAAATAAGAGAAGAACAGATATATTGCCATGCTTTGTTTCCTTTAGTCGTCTTAGACAAATTCAGCAAGACACATCTTGAGTTCTTATAGTGTCTAAGGAAATTTGGACCCAAAATTTACTTTGGCCTTTTTCTGTCTCCAGAGTTAGTGCTATCCACCCATCCATGAATCAGCAGAAAACTTCACTGGCACAGTGTTTACTCTTTTCCCTGCCATTTCCTATTTTGTCTCTATTGCTCCTGTTTCAAGTCACTGCCATTCATCTGATTCCACTCCAAAGTAATGGATAATGAAACATAACAAATTTAATCAACTTGGGCTGCCTTTGGACAGTGCTCAGAACAGTACTCAGAAATACTTCAGTACCAGTATAGCTGAGGATGAATTCAGACTGTACATGGGTTGGAGATGAGATGAATGAAAACTTGTGCAGACATGGCTGGAAAAAATCTGTGCCATGGCTAGGTAGAAATGAAGAGAGAATTGTAATATGGATATATTACTCATGTTGTGAGATCTCCCTTCACGTGTTTATCCACATACTACATTGTAAACTGCAAGGGGCACTTGAATCTCACTCTTGTAAAGTAGAGGAGGGCAGTCAATTTACAGATGGCAAATGCACTTTATTATTTATTTGGGATTATTTTTTTGGCAACCAAAAAATACAGAGAGGCGGATCTAATCTAAGTGTTACCAATTTGGGGTATGTATGTATGCATGTATGTATTTGTCGTATTTATATAGCCTCCCAACCCACATAAATTTGGGTTGCACTCTATAAGAGGGGGCTGTAAGAAAATGGAAAAAAATGGCCTTGGACCGCAGGTTAATCATCCCTGTTTTAAAGAATCCTATGCGGAATTTTGTGTTCCTTCAACCCTGTAAACCTAATTTCCTATTCATATAAACAACCTTGCATCCATACATGGGTGTTTTCTGCCAATATTTCAAAGGCTTCATGAATTGTCCCTGAGGATAGAAGTAGTCAGGAGGTCATCAAAATCTCAGGAATTTTATGCACATGATGGGATGGACATTATGAAGGCTATCCTTCAGGAACTTATTTTTTCTGTCCTCCAGACTCCTTTGATATCCAATATGTCTAAACAGTTGACAATCATTTTAACAATGGAAAGGAACTGGCTTACATATAGAGAGCAAGTATCACCAGACGCAGGATCCACTTTACAGTCTTACCAGGCTATTGTGTTCCTATATCTAGACTTGCGTTTCCATTATATCAAGATGAAATTTAACTAACTGAAAACCAATCTTTTAATGGTGGGCTCTAGCACACCATAGACATTTCCTTTGGCACCTATATGGCTCCTGCTCATAAGTTTTATAGATATCTTCAGATTAAATAGAAAGCTAAATTAAACACACAATATTGTTAAGTCCATTATTGGACAAAATGTCTAAGTAGGAATATGAAACAAGATCTTTCCACTTCTCATTCCATGCATTAAGCTAACACCACATAAATATTTGCAGTAGGAAGAATGAAAAATATCCAGCAATGAAAATAAGGAGAAAAGTAATCAGGTTTTTTTAATTATTAGTTGCTACCAATATGCCTCTCATTATTCTCAGTATGATACATGAAACTAGTTAATACAGAAAACAACGCTTTCTGTTTTCTGTTCTATATGTCAGTTCTATATGTCTGTTTGTTCAGCTCTGTATTCTTTGGAATCCATTTTAAACTATATTTTTTAAGTTATATATCAGGCAGACATTGTTCTTGGATTTTTTTTCCCTCTAAAGTAAGCACAACAGCTTCCAGTGTGGAAACGGAGAACGTAGTCTAGTGGCTGTTGCTGAAGAAACTCCATCTTTGAGTCTGGTTGGAAAAGAAGAGGTTTCCCTTTTATTTCATATAACAATGAGTCTTCAGCTAGCTTTGATCTATCTTCAAGGTGAAGAAGCATGAACAGAATCATAATTTGGAAGCTGCTATATAGGTCATCATTTCCAACCCATTGCACAGTAATCGAATTTAAATTAATCTCTGTCTCTGTATTTGATTGAATACCATGTGATAGTATCTGTATATCTGAATAATGATATAACACTTCTTCACTAAGGAGAGGCATACTAATAAGATCACCCATCCAAGTGATAAGAACACCATTATAAATTAATTTTATTCCAGATATCATACTACTATATCCATCTCTTGTCTACTTACAGTTCAGACACAGAAGAATATAAAAGAAATGAGGAAACAATCAAGGAGATGGGACAATGAAGTACTGATCACATTCCTAAAAACCCGAGCAACCATTTCACTGATTTGTTGATTTGAAACTTCCAAGCTTAGTTCACAGCTTATTACATAGCTGCTTACTGTAAATCTAATGTCCAGCAACTGCCACACCAATGTAATCATATCTTACTCCGTTGTATAAATAATGCCATGTCATGCCAGCATTCTTCCTAATATCAGGAAGCAACTGCAGAGATGAGGGTGATAGTTGCATTATTTAAGCAATAAAGGAAGTTTGTGTACAATTACATAAAAGAAATTCAACTGACTAATTTTAAGCAGCTACCAAAGATGACAAAGTGAAAACAAGTTACTTACACTTAGGGCACATGAACTGTTCTCTGGCTTCTTACAGGACTCATTCTTCCTGATCAGAATCCTTATTTTATCATCAAGTTCTACACTGTCACATCTAATTTCAGAGAGGAAAATAAATGATACCTTATTTTTTAAAGCCAACAAATATATGCATATAAGTGAGTTCAACTCTTTATTTAATCAAGGATATTTTTTTAAACATAGTCTAAGAGTTTCCCGAAAGTTATTCTGTCAGGTCAAATTGGAGTTCCAAGAAAAAGTCATAATCTGTTAATTAATTATGAGCTTTACAAAATATATACGTATATTAAAACATTTTTTTAAAAAGCTGAGTATAGTTGATAATATAAATCTATTGATCTCATAAGTTTAAACATCTCCAGCTTGGAACATAAAATATGATTCTCATATGTACTGTACAGTTGCAACTGTGCTTTGTGGCCACATATGAAAAAGTTCTTTAAATTTAAACCTCTTGTTCTCAGTAAAATACTCATTAGAAATTCTGAATTATAGGACCACCCAACCAAGCAGTCTTTTAATTAATGAACTTTTTTTCCTTATCTGGGCCAGTTTTCTACACTGTTTCATCCAGATGTTTTACTTGTATATATTTCCATCAGCTGGCCAAAATTTTTAATCCTACAAGAAACTGTTTGTAGTCATGGACATACCTTTTAATACATACTGTGTTTTAAAACACAGTTGCATTTTAATTTTTGTCTTTTTGGCACGCATAGATGCAGACCACTAACTAAATATAAACCTTGATGCTATGCCAGAGATCCACCTTCCTCAAACTGATTCAGTCCCAGAATTATCAACCAGCATGATCCACTTTTCCAACGTGGTGCTCCCCAGCTATGTGGAACTTCAAGTTGTAGAATTTTCAGCTGAAAACTCTTGAATGTGCCAGGTTGGTGAAGATCAATATAAAATGTATTAATAAAAATATCTTCTTTTACATTAAAGTACATCCAGACAGCTCATTAATACATGGATGGATACTTCTATACCAGGTGTATTTGAAACAAGCACAGAAGATTGCTTACATGAACAAATCTTAGTCCCTATATTGCAATTTCTCTTCCAGTCCCACCTATCTCATGGGGTTGCTGCTATGAGGAGAAAATGAAGAGATATTTCCATGGGAGCTATACTGACCTCTTAGAGGAAAAGTAGAAGATAAGTCTAACAAATACATTTTAAAAACTTGTCAACTGATAATTAGTACAGAAAGAGATTAAAGATACAGCATAATTCAAATAATCTGTCCATCCATAAATAATATAGCTATTAACTTTCAGAAACTCCCCTTCACTACCTAAAAAAAAGGATGTTAAAACAGATCTAATTATATCAGTATTACTGATACTGTATTATAGATTTCTAATAAAAACATTTCTATGAAATTAAAAGTCAGCAACAAACCAAATTCTTGCTGTAGTTACAAATTTTAAGTTGTTTTCTGCAAGCAACTAATAATGTTGCATTCATAACGCAAATCCTATAAAATGAGTACTAAGCAAAGTTCTGGAACAGACTTTTTGGAATTCGCTAGCTTCCACATTTACTAGGAATTCTGGGAGTTATAGCCCAATACATCTGGGCAGCAGCAAAATGGAAGAGATATTTGCATAGGCCCATGAAATGTATCACTTCATTTATCACATTGTTTTATTGGTGCATTTGCTTGTCAGGTTGTTCTTGTCACAGTTCCCATTGCCCCACTCCTCTTATTACTCATTCTTTTGATTAATGCGTGAGTTGGCAGAATCCAGTTCACCCAGTGTGTTTGGTTCTGGTTTAGCACATTGTATTTTGGGCACCTTGATATATAGTATAGCTCATTATGTGAACTCATCCAATTTATACATGTGGGTTGCATCAGCTTTTACATGCCTCTTTCATAAAACCAGTCCTAATCGATTGGATAGAGTAGGACTACTGAATCTGGGCTGCAGAACTCCAGATGACCACTAAATGGTAGCATCTAAAGATAGTTTGGATATCACTCTGGACAAAAAAACCCATCTACAACTTTTGCTTACCTTAACTAACAGCCCTTTTCCTGGGAATCTCCTTTTTGCAGTACAGAAGCTAGATACTGAATTTGACATGGCCATGCAGAGCATGTGCTCTGAGAACTGTCAGTGCAAAAGCTCTCTAAGGAGACTGCAGCTGGTTGCATAACTTTATGCTGCAATCAACCAATCAGGGCAATTTCACAAGTTATAAATTTCCTACAGGGAAGGCACTTTGTTCTAGGAAACAGCTAAGATCTCTTAGCTATCTGAGACTGACAATCTGGCAGATTTCATGCTATTAAGTGTGCAAGAAGCAATTCAGGTGTAGTCCCTTGTTGCCTTCCCCTTCCTGCACTTTTAATTACACCTTAAAATAGTATTGCAGTACTTCTTTTTAAAGTCTAGAGGGCACTCAGAATTAAAGTAACAAAGCTTTACTAGATGCCAAGCCCTATTACTTAAACATGTTTTAAAGTAAATTCAAAACAAATCCCAAAGTATCTGTTTCTCATTTGCTACAAGCACTTATTTATTTCTTGATCATTTCTACTAACTGATAAATAAATGAGACAGAATTAAAAGGTAAATGATTTCTGCTGGAGCACAGATCATATTTCCTTTTTATAATATTTTTCTGAGATCACATCATGAAATTCTTGGCTTGTTTTAGGGTGTTTTGGGGGGCATTAAGAAGTGAAATAGTGGCATTCAGTGTTGCCAAGTCTTAATGTACTCATTTGGTCCCTTATTTTAGAAAAAAGAAAAGGAGGGAAATTTCACTATCCATGAAAAAAATGTCTTTGCCTTCAGATGCTGACAGCATAGTCTCAGCTGCTCTGGCATCTGACCAGTAAGTGCTAGAGAAGGCTGTATATTCTGTGAGCCATAGATGACCTAGCACAATAAAGAAGCATGGAATGATGATTTTGGTGCCTGGGAGGGAAACAATTACTTCTAAACCAGGGGAATTACTGGGAAAAGCTATGATGGAAAGTGAGTAGGGCCACATCGTGCATATTTCTATTTTGAAGGGGCTTAGTGCAATTACTTTGTTTCTTCATCTGTGCTATACCTATTTCAAGGTTTCTGTTGCATTTTGGTGAATTTTCCATCTCACACTTGCATTATACAGTTGGATGAAATTTATTGGCAAGGCTGGAAGATACATCTGAGTGGAAAAAGAGGGAAAATAGTGTGGATTATCCAACTTTAGGATATAGCAGGTTTTTATTGTTTACTAGGCGTCTGGTTTACGATGACTGAAAGAGAATTACATAAAAGGCTCTGAGCAAAGCTATTCTTTTAGATTGTTTGTTCCCACCACAACAGGCTTGTTCTGGTTTGATAGCTTTGTTACCAATAAAATTCCATGGAATGAAGCTTTTTTCAGATGCATTTAGTTTCACCTGCTCTCTTGCTATGCAGCTGTTACAGGCACAAAAACATATATTGGGATGACGAGGTGGCAGCGGAGAGACAAAACTAAAGTGCATTTTATGCTTTGCAAAAATTAGCAATAATAAAATCTATGAAATTAGCAATAATAAAATAAAGTGAAAAAGTTCTCGGCAGCCCATTTGGAGCATTAGAGAATTTCCCAGCACCTCCTTATTTCCACAGAAGAGCTTCAACTGCTGCTAATGGCAAAGAGCTTTCCTCCCCCACAGCCAAAAAAGTTGGCAATTTTAGAATAATAGTCTAGAAATGAAACCCAAATGTCCTCTGCACATCCCTATTGTAGCTTAGCAATTACTTGTTTGAAAAGGCTTCTGTGCCTTCAGTAGACATTTAACTGATATGCAATCAAATGATGGTAAAATATTCATGCTTAACCTATATATTCCTTGTCTTTCTAATCCACAGTTTCCTGTAGTTTTTTTCTCCTCATAAAAATCCAGAGCTCCAAAGAAAATACATCAGCTGACATATCTACATACTTTTGAACTCTTTGCATAACTTCATACAATGAATTTGAATCTGAGTTTATTTTTTTCTCAAAGGGCACTTGAAAAAAAAAAATGACTGTCTTTCTGTAATTACTATAGACCAGCTTTATCCAATGTGTGATCTACAAATATGTTTGAGGACAGCTCCCAGAATTTCCATTTAATGTGTTCTTAACATTTCTTGAGAACACCAGATTGCAGAAGGTATATAAACATGTATGCAGACATGGAAAATAAATAGAAAAGTCCACTGCAGGAAAACAGTTTGTATTGGCTAACCCTTGTTTGCCTCAACTAGTCATAGCACCTAGCTGATCTCAGAAGGTAAGTTGGTTAGTGCTTGAATGGGAGACTATCTGGGAATTCCTATGACTATAAGCTAGAATGAAATACTGACAAAAATGCACTGGAAGACAGAATGGCAAACCCTTTCCATAATGCTACTAAGAAAACTGCATGGATACAGTCACCAGTTAGATGGAGCTTTTTATGATGCTATAGTCAAAAACATGCATAGGTTGGTAGGAAGATAATCATCATTTCTTCTTTAGAAAAGGGTGCTGTGGCATAATGTAGATAAATATAGATTTAAATTATATATAGGCATGTAAATTAGATAACAAAAAACATCACTTTCATTCAATTCTAACTCAACCAAAACATCTGTCTATCACCCCATAAATGTCCTTGTGCTTCTGTTTCCCATATGAAAAAGAAATGAAGTTTTAAAGAACAGCTAATAGCTAGCAGCTGTTTGGCTGTGAAATGACACATCTGGAAAACTAAGTGCTGTTCAATGTGGACAGAACCAATTGTTTCCTAATAGCCTCTACTTAATTTTTTGGAACCATAGAAATAACAAAGCAAAAACAAAAATAGGGAGTCATACTTAGCATGGAAACATCTGGTTCTGGGGGGAAAAATGAGAATGCTCCAATAATTAACTAAATCTGCATCTACAATCTGCACTATTATAATAAGAGGGCAAATACTTAATATCAAGGCAACATTTGGTGTCTCCAAGAGTCTTGAAATTCTTTGAACAATCTACTCAGTAATCAGAAATCTTCACTGATTAAGATAAGGCTACTAATATGCCATTTTAGCACAAGTATTTCATCTCAAATGGGTTGTAAATATAAGACAACTAGTAATGAAGAACAGTCTTTTACTTTTCTTTCAGTCATGAATTCACTATGTAGCAGCTACAGCTGCTGCTGCTGCTGCTGCTGCTGCTGCTTCATTTTTTCTCTACTCAAGAGATGGCTAATGTTGTTAACAACTGGAATATATTCAGAAAAAAATCTCTTTTGCCCAAACCATTCTCAGTTCTGTAGCTTTTTAAAAAAATCAGTTATTTTTCTTTCTTTGATTTTAATACTGTTGCTATGTTTTATTTTAAAAATTATTTTAGGCATCTTGAATGCTACTTTTTTAGAAGAAAAAAAATGAGTATTTTACACCTACTCTTTGGTTACAAATATCTCCATTGGAGTCACGTGTTTGAGAAGGTCCAGCTCCATACACTTTATGATGAAATAAGTTATCTAGGATAGCTTTTTCCAAGCTTATCCACAACTGTATCCTTTGTACGTATCAGGCCCTAACAATCAGGATTCCAATTCCCATAATTTTCAACCAGCACAAGAAATTCAGGAGTTGTTAGCTGAATAACAACCTGAATAACAAGTTACCTTGACTTTTGGGCTAGAGACAGGAAGAAACTGCATTAGAGAATCTCAAAATCTTCACAGTTTGTCAGAAAAATTACCAGTAGTCATTGCTTGGGACCAGCAAGTCCATCGCTAAGTGACATGGTCACTAAGTGAAACATCCTGACCATGACAGACTTATGAGGTCACTCCCCATTCAGTCATTAAGCAAGTCACTGCAGGTTATTTAAGCAAGACATCACATGACTGCAACTTGAAATTTTACTGTCAGTTTCTCCACTGACTCTGCTTGTTGGAAGCCAGTTATGAAGCAAGCAAATGGCAATCATGTGACTGTGGGGACACTGCAACAGTCATAAATGTCTGCCAGTTGCAAAGTACCTAAATATTGATCATGTGACCACAGGGCCGCTGCAATGGTTGTAAATGTGAGGACTGGTCATAAAGTTAGTTTTTCAGCACCATCATAACTTTGAATGCTCGCTAAACAGGGCAGTCATTAAGCGAGGTCTACCTGTATAGGAAGTGCAATCTCTAAGCACCTTTTGATATCAATTACCATGATATGTTCATAGATAGGTTGTATAGACAGAAATATAGTGATATCCACTTCTATTTATTAGTATTATCTGAATCAAATCAGTGTGACTGTGAAATTGCTGAACACTTGCCTACACTTGGTGACTAATGCTAAATCTTATTATTCAGTCTGCCTGGTGTGGTTTTACTCAGACTTCATCAACAAGTTTGCATATTAGAGTGCTCCTTGATCCAGCATATTCATTACAGAGCAAAATAGCTTGATAACTCAAAGCATTTTCTACATTTTGCTGGACCTCCAACTAAAACTTCCCCTGGATAGTACTAGCCTGTACAGATATGTATGCTCTCCCTCTGCATTTGCAACAGTAGCTAAAGACAGATTAATACTATGACATAGCAAAAGAAATGGAATAGGAGGCCCAGGAGACCATGAGTGTTTTTCTACCCTGTCTCAAGCATCAACAGACAAAATCCTTGACCTAACTGAAGCCTGATTTAGCAGTAAGCTCCACTGGATTCATGGGGAATTACTTCCAGGAAAGCTTGGATAGGAATGCATTACATATTACATAATCAGTGTGAATGACTTATTTTTCCAGTGTTTGTATTTCATCATTTCATTCATAATGATTGTAGTTACAAAGCTGATAAATGGGGAAATTTAACATTTAATACCTTTCAGAATCAGAGGGCTGACCAGTATGCAAATCTACAAATTTCTTCCTCAAGCTTTCGCAACCAGTTTTAAGCTGCCAGTTGTCTTCCTAGGAAAAAAGAAGAGAGAAGTTAACACCAACTTTAGAAATGTAGGGAGGATTGTTTGCTTCTTCTTCCAAAAAGTCAAACTGAATCCAAACTTAAAAAAATAAATTGAGCCACATAATCAGCAAGTACCTTTTTTTTTAATAAATATAATTTGCAATAAAATATGTTTAATAAAATAATGTTTACATGCTTCCATCACCATACATTCGTTCCTGAGATGGGAGTAACACAATATTTCCCAGCCAGTGATGTCTATGTATTTTACAGAGCTTATAGGCCACTCCAATCACAACCTGAGCACTAAACAATCCCTCCTGTGTAACTTGGGAGGAAAAGAAAAAGAAAATACAAAATGCAAATAAACAAATCCATAAAAATCACATAGATCACACGATCAACCCAACCCAGGTTAAAAACAAATTCTGCTGCCAGGGAACAAACATCATTTTTGGCCCTAGGGCCTTATATGCCGAGTCTTAACCATCTTTCTGAACACCACAAGGGAAGGGGCCATGTTGACGAGAGGACATTGAAATGGGCTAAATTAATGGTCTTTTATGAATAACTGTAGTATCAAACATGAACAAACCTTATCTAGATCCTTAAGAAATGGAGTAAACAATAGCTACGTAGGGAATTTTCTGTAGCTCTAAATCATGTGCCTATGGCATAAAGCAAGACCAGCCCTTGTCAAATCCCAACTGTATGCTACTTTTAAGTAAATTATCCCTAATTAAATTTCTGTAATTGGTGGTTTTCCAAAAGATTTTAAATGCCAGGGACCCTGAGAAAAATATTAACTTAAGCCAATAATTGGTTTATATTTATATTTTGGTCTAAAACTGTGATGGAATGGAATTATGAAGGCCAAACTCAGGGAGGGAAACATGCTCTTTCGTCTCCTGAGGGGCGAGGGAGAGATAAGAGGATGAAGCTGGCACCTCCCTGAGGAATTCACTCCGTTGTGACTGGCTGACTTTGGGAACTGAGGTTTCAGTCTGGGAAGATTCTTGCTAGAGGTTGTAGCTAATAAACATTGCTGAACTGAATCTACAAGATCTCCTGGAGTTCCTTGGGCTAGGCCTGACAAAAACATGTTCATGTATCTGGGCTATAAATATATCTCAGGAGACTAACTTTGTACACTCCTATAGTTTCTGACTCTTCATGTGTCTTGCTTCATATTTATCATCTATATCAAATGATATGTACTTTTGATATATACTCTGAAACATTCATTACCTCCCATCAATAAAAGTGTCTTAGAAGGTTAATGTAAATAAGGTAGTATTTTTATCTTCACAACCACTACCAAGTCAAAGAAGCAGGGAGACATACATTTTGAAAACGGAAAAGGGAACAAATGTGTTATCAGTTTACCTTCCATACCTCATGCTCATTATAGATAACTTTATACTATGTGAGTAAATTCTTCATTCCTATATTATAATTTAAAATTATATAATTATAATAATCAATGTTTACAAGGTTGTGCAGAAGAATAGTTAAGATAATCAAAAGACCTTTCCTTATAATTTTGCCTTATCCACTATTGTATAAGTTTCAGCCAACCCACCCCTATAATGTTATATGAAAATATTAATATTAGTATATCTGAATATATGTTTGTAAGGTTAATGTAAATAGTAAAAGCAAACAAGCTCCATAGAAAAACACACTGGATTTATTGTCTAAGTTAGTACCTAATATGATGGCCAACCTGTTCAAATGTAGATTTATGCTGTGGTCTTAAACTTAGAAATTCATCCAATACCACGCATCCAATACAGAGTCAGTTTACAATGCTATGTCCCAAAGGGGCCTATTCTAGAGTAAACAAAATGAGATTAGAGTTTGAGGTCTGTAAAATTAAACCGATTAGTTCCCAAAAGGTTGAATGCATTTTATTCTGCTTGGTACCTGCTGTCATTTGTATCCCAACTTTTCATTCAGAGAAAGATCTTTACAACTTCTCGAGGGTTGCAGCAGTCATTCATGTAAGGCAGACACTGGACAGCCATATGTTTGGAGTGCTATAATTTGGACTCCTTAAGGAGTTAGGTTTGCTCAGTTACCCATGTTTGCCAGTAAGTCACATTCAGTATGTTGGACTTGAAATTTATTTTATTAAAGTTCATAATGTCATCTATATGTACTTTAGTGTACATTTACTGAAGCATATATATGTTTATCTACAATTCTGCCTAATGTACACATTTCTGCAAATAATTTTCCCTGGTACAATATGTTTTGGTAGATTTTTCATGGACATATACTCTTTTGAAGCTACTTTTGAAGCTACATTATTTGGTTACTAGTGATTGTATTACAAAATTAAAAATAATGTTAAAAGGTTTTAGCTTATTCAGCAAGAAAAAGAAACAAAGAATTGTTGCAGTACTCACCATTCTCTAGATGCAGAGTTCGTGCTCTTAGATAACTATGGCCCTTATCACAAGTCAAACAGCTTTGAAGAGATACATATATCTCTCAAAAGGTCATGTTCAGGGAAATCCACTTCTAAAATATTCACAGGAAAAAAGCTGCTTAATCATATCACACAGAAGCACAACCTACATAGGTTAAATAGAAAGTATTCAAAGTGAAAGAGCACAGAAAGGATTCCCTCACATTCTTCAAGGTAGTGGATCGTGGAAAAAAAACAAAACACTACTCCCCCATCATCTGAAGGGACCTTTGTGGGAGAGATAAATGTCCTCTGCGGTGGAAAATGGGTTAATCAAGAATGGTAGTCCACCCCAATATGGGCCTTAAAGTAGTACGTACTGTTTACAGTAAAATGGAGTAAGTCATCTAATCATTTCAAGAAATGTATATGATGCTTTGCTTTAAAAGATGAGCGATTTCCTTAAATGTTGAATTTTTTTTTCATTCACACAGCTTTTTTTAAACACCAATTATTCTTATTGCCACAAGAATCAGGAAGTAACATTTTAATTTTTTTATATTGTTGGAGATACCAGCCTCTTCCAGGAGATAGATAGATAGATAGATAGATAGATAGATAGATAGATAGATAGATTTATTATTTTCTTTCTTTCTTTCTTTCTTTCTTTCTTTCTTTCTTTCTTTCTTTCTTTCTTTCTCTTTCTTTCTTTCTTTCTTTCTTTCTTTCTTTCTTTCTTTCTCTTCTCTTCTCTTCTCTTCTCTTCTCTTCTCTTATTTTTTACTTTTTATTTTTGGCTTTACAAAAATAGCAGTAGTTAAAGGGATAAAGCTTCTTCCTTTTCTCAGTAAATGGCAGACTTCTGTAAGGTGTGTTTTTATAAAATAGAACCCCAATATTATCAGTCATAATTTTAGTAACAGTGAATTATTCAACAGTCAGATCCACCTATTAATGTGACCTGGGAAGAAGACTCTTGAAAGGTGTAAAAACCTTGCTGTTTGTATCAATAGAAAGATAAATCAGAATAGATTAAATATCATTGGATTAGATAAAATGATTGTGTGGGAATCCTCATACAATAAGTAAAATGATGCCAATGCACATATAGCCAGATACCATTTCATTTTAGGGAAATGATAATACTCCAGTGTTTCCATTATAAGTTCCAGTAAATGGATAGTAATGAGATTTCTGGGAAAGCCATGACCTTATTGGTCTTTCATAGAGCTCTGAAGACCTGGCTGATTCACCAGGCATTCAGTCCAGGAGGTTAGGCTAACCCTCTTGGTGATTTCCAATCAATTTCCAATCATATTTTATGATTAGAATGTGTTATCAAACCACTGTGCATTCTTGATTTAATTGTTGGGTTTTAATCTTTGTATGTCATCCAAAGTCACTGTTGTGAGTTATAATATAAATTCAATCAATCAATCAATCAATCAATCAATGCAAGTTATTTCACCAAAGATTCTAGAATAATTTCACAAGCATTCACCCTTGCATAGATACACACACACAACACACACAGGATGAAAATTAGTACTTTCTAAATAATGGCCTGGCCTGCCTTTGTTATGCTGTGTAGGGTCACTTGATTCATCCAATTCTGCAGCTTTGTTTAGGAAAACCAGAGCTCTGTTCTCCTATTATCTAGCAGAGTGTTTCTCTACCTTGACAACTTTAAGAGGTGTGGGCTCCCAGAATTTCCCAGCCAGACACTGATCTAGCATAAAAGTGCTTATAGGACCATACTGGTATGAGCATTACAATTTAATTTGCATTTTTTGCAGTGACTTCAAACTAGATTATCATAATTACATGGACTTTGGCTACCATATCTGACACAAAAAAATCCAAATTATCACTACACAGCAGCCAAGAGATACAGGACACTGTAACACTTTGTTTCCATGTCTTCTGGTTGTCCATAATTTTGCAGCCCAGACATGGTAGCCCCAAAGTAGAACCCAACAGAAGCTGTAGCAAAAGCAGTTCAAAAGAAAGGAGGGAGGGAGGGAGGAGGGAGGAATGAGCTGTCATTGCTGCTGTTCTTCCACCACTTACTTTTCTGCCTTTCCCAAGTCATTCATTACTTCATCAGCAGTTTGTAGTGGAAAGCAACTTCTGAGGCTCTGATGGCTTCCCAGTCATTGCTGCTGGTCACTCTCTTATTCTTTTCACCCACCTTCCTGCTTATGAAGGAATGTTAGAATGAGAACAGGCATAAAGCATCTTCAAAACCTAACTGATGACAAGATGGCAGATTCTTCACTGCCTTGTAGTGATTTCCCAAATTTTTATACAGCTCAGATATGGTATGCTGAAAATTTAAAGACTTCCAAGCAGCTGAATAGGGGAGACTTCTGAAGCAAGGGAAGTGTGAGTGCTGCACACATTTGCCTCAGGAGGGGAAAGGACACTTGGGGTGGCTGAGGTGATAAAGGGAGACCTTTGGGTGGTTGAACACTGCTGTTCTTTTTCCCTTTCTCCTGTCCACCCTCAATTTTTGTGTAGGGATCAACACCATAGCTTTCCCACTTTGGAGGCCCCATCTAAGAGATTTGCCATCAAACACAGAAAGGATTCAGTAAAATGTGTGGAGACTCATTTCCACCCCCACCTCACCATACTTTCTTGGAACAGGTAAAAAACTTTTGAAAAGAAAGGAAGAAATTTATGGATGCATAGGAAACTTCAAGAACTGATAATTACTCCACCAAATAGAATGTTTATAAAGATTCCCTAGGATCACCATGGAATGCACTCCGTAGATATCAGACATCACTGTGAAAATGTTGCCATAAGATCCTTTAGTGCTTTTTAATGTAAATGATTTAGTGCAAATAGTACACTAAACTATTCAAGAAAATAACTTTTGTTTACAGGAGTGCAAGAGTGCACTAGGAATGTGATGCAAAGGTAGTATTATGCTGACTTGTTTGTTCTTGATCCTATGTCAACTACTGTGAAACTCTTTTTAGCCAGAGGATGAGGTCAACTTGGTTTAAATGAATGAATAAATTGCTTTTTCCCATGCATTAATATTGTAGTGTTCTTAATTGCTTATGCCATTTGGTTTCTAAAACTTATTTTGGTAATGTGAAGATTTGGGTTTTTTTTTCAATGGATTAAATATGAATATCACTTTACATATGCCAGCCTGCCCAAGCCATGCTTTCTAGGTGTGTTGGCTGAAAATTCTGAAATTTTCATTTGCCACCTGTAAAGGGGACCAGGATGGGAAGGCTAATATGTACATACTGTATAGCTTGATAGTGCACTGAAAAAGGATACAAATTTAAGATGGCCAAATTCCTGGCTAAAAGCTGTCAGTTAAAACAAGGTTATATTATAGTGAAAAGTTTCCCAAACTACCAAAATAAACTAGTAATACCTTCACCTCCCAGCAATCAAAACACTGTCTCTGATTATTCCCAGTTAGCCAGCTAAATGCCAATCAAAATAAGACAAGGTTTGAAATGGCATGATGATGTAACTTCACTATCCTCTTCTTCATGGAGGACCAAAGCCTCATGCTGGGGCAAAAGAAGATGACAACATTTACAGGAATTCCTCTAATTCATAGTGCAAAATTTAAAAGGCAGCAAGTGACATTTAGGGCACAAATATTAGGTTAACCTAAAGGAAGACACTGTGGAACTATTATTCTGCCAGAAAAAATGGTCATGTCTCATGAGACTTCTCCCACTGCTTTTTGCTCCAAGTTTCACTTATTTTTATATTTTAAGTGGGGCTCATTGTGTAGCTGTGATGCCAATAAGAAATAGCATGAGTAAAACTAAATCACGCTGCTGGCCTAAGCCCACTGTGTGTTCCGTTGATGCTAGAGGATTTGAAGCAATCCCTTGCTCAGTAAGCACAATTTAATGCCAAATAATATTGTTAATTGCTGAATAACCTATCACTAAGTACAGGGATAAAAACTTTTCCAGTGCTTCTCTTTCCATTCTTGCTTGTAAAATTAAAATATTTCATGCAGAAATACTTAGGCTACTTTTGTGTTTTGATCTGAGAAGGCTATAAAAATGAAGTAATTCTTGATCTCCTTGAGAGATTTTTCTCACATGCTCCCTTTATAATGGGAACAAGGCTTGTGTGATATCTGGGCTTGTGCTCATAAAATTATTAGAACTCTTAAGTGCTAATGCTTGGCAGGAAACAAGAACCACAGTTAAAGTGGGGGGGGGGGGAATGGTATAAAAGAAATAATTCTGCTTCCTTTGTAAAATTAATGGTTCATCACATTTGAACAGCACGGGAGTCACTTATTTACAAGTGTTTGGAGTACTAAAAGTATCAGCAAGGCTATATATCATTATTCCATTGTTAATTGGAATATTATTAATTATTGTTTAAAAGGTTGATCTTCATTCTTATACACTGTTTATATGGCATTTTCCATTTTGCAGTATGGATTTCACTATCTCCCAGTGTCATCATATATCAACCACATCTGATCTTTAAGTTAGCAGCTAGAACAGGAAAAGAAACAGTCTAGACGTCTATCCAAGGAAAAAGGAAGACAGCAGCAACAAGGCGGATGGGTTCATTTATGGCGCTGATCCGTGCACCATTGGGATACATGAAGGACCAGTTGGGCCCTTGTGTTTGCTAAGTCACCACCAACCTGATGGCATATAATCAATCAAGTGTCTTCCCATTAGTATTAAAAGCTGTTTGTTGACTAAAGAGATTTTAGTCAACTTTATTTATTATGCTGGGACTATATCATTTGGTTTAGGCTAATGGAAGTGGATACCTAAAATAAATGGAAAAAATAAGATGGAGAACCTTTAGACTGTGAGAGGGTATGTGAGCATGTCTGCAATCCTCACCTTGCTAGTGGCATATATTCATATTATATGCCATCATGCAGAGGTGTGTATTAAAGCTTTCTGTGCATAGGCTTCAATGCTGCAATCCACTTTTGGCTCCCCCCCCCCCCTTAGATTAGACTTTATTACTAGGTCCTATATAGGGACCTAGTAATTACTAGGTCCTATATAGGGACTTAAAGTATTTTTCTTTTTATAAATTTTAATTATGTATTTATTGTTTTAATTTGATGAAAACTGCCCAGAGTCCCCCATTGTGGGGAGATGGGCAGGGATAAGTCGAAGGAAGGAAGGAAGGAAGGAAGGAAGGAAGGAAGGAAGGAAGGAAGGAAGGAAGGAAGGAAGGAAGGAAGACAGACAGACAGACAGACAGACAGACAGACAGAAGCATGTCATGATGTAGACTGTTTGTGTCTCCCATGTGAAAGTGCAAGGACAAATTACTCATTCCTCTATATGGCAGATCCAAAACATGTTTTTAGTGTTTTCCAATATCTACAATGAAAATAACACACTTTAGAAAGAACTTATATTGTATTACCAAGGATTGATACTGTAAAAATTCATTAAAATCACATAATGTTTTACTTGTAAGATGTATGTTTTTATATAGTGTTTAATGAAAATTCAATGTATCTAATACTATAAACTATAAAATATATCTGATTAACATTCATATCCTCTGCCACAAAGCAGGCTTTTCTTGTATCCATTACCCACCCATGCACAAACAATGCAATGCAAGGTTGCATAATAAACAAACAGTGTTACTTGAAGAGCAAATAACATCAATTGTCAAGCAAACGGACCAAGCTACTGTAGATGCTACAAAGAATGCTTTAGTTAAGAATTCCTTAACTAAAAAGGTTGGATGGAGAGCCACACTGACACCTAAATGGGATTGTGGGACAAGAGAGTAGCAACGCTTGGATTTTGCATACAAAGTGTCCCAGATTCAGTCCATAGCACATTCAGGAATAGTTGGGAATACTATACCTGTCTAACACCCTGAAATATCACAGGCAGCCATTGTAGATTAAAATTAAGTAGCTTGTGCCCTCCTATAAATACTTGTCTACAACTCCCACTCTACCTCACCACTGGCTACACTAGCTGGGTCTGCTAGAAGCTGCAGTTGAGGAGAGCTATAGCTTTTTCAGATCTGGTACAAACTCAGTAATCCAGAGACAGATAGTTCAGTAGTAGGTTAGGAACAGATTGTCATTGAGAAAATCTAAGTGGTTGCTAAGAGACATCACCAGCTTGACAGCACATAAGCAATCAATTAAGTTCTTGATTAGCTTGGTAGAAGACCTAGCATACATTCCAGGATAACATAGCTCTAAAGGAGAAGGATAATCTTAGTATGTGGATCACAAATTAAAGTGTCTTACTGGTTAAACGTGCTTGCATGCAGACGATTTGCATGTTTTCTATCACTAGGTATTGATATTTAAATGTTTTATTTAGGGAAAATATTTGCCATTGCTAAAAACCGATTCCATTTCTCTTATTATTAGCACAACCTCAGCCTGCGTCAGTGCAGCATTAAGTTTTAATAAGGAAACCCCCATACCTTCCAGCACAACAAACGCTTGTTTGTTCAGAGGAGGAATTAGTCAAAGGGTAAGGGAAGTTGTTCATTTCTGTGGTTTTCAGTCATTTCCTTCCCATGTAACTCAGAGGTAACAATCATTCATTAGATTCACTTTAAACTGAATGCTGCTCAATGCTACATACTTTTTTTTTTTTGTATACTCGTAGCACAACTTTTTCGTCCCAGCTGCACAGTCAATCCATTTAATAAGATTTGTTTGGATAAATGTAGGGCTTTTTGGCACTACCAGTTGCTCATTTCCCTGAATACATTGTCTGGAAACTAAGCTACCAATAGAAGAGAATATATGTAGCTCAGGGTTGAACTGTGGAGTCCTTGGGGTAAGGATTATCACCAGGCATACAATGAAGCAGTAAACAATACCCTAATCAAGGAACTACCAGGAGGGGGGGGGGAATCCCCCCCCACCCCACCAACACTGGCAGGGCCAGCCACTGTATATAAACAGAGAGCAAACCCCACTCCATTCTAGCACTGAAGATGTTACCTAGCCGGGTAACGAAACGTTTGCAAGAAAACAACCAAGCTCACAGAACCCCAAGGAAACTAAGCTACATTAAGGAATTCCTTTTCAGATTTCAACCTCTTTCTCTGCATTGATATTCTACTTATTGGGTGACTTTGGCCAGTCACTTTCTCTCTTAGCAGAGTTGACCTCACAGGTCTCCTTTTGCATGAATAAAATGAGGGAAAACTCCACGTGTGCCTCTTTCGCTCTCAGAGAAAAAGCAGGAGATAAAATACAGTAATAAAAATGAAACCAAACATATGTGGATTGACATGAAAACCAGATACTGACTCTTGAGCAGTAAAAAAGATTTATGTAATCTTTGATAGCATGTTTTATATTCCTTGTTCTACCCTTTGGATTTAGAAATAGGGTTATAGAGAGTACAGTGGAGTAGATCTTCTTATGGGTGCTTCACTTCAACAAAGGAGGGAAGGACTCTATCTAAGCAAAGGCTTGAAACAGAATCATGTTCCTGGCCTGCCGCTTCATTTTCAGCAGCTTCTCTTCTTAACAGAGTAGCTGTTGAGTCAGCCTGACTTGACTGTTAAAGTGGAGCAACAGTTCTACCACCTGCTTCATCTCATCAAGCCAGAACTATGAGCCTCCAGAAGGTAAAAGCCTCAACAATGCAGATTGTGGGATCAGGAGTGTTCATGGGGTCAACAGCATCAAAATGATGAGCAAGATTGGGGTGATAAAGTCTTACCCCACACGAGGCTTCATCACATGGTCATTTTAAAGCTGTTGATTTCCACAGGCAATCCATACATCTTTAATACACAGCTTAAACTATGGCCCCAATCCACCTATAACTCTAATTGTGTAATCTGTCTGGTTTTGACTTAGGGCAATATATGAACTCATCTCTTATAGGCTTAGCTACTATATGAGCCAGATCACTATGCCTGATTCAATAAACTATGCTGGAAATAAATTATATCTTGCTATGATAAGTTAAATTATTGGTCATTTAATTTTTGACTGAATTCACTCATAAAATGAATTTTGATTAATTCTGATTATGTATGTTTTTCTATATTTGTACTTTACTTTGTGACAAAACACTTTGAATGTGAACTAGGTGGTATACAAGTGTGTGTGTGTGTGTATATATATATATAATTTATTCCATTTTTATAATAATTTTCTAGTAAATGTATGCATGAACATTTAAATTTACATGTATATGTCTGTATAAAACATATGTGACATATCTCAGAGTAAAATATATATTTTGAAATGTATTTTGTAAATGTTATTTCAGAGTAAGTGTTCTAAATGCATATTCTACCTTATTGAACCAAATACTGCATTATAAGAAGTGGTTAATTCAAAGAGTAGCATAATTGTGATTTGCATACCAGTTAAAGATGTCAGGATCAACTCAGTTTATTATCAAAATTCAAAATGATCAATTTCTTCTACTTAAGAAAAAAATTGACCTAACTAAGAATTAGCTAACTGTTCTTACATACCAGCTTAGATTTGGAAAAAGTTGTCATGAATGATGATGGAGCTGTCTCAGATTTTCAGTAAGAGGTTACCAACATACTGTTTCTTGTAAAAAGAAACCAGAATATAGGTGGTAAGAATAGGTGTAAACTGCTGGACTCAGTAAAGATTCCTTCTAATTTAAAAATGTTCTCCTCAAAGTCAGATTTTAGAAACTATAGAATCCATTTCATCTGTCAAACTCAGCTGGCAGACAGACTGGAACCAATTAAGCAAGCTCCTCTGAGCTCCTCATAAGGAGTTCCTGAAGAAAAGTTACAAAGTCATAACTAAAGATTCATACAGTGTTTCAAGCACAAACCCTATCTGCAGATTCAGCATTTAAACTGCACCTTACATTACAGATTACTTGGCCTCTGCTTGGGGAAGGAGAAAGCCCTTACTTTCACCATCTGTCCCTTTTTTAGAAATATTCTGATCCATTATGTTGTCGTCCTCTGTGTGAGAATGAACTCCCAGTGTTACCCTTTTAGTCCATAAGGTTACTTTTCTGTAGCAAATTGTTTTGTTAGCGCTCTCTGGTGGACCATAAAAATAAGTATCAGAATTTCCTCAGCAAACTGAATTAATTTGTTAATTCATATTGGTGTGTTGTACACTTTTATTTAGAATTACATTTAAGTTAACAGCAAGTATTTATAAACATGTCTGCATTATTTTAAATTTGTTATAAATGTTGAGTCATTTATGAATAAGATACTTCCAATATCTATGTGGGCTAATGGTTTTTACTAACAAAACTTGATTACAAATTCACTTTTATATGCATCCAACATTTATTAGCATATGCTTAAGCTATTATTAAAATGTTAAATAAAACAGTGCAAGTAGTAATGCTTACTACATTAGTAGTACAGCCCTAGTTCTCTGCATTTTCATTTACTTTGTATTGTCAACTGACATACACATATGAGTGATGGTAAATCCTATTAATATTTGTCATAGTTAGAAAAAGTCATTATCACTGGCAAAATACTAAAGAGAAAATACTTACAGTGCGGTCCCTGAATTATAAACTATCAAGAAACCGAAGCATGTACTGTAGATCCAAGAGTTTGAACTTACCTCTGCAAATCTTACTGTAGTCCCCCTATCACTTTTAGGTATAGTAGACATACCGTCTTTTTCTTGCTGTGGCATATAAATTTTAGAATGATATTTTTAGGAATTAAGTCACAAGGTTTTCCCCTTCTTTATTCTGCATGTTTTATTTCAAAGGCAGCAAGCTGTTTATTATTGATTAATGCTGCCTTTAAACTTCAAAATGAATTTTGTTATAGTTTAGACTTTGATTATAACATTAACAGAATATAACTTCTAATATATATTTCATGTATTTCATTAATGCTTTATGGTGACTTTTTAACAAAGCTGTTTATTATGGAAGAACAATTCTTAAAAAACTGATTAGAAGTGGAAGAAGCATCCTTAGTTAGTTGCAGTATTAGGAGAGACATTGGTGTTTTTTTTTCCTCTGAAGCATTAATTTGTTATGGTGGATTACGTAGTCCACTGCAACATTTAATTGATTTTAACTGTTTTGTAAACTGCCCAGAGTCATTTCAACAAGATGGGCAGTGACAAATTTGACATATACATAAATAAATAGACATTACACCTATGCATGGCCTATACATTTGTGAAAAATCACAACTACTTAAAAGCAGCGATAAGTCTCCAACAATTTTCTTCTATCCAAAACTGAACCACTGAACCCTGAACATTTAGAACTTTTCACCACCTGGAGAAACACATTACATAGAAGAATAATTACATAAGCAGTACAAATATACTGAAATTAAATCAGGAATCATCATCACAATTATATAATCACTTGTCTAGATAATCTGTGGGATATATCTACTACATGACCTATTTAACATAACAGCCTATTATTTCATTGAAAATAGTGTTTAAAAATAGTAATTTACAAATATGCCTGAAGTTGCCAGTATGCCAGTGTTCTTATACAGGCGATGAATATACCAGACATGGCACCACATCAGCATTGCCAACCTGTCATGGAAGCCAATGTCTACCCCAGTTTTTCCCCTTCATCTTGGATCCAATAACAATGGGCAGCTGGATTATCTATGGTATTTGGTTCAAACACCTGCTTCTTCCTTGTGTTCCCTCCCCTGGATGTAGGTCTTCCACTCTTTCCTACCATTACCAGTCAGTGGCACTGATCCTTTTTCTTCCTAACCAGAGGCTCTTTTAAACCTAAGGAGGTCAAAATGAGAGTTGGTACTTGAGATATAAGGAATCATCTTATATGGTTGGATGATACTAGAAGATGCTTTTAAATCACCAGGGATGAAAAGGCTCTAATCAAGAAGCCATGAACATAATATAGAATGAATCCTACCAAAACCTTTTCCAAAGTTTACCACATGATGTCGCCAATCCTACACCAAATATTCAAGCGACTGGTCTGCTCTGAGAGTTACTTTGAATGCCTCAGTGGAAGCCTTTTTAATTATACAATAATATTCAAATACCTAAAATGCTGAGACCAACTGTGAAGATTTATTTCCACTTACCAGCAATATACTTTATAGTTCCCTAGGATAAGCCACCAAGCATCAGTTCTAGCTGAATTTACAGCTGCTCCTTCAAATATTTTTCTTTCTGCTTTAATAGTCTTATGGGAAGTATAGCAGGGAGCATCTTGGCAGTTATTTGTGTGAGCAGGAATTCAGTTTAAAGGAAATCACAGAGCAACAAAGTGGTGCAGACATGTTAGGCGGTCCATTCATTGGAAGGGCCAAATTGGAGATGACAATTTTCAGTGCTGTGCTTTCTATCCATTGCAGATATCATGAAGGGTCACCAATACTGATTAGGCTCATAGTAGTGACAAGTTAAAATTCATCTTTCCAGTGCCCTAGATTGGATTCCCCAATCATTTTATTTTTAAAGAATCAAGCAACACCTAACAATGATGCATATAAGCGTATTTATCATGCCAACAATATTAACTTGAGAAGCTAACTTTTCAGGCAGGGACAGATAACAGCTATAAATTGCATATCAATAAATTGGGACTTCTGAGTGTGCTAAAGATTCCCCATTCATTCCAAAAAAAAAAAAATGCAATTGGGGACAAATCCTAGTTTATTAATTCTAGGCATCCAAAGCAGATTATCGTTCTATGAACCAGGAGAGACATTTCTCTTAAAAGTGCAAAACAAGTGAAATGCGAGGTGTCCACCATTTCCAGTTTCCAGAGAACACAAATCAAACAAATCAAATCGTAAACACAGGAGATAAAATTGTTCTTCTTTGCAGACATTTTAGCTAACCTTCTCAGTTAAAAATAGTTTTATTTGGGATTTTCTTGTGTATGAGCATCTATAAGCTACTATCAAGAAAACAGATCCAGCTGGCACAGGAAAAGTCCACTTTTTCTGAAAATTGTATAGACTACAATGTAAGTGGAGCTTGCTTGAGTTTTAAGTTATACCACATTGTTTTCCATATCTACAGTGCATTCGGAAAGTATTCAGACCCCCTTCACTTTTTTCAATTTTGTTATGTTGCAGCCTGATACTACAATCGTTCAAATTCATTTTTTTTCTCATTAATCTACACTCAGTACCCCATAATGAAAAAGTGAAAACAGAATTTTAGAAATTCTATATTGCCAAGGTGTTTGTGTGTATTGCTAGAATTTACACATACACTAAAGATCTGGGTTTTTTCAATTACATTTTGTATAGTGTTTTACTAATTGATCTGCATACTTATGCACAGCACAAAAAGTATTTTAGTGTACACAAAAGTTTGAAGCTAGAGACTGTCTGGCTTTTATTCTTAGTAAGCCATTCTAACAGTAGGACACAAATATTTTAAATAAAGACTACATAGTTGTACCCTGAAAGTGTATAAGTCTGCTCCCGGATAACACAGTAAGCAGAAAATATGTAGGTAATGAAAACAATGGTAAATTTTACATGCTCCTGTATTTTACAAATCTAGAAATTCTTTTACCCGAACTGGTTTGACATACAAAATGCAATATGAAAAGGAATAAGAAAATAAATACCTCACCAGTCTGGAAATTAAAAGTTCAAGAATAGAGATATGAATTTCAAACTCTTAATATATCACCAAAAGTACTTTTGAGACCACCTGGTGGGGCACACATCTGTTTTACTGATTGTGCACACACATATATGCCAACACACACATATACACACAAATGGCTTATGTAGATGATGTTTCCACTCTATGACTTTTGCCTTAGGCTAATCTATTAATAATAGTTATTTCTGCTTCTTCTAGAGAAAGACGTAAAACCTAAAACATAATCCTCATCCCAGCATCCCTTCTTTTTACTTAACAAGTTTAATCGTCAGAGAAATAGTTGCTATAGTTCCACCTGTTTATTCTAAAAAAGAAAGAGAAGTAAAAAAATAAATGTCTTTGACACACTGAATAAATGTGTTCTTTTCCAAATGCACAATTCTAGATACATATTTGCATATAGTATCAGTCTGAGCAGTCTTTATATAAGTTTTATTTATTTGAATTTATAATTTATTTGAATTATAATCTTGATGGACCTGACAGTTTAATCAATTTGCCTAGGCACCACTTCATTTGTCCAAAGTTATGTATGAAGGCATATTTAATTTAATAATTTAATAATTAATTTATTGAAAACCTATACAATATGCTTTCATAGATTGTATAGGTTTCCAATAAATTAAGAAAGTTAAAGATTCCATTCGTTCATTAGGTTATAATTCTCTATTCATTTATTGGAATAAAGTCACAATGAACTCAGTCAATTAATATGGAATTGCATCATTAGGCCACCATTCCATGATATGTCTACTAAGTATCTGTTGTTCAGATTCTGCTTGTGGCTTCAATCTATAGTGAATGTCAATGTACTTTTTAATCTACTTGGATTTTTAATATCTCTTTAGATCATAGTATTTATGGCTTTTTTTGCATAATCCATTAGAATATAAATTGGCACTATATGATACTGTTTTAGTAGTATTTATTTCTGAATGTTATATTTGATTCCAGTGTTGGTACACTCTATTAATACATTAATAGTATTAATACATTATTTTCCCAACTCGAACTTTCAATTATTTTATTTACAAAGAATCTGCTTATTACATGTAATATAATATACAGTTAGAATTCACTATCCTTTACTTGAAGAAACTCCAAAATCATGATCAAATGGAATTTATCAAAAATTATATAAAACTACATTATATTAAAGTAATATAATGTAGTTAACCAAAATTAGACCTATACACTTTCCCCCTTTGCCAGGAAGTGTTATTTAATCACAGTCATATAAACTATTCTCAAATGATTCATCAGTAGCTGCATTTTTAAAAAGCAAATATTACTGATTTTAATGTATATCAAAGTATAAACCAAACCTTTCATCATTATTTCATATTGCTATCCATAAAAGGATTTACCTTAAAATATATGAAAGGATATATTATTTTCCCTTTGGAGCAGCTTGATATCCTATCCTTATTAAGTATCACTTCAGCAACATATTGATGCTACTTATAATGGAGATAAAGAATTGATTCCCATTGTACTCATAAACACAGCCAGTTTCTCTAATACTCAGTGAGACCAGGAGAAACTATTCTTCATTTTTATATATCCATCAGCTCTTCTGTTGAAGTTCCAGAGTTCTGGCGCATATGAAAAAGGAAAAGATGTTCTTTCAGCCAGTGGAGACATCCTGTTTCATCTCTACAGTTTATTGGGTTCATCACAATGCCAAAGCATTCTGCAATAAATTCAGTGTGCTTTATTTATTGCAATTTGGCATTGTGATGAATCAGGCATGTGTCAGTTTATGCACATCAGATAGGCTTGTGGTCCTTATCGTGCTCCACTGGGATCCTAGGTTTGCTCAACCCAAATGAATTTATGTCATGGATTAGTTTTAGATGCGGGCCTTAAAGTCCTTATTTAGTATTCTACCCATTGTGTCCTCAGGGGAAATTAATTTATGACAAGGAAATTAAATTTCCATATCGCCATCTTATACTGAATTTTAAAAACAGGAAATATACAGTACTTATTCTGTAATGAAACCAGTATCTCCATAAAACAATGTATCAAGTAGTTGACAATTCGGGACATATTGAGACCCTAATGGCAGCTTTTGTAGAAACTATCAAAAAATTCTAGAACTTTGATCACATTTAAAATACAGTAGCAGTGGCGTCCACGGGGGGCGGCGATGATGAAAGCAGCTTTAGGGTGCTGATGCAATGCAAACTCTACCCATCTTGTACATCCATCATAACATCTGTCAGACATACAAAAGGGGTGGAGCTTAGGTTACAAAAGCATGAAAGCAGTGCATCTTGCAGATGCATCTGCTAAGGATAAAATTATATTTCATTATATTTACATCATTATATTTCAAATTATCAATGACATTGATAACATTTTCTTACAAGTCTTTAAGCTGTAACTTTAACTTGAAAAATCTTCCAGAATTTAATAGATAGGATTAAATGTTTCATTGGGCTTTCCAGTTAACCCAGGAAGGTGCCATTTTCCTACTGACAAAAAGTTACAAACCGCTGATTGGCTCCATTAAACAAAGACAGGGATCAACAATAGTAGAGTAGCATTATCAATATAAAAACAAAAGTGCTGTGCTGGGTCAAGCTAAAAGTCTGTTTACTTTAGCATTTTTAAAGTAGAAAGTTACAAAATAACTAAGCCTGAGTTTACCCAAACTGGTAAAAAGGCTAGATGCTAGACAAAGGGGATAGAAAAATTAAATAGTTTATAAATGAAGGCTATACGTGTGTGTGTGTGTGTGTGTGTGTGTGTGTGTATCTATATATGCGCACAAAGATTGATGTCAACGGATCTCAGATTATACTAATGGCTAAAGAGACAGAGAAACAGGGTTGCAATTATTCAACTCTAATGTAATCTAGTAAGTACTTCACGACAAACTAGAACTCACTAATATTACTTCCATAAGGTAAAGAGAAGAAGCTCTACTGAATAGTCAGTGGACATCATGTAAGGCAGGAATTATGTGCTTTTGATGCCCAGGGGCCCCTGTGGTGGGTCACATCTCTAGTTTAGATTTGTTATTGGGCTATTGTAAGGCTGACTTCCCTGTGGCAACTATGTTATGTTATGTTTAATTATAGCTGATTTCCAGATCCACTGAAATCAAAGAATGACTTCTGAATGACTTTTAAGGTTGCTTTCTCTGTCACAAATGTATCTCAAAACCTACTCTGCACTCTTGCAGAGAATACAGTTGCTATTTTTTTCCTTTGTTATTCAAAGATTTGTTAGCTAATTAAATAACATTACTTTAAAAAATAACCAAATACTGATTATTAGGATATCGAATAGCTTCATGCCATCCATGATCACAGCTTTGTTTGGGATTTGTTGCTATTATATACACTGATTGGCAGCAAGGCAACATACAGTCCAAATACAGTTCATCTGGCAGAGCAAGGAGGGTTTTTTTTTTTCTTGGATTAGAAACACACAATAAAACAGAAGAGAAAGTCACGTGAATCTTTTTTTAAACAAATCGAGAAAGAAAACACAACCCCAAGCAATGAAAATCAACCATTGTGTGTTCATTGCCTAATGCAGTGATGACCATATCTAAACCCAGTTTAGCAACCTGAGCTGGACAACTCTAGCTGAGGCAAACACAAAACATCTTTCTATTATGTATATTAAGCAAAACTTTTTAACTATGAAGCTTTGTCAAATGTTGGAACCCAAAGATCCATTTTGCTAGCATCCCAGTGAAGTGTGCCCAGTGAATTCTGATGTGAACAAAGCAAGGTGTTTTCTGGAGGTCTTTTTGGGAAAGGGTTGATCACAGAATTTTACTTCAATGTTCCCTTCACTGAATGCTTCTCTTCTAGATTCTTCCAAGGAGACCAGTTCTCTTCTACAGGCCCCTTCCTCATGCTGCATCATTGTAATTTTCAGGTTTTTGTGTTTCCTGAATGGAGACAAGTTTTCTTTTATAATGCAAAAGCAAATTGTAGAAAGGAAGTTCTTCTTGAAGTTCTCATTCATAAAAGCATATACAATTGGATTGCAAATGGAATTAGCAAATCCAATTACCTGAACTATTCCAAACATCATCTTAATAGTGACATCATCATATTCTCTTTCAAAATTACCTAGAGAGAGAAATATATACGTTTAAGCATCTCTTCAATGATACATCAATTATTTATCCAATGATTTATTTCATTATTTATCTGAGCCAGTTAAGTAGAAATAAAAATCCAATTATTCCAGAATGAAATTTATATCAGATTAATTATAAAACATGTCCAAGAAATTTATTAAGTAACTTATAAAAATTATATATGCTATATACATAACTAATGCATAATTTATAGTCAATAACTTAAGCTGATGACTGATAAACTGGCTGATGCCTTACATACAAACCAGCCTAGACCTACTTTTTGTGTGTATGTGCCCGTTTTTGACTCCTGGAAACTGCCTGGACAAGTCCCTGTAGTTTTCTTGGCAAGGTTTTTCCAGAAGTGGTTTGCCATTGCCTGCTTCCCAGGGCTGAGAGAGAGGGACTGACCCAAGGACACCCAGCTGGCTTTGTGCTTAAGTTGGGACTAGAACCTGATTTCTAGCCTGGTACCTTAACCACTGCACCAAACTTGCTCTCTTACACCTACAACAGAGAAAGTCTAATAACCCACTTAGATTATTTACTTCATTTATAATAAGTACAGAATTGCACTATTAATCTTCCAGTATTTATGACTAATTTCTTGCACTAAAAAGAAAGGCATAAAAGTAAAGATCAAGTATTGCCTGGTAAAATTTTCACATTGCTTAGGCATTTGTCAACAGGAATTTAAATACTGGTTTAAATGGATGCTCATTTAGTCAAAGGAAACAATATTAAAATATTATTGCCATATATTTCAATATTCTTTCAATATTCTTTGGCATCCTGAAAGCAGAAACACTATTAATCATGTTCATTCACTATTACTGTCTGGAATATCTTACATAGCTTTCCACATCTCTGCATGTGTAGATATACACATATTATTTTCTCCTTTGTTAGCAGACAGAGGAAAAAGATGGCTATGGGCTTTAACCATGAGAAAATAGAACACTGAAACAAAAGCATATGTCAAATTGTATTGCTTTCCTATGGATGTACAAGGACCCAATTAAGTAAACAGAATACCAAAAATGTATATGCAATCTGAGTCCCTTCACCATTGTTACTACTTTTGAAGACCAGGAACATAGTGCAACAGATCTGGAACAATTCTGGGATACTCTTTCTTTAAAATAAAAAAAACCTGATTGTTGAATAATGTTTATATTGATGAGAAGTATAAAAGCACTTGGGTGAATCTACAAAACTCACTTCATAATCACAACAATTCATTCAGTTTGAACTCTAGCAAAACATGTGAGTATTGTTCTAAAATTAATAGTAATTGTAAAATCCTTGGTAAGCCTGTATTTCACATTTTCAGGTTACCTACATAAATGTTGACTTCATTGAATTACAAAGGTCATTTATTTGTATGGGCCATTCTCAAATGAGAAAATGTTTTGTATTTCAACTTTGCAAGGAAGGAACAAAAGGGGAATGTATGTACTCAGTATGATGTAAAAAGGAAGTCATATAGAATAATAAATAAAAATTAAATTTATAATGTACTGAGATGTAAATAGCTTTTATGTATAAATAAGAGACTTTTAGAAATAGATTGCAGTAATTAGGGACCGAGAACCAGTTTGATGTAGTGGTTAAGACATCAGTCTAGAAACTAGGAGACGGTGAGTTCTTGTCCTGCCTAGGCACAAAGCCAGCTGGGTGACTTTAAGTGACTCACTTTCTCTCAGACCTAGGAAGGACGCAATGGCAAACCACTTCTGCAAAACCTTGCTAAGAAAACTGCAGGGACTTGTCCAGGCAGTCTCAAGAATCAGACACGATTAAACAGGTTAAAAAAAATAGGGACTTCATATTTATTAATTTGGATTATGTTTGATTCATACATTCCAGTAAACATGAAAAATTGTCTTTATTGAAATCCAGTTGATTTGTTATAACAACGTTATAAAATTCAGTATTCTAGTTTCATTTTAACATTGTTTTAACATATCAGTCTTAAAATGATAAACATATTTATCATTTTAACATATTGTCTTGTTTGCCTTTAAGCAAAAAAAACCCCTCTCTTCTACTATTTCATAAGAACAAATTACTCACTGTATTCTATCAGCATGTGCATTACATGGAAAGGTGTCCAGCAAATAGCAAACAAAACCACAACAGTTACCATCATCATGATTGCTCGCTTCTTTTTTCTGAAAAGAGAGATACTTTGTACTATTGACCAAAAGCATTTGGATAGGTAGAGAATACAGATAATTTGTATGAGGAAGAGCTAGATCTCAGTGGTAAAGAAGATACTTTGCATACAGAACATCCCACTTTCATATCTTTAGCTAAATGTTTAATATTTTATTTTTAAATGAATTATATCCCATTGTTGTTATGCACATTCTCTATGCAGGAAGGCAGGCAATATGGCAATACAAAATTAAAATCATTTAGAGGAATGATTTCACCACCACCACCATTATAAGTAAAAACTTAGACATGGCAGCTTATATTATATTTACTCACCTGTGAACCTAACCCAATTAGAGACACTTCAGTATAGTGGCTAAAAGGTTGGACTTGAACTTTGGAGTCCCAGATAAAGTTCTCACTCAGTCACAGAATTCACAACAAGGCTTTAGTTCAATCATTCTCTCTCAACCCAATGTACCTTTCAGAGGTAAGAGTGGGATAAAACATGGACAAACACCTACATTTTAATCTCCAGAAAAAAGATGGAATACAAATGCAATACATCAATAAAAATAGGAAGACCATCTGCCAGAGATGGTTTTATCCTAGCCTCCTAAAACAGCCATGGCCACTGAGAAAGCTCCTGGTCTGATCTCGACCAGTCATGCTAGGTCACCACTGGAACAAGGAGAACGACCTGTCCATCAGATCTTATGGAACATCAGGCCGGGAATGGATGAGGTAGTATCTGCAGTATGTTCTTAAAAGGTTGATGCTGAGGATATTGTAGTACAGGATAATTCAATACAGGAAAAACAAACAAAAGAAGCTCCATTTTGAACTGAAGAATAAGAGAAGGAAGGAAGAGATGGGGGCACATGTTAAGCCATAAAATAGTTTGTCTGGCAATGCCTTGGCTGTATGAATCCAGACACTGTGTTTTGTAAATTATAGTTTGTGAGATTTTAAGGATTAATATACAATTGAAACCAGAGGCTTTTCTTTTGGGATTGATGAACAAACAGTTGGAAAAGAGTCATGGAACTTTATTGTATATGATAACTGCAGTGAGATTATTGTATGCACAAAGACTTGGAAAGATTTGGCATTACCCACAATGGAGGAATGGTTGGTGAAGATGATGGAATCTGCTGAGATGGCCAAACTGACTTCTTTGATCAGAGAAAAGACAATATCTACATTTATTGCTGACTGGAAACCCCTTATAGACTTTTTGTATGAAACAGGAAAAAATGAATTTATGATTTGTTTTGATGATTAGACAGGATAGATTATAGAAAGAAGAGAGTTATGTTGTAACCATAGACTAAGAGTATAATTGTACTTATAACTGCTGTAAAGAAGATCAGAAGCTACTTCTTTGTGTCTTTTTTCTTTCTTTTCTATTTTTCTCTTATTTTTTTGTTCCTTCCTTGCACTTTTAGGAATTTAACCAATGTGTTATAAGGCTCTATGGTCATTGAAACCTGTGGAAGACTACCTGTCTGGAGATCTGAACTGGAATAGTTGTTCACCTAAATTCATTCATTCATTCAGTCAGTCAGTCAGTCAGTCAGTCAGTCAGTCAGTCAGTCAGTCATTCAGTCAGTCAGTCAGTCATTCATTCATTCATTCTCTCTCTCTCTCTCTCTCTCATTTATTACATAATGCTCTAAAATAAGAAAAAGTGCAAACAGAGGAATTCCTTAATACTTTATTACAGTGCTCTTCTTCTTCATATTTAATTATGCCCCAAGTCACTTTTCAGGAGTATTTGTTAGTAACATGTAGTTAAACTCTATAAAGCTTCATTCAAAAGGGACTTTATGGATAACTTGTCTAGCAAACAATCAGTGTCCATAAGCTTACTGATGTTTTTAAAAAATCCTAGGAAATTAGAAAATATTAATCTATAAGAAGCAATATAACAAAATTATATTCAAATTATAGGAAGCAATATAACAAACTTTTGCAATATAGCAAAACAATGTAGATAAATTAAGTAATACCAACCGAGAAATTTTAGACATCTCATTTTCATGAATGCTCTGGAGAACAGAAGCATCTCCAACTCTTTTCTTAATCCAGAGCTCATAACCAATCTTGCTATACAGCAACAGCATCAGCATCAGCGGGAGAAGAAAAAGAATAACCAAAATGAAAGTGGCATATATCTTTTGGTGGACAGGACTCGGCCATTCTTCCAAGCAGCAAACATATTCCTTTTCATAAAGGAAGTCATATTTATTCTGAAAGACATTAAGCAGAAGTTAGGGCAGAGTCCTTTGTCAAGATACTATCTGTAATAAAAAATGTCCAAAGATGGAATGTTCAGCTGCAGGAAACTGTAACTCCAAATTTGGACCTCATATTAAGTTATCCATGCTTGGACTATCCATCTATACATATCCAAATAAAGCACAAAGGGAATGGGCTGATACGCCAGCAGGCATCTCATCCACTTTGTACTTAATAAGCAAAGTGGCAGGCAAACCTGGCTGCTAGAAGTTTTTTAATTTAATTTAATTTAATTTAATTTAATTTAATTTAATTTAATTTAATTTAATTTAATTTAATTTAATTAATTTAATTTAATTTAATTTAATTTAATTTAATTTTTACTTGATTTATATAGCTGCCCATCTCAAACCAGTGACTCTGTTACTGGTACAAAACTATTTTTATGGCTAAAAAAAAATTGGCCTTTTCATTCTGTGTACAATCTGCACATACAGGTAGTCCTCATTTAATGACCACAATTGGGACCAGCAACTCAGTCGTTAAGCAAAGCAGTTGCTAAATGAAAGTGAATGTGCTTATGATCTTACTTCAGTTTTCCTTTGCTTTACAGACCTGCAAAGGTTGTAAATGTGAGGATTGGTCACAAAGTTACTTTTTCATCATTGTCGTAACTGCAAATGGTCACTAAATGAGGCAGTCGCTAAACAAGGATTACCTGTATATATTTATGATCCAATTAAATTCAATTATGTGATACAATGACTCCCATAAGCTGACTTGGTTTACTTAAATTCATTTTGTCTGCCCTTGCAAAAGAATTCTAATACTAACCATCCATTTTACCATTTTACTTTAGTCTGCATTTGTAAGGAAGCTCAAAACATTTGTTTTTTTTGTTTTTTTTACTTACTTCATCATTTTATTAACTTTTAGGACTCAACACGCACATAGCTTTGGAAAACACTGTTTTTATACTTTTAAATTAACATTTAAAAAGAAGTATGATTTGAAACACCTATTCTCAAGGGAGCCAAGACATATATGCATGGCCCAAAATACACCACACATTTTAACATCTGTTCTGCATATATTTCAGATATTGATACTCCCAAAGTGTGCGTGACAATCTACAATGCAATATTTAAAATACAGCAACCAAACCTGTTCTCTTTATTATAGGATGAACTCGATGAAACAAACTCCATAACATAAAAATAAAATAAACGTAATCTAGACAAATTTAAATAACAGCATGTACTCACCCTACAACTATAAAAGATAATAAATATTATTATTTAAATTTGTCTAGATTACATTTAATAACAATGACAGGAGGAGGAGGAGGAGGAGGAGGAGTTGTTGTTACTGTAAAGATGAAGTGAGAGTTTGTCCCAGATATTGTGGCAACCCGGTGCATAATTCTTTTAAAGGGCTATTCCGTTCTACAGAGCAGGAGTTTCTGCAGGGTACGGTCAGAAAAGTCAAGACAATGGCCACAATGCTGCGACTGAAGCTTTGCCTACTTTTATGTGCGTTGCATGTGTGATGCACATTTTTAAAAAGGCAGAGCTTCAATCACAATGTCATGGCCACCATGATGACCTTTTTTTATCATAAAAAACATGAAATGCAACCCTTGCATTTTTTTATTGCACATAATATTCAGCTCCTCAACAGTAATACACAAAAGCTTCCCAAACTGCTAGCCTGAATAAGTACAACTGCACAGCACAAACCCTACCTCCACTCTTTGTACATGCCACATGGGTGAACCAACAACAGCAGCCAACAGCCAAACAATGCCTAAAAATAAAGGGATGTTGGTGATTTAAGAAAAACAACATAGGAAATTAAAGTAAAGCAACACAGCATTTGGGCCAAAGGCATTTGGGACTTGTTGTTAATATTAGCAAGTACATGGGACATGATCAAAATGAGAGGCAAGATACAACTTTTTTTGATATACTGTCAGAAAATTCAAAGCAATGGGCTTTATTTAAAGAAGGATTAACTAGAGATTACATCTCTGATCTTTTTTTAAAAAAGAATGCTCTAATATTTGGGGAAGAAAGATATTACAGATGGAAATTCTAATTATTTCTCCATTCCCTATTCATTAAAAATAAAAGTCATTCTAGCTAAGTTCTACTTAAGTAAGATAATGTATCGACAGTGTTAGCACTTAGGAGAATACTCATATAGTCTGATCTCTTTTAACTGCAAATGCTTTTATGCGCTACTTCATTGTGGATGTATTGCTGGTCAACGTTAGTCATTCTGTACACATGCACACTACCAGTCCAGTCATTAGCAGAAATAGGAAATACTTTAAAAAGTCAGGGAAAATTATATCCATTAGCCCCATCCCAAATCCCTGTGCAAATTGGCTCTTGTCAACCAGCCCTGACTCCAGGTTGATCCAGATTGATTACAGTGGATTTCTATTTCTATCTGCCTAAACAGGAAAAGACTTTTTGCATATGGGAACCTGATAAAACAAGATTAATTTTAACTTGAAGGCTGAGAAAATTAGAGATGGGAGCATGGGCAAAATGTCAACAGCCCCATTGCTCTGACTCAGCCAAAATGTCTGAATAAATTTAGAATTATTTCAAGAAGTCCTAATCCAAAAATACTGGATTACAGCAAAATATTTAAATATAATCATTAGGCATTTTCTCTGCCTCTTCTTCCTCTTTACACAATATTATCACCATTGTACACTAGGGAATAATGCCTGTTTCCAGAATTAGTTTCTGGATTTAATACATGTGGAAGAAGCTGCAGATAAATAGCTTTTCAAAGGAGCTTTGATTAAGGAACTCAAGATCTTTGGTTTCCACAAAAATGAGCAGCCCAAGTAATGGCAACTATCAGCACTCCAGAACATTGTTACTCTAATGTTGTGTGAGTTTAACAGTTCGGTTTCATTTATTCTGCTTTATATGTGTATTTTGAAGGTTTTTTTAAAAAAAGAAAAAAGAAAAGTTACAAGCAATAACAGAATTGTCTGGGACCTTACCCAACATTGTATATGCTCTTCTGTTGGTATACTGCCATTTCATTTTTAGAGGGTGAACAATGCCATTATGCCTTTCTACAGCAATGCAAGTCATTGTAAGTATCTCAGTAACTATCGCAGTGGATTGCACAAATGGCACCATCTTGCAGGCAAAAGCACCTATAAAGAGAAGAAATTAATCAGATAATTAGTGTATCTATTGCAGGGTTAACCTATATTGCTTATTTGTTCTCATTTCTGAAGAATGGCTTTGCAGATGGCCAGACCTGTTGATCTTGGCTAATTTTGTAAGCCTGCAGAGTCACGTTTATGAGAGGACAACCTAAGGTAGGGCAATAATACATAACAACTCATCTGCAAGTGTTCAAAGAATGCCAGTTGAATTTTAAAATAAGTAACATTGTGAATTGTATCTACACTTTTTTTAAATACTCAAATGCAGAAGTAAAAAAATCAACATTATCTTGACAGCAACTAATTGATGGTATCTGCCATAATTTTGCAAGATGTAGCATTTTAAAAGAAGTTTAAGAGAAACTGATCTAAAGCAAGGAAACACTTCTTTCTTTTCTCCATCTTTAATGAATGATGTTGTCTTCAAAATAAAATCCAGATTTCAGGATTTATGCAAATATAAGCTAGCCCACCCTTCTCATTAAAACATGATTATCAATTTAATTGGGGGGTTGCTTATCTATATGACACTGTTTTTTTAAAAAAAAAAGTTGTGAACTTCTATCATTGTTTTAGTTGCCATACAGATTAAATTTAAATATTAAAAGTGGTATCTTATTTCTTGCCCAATCCAAAGCTCAGTTAATTTGTTAGTTTTATGCAGGGTTGTGTGTATCATATAAATTCATTTTATAATGAATTAAAGAATCTCTGTAATATACTGTAGATACATTATAACTCTTGAGAAAGGCACTGACAATAGGATGTAATATACTGCATATTTAATTTCTTTATACTCAAACTAGTGGGAAGATGCTCGAAGAAAACATTTCCACAAACTGGCTCAACCAAGTATGCAAAGTGTTTGTTTTATTACTCTTAGCATCACTTTCTACCAGAAAGTGGAGCCTGCTCAGGTTGACTGATTCAAACTGAAAAGCCTTGTCTTGAAAGAAGTAGGGGGGCGGGGGGGGGGGACAACTGTCACACTGCAAAAGTGCTGCGTTAACTGCATGTCACTTAGGACTAATAGCCTTGTGTGGCCTTTCCAGCATCTTGTAACAATACCATCAAAATTAAGACAGCCATACTAGTTAATCTAATATTACAACAGCCAATGTCTACCATTTGGCATTCCCAAATGGATTTATTTTCTTGTCAAGAACTATAAATGTCTAGCTTTTAGAGGAATTCAAAAATATCCTTACCAATGCCCCCTCATTTAGAAGCTGATACTTTTCCTCAAGCTCAAATAAACTTTGCTTCCTTGTTATGAGCACCTCAAATCATCTTGGCATTCTAATAAAAGGCATTTGGCCTTTTTTTTTTTTCTTTTCAGAAAAATAAACTACTCTTTTCTCAGTTAAGGTGAAACCATTAAGCCTTAGCTGTTACCTCTGCAGACTCCAGGTCCTGTATGTAATGAATGGCAATTACAGCTCATTAAATGTAAGTGGGATCAATATCTGTTTTATGATTAGATTTGAGGGCAAGAGGCTAGCCCATTATAATGCTGAGCTTTCAGTTAGTATGGTAACAAAATTATGCTTCAAAATGTATTACTGAACAATACTGAAAAAAAGGCTATTATACTATAGAGAAAAACATATCAAACATCAGTGGACCACTAAAAATATCATTTCAATGTAGAGAAAATGAGACCATATTCCAACAGACCATGGGTGGACAGCCACAGCCTGTATGTAACCTCTCCACATCTTGTAATAAAACTGACAAAATTAAGCTTGCTTCTTTTTTTCAAAATTAAAGATGGAATGAGAACTACAATTTCCATTAATATATACTAAATCTAATTAACATTTAAACAAAATGATATTTAAATGGTCACCAATCGATACTTGTGATACCTAGAGGTGCTGACCAACTATCTATTCATCAATATTACATGCAGTCCTTCCCCTCCAATTTGTAATCCATAGTTTGGTGCAGCCTTTCCCAAAGCCAAACTGTGTGTCCTCCAGATGTCAAGAATACAACTTTGAGATCAGCATTGCCATTCTGGAGAACTGTAGGAGTTGTTCACACTTTTGGGGATTAGAAAAATCAACCTAGATAGGTGAATTTATCCATAGTAGATATAAGCCATGTTTTATGGATTAGCATGATGTATGAGCCCATTATGAGATATATATTAAACTCAAAACATGGCAAGTCTATTGAGAATATAGTTAGGGCTTATACAATCTTCTTTTTTCCAAAACCAGCACTTTTTTGCTTCACCTCCTGATATAAAATAATCAGAGTTTGCAGTGGGGAGAAAAATTAGATTTGCATCCAAATTCTAAGGAGACTTCTTGGAGGTAATAATTTCATATCAGATAAAATATTTTTGGTAATAGAATTATGTATAATACATAAAACAACACATATAATAAAACTAAAACATTAAAAAGATAAATGAGTAGCCACCTGCCTTCTAACATGAAAATAATCTATGAGACCTTAATTATATACAGATATCATGATTTTATCTGTTTTTTCACATTTCAATAGTCACTGGTTTGCTAATAACTACACTACTATAATATAATCAGTACAAAATGTTATTGTAAAATATCACAAAATCTCTGCCATATTAACACATATTGCTGCATCCTTTGATTAATAGAAAATATTGCTTTTTCCAAAACAAATAGATCACACATTTCTGACCATTCCTTAACATCTGGAATAATATCACATTTCCAATTTCTCAATATGATTCTTTTAGCCATCCCTCATGCACAATACAACCATAATTCCTAATAAACAGATTCCAAAGCTTTAGTATATAGTTCAACATCACATTAACAGTTTTAACATTTAAAGATTTTCCCATAAATCTACTTTACACTGTCCCATAAAGATATCAAATGATCACATGACCATATCACATAGATCAGTGAACCCTCAAATTTTTTACACCTCCAATACAGAAATCTGTTATCCAGATCATTATGTTATCATGATTATATACAGTGAACATGGTTTTTTTGAGATGTCAGTGGATTTATGTATTCTCTTCCATAGAACAGCTGGGACAACTTAAAATGTGGAATGATATTACTTCAGAGCACCATGAATAGTACAATGGACAGCTCAGCAAAACATATGTTGATTCAACAACATACTCCTGGCAGGAATAGATTCAGCCCTGGAAAGGAAGGTTACTGTGCCTCCATTTCCAGAATCCTTGCCCATAAAACATTAAGCCTGGCAAGAGCAAATACCCTCTGTTGATACACAACCTAGCTCCAGTCTCAAATTTACATTTGAATTGCAACAAGGAACAAGGAGATAACCATCATTTCACTCACTCTCTATAACTGACATCTAAAGGACACATAACACAATGTTAGGGGACTCATTTCTCCCCCCTCTAAATTGTTTTCCCAATTTAGCTCAAATGTTGCACAGACTTAGTACTGTGATCAAGCCAAGAGGTCAAAAAAGTTGACTGCCAAGGGGGGACCACTTCCCTTTTTCAGTAAAACCGAATCAAGCTCTTATACACTTGATATATTCTGCCAGCCACATCTAGTTGGGAAAAGATTCCCAATTTGAAAACATGATGCCTTCAATAGCCCTTTCAATGATACATGATACATAGCAATTCTACTAGTAAGTGGGAATAAACATAGTATTAAAAAGAATCCAAAATTACCTAAGATTAAACTCAGATTATACAAGAATCTCCCATCAACTCTTCCCTCTTGCTGTGACAGGAAGTCTCCACAATTCTAGATTTTTTCACTGCAGCAAGATGCTCTATATATCTTTTTCTGCCCTCTGCTGTAGCTGAACACTGTATAAAATGAGTCACTTCATTAAACTTCTCCCATTTCCTATATATGTATATCAAGGGAAACTGGATTGGAAGAAAATGGTTTTAAAACTGGAAGAAGAAACATCAATAACCTGCACTATGCTGACAGACTTCTGGGGAAGAAATGGTGGACTGAAGACTGCTCTGTGAAAAACAGCTGACGATCATGGCAGAATGATGAGCTGGTGAGTAGACCAGTTCTTCGATAATTCCTCTGGACAAGGAGAGGACTTGAGATTGCCCACAAGCTCCAGACAGTTGCTCCTTGTGAGAGAACCGCAAGATAGTTTAGAGGCACGTTTAGAGCTCTGGGAGATGAGGGAATAGTCATCTTGCTCAAACTGCTGTCGGCACCTTTGAAAGGACACTAAATTCATATACTTCCTTTTTTAATCACTTTTGGAAATTGTTAATTGTTTTTCAGTAGGGGCTGAGGGCAAGATCTCTCTCCCCCAATCACCACTGAATGGAATCAAACCCAGAGAAAGGAGGCAAACCAACCCAAGACAGTGCTGCCTACCCCCAATCCTCTGATACCATGGTCTATGGTATCGAAAGCTGCAGAGAGGTCAGGTAGGGCAAGTATGGATGTACAACCTCCATCCCGCCCTCGCCAGAGATCATTCAAAATGATGATCACCCACAACCATTGCCCCTTCCATCCCATACCCAGGTCTGAATCCTGACTGAAAGGGATCCAGATACTCTGCTTCATCCAAGATCCTCTGAATCTGTTGTGCAACCATCTTCTCAACAATCTTCCCTAAAAATGAGAGGTTAGGTCCAGCAATGGGTTCTTGAGGAGGGGGAGAACCAAGGCTTCCTTAATAGGTAAAGAAACAATCCCCACACTCAAAGAAGAATCACCACCATTGAACCCATTCACACGACACCCCCCGGGCTGCTTTATCAAGTGTCAGGCCTAGCCCAAGGAACTCCAGGAGACCTTGTAGATTCAGTTCAGCAATGTTTATTAGCTACAACCTCTAGCAAGAATCTTCCCAGACTGAAACCTCAGTTCCCAAAGTCAGCCAGTCACAACAGAGTGAATTCCTCAGGGAGGTGCCAGCCTCTTATCTCTTCCTCACCTCTTAGGAGACAAAAGAGGATGTTTGCCTCCCTGAGTGTGGCCTTCATAATTCCATTCCATCACATCAACACAGGAGGGGCATGATCTAAAGAGCAGGTGGTTGAGCTCACAGTCCTAAGAACTCTGTCCACTTCTTCAGGCCCAACAGGTTCAAACCATTCCCAGATAACTGGGCAAGACTCCTCCTCAGGCTTCTCCTCCAGACCTGCAACAAGGCCAGCATCAAACTGCAAGCAAATTCGAGAGACTTTGTCTGAGAGATACTGAACAAATTCTTCTGCACGCCCCTGCAAGGGGTTCTCCAAGCCCCCTCTACCTAAGAGAGTGCATGTCACCCAAAACAGGGCCACAGGACAGCTATCCACAGACACAATAAAAGAGAAGTACTGACACTTTGCCACCCTTACCACCACAAGGTAGGCATTTTTGAACTTCTGGAACACATATGTTTGTTCAGCAAACTCTAGGGTAAAGATCCCTTCTCTTGCCATTTTATCATCACAATGTGGTCCTTAATCTTGGGTTTTGATCAGAATCCTAATGTTTGGGTAGTCCTCACTTAATGACTGCTCATTTAACAACAGTTCAAAGTGACAACGGCCTCAGAAAGTAAAACACAACCATCGTGAAACATTGCATCACCCCTCCCCTGAAGTCACATGGCCACATTTATCAACCGGCTCTCATTTACAACCAGTTGCCAAGTGCCCCATGATCATGTGATCACCATTTGCCATCTTCTCTGCTGGCTTCCCCAGAAAGTCAATAGGGAAGCCAGCAGCGAAGGTTGCAAGTGGAGGGGACAGAGGGAAACCTCTCAGTGGTGTGGAGGAACGGAGCTCAAATCTTTAGTATTTGAGATCCATTCCTACAGCCCCATGAAGGATTTCCACCTCTGTACACAGAGGGGAGGGGAAACCTCTTAGCAGTGTGCAGGAACAGAGCTCAAATCCCGAAGATTTGAGCTCTGTTCCTCCAGCCCCATGAAGCATTTCCCCTCCGTGCACTGAGGAGAGGGGAAACCCCTTGGTGGTGTGCAAGAATGTTTGAGAGTGAAAGGGCTGCTTCCGGATTTCAGCTCCATGTGGAGCTGAAATCCTTCAGCAGGCAGCTGTTGTGCTCCATCCACTTAACAACCTGGGAAATTGGTTAATGATCGCAACCAGGGATGCCCGGATTGTGGTCATTGAGTGAAGCAGTCATATGGGTGTCTCGCTTAACAACCATTTCGCTCAACAATTGAGATTCCAGACTCAATTGTGGTTGTTAAACAAGGATACCTGTATCTGATGAGATTTGTTACCAGATTTTTTCAAACACCATTCTAAGGACCACTTCTGCCACTTCATTTCCCAGAGCTTCTCGGTAAATCAAGTACTACTGATTATCATGGCACATAAAAATAAATATAAATTCATTACACAGAATGTAAGATGCAGAAGGATCAGAAACGTTCTGTGGCAACTATGATTCTCTATTTGTTTCACACAGATACTTAAATATCACTTCCAGATGAGTCTACACATAACAACCAAGGCTTCTTGCTTTTACAATGGCTGAATACTTAAAGCATCTTGGGAGAAAGTAAAAACCATCACTAACTGTGAAAATTTTAGAGAATAAAGGGATTAAATTATTAGCATTTTCCAGTCACTATGAAAAATTTAGTTCCAATTTCATTAATATAAGCTCGTCACTGTGGAATCAACAGTGATTATAGTTGATTTTTGATTTCTGTTATGAATATAATTTCTCTAACATCAGCTGAGACAACACTGGACTATGTGTTACAATATTTATTTCCTGTCAACTAACACAATTCCCAACCATGGTATTTCATCAACAATTGCTTTATTCTTAGCAATATTTTCCAGAGCCCATTTGACCTCACTTTCCAGTATGTTGGTTCTAGTTTGGTTATCAAATCTTCATACATACCACTAATGCCTCTCCATTTTTTGCTTGCAAAGCATATCGCCAATTAAATTTTGGCATGATCCATCTGGTGATGTTCATGGGTAGAGCATTTTTTAGATTGTTAGAAGGTAGGGATTGCATCTGGTCACTGGTTGACACCGTTTTGTTAATATTGATAGCTACACTATTTCTTCTATGATTTTCTCATCAACAGAAGATCTAATGTTCTTCTGCTTTGAATCAATTCCAGTCCATTTCAGTCTGCTGATTCCCAGAATGTCAAAAGATATTACAATAGATTTCCTTCCATATAGCCTCTCAGATTAGAGAGCTTACTGTTCTTATGTGTCTGGACCTCATGCTAATGGACTCAAGACCTCCCCACTCATGGAGGGGCTTATAGAGAATTTACAGATGTTATTATTGCTACTGACCTGCAGAAGTCAGTATATGACCAGTTTCATCCTTGTTGAGACTCATTAGCATAGGTAGTCTTCATATATTTAGTTCCCTTTAACAGGTGAACCCAGACCAAATTCGGTAAAGGAGTTTTAACATATGGAGACTACCTATGCCTGGTAAGTCTTAATAAAGATGAAACTGGTTCCATAGTTCCCCTGCTAGTCAGTATCAATTATATAGCACCAGAATGTCAATGTTCAATCTTGGTATTTCAGCTCTGACCCCATTAAGTTTACCTTGATTCATAGTTCTGACATTTCATGTATCAAAATTGATTTATGTATAAATAAATATATGTAAATTTATAGTTCTGACATTCTGCATACAAAAATTGTTTATATATGTGTGTGTGTGTGTGTGTGTATGTATTAAAAAAACTGTTTTATAGTTTTATTGTACACTGCCAGAGTCACTCTTTTTTTTACACTCAGCCGTATAAATTTGATGGATGGATGGATGGATGGATGGATGGATGGTATATTCCTGTTTGCAGCATTAAACTTTTCTTTTGCTTCTGGGCACACCAGGAGCTAAACTTATTTTCAACTTTAAGCCAGCTACCAAAAAAGCACTAGTACTACTCACCTTGCCTTCTCCTCTCCTCTTCCCCAATAAGCTCACTGAATGCCTACCAGTCTGGAGGGTTCATCTTCCAGTACGTTGATATTTTAGTTTTGAACATTCATTTGTTTTTGTTTTTTTTGGCAGCATATTGGGGTAGGTTGTCACTTTCTTCTCCAGTTTGCCTTCTCACTTATAACCTGCCCATCATGAGTGACCCTATCAGGACTGTACACTCCCAAATGTATAGTTCATAGACTTATTGTGTTTTACAAACCCATTAACTACAAGATAACAGTCCATGAAGGGCTTTGTAGGAGGAGAACTGTGTTAGTTGACGGTAGCAAAAAAAATCAAGAGGAGTCTTGTAGCACCTTTTCCAATTAGCAAATTGTAATAAAAGGCACAAACATTTATGACCTGCAGCATATTTCATCACTTGCATCTGACAAAGCTTATCCCTTTTTTTAAAAAAAGTTGTTAGCTACAAAAGGTGCTATCTTCTGAGTCTGTGAAGGGACAGACATATTAGCAAAATTGTTTAAAACTGAAATCCAAGCTAACCTCCAATTCTATAAATATTGAATGGATTTTGAAACCGGCCTTCTGGATTATGAATTTTGTAATAAAAAAGTTTTGTAGTAATAAAACTATAAACTATTACAAATATTTGTAATAATAAAATAAGAAAACCAACAGATGGAAACATTAAAATGGCAACAAAATCCTCCAAATGCCAAATGGAGTAAAATGTTTTTTATAGTCTACCTAAATGTATTGTTTTGGGAAGACAATTCCATGTATTCAGGATCATAACACAATATATTATAGTACAGTATTATATTATATTCCTCATGCTTGCCAATTCAGCAACTCCAACCGATAGGACCGCGAGTAAGATTCAAAATATTACAGTGCAGGCAAATCCATTTAAGCACAAGGAATCCTTTAGACAGACTGCTCCAATCCAATCAAGGATTTGAAACTAATGTGAACATCTTTAATTGAGCTCCAAAATGATCAGTATTAATTATCTTTGACTTTCCCATAAACAATTTTAAAAAGAAAAAAAATCACAAGGATGTGAACACCTACAGCATCACCAATAAGCACTCTGATATATAAATGAGCATTTGCTGCAAACAGAAATATTCCTGTTCCTTTGAGTCATGGGATCCAAATACCATAAGCAGTATGTAGGACTTGGTATTTGACTCTCTATTAAATGAATATTCACCTTATTCTCTTATGCAGAACTAGTAACCCTTAACATTTTTCAGCTAAAGGATATAAAGATAAATAGGTAGAGCATGGCAGGAAGAAGACAAACGTATTGTAATGACTCAGTTTAATATACATTCAGTTTTGCCTAATCTCAGATAAAGTAGCTCTATCTTGTGAAATTATTTCTTAGTGTATCATTACAGGTAGTCCTCAAATTACGACCATTTGTTCAGCAACTGTTCAGAGTAACGACAGTGCTGAACAAGGGGGACTTACAAACGGTCCTTGGAGTTCCAACTGTCACAGTGTCTCTGCAGCCACATGATCACAATTTCCAACATTCCCTGCCAGCTTCCCACAAGCAAATCAATGGGCAAGCCGGCAGGAAGTCAGAAATTGCAATCACATGAGGTCCTCGCTTAACAACCTGTGTGGTCCTCAGATTACAACGGCAACCAGAACTGCTGGAATTGCTGTCACTAAGCAATGCAGTCGTGTTATGTCATACTTTACTATCGCATCACTTAGCAACAGAAATTTCAGCCCCAATTGCATCATAGCCCAGGAACTACCTTAGTTAGTGTCTAAATAAAATAAAGTAGGATCCCGTGATTTAGCTGTTTAACTATTTCAGCCTTTTCTTTGGTTAATACAAACGAGTGTGATTTTATTTAGGTTTACTACAAGGCTCTTGTAGCTTTGCTTGAAATTAATTTCCTCTTTTAGCCTATTTAAACACACCCACACCTATAAACACAATCTAAATATTTAACAGTCATCCTAGAGAAGCAGCTATGTAAGTAAGTATCCTTTTGAGTTCCTCAGATATTGCCATGGAAATATGAAATGGATTTCTTACAACTCTACCATTTAGTGACATGAAGACTTACTAATGGTGAATGACATTAATTCTAAGTATAAAGACTACGCTAATGGAGTTTGCCTACATTTTCCATTTATGAAAGACTCATTCTGACATCATTTAACATTTGTACAGTGATTTCCAAAATAAACATTATTTTCCTAAGGCTCATTATTAGCCCTTAAGGACTCACAAAATAGAATAGCTCTGAGCTGTGGAACTCGTAGGCTAAATATCCACATATTCAACAAGAGTGTAATCTAATGTATAACAATTATATCCCTAATTTCACAAAGTAAAAAAATAAGACTTTTATTATTATGCAATAATAAAACAGAAGTTTCCTGGGGCAGCATAAGTTGTTCAGGGGAAAGAGACTAATACTCTCCATTCAGGACTAGAGTTTAGCAAAGATAGCTACAAACAGGAAGCTTAAAACAAATCTCTTCCATGAACTGACTAGACGGCTTTTTTCGTTCCTAATTTACAGAACAGTTGTAAGCATAAAAAAGTGATGTATGCAATTTCCTCTGAACATTGGTTCTCTGAAAGAAGTGATAGCATACCTCCTCCACAAGAAGACAACACCCAACCTAGATATATTGGTCAATTGCCTGTCTCCAAACTCCACTTTAGGGGAAAATTTTGAAGAAAGTGGTTGGGCTGCAGCTGCAAGAGGGTCTTGGAGGAAATGGGTTATTAGATCCATTTCAATCAGGTTTCAGCCCAGGTTCAGAATGGAGATAGCACTGATCATGTTATAGATGGTCTCTGGTTGGACTGTGATGGGGTAGTACTGACTCTCCTGGTCCTGCTTGACCTCTTAGCAGGATTTCAACACCATCAGTCATGGTATCCAGCTCCTGTTCAACATTTACATGAAACCACTGGGTGAGATTATCTATTGGCATAGGGACATGTTTCATCAGTATGCTGACAAAACCCAGTTATACATCTCAGCTCCTGATCTCATCTCCAGATCCTGGCCAAATAAGTAATGCTGTTAAAGTGCTGCCAGGTGTCTAGAGACTGCCTGGGTCTAAATGGAGAGAAACAGGTTGAGATTCAATCCCAGCAAGGCAGAGTGGTTTGGGCTCAGAGACCTACAAAATCTAGTGCATGTACTTCCTCATCAGTGCTAGTTCACAGCTTGAGGAGCTTCTTAGACTCTCAGCTCCTGCTCAAGGAGCAGGTGGCAACTGTAGCCATGAGGACATTTGCACCACTCCATCTTGTGCACCAATTGCAATCTTTCATGGAATGGACGGTATTAATTATTGTCACTCATGCCTTAGTCACCTCTTGACTAGACTACTGCAATGGGATCTATTTGGGGCTACATTTGAAGAGCATTCATAAGATACAGCTAGTCCAGGACACAGTGGTTCAAGTAGTTATAGGTGTCCTTCAAGGAACCCACACAGAAACTCTTCTTCAGAAGCTAAACTGACTGCCATTTGGTTTCTGGAAGCAATTCAAAGTGTTGGTTTTCACCTTCAAAACCCTTCATAGTTCAGGGCCTGGGTATCTACAGACCATCTTCTCTCAGTAACATCAGCCTGCCTGATAAATTTCAGTAAAGTGGGCTCACTACATGTCCCCTCTATCAGAGATTGCTACCTTTAGGGACCATAGAATTGGTGGTGGCATTTCATTTGCCACCACCCTCCTCTGGAATAGTATCCTCCCTCATGTTAGATCAGCCCCTTCTCTCCTGGTTTATATAAAACTAGAGAAAATGTGATTGTTTCATAAAGCCAGGATGGATTATAGACTGGTTTTTATTGTTTTGGTCGTGACTCTTGGTTTTATAGGATTACAATGGATAATGCTGTTTTAATTTGATTTATATTGTTTAATTTTAATCCCAATTATGTACTAGGGAGCTATGCAATCAGCTGACTGGAGCATCCTATAAGCCCTGTAAATAAATTATAAATTATAGAAATGCTAAATACCATTATCCACAAATGCTTCTTTTTGCTTGATAATAAAGTGAGCTGGAGTATAAAAAGAGAAAAGTTTCTCTTTAAGCATGTTCCTATTCTGATACCTAATACCCACCCACAGATTAATGTCAAGCACTATAACCAGGTATATCTATATCCATCTATATTATCCTACCTCAGGCACATTATGCAAATACCCAGCTTTCTGAAAAATGCTGGGAAAGGTGGAAGGAAAGAGAAGAAGAGGATGACTAGCAGCAAGGTGGATGGACTCAGTTACAGTGGTGGTGAGTGCACCGTTGGGAGACTTGAAAGAACAGATTAAGGATAGATCTTCATGGCAGAAATTTATCTATGTGATCGCTAGGAGTCAAAAACGACTTGATGGCACGTATTCTATACATACATACTTACATACAATATATATCTAAAGAGACCATATTTACTGATTTGCAAATAACACAGTCACTAGTGGTAAATGTGTTTTGCTTGAGATTTTGCTACTGTACTTTATTCAGAAAACCCTAATTAAAGAAACCTTGGCATATGAACCCAAACTGTGCCTTTTCTGACTATGCAAAATATTGGTGCTTCAAAAGATAACACGTAAAACCTGTTAAAAGGAGAGGCTGCCTCAATCTGGGTCAATAAGTGATGGAGCCCATATAAACATATTCCAATTAATTTCTAGGCAGCTCAATCTTAAATTTTATTAATTGTGTATTATAATAACACCATAGGGCAGTGATTTTTAGTAAATGAACTTTATTAGTTTAAGTTTCGCCTGCAGCCTAATTCTGAAATGAATAGAATGACTTTATTTACTCATTTACCAAATGTTTAATTCTGATAGGGAACAAAAGCAGCAAGAAGATGGGAATGTGGTTCCAGAGTGCTATCATACAATAAGATAATCTGTTGCAAATATGAAGCTGGTTTATGAATATGAAACTAATCCATTTGCTGAACTAATTCAATAGAATAGTAGAAAGAATAGTAGAAAGACAGAGGTCCTTTCCAGCATCCCAAAACTTTCTCAAATATTCTGCTCCCAGGTTTTAGAAAGTCAGTAGATATTTGAGAATGATAAATATTGTTCAGTATGAAGATACCCAATAAAACAAACACATGCTTTTAAAAATACTAAAGAAACTAATGTTGTATATTTATATTCATTTTGTAAGTTTAATTGCACACAGCTACAATACAATTCCTCCTCTACTGATTATGTACTAGCAATGCAAAGAGAGCTTTATAAACATTTGAACTCTATCACAGAAAGTTATCAAGAACTGACCATGAAGATAATCCATAGGTAGCACTGTACTCTATTAAAATTAGATCTAGTAAGATTATAGTTTATATATCACATCTATAGGATTATAAGCACCTAAACATATTGAAATTTTAACTGCACACACACCAACGCCATCCTGTATGATATCCTCCATTCTACCCATGAGCTACTAACAGTGTCAAGAGAACATTGAATAGTTGTGAAATGAAAGCAGCTTTTCCCAGTCTCCAAATGTGTTGACCTGGGGTTATAGGAACTGAAGTCCAACACCAAGTTGTTTTGCCACTAGAGAGGTCTCAAACATCAAGAACTAACATTAGGTTAAAGATTCCCCAACAGGGCCTTAAAACCAGTAGCCCTGTTAAGATTAATGTAGGGAAGAAAGTAATATTTATTTGCCCACTTCTATAAACACGAAAAATCTACCACTCACACACCACAAACAGCAGTAGCATCAGAAAGGAGGGAGAAAGAGGTTACCTCGCCAAACGATGCAAAAGTACTTTTTTCTCTATTACAAAGTCAGCTACTGACACTGGCCTCCCATATTTCTAACCGTTCTTTGCACATCTAAGCATAATGTTAAAAGGACATCCAACCTTAACGACCCCGAAAGCACGTAGGGGATGGAAGGAGGCAGGGAGCCTTAGCCAAGCATGCACACACCGCCTGCCTGCTAGGATGAGGTTCTCGCCGCTTCCCCGCCTCACCTCCCAGCCAGTTATCGGAGATATTCTGCAGCAAAGAGAAAGGGACGCAGAAGAAAGCAATGAGCAGGTCGCTGAGGGCCAGCGAGCAGATAAAGATGTTGGTGACGGTGCGCATGGCTTTGCGGCGGGCCACCACGTAGAGCACCAGGCAGTTCCCGAAAAGCGCCAGGCCGAAGATGGCCACGCAAGTGAGCAGGAAGGCCAGCTTGGTGCGCTCGGGGAGCTCCGGGATGTAGACCAGCGGTTGTAGTCCATAGAGCGCGATGAACTGCTCGCGGGTTACGTTGTTATCGCGCAAAAGCTGCGCGAATTGCTCCGGGGTGATATTCAGGGATCGCATAGCAAGGACGGGCAGATCAATCTTCTATCCTCCCTCGCTCCTCGGACATGGTAGGCGTCGTCGGTTTTTGTCAAGGGATGGGAACTAGAATTCCCTTCAACTAAGCACACGCCTTTTTGTTAGACGGCATCAAGACATCGTGGGCGAGGTCCTCGGAAGAACAGCCGACGGGCACCTCGTTCAATTTACAGCATCTCCGTCCAACATTCAGTAGAAATGAATACAACTGGGCGGAGGAATATCACGCCCACGAAGCCCGAAACTTTAGGGATGAAGGAATGCCGAGCGGCAAACTAATCGCGCGCTTCCCTGCTGTTTACTTAGCCCACAGGATTACAAAAGCCTGCGCAAATGAAGCGTCCTATGGAATACTTTATCCACGCCACTAGCCAATCGCGGAAGGCTGCTTCTCTATTCTTCCTCTCTGGGTCTCCGCCTTCAAAGTTTCCGAACTGCTGGCTTAGCTGCGCCGAGCCGGCATTGGTTAGCGAGAGAACAAGGTGGTGAGGAAGCTGCCGGTGCCTCCTGCGAGGACTGGGGCTTGGCAGGGACTGGAAGCGCGGCAGTCAAGCAAGCTCGGAGAAAGATGCTAACGGGGACGCGTAGGAGGATGGCTGCTGTGCAGGAAGGAGCCTGAGGAGCGCCAGAAACCGAAGGAGGATTCTTTAAACAAGGTTTCCCAGCTTGGTGCTCCCCAGGTGCGTTGGGATTATAGCCTCTAGCCAAAATCCTGGGATTTGGCGCGCCTGGAGGACCCGTTGAAGAAAGCTGCTTTAATTCTCTGGCGTGTTTAGAGTGGGGCAGTTGTTACTTAGCCAGTGCTGAGTTTCAGGCAATTGCATAGCTTGAAATATTAAGGCCAAAGTTGTTAAGATCACAGCACTTGAAATCCAGGAGGAAGACCCATTATGGCAATGCAAGTCCAATGCTATTTAAAGAACCAGAGCCTGTTCCAGTTGAGGTAAATTGAGGGTGGGAAACTAAGTATCATAATAAGGAACCAATATTCTTCTGAAAATGGTATTTGCCTTTTGGTTGCTGTCTTGCAGTTCAGTCTTTTCTTCTGCTAAGCATTATGCAAAGAAGATATGACTGTGCTGGGACCAGTTAAAACAGCCACTGGTTGCTTGTATTCTACACTGAGCCCTTTAAAAACATAATGTCACACAATGTATACAAATGCAGCAGCCATGCCAAACGGTTATGTCATCCGTCTTGACCCTGGCCTTGTTTTTGTAGTCAGCCTAGCTCACTTTCTAGGAATGGTTTGTTAGTCATTGATACATTTTGATAAATCATTCCTGCAAGGAGCTGAAATCCCACTCGCATTTGAAGCAGTGCCATGGCAAAAGAGACAATTATCTGGCTGTCACACAATTTCCTTTCTTTATAGCATCAGCTAAGGATTTATTTCCCAAGGACTTCTTTTTCTAAATCAGTTCACTACAGTCCTTTTTATCCTTGCATCCTATAATAAAATTATTCATCTTCAAAGGGCCATAATACTTTGATTAATAAAAACTATTAATCTACTATTACCCTCTGTGTTCTGCCCCATTTTGTGGACATGTTACTCAGATCTTTTGATCTATCCTTCCAAGCATGGATTTCCCCATACAATAATGGCTATAATCACTCATTTCATACCCACTTAGATACTAAATCTTCTAGTTGTTACCCAAGTCTTGGAGCAATTAAATGTTAGAAGATCCCAGAATGTTTTGCATGTACCAGCAATCCTGGGATTCCCCACTATTGAGATATTGTATGAGGAGAGCCATGTTAGTCTATGGTAGCAAAAAATCAGGAGTCTGGCAGCACCTTTTCTAACTTGTCAATGTTATTAAAGGCATAAATTGAGCTGTAGCTCAGGAAAGCTCTTGTTTTTTTAATAAAATTTGTTGCTCAGAAAAAGTGCTACCAGACTCCTACTACTACTGAGATATGACCACTAGGGATAAACAGCTGTCTGGATAGCTAAGACACACAAACTTTCTGTAACCTCATCATTCTCAACATTTTCTTGTAATGTATCTGTCTTTTTATCTATGCTTCTCGCTGTACTACAAATTGTCTGTATTCCTGATATATCTGTAAGATGAATGTTTTCAGACCGAATTGCCATAAATAATCCGCTTATTGTGGAGTGCAGAGAAAACTCTAAGGTGAGTTCATCCTGCCTGAATAGATTTCAGTTCTGTAATTTAATGAGATTAGAACACTCTGGAGTTAACAATTGTCATTTTTGCTATTTTAGTTCAATCAAACAAAACCATTTTGGTGACTAGGAAGCATGATTAATGTTTATCAGTAGGTTTTTTTTTAATTAACTTTTTGTCATTTGTACTAAAACAAGTTTATGACTCACAAAATGATGGGATGGTATATTGGTATATTCCATTAGCAAATATTTATTATTTCAATATAATTTAAATAATAAATAAATAATAAAAAGCCTTTCAAGGATGCTTGGTGACAAATACTAGTACTGTGATTTGACAACAGTTTGGCCTTCTGAAATACCAGAATGCAATCAGAGGGCATTCTTGCAAAACATCATGCAGTTTGTGCACTACCAGTTGGGTAGTCTTAGTTTAGCTACTTGTTACCAGGCATGGTGTAATACAAAATATTTTAAAAAACAGATTTATCCATCCATCTGAATAACCTTTCCCTGCTCTGTGCCCCAGAGTTATCCTCCTTGCTCCAGTGCAGGGTGGGATGCAATCACATTGCCAGTCTAATCAGCCATAGGGGTCTGCAGCAAAGCAAGGTGACATCAATATAACATCATGACACATTTCTTTGTATCATAATGTTATGAGGTGTGCTTCATTCACATGGCCCTTGAAATTAGCCTTAATAAAGGATGGGAGGCAGTAGGCCATGTTGTCCTTTTCAAATAATGATAGCTTAGGCTGTCAGGTCCAATTTAACAGTCACTTAATTTAGAGGAACAAGATATTCAACTGTAAATTCCTCTTCTTCAAGAGGATGGACATACAAAGCTTAGTGTTCTTTTAGAGAAACTGGAATAGTATACTGAAATGGTTCCAGTGAAATATTTTCCTAGAATTACAAAATTAAATACAATATTGGCTAGGAACCCAAATTGGTAAACTTGCTAGGTCCTATTACAAAGGGGAAATAGGAAGTCCAGCAAAAAAAAATTCAACTGTGGTATGATCACTGTTTTCAATTAGGTGGCACTATTTAGTTGACTGTTGCTGAACTCAAAAAGCTAATCATATGAATGATATCATCAATTCCATGAATGATACAAACTAAGAAGTCACTAGAAGCTGAATCTGAGATGAAGGTGACTTTTTTTTTTTTTTTTACCTGTGGCCACTGTCCACAAGATTTCAGGATTTTATGACATGGAGCTGGCAACAAATTTAGCAGAATCAATTAAGGAGAATTTTAAGCAAAAAAAGGGGAAAAGAATATTTAGGATGATAGTAAAGCAATGACATATCAACTGCTTTATTGGCAAATGGAGACACATTTTTGGTTGTTTATGGTCACTCCATGGAAGACACTGTTGTGCCTCATTTCTACTATGGTACCAGGACTGAATTCACTATTTACATATTGAAGGAATACATTGATAAAGGGGACCTCTTGTATGTCATCGTGTTCTCTCAGAGAATTGAAAACTTAGGTTAATAATTTCAAGGGAGTTTATCATATATAGTATATGGGTAGACCCTGGACCCTTTTCAGTCAGGATTCAGGCCACACTATAGTACCAAACCCACATTGGTCACAATTGTAGATGATCTTTGGGGGCTCAGAATGGGATGGTGTGTCCATCCTGGCTCTTCTGGATCTCTTGGCAGCTTTCAATATCATCAACCATGGTATCTTGCTGGACACCCTCTGGGAGTGGGAGGCACTGTTTAGCAGTGGTTCTCCTCCTTTCTCTGTGGCCAATACCAGTCAGCATTAGTGGGGAGGGAGAGGTCCAGCCCTAGGCCCCTGTTATGTAGGTGCCTCAGGGCTCCCTCCCCTCCTATTTAACATCTATATGAAGCCACTAGGAAAGGTGATCTGGCAGCATGGGGTTTGGTATCATCACTTTGCTGATGATACCCAATTATACATCTCTTCCCCATGCCAGGTAAGTGATGCTGTTCAGGTGCTGGCTCAGTGCCTGGGGGCTGTAAGGGCCTGGATAGCACTCAACCCTATAAGATGGAGTGGTTGTGGGCCTTTGCCCCCCTCCCCCAAGGTCAGAAGAGTTGACATCTCAGACTCTGGATGTGGTGACATTTTGTGCGCCAGTTGCTTGCCTTTCTGGATCAGGAAGCCTGGCGCACAAACATTCTTGCTGTATGGATTATTGCAACACACCCTACATGGGGCTGCCCTGGAAGATCATCCAGAAGCTGCAACTGGAATGTCTGGAATGCAGCAGCACATGCAGTTTTGGGTGCCCTGTGATGCATCCAAGTAACATTACTGCTGTGTGAGCTGCATTGGCTTCCAGTTGCTTTCTGGGTGCAATTCAAGGTGCTGGTTAACACTTTTAAAGACCTACATGGCACAAGGCCAGGTTATTTGCAGGACTGCCTCTCCCTTAAGGTATCTGCCCATCCTACTAGGTTAGAAAGGATGGGCATGCTCCAGGTCCCCTCCTTTAAATGTTGCCACCTGATGGGATCTCCAAGGCACACCTTCTTGGTGGCTGCCCCAGCCCTTTGGAATAGTGTCCCACCTGAGATCAGAGGCCTATCTGCCCTTTTAGCCATCTAGAGGCCCATGAAGACCTCGCTCTTCCCCCAAGTATTGGGATAGAATGGAGGTTGAGCTGGGAGGCTATTTGGTCTGGTGCCTGGGGTGAAGGGTACCTTAATTTTTATCTTTGTTTTTATGGAATGTTGTGAGCTGTCTAGAATTATTATATGAGAGAAGCCATCATAGAAGTCATGTAAATAAATAAATACAAAATAAAAAAATAATAGAGCAAGAAAGACAGAAAGTACTTGTAGTCCTCACTTACTGACTGCTCATTCAGCAACCATTCAAAGTTGCTACAGTGATGAACAAGTAGTATTTATGACTGGTCCTTGAAGTTCCAGCTGTTGCAACACCCCCGTGGTCACATGATTTTGATCTGGGTGCTTGACAACTGACTTGCACTTATGATTGTTGCAGCACCCCGTGGTCACATGATTGCCATTTGCAACCTTCCCTGCTAGCTTCCCATAAGCAAAGTCAATGAGGAGGCCAGCAGGGAAGGTCACAAGTCACTCAGATGAGTTTCCCCTCACAGCAGCAGACACCCCTGGGCCTGAAATCACCTGTGTATACCACTGCAGTCACCCACATACTCTCCCCCACCTGCAGCAGCCACCCCATGCCCAAAATCGCTTGCACGGGCCACTTGCCTGCCTGCCAGCTTGCTTGCAAGCTCCCTGGGATTTTCAACTACCTTCCAGCTTCCCCACTGACTTTGGTTGTTGGAAGCCAGCAGGAAGTTGCAAGGAGGTCCTTGCTTAATGACCTGAAATTCTTGCATAATGGTGGTAACAGGGACTGCCAGCATTGCTGTCACTAAGTGATGAAGTCATGTGACATCGCGCTTTTCGACTGCATTGCTTCGCGATGGAAATTCCAGTCCCAATTACTGTTTTTAAGCGAGGACTACCTGTAGTCTTACCTTGCAGACATTTTTCCCTTCTAAAATGTGAATAATAGGGCTCATGAGCAATGCAATGTTAAGTGTGGATAGCTCCTACTTTCTGTTTACAGCTTTCCATCCCATGGATTTAGAAAGGGAAATCGTCTGAAGAGGCATCTTATCAACACAATTTTATGGGTTATGTAAATTAGAGGAAAACAAATCAATGAACTGGTTGTACTGTTGCAACCAACAGTACAACCAACAGACATTTCCATTTTTCAGCAATCTTCAGGGAAAAGAGGCTGCTGTGCAGAGATGGAATCCATTTCACTTAGGAGAGAAAGTACATCTTTGGATGATGGCTAGCTAAGCTGGTCAGTGCAGCTTTAAACTAGAATATAAAGGGATGGCAGTTGTAAGATTGTTGGTGACTAATGAACTGAATACAGCAACAAAGTCAAGTGTTTTGAAAACTACTTGAAAAGACATACAGAAATACAAATATAAAGAAAAAGAGAGACTGAACAGAAGGACTGTAGCTCATTATTTTAAATGTGTCTACACTAATGCACAAAATATAGACAAAATTAAGGTGAGCTGGATGTCCTGAAGCATCAAGGCAAGTATGGCAAGTTCTACCTGACATTCTCAGTGAAAAACTGTTAAAGCATGCTTTGGATGTCACTATATGAAGGTGAATCCACAACTGGTTAACTCATCATATTCAGACAGTGAGCATTAATGGCTCTATACCAAGTTGGACAGCAGTAATCCGTGGATCTTTCAGGGATCTGGATAACAGGATTGAAGGGCTGCTATCAGACATACTATTGGGAAGTCTGGCCATGATATATTGCAATCTAATCTGGGCATGTTGGAAGGCCAGACTGAGAAAAACAAGGTGTCCTTCAGCAGAGAGAAATGTAAGGGGTTACATTTATGGGGGGGAAATATAGGACGTGCATACAAAATGGTGGATTCGTGACTTGGGAGCATATATCAGAAAAAGACGAGTGTGGTCACTGACAAACTGAACATGAGCCAGTAAGTGTAAGAAGGACACTTGCTAGAAAGACTAACACAGTTCTGGCCAGCATTAGAAGAAACATTGTATCAAAAACTCACATAGTCTTACTCCCCTGAACTCTGCACTGATGAGAGAACACATGGAATACTGTATATAGTTCTGGGCATATTTCCAGAAGGATACTGACAGGTTAGGACAGGTTCAGAGGAGGCTAATGAAGATCATATAGGTATTTGATGACATGTACTATGAAGTCAAACTGAAGAAACTCGGGATATTCAGGAGTCAGGAGTAAAGAAGATTGAGTGAAGACATAGTATCAGTCAGTACATAAAAGGGTGTCATGGTGAAAACGGTCAGGTACTATTTTCCATTGCCACAAAAACTAGGATCAGAAGTAATGGGTACAAGTTGCAACTACGTAAGAGTTTAAATATAGGAAAAATGTATTGATGGTAAGATCTGTACAATAATGGAACAGGTTATCTACTGAAGCTGTGGGGTTTCCATATCTGAAGGTTGTTAAGAAGAGGCTGAACACATAGTTCTTGAGGATGCTTTAATTAATTTTTCTGCACATTGCAGACAATTGGACTCAGTGATCCTTATGTCCATTCCAAGCCCACAATTCTATAATTCTATGGGTTCTGATACATAGATACATACATACATTGAGTGATTGATTTACTTAAATATATAATACATGCATACATTTGGGTATCTCCTTTCTTCAAGGGGGGTGGTATCAGAATATATTCCCCCACTCCCCACTTTATCTTCATAACAGTACCATGAGATAGGTTGACCTCCTAGGGCCACAGCTTGGGGCAACTCCTTACTGCAATTCACCCTCCCATCCTTCAGAAGAACTGCAGGAAGCCATCCGGTGATGCTGTGATATACTGGATTGTTATTCATCCATCTATTCATTCATTCATTCATTCATTCATTCATTCATTCATTCATTCATTCTAAGGACATGAGCTTCTCACACCACTTAGGGTAATTGGAACCTAGATGTCTTTGTCATTGAAAGTGGTAGAAATAAATGAATTGTGCAAAAATGGAGGTGACATATCCATATCTAAGGCTATGTTCATACCATATGGTATGACATTGTTTATTTCATCAAGGCTTATTGATTAAACCAAAGTTGGCTAGATTCACATGACATACTAAGCTGTAAACCCTGATTTGCAAACTAAACAAGGCAAGTTCAAACAATATGTTAAGGCAATACCAAATTACTCTTGTTTAGCATCTTGAATGAACATGGAATACTGGTGGTAGGGCATACTAACTTCTGTCAAAATATTTCCTTATTATGACCCAATGGCAACACTGGTCTTCCTTGTTTGTGAGGGATATTTATTTATTTATCATATTTATATAGTCGCCCGTCTCACACAAGGTGACTCTGGGTGGCGTACAACAATTAAATTATGTCATGGCATGCTTCAAAAAGAGACTTTATAGCACACAAGACTGGGTTTAATTTAGCCTTACATTTTCCTTAAACTAGCTTCTTCCAAAGTTGAGGAGAAAAGGATGTGCCAGTTGCCTAGATGTTTTCTTTACATTTGGGAAGGGTCAAATAGTTATCAGGTTTAAGGCAACCCACATCCAAAAGTACTATATGCTGTAATTAGTAGGGATATACAGATAAAATACTGTGTCCTATTTCTAAGAGATGGAGGATCTGAAGGACATTCGTGACTGAAACAGTGAGAAGAAATTCTATTTTTAAACATCCAGATAAACAATTTAACTGTCTCCCCAGTAAAATGGAAGAAATGCAAAGTGGAAATAATGACAGCAGGGTTGTATACTTGAATATGCATAAGAGGAAAGAAAAAGAAGGATGGTACCAACTGCAGAAAAAATAATTTAAAAGGGGATCTCCAGGTAGAGAGTAAGTAAATTCTCAGGATGATTGAATAGAGACACCAGGGTACAAATCCTCCCATTGCCATGAATTTTATTGGGTGACCTTGAGGTAATTAAAATTAGCCTATCCACTGCTTTGAGAAATAGAGAATTCAGGTGGGAGTCTGTATTATGTCAGTTATCTTAAAAATATAAGCATCGAAAAGCTGAAAACATCATTAAAAAGTACAGGTGAAACTCGAAAAATTAGAATATCGTGCAAATGTTCATTTATGTCAGTATGGCAACTCAAAAGGTGAAACCAATATATGAGATAGACGCGTTACATGCAAAGCGAGATATATCAAGCCTTACTTTGGTATAATTGTGATGATTATAGCGTACAGCTTATGAAAACCCCAAATTCACAATCTCAGAAAATTAGAATAGTGTGAAAAGGTTCAATATACTAGGCTCAAAGTGTCCCACTCTAATCAGCTAATGAATCCATAACACCTGCAAAGGGTTCCTGAGCCTTTAAATGGTCTCTCAGGCTGGTTCAGTAGGAATCACAAGCATGGGAAAGACTGCTGACCTGACAGTTGTGCAGAAAACCATCACTGACACCCTCCATAAGGAGGGAAAGCCCCAAAAGGTAATTGCAAAAGAAGTTGGATGTTCCCAAAGTGCTGTATCAAAGCACATCAATAAAAAGTTATGTGGAAGGGAAAAGTGTGGTAGAAAAAGGTGCACAAGCAGCAGGGATGACCGCAGCCTGGAGAGGATTGTCAGGAAAAGGCCATTCCAAAGTGTTGGGGACTTTCACAAGGAGTGGACTGAGGCTGGAGTTAGTGCATCAAGAGCCACCACACACAGACGGATCCTGGACATGGGCTTCAAATGTCGTATTCCTCTTGTCAAGCCGCTCCTGAACAACAAACAACGTCAGAAGCATGTTACCTGGGCTACAGAAAAAAAGAACTGGTCTGTTGCCCAGTGGTCCAAAGTCCTCTTTTCTGATGAGAGCAACTTTTGCATCTCATTTGGGAACCAAGGACCCAGAGTCTGGAGGAAGAATGGAGAGGCACACAATGCACGATGCTTGAAGTCCAGTGTGAAGTTTCCAGAGTCTGTGTTGATTTGGGGAGCCATGTCATCTGCTGGTGTTGGTCCACTGTGCTTCATTAAGTCCAGGGTCAACGCAGCCGTCTACCAGGAGATTTTGGAGCACTTCATGCTTCCTTCCGTAGAAGAGCTTTATGGGGATGCTGACTTCATTTTCCAGCAGGACTTGGCACCTGCCCACACTGCCAAAAGTACCAAAACCTGCTTCAATGACCATGGGATTACTGTGCTTGATTGGCCAGCAAACTCGCCTGACCTGAACCCCATAGAGAATCTATGGGGCATTGCCAAGAGAAAGATGAGGGACATGAGACCGAACAATGCAGCGGAGCTGAAGGCCACTATTGAAGCATCCTGGTCTTCCATAACACCTCAGCAGTGCCACAGGCTGATAGCATCCATGCCATGCCGCATTGTGGCAGTCATTGCTGCAAAAGGGGCCCAAACCAAGTACTGACTACATATGCATGCTTCTACTTTGCAGAGGTCCAATATTGTTCTATTTCCAATCCTTGTGTTATTGATGTCATGTAATATTCTAATTTTCTGAGATTGTAAATATGGGGTTTTCATAAGCTGTACGCCATAATCATCACAATTATACCAAAGTAAGGCTTGACATATCTCGCTTTGCATGTAATGCATCTATCTCATATATTGGTTTCACCTTTTGAGTTGCCATACTGACATAAATGAACATTTGCACAATATTCTAATTTTTCGAGTTTCACCTGTATATATACATAACAGAGTAAGAACTGAAACTGAAGGTGGTAATGTTAAGATGCTTCAAGGTTGAAAGCACCATGTATCTTGTTAGTGTCTTTATGTTAGGAAACCCTATGAATGAATAAAGTAGCTATCGGTATCTGAATATTTATTTTTAATTGAAAAGATTAATGGTTTCAGTAGCTGGCAATTAGTTTTTCATTACCATTTTTATACTGGATCTTAAATATTTTGAAACAAGCCTTCCTTGGAGTATTTTTGTACATCAAACATCACATTCAGCTTCTTGACATCTACTTTTGAGCTCAGAATAACTTGACTAATGAATACAAAGAAAGTTCTAAATCATATTATCCTTTGAGTCTAATTCTCCCATACCTCCTCCTCCTCCACCCCCTCCTCAAGAAACCATCGTTAGATCTCACCCTTCTGGACAATTTTCATCCAGTCTCCCACCTTCCCTTTCTTGGAAAGGTGGTGGAAAAGGTGGTTGCGCGGCAGCTTCAGAGGATCCTGGAGGAAGCGGATTATCCGGACCCCTATCAGTTAGGGTTCAGGCCCGGCTATGGGACAGAAACAGCATTGATCACACTTTTGGATGATCTCTGGCAAGAACAGGATGAGGATAGTGCATCCATCCTTGCTCTTCTTGACCTCTCAGTGGCTTTCGATACCATCAACAATGGTATCCTTTTGGGTCAGCTGCAGGAGTTGGGGCTGAGTGGCACAGTATTGTGCTGGTTCAGCTCCTTTCTCCAAGGCCGAACCCAATCAGTGTTGATAGGGGGTGAGAGGTCCAACCCACAGACCCTACTCTGTGGGGTGCCTCAGGGTTTAGTGCTTTCGCCACTCCTATTTAACATCTACATGAAACCGTTGGGTGAGATCATCCGGCACCATAGGATGTGGTATCATCAGAATCCTGATGATACCCAATTATACATCTCCATCCTGGGTGACCTAAGCAATGCTGTGACTGCCCTCTCTCGGTGCCTGGAGGCTGTAGGGGCCTGGATGGGGGCCAACAGGCTTCAACTGAACCCTGGTAAGATGGAGTGGCTATGGGTTCGGGGAGCCTCAGGATCTAGGAGTTCATCATCTTTGGTTCTTGATGGGGTCGCACTACCCCAGACAGACCCAGTGTGTAATCTGGGAGTCCTCCTGGATTCATGACTCCTGTTTGAAAGCGGGTGGCAGTCGTAGCTAGGAGGGCCTTTGCACAACTTCGTGTTGTGCGGCAGTTATGCCCCTTCCTCGATCAGGAGGCCCTCCGCACGGTCACTCATGCCCTGGTCACCTCCCAGTTGGATTACTGTAACGCACTCTACATGGGGCTACCCTTGAGGAGTATCCGGAAGCTACAGCTGGTGCAGAATGCGGTGGCACGGACAGTTCTGAATGCTCCAAGGAGGGCACATATAACACCACTGTTGCGCAAACTGCATTGGTTGCCAGTCTGCTTCCGGGTCCAATTCAAGGTGTTGGTCATCACCTTTAAAGCCCTTCATGGCACAGGACCAGGTTATCTGAGGAGCCGTCTCGCCCCCATTATTTCAGCCCACCCCACTCAGTCCAGCAGAAGGGGCATGTTGCAGACCCCACCGGTCAAGGAATTTCAACTGGTGGATTCTAGGCAGAGGGACTTTTCTGCTATGGCCCCCGCCCTATGGAACAATCTGCCTCCTGAGGTCTGGTGTGCCCCCACTCTCATGGCCTTCAGGAAAGGGGTGAAATCTTGGCTGTGCCAGAAGGCCTGGAGGCCACATGGGGGCTCGCACCAGTGGAGGTGGCTTGTGGGGTGATTGACCTTGCCCCCCCCCCCCCCGGTCATCTTGAATGTTCTTAGTATTTATGTACAGGGTTTGTTGGCTTTATTTGATTTTTAATGGATTAATTTATTTTAACTATTTATGGGGGATTTTTAATTGTTGATGGGGTTTCTGATTTTAACTGTGAGCTGCCCAGTCACCTGTTGGGGGAAGATGGATGGCATACAAATTAATAATAAATAAAAATAAATAAATAAATACCTAGCCTCCCTAATTCCATATTTCTCTATCTTTGGTCCGGGGGCAAAGAACCCACAGAGAATTAACATATCACTGTAGAAGCCTGCAAAAGGGAATTGCTCTGTGCATATTAGCTATTCTGCAGTCTTTTCACACAACCAGTCATAGCAGTTTCTTACACATCAGCTCTGTCAGCAGGACAGCATAAACAATTATATGCACAGGTTTGCTCAACACCCAGAAGTTGGCATCTTCCTTGGCTTGTAGATTTCCTACTTGTTTTTGATGCTGCAGTGATCCTTAAACCCCATTAACTAAAATAATTATCCAATTTCCAATATTTCCTCTATGGGTAAGGAAATGTACAGAATGACAGCATTCAAATCGGACTATTAAAGCTTCCTCTGAAGATGATTTGGAGGCTCTAATTGGCATGAAATGCAGGGGGGGAAAGCCCTCTGATTTGGTACCAACTGTCCAAGCTTTTGGTCCCAATTCAGAGGTAATCTTCTTAAACTTTAAAACTTGAGGAAGTCTGTGATCAAGCTGTTTGAAATATTGCATTTTTCTAGCAAATCTCATCTATGAAATAGCTACATCAAGGAACACCTGAAAACATCCACTATTAAATCTATTAGGTTGTCATGCATAAGTCATGGGGACTTCTCAGCAGTGGCTTGCTATGACCATTCTTCCTACAGCCATCAGTCTCAGGACTGGCCCTGCTGTAGGAAGACAAAAGTGCTTGCATCAAGCAAGAAATGATGGGTGGTATGGAGGGTTACTGCAGTAGCTTTGGATGTTCTTCAGACATTCATACATTCAAATAAATTAAATAAATGGATAAATGCTGTAATCCTGAGCTGTGTTTGCTATATAGTCAGTACTTGGTTTGCATAAAAACAATTTCACCACAGGTATTGGGATAAGTTTCAGGTGTAGGTAGAATGGGAGGAGGCTTTAGTCAGAAATATATCTTGGATTGGCCTTGATATATTTAGTCCCTGCTGTGCAGCTATTTTGACAGATAAGTTTTGTTCAAAACTGTATTCAGCTGAATTCATAGTCCACATGTGTCGGAGTGTTTTATATGTTATCACTGCAGCTGTTATGACTCTCACCTGCAATTGTTCCTCTCTGTATGCTGCTTATAAAAGCCTAGTCCTGAAAATAATGCTTTAAATCAAAGGTGGGCAACCTGTGGTAGGCTCCCTGAATACCCCTTTTGCAGTCCCAAAAGTCTCCCCTGTATTTTCAGCCTTTCCGCTTAGTTACTTCTGCATTTGGGAGATTTAGGGAAGCTTTACGGGAAGAATGAGTGCCTTAAACTGGATTTGCTAAGGCAAGAAGAGTGGAGGGCATGGTGTTGCCATGGTTCTCCTCCTCCCTCCAGGGACAGTTCCAGTCAATAGGAGGGAAACAACAAGGTTAGCAACTGTCCTTCATTGGATTTGATGGAATGTCTGACAAGAGCACCCAGAAAGCAGGAACAGCTAGAAAACTAACCAGGGCCATTCTTATAATTAGACAGAATGAAACTGTTGCCTCAGCTGATAGATGCTGCAAGTCAGTGGACTCTGCCAATCTGTCTATTCATTCAATAGTGAATCTGTAGGCTTTCCTGATGCAAAACAAAACCAGATACAAACGGTACGTGATGAAACCTTTTCCTTATCCATCTATAGAAAAGAGATGAGTTACTCATGGCTGCTGGGTGATTTGTTTATGCAGTAGGTTAAGATTGGAACACCAAGAGATAGAATGGTTGTAATCTGTAGGAATGCTACCTCACTGAAAAAAAATACCCCATCTATGACCCCACCGAAATTGATTTTGTGCTGCTGAATTTGAATGGCTGTGATAGGATAAGGAAACTGCTACTATATCATCCTCCTTACTGACTAGACTAACCATGACAACAGTATCAGAGAACTGCCCTGCCCTTTTTCTGACCTCCAGCTCCACCCAAACAGAATATCAAATCTAGTGTACTCTTCTGAATGCACGTGGTCAGATACTAGTTGGGATAAATTCATGGTTATCATGGAGGACATGAAATCTAGTGCCTTTCCTGACAGGGCAGCCTCAGTGTGAACAGTCAGATCCCTCCAACAAGAAGCCTAAATTAATCCAATAACACACTGCAGGAATTCATTGCTGATAAAAGAGTAGAAAATAATTCCAGAAACCAGCATGCTGTCTCTGCCTACTGCAATATCAACACTGGATGGTTCACAAAGAAAGAGAAAAAAGATTTTCTAATTGAAAATTTTCTAATTGAAACTAGAGTTTGAAAACTTAGCAAAAAGGCTAAATGGGAAGTCATTTATGGGAGGCTAATTTCTGCAGTGAATGTAATAAATTTAACAGTATTCAGAATATCTAGAAAACATTTTCAGTTGACTTGAAAATATTAATCCATTGAATTGGAACAGTGCTTTTTAAAAAGAAGAGTGCATGTAAAATACTAAAACAGTAAAGCAAACCAATTTACCTAGTAATCAGTGATTTGTTAGGATACTTCTACAATGTCACAATTTTTATTCCTGAATCTCAAACAAACAGTTTCACAAATGTGATTTCCATTTGTCTTCACCACAGACAAGCTCAAAAAATGTCAAAGTGATTTCCTTTGCTCAATAGAGAACAATTTGGGATTACCTGGGATTAGCACCAAATCAAGTGCAGAGCAAATTCAAAATATGGGTATACTGACTTCCGTACATCGAATATTACAACCCAGAAGTGCTGTCAGTAGATTACTGTACTATTTAATTCCTAAGAGTCTGTTCTGTTGCACATTTACAATTCATTTATTTTTAATGGGACTAGGCAAACTACCTTATACACACGTGCTTAGAGGAAAAATCTAGCTGAGTTCCTCAAGATAAATTGAGTAGAATCATATCCCTTGTCTTGCTTGACTGTGGCTGAATTGTATACTATATCTCTAATCAGTTTCTCTCTCAGATGCTTCAGATTTTTAATACAAATCCATATCTGTCCATTTTAATAGTGCACCATAATGAATTTTAATTTTCCCAGCTATGTTAATTAAAACTGGTAAACTGGAAAGTTAATACTTCTGGATACTTTTTTTTTCCTTCAAAAATCCAATTGGATTTTTAAAAAAATAACTGCATAAAAAATCTGAAGAAAAGTCAATCCAAGATTGCTTTCTGTAGTAGCTGGAAGGCATGAAAATGTTGTGCCCAAGTACTATGCAGTAAAGCAGTTTCACAATCACTCAAAATTCTCCCTTCCTAATCCTGCAAGTATGTATTTGCCTACATCATAAAATATATTGTCAGGAAAGACATGGCATATTCTTTAATTCTTCACTTACAGTGCTACTGAAAAATAAATCCCACCAAGTTCACAAAATCCTAACGCCAGGACTAAACAGAGGGTTAATGCAGATTATCTGTTAATTCTATGACAGAAGGTATTTGCAGTGAGCCTAAGCATATGCTGTTACAAGTGGAACTTAATCCATAAAATCTTCTTCCTCAATAAATTTGATTATGCAAAATTCATTAATACTGTGACTTGTCCAGGCAAATGACATGATCTATTAAACAGGAATATGGAAAGCATTCAAAAGAGGTGCTCTGCAAAGTGGTTATGACTTTAGACTAAAAATAAGAAAAGATTGCTTTTGCAAAATGTTCCGGAAGTACCCTTTCTGAAAGTAGTAAACTAGCCTTGTCTTCTGAAAGCTTTGTACTGCTGCTTCAAAGACTGTCCAAGTGACTGTGGACACACATGCATGTGCAGGAATTCACAATACTTTTGTTGGGAATCCCAGCAAAGTGAAGCTATTGGGTATATACATGCAGACAGTAGTAGATTGCTTTAAAAGCAGCTGTGTAAGCCTTCCAATGGATGCAGCTGCTTTAATGCTTTAAAAAGGAATGTTTTGCTCACGCCAATGCATTCTGCAAAACAATCATGTCTTATTTCTAATGTAAAGTAATTACCAGGGATCTGATAATCTGGATCAGGAGTGTTGTTCTCAGAGAAGAAATGCTTAAACTAGAAGTCAACAATCTTTCCAGATGTTATGCACCATTGCAGGATTTCAATCATGCTACCAGCACAAAAACTCAAAACAAAAAACAAAATTAACAATTAGACATTTACAGAAATTTTAAAAATAAAAATGGTCAAAACTTCATGATGGATAGCCATTTCTAAGTATATACATGCATGTGCGCATGTAAGTATGTGTGAATGTATGTATATACATTATACGCACGCACAGGTCATCATCTAGAGAATTGATTGATTGATTGATTGATCACATTTATATAGAGAATATTATGGGTGCTGCATTACCAATCTTCATTTCAGAAAGTAGGATAACTGGAAAAGGGTTGCTGGATGGCTATCAGCAAACACAATAAGGGTGGAAAAGTAACTACAACTTATCTCCATGATGTAATCCCTAATGTGGGATCTTACACATGCTTGGGTCAGATTTGCTCTTTGTTTTCCTCTAACAATTCCTCTGGGTACCTCTTCTGAAATTTCATTTCTCCCAGAATTCCTCAGAAAACCAAGGAACCCCCCACTATTGATGCCCAGAGAGAGACCACATAGAAGCAGTCCAATCCAAGGCCCCAGCAACCCACTAATTCCAGGAAGCCCCTAAGGCCTCAGCCAAACAACCCATCAGATCCTTGGAGAAAACCCCAAATGCCATCTGAAGCCCCTCTAATATTAATAGTACTGAGCATGGTTGAAATATTCTAATAAGTGGAGTTGTAGCCATAAAGGCATCTAAACACAATACTCAGAGTGAGAGAAATAAACATCATAAATCGGCTCTAGTTCCTGCTGTGCTGTCTTGACTGCTGGATTCTTGGATGTTTAGGCTGCTGTTCTGACAATGCTTTGGACTCAGCATTACCATTTGCCTCACTATCTGTATTCCAGCTTCACTTACAATTTCACCTTCTGCTCCTGATTTCCTCTGCTGCCCTGTGAGACCTTCGGGATTTAGTTTTCAGATGATCACTACTGGGGTAGGTGATTCTCTCCTAGACTTGGAAAACAATACAGAGAGTTTTGGGCAGACATCCAGGAAAAAATAGTGGCAAGTGGCAGCTGTTTGAAAAGCAATCTTATTCAATGTGGGGGGCTTATAGATTGATTGATTGATTGAAGATCTCATCAGCTTTAGCTGACTCTTGGTGGTTTACAGTCATTCAGATCAACTCAATAAAACAACAATACACACAATAAGAAACAACAAATAAAAAATAATAAAAATAAAAGAACTATGATACTGCATAATTATTCATAGCCATTAAGGTCCAAATCCCTACAGGAAAGCTCTGTTTTCAAGGCCTTCTAAACAATACCAATCAAGGCACAACTTGAAGCTCTGGGAGAAGGATGTTCCAGAATATAAGAGTCGCAACAGAAAAGCAATGCCTTCTGACCCCAGCTGTTATCTTCCAACTGTGGGGTACCCTTAGCTTCCCCACCTGAGATGACTGTACTGAGTGGGTGGGTTCCACCTGGAGAAAGTGATCCTGAAAACACTTTAGTGCAAATCCACGGCTTGAAATGTTAAAGCCAGTGCTTTGAATTATACTTAAAAGGCTACTGATATGGACAGGCTTCAAAGATATCCCCATGTAAAGTGCATTGAGGTTGACCCACAGGTAGTGCTAAGGGCATGAGGCACCATATATGGGTCTACAACTCCCAGAATTCACTTTAGAATTTCCACTGGCTCCACTTACTGAGAATTCTGGAAGGAGCAGTAGTACCAGCACAGCTATAGGCATTACAAAGGGAAAGGCCACTATAAAATATAACTGTTATAGGTTAAACTTGGCTGTTAACATAAACAAACTAATTCTTAATTTGCCAGGACAGGGTATGCCTCCATATTTCCTTTGTTTATTAAGGGTTTATTTTATTTTTTTATCATCAGAAACAAGTGCTGGAACAACAGTGGGAAAAGATCATATAAAGTGCCAAACTAAGTGTTAATTAGCATTAAAAATTTTCAAGGAGAGCTCACAAAGTGCAGATTTAATAATATTTCTGCAGGGGTGGCAGATGGGTGGAGTTAAGGAAGTTTGCTGGACTTCTTGTGTGAATGTATGCCTTTTAATGACTTTAAAAAAGTGAAAACAGAATTCTAATCCAGATCATTGTGAAGTCTCAACCCAGATCATTCACACCTTACCCCACAACACACCTACTATTGATTTTTTAAAAAAATATTCATGCAGTTATTAATTTCATAAATAGAAACTTGTCTTGGTTGATCCTGAGAAACTGCCAGATAAACTTTTGAAAGTTTTACTCATCAATGGCTATTAAGATGGAAAACATATTTGATTATTTTGCAAAACAAAGATAGCATTTATCAGGGAGAAAGGGTACAGTCATTATTATCAAAGTTTAATGAGGAAGCAACCTTAGGCTTCTCCCTGCAAACCATGCAACATGTTAAAAAGGAGTAGGGCATGAACTGATGGTCCAGCAATCCAAACTTGTCAGCCCTGTGAGGTAGACCAGTTCAGGAAACTGACTGCACAAGAAGATAAGAACTATACTTTATTGAGATAGACTATAGTAAAGGAATCTTGCAAGTCTGCCTATATGTTCCCTTCCCTCCCTCTTATACCCTCAGGAGTCAGGGAGAGCCAGTCTTTTCCTAATACTTTCTAATTATTACTTTTTAATAATTACATTTAATTTAGTAATTAGAACTAATTTAGTAATTAGACAAATATTTTTTCGAATACTTTCCCATCTCCCTGGGCTTAATGCATGCATGCTCGCTTCTCCAAGGTCATCTCCATAGCTCCCTACAAAACTGCACTTTTTGATTTCCCACCCCAGGGGACACCTCTGATTGAAATCACAGTTCAAAATCTCACTTTTTTTCCCACCCAATGAGCTTCTAGCTTCTCTCACTTGTGCAGAAGAGTTTCCACCTCTTTATTGTTATGGTAATAGATTAGTCTGGTTTCTATCTGTTTGCTTCTGACCTTGCCAGAATTAGGTCTCACAGAAATGTTACACAAAGCCTGAGGAAATAAAAGTAAGCAACCGTGTGAGTTATCTCAGATGTTATAAAATTGCAGGAAAAAAGCAATCGAATCTTTTAAAATCAATTAAAGAATGAAAAGCATTTCAAAGCAGGAGTAAATAATAGGCTTCCTGCAAATGCATAAAAGGACTTTTGACCATTTCCTTTCAGATGTTGTCCTGCATAGAAATCTGTAACAATCTACTGTGTGCTATAAAACATCTCAGTTTGCCAATATATCTCTTTTGGAAGAACCAGATGAATTTTTTCCAATACTATATTTACAGTAATTGATGCTTCTTCTTTGCATGAACCCTTTTAATACTGCTGTCTTACAAGTTATTATATTATACTGATAGATTCCATACAAATAGAAAGGAGGGAGTCACAGATGCAGAGCGCAGTGTGCTTCTGTTCCTGTCCAATTCAAGTTCTAGGTAAATATAGGTTAATTCATGAGGATTTTACTCAGAGGCATAAATACTCTGAATGCTCCATTGTGGGGGGGGGGGGGGGGGAGTTCCTGGGAGGGATGAGCGAAGCATGTCGGGAGTATATGCCAAGATTATATATTTGTTAAGCATATATTTGTTAACATATTTGTTATATATTTCTTGTTATATATTTGAGTATATATTTGTTAAGAGTATGTATTTGTAAGAGTATATATTTGGCTATATAAATTTGTTAAATAAATACATAAATATTCCCAGCAGGGTCACCCAAGGTGTGAAGGTCATCCCTGCTGCCCAGCTAGAGCAAGCATGCACCTCTGTTGGGCAGCAGTACAATCACAATCACAATCACAATCACAATCACAATCACAATCACAATCACAATCAATGACCAGCAAAATTTAAAAGGTCAAAAACAAAGTGAAATGAAGCAAATATATACAGTAATGTAGGAACAACTAGTAAAATAAATCATGTAATAATATAGACTTCCCTCCTCTCTTACTGTGTTGATACATTTACTATCTGGGTATACCTGGGTAATATAAATCTAAAACATTAACAGATATCAAGAAGAATAAAAATATGTATCCCTTAACATGTTATTATTTAAGACATATCAGACCAAAAGTAATCTAAAACATCAATACAAAATAAAAATAACAATATGTATCCCCTAACATTTTATTAATTAAGATATATCAAACCAAAAGTAATATTTAAGACAAAGGTGATTACACCTTTAACCGATTTTGTCTATCTTTCATTGCGGCACCAGAGAATTTAGGTACTGCACAGGTGATGCAAGCTTTTAGATCCTGAAGAAGATGGTTCATATAAAAATTATCTGGTCTCCCAGGAAATTGGTCTATTAAGGGCAAAATATAGGTTGACCTAATGTACATATAAAATTTACAACATAATAATACGTATGAGATGGTTTCAACTTCCTCATCACCACAT